>CM057453.1:293230000-294480000 GCA_016271365.2 Neoceratodus forsteri | reverse complement strand
CCTCTGCCTCAAAAGGACTGACGGTTATGAAACTGACGTTTATTGGCATGCCCTCGAGAGGGGGCAGGAGGGGGTCTAGCCAACTTAATGGCTGACCTAGTCTTTTGTGTAGCTTCTAGAGCTTGCTCGACCTGAGGACCAAAAAGATATGCACCATCAAAGGGCAATGCCATTACCTGCTGTTGCACATCACTGGTGAAGCCTGAAGCGCGCAGCCAGGAATGGCGGCGGGTGCAAATACCAGCAGCTGCTGAACGGGAAGCGGAGTCAAAAGCGTCCATGGCTGCTTTAACCTGTTGGCTGTTAGATTCAATACCCCTGGTAATGGTTTGGAGAAGCTCTGGTTTTGAATCCGACTCCGGAAGAGCTTCAACCATTTGCTTGAGAGAGTGCCACAAGATATACACGTACTGAGAAAAACAGCCCTGGTAACTGGCAATATGCATACTTAGGGTAGAAGCAGCAAAGACTCTCTTACCTAAGGTGTCTATCTTACGAGATTCCTTGTTAATAGGTCGAGCTGTAGTGGTTTGAGGAAGGACGACCTTATCATTCTCTGCCAGGACTACAACAGGATCCGCAAAAGCTTGGGATGCCAAAATGGGACTATCCTTGGGGGCTGAATATTTTCTATCAATGGATTTAGCCACCGATGAAGAAAGAGCAGGATCATTCCATACCATTTGAGACAGCGTCTCGAAGGAAGGCTGAATCGGAGGAGTCAAATCTGTAGGGATCTCCGAGGCGTGAAGGTATTGGAGTCTTAGCAATTTCCCAGGATCGATGTCTGTAGTCTGGAAAGAAAGTGTGGAAATCATATTCTTCAGCAGAGACTTAAATGACAGGTCCTTGACCACAGACTCTGCAGCAGTAAAAGATCCTGCTTCGTCCACCTCATCGCCCAGCCGAAGGTCTGGGTCAGGCTCAACGTCATCTTCTGACAGTCCAGGAGGGACTGTATGGACAGGAAAGGTATGAAAGCCAGAAGAGGAAGGAGGAAAAGAGACAAAAGGAAAGTCCCCGAGAGCCCCCGGCGCCGAGGAGGTGCATGGCGCCGAGAACGACGCCGAGGAACCATGCACGCCGAAGGCGCTCCCAGAGACCGAAAAACAGGTTTTGAAGGAAAAAGAGCAGGAGATAAGGGCATTGGTGTGGCCCTCCGCCAAGCCATGTGAGGGGGGACAACTAACACAGAGTCGACGGCACTGAAGAAGTGCCGCGACATCAGGAAAGTCCAACCGCCCTACCTGGTCGTCCAGAGAGCCCGAAGGCCCACAAACGACCGAGCCAGTTAGCCGAACCAACCTCCGAGCCCATTGCTCCATAAGTGCGGCCCACTGATGAAACTGCTCATCTGAAGACCTACCTGCGGGTGGGGTAGGACTCCGATGTCGAAGACGTCGGCTACCAGAAGCCGCTGCCGGCGACTCCGAAGGAGGAGACCGGCAACTAGCCCTGATAACCGAATGTCTACGCGCAGATGTATCAGAGGGCAACCTCGAGTGATGCCTTCTCTTTTTAGACCTGCAGGCCGAAGAAGAGCTCGAGGCCGAACGGTGCCGAGAATGCGACCATTTGGCTTTATGATTCCGTGGGGACCGCCCATCCCCCTGGGCATTGGACTGACCGTTGTCAGACCCCCCCTTCTGGAGAAGGCGGTGGACCAGACCCAGCCCGACTGACTGAACAGCTTTCATATGAAGTCTCCCTACCGTCACCTGACCTGCTCATGGTCGACTCCGTCAGTGTAGGCTGAGACTTCTTTATCGTCTTTATTTGAAAATAAAAATAACTTCAGCGCTACTGTATCGAGATAATCCTACAAAATAATAAAAACTGAAAACTATGCTGCTAGTTTGAAGTTTGACTCTCGACAGGCGAGCTACATCGTCACTGAAGCGCACTCGACGGCGGGAAAAAAGGAACTGAGGCGGATGGGGAGTCGACGCCGAGATAGTCACTGCCGCGCGAGCTGGGGCTCGCGACGCCATTCCTCGTGGCGCCATCTCTGGCAACGACTCCCAAGCAAAATGTTTGCTCCCGATGGGTCCTAGTGCCTCCGGCGCAGATCCCAATAGTGTGAATGAGTGGTGGAGACTTATGTCCAGGAAGATCAGGGCTTTTCTCTTTAGATGGAGGGCTAGGAGACTTTGGCGGAGGGCTAGGAGACCTTGGTGGAGGCTGGTCTGTGGAAGGCGCCTCCGTGGGGACTACACCCTTCCAGACTGTCTCTCACCAATAGGAGAACAGGTCCTTGACCCCTGATATCTGCAGACCAGTGGTCTAGCCTGTCGTTGACTGAGATGCCTGTCCGTCATCTGTGCCTATTGGTTGGTGATCCAACGCACCCATTGTCTGGTCCTCAGGTGTTGTCAGTTCATGCATGAGGTCTGTATCCTCTAGGCCGACTTACATCGGGTCGACACTCAGACGTCCTACCCCAGCATCGGTGTCCTCTTCGTATGTCCGTCGGGACGTACTGACCTCTGGTATAGTGGAGGCGTAGTCATCCCATCAATGGGTGCAGACCGCAGCTGGTGGTCATTGGTCCGTGGTCCTCTTAATGGATGCCTGGTCTGTGGTCCGTTTAGCGTCCATGGTCCTCTTAATGGACGTCTGGTCTGTAGTCCGTTTAGTGGGTGTAACCAAGGAAGTGAGGCTTCTGGGGGGCTGAGAGGCTGATCTAGACTGGTCGGAGCCGCACAGCTGGTCCAGGGAGTCGGAGACCACTACTGACGCCGACTTGAAGGGCGTCTTTGCTGGGCGGTCTGTAGAGGAAGACCAGCCTATGGAGCCAGAGGACTGGCTAGTGGGGTGAACCTGGGGCTGGATCTTCAAAGGCTGAAGTGTGGTTCCCAAACTGGAACCACCCGACATCTGGACCTTGGCCTGGAGGTTTCCAGGCCTTAGACCGGGACAGAGAGCATGCAGAGTGGCTGTCAAAGTCCGAACTCCCCCAAGAGTGGAATGTCTTGGACTTGGATAGGGAGAGCTCTTTCTCCCTTTCCTTCCTTTTATCCTTATGTTTCTCCCAACTTAGGAGAGGAGCCTTCCCTGGAGGAGGTACTTTTCTGCATGGCTGCCAGTTTTTCTTCCGAGGAGGAAGGTCTCCAAAAATGTTGTTGGTGGATCCTCGTTCTACAATTGAATTTTTGACAAATAAGAGGCCTTGGTGTCGTGCTCTGGGCCCAAGCACCGCACATATGCCACTTGGCTGTCCTTAAACATGATGTTTGCCACAAGCACACTTTGTCGAGTGCCTTTCTATGGAGAATTGTTGTTGAGGCACAGCTCAGGAAGCACAGGAAAAACCTGGAGCAGTTGTAGAATTCACAAAAAGTGTTTATTAGTACTAGCAGTAACATAAAAAGAAAATTGTTCAGAATAACTATTTACAAAGGCAGAAGAAACAAAGAAGATCCATCTGAGTTTTCCTTCAATCTCTGTGTCTCTCAAAACATTGCAGCTCTCTCTCTCCCTCCAAGTCTTTGCAACACCCTACTTAAGAAACATCCTGTTTTTTTCTAAAATGTTCTTGTCAATTTCATGCAAGTGCAGCAAGAACACAATGTGCCAGAACTAAGGCCCCTTCTCCACACCTTCTGAAAAAGGGCTTAAAAACTGCTCTCAGGTTAACCTCTTGAGTGCCTAATAGCTTCCTGCAATCATCTCATAATTATACACATTTCAAAAGTAACAATACATAATTCCTTAACAAAGGGATCCCAGTATCAGTTATATTTCCACATAATGATTTGCATATATTTTTAAACCAGTAGATATGCAAGGGAGGAAAAGACAGAACATGGAAATTACATATCTACCGTAATTCTTGATCTTCTTGGACAAAGTCTACACCACTCATTCACACTAATGGGATCTACGCAAGAGGCGCTAGGACCCAACGGGAGCAAACTTTCTGCAGGAGGGTCGGCGCCAGAGATGGAGCCGCGAGGATCGGCACCGCGAGCCTCGGCTCGTGTGGCAATGACTACCTCGGCATCAACCCACCAACCGCCTCAGTATCTTTTTTCCGAGGAGGTGCAGTGTAACTAACCTAGAAGGATAGCCTAACAAAAAATGGACATAAGATAGTTCGGAAAACCCGTATAAGAAGGGTCAAAGAAACAAGCCTTCACAGCCTAAAGATTGAGGGAGTGAAGACCAACAACAGAGGTGAGCTCGGGGGATGGAGGGTGGGCGTGTGAATGAGTGGTGGAGACTTTGTTCAAGAAGATCAAGAATTACAGTAGGTAAGTAATTTCCATATCTTCCAGGACATAAAGTCTCCACCACTCATTCACACTGATGGGACATTACCGAACTAATAATCCCCTGAGAGGGCGGCAGAAGAGACCAGGAGCTCACAAATTTAGGACAGAAGACCATTAAGAATGGTTCTGCCAAATGAAATATGTCACCTGGCATGGACATCCAGGGCATAGTGCTTGACGAAAGTGTGCACTGAGCTCCAGGTAGCTGCACTGCAAATATCTGCAATGGGCAGGTTGCGGATTTCTGCCAGGGATGCCGCGACTATTCTAGTAGAGTAAGCGTACACTCTGCCCTCCAGCTTAACCTGTGCCATGGAATAACAGTGGCGAAGGCATGCCACCAGCCATGCTGAAATGCATCTGATAGCGACAGGTTGACCCAGATGGGTCTCGCTGAAGGAAACTAACAGTTGTTGAGCTTTGCAAACTTCTTTTGTTCTATCTAAATAGAAATAGAGAGCTCTTCTGACGTCCAAATAATGAAGGGTACACTCTCCTTCATTTTGGAAGTTCGCAAAGTAAGGAGGAAGGACCAAAGGTTGGTTTAGGTGGAATTCTTAAACAACCTTAGGGAGAAACTTCGGATGGGTCCTAAAAAATTAAAATTAAGTACCTACCGTAATTATGATCTTTCTGTGTATCTTCACCATTCATCACAGATGGGTTCTGGCTGGAGATCAGGACCCCATGAGAGCCATTTTTTTTTTTTTTTTTTAAGAGGGATATATGGAGCTTTATTTGAGCATTACATAGCTGCCTTTGAGGCCGATGTACTACATGGCGCTCGAGGATTAGCCGTTAGGCTGTGTCGACTCCGCCTGCCTACCAGTTCTGAGTCGCCGGAGAGGTAAGAGGAAGGGATGGAGGGTGGGACAAGAGAGTCCAAGGGACAGAAAAAGGAAGAGAAAACTGAACTAAAAGGAGAAATAACGACCGAGAGGACAGCATAGAAGAAGTAAGACTAAGGGGATTGGGTAGGGGCCCCAATCTCTGGAAACGGAAGAAGGGAGGGAAGGGGGGAGAGAAAATTTAGGAGAGAGTGAGAGTAACAAGGATCCAAGACCCTTGTCCGTCACCAGACTGTAAAGGAAAGGAAAATTACGTACCTACCGTAATTCTTGATCTTCTTGGACGAGTCTCCACCACTCATTCACACTAGTGGGATTGGCGCCGGAGGCACTAAGACCCATCGGGAGCAAACTTTTGCTGGAGGGTCGGCGAGACGGCGCATGAGACACGGCGCCGCCGAGCAGCCGGCTCGAGCGTGTAATGACTATCTCGCGTATCACCTCCAACCGCCTCAGTACCTTTTTACCAAGGAGGTGCAAGCAATTCAATCTAAAAGGGTAAACCTAACATTAAAAACGGACATAAGATAGTCCGTATGACCCGTGTAAGAAGGGTCAGCAAAGAAGTCCTCACGGCCCAAAGATTTGAGGGAGTGAAGACCAATACAGCGTGAGCTCGGGGATGGAGGGTGGGAGGTAGATGAGTGGTGGAGACTCGTCCTGGAAGATCAAGAATTACGTAGGTACGTAATTTTCCTATCTTCCTGGACATAAGTCTCCACCACTCATTCACACTAGTGGGAGAGTACTGTTGGATAATCCCCAAAAGGGCGCAGGAAAGCCAGAGCTCACGCTGCCTAAGATAGAAGCCCATTAAGGATAGTTCTGCCGATGCGGAATGCCGCCTGGCATGAACATCCAGTGCATAGTGCTTAACGAGTATGCACTGAGCTCCAGGTAGCGGCGTTGTATATATCTGCAATTGGAACATTGCGACTCACAGGGGATGCCGCTGATCACTCTAGTAGAGCAAGTGAGCGTATACTCTACCTTCTAATTTAACTTGAGCCATGGAATAGCAATGACTTAAGGCATGCCACTAACCATGAAGAGATACATCTAATAGCGACAGGTTGACCCAGCCGGGTGTCGCTGAAAGAAACGAACAGTTGCTGAGTCTTCATGAACATCCTTGGTTCTATCTAATAGAACCGCAAGGCCTCTTAACATCCAAGGAATGAAGAGTTTGCCCTTCATTTTGGAAATTAGCTAAGTAAGCGGAGTACCAGAGGTTGGTTCAGATGGAATTCTGACACAACCTTGGGAAGAAATTTAGGATGAGTACGGAGAACTACCTTGTCCTTATGGAATACAGTATACGGAGGGTCCGTAACCAGTGCATGTATCTCAGAGACCCTGCGGGCTGAGGTAATGGCCACCAGGAAGGCAGTCTTCCAGGTAAGAAATTTTAACTCACAGGTAGCTAAGGGTTCGAAAGGCTTCCGAGTGAGCATGTCCAGCACCAGGTTAATGTCCCAGGCTGCAACTGGACGCTTAACAGGGGGTCTGGTATGGAGAATCCCCTTAAGAAATCTCTTCACTATAGGTAACTGAGCCAGAGTTAAGGAAGAAACCGCTCATGGAACGCTGAGATGGCACTAAGGTGAACTTTAACTGTGGAGTATTGAAGACCTAAGTTTGATAGGTCCAAAAGATACTCCAGAACCTTGCCAGGAGGACAGGAAAAGGGATTCCAAGAGGATTTTGTAACATCAGAGAGAAAAACGCTTCCATTTGGAAGCGTGACGCTGGTGGCTGTTCCGAGCAGCCAGAAGGATGTCTGAGACTCTACGAGAGACGTTGAACCGATTCACTTCTATCTCTTCAGGAGCCAAGCATGAAGGTGAAGTGATTTCAGGTTGGGATGGACCAACGAACCCTGAGTCAGAAGACTGATTTGCAAAGGAAGTGGTCTCGGAGAGGCTGCCAACATACTGTTGAGTAGAGGAAACCATAGTTGCCGAGGCCAGGAAGGAGCAATGAGAATCATCTTGGTCCCCTGAGACTCGAACTTGAGGAGTACTCTCTGGATTAGAGGAAGTGGTGGAAGTGAAGAAAGCGCTTTGTCCACCGCAGCCTGGACGCATCCTGACAGAAAATGCCAGGCCCTGGATTTCTGGAGCAGAAGAGAGGCAGTTTTATGCTGAGTGGGGATGCAAAAGGTCCAGGTCTGAGTCCCCACTTTGAACAGGGACCGAGCCACGGCTGGATCGAGAGACCACTGTGAGGGTCTGCCTCCTCTGCTGAGGTGATCTGCTAGGTCGCTTTTGTATACCTGGCAGATAAACCGCTTGAATCAGAGACTTGTGCTCCAAGCACCACTCCCACACCCTCATTGCTTCCCTGCAAAGGGATAAGAATGAGCACCGCCTTGCTTGTTGATGTAATACATCACTGCTTTGTTGTCCGCTTGAAGGAGAATGTTCTTGTGACAAAGGACATCCTTCAGAGCTCGGATTGCATAGAGGACCGCCTCATCTCCAGGACATTTATGTGGAGATGAGTTTCAACTGAGTCCATACACCTTGAGTGTGGAGGGAGAGACAGTGAGCCCCCATCCCATTAGCGATGCATCTGTGGTGATGGAGATCTGATGATCCGGGGAGCAAAGGGAATCCTTCCAGGAGATTGCTTTGAGACCACCAGGTGAGAGACCTTCAAGGGCTCGCCACCTTGATGGGATAAGACTGGGGTGAGAGGTCGGGGACCACTGAGTGGAGAGCATCCACTGGGTGGTTCTCATGTGCAGTCGGGCCAGAGGGACAGTGAAGACCGAGGACGCCATGAGACCCAACATGCGTTGCATCGAGAGAGCTGTAACCGATTGGTTCTCCCTGATGTAACGGGCCACACTAAGGATGTCGAGTCTTCTGTCCTCTGAAGGAAAGCCTTCGCTGAAGAGGTGTCTAGAAGCGTCCCATGAAAAGGAGCCTCTGGGAGGGTTGCAGCGAGATTTTTTCAAATTCAGCAGAACTCCCATGGACGTGAGAAGACGAGAAGTCGCTTTGCACGGCTTCCAAAGTCCCTTGGCCGGAAGGGCTTGCTAGAAGCCAATCGTCCAGGTAGGGAAACACTCGGAGTCCGACTTTTCCTGAGATGCGCCAAGAACTGCACAACACTTTGTAAAAACTAGCGCCGAGGATAGCCCAAAGGGCAGGACTCTGAACTGATAATGCTGACCCAAAGCTACAAACCTGAGGAATTAGTGTGGGTCGGTGGACGGGATATGCTGGTAAGCATCCTGCATATCCAGAGAGGCCAGCCAGTCGGTTGATGCAGCAAGGGTAACAGGGTACCTAGGGAAATCATTTTGAATTTCTCCTGGGAGGAATTTGTTTAACTTCTGAGGTCTAGAATGAGGCGATCCCCATATTTCTTTGGAACCAGAAAGTAATGGGAGTAGAACCCTGTGTTTCGTAGATGCGGGGCACCAGTTCTATTGCCCTGTTGTTCAGAAGGCCCTGATCTCCGCGGTGAGGAGATCTGACTGAGAGGCCGCAACCTGGGTGTCGATGGAGGACACCTGGGGTTCCAAGAAATTGAGAGTAACCTCGCGAATTATCCGAAGAACCCATTTGTCTGAGGTTTGGACTTCACTGGTTGTAGAAGTACATCAGACGACCTCCCACTGGAGGAGAAAGTTCCACCTCGGGCAGAGTGGATGGAACTTGGGCCAACGATCATAAGGTAGCGCTGGGAGCTTTAGGTCCCTGCGCTTTCGCCTGCCTTCTTTGAGGTTGGGCAGGTTGGCTTTATGGAAGCTTCCCTGCCTCTGCCTCGAAGGACTGACGACTATATGAAACTGACGTTTGTTCACATGCCCCGAGAGGGGCAGCGGAGGTCTGGCCAATCAATGGCCGATCTAGTCTTCTGAGTGGCCTCTAAGGCTTGCTCCACCTGAGGGCCAAAAAGAAAGGAGCCATCAAAGGCAGCGCCATCACCTGCTGCTGAGCATCATTCGTGAAGCCAGAAGTACGAGCCAGGAATGGCGCCGAGTACAAATCTCGCTGGCTGCTGAGCGAGAAGCAGTGTCGAAAGCATCCATGGCGGCTTTGACCTGTTGGTTATTGGACTCAATACCTCTAATAACGGTCAGAAGAAGCTCTGACTTGGAACCGAATCTGGAAGAGCTTCAACCATTCTTTTCATAGAGTGCCACAGGATATACTCATACTGAGAAAAATAGCCTTGATAACTGGCAAACACGCATACTTAGAGTGGAGGCAGCAAAGACTCTCTTACCTAATGTATCAATCTTACGAGACTCTTTGTTAATAGGTCGAGCTGTAGTAGTTTGAGGAAGAATGACCTTGTCATTCTCTGCCAGGACTACAATAGGATCCGCAAAGGCTTGGGATCCCAAATGGGACGATCCTTGGGAGCTGAATACTTCTTATCAATGGATTTAGCCACTGAGGGAATAAGAGCAGGGTTATTCCATACCATTTGAGACAGCGCCCGAAGGAAGGCTGAATCGAGGAGTCAAACTGAGATCTCCGGGCATGAAGATACTGAGTCTTAATATCTTCCCAGGATCGATGTCTGTAGTCTGAGAGAAAGAGTGATCCCAGGTTCTTCAACAGAGACTTAAAGGACAGGTCCTCACCACAGGCTCTGTAGCAAAGAAAGATCCTGTTCTCCACTTCATCACCCAACCAAGGTCTGGGTCAGGCTCAACATCATCTCCTGATGGTCCAGAAAGGACTGTTTGGACAGGAAAGGAGTGAAAATTAGAGAGGAGGAAATGGCAGAAAACAAGGAGAGTCCCTAAGAGGCCGCCGCCGAGACGGCAAACGGGCTGCTGAAGACGGCATCAGGAGGGGCGACGGGCGTCAAGAGGCATCGCGGTTCTCAAGAACGCCCGGCGGCGCCAAGTGACGATGCCAAGGCACGGCGCGTTAACGGGCGCTGGACGACGCCGCAACGGCGCCGCTGGACTTGACGCTGCCAACGCATCGCAGACGACGCCGCTAACGGGCGCCGCCGATCTCAACGGCATCACCGGGCGGCGCCAGCAGATAACGCTGGCGCTACCAACGGGCGCCGAGACCACGCGCGCCGCCAACGGCGCCGGAGAAGCCCGGCGTTTTGAAACGGCGCCGACACGCCACAGACCCTGCAGAAGGCGCCGAAAAGCCCCGGAACCTGGAAAACAAGAGAAGGAAAATACCAGGAGATATGGGCATCGGTGAGGCCCCGCGCCGCAGCCATGTGAGGGGGAAACACTTAAGCACGGAGTCGCTAGCACCGGAGAAGGCGCCGCCACCAGGAAGGTCCAACCGCCTCCCTGATCGCCGGAGGAGCCCGAGGGCTCCGAGGTAACCGAGCCAGGCAGAAGAACCAACCTCCGGCCCATCGCCCATAAGAGCGCCCACTGATGAAACTGCTCATCTGGAGTCCTACCTATAGGCGGGGGGGCTCGATGTCGCAGGACGACGATTATCGGAAGCTAGGCGATCAGGAAGGAGACCGCAACCAGCAACGATAACCGGACCGTCGACGACGCAGACATACCAGAGGCGCACTGAAAGATGCCTCTCTTTTGACCTGTAATAAGAAGAGCCGAGGTCAACGGGCCGAGAATGCGACCGCTTATTTTATGTCGGCGGGGACCGCCCATCCTCGGCATCGGACTGACCGTAGTCGGAACCTCGCTGAGGAGAAGGAGGCTGACCGACCCAGCCCGGCTGACTGAACAGTTACACGAAGTCTCCCTACCGCCACCTGACCTGCTCATGGTCGACTACCCAGTAGGCCGAGACTTCTTCAAGTAAGTTAAATTTAAATATTAGAAAAATTTTACAAAATAGAATAAAACTAGCCGATACTACTATCGCGGATAATGTTACATAAAACAAACTGAAAACTATGCGCTAGTTTGAAGTTTGACTCCGACAGGCGAGCGACGCCGCCACTGAAGCGACTCACGGCGGGAAAAAGGAACTGAGGCGGTTGGAGGGTCCACGCCAGATGGTCATTATCGCCGAAGCCGCTGCTCAGCGGCGCGGTCTCGGGCGCTGCCTCGCGCCTGACCCTCCAGCAAAAAGTTTGTTCCGATGGTCTTAGTGCCTCCGCGCCAATCCCACTAGTGTGAATGAGTGGTGGAGACTTATGTCCAGGAAGATCTGCAAGAGTAGCTTTTGCCAGAATTCAAGGCACAGAATAACTGGCAATACCCCAAAAGCAGAGTCGGCTATTCTGGAGAAGGACAGGGTGTAGGGACTTAGTACTTCTCTGTAAAGACATTTGGTGAAAAAGAGAAAATTTTTTTTTTTTAAACAGTTAGATGGATAACAGAAGGAGGGCAACTGATTCAGCCCCACCCCATAGGGTGGGAGATATGTAGTAGAAGGAGTGCCACTCGAGCTGTAACCCTTAGGGAAGAAACTCACCTGTGTGTCCCAACTTTACCTGTCAAGAAGAGGGGTAGGCACAGAGGGGAGGAGGACTCAGAGACTGAGGCCCCAGGGGATGATGGATTAGATGAATGGTGAAGATGCACAGAAAGATCATAATTACGGTAGGTATGTAATTTTATATCTTATCTGAGTCAATCTTCACCATTCATCACAGATGGTGAGTACCAAGCCCCAAGGGGGCTGATTCATTGCACCCTAAGGGACAGAGTCCCTTAGCCCTCAGTGGGTGACACACTAAAGGGGGGAACCTTCTGGGCCTGATGAGGCCCAGAGTGGGGAGAGCGAGATGGGTCCCCGGAGGGGAAGGAAGGCCTTTGGCTAAATGTCATCCTCGCCTCACGTGGAAAAGAGATAGGTTCCTGGTGAGCGGGCAAATCACTCCTACGCCGGGCCAAGGGCGACAACCGGAAAGGCGAGGCCACGCCGATCTCCTGGTGCAGATCGCTGTCCCTACGACCCTGGTAGCTACCTCACTGGCGCCAGAAGATGCCTTGCTTTGGTGCCTTGCTAGCTCCAGGCCGCTGCAGAGAGCGCAATGGCTTGCCTGGTTTGCTCCGAAGTCAGGCAAAGCAGCTAGGATCTGACCTAGGCTGGATCACAAGAACCTGTTGTGGCTGTATAGTGGGCCTGATGAGCAGAGATGGAGAGAAGCAACCGTGCTAAGTAGAAGGTCCTCCTCCCCAGAAGTCAAACCAAGGAGTCTTGATCTGGGGCCGGTCACGGTGGAGGGCGGGCTCGCCAGGGGTGTCCAGGTGCCGCCAATCCGAATGCGGATGAGTGCTAGAACCTGGAGACCTGGGAGTGCAATACCTCTGGCTGAGGTCCCTAGGGTACTGAACTCCAGAGAAGGGCCTCTGCCAGAAACACATGGACGCCTCCCGAAAGGGAGCAGGCCAGGGTGGCACCACAAGGGTGGCCGCTCCGAAATCACCTAGAAAGGCGTGCGCCGCATGCTCAGGATTGCTCACAGACAGGGGAGAAAGGTGAAGGTCCTCCATCATCCTCATGAGGAAACGCTGATACTCGGAGAGATCAGCGGCAGGAGAGATATGGACAGATGATTCCTCTCCACCAGAAGAGGGGGATGAGGAGCTGGAGGTCACCATGCATTCTGAGGGTGGCTGCACGGGGGGAGGTTGAAAAACCTGGCTGTCCATGGCCCTAACATAGGCAGGGAACCAAGCAGCCACCGCTCTGAACTGCTCCCAGGTGAGAGGGCCACTAGGACCAAGAATGCCTGGGAGCGCTGGAGAATGTGGCAGAAGGATAAGGGCAGAGCCGAGAGAAGAAGTCGGCTGACCTCCTCCAGGGCTGGGGAGCGGACCATGGACACCCGAGGAGGGTGTCTCGGAAGACTCCACAGCAGACAGCTGTACAACCACGTTGGTATTGCCGAGGCTGCGCCCAGAAGAATCCCCCCAGTGAGGCGACTGGGGCCGTATAGATCCAGAAGGACGGTCCCCTGCCCAAAGAATGGGACCCCCGGTGAGCGTACCGGAAGGAAGGGCGAAGTCCGTACTCGCTTCGCTCCAGGGCCGGGTGGACCCCAGAGAAAGGTCGACGTGTCGGACTCCCCGCACCCTCGACCCCGGAGTCCGAGAGGGTCCTGGTCCTCGAGAGGCCAGCCCAGGTAGCTGGCAGCTCTAGGCTGCCCCCGAAGGGGAGACCCAGGGAGCAGCACCCTCCCCTCCTGTAGGCTTCCCGATGGGCCCCAAAGTTGGGCGATCGAGACACACTACCGGAGGGAGTGAGGAACCCCCCAAGGCCAGGTTGCATGGCAATGGTGGCACGCACCATAGCCTGCTGGTCAATACCACTGACCGTAACCTCGGGAAGAACCTGACGCTCCTCAGAAGGGGGCTAGCAGTGACTCGTCGTCGAGACCACAGGCTCACCCTCCTCTGCAGACAACCCTGAAGGGTGTGACTGCCCGTCCGACTCCGAGCCAGACTCTGACTCGGAAGAGGCAGAGTCTGAGGCCCTAAGCCAAAAGGTAGGAGGGCGAGGGAAGGCGACCTTACCAAAGGGCCCGCAGTCAGAGCAGTGGTCGAGGGCGGCACCGCAGCTTCCACAGTTTCTGCAAGCCGGGCTGATAGGCGCGCCAGGGAGCTCTGGGCCGCCAGAGCCAGCCGTGAGCCGCGCGCCCGCTGCCAAGTCCACTGGCACCGGGGCAGTACTTAGGACAGAGACGGCGCCGACGGCAGCCCCAGCAACAGCCTCGGTGTTGAAGACACCGCCAGTGCTCTCGCCGACCAAGCGGCGCAACGCTCTGAAGGCGGACTCGCACCAAACACGACACCGCTAGGTTTCGCTGAGCCAGCGAGCGGCACCGAGAGCACCAACAGCGCCGAGGACGGCATCACCGATGGTCGTCAAGGCCCCACGGCGCTGTGTTCAACCTTGGCGCCGAGGCCAGACATGGCGAAGTCGACGCCAAATCCAGGGTCACGGCGCTGACAGGCCCACGGCCAAGAGACGAAAGTCGGTGCCGACATCGGCGCCGACAGCCCACGGCATCGCGAACGGCGCCAAGGCTCCCCGACCGACCGCGCCGAGGGACGGCATCAACCCGGCCTTCCGGACCGGGAGCGACACCTGGGAGCCTTCACCCCGGAGGCGATTGCCGAGTGGCGCCTCCCGCCCGCCTCCCGGAGGAAGCGGACGGGCTTCCTGCGCTGCGGGAGGAGCCTTGGCCAAGGCTAGGCTACTAGTAGCCGAGGCTCCCTCCTCCTCAGTCCGTATAGAACCGGGAGGGGACCCGGAGGAAAGGCTGAGAGAGCTTGGCCCGACGAGTGCGAAACCTCGAAAGTCGGCGGAGCTTGCCCCACTTTAAATGCGCGCTGTTCTAGGACACGGCCGTCCATGGAGAAGCAGGCGTTGCACGAATCCATGTCGTGAAGCGGGCCAAGACACGCGAGACACCGGTCATGCTGGTCGGTAACGGAATACTTGCGGCTGCACGGGCACCGACGCATAGGTGGTCGAATTCCACCTGGAAAACTTCTATGGCGTAGTGGAGGCAGAACCCAGAACTAGCAGGTAACTCGACTGACTGTCGAATGAATGAAAGGCGAAGGCATAAAAATTTCTTCAAAAGTTTTGTTCAGTTGGCTTCCCCGCACCTCGGCGGCGGAAGAGCGAAGAACTGGTAGGCAGGCGGTCGACGCAGCCTAACGGCTAATCCTGCCGCCACGTAGCACGTCGCCTCGAGGGCGGCCGATGCTACGTCGGCTCCGCCTATCCTTTTAAAAAAAAAAAGGCTCCCGCGGGGTCCTGATCTCTGGCCAGAACCCATCTGTGATGAATGGTGAAGACTGACACAGATAAGATCTACTCTGTCCTCATGAAACACAGTATACAGAGGATCTGTGACAAAGGCATGTATCTCAGAGACCCTGCGGGCCGAGGTAATGGCCACTAGAAGGCTGTTTTCCAAGTGAGAAATTTCAGCTCACAGGTAGCTAGAGGCTCGAAAGGCTTTTGAGTGAGCATGTCTAGTACAAGATTAATGTCCCAGGCTGCGACTGGACATCTGATAGGAGGTTTGGTATGCAGAATTCCCTTAAGAAACCTCTTAACCACAGGTAACTGAGCCAGTGACAAGGAACTGGCTCATGATAAGCTGAAATGGCACAAAGGTGAACTTTGACTGTAGAGTATTGCAGACCTGAATTTGAGAGTTCTAAAAGGTACTCTAGAACTTTATTGGGGGAGCAGAAAAAAGGATTCAAAAAGGATTTTGCACACCAAAGACAAAAACGCTCCCATTTGGCTGTGTAAGTTTTTCTAGTGGCTGGCTTGCCTGCAGCCATAATAATATCTGAAACTCTGCAAGAGACATTGAACCTGTTCACCTCTATCTCTTCAGGAGGCAAGCGTGAAGGTGAAGTGATCTGAGATTGTGATGGGCCACAGTCCTGAGTCAGAAGGTTCGTCTGAAGGGGAAGTGCTTTCGGAGGGGTTTTCGACATACTGTTGAGTAACGGAAGCCATATTTGTCAAGGCCAGAAGGGAGCAATGAGGATCATTTTGTCTTCCTGGGATTCGAACTTGAGAAGTACTCTCTGAATTAGAGGAAGAGGCGGAAAGGCGTATAGAAAGCGTTTTGTCCACTGCAGCCTGATCGCATCCTGACAGAAAATGCCAGGCGCTGGATTTCTGGAGCAGAAGAGAGGGAGTTTTGTGTTGAGTGGGGATGTAAAAAGATCCAGGTCTGGAGTTCCCTACTCTGCAAATAGTGACTGAACTGCAGTTGTGTCGAGAGACCATTCGTGAAAATCTGTCTCTGTTCTGCTGAGACAGTCTACCAGTTCATTCTGTACTCCCAGCAGGTAGATCGCCTGAATTAGAGCCTTGTGCTCCAAGCACCATTCCCACACTCTCATCATTTCCCTGCATAAAGGGTAAGAGTGAGCACCGCCCTGCTTGTTGATGCAATACATCACTGCTTTGTTGTCCGATTGAAGGAGAATGTTCTTGTGACAGAGAATGTCCTTCAAAGCTCGGACTGCATAAAGAACAGCTCTCATTTCTAGGACATTTACATGGAGGTGGGACTCGTCTTGAGTCCACGTACCTTGGGTGTGGAGATCCTGACAGTGAGCTCCACATCCAATCAGGTGGTAATGGAAATCTGATGATACAGAGGAGCAAAGGGATACCCCTCCAGAAGATTGTCTTCTTGCGACCACCAGGGAAGTGACTTCTTCAGAGGTTCTGTCACCTTGATGAGAAAGGACTGAGGGTGAGTGGTTGGAGACCACTGAGTACTGAGCATCCATTGAGAAGTTCTCATGTGAAGGTGTGCTAGGGATACAGTGAACACTGAGGATGCCATGAGACCTAGCATCCATTGCTTCGAAATTGCTCAAACCGAGCTGTTCTCTCTGATGTATCGGGCCATCTGTAGGATATCGCTCCTTCTGTCCTCTGGTATAAAAGCTTTCGCACAGGAGGTGTCCAGAAGAGTTCCTATGAACAGGAGCCTCTGGGAGGGCTGCAGCTGCGATTTCTTGAGATTTAGCTGGACTCCCATGGATGTGAGAAAGTCTGAGGCCGTGGTAACAGCGTAGAGAGTTCCTTGCCTGGAAGGGCTTGCTAATAGCCAGTCGTCCAGATATGGGAACACTTGTATTCCAATTTTTCTGAGATGCACTGCGAGGACTGCACAACACTTTGTAAAAACTCGCGACACCAAGGATAGCCCAAAGGGCAGGACTCTGAACTGATAATGCTGGCCCAAAGCCATGAACCTTAGGTATTTGTGATGCTTTGGGTGAATAGGAAGATGTTGGTAAGCATCCTGCATGTCCAGGAAGGCTAACCAGTCATGTTGATGAAGTAAAGTTAACAGCGTTCCTAGCGATATCATTCTGAATTCCTCTTTGGGAAGAAATCTGTTTAATTTTCTGAGGTCCAAAATGGGGCGTATGCCCCCGGTTTTCTTTGGAACTAGAAAGTAATGAGAGTAGAACCCTGTGTTCCACTGATCCAGTGGAACTACTTCTACTGCTGTGTTGTTCAGAAGGCCTTGTATCTCAGAGGTGAGAAGTTCTGACTTAAGCATTGACAGTTTTGGCTGCTGTTTGAGGGGACAATCCGGAGGGTTCTCTGAAAAAGTAAGGGAATATCCCTCGCAGATTATCCGGAGGACCCATTTGTCTGCTGTTATGGACTTCCACCGGCTGTAGAATTGAGTCGGACGACCTCCCACCGCTAAGGAGTCCCCCTCGGGCAGCTGAGGTGGGACTTGGGCCAGAAACTCAGAAGGCGGCACTGGGCGATTTGGGTCCTTGCACCTTCTGTTGCGTCTTCTTTTGAGGCTGAGGAGCTTTTTTATTATTTTAAAAACTCCCCTGCCTTTGCCTCGAAAGGACTGACGGTTATGAAACTGGGTTTGTTAACAGCCCCGAGAGGGTGCGGAAGGAGGTTGAGCCAATTTAATGGCTGACCTAGTCTTTTGTGTGGCCTCTAGAGCCTGTTCTACTTGCGGGCCGAAGAGATGCACACCATCGAAGGGCAACGCCATGACCTGTTGCTGGGCATCAGTCATGAAACCTGAAGTGCGCAGCCAGGAATGACGGCGGGTACAAATGCCTGCCGCCGCCGCTCGGGAGGCAGTATCAAAGGTGTCCATAGCCGCTTTAACCTGCTGGTTGTTGGACTTGATACCCCTGATTATGGTTTGAAGAAGCTCTGAATTAGAGTCCGACTCCGGCAGAGCGTCAACCATTTGTTTGAGTGAATGCCAAAGAATATACTCATGTTGAGGGAAATAGCTCTGGTAGCTGCCGATACGCATACCCAGGGTGGATGCAGCAAAGACTTTCTTACCTAAAGTATCTATCTTACGAGATTCTTTGTTTATAGGTCGAGCTGTAGTTGTCTGAGGAAGGACGACCTTATCATTCTCTGCCAAGACTACAATAGGATCTGCAAAGGCTTGGGAGGCCAAAATAGGTCGATCCTTGGGAGCAGCATACTTCCTATCTACGGATTTAGCCACAGAAGGAATGCGAGTAGGATTATTCCATACTATTTGAGAAAGCGTCTCAAAGGAGGGTTGTACTGGGGGAGTTAAATCCATAGGGATGTCCGGAACATGAAGGTACTGGAGTCTTAAAAGCTTCCCAGGATCAATGTCCATAGTCTGGGGAGAAAGAGTGGAATTCAAAGTTTTCACAGAGACTTAAAAGACAGATCCTCGACCACAGGCTCTGCAACAGGATTAGGTCCTGCTCCTTCCACATCATCATCCAATCTAAGATCTGGGTCAGGCTCAATATCATCTCCTGACAGTCCAGGAGGGACTGCATGGGCAGGAAAGGAATGAAAATCAGCAGGAAAAGAGGAAGGAAAAGAATTCAAAGAGAAGAAACCCTGAAGATTGGCAGAAGAAAAGTCAGGCCTCGGTGCCGAAGAACACGGCGCCGAAGAAGAACCTGATGCCAAGGCCGCTGCTTGCCGAAGAGCGGTACTGAAAAGGCCACATGCGCTGAGAAACCTAATGGCGCCAAAAACCCGCACGACGCCGAGGACAGCACCGATAGAAGCATCAGTGCTGAAAACGGCGCTGAGCGACCCACCAACACCGATGATGCCGAAATCAACCTAGGGCCCCGAAAATTAGGATTTGAGGGAAAAGAAGGAAGAATACAAGGAGATAGAGGCATCGGTGTGATCCCTGCGCTGCAGCCATGTGGAAGGGGGAGACACCTGAGCGCGGAGTTGATGGCACCGAAGAAAGAGCCGCATGACTAGGGAGGCCCAACCTCCCTGCCCGATTCCCCGAAGAGCCTGAGGGCCCCGGAGTGGCCAGGCCAGGCAGCTGGACCAGTCTCCGAGCCCACTGCTCCATCAGAGCAGCTCACTGATGAAACTGCTCATCGGAAGCCCTACCAGAAGGCGGGGAAGGGCTCCGATGTCAAAGAGGTCGGTGACCAGAACCAGAAACCGGCGACTCGGAACGAGGAGATCAGCAACTGACCCCAATGACCGACTGTCGACGTGCAGACATATCAGAGGGTGACCTTGAGTGATGCTTTCTCTTTTTTGACCTACGGGTCAAAGGAAGAAGAGCTCAGGCCGAACGGTTCCAGAATGCACCGTGTTCTTTCTATGCCCGGGACCGCCCATCCCTCGGGCACTGGACCGTCTGTCAGACCCCCAGAGAAGGCGACGGACTGGACCCAGCTCCGGCTGACTGAACAGCTTTTATATGAAGTCTCTCTACCGTCACCTGTCTCACTCATGGTCGACTCCGTCAATGTAGGCTGAGACTTCTTTCTTTGAAAAGAATAAATTATCGTAAGCAGAACTTTTATTCGAAAAATACTACAAAATAATAAACTGAAAACTATGCTGCTAGTTTGAAGTTTGACTCCCGGCGGCGAGCGACGTTGTCACTGAAGCGCACTCGCTGGCGGGAAAAAAGGAACAGAGGCAGTTGGAGGTCGACGAAAGTCACTGCTGCACGAGCCGAGGCTCGCTGCGCCGCTCCTCACGACTCCATCTCCAGCGCCAACCCTCCTGCAAAAACGTTTGCTCCCGCTGGGTCCTAACACCTCCGGTGTAGATCCCATTAGTGTGCATGAGTGGTGGAGACTTTATGTCCAGGGAGATCCCCGTTTCTCTTAAGAAATAAAAATAAATAAATCAATAAAATGCGTAAATAATCCCAAGGCTGAACATATGCCAGCCATTACTTTTTCATGTACTGCCACCTTCTGTACCATCATGGGGATTTGCACGTTTCCCTTGATGCTTTGCATTATTGGGATATGTGCAATTATGTTTTCTTTAAAATTTGACTGTCTGGTCAATATCATCCAGAATAACACATACATCAATGGCATCTGCTCTGGGGTTCCTTTGTAAGTTTCCTACTCCTTCCATTAAAATGTACACCTCCATATATTTTCCTAATAATATGTATGCCTTCCTTAGAACAGAAACTAAAACAAATCTTACTACTTACAAATCATTGTCTTTTTTTCTCCATACCGCCTTAAAAATTCCACACAACTTCACTAACTTCATTATGCAGCTGTGGTGTATCTGACCAGAACTTAACAATGTTAAAACCTTGTGTACTGACCAAAACAATGAGGAACAGGCATCTGACAGCAGCTAAAAGCAGCATGTATGGGTTTCTGATAGTAGTGGTGCCAAACGGGCCCATGGACAGGAAAAGAAGCTGGGCCCAGGATGTGATTTGGAGCCCCTCAATGACCAGGAGGCCTAGGTAAAGGCGACGGTAGTGCTGGGACAGATGATTTCTGATATGGCTCTGTTAGCACTTTCTCATTAATTAAAAAACTTCTATGGCAAACTGACGGCGTACGCCAAACAAACTTCAAGCCACATAGCCTGCACTGAGGAGGTACTGATAAAAAGAGAATCTGGGCACTAAAGAAGATGTTGGAAGGCCTCCCGGAGAAAATGAAGGGGCCTGAGAGGGAAGTGGGGGAAGTACTGTATGTAATCAGTTGGACAAGCAGGAGAACAACCAGTAGAGGAACAGCCTGCAGCTCCAGCGCTTGCCGAAGGGCACTGAAGGCAAGGACACAGTTTACTTCCTAGAGACTTGTCTGCCTCAGGTTTTGAACCTAGACCAGAGTGGCGGCAAGAATAAAATAGAAACTGATCAAGCCCACAGGGTGCTGGCAAAGAAACCACCATCAGATGCACCACTGAGATGGGCGATTCTCAGACTACATAATGATGCTGACAAACAATTACAACCAATTTTATTTAGTGACTTTTGCTGACCGGGTAAACCCACTGGGTCTCAGAGTCTTGCTTTTTCTGGGGTGACCTGGAATTAATTACATAAATTGTTCAAAAAGGAATACAGTTACAGAGAAGGTTTGGACAGTAGCTAGTACAATTAGAAACCAGTTACAATTACAGGGATAACCTAGTGTGAGACAATAGACATACAATAGGACTACAAACTGAGTGACATCAATGTACGTAAGTGTTTAGTATATTTGCCACCATGAGTACCGGGACAAACAGCAGAGCTGTCAGATATAAACATCAGCATAGGTGTGAAGTAGGTTTTTCAGCTGCAACTGCACCGGTTTCTTTCTAGAATGTAGGCTTTTAGGCCCTTCTTAAATCCACCCAGAGGAGAGTACCTGCTGAGTATTGGGAAGGGCATTAAAAATGGTGGGGATAACGTTTTCAAACGACCTTCTGCCTGTTGCTGTTCTAACTTTGGGGACCTGGACGAACATTCTATTGGAGAATCTGAGGGGTCACCTATCAGATTTGTTCATTAGTAGGCCATGTAGGCCAGGGGGAGCATATGGGCCATTTAGTTTGAAGGCAAGGCACAGGAATGCATATTCAAGTCTACCGGTGAGCGAGGGCCATTTGAGGGAATCAAGTACTCTACAATGGTGTTCCCTTGAGCAAGGCACCCATACAGGAGGGTGGGTAAAAGGGCTGAACTAGCTATATGTAAGCAAGGCTCTTTGGAGAGGTAGGTGCTTAGACAGTACAGTAATCCAACAATTTTGGTGAAGAGTTTTCAGAAGATGTTCTGTATCTCAATATCTCCTGAAAGCATGCAGGGCGCTGTCACTCTTGAAATATGAAGATCATCAATTGTTACTCTTCTAAGATCTTATTGCAAGGTAAGCAAGCAAAAGTCCATGAGACTCATTTCCAGTTGTGACCCGGGGGCGGGGGATATCAAGGAGACATAGTACAGGCAAGTCCAATAAGACAAAAAATAAATAATAAGTCAAACAAATTAACAGTGTTATAATAAGCAAAGGGTGTGCAAATTATTTTTCAAAATGAATGCAAGCACGACAAAAACCTTCTGGATCGTCATGTTAGAGTTACTGGAAAAGAAGTCTGAATTTTGGTTTGGTTTTCTGGTGAACTTAATGATCAAGCATGAGGGTCACCCTTACAGCTTTCTAGAAGCAACTAAGGCAAAGAAGTTCCTACAGGGGTGTTTGAGTTGACTGGTAAATGAGGCACAATTATGCTTCGATTCTGACCTGTGAAAGACTGTTTTGCTTCGTGCGGCCCGGATCTGAGCCCAGATTCTGTAAGTACTCTATCTTTTAATCAGCAAATGAGACCCTCAAAAGTGAGGCTGTTTTGACAATGTGAGACTGCACAGCGTGCAAGCTTAATTTTAATCTCACGGGAAAAGGCCATTTAATTCTGAGAAATATGACCTCTCAGCATCAGCGGAGGCCTAGCTATAGTATACATTAAGATGCTATATATGAGTACTTGCCTGGCCAGGTTCTTGCAACACATCTGGTGGGACCTAGAAGAGGTTTTCATTCCGGTGTAAAAATGGTAGGGTTTGGATGGTGTAGATGTAGTTTCCCTATCTCGTTCACACCTACTGCGGAGTAGCAGTGCATGATGCAGTCTGCAAATCAACTGGATGTGTGTTAACTTTGTGACAGGATAATCTTTTGTACTACGGCCAAAGGATAACACCAGCTGAGGGGCCTTTCTGAAAATCTTGTTTTCTCACCAGATTAGTTTTAAGTATCTTTTTAACACACAGCTAATGGATTAACTGCTCTTAAGTGTGGAATGAGGCCTAGGGTAGTATACAGAGAGAAAGATGGGTTGGTTCAGGTGAAATTCTGAGATTAATGTGTAGTAAGCAATAACACTGGGTTCATATAAAAAAACATCTTGTCCTGAAAGACTACAGGAAGCATCACTGACAAGAGCCTGAAGTTTGGGAGCAGAGGTGAGTGACTGACTGGCATGATCATGCGAATTCTCAACGGATCTTTTTTTCCTTTTTTTAGTTACTTTTTATTTCTTTTAAAATACAGACGGCTTGTAAGCCAGGACAATAAACATGGGGTAGGTTTTATGTAGGACCAAAGAGTTCCCCCAAGATGGAACAATGGATGGAAAACTGGAAATGGCCATGTTTTTGAGACACCCCCCCCAAACCAGGCATTTTTAAACCTTTAATGCTAAAATTAGCAATTCACTCAAATGTTTACTGCAAGCCCCCAACTCTGAAACATTTTTATACATAAACACTAATTTTTCATACCCCCCTCAAGTTTCTATCAAATTGTACTGCAAAAACTGTATCACATTCAAATGCAAAATATGCTGATTTCCTCTGAATTTTGGGGAAAATAGGATTTTAAGATTGGCTAAATGGACTTTGGTCATTTTTGGAAATGGGAAATCCATGGCTCTTAGTAAAACAAACACAAATATCCACAGAGCCTATGTACAGTACTGCGTATTATCACATTTCTTTATCATTCACTTTGCACACACTAGAGGATATAAAAACTCAGTGAAGCTTTCTGACCAGCTAACTGGTACGTAAAAGAGAAATGAACCACACAATGAATATGAAAAAAGGTTACTTTCCCACCTGAAACTTTCTGTATCACTTCATTGACCTCCTTCATGAAGACCTTCTGTACGAATTCGAGATGATTCAATAGATCAGTTGTGAGGTTGTGCTCAAAAGAACCAATCTGAAGGCGCATAAAAAATGAAAAAAAGGAAAAGACAGAGTAAGAGGGAAAATATTAAACATTCTTGAAAGTCCTCTTAGTGCATTTTTTTACTAAAACTGTTTAAAGTAGAACTACAGGCAAACTTAACAGTGCCACCACTGTATATATTGGGACTCAACTACTCTGATCCCCCTGTAGTCACATTATATACCTGAAAGTCAGGTAGGTGGCTGCAGAACACAGCAAAAATGGACCAGAACCAAAGAAACAGAAAAGGAGTACTCACTGAACACGTAGCTCGGCTGCTTGGTCTCTGCCCTGAAGAAATCCACACATACTTTGTCAGGATACCAAACTGTTTATATGAGTAAAATCAAAAAGTGAAGATGCAACAGGCATCCTCCCTCAATGATCAGCCAATTGTTTTCATGCAATAACAGCTCTTTCTCAAGTAGCCTGGTATATACATGGCATTTAGGCAAATTATGTAAAAACAGCGCTGGGCATGGGAGCTATGGAGATTACTAAATCTCCGTACATGTGGGCAAAATACAGGAAGAAAAAATTACTCACCTTAGTAATGTTGTTTCTTCTAATGGAGTCTTGCTATATTATGACATATGCAGTTAGACCCAGCCTTCGAACTGCTCCAGAGGTGAAAGAGTTAACTTTCCATGCCAGGCATGGAATCTTGAGCGTGAAGCTCGGTTGAGAACTCTGTTGTTCTTCAAACTCAAACTGTCAGATCTTTACGAGCAAAACTCACTAAGATTCTGTGTGGAAGCTGTAAACCTACACTAGCCAACTGGCTACTAAAAGATTAACATATTTTTGTCCCAAACAAAGACTCAAGTCAGGGACCAAAAAATAAAAACACAACACCCAAACACCCCCCAAAAAGGGTGTGAAAAACAAGGTGGGCATCTACTATGCACACTGCACTGCCCACCCACATCCCAAAAGCAGAGGTTCTGAGAGGGCAGGCAGGAGGTATAATATAGCAAGACTCCATTAGAAGAAACAACATTACTAAGGTGAGTAATTTTTTCTTCAAACAACATGAAGTCTTGCTATATTATGACATATGCACACTACACAACAGTACCTCCATGGAGGAGGGACAGAACCTACTTAGGAAATAGGCTCTGAAGCACAGCTGTGCCAAACCGAGCATCACTCCTAGCCTGGATGTCCAGGGAGTAAATGCTTGATGAAAGAGTGAACTGTTTTCCAGGTAGCTGCTTGACATATCTCTATGATAGGGATGTCCCTGGCTACAGCCAGGGACACAGCTATACCCTCTGGTAGAGTGAGCCTCAGGCCTGAAGGGGAACCTTACCCAGTTTTTGATAACAAAATTGATACAAGAGACAATCCACCTGGCAATGGACCTTTAGTGGCAGGTTTCTTTACCAATCCTCACCATAAGTGAGGAACAGTTGAGGGAGTCAAACCCAGACCCTTGGTACGCCCATGTAGTAACTAAGGCTCTTCACATCTGTTGTGCAGCCTCCCCTCGCCAGAGGAGGAATGATCAGTGAAGTACACTGGAAGAGATATAGATTAAGGTGGAAATCTGAAACCACCTTAGGCAAGAACTTCCTGTTAGTCCTGAGGACCACCTTATCTCTGTGAAAGGAGATAAAATCAGACTCCACTGACAAAGCTTGTAATTCACTTATGCGTCTGGCAGAAGTGATGGCTACCAGAAACAGTTTTCCAAGTCAAGTACTTAAGCTCTGCTGAAGACAAAGGCTCAAAGGGGGGTTGCAAAAGCTGAGCAATGCAAACATTAAGATCCCAGGCGGGAGCAGGGTCCCTGAATGGGAGGGTTGGTCTGAAGCAATCTCTTGAAAAACTTGGAGAATACAGGGTGAGCAGAAAGAGAAGAGGGCTTTCCTGCTGATATAAAAGCAGAGACAGCTGCCAAGTGCACTTTCAGGGTAGCTGGCCTCAGCCCCAAAGTATTTAAGTGGACCATATAATCCAGGACTGTGGGAAATCAGCAGATTCTGGGGAAATATGCTTTCCAGAGCACCATATGGAAAACCTTTCCAATTAGAATTATAAGTAGCCCTGGTGGAAGGCTTCCTAGAAGCTAAGATATCGAGTACACCTTGAGAAAGGTGTAGGTCAGCAAACTCTAACTCTTCAAGAGCCAGGCCTTGAGGTTGAGGGATTTGAGATCTGGTACCAAACTCTCCCCTGGGCACAGGTTAACAGATTGTGATTCCTGGGAAGACACAGGGGAAGGTGGACTGCTAAGGACAGAAGGAGTGGATACCAGGGCTGTCTGGCCCAATCTGGAGCAATCAGAATCATCTTGCAAGGTTGAGATCTGATTTTGACTAGCACCTTGAACAAGAGAGGGAAGGGGGGGGAGGCATAGAGAAACTTCCCTTCCCAGTTGAGAAAGAAGGCATCCAGAGGGACTGAGCCCAACACTGGGGGCCTGCAGCAAAACAGCGGAAGTTGGTGATTGTCTGGGGCTGCAAAAAGATCTATCTGAGGGGTGCCCCACCTGGCAAATACTACCTCCAGTACTAGGGGATCCAGAGACCATTCGTGATGGCCCTGGGAAATCCTGCTGAGAGCATCTGCAGGACATTGTCCTTGCCTGGGAGGTGAACTGCCATGAGGGAAGTGTTCAGGGAATAAGCCAGAGACCACAACTTCATAGCCTTGGTGCACAAGGCCGAAGACCGAGTGCCCCCTTGCTTGTTGATGTACCACATTGTAGTGGTGTTGTCTGTTCTGACCTGTACCACTTTTGTTCTGAACAGATGCAGAAAAACCTGAAGTGCTAGAAAACTGCTGAGTTCCAACAGATTGGTGTGGAGCAGAGATTCCTGAGGGACCATAATCCCTGGGTGGTGAGGCTGCCCATGTGAGCTCCCACCCACGAGGGACGCATCTGTAGTAAGGGTCAAGGAGTGAGATTGAGGGATGAAAGGAACCCCTTGTCTCAGATTGCTCTGATCCTGCCACCACTGTAGGGCCTAGATCAGGGTTTGAGTTACTGGGATCAATTTGGTTAGAGGGTCTCTCCTTTGAGACCAGAAGGCTCTCAAATGGAACTGAATGTCCCTCATCTGAAATCTTGCTCCCTGCACTACTGCTGTGGAGGCAGCCATGTGCCCTAGGAGCTGCAGAAAGTGCCTTGCTGGTCCAGAGACCTGCAGAGTGAAGGAGGAGGCCAGAGCCACCAGGGTCTTTGCTCTTTCTAGAGGGAGGAAAGCTCTGGCCTGCTTTGTGTCCAGTTCTGCGCCTATGAAAGTGAGTAGCTGAACAGGCTCTATAACTGACTTTGGGAGACTGAGACGGAAACCTAGAGATGTAAGCAGCTGCTGGGTAACCTGAAGGTGTAATTTGACCTGGTCTGGAGACTGGTCCACTATGAGCCAGTCGTCCAGGTAAGGAAAGATGGCAATCTTTTGCCTTCTTAAATGAGCAACTGATACTGCCAGGCATTTTGTGAATACCCTTGGGGCAGAGGTGAGGTCAAGGGCATTGCTCTGAACTGGTAATGGCCTGAGGCAGTTCAATCTGAGGTACTTTCGTGGGAGCTCTGATGAGAACATGGAAGTAGGTATCCTTGAGGTCCAGGGACGCTAGCCAGTCCCCTGGCCTTAGAGAGGGTAAAATAATTCCAGAGTCACCATTTTGAATTTTGGTTTTAAAAGGTGCTTGTTTAGGTATCTGAGATCCAGGATGGGCCGCCATTCTCCTGTCTTTTTGGGGCAAGGAAGTACCTGGAGTACAGTCCTTTGCCCTGGTGTGGGAGGTACCCTTTCACAGCTCTGAGAGCCAGGAGGGTTAAGACTTCTGTTTCCAGAGCGAGAGCCTCTGATGGATTTGCAGGTGGAAAGGATCTGGTTCTCATCTTTGGAAATTTTTTGAAGCTGAGAACCAGTCCCTGGCTTACTACTTCCAGGACCCACTTGTCTGATGTTAAAGACTCCCAGTCCTGGACGAAGTAAGCCAGCCTGCCCCCTACAGGTAATGGAGAATCGGCCCTGGCCTTCCCATCAGGGTGCCTGTTTGGCAGGGGCTTTAGGCTGAGGGGTGGGAGCAGGCCTGCTCATACCCGCTACCTCTCCCTCTGAAGAACCCCTCTGGGCATAGGCTGAAGAGGAGGCCTGGGCTTGTAAAAGGTCTCTGAAAAGGCCTGCCCCTGCCCCTGAAAGCTGCTCTGAGGAGTGGCCTGCCTTCCTTGGCCTGTGCACCCTATAAGTGGTCCTATACTCATCCATTTTCTTCATGTAATTCTCTGTCTGCTCCCCAAACAGAGAGTTACCCACAACAGGAAACTCCATGGCCTTAGCCTGGGTATCCTGTGACAGGCTAGTACACCTGAGCCAAGCCATTCTGCGAAAAGCCACAGATGTAGCCATGACTCTTGAAGATACATCATTAGAGTCCACTGCAGCATGGAATTGCACCTTGGATGCCTCAATACCATCAGCAGCCACCTGCTCCAGCTCCTTGGCAAGCTGGCCAGGGACCTGTTTCGCTAGAGCCATAACAGTATCCCATCTGGATTTCTGGTATCTTGCAACATAGGCCATATGGATTTGCCTGTCTGAGTCCCAAAGATGCTGCCATGTACTGTTTCTTTGCTATGGCATCAGTCCTCCTGAGTCCTTGTCGGGGGGAAGCCAAGGAATATTTGCTTATCACAGGCTGCAGCCTGCACTACCCCAACATGGCTGCATTGTTGTGAAAGGAACTCCGTATCAGAGCCTGACAATGTGTACCTTTTGTCCATTTTTTATCCACAGGAGGTATAGTGTGAGGAGCTTTTAAAATTTTTATTGTCTGTTTCCTAAAAGATTTATGTAAAGGAATAGACAATCTCCTGACTCTGGGATATCCATTATTTCTACATAGTCAGGCTCCTCCTGTTCATCCACAGCTTCTTCCAAAGGGAGCTGGAGGGTTTCAGCCACTTTCTTATAAAACATAAAATGAGAAGGGACTCAGAAAGCCTAGGGGAGACACTCCTGAAGGTCTGTCTGGGGAGATGTCCGTTCAATGGGCACATCTAGACTTTCAAAATCACATTCACTCTCTTCATAATCTTCCTCCCTCCTCCGTTCATAAAATTCCTATATCATATTCTTGAACCGTGGCACTGACCGAACCGACCGCTACCTGATGGTGCCGGTTTGGTCGGAACCGGGAAAGTGACTGGACAATTTTGATCGTGATTGATATCTCTGCAGCGTTGGAGAAGGAAATTTGGCCCACACCTGCTGATTTTCTAGTCCTTTTGCTGGAACTGGCTCCTCCGAGTCAGCTCTTCGTTTGCCCGAGGAAGTCTCGCCCTGGTCAGAGGGCACTCTCTCCGGTTCGGTTGGCACCGAACCGGGCTGGCCATCCGGGTCAGCGGACTTCTTGGCCTCTCGTTCCCTGAGCCTACCAACTCTCTTATCCAGGGTAGCTGCAGGGAAATTCTTGCAAATCTGGCAGTCTGCATTGAGGTAGTCAAACCCCAGACAATAAACACATGTGGTATGTGGGTCAGCCTTGGCAAAGGCTTCTCCAGACACACTACAGTGCTGAAACCCAGTGGGCCTGGTTTTTCTTTTGGGTTTCTCAGACATAGTGCCAGCCTAACCAAAAACTTGCCCATTTACAGCAATCCGCCAAGTAAGACACCCTTATCGGTACCCAACCGTGTCACAGGTCGTGGAAAAAAACGTAATGAAATCCGGTTTTTTTAGAACCGATAAGAACCGGGAACCGCACTCCAAATGCAATTTAATAAAGTTTAACAACAACCTGATCGGTTCAAACCGAACCGATAATATCGCTTTGCAAGTTCCACACAGAAATAATGTAAAACCTATCTATTACTTACTATACCACAGACAGAGCTTGAACCGACTGGTTGCAGTTAAAATATAGACAAAATGCGTTTAAAAACGAAATTACACTTTTAACCGACAAAATGAACTGAGCAGCAGGAGAAATCTCCGGAGCGACTGCTCAGTGAGGCTGAGTAAAGAATCTGACAGTTTGAGTTTGAAGAACAACAGACAGAGTTCTCAACCGAGCTCGCGCTCAATATTCCATGCCTGGCATGGAAAGTTAACTCTTTCACCTCCGGAGCAGTTCGAAGGCAGGGTCTAACTGCATATGTCATAATATAGCAAGACTTCATGTTGTTTGAAGGGGAAAAGTCATCTCAGCATATAGCGTTTTTTGCAGTGCGATCTCTGGCAGTCTGTACTCTGTTTCACAAAATGCCCGCTGCACCACGTAAATGATCAAAGTTTATGAAAAAAAAGGTATTTGAACTACAAAGTATATAGTGTGACTACAGTGGGGATCGGGGTACTCAAGCCACAATATATACAGCAGCGGCTCTGTTAAGCTTGCCCATAGTTCTCCTTTAAGAACACTGCAAATCAATGTGGCATTTTTAACCATTTAGCAATTTGAGTTTTTATGAGGCCCTTTATTTTCTGACACTACTATCTCATGCACATACTTTGGAGACTTGAGAATATTCCCCCATTTATGTGTGGGGTAATGGTTGACATCTTCTAATTACATTTTTCTTGTAATCCAGTTTTTTAAATGTATTTCTAGAAGAGACAGGAAAACAGTTTCCTATAAGTGAAAATAATAATTGCTGAGCAGATTCTTCAATAACTAGTTCTGGGTGAAACTCAGCATTAATGTGGGGTTCTCTCCCAACAAATGACACAAGAGGAGGCAACTTACAACCATATCTTACCGTCTTCCAGCACAAACATGTTAATGACATGCTTAATGAATTGGTATTTACTCCTTCCTAACTCATTTATTTTCTATCAGACATTAACACACTGTTTTAGTTTTCACATCCAGATGTTAAAATTCCAATAATCTAATAAACAGGGAAAGACGGTTAAACATGCAGAAAGCACATGGCCATACCCAGAGGTTAGAAGCATGCCGCTCGCCCACTGCAGTATCGAAAACAGTTACTGGTGCAGCAAGGGAAAAGATACACTCAAAGTCAGAAAGAGAGCTCTTTGCTGCTGCTGCTAATGTTCGTTGTCACTCTGTCAGCTGTAACAGCCACATAGTAACAGTGAAGTGATTTTTGTGTAATCAAATAAACCACTCTCAAAGAGGCTAGGTTTTGGTACAGTAGAGTTATTTTAATAATGGGGACACCCTGGTGTCGAACTATCAAAATGTATAAAATAGGATATGTCTAGGAAATGGGATTTGCTCACAACTGTGGGTGCTAAAAATGTTTACAATTTATCTTATTGTGCAATTTGAAGAGATAATAGCACCAAAAAGAGTAGACTGGAAATGTTATTCATTTTAAAAGTTGCTAGTTCTCCCTTTTTATTTTTACGTGTCCTTTTTCCAATTAAAGATTTTATACCTGGTAACACAGGGTTCGCGTGATGTGCAGAACGGTGCTTTACCTACAAGATTACATATCTAGTTTGATTGCTCTACGTACATCGGGCTTGTGACCTCACTGACTCTGACACTGTTAGGGACCAACCTTGCAGCAGGCGACTGTTTTTTCTTGGTCAGCTGTGATGTCATAGTCACTGAAGTCATAATGCTGATGAGAGATGAAGGAGAATAGAACTAGGTAACTCAACTTCCAATTAAGAGTGCTGTTCCACATATCTCACCTATACTCTTGGACAAAGTATTGTCTCAATACAAAACGGAAAAGGAAAAGCACTCGAAAAGCAAGTAGTGCCAAAAATAACATGTAGAAAATGATACGTTTTAAAAGACACCAGCTGTTACTTTTCTTTCTTTTTTTTTTTATATATTTCTTTATTTAAGAGAGTCAAACAGAGCTCTTCAGTACATTCTAGAACGTACAACAGAGGATCCATAAAAATCATATACATAATGGCTTTAAATATAGATCTCTTCCCCTTTGTAGTCCATATAAATCTAATGAAATCATTTTACTTGTTTGAGGTCAGATATATGTGCATATACTATTATCCTGGTTAAAAAAAATAATTTGGTAACACAGAACATACCAGTTATTTTTCCAAATTTCAACACATGTGGCTGATAAACTAGATATTTCAGAGATCCTAAGCACTGTTTTAATACAAGAAGTGAAAATGCAATTTAGTTTCTAGAAGCTCCTCTTTTTGCTATGATAACCTAAGTTTGCTGCAGCTTATATTAAAAATAACAACAAGAAAAAACAGAACAAACCAGAAGCATTCATGGGTTCTGAGGGGCCAAATTATATGAAATGGTGATAAGAGTTCCCACCTAGTCCATCGATTCAAGTATAATTCAGATTTATCTTGTACAGTATATGATAGTTGTTCAAATCTCTGTATATGCATTATTATTGTTTTCCAGTCAGATACCATGGGTGGATTCCTTTCTAACCATTTCCCAGTTATTGATTTATAGGCTGCCTCTAAAAGGATAGACCATAAATAACGAGCTTCATTACCCTTTAGCGAACTTGGGGGGACACCTAACAAGAGGTTTAGAGAGGTTAGTGAATCAGTGAGGCCCAATACAGCTTTTATGTGTTGGGAAATTGTTTGCCAAAAAGGTAATAGTTTTGGGCACTCAAAAAAGATGTGGGCCTGGGACACCACCGAGAAACCACACTCACGCCAGCAGGCTGAGAAAGTAGTAGGGTTTCTTTTTGCCAGAAACTCAGGGACAAAAAAAAAAATCTGGTTCGAACTTTCCAGGTGTATTCTCTCCATGATGGTGAGGAGGTGGTAAACCAGGGCAATAAAGTTTGACTTACAGACAGCAGAAGATCTTGTTCTCAGCGTAACTTCAGCAAATTTGCTGCATGGACCTGTTGTAAGATGAAAGACTTGTATATGTGTGAAATGGCATGGTCGCCTGCAGCCGAGGTCCACACCATTATAAATGGACAATTATCATTAAAAACCTGGGAACGGGCTTCTATGTTTCGTAGTTAGGTGTTTATGTAGTCCCTGATTTGGTAATAGTGCATTAAATCTTCTGAGTGCCAAGAACATTTTTTAATCTTTACTTCTTCGAAAGTTATTACAGTGTTTTGTCGTAGCAATTGCCAAGGGGCTACAAAACCACTAGTGGCCGGGGTGATATACCAAACATCATCACTAGCTGGTTGGAAGAGCAGGTTAGTTATAAACCAGGTATATTTCCATGAATGCACCAGAGTGGATCTAAGTCTGGTCCCCGCCTCCATCCTTCCAGAATCACTGCTGACTCCCTAGGTAATTGTGGAAGGGTTTGTTTTAGATGAAGAGGATAAAACAATACTGTGGGGAGAGGGCTAGATAGAGGATGGCTAAATTCATAACCTTCCAGTGAGCCATATAGTTTGGGTTACCCCATAATAGGGTTAATCTCATCTGTGAAACGTTCCAGTAGTGGGGTAAATGTGGTGGTGCTATTCCACTAACAGTTTTAGTGAGGATCAGCAACTGCTGCCTGATATGGGGTTTCGTCTTATATTGCCATATAAAGGAGGTAAATAATTTTTGCCATGAAAGTAATTCTTTGGTGGAAATCATACAAGGTATACATTGGAAAAAGTATAATAATTGGGGGAGAGCGTTCATTTTAAGGGCCGGGGTCCTAGCATATATTGACAAGGGCAGTAGGTTCCATGTTCTCAAATCTGATTTCAGAAGGGTTATTAAGGGGGAGTAGTTTAGTTTATAAAGGTGTAATAAATCAAGTGGTATTTTGTTCCCAAGGTATTTTAGAGATGGTAAACCCTATTTAAAGGTGAACTGTTTTCTAATGTAAGGGGGTGCAACATAATTAAAAGAGAGAACTTCAGTTTTATGGGTATTCAAGGTGTAGCCCGATAACTCTGAAAAAATGGCTAACTTTTGAAACAGTGTCGGTAAAGAGAGATCAGGGTTAGTCATATAGACCAGAATATCATCAGTGAAAAGTACTAACTTACGTTCAGTGTCAGCTATGCAGACGCCCTGTATCTCTGGGGTCTGTTTAATCAAATGGGCTAAGGGCTCAATATAGAAAGCAAATAATAAGGGGGAGAGGGGGCATCCCTGGCGCGTACCCCTTTGGAGTGAAAAACCTTCTGAGATAACCTTGGGGTTTACTGTTACCTTTTATTTCTGATGCATTTTCTTTTCTATTTGCTCATTAGAAGATTTTTCTACCTGATATAGCAGTAGGTGTGATCTGAAGAGCAGTACTTTACGTGGAGACCAACATATTTAGTTCTAGTCCTCTTCATACCTCATCGGCCACCGTAACCTCAATGAGTGTGACATCACAAGTGACCAATCTAGCAGAAGATGATTGGCTGGTCTTGGTCAGTTGTGGTGCCACCATCAGTACAGTCACAATGCTCATGAGGTATGAAGAAGAACTAGAATTAAATATGTCAGCCTCCTGGTAGAAGTCCTGTTCCACAGATGACACCTGAAACAGTCAGGGAGACAATCCTCTAATTGAAACAAGGGAAGAGGAAAAATTACTTCAGGTATAGGAAGTAGCAGGTAAATAAGTTGATGTTCATTTCAGGCAGGATACTAGCTCCGATACACAGAGTAATAATCAACTACTTTTAAAAATATCAATTTCAGGTGGTGTACTAGCTCTTTCAGTTAGATAGTAACCAACACTGGCCCACTCCCTTCCTCAGTTCTGTTTGCCATGAGAGAAACTAGTGGGAGAGAAAAAGACACAAAGGGCTATAGACTGCTAGTACAAAGGGATAATAAAACGATATAGGATATAAAATTCATAAAAATAATAATACCCGACTATCAACTTAGAGAAACTAAGGGATGGGCCTAGATGGCACAGGGATAAGAGCCAGAGCCTACTAACCAGCTAGACAGGAAGGTGGAGAGAGGACAGCAGGTCTAGCATACAGATCTGGCTGGTCTAGAGAGAGAGAGAGAGAGAGAGTAATCTCTGGGGACAGGTTGGCACAAACCAATTTAGGGGAGTGGTCTTGTGCTCAAAGAGGACACAAACCCAGGTTTTAAACAAATCCATAAGGTAGCAAACAGGTTGGAGAAGACCAAGAGCACGGATTATCTTCTTGACACTCCAGAGAGTGAAGACAGAAGAAAGGAAAGAGACACAGACCTAGCACCAAGGTGTGGGACAGTATACAGCATGACAGGCTGAACATATACAAAAAAAAAACCAAAAACAAGCATGTTACCCACTTGGCACTGGAGATGAAATCTGTGCCTTGTAGTGAGGCCATGATACTAGTTAGCAGGGGCTGAACATATCTGCAACATGGAGACTGATATAGGGGACACCAAAAATGGAAATTATGTACCTACCGTAATTCTTGATCTTCTTGGATGAGTCTCCACCACTCATTCACACTAATGGAACTGCGTCAGAGGCACTAGGACCCAGCGAGAGCAAACCTTTTGCTAGAGGGTCAGCGCCAGAGAAGGAGCTGCGAGGGGCAGCACCGTGAGCCTCAGCTCATGCGGTAATGACTATCTCGGCGTTGACCCTCCAACCGCCTCAGTACCTTTTTTTCCGAGGAGGTGCAGCGTAACTAACCTAGAAGGACAGCCTAACCAAAAACTGGACATAAGATAGTCCGGACGACCCGTATAAGAAGGGTCAACAAAGAAGTCTTCACAGCCTAAAGATTGAGGGAGTGAAGACCAACAACAGAGGTGAGCTCGGGGGATGGTGGGTGGGGGAATGAGTGGTGGAGACTCGTCCAAGAAGATCAAGAATTACCGTAGGTACGTCATTTCCATATCTTCCTGGACATAAAGTCTCCACCACTCATTCACACTAATGGGAGAGTACCGAGCTAATAATCCCCCGAGAGGGCGGCAGAAGAGACCAAGAGCTCACAGATTTAAGACAGAAGTCCATTAAGGATGGTTCTCCCAAACGAAACACGTCATCTGGCATGGGCATCCAGGGCATAGTGTTTGATGAAAGTATGCACTGAGCTCCAGGTGGCCGCACTGCAAATATCTGCAATGGGCACGTTGCGGATTTCCGCTAGGGATGCCGTGACCGCTCTAGTAGAGTGAGCGTACACTCTGCCCCCCAGCTTAACCTGCGCCATGGAATAACAGTGGTGAAGGCATGCCACCAGCCATGCTGAAATACATCTGATAGCGACAGGTTGACCCAGCCGGGTCTCGCTGAAGGAAACAAACAGTTGTTGAGCTTTGCAAAAGTCTTTTGTTCTATCTAGATAGAAACGCAAAGCTCTTTTGATGTCCAAGGAATGAAGAGAATGCTCTCCTTCACTTTGGAAGTTTGCAAAGTAAGTAGGAAGGACCAAAGGCTGGTTTCGATGGAATTCTGAAACAACCTTAAGGAAAAACTTAGGATGGGTCCTAAGAACTACTTTGTCTTTATGAAACACAGTATACGGAGGGTCTGTGACCAAGGCATGTAACTCAGAGACCCTGCGGGCCGAGGTAATGGCCACTAGGAAGGCCGTCTTCCAAGTGAGAAATTTTAACTCACACATAGGTAGAGGCTCGAAAAGTTTTCGAGTGAGCATGTATAGCACAAGATTAATGTCCCAGGCTGCGAGTGGAGGTCTTATAGGAGGTCTGGTATGCAGAATTCCCTTAAGAAACCTCTTAACCACAGGTAACTGAACTAGTGACAAGGAAAGCACTGGCTCATGGTGAGCTGAAATGGCACAAAGGTGAACCTTAACTGTAAAGTATTGCAGACCTGAATTTGAGAGGTCAAAAAGGTACTCCAGAACTTTATCTGGTGGGCAGGAAAGATGATTTTGCACACCAAAGCGTAAAATGCTTCCATTTGGCTGTGTAAGTTTTCCTAGTTGCTGGCTTGCGCGCAGCCAGAAGAATATCTGAAACCCTATGAGAGACATTGAACCTGTTCACTTCGATCTCTTCAGGAGTCAGCCGAGAAGGTGAAGCAAACTCAGATTGGGATGGACCACAGGAAACTGAGTCAGAAGGTTTGTCTGAAGGGGAAGTGGTTTTGGAGGAGTTTCCGACATACTGTTGAGTAGTGGAACCGATATTTGTTGAGGCCAGAAGGGAGCAATGAGGATCATTTTGTCCCCCTGGGACTCGAACTTTAAAAGTACTCTCTGAATTAGAGGAAGAGGTGGAAAGGCATATAGAAAGAGTTTTGTCCACCGCAGCCTGAACACATCCTGACAGAAAATGCCAGGCCATGGATTTCTGGAGTAGAAGAGAGGCAGTTTTGTGTTGAGTGGGGATGCAAAAAGGTCTAGGTCTGGAGTTCCCCACTCTGCGAATAATGACTGAACTACAGCTGAGTCGAGAGACCATTAGTGAGGATCTGTCTCTGTTCTGCTGAGGCGGTCTGCCAGTTTGTTCTGTACTCCTGGCAGGTAGACCGCTTGAATTAAAGACTTGTGCTGCAAGCACCATTCCCACATTCTCATCGCTTCTCCGCATAAGGGGTAAGAGTGAGTGCCGCACTGTTTGTTGATGTAATACATTACTGCTTTGTTGTCCGTTTGAAGGAGAATGCTCTTGTGACAGAGAATGTCCTTCAACGCCCGGACCCCATAAAGGATGGCTCTCATTTCCAAGACATTTATGTGAAACTGGGACTCAACCTGAGTCCACGTACCTTGAGTGTGGAGAGCCTGACAGTGAGCCCCCCACCCCATCAAGGATGCATCTGTGATAATGGAAATCTGATGATCCAGAGGAGTAAAGGGATACCCTTCTAGGAGATTGTTCTCCTGCGACCACCAGGTGAGCGACCTCCTTAGAGGTTCTGTCACCTTCATGAGAAAGGACTGCAGGTGAGTGGTTGGGGACCACTGAGTACTGAGCATCCACTGAGAGGTTCTCATGTGAAGGTGTGCTAGGGGTACAGTGAACACCGAGGATGCCATGAGACCTAGCATTCGCTGCATCGAGAGAGCCAGAACAGAGTTGCTCTCCCCGATGTGACGGGCCATCTGAAGGATATCGCTCCTCCTGTCCTCTGGAAAAAAAGCCTTCACACAGGAGGTGTCCAGAAGAGTTCCTATAAAAAGGAGCTTCTGGGAGGGCTGCAGCTGTGATTTTTTGAGGTTTAGCAGGAATCCCATGGACATGAGAAAGCTTGAAGCCATGGCTACGGCGTCCAGCGTTCCCTACCTGGAAGGACTTGCCAGAAGCCAGTCGTCCAGATAAGGGAACACTTGAATTCCGATCTTTCTGAGATGTGCTGCCAGAACTGCACAACACTTTGTAAAAACTTGTGGCGCCAAGGATAGCCCAAAGGGCAGGACTCTGAACTGATAATGTTGTCCCAGAGTCACAAACCTTAGGAATTTGTGATGCTTCGGGTGAACAGAGATGTGCTGGTAAGCATCCTGCATGTCTAGGGAGGCTAGCCAGTCATGCTGATGAAGCAAAGGTAACAAGGTTCCTAGTGAAATCATCTTGAATTTCTCCTTGGGCAGAAATGTGTTTAGCTTTCTGAGGTCCAAAATGGGGTGCATGCCCCCGGTTTTCTTTGGAACCAGAAAGTAATGGGAGAAGAACCCTGTGTTCTGTTGATGCAGCGGAACTACTTCTACTGCCCTGTTGTTCAGAAGGCCCTGAATCTCGGAGGCGAGAAGGTCTGACTCAAGTGTTGACAGCCTGGGCTGTCGTTTGGGAGGACGATCCGGAGGGGTCCCCACAAGATATGAAAATTACGTACCTACCGTAATTCTTGATTTTCTTGGACGAGTCTCCACCACTCATTCACACTATTGGGATCTGCGCCGGAGGCACTAGGACCCTTCGGGAGCAAACTTTTTGCTGCAGGGGCGACACCAGAGATGGCGCCGCGAGCACTAGCTCGCGCGGCAATGACTATCTCGGCATCGACCCTCCAACCGCCTCAGTACCTTTTTTACGAAGGAGGTGCAGCGCAACTAACGTAAAGAGTAACCTAACCTTAGGACCGGACATAAGATAGTCCGGGCGACCCGTGTAAGAAGGGTCAACACAGAAGTCTTTACGGCCTAAAGATTTGAGGGAGTGAAGACCAACACAGCAGTGAGCTCGGGATGGTAGGTGGAATGAGTGGTGAGACTCGCCCAAGAAGATCAAGAATTACGGTAGTCGTACTTTCATATCTTCCTGACATAAGTCTCCACCACTCATTCACACTATTGGAGAGTACCGAGCTAATAATCCCCTGAGAGGGCGGCAGGAAGACCAAAAGCTCACGCTTTCTAGGACAGAAGTCCATTAAGGATAGTTCTGCCGAAGGTGGAATGTCGCCTGGCATGAACATCCAGTGCATAATGCTTAACGAGGGTATGCACCGAGCTCCAGGTGGCGGCATTGCAGATGTCTGCAATCGGCACATTGTGAATTTCCGCTAGGGATGCCGCAACCGCTCTGGTAGAGTGAGTGTAAACCCTACCTTCCAATTTAACCTGTGCCATGGAATAGCAATGTCGAAGACATGCCACTAGCCACGATGAGATGCATCTGATAGCGACAGGTTGACCCAGCCGGTCTCGCTAAGGAAACAAACAGTTGTTGGCTTTTATGGAAATCCTTGTTCTATCTAGATAGAAACGCAAGGCTTCTTAACATCCAAGGAATGAAGAGATCGCCCCTTCATTTTGGAAGTCCGCAAAGTAAGAGGAAGGACCAAAGGTTGGTTTAGATGGAATCCACAACCTTGGGAAGAAATTTAGGATGAGTGCGAAGAACTGCTTTGTCGTTATGGAACACAGTATACGGAGGGTCCGTAACCAGGGCATGTATCTCAGAGACCCTCTGGGCTGAGGTAATCGCCACTAGGAAGGCCGCCTTCCAGGTGAGAAATTTTAGCTCACAGGTAGCCAGAGGTTCAGAAGGTTTCGAGTGAGCATGTCTAGCACAAGGTTAATGTCCCAGGCTGCAACCGACGCCTTATAGGGGTCTGGTATGCAGAATTCTCTAAGAAATCTCTTAACCATAGGTAACTGAGCCAGAGACAAAGAAGAAACCGGCTCATGATACGCTGAAATGGCACTAAGGTGAACTTTGACTGTAGAGTACTGAAGACCTGAATTTGAGAGGTCCAAGAGGTACTCCAAAACCTTGTCTGGTGGACAGGAAAAGGGATCCCAAGAGGACTTTGCACACCAGAGCGAAAAATGCTTCCACTTAGACGTGTAAGTTTTCCGAGTAGCTAGCTTCCGAGCAGCCAGAAGAATGTCTGAAACTCTTCGAGAGACATTGAACCGGTTCATTTCTACCCCTTCAGGAGCCAAGCGTGAAGGTGAAGCGATCTCAGGTTGGGATGGACCACCGGACCCTGAGTCAACAGGTTCATCTGCAGGGGGAGTGGTCTCGGAGGGGCTGCCAACATATTGTTGAGTAGAGGAAACCATAGTTGTCGAGGCCAAGAGGGAGCAATGAGAATCATCTTGGTCCCCTGGGGCTCGAATTTGAGAAGTACTCTCTGAATTAGAGGAAGAGGCAGAAAGGCGTAAAGAAAGCGTTTTGTCCACCGCAGCCTGAACGCATCCTGACAGAAAATGCCAGGCCCTGGATTTCTGGAGCAGAAGAGAGGCAGTTTTGCATTGAGTGGGGATGCAAAAAGGTCCAGGTCTGGAGTTCCCCACTCTTCGAATAGTGATTGAACTATGGTTGAGTCGACAGACCACTTGTGAGGATCTGCCTCTGTTCTGCTGAGACGGTCCGCCAAGTCGTTTTGTACACCTGGCAGGTAGACCGCTTGAATTAGAGATTTGTGTTCCAAGCACCATTCCCACACCCTCATCGCTTCCCTGCATAAGGGGTAAGAGTGAGCACCGCCCTGCTTGTTGATGTAATACATCATAGCTTTGTTGTCCGTTTGAAGGAGAATGTTCTTGTGACAGAGGATGTCCTTCAAAGCCCGGACTGCATAAAGGACGGCTCTCATCTCTAGGACATTTATGTGAAGCTGGGCCTCGAGTTGAGTCCATACACCTTGAGGTGGAGAGAGCTACAATGAGCTCCCCATCCCGCTAGCGATGGCGCCTGTGGTGATGGAGATTTGATGATCCAGAGGAGCAAAGGGAAATCCTTCCAGGAGATTGTTCTCTTGAGACCACCAGGTGAGAGACCTCTGTAAGGGTTCTGTCACCTGATGGGATAAGACTGTGGTGAGTGGTTGGGACCACTGAGCACTGAGCATCCATTGGGTGGTTCTCATGTGTAGCCGAGCTAGGGTACAGTGAACACTGAGGATGCCATGAGGCCTAACATCACGCTGCATTGAGAGAGCTGTAACTGATCTGTTCTCCCAATGTAACGGGCCATCTGAAGGATATCGAGCCTTCTGTCCTCGGAAGGAAAGCCTTCCACGCAAGAGGTGTCCAGTAGAGTCCCTATGAAAAGGAGTCTCTGGGAGGCTGCAACTGTGACTCTTTAGATTCAGCAGAACTCCCATGGACATAACAAGGCAAGAGGCCGGCCTGAACGGCTTCCAGGGTCCCCTGTTTGGAAGGGCTTGATAGAGCCAGTCGTCCAGGTAGGGAAACACTTGATTCCGAGCTCTTGAGATGCGCTAGGAGAACTGCACAACACTTTGTAAAGACTCACGGCCGAGGATAGCCCAAAGGGCAGACTCTGAACTAATAGTGTTGACCCAGAGCCACAAACCCAGGAATTTGTGATGCCTCGGGTGAATAGGAATGTGCTGGTAAGCTGCCCTGCATGTCCAGGGAGGCTAGCCAGTCGTTGATGAAGCAAAGGTAATAGGGTTCCTAGAGAATATTTTGAATTTCTCCTGGGGAGAAATTTGTTTAGCTTCTGAGGTCTAGAATGGGGCGATACCCCAGACTTCTTTGGAACCAGAAAGTAGTGGGAGTCGAACCTGTGTTTCGCTGATGCAGAGGCACCAGTTCTACTGCCCTGTTGTTCAGAAGGCCCTGGATCTCGGCGGCAGAAGGTATGACTGAAGGATTGACAGCCTAGGTTGTCGCTTGGGAGGACGATTCGAGGGGTCTCCCAGAAAATTGAGAGAATACCCCTCGGAATTATCTGAAGGACCCATTTGTCTGAGGTTATGGACTTCCACTGGTTGTAGAAGTGATCAGATGACCTCCACCGGAGAGGAAAAGTCCACCCGGCAGTGGAGATGGAACTTGGGCCGGCAACTCATAAGGTAGCACTGGCGCTGGGCCTTGCGCTCTGTTGCGTCTTCTTTGAGGTTGCGTGGTTGGTTCTTATGGAAAATTCCTCTGCCCCTGCCTCGAAAGGCCTGACGATTATGAAACTGACGTCTACCGACATGCCCTCGAGAGGGGGTAGGAGGGGGTCGAGCCAGCTTAATGGCCGACCTAGTCTTCTGAGTAGCCTCTAGAGCTTGCTCTACCTGAGGACCGAAAAGATCCGAGCCATCAAAGGGCAACACCATCACCTGCTGCTGTGCATCATTCGTGAAGCCCGAAGTACGCAGCCAGGAGTGACGGCGAGTACAAATACCAGCGGCTGCTGAACGAGAAGCAGTGTCGAAAACATCCATGGCTGCTTTGACCTGTTGGTTATTAGATTCAATACCACTGGTAATGGTCAGAAGAAGCTCTGACTTAGAGTCCGAGTCCGGAAGAGCTTCAACCATTTGCTTGATAGAGTGCCACAGGATATACTCATACTGAGAAAAATAGCCTTGGTAACTGGCAACACATACTTAGAGTGACGAGCAAAGACTCTCTTACCTAATGTATCAATCTTACGAGACCTTTGTTAATAGGTCGAGCTGTAGTAGCTTGAGGAAGAACGACTTTATCATTCTCTGCCAGGACTACAATAGGATCCGCAGAAGGTTTGAGATGCCAAAATGGACGATCCTTGGGGGCTGAATATTTCCTATCAATGGATTTAGCCACCTCAAGGGTAAGAGCAGGATTATTCCATACCATTTGAGACAGCGCCTCAAGGAAGGTTGAATCGAGAAGTCAAATCCATAGGGATCTCCAAGCATGAAGATATTGGAGTCTTAACCGCTTCCCAGGATCGATGTCTGTAGTCTGAGAGAATGAGTGAGCTCAGGTTCTTCAACAGAGACTTAAAGGACAGGTCTCGACCACAGGCTCCGAGCAGTGAAAGATCCTGCTTCAGTCCATCTTCATCCAACCAAGGTCTGGTCAGGCTCAACGTCATCTCCTGATAGTCCAGGGAGGACTGTTTGGACAGGAAAGGAGTGAAATACAGAGAGGAAGGAAGAATTGAGAGGAAAGAGGAGTCCTCGAGAGCTCCCGCGCCGAGGAGGCAACGGGACCGGAACGCGCAAGAACAGCGCGCGCGCTGAGAAGCAGCCCGGCGCCGCGACGGCACCAAGAAGGCACACGGGCGCTGAAAACGCGCCGAAGCTCCCCGCTGACGCCGCCCGGACGGCCGAGAAGGCAATACCGCACCGAGGCTCCGTGATGCCGCTGACAAGCCCCGCGACGCCGAAAATGGCGCCGTGAAGCCCCGCGACGCCGCGGACGGCGCCAAAAGCATCCCAGGACCCTGAGAAACATGGTTAGAAGGGAAAATAGCAGGAGATAAGGGCATCGGTGTGGCCCCCTGCGCCGCAGCCATGTGAGGGGGGGAAACACCTAAGCGCGGAGTCGTCGGCACCGAGGTAGGTGCCGCACGACCAGGAAAGTCCAACTGCCCTACCTGGTCGCCGACAAGCCCGGCGGCCCGCGGGCAACCGAGCCAGGTAGCAGAACCAACCTCGAGCCCACTGCTCCATAAGAGCGGCCCACTGATGAAACTGCTTATCTGAAGACCTACCTATAGGCGGGTAGGACTCCGATGCAAGACGGCGGCTACGGAAGCAGAAGTTGGCGACCAAGGAGGAGACCGCAACTAGCCACTTATAACAGAGCGTCCGACCGCAGAGACATATCAGAGGGCTAATTGAGTGATGCCTTCTCTTTCTAGACCTGTGGGCCAAGAAGAGTTGAGGTCGAACGGTGCAGAGAATGCGACCGCTTGTTTTATACCTCTGGGGACCGCCCATCCCCCGGGCATTGACTGACCATTGTCGGACCCCTGCTCGAGAAGGAGGCGGACCGACCCAGCCTGACTGACTGAACAGCTTCATACGAAGTCTCACCGTCACCTGACCTGCTCATGGTCGACTCCACAAGTAGGCTGAGACTTCTTATTGTATATTAAAATAGAATAAACTTAGCCGATACTATATCGAGATAATACTACAAAAATAAACTGAAAACTATGCTGCTAGTTTGAAGTTTGACTCCCGACAGGCGAGCGACGTCGTTACTGAAGCGCACTCGACGGCAGGAAAAAAGGAACTGAGGCGGTTGGAGGGTCGATGCCGAGATAGTCATTGCCGCGCGAGCTAGTGCTCGAGGTGCCGTGCCTCGTGGCACCATCTCTGGTGTCAACCCTCCAGCAAAAAGTTTGCTCCCGATGGGTCCTAGTGCCTCCGGCGCAGATCCCAATAGTGTGAATGAGTGGTGGAGACTTATGTCCAGGAAGATTGAATGAATATCCCTCGCGGATTATCCGGAGGACCCATTTTTCTGAGGTTATGGACTTCCACTGATTGTAGAAGTGCGTCAGACAACCTCCCACTGATGAGGAAGAGTCCACCTCGGGCAGCTGAGGTGGGACTTGGGCCAACAACTGAGAAGGTGGCGCTAGGCGCTTTGGGCCCTTGCGCCTTCTGTTGCATTTTCTTTTGAGGCTGGGGGACTCGGTTTTTATGAAAACTTCCTCTGCCTTTGCCTTGAAAGGACTGAAGGTTATGGAACTGGCGTTTATTAACACCCTCTCAAGAGGGGACAGGAGGAGGCTGAGCCAACTTAATGGCTGACCTAGTTTTTTGTGTTGCTTCTAGAGCCTGTTCTACTTGGGGGCCAAAGAGATACACACCATCAAAAGGCAACGCCATTACCTGCTGCTGTGCGTCATTCGTGAAACCTGAAGTTTCACGAATGGCGCAGCCAGGAATGACGGCAGGTACCAATGCCAGCCGCTGCCGCTCTGGAAGCAGTATCGAAAGCATCCATAGCCGCTTTAACCTGCTGGTTGTTGGATTCAATACCCCTGGTAATGGTTTGAAGAAGCTCCGACTTTGTATCCGATTCTGGTAGAGCTTCAACCATCTGTTTGAGCGAATGACAAAGGATATACTCATATTGAGAGAAATAGCCCTGATAGCTGGCAATACGCATACCCAGGGTGGAAGCAGCAAAGACTCTCTTACCTAAAGTGTCTATCTTACGAGATTCTTTGTTAATAGGTCGAGCTGTAGTTTGGGGGAGTACGACCTTATCATTCTCTGCCAAAACTACAATAGGATCTGCAAAGGCTTGGGATGCCAACATGGGTCGATCCTTGGGGGCTGAATATTTCCTATTTATGGATTTAGCCACCGAAGGAATGAGAGCAGGATTACTTCATACCATTTGAGACAGCGCCTCAAAGGATGGCTGTACCGAGGAGTCAACCAGAGGGATCTCCGGAACATGGAGATATTGGAGTCTTAGCAATTTCCCAGGATCGATGTCTGTAGTTTGAGAGAAAGGGTGGAAATCAAGTTTTCAGCAGAGACTTAAAAGACAGGTTCTTGACCACAGGCTCTGCAGCAGGACTAGATCCTGTCTCTTCCACTTCATCACCCAGCCTAAGGTCTGGGTCAGGCTCAATGTCATCTCCTGACAGTCCAGGAGGGACTGCATGGACAGGAAAGGAGTGGAAATCAGATGGAAATGAGGAAGGAAAAGGGTTAAAGGAGGAGTCCTGAGAGGTGGATGACGCCCTTAGGACCTCCGGCGCCACAGAAACGCACGGCATCGACGAAGCGCATGGCACCGAGGACGGCGCCGCGAAGCTGCAAGGTGTAGACAGCACACGGCGCCGAGACACACGGCATCAAGACGGCGCTACGAGGCTGGATAGCGCTATGGCGCCATGTGGCGCCGAGGATGGCGCAGATGAAGTGCACAGCACCGTAAAACAATGGCACCAAGGACGGCGCCGACAGATGCATTGACGCCGAGGGCGTCGAAAATACCCCAAGACTCCAAAAACAGGATTTAAGGAGAAGGGAGGAAGAAAAGAGATAGTGGCATCGGTGTGGCCCCCGCGCCGCAGCCATATGGGGGACACCTGCTTCAGAGTTGATGGCACCAAGACGGTGTCACAAACCAGGGAGGTTCAACTCCCTACCTGGTCTCCCAATAAGCCCGAAGGCCCCTGAGTGACCGGGCCAGGCAGCTGGACCAACCTCCAAACCCACTGCTCCATAAGAGCAGCTCACTGATGAAACTGCTCGTCTGAAGACCTACCAGAGGGCGGGGTAGGGTTCCGATGTCGAAGACATCGGCTACCGGAAACAGAAGCTGGCTCCGAAGGAGGAGACCGGCAACTAGCTCCAATAACTGACCGTCACGCCACAGACATATCAGAGGGCAACCTCGAGTGATGCTCTTCTTTTTGGACCTATGGGCCAAGAAGAGCTCTGAGCCAAATGGTGCAGAGAATGCGACCGCTTATTTTTATGCTTCGAGGGGACTGCCGCCCTCGGCACTGGACTGACCGCTGTCAGACCCTCTGGAGAAGGCAGTGGACCGGACCCAGCCCGCTGACTGAACAGCTTTCATACGAAGTCTCCCTACCATCACCTGACCCGCTCATGGTCGACTCTGTCAAAGTAGGCTGAGACTTCTTTGTAAATGAGAATAAACTTAAACGATACTTATTTGAGATATTACTACAAAACAATAAAACTGAAAACTATGCTGCTAGTTTGAAGTTTGACTCCTGGTGGGCGAGCAATGTTGTCACTGAAGTGCACTCGGAGGGAAAAAAGGAACTGAGGCGGCTGGAAGGTCAATGCCGAGATATTCATTACCGCACGAGCTGAGGCTCGCAGTGCCGCTCCTCACGGCGCCATCTCAGGCGCCGACCTTCCAACAAAAAAGTTTGCTCCCGATGGGTCCTAGTGCCTCCGGCGCTGATCCCATTAGTGTGAATGAGTGGTGGAGGCTTATGTCCAGGAAGAGACATGGATTGGTTTAAGTGGAAATCAGAAACCACTTTGGGTAGGAACCTCCTATTGGTTCTAAGGACCACCTTGTCCCTATGGAAAGAGATGAAGTCAGGTTCAACTGACAGAGCTTACAATTCACTGATATGTCTGGCAGAGGTAACAGCAACCAAAAACACAGTTTTCCAAATCAAGTACTTGAGCTCTGCTGAGGACATAGGCTCAAAAGGGGGTTGCATATACTGAGCAATGTAAACATTCACATCCCAGGCAGGAGCAGGATCCCTAAAAGGAGGATTGATATGAAGCAATCCTTTGAAAAATTTACAGAATACAGAATGAAATGACAGAGAGGAAAGCTTTCCCACTGACAGGAAAGCAGAAACAGCTGACAAATGAACTTTGAGAGTAGCTGGTCTGAGGCCTAGACCATTAAGATGAACCATATAATCCAGAACTGTAGACACTTCAGCAGTATCTGGGGATATATGCTTCTTGGAACACCAAACGCTGAATCTTTTCCATTTGAAGTTGTAAGTTTTTCTGGTGGCAGGCTTTCGAGAGGCTTTAAGAATGTCCAGAACCCCTTGGGACAAATGCAAATCTGCATATTCTATCTCTTCAAGAGCCACGCCTTGAGATTGAGGGACCGAAGATTGGGATACCAAATCCTCCCAAGATGAGGTTAACAGATTGCATTTCCTGGGAAGAGACAGGGGAAGATGGACTGCTAGGGACAGCAGCAGGGGATACCATGGCTGCCTGGCCCAGTCTGGTGCAATCAGAATTAGTTTGCAGGATTGTGACCTCATTTTGTCCAGAACTTTGAACAACAGAGGAAAAGGAGGGGAGGCATAGAGGAATTTCCCTTCCCAGTTCAGAACCAGAGCATCCACAGGGACCAAGTCCAGTACTGGAGGTCTGCAACAAAACAGAGGAAGTTGGTGATTGTCTAGGGCTGCAAAGAGATCTATCTCTGGAGTGCCCCACCTGGAAAAAATCACTTCTAGCACCAGGGGATCCAGAGACCATTCGTGACGGCCTTGGGAGATTCTGCTCAGTGCATCTGCTAGCACATTCTCCTTTCCCGGAAGGTGGACTGCAACTAAAGATTTCTGCAGAGAATAAGCCAGAGACCATAGTTTCATGGCTTCCGTGCACAAGGCCGTGGACCGAGTGCCTCCCTGCTTGCTGATGTACCACATGGTGGTGGTGTTGTCTGTCCTGACCTGTACCACCCTGTCCTGCACTGACTGAAAGAAGGCTTGCAGAGCCAGGAACACTGCCCTGAGCTCCAAAACATTGATGTGCAAGAGGGACTCTTGATGGGACCACTGTCCCTGGGCTGTGAAAGCCCCGAGATGGGCTCCCCACCTGAACAGAGAAGCATCTGTGATAAGGACCACAGATTGGGGTTGACTGACTAAATGAACCCCTTGCCTGAGATTGTCCTGATCCTGCCACCACTGAAGTGCCTGGATCAGGGTCTGAGTCACTGGAACTAGTTTTGTAAGAGGATCCTTCCTTTGGGACCAAAAGGACCTTAGATGGAACTGAATGTCCCTTATTAGAAACCTGGCTCCTTGGACCACTGCTGTAGAAGCTGCCATGTGACTCAGAAGCTGAAGGAAATGCCTTGCTGGTCGACAGACCAGAAGGTGGAAAGAGGAGGCCAGCTCTGAAATGGCTATAACCCTCTGCATGGGAAGAAAAGCTCTTGCCTTGACTGTATCCAGCTCTGCTCCTATAAAAGTGAGAAGCTGTACAGGTTCAAGAACTGACTTAGAAAGGTTGAGAAGAAATCCCAAGGAAGTGAGCACTTGCTGGATCACTTGGAGGTCTGACTTGACTTGGTCTGGGGACTGTCCCACAATGAGCCAGTCGTCCAGATATGGAAACACTGAAATCTTCTTCCTTCTTAAAAAGGCCACCACTACTGCCAGGCACTTTGTGAACACCCTTGGAGCTGATGTTAGGACAAAGGGCATTGCTCTGAACTGACAATGGCCTGAAGGCAATTTGAACCTGAGGTACTTTCTGTGGGAGAACCTGATAGGAATGTGAAAATAGGCATCCTTGAGGTCCAGGGAGGCTAGCCAGTCCCCTGGCCTTAGAGAGGGAAGAATTATTCCCAGAGTCACCATTTTGAATTTTGGTTTTAACAGAAGCTGGTTCAGATATCTTAAATCCAGGATGGGTCGCCACTCCCCTGTCTTTTTTGGGGTAAGGAAGTACCTGGAGTACAGACCTTTGCCCCTGTGTAGGTAAGGCACCCTCTCTATGGCCCTTAGAGCCAACAGAGATGAAACCTCTGCTTGCAAAACAAGGGATTCGGAGGTGCTTGCTGGTGGAAAAGATCTGGGCCTCAGCTTTGGAAATCTTTTGAAGCTGAGGACCAGTCCCTGGCTTACCACTTCCAGGATCCATTTGTCTGAAGTAACAGACTTCCAGTCCTGGACGAAGTAAGCCAGCCTGCCTCCTACTGGTATGGGGGAGTGGACCCGGGCTGACACCACAGGGTGTCTGCTTGGCAGGAGCCTTAGGCTGAGGAGTGGATGCAGCCCTGCTCATCCCCCTTCTGCCTCTCCCTCTAAAGAACCAACCCACGAACACATCACTATGTCTACCTCACGGGCGGTGCTGGCACCAATGACAGTCCCCTAGGCTGTAAAAGACTTTTCTCCTGCTGGGTACTGGCGCATTCGGCTTAGGCCCATAGTGGAATGAATGGTGAAGACTGATTCTTGGAAGATTCCACATCAGCCTTTCCTGACACTGCAGGTCTTGTAAACCTAAGTCACTCTTTCACAAGAATTATGGTTCTATACTTAGCCATTAAAACTGGATCACAGACACCAACGCCTTTTAGTCTGAATTCAGTTTACCACTGAAGTGTGTAGTGGAGCTGCTAAACTGATGCACACTTTAGAGAATACCAACAGGACTATCCAGAAAGTCACTTTTCTTCTATTTGTCTAAACGCACATCTCACAATATGATGGCCACACTGTCTCATACTTTGAGTGTCAAAGCCCCTCACAACAGTGAGAAAAGGCTGAGAAGTACGGCCAAGTGTCAAACCAGTTTTACAGCTGAGGTGGAAAAGCATGGGGTAGCCAAGTGACTTGAACATGGTTGAATAGTGAGCCGGGTCAAGGGTGGGATGAAAAAATTACTTACCACAGTAATCCTGTTTCTTCCAAGGGAATCTTACTGTATTCTGTCATATGCAGTATTGTCCTTCCATTGTACTGCCCCGGAGCCAAAATGGTTACCCAAACCCATGCTAATGATGGAACGTTAGGCTAGAGCTCAGTTTTCAAACCACTGTCCCTGGTCAACATTCTGCAACCGTCAGATTCTTGCGGAGCAAAAACTAATGACAAGCTATCTAAACTATATTAATAACAATAATAAGCTAACAATTAGCAACCCTCTAATAATTATTCCCCTTTTTCTTTCTCTAGTCAACAATGTGGGCTGGTTAAGACTCAAGTCACTAAGCCCAAGAACAGAAATTGCCCATAGGGTTGAACAACAAACAGCTGTGTTGCAGTGCCCACATGTTCTAGCAGGGGAGGAAGGGTGGGAGCTCAGAATACAGCAAGATTCCCTTGGAAGAAACAAGATTACTGTGACAAGTAATTTTTTCTTCAAGCCCCAGGAAATCTTACTGTATTCTAACATATGCAGACTACCTAAGCAGTACCTCTGGAGGAGGGTAGAGAACCTATTTAGGAAACAAGCTCTGCAGTACTGCTGTGACAAACCTGGCATCACTTCTGGCCTGAGTATCCTGGCAGTAGTGTTTGGTGAAGGTGTTAACAGTTTTCCAGGTAGCTGCTTTACAGATTTCCAACAGAGGAATATCTCTTGCAGCTGCTATAGAAGTAGGTGTACCCCTTGTAGAGTGGGCCCTGAGGCCTACAGGAGGCTCTTTGCCCACTTTACTGTAGCAAAATTGGATACAGGCAACAATCCAATAGGCAATGGTTCTTTTGAGGCGGGTTTGCCTTTGCCCACCTCTCCATAGGTCAGGAAAAGATGTGTCCTGCCTATGCCCCTTCGTGTGATCCAAGTGGTGGGTTATAGCTCTCTTGACATCAAGACTATGTAACCTTCTCTCTCCAGAAGTGGAGTGCTCAGTAAAGAAGACGGGCAAGGTCATGGACTGGTTAAGGTGGAAGTCTGATACTAACTTAGGGAGGAATTTCCTATTGGTTCTCAAAACCACCTTGTCCCTGTGAACTGCTACATAGTCTGGCTCTGTGGACAAGGCCTGTAAGCTCACTGATCCTTCTGGCTGATGTAATGGCTACTAGAAAAACTGTTTTCCATGTCACATACTTAAGCTCAGCTGATAACACGGGTTCAAATGGTGGTTGCATCAACTGGCCAATGCATATGTTAAGGTCCCATGCAAGAGTGAGTTCCCTGTGAGGAGGCTGCAAGTGCAGTAGCCCTTTGAAGAATTTTCTGAATACCTGGATAGCAGCCAGAGATGCTCCCTTTCCAGTTGAGAGGTAAGCAGAGACAGCTGCCAAGTGCACTTTCAGGGTGGAGGGCCGAAGACCCAGACAGTGTAAATGTGCTAGATAATCCAGGACTATTGGCAGATCGGCCTGGAGGTGGTATATGTGTGTCTGCCCACACCAAACAGAAAATCTCTTCCACTTAGAATAGTAAGTTTTTTCTGGTGGAAGGTTTCCTGGACAATCTCAAAACCTCTAATACCCCTTCTGAGAGGTGTAGGTTGACATATTCTAGGTCCTCAAGAGCCAAGCCTTGAGTCCGAAGGATTGCAAGTGGGGGTACAGGACCCTGCCCCGGGAGGACGTCAGCAGATTGTGCTTCCTGGGTAGGAAGATCAGTTTGGAGATTGCCAAGATCAGCAGCATTTAGTACCAAGGCTGCCTAGCCAAGTCTGGAGCAATGAGGATCACAGTTGCTGGCTGGACCCTGAACTTGTTCAGTACCCTGAGTAGCAAGGGAAATAGTGGGAAGGCATACAGGAACTCCCCCATCCAGTCCATCAGAAGTGCATCTAGTGACAATGTGCCCATTGCTGGAGGTCTGCAACAGAACAGCGGAAGCTGATGGTTGTCTGGGGGGTGCAAAAAGGTCCACCTCTGGAGTGCCCCATCTTCTGAACACCACTTGTAGGATCTGTCTACTTAGTTAACATTCGTGGTGGTTCTGGTTGATTCTGCTGAGGGCATCCACCAGGACACTGTCCTTTCCTGGCAGGTGGACTGTGAAAGGGATATCCCCAGGGTGTAAGCCAGATTCCATACCTTTATGGCTTCAGTGCACAGAGGTGAAGACCTTGTATCCCTTGCTTGTTGATGTAATACATTATTGTTGTATTGTCTGCCCTGACCTGAACTGCCTTGCCTGCAATCTGGAGGTGAAGGACTGAATGCCCAGATAGACTGCCCTGAGCTCCAGCAGGTTTATGTGAAGCAGGGACTCTTGCTGGAACAAAGTACCGTGGGCACTATGTCCCATTAGGTGGGCACCCCATCCTAGGAAGGAGGCATCTGTTGTCAGAACTGCTGCTGGCGGCATCTGGAGGAAAGGCACGCCTACCCTGAGGTTGTCCTTTTCCTGCCACCACTGCAGAGCTTGAAGCAGGGTTCCTGTGACTGGTACCATCTTTGATAGGGAGTCTCTTCTCTAAGACAAGTGAGCCCTGAGATGGAACTGGATGTCCCTCATCTGGAATCTTGATCTTAATACCACTGCTTTTGAGGCCGCCATGTGGCCCAGCATCTGAAGGAAATGCCTTGCTGGTCTGGGGGCATATGCAGCTGAAAGGAATTTGCTAGTTGTATCAAGTTGTCTACCCTGCCTTGTGGGAGGACTGTCCTTCCACTCAGGGTGTCCAATTCTGCCGCTATAAACTCCAGGAGCTGAACTGGTGAGAGGACTGACTTTTTCTGGTTTACCAGGAAACCTAGCATACTTACTATATCCTGAGTGATGGTCAATGCCCTTTCCACCTGTTGTGGGGACCGACCTACAGTACCACCAACCAGTCATCCAGGTATGGGAAAACTGTAACCCCATTTTCGTAGTTGTGCTACCACCTCTGCAAGGCACTTGGTGAACACTCTTAGGGCTGATGAAAGGCCGAAGGGTATGGCCTTGAACTGGTAATGCCCTGATGGAAACCCGAACCTGAGGCACTTCCCGTGTGACAGCCTGATAGGAATATGGAAGTATGAGTCCTTTAGGTCTAGGGATGCCAGCCAGTCCCCTCTCCTTAGAGAAGGGAGAATGATAGCCAGAGTGACTATCTTGAACTTTGGCTTTGTCAAATGTTTAAGTGTCAGCTCCAGAATGGGTCGCCACTCTCCTGTTTTCTTTTGAGAGACAAAGTATCTTGAGTAAAGACCCTTCCCCCTTTGAGACAAGGAAACAGGCTCTACTGCCTGATCCTGCATGAGCTTGGCTGCTTCCTCTTCCAGCAGAGAGACTTCTGATGGATTGGCAGGTCTGAATAGTCTTGTTCTCAGCTTGGGCAAGAATTTGAAGCTGAGAGCAAGACCCTGGATCATTACCTCCATGACCCACCTGTCTGTGGTGATGGATTTCCAAGCCTGGATGTAGTGAGCCAGCCTGCCTCCTACTAGGAGCAGCAACCCTGACAGGATTCTCAGGGAGTCTGTTTTGCTTGGACAGCAGCCTGGGTACTGGGTGCGGCCCTTTTGCTGCCCCTTCTGCCTCTACCTCTAAAGTACCCCCTCTTGGGCTGATAGGAGGGCAAAGCCTGTGTCAGGAAGAAAGGCCTGTAATGGGTTCTACCCCTGTCTCTTCCCTGGAACTTTTGTGGAGCTGCTGCCTTCTCCTTGGCTGCAGCACTCTTGTAAGCGACTTTGTAGTCATCCATCTTTTTCATGTATGCTTCAGTCTGTTCCCCAAACAGGGAAGTGGTCTCACAAGGAAAGTCAAGAGCTTTTGTCCAGGTATCTTGAGACAAATTTGTTGTTCTCAATCAAGCAAATCTCAGTCACTGGCATTCACTGCCATGCAAAACTGGGACTTAGAAGCTTTAATGCACCTTTTTGCTGCCTCTTAAAGATCAGAAGCCACAGGGGCAGGGCATGCTTTTGCTATCTCCAACACTGTATTCCACATACTCCTCTGATACCTAGCTATGTAGGCCACGTAAGTGGCTTGCCGGATAGTCAGGGAGGCTCCCAGGTATGACTTCTTTGCTATGGAGTCCATCCGCCTGGAGTCCTTTTCAGGTGGGTTTGATGCCAGGGGAATGCCTGCCTTATCACAGACAGAAGATGAAAATTACGTACCTACCGTAATTCTTGATCTTCTTGGACGACTCTCCACCACTCATTCATACTATTGGGGATCTGTGCTGGAGGCACTAGGACCCATCGGGAGCAAACTTTTTGCTGGGGAGTCGACGCCAGAGATGGCGCCGCGAGGAACGGCATCGCGAGCCCCAGCTCGCGCGGCAATGACTATCTCGGCGTCAACTCCCCAACCGCCTCAGTACCTTTTTTACCAAGGAGGTGCAGCGTAACTAACCTAGAAGGGTAGCCTAACCTAAAAAAAAAAACCCAGACATAAAACAGTCCGGACGACCCATGTAAGAAGGGTCAATAAAGAAGTCTTCAAGGCCTAAAGATTTGAGGGAGTGAAGACCAACAAAAGAGGTGAGCTCAGGGGATGGAGGGTGGGCGTGTGAAAGAGTGGTGGAGACTCATCCAAGAAGATCAAGAATTACGGTAGGTACGTAATTTTCATATCTTCCTGGACATAAGTCTCCACCACTCATTCACACTATTGGGAGAGTACCAAGCTAATAATCCCCCGAGAGGGCGGCAGGAAAACCCAAGAGCTCACATTTGTTAAGACAGAAGTCCATTAAGGATGGCTCTGCCAAAGGAAGAATGTCGTCTGGCATGGACATCGAGTGCATAATGCTTAATGAAAGTATGCACTGAGCTCCAGGTGGCTGCATTGCAGATGTCTGCAATGGGCACGTTGCAGATTTCCGCTAGGGATGCCGCTACTGCTCTGGTAGAGTGAGCGTAAACTCTATCCTCCAATTTAACCTGCGCCATGGAATATCAGTGACGAAGGCACGCCACTAGCCATGCTGAGATACATCTAATAGCGACAGGTTGACCCAGCCGGGCCTCACTGAAGGAAACGAACAGTTGCTGGGCTTTACAAAATCCTTGGTTCTATCTAAGTAGAGCCAAGGCCTCTAACATCCAGAGAATGAAGAGAGCTGCCCCTTCATTTTGGAAGTCCGAAAATAAGAGGGAAGGACCAAAGGTTGGTTAAGATGAAATTCTGACACAACCTTAGGAAGAAATTTAGGATGAGTACGAAGAACTACTTTGTCCTTATGGAACACAGTATACGGAGGGTCTGTGACCAGGGCATGTATCTCAGAGACCCTACGGGCTGAGGTAATGGCCACTAGGAAGGCAGTCTTCCAGGTGAGAAACTTTAGCTCACAGGTAGCTAGAGGCTCAAAAGGTTTCCGAGTGAGCATGTCTAACACAAGATTAATGTCCCAGGCTGCAACAGGACGTCTTGTAGGGGGTCTGGTGTGCAGAATGCCCTTAAGAAATCTCTTAACCATAGGTAACTGAACCAGAGAAAGAGAAAAAACTGGCTCATGATACGCTGAGATGGCACTAAGGTGAACCTTAACTGTAGAGTACTGGAGACCTGAATTTGAGAGGTCCAAAAGGTACTCTAAGACTTTATCTGGAGGGCAGGAAAAGGGATTCAAAGAGGACTTTGCACACCAGAGGGAAAAATGCTTCCACTTAGCCGTGTAAGTTTTCCGAGTGGCCGGCTTCCATGCAGCCAGAAGGACATCAGAAACTCTTCGAGAGACACTGAACCGATTTACTTCTACCTCTTCAGGACCCAAGTGTGAAGGTGAAGAGATGTCAGATTGGGATGGACCACCGGTCCCTAAGTTAAAAGGTTCATCTGCAGGGGAAGTGGTTTCGGAGGAACTGCCAACATACTGTTGAGAAGTGGAACCACAGTTGTCGAGGCTAAAGGAGCAATGAGAATCATCTTGTCTCCTGAGACTCGAACTTGAGGAGTACTCTCTGAATTAGAGGAAGAGGCAGAAAGGCGTAAAGAAAGCGTTTTGTCCACCGCAGCCTGAACACATCCTGACAAAAAATGCCAGGCCCTGGATTTCAGGAGCAGAAGAGAGGCAATTTTGCGTTGAGTGGGGACGCAAAAAGGTCCAGGTCCGGAGTTCCCCACTCTTCGAATAGTGACTGAACTATGGCTGAGTCGAGAGACCACTCGTGAGGATCTAGCTCTGTTCTGCTGAGACGGTCTGCCAAGTCGTCTGTACATCTGGCAGGTAGATTGCTTGAATTAGAGCTTTGTGCTCCAAGCACCATTCCCAGACCCTCATCGCTTCTGCATAAGGGGTAAGAATGAGCACCGCCTTGCTTGTTGATGTAATACATCACTGCTTGTTGTCCGTTTGGGAGGAGAATATTCTGTGACGGAGAATGTCCTTCAAAGCTCGGACCACATAAAGGACGGCTCTCATCTCTAGGACATTTATGTGAAGCTGGGACTCGAGTTGAGTCCACACACCCTGAGTGTGGAGAGCCTGACAGTGAGCTCCCACCCCATTAGTGAGGCGTCTGTGGTAATGGAGATCTGATGGTCCAGAGGGGCAAGGGTATCCTGCAGGAGATTGTCCTCTTGAGACCACCAGGTGAGAGACCTCCGTAGGGGTTCTGTCACCTGATGAGATAGGATCATGGTGAGTGGTTGGAGACCACTGAGTACTGAGTATCCACTGGGTGGTTCTCATGTGCAGACGGGCCAGAGGTACAGTGAACACTGAGGATGCCATGAGGCCCAGCATCCGTTGCATCGAGAACACTGTAACTGACGTGTTCTCTCCAATGTAACGGGCCAGCTGAAGGATATCGTTCCTTCTGTCCTCTGGGAGAAAAGCCTTCGCACAGGATGTGTCCAGAAGGGTCCCTATGAAAAGGAGCATCTGGGAGGACTGCAGCTGTGATTTTTTGAGGTTCAGCAGGACTCCCATGGATGTAAGGAGGTGAGAGGCCGTCTCTATGGCGTCCAGAGTCCCTTGCCTGGAAGGACTGCCATGAAGCCAATCATCCAGATAAGGGAACACCTGTATTCCGAAGTTTTCTGAGGTGCGCCAAGTAGAACTGCACAACACTTTGTAAAAGCTCATACGCCGAGGATAGCCCAAAAGGCAGGACTCTGAACTGATAATGTTGTCCCAGAGCCACAAACCTCAGGAATTTGTGATGCCTCGGTGAATGGGAATGTGCTGGTAAGCATCCTGCATGTCCAGGGAAGCTAACCAGTCGTGTTGATGAAGCAAGGGTAACAGGGTTCCTAGAAATCATTTTGAATTTCTCTTTGGGGAGAAATTTGTTTAGCTTCTGAGATCTAGAATGGGGCGATCCCCCAGACTTTTTGGAACCAGAAAGTAATCAGAGTAGAACCCGTGTTTCGTTGATGCAGCGGCACGTTCTACTGCCCTGTTGTTTAGAAGGCCCTGAATCTCGGGCGTAGAGAAGGTCTGACTGAAGGGCAGACAGCGTGGCTGTCGTTGGGAGGACAATCTAGAGGGTTTCACAAAATTGAGTGAGTACTCTCATGATTATCCAAAGACCCATTTGTCTGAGGTTATGGACTTCCACTGGCTGTAGAAGTGCATCAGCCAACCTCCACCGGAGAGGAAAAGTCCACCTCGGGCAGTTGAGGTGGGACTTGGGCCAGCAATTCATAAGGTAGCGCTGGGCGCTTTGGGCCCTTGCGCTTTCTGCTGTGCCTTCTTTTGAGGTTGGGCAGGTTGGTTCTTATGGAAACTTCCTCTGCCTCGAAAGGACTGACGGTTATGAAACTGACGTCTACTGGCATGCCCTCGATAGGGGGCAGGAGGGGGTCTAGCCAACTTAATGGCTGACCTAGCCTTTTGTGTAGCTTCTAGAGCTTGCTCGCCCTGAGGATCAAAAAGATATGCACCATCAAAGGGCAATGCCATTACTTGCTGTTGCACATCGTTGGTGAAGCCTGAAGTGCGCAGCCAGGAATGGCGGCGGGTGCAAATACCAGCAGCTGCTGAACGGAAAGCGGAGTCGAAAGCGTCCATGGCTGCTTTAACCTGTTGGTTGTTAGATTTAATAACCCTGGTAATGGTTTGGAGAAGCTCTGGTTTTGAATCCGACTCCGGAAGAGCTTCAACCATTTGCTTGAGAGAGTGCCACAGGATATACTGCATTCGAGAAAATAGCCCTGGTAACTGGCAATACGATACTTAGGGTAGAAGTAGCAAAGACTCTCTTACCTAAGGTGTCTATCTTACGAGATTCCTTGTTAATAGGTCGAGCTGTAGTGGTTTGAGGAAGGATCACCTTATCATTCTCTGCCAGGACTACAATAAGATCCGCAGAAGGCTTGGGATGCCAAAATGGGACGTATCCTTGGGGGCTGAATATTTTCAATCAGTGGATTTAGCCACCGATGAAGAAAGAGCAGGATTATTCCATACCATTTGAGACAGCGCCTCACGGAAGGCTGAATCGAGGAGTCAAACTGTGAGGGATCTCCGAGGCGTGAAGGTATTGGAGTCTTAGCAATTTCCCAGGATCGATGTCTGTAGTCTGGAGAGAAAGTGTGAAATCATATTCTTCAGCAGAGACTTAAATGACAGGTCCTCACCACAGGCTCTGCAGCAGTAAAAGATCCTGATTCGCCCACTCATCGCCCAGCCTAAGGTCTGGGTCAGGCTCAACGCCATCTCCTGACAGTCCAGGAGAGACTGTATGGACAGGAAAGGTATGAAAGCCAGAAGAGGAAAGAGGAAAAGCTATAAAGGAAAGTCCCGAGAGCCCCGGCGCCGAGGGAGCGACGGCGCCGCAGCGCCACCGCTGCCGCCACGAAGCCGCGCGACACCACGGGCGACGCCGCAAAGCCGCACGATGCCGAGGACGGTGCCGCGAGGCCACATGGCGCCAAAGGTGCTCCCAGAGACCGAAAAACAGGTTTTGAAGAAAGAGCAGGAGATAAGGGCATCGGTGTGGCCCCCTGCGCCGAAGCCATGTGGGGGGGGGGGGAGAGACACCTAAGCACGGAGTCGACGGCACCGAAGAAGGTGCCACGCCGACCAGGAAAGTCCAACTGCCTACCTGGTCTGCACAGAGAGCCCAAGACCCACGAATCCATCGGAAGCCAGGTAGTCAACCAACCTCCGAGCACATTGCTCCATAACAGCGCCCATTGATGAAACTGCTCATCTGAAGACCTACCTGCAGGCGGTAGGACTCCGATGTCGAGACGTCGGCTACCAGAAGCTTACGCCGGCGACTCCAAGGAGGAGACCGCAACTAACTACGATAACCGAACGTCTACATGCAGACGTATCAGAGGGCGACCTCGAGTGATGCCTTCTCTTTTTTGACTTGCAGGCCGAAGAAGAGCTCGAGGCCGAACGGTGCCGAGAATGCTACCGTTTGGCTTTATGCTTCCACGGGACCGCCATCCTCGGGTATTGGACTGACCGTTGTCAGACCCTTCTGGAGAAGGCTGGACCGACCCAGCCCGACTGGACTGAACAGCTATACGAAGTCTCCCCACCGCCACCTGACCTGCTCCATGGTCGACCACCAGTGTAGGCTGAGACTTCTTTATCGCTTCATTTTAAAAATAAGAATAACTTAAGCATACTGTATCGAGATAATACTACAAAATAATAAAAACTGAAAACTATGCTGCTAGTTTGAAGTTTGACTCCGACAAGCGACGGCGTCGTCCACTGAAGCGCACTCAATGGCGGGAAAAAAAGGAACTTGGCGGTTGGGAGTCGACCGAGATAGTCACTGCCGCCGCAAGCTGGGGCTCACGATGCCTCCTCGCGTCCACTCCACAGCAAAAAGTTTGCTCCCGATGGGTCCTAGTGCCTCCGGCGCAGATCCCCAATAGTGTGAATGAGTGGTGGAGACTTATGTCCAGGAAGATCCTGTACCACCCCTTCATGGCTGGGATGTCCAAACAGAAATTCAGTCCCTGATTTGGCCACCTAGTACTTTCTGACCATCCTCTTGTCCACTGGAGGGATGGACGTAGGTGTCTTTAATATTTTTGTGGCTTGTCCGATTAAAGATTCACGGATGGGCAACTGAAGACTTTTTGTTGCTGGGACATCCATTATCTGCACATAATCTTGTTCCTCTTCCTGCTCTGTGGACTCCTGAGTGACGAAGTCCAAGGTCTGTGCCACCTGTTTTAAAAAGGCAAAATAGGAAAAAAAATCCTCTGTTGCTATTTCTGGGGAATCAGTCCCATGAGGGTCTGGAGAAACTTCGGGTTCTATAGGTTCTCCAAAGTCATCCTCATCAAAATCATCTTCCTCCTCCAGAAAGATGTCAGTTGATCATTCCAAGGAAATGGGAACCGAAAGGGAATCCAAATCCAGAACCGACAGCTGTGAACTGGGGTGCTGAACCGATACCACAGTACCGGTTTGCAATGCCTGCAAGAGGCTAATGGCACTCGCAATAGCTTCTACGGTATGAACCGCTGGAACCATCGGGTTCCGTTCCTTGGTTGAGTGCTTCTCTTTTCTCTTCTTTTTAGTAGAACTTGCTGGTTCAGTGGTAGTTTCTACAGATCTTTTTCTGGTCGAAGAACCATAACCCTGGTCAGAGGGCAGCTCACTTGGTTCAAAAGACTTAACGTTCTGAGAAGTGGAGGCCTTGTCCTTTGCTGGGTCAGCAGCTTTTTCGGACATTTTTTCCTTCAGTCGATTTAAGCGCCTATCCGGAGTCAACTGAGGAAAATTTTAACATATCACAGTCAGCCTTGAGATGATCGAAACCCAAACACAGAACACAAATTAAATGGAAATCCACTTTGGCAAACGGTTCCCCGCACTCTGTGCAATACTAAAAACCCATTGGGCCAGTTCTCCTTTTAGGCAGTGACATAACCACTAACAGTGGACCAAAACAAGCCTAAAACCACCACAGAAAAACTCTACTGTGACCTTTATTTTTATTTTTTTTAAACAGTCGGTTTAGCGACTGAAGAAAAAACAGGAATTACCCTGGTTTTTAAACAAATAAACCAACTGGACCCTGAATGGGATTTCTTAGGACTAAATTACAGATAAAGAAACCTGGTTCCCTACCAGTTAAAAGAACCAAGAAGAAACCGAGAAAAACTTACCAGAATACAACTAAATCTAAACTAATCTACCTATAAACTAAGGACAGTGCTTTTCAAAATGAAGAGAAATAAATTTTACTTCAGAAAACAGCAAAAAACAAAGTCTTCAAGAAAGATGAAAGAGGGCTCTCCGAAGCGTCTGTACTAGTCAAGCGGAGTAAAGAATCTGATGGTTGCAGAATGCAGACCAGGGACGGTGGTTCAAAAACTGAACTTGAGCCTAACATTCCATCATCAGCATGGGTTCGGTTAACCATTTTGGCTCCGGGACAGTACAATGGAAGGACAATACTGCATATGTCAGAATACAGTAAGATTTCCTGGGGCTTGAACTAAAATGTGGTCTCCAGCTAAAAAAGCTCTATGCATCAATCACTGTACTACACTGTTCTTGGAAAGAAGATGACCACAGTTTGCTTACAAAAAGTGGTTTTCCTTAACATGGTTTCAACTGTTAGTATATCTAATTGGCAACAGTATAATGAATGTTTTACCTCAGCAACACAACGCAGGTAGTTCCCCTGCAGATAGTTGCCCTGTTTCAAATGTAAGTCGTCTATGCTCCAGGCTTCATCTGAATAGCTGTCGTGTTCTTCCATGATGTACTTCCCTGACATGGTGACTTCTGGGAGCTCAAGACTGGCAGAAGGAGGAAGTGTTGACATATCAGCTGGAGAGACTTTAGACGTAAACCGTAAACAGTGCATTGGCAGGTGAAATGTAAATCTTGTCTGGGCACCTAAGAAGTGATACAATGTTCAGAATTTATTGGTTGGGTAAGGAAACAAACACAAAATCAACAATGAAGATAGTTATTGACTTGTGAACATTCGGCAGAAAATCAGGTTAGTTTTAGCAGTTCAAACTATGTGGTACAGGATCAATAAACATTCTAACATACAATGGTTTACATTTCAGGGTCTATTTTATTTATTCTTTCGTTTACCAGGTAGGTGCGCTTGTCCTAGAACCGTTTTCAGGCATGACCTGGGATACTGACGACATGGGAATACAAGTACAAAAGGAGTATGGGACAAGGCACAGTCATCAATAGACAGTGATAATACACAGGATATTTTTTTTTAAACTGTGACTTTTATTGTTTATGTGATGTATAAAAAGATACAAATTTTCAAAAAAAGCCAAGGACTTCAAGTACATATATGTAAATTACGTACCTATTGTAATTCTTGATCTTCTTGGATGAAGTTTCCACCACTCATTCTCACTACTGGGACTACGCCGGAGGTGCTACGACCAAGTGAGAGCCCAAGATCTTCAGGAGGGCTGGCACCAAGGTAGAACCGCACATGTGTGGTGCCATGAGACTGGCTCATGCCATACAGACTATCTTGGCGTTGACCCTCCAACCGCCTCAGTACCTCTTTTACTGAGGAGGTGCAGTATAAACAAACCTAGTAAAAATAACCCATATCGAACAGAGGACGGTCCGTATGACCCATGTAAGAAGGGTCAACTCAACCGTTTCTTCATAGCCCAGCCAACGAGAGTGTGAAGACCAAAAAATGGAAATTACGCACCTACCGTAATTCTTGATCTTCTTGGATGAAGTCTCCACCACTCATTCACACTAATGGGACTACACTGGAGGTGCTAGGACCAAGTGGGGCCAAAAATCTTCAGAAGGGTCAGCACCGTGAGACCGGTTCATGCTGTATATGCTTCCTCAGCGTTGACCCTCCAGCCGCCTTAATACCTTTTTTTTACTAAGGAGGAGCAGCGTAAACTACTCTAGTGAAACTAACCTATGTCGGACATGAGATAGTCTGAATGACCCATATGAGAAGGGTCAACACAACAGAGTTCTTCACAGCCCACCCATCGAGGAAGTGAAGACCAAAAAATGAAAATTACGTACCTACCGTAACTGTGATCTTTCTGTGCATCTTCACCATTCATCACATATGGGTTTAGGGCCGGAGGTCATGACTCAAGAGGAGCACTTTTTTTGGGGGTATGAGCCACGTGTACCATCGGCGCCACCCTTGAGGCCACGTATTGGCGTATTGGCCGTTAGGGCTTGTCGATTCCACCTGCCTGCCAGCTCTGAGTCGCTGGAGAGGTAAGAGGAAGGGAGTAGAGGGTGGGACAAGGAAGTACAAAGGACAGGAAAAAGGAAAGGATATGAAACTAAATGGAGAAATAATGACTAAGAGGACAGAAAGAGAGAAGTCGGGAACTAAAGGGATTGGGAGGGGACCCAATCTCTGGAAATAGAGGAGGGAGGGAGGCAGGGTGGGGTAAAGAATTTAGAAGGTAGGAAGGGAGGAGAAAGGGTAAACGTATCCTCGACCCTGGTCCATCTCCAGATTGTATAGGAAATGCAAAGAGTAGCCAAAGGCTTCTTGCCAGAATTCAATGCACAGAATAGCTGGCAAAAAATAAAAATTACGTACCTACCGTAATTCTGATCTTTCTGTGGATCTTCACCATTCATCACAGATGGGTACTGGCCGGAGATCAGGACCCCACGGGAGCTTTTTTTTTTTTTATAGGGCAGGTGGAGCCGACACAGCATCGGCGCCCACCTCGAGGCCTCGACCGACTGGGGCGTGGCCGAGGGCTGGCCAGGTTGGGGTTTCGACTCCGACCTGCCTACCAGTTCTGAGTCGCCGGAGAGGTAAGAGGAAGGGATGGAGGGTGGGACAAGAGAGTCCAAGGACAGAAAAGGAAAGGAAAACTGAACTAAAAGGAGAAATAACGACTGAGAGGACAGCAAAGAAGAGATGAGACTAAGGGATTGGGTAGGGGCCCCAATCTCTGGAAGCGGAAGAAGGGAGGGTAGGGAGGGAGAAAATTTAGGAGAGAGAGAGAGGTAACAAGGTATCCGAGACCCTTGTCCATCACCAGATTGTATAGGAACTGCAAGGAGTAGCAAAGCTCTCTGCCAGAATTCAAGACACAGAATAACTGGCAAATACCCCAGAAGCAGAGTAGGCTATTCTGGAAGAAGGACAGGGTACAGGGATTTAATACTCTTTCAGGAAAGATGTTTGGTGAAAAAAAGGGATTTTTATTTATTTATTTTTTTTAAAACAGTTGAATGGAAACCAGAAGGAGAACAGGAGGAGGGCAACCACCAACTCCCACCCCATCGGGGTGGAGACATGTAGTAGAGAAGGAGTGCCGCTCGAGCTGTACCCTTTAAAGGAGAATACCCCCCTGTGTGTCCCTACTTTACCCCGCTCCAAAAGGAGAGGGGGAACCACAGAGGGAGGGGGGCCCAGAGACTGAGGCCCCAGGGGGATGGTGGGTGAGGTTGTGATGAATGGTGAAGATACACAGAAAGATCAGAATTACGGTAGGCACGTAATTTTCATATCTTATCTGTGTCAGTCTTCACCATTCATCACAGATGGGTGAGTACCAAGCCCCCCGAAGGGGGTTGTTTCTTTACACCATAAGGGACAGAGTCCCTAGCCCCCAATGGGTGACACACATGAGGAACCTTCCGGCTCATGGAGGCCCGAGGGAGGATAGCGAGATGGGCCCCCAGAGGGGAAGGAAGCTGCCCCGGCCAAGTGCCGTCTCGCTCTACGGGAGAAAAGGTAGGTTCCCTGGTGGGCGGAGCAAATCACCCTACACCGGGCCAAGGGTGACAACCGGGAAAGACGTAGCCACGCCGATCTCCTGGTGCAGATCGCTGTCCCTACGACCTTGGTAGCTACCTCGTTGGCATCGTAAGAGGCCCTTGCTTGGTGCCTTGCTAGCTCCAGGCCATGTGCAGAGAGCACGATGGCTTGTCTGGTTTGCTCCGAGTCAGGCAAAGCAGCTAGGACCTGACCTAGCGTGCACCACAAGAACCTGTTGTAGGCTGCATAGTGGACCTGGTGAGCGGCAATAGAAAGGAGTAACCGTGCCGAGTAGAAGGTCCTCCTCCCCCAAAAATCAAAATCCAAGGAGTCTTGATCTGGGGGCCGGTCACAGTGGAGAGCGCGAAGCCCATCAGAGGTGTCCAGATGCGTCAAGCTGGACTGCAGATGAGACACAGAACCTGGAGACTCTGGGGGAGCGCAATACCTCTGGCTGAGGTCCCTAGGGGCAGGAACTCCGGAGAAGGGCCTCTGCCAGAAACGCAAGGACGCCTCCCGAAAGGGAGCAGGCCAGGGCGGCACCACAAGGGTGGCCTCGCCATAATCGCCTAGAAAGGCAAGCGCCGCATGCTCAGGATTACTAACAGAAGAGGGAGAAAGGTGCAAGTCCTCCAACATCCTCATGAGGAAGCGCTGATACTCGGAGAGATCAGCAGCCAGAGAGATGGGGACAGAGGGTTCCTCTTCTCCAGAAGAGGGGGATGAGGAGCTGGAGGTCACCATATGTTCCGAGGGTGGCTGCACGGAGGGAGGTTGAAAAACCTGGCTGTTCATAGCCCTAACGTAGGCAGGGAACTGGGCAGGCACCGCACTGAACTGCTCCCAGGTGAGAGGGCCGCTAGGACCAAGAATGTCTGGGAGCACTGGAGAATGTGGCAGAGGGATAGGGGCAGAGCTGAGAAAAGAAGTCGGCTGACCTCCGCCAGGGCTGAGCAGGACCATGAGCACCCGAGGAGGGTGCCCCGGAAGACTCCACAGCCGACAGCTGTACAACCACGTTGGTACTGCCTTGGCTGCGCCCAAAAGAATCCCCCCAGTGAGGTGACCGGAGCCGTAAAAGTCCAGAAGGACGGTCCCCTGCCTCAAAAGAATGGGACTCCCTCAAGGAACCCGAGGGGGAAGGGTGGAAATCCGCACTTTGGCTTCACCCAGGGCCTGGGTGGACCCCAGAGAAAGGCCGATGCGCCGACCCCACACCCCTCAACCCCTCAGAGTCCGAGAGAGTCCTCCTCCTCGAGAGGGCCAGCCTAGGTAGCTGGCATCTCTGGGTGGCCCCCGAAGGGGAGACCCAGGGAACAGCACCCTCCCCTCCAGTAGGTTTATCGATGGGCCCCAAAGATGGGCGATCAAGACACACCACTGGAGGGGGTACCACCACCGAGGGGTCGATGAAACCCCCAAGGTCAGGCTGCAGAGCAATGGTGGCATGCACCACTGCCTGCTGGTCAGCACCAGTGACCTTAGCCTCGGGGGCCACCTGACTCTGCTCAGTAGGGGGCTGGCTTCGACTCGTCAACGAGACCATGGGGCGCCCTCCTCCGCAGAACCCCGAAGGTGTGACTGCCGTCTGACCGAGCTCGACTCCGACTCAAGAGGTAGAGTCCGAGGCCCTGAGCCAAACAGTAGGAGGGCGGGCGAAACCAACTTTGCCAGACGGCCCGGCAGCCAGAGCTGTGTCCGAGACGGCACACGTGCCCTCTGCAACCCCGCGGGCGGGACCTGCCGAAGGCATCAGGGCAGCTCGGGCCAAAGGTCCAGAGCCAGGGCCAGACGCAGCGCAGTCAAATCCACCAGCACCGGGGGCGGTACCAGGGACAGAGACGGCACCGACAGCAGCCCCAGCAGCAATCTCAGTGCCGAAGATGACACCGCCAGGCCCCACGGCGCCGCGAGCGGCACCGAGGACTGAAGCAGCGCCGACGACAGCCCCGAGGGCAGACTCGGCACCGAACACGGCACCGAGAGCATGGACAGCACCGACAGCCGGAGCCGAAGGCCCTATGGCGCCGAGCTGCGGAGGCATGGCGCCGTGCTCAACCTCGGTGCCGAGGATGGCGCCGAGGCAAGACATGGCGAAAGAGGAGGCCGGATCTTGTTCCACGGCACCGTGAGCAGCATCGGCACCGCGAACAGTGTCGACAGGGTCCACGGTGCTGAGCGACGAGTCGGCGCAGATGACAGCGCCGACCCGGGCCTTCCAAGCTACGGAAGCGACACCGGGGGAGCCTTCACCCCTGAAGGGGCGACTGCCGTGGCGGCGCCTCCAGCCCGCTCCTGGGAGGAAGCGGGACAGGCCTCCTGCGCCGCGTGAGGAGCCTCGGCAATGGCCAGGTTACGCAGCCGAGGCTCCTCCTCCTTGGTCTGTATAGAACCGGGAGGGACCCGGAGGAAGGGCGGAGAGCGCGGCTTGGCCCGGACGAGGTCGATCCCTACCCCCGAAAGTCGGTGGAGCTCGCCCCACTTTCAACGCGCGCTGTTCGAGGACGCGATGGTCCATGGAGAAGCAGGCGTTGCACGAATCCATGCCGAGAAGCGGGCCAAGAAACGCAAGACACCGGTTGTGCTGGTCGGTTACGGAATATTTTCGGCCGCACGGCACCAACGCATAGGGGGACTGACCCGTCTTTGAAGACTTTTTGCCTTCCGACCGAGACATGACCTACGGAGAAAAAAACACCACAAACAGACTCGACGTTGCAGAATTTCAAATAAAAGGAAAGATCTTACCGGCGACGTCGAGTGGAGGCAGAACCCAGAACCGGTAGACAACCGACGGACTGAACGTCAAACTTTTTCGAACAGGCTGAAGGCCTAAAATTGCAGAGAAGCTTCCCACAGGCGACCTCGACAGCGGGGAGCGAAGACCGGTGAGCAGGCAGAGTCAACACAGCCTTTCACGCCAACCCCTCGAAAGTTACGTGAGTACGCCGGCCTCGAGGGCGGCGCCGATGCTGTGTCAGCCCGCCTCACTTTAAAAAAAAAAAGCTCCTCAAGGTCCTGATCTCCAGCTACTACCCATCTGTGATGAATGGTGAAGACTGACACAGATAAGATCTCCAGATGAGCACAGTCGGCTATTCTGGAAGAAGGACAGGACACAGGGGATTAACACCCTCTGAAGGAAGAAAGTTTTGGTGAAAAAGGAAAAAAAATTCGTTTTTTTTTTTTTAGGGGTAATCCAAAGGACAAGAAAAAAATGAGATGGATGGGAAAAAGAAGGAGGAGAGAATGGAGGGCAACTGCCAACTCCCACCCAAAAGGGGTGGGCTAAAGCACTGGAGAAGGAGTGCCCCCTATGCTGACCACTCTCCCCAGAACCTTATCCCCCTATGTGCCCCTGTTCAACCCACTCCTAAGGGGTGGGGGAGGTTGGGCACAAAGATAGAGGCGGACCCAGAGAATGGGGCCCCAGGGGGCTGGATTGTGATGAATGGTGAAGATACACAGAAAGATCACAATTATGGGAGGTACGTAATTTTCATATCTTATCTGTGTCAATCTTCACCATTCATCACATATGGGTGACTGCCGAGCCACCCCGAAGGGGGTTTTCTTAGCACCCTAAAGGACAAAGTCCCTTAGCTCTCAGTGGGTGACACACTAAGAGGGAGAACCTTCAGGGCCTGGGGAGGCCCGAGAGTGGGGAGAGTGAGATGGGAACCCCCCGGAGGAGGAAGGAAAATACCCCAGTAAACGCTGTCTCGCTCTACAGGAGAAGAGATAGGTTCTCTGGTGAGCGGAGTTAATCACCCTGTACCAATCCAAAGGTGACAACTGGGAAAAGATGCAGCCATGCCGTCCGCCTAGTACAGATCGTTGTCCCTACGACCGTGGTAGCTACCTCGTTGGCATCATAGGATGCCCTCGCTTGGTGCCTTGGTAGCTCCAGGCCACGTGCAGAAAGTGCAAGAAAAAATTACTCACCTTAGTAATGTTGTTTCTTCTAATGGAGTCTTGCTGTATTCTGACTATTGCAGTTAGGTCCTGCCTTTCAACTGCCCCGGAGAACAAAGAGTTAACTTTCCATGGCCAGCATGGAACGTTCAGCGGAGCTCAGTTGAAGTCTCTGTCTGCTGTTGTTTAAACTCCAACAGTCAGATCTTTACGAGCAATACTCACTAAAGTTCTGTGGAGCTGTAAACTCACACCAGCCAACTGGCAACTAAATTTATTAAAAAGGGTTTTTGGTTTCAAAGCAAAGACTCAAGTCAGGAAACCCAAAAACAAAACACAACACACCCAAAATAAAGGAGGGTGAAAGAGGGCACCTCTAGGGTGCCAACACTGCCCTGCCCACCCACATCCCAAAACCAGGTTCTGATAGGGAGGTCAGAATACAGCAAGACTCCATTAGAAGAAACAACATTACTAAGGTGAGTAATTTTTCCTTCAAACAACATGAAGTCTTGCTGTATTCTGACTATTGCAGACTACCAAGCAGTACCTTCATGGAGGAGGGACAGAACCTACTTTGGGAATAGGCTCTGAAGTACTGCTGTGCCAAACCAAGCATCACTCCTAGCCTGGAAATCCAGAGAGTAATGCTTGGTGAATGTATGGACTGTTTTCCAGGTGGCCGCTTGACAAATTTCGAAGATAGGAATATCCCCTGGCAGCAGCCAGGGAAGCAGCTGCATCTCTAGTAGACTGAGCCCTCAGGCCTGAGGGTGGGGTTCTACCCAGTTTTTCATAGCAGAATTGTATACAAGAGACAATCCACCTGGCAATAGAACTTTTAGTGGCAGGTTTGCCTTTACCGACCTCTCCATATGTGAGGAACAACTGGAGGGATTCAAACCTGTGACCCTTGGTGCGCTCTATGTAGTTGCTGAGGGCCCTTTTAACATCTAAGCTGTGCAGCCTCCTCTCTCCAGAGGAGGAATGGTCAGTGAAGAAAACAGGGAGAGACACAGACTGATTAAGGTGGAAATCTAAAACCACCTTAGACAAAAACTTCCTGTTAGTTCTTAGGACCACTTTATCTCTATGGAAAGAGATGAAATCAGGCTCCACTGACAGGGCTTGCAATTCACTGATATGCCTGGCAGAGGTAATGGCTACCAAAAACACCGTTTTCCAAGTCAAGTACTTAAGCTCTGTAGAGGACAAAGGCTCAAAGCTGAGCAATGCAAACATTAAGGTCCCAAGCAGGAGCAGGGTCCCTAAAGGGGGGATTGGTGTGCAGCAATCCCTTGAAGAACTTACAAAACACAGGATGGGCTGACAGAGGACAGGACTTGCCTACTAACAAGAAGGCCGAAACAGCTGCCAGATGCACTTTAAGTGTAGTTGGCCTAAGTCCCAAGCCATTAAGATGAACCATATAGTCCAGGACTGTAGGCAACCCGGCAGATTCTGGAGAAATATGCTTTTTAGAGCACCAAATAGTGAAGCTTTTCCATTTGGAGTTGTAAGTCTTTCCTGTGGAAGGCTTTTTGAGAAGCCTTAGGATATCCAGAACCCTTGAGAAAGGTGTAGATCAGCAAACTCTAACTCTTCAAGAGCCATGCCTTGAGATTGAGAGATTTGAGGTTCGGATACCAAATCCTCCCCTGAGAGGATGTCAACAGGTTGCAATTCCTGGGAAGAGACAGGGGAAGGTGGACTGCTAAGGATAGCAACAGTGGGTACCGGGGCTGTCTGGCCCAGTCTGGAGCAATCAGAATCACTTTGCATGGTTGAGACCTGATCTTGACTAACACTTTGAACAGGAGAGGGAAGGGGGGGAAGCATACAGGAATTTCCCTTCCCAATTCAGAATCAGAGCATCCAGGGGGACTGAGCACAAGACTGGGGGTCTGCAGCAAAAGAGGGGAAGTTGGTGATTGTCTGGGGCTGCAAAAAAATCTATCTGTGGAGTGCCCCATCTTGAGAAAATCACTTTCAAAACCAGGGGATCTAGGGTCCATTCCTGATGGCCCTGGGATATCCTGCTGAGAGCATCTGCTAGGACATTGTCCTTCCCTGGGAGGTGACCTGCTATCAGAGAGGTCTGCACGGAATAGGCTAGAGACCACAACTTCATTGCTTCTGTGCACAAGGCCGTAGACCGAGTGCCTCCTTGCTTGTTGATGTACCACATTGTGGTGGTATTGTCTGTTCTGATCTGGACCACCTTGCTCTGTACAGATTTGGAAAAGGCTTGCAGTGCCAGAAGCACTGCTCTGAGTTCCAAGAGATTGATTTGAAGCAGAGATTCCTGAGGTGACCACAGCCCTTGGGTGGTAAGATCCCCCAAATGGGCTCCTGAGTACCACTGAATGAGACTGAGTGACAAAAGGAACTCCCTGTCTCAAATTGTCCTGATCCTGCCACCACTGCAAAGCCTGGATCAGGGTTCGAGTCACTGGGACTAGTTTGGTAAGAGAATCCTTTCTTTGGGACCAGAAGGCTCTTAAGTGGAGCTGAATGTCCCTCATTTGGAATCTTGCACCCTGGACCACTGCTGTAGAGGCTGCCATGTGGCCCAGGAGTTGCAGGAAATGCCTTGCTGGTCAAGACACCTGAAGGGTGAATGAAGAGGCCAGTTCTACAAGGGTCCTTGCCCTGTCCAGGGAAGGAAGGCTCTTGCCCTTGTTGTATCCAGCTCTGCCCCTATAAAGGTGAGGAGCTGTACTGGCTCGAGAACTGACTTTGGAAGGTTGAGGAGGAATCCTAAGGAAGTGAGCACTTGCTGAGTTATTTGCAGATTTGACTTGACTTGGTCTGGGGATTGACCCACTATGAGCCAGTTGTCTAAGTATGAAAAGATGGAGATCTTTTTTCTCCTTAGGAAAGCAACCACTACTGCCAGGCACTTTGCGAACATCCTTGGGGCTGATGTTAGGCCAAAGGACATTGCTCTGTATTGACAATGGCCTAAGGGCAACTCGAACCTGAGGTACTTTCTGTGGGAACACCAGATGGGAATGTGAAAATAGGCATCTTTGAGGTCAGGGAGGCTAGCCAGTCCCCTGGCCTTAGAGAGGGCAGAATTATTCCCAGAGTCACCATTTTGAACTCTGGTGCTTGTTCAGATATCTTAAATCCAGGATGGGCCGCCATTCTCCTGTATTTTGGGGGGTTAGGAAGTACCTGGAGTACAATCCTTTGCCCCTGTGTAAGGTAGAAACCCTTTCTATGGCTGTGACAGCGAGGAGGGAAGAAACCTCTGCCTCTAGGGCAAGGGTCTCTGATGGATTTGCAGGTGGAAAGGATCTGGTTCTCATCTTGGGAAATTTTTTGAAGCCGAGAACCAGTCCCTGGCTTACTACTTCTAGGACCCACTTGTCTGATGTCAGAGACTCCCAGTCCTGGACAAAGTAAGCCAGCCTGCCCCCTACTGGTATTGGAGAATCGGCCCAGGCAGACCCATCAGGGTGTCTGCTTGGAAGGGGCTTTAGGCTGAGGGGTGGAAGCAGGCCTGCTCATTCCCCGTCTGCCTCTCCCTCTGAAGAACCCCCTCTGAGCATAAGCAGAAGAGGAGGCCTGTGCTTGGTAAAAGGCCTTTGAAAGAGCCTGCCCTGAATGCTGGTCTTTGAGGAGTGGCTTGCCTTTCTTTGGCCTGAGCACCTCCGTAGGTGGTCCTGTACTCGCCCATCTTTTTCATGTAGTTCTCTGTCTGCTCCCCAAACAGAGAATTACCAATGACAGGGAAATCCATGGCCTTAGCCTGGGTATCTTGTGATAGGCTAGTACATCTGAGCCAAGCCATCCTCCGAAGGGCCACAGATGTAGCCATTACTCTAGATGAAACATCACTGGAGTCCACAGCAGCATGAAACTGCACCTTGGATGCCTCAATCCCATCTGCAGCCACCTGCTCCAAGCTGGTCAGGGGCCTGTTTAGCCAGAGCCAGCACAGTGTCCCACCTGGACTTCTGGTATCTAGCTGTGTAGGCCATATAGTTAGCCTGCCTGAGTCCCAAAGATGCTGCCATGTACTGCTTTTTTGCCATGGCATCACTCCTCCTGGAGTCCTTATCTGGGGTGTGTGATGCCAAGGGAATATTTGCCTTATCACAGGCAGCAGCCTGCACTACCCCAACATGGCTGCATTGCTGGGAAAGGAACTCAGTGTCAGAGCTTGAAAGGGTATACTTCTTGTCCATTCGTCTGTCCACAGGAAGTATGGAATTAGGAGTCTTTAGAATTTTAAATGTCTGTTTCCCAAAAGATTTATGGAGGGGAATAGACAATCTCCTGGACTCTGGGATGTCCAACATCTCAACAAAATCAGGCTCCTCCTGATCCTCTACTGCTTCTTTCATTGGAAGCTGGAGGGTTTCAGTCACTTTCTTGTAAAATATAAAGAGAGAAGGGGACTCAGAAAGCCTAGGAGGAGAAACACCTGAAGGTCTGTCTGGGGAGATGTCCGGGTCAACAGGCACATCCAGACTATCATAATCACCATCATCATCGTTATCCTCATACTCTCCCTCCTCCGGTTCATAAAATTCTTCTAAACTATAATCCGGAACCGGGGGAACCGGCCGAACCGAGCCCCTGCCAGATGGTGCCAGTTCGGCCGGAACCAACTTAGCGACTGAACTATCTTATCGCTTTGGTTATTTCATCATGTCAGAGAAAGAATTTGTGATCCGAACGGATGATTTTTCTCTCTCTTTCTTTAACCGGAACCACTCCTCAGAATCAGCTCTCCTTTGCCCAAGAAGTTTTCGCCCTGGTCAGAGGGCACTCCTTCTGGTTCGGTCAGAACCGAACTGGGCTGGCCATCCTGGTCAGCGGACTTCTCGGCCTCCCTTTCCCTCAGTCTACCTATTCTCTTATCCAGGGTAGCTTTGGGAAAACTTTTACAAATTTGGCAGTCTGAATTGAGGTGGTCAAACCCCAGACAATAAACACAGGTGGTGTGGGGATCAGCCTTAGCAAAGGCTTCCTCACACACACTACAGTGTTGAAACCCAGTGGGCCTGTTTTTTTCTTGGTTTCAGACATGGCCAGTCCTATCCAAAACTTACCCTTTTTCGCAATCCGCCAGGCTAAGACACTTTATCGTTCCTGACCGGTTACGGGTCTTGAAAAAACGTAATTAAATCCGTTCTTTTTTTTTAGAACCGATACGGACCGGTTGCCACACGCTAATAAATTCAAAACTTTTTTAAGACCAATCTGATCGGTTCAAACTGAACCGATCCAATATTTACAAGTTCCACGCAGAAACTAAATGCAAAATCTATCCAGTACTCACAGTACCACAGACAGAGACTTAAACTGACAGGTTCAGTAGCAGAAATTCGGTAGAAACCGAGCAAAAAAAACGATGCTTTAACCGACTTCTTTTTGGAACTGAGAAAAGGAGAAATCTCCAGAGCGACTGTTCAGTGAGGCGGAGTAAAGAATCCGACGGTTGGAGTTTAAACAACAGCAGACAGGGGCTTCAATCGAGCTCACGCTGAACGTTCCATGCTGGCCATGGAAAGTTAACTCTTTGTTCTCCAGGACAGTTGAAAGGCAGGACCTAACTGCAATAGTCAGAATACAGCAAGACTTCATGTTGTTTGAATGGCTTGTCTGGTTTGTTCCGTGTCAGGCAATGAGGCTAGGCGTTGACCTAGCCTAGACCACAAGAACCTGTCTTAGGCTGCACAGTGGGCCTGATGTGCAGAGATGGAAAGCAACAACCGTGCCGAGTAAAAAGCCCTCCTACCCTAAAAGTCAATATCCGAGGAATCTTGATCTGGGGCTGGTCACGGTGAAGGGCGCGAAGCCCATCAGGAGTGTCCAACTGCATCAATCCGGACTGCGGATGAGGCATGGAACCTGGAGACTCCGGTTGGGGGTGCAATACCGGTGGCAGAGATCCCTAGGGGCAGGAACTCCGGAGAAGGGCCTCTGCCAGGAACGCAACAACGCCTCTTGAAAAGAAGCAGGCCGGGGGGGGGGGGGCGCACCACAAGCGTGGCCTTGCTGACAACGCCTAGAAAGGCGTGTGCCGAGTGCTCTGGATTGCTTACAGTGGCAGGGGTGAGATGCAAGTCTTTCAACATCCTCACGAGGAACCACTGATACTCAGCGAGATCAGTGGGTGAAGAAATGTGGACAAAAGGCTCCTCTCCCCCAGAAGAGGGGGATGAAGAGTTGGAGGGCACCGACTGTTCAGAGGGCGGCTGCTCGGGGGGAGGTTGAAAAACCTGTCTGTCCATCACCCTAATGTAAGCTGGGAACCGAGCAGCCACCGCTCTGAACTGCTCCCAGGAGAGAGGCCCGCTAGGACCAAGGATGCCTGGGAGTGCAGGCGAATGTGGCAGAGGGATGGGGACAGAGCCGAGAAGAGATGTCAGCTGACCTCCGCCTGGGCTAAGGAGCGGACCAAGAGCACCCGAAGAAGCAAGTGCTCTGGCAGAGTCCACAGCTGACAGCTGAACAACCATTTCAGTACTACCTTGGCTGTGCCCGGAAGAATCCCCCCTGTGAGGCGACCAGAGCCATATAGGTCCAGAAGGACGGTCCCCTACCTCCAAAGAATGGGGCTCTCTCAAAGAGACCGAAGAGGAAGAGCGGAGATCCGCACTACGGCTTCTTCCAGAGCCCAGGTGGGCCCCAGAAAAAGGTCGCCATGCAGACCCCATACCCCTCAACCCCTCAGAGTCCGAGAGAGCCCTCCTCCTCGAGAGGGCCAGCCTAGGTAGCTGACAGCCCTGGCCAGCACCCGAGGGAGCTATCCAGGCTGCAGCACCCTCCCCTCCCGTAGAAGCCTTGATCGGCCCCAAAGTTGGGCGATCAAGGCACACCACAGGTGGGGGTACCACTGCTGAGGGGTCTGTGAACCCACCAAGACTGGGCTGCAGAGCCATGGTGGCCTGCACCACTGCCTGCTGGTCATCACCCCTGACCCCAGTCTTGGCATCCACCGACCCCACCTCAGAAGGTGGCTGACTCCGGCTTGTCAAGGACACTACAAGGCTGCCCACACCAACAGTCAACCCGAAGGAGTCAGACTGCTCATCTGACTCAGAGCCCGACTCCACCTCTGAAGAAGTAGAGGCTGAGACCCTGTGCCCGACCGCAGGAGGGCGCCCGGTGCCATCCCTGCTAAATGGGGCGCCGGACTCCGAGACCACGCCTGAGCCAGTGCCAGTGCCCCCAACAGCACCGTGAGCGGTGCCCGCAGAGGACACAGCTCCAGCCCTAACAGCGGTGGTGAGGACGGGGATGGCGCTGATGGTGCCATCGGTGCCACCGACAGCGCCGCCCGGCTCCACGGCACCATTCAGGGGCAGCACCAACAGCAGAATCTGATGCCCCCACTGAGCCGAGTCCCGAGGCAGACACGGCACCGTGCTCAACCTCACGAGAAGAAGACAAAGACAGCGCCGTAGGGCCTCCCATGGCGCCGCTAGCAGTATCGGTGCTGGACAGCAGCCATGGCACTTAGAGACAAACCAGCTCCGACGACGGCCCGGCCAGAACCCATGGCACTGTGAACGCGCCGAGGCTCCACAATGGCGCCGATCCGGCCTTGCTGAACTGCAGGTGCGACACCAGGAGCCTCACCTCGCAAGGATGATTGCCTTGGCGGCACCTCCCGCCCGCCTCACCACCAAAAGGAGCAGGATGGGCCTCCTGCACCACGGATGGAGCCTCGGCAATGCCCAGGCTACAAGAAGCCAAGGCTTCCTCCTCCTCCTCGGTCCATGTAGAACCGGGAGGGGAACCGGAGAAAAGGCCGAGAGTACGTGGCTTGGCCCAATGAGTGTGCACCCGACCCCCGGAAGTCAGCGGAGCTCGCCCTACTTTCCACGCGCATTGTTCGATGACCTGGCGGTCCATGGAAAAGCAGGCGTCGCACGAATCCATGTCATGGAGTGGGCCAAGACACGTAAGGCAACGGTCGTGCTGGTCGGTGACAGAAAATTTACGTCCGCAAGGTGGGCCGTCCTGTCTTTGAAGTCTTCTTGCCCTCCAACCGAGACATGACCTACGAGGAAAAAAACACCAAAAACAGACTCGACGTCGCCAAGAATAAGAATAAATGGAAATATCTTACCAAGTGACGTCAAGTAGGCAACTAGAACCGACAGGAACGGGACCGACGGATTGTGGCATGGAAGAAGAATGGCAGAACGAAACTGTGTAGGCGGTAGGCTTCAAGTTCAGTAGAGCTTCCACACGAGATGACCTCGATGGTGGGAGATGAAGAACTGGCAGGCAGGCGGAGTCAACAGTGCCTAACAGCCAACCCGCAACCGCCACGCAAACGTCGACCTCGAGGGCAGCCGAGCGTGCCGTCTACCGTACCAAAAAAAAAAAAAAAGAGCTCCTGCGAGTCATGACCTCGGCCCTGAACCCATATAGGTGATGAATGGTGAAGACTTACACAGATAAGATCAGACAAGTGAGCTCAGGGGACGGAGGGTGGGCATGTGAATGAGTGGTGGAGACTTCATCCAAGAAGATCAAGAATTATGGTAGGCAAGTAATTTCCATATCTTCCTGGACATAAAGTCTCCACCGCTCATTCACACTAATGGGAGAGTAACAAACTAAATAATCCCCCCGAGGAGGGCAGCAGGAGAAAGGAGCTCACTTAGGCCAGGAGTCCATTCAAGATTGTCCTGCCAAAGGACTGATGCTGCCTGGCATGGACATCCAAATCGTGCTTTACAAAAGTGTGCATGGAGCTCCAAGCAGCTGCACTGCAGATGTCTGCAATGGGCACGTTTCGCATGTCTGCAAGAGATGCTGCAACTGCCTTGGTAGAATGAGCGTATACTTTGCCTTCCAGCTTAACCTGTGCCATGGAGTGGCACTGGCGAAGATATGCCACTAGCCACATCTAAATACATCTGATAGTGACTGGCAGACCCAGCTGGGCCATACTGAAAGAGACAAACAGTTGTTTTGATTTGCGGATTTCTTAAGTTCTGTCTAAAAAGAACTGCAAAGCGCTCTCAACATCCAGAAAATGAAGGGTATGCTCCCCCTCATTCTGGAAGTAGGTCGGAAGAACCAAGGGCTGGTTCAGATGGAATCCCGAGACCACTTCAGGGAGAAACTTAGGGTGAGTTTGCAGAACCACCTTGTCTTTGTGAAATACAGTATACTGGGGGGGGGTCTGTGACCAAAGCATGTATTTCAGACACACTGAGAGCAGAGGTAATGGCTACAAGGACAGTGGACTTCCAAGTCATGACCTTCAGCTCACAAGTAGCTAGAGGCTCGAAAGGTTTACGGGTGAGCATGTCTAGCACAAGGTTAATGTCCCAGGTGGTTACTAGTCGTCTGACCGGTGTACCTAGTGTGGAGTATGCCCTTAAGAAACCTCTTGACCAAGAGTAACTGAGCCAGAGACCCGGAGTGTACAGGCTCATGGTACGCTGAAATTGCACAGAGGTGAACCTGCACAGTTGAATATCGCAGTCCTGTATTTGACAGGTCCATAAGATACTCCAGGACTTTGTTTGGTGGGCAGGAAAAGGGGATTCAAGGAGGACTTTGCGCACCAGATGGAGAACCGCTTCCACTTAGTCGTGTAAGTTTTTCTAGCAGCTGGCTTACACGCCGCTGGCAGTATATCTTACACCCTATGTGAAATGTCAAACCTACTCACCTCTATCTCCTCAGGAGCCAAGCGTGAAAGTGAAGGGATCTCAGGTTGGGACGGATCATTGGGCCCAGGGTCAGCAGGTTCGTTTGAATTGGAAGCTGTCTCAGTGAAGTTTCTGATAATCGGTTGATTAATGGAAATCAGATCTAGGTCAGCATGGTGGCGCTGAGGGTTGAGGCACTGGACGCCACACCTCACGCCACGCCGGTGACCCGGCCTCGGGAACGAACTTGGGCCATTGGGTGTCGACAGGGGAGAGAGAGGATTGAGCATCCAGAGGACAGCTCTCCCCTCCCTAGGGAGGGATCGTGGCTTGCCCGGCACTGCAGCGGCCCCTAGGGGAGACCAGAGGCACTGCGTACATCAGGGCAGCAAGTAGTGGGGTGGAGCTGGGGTTGGGGTCGAGGGCGAAACAAGGAAAAAGAACCTGCTGACTGAGTGAGGCGATGGCAAACTCCAGAGGCCAAGGCCCAGATGCCCAACTTTAACCTCTAGGGACTCCCGGCCTCTCCAAGGGGCCCGGGAGAGACGGGAGTCCTGATACTGATTCAGAAGTCGGAGGAGCTGTGGTTCAGGCAGGTGGTCAGGAGCTGCAGGTCGGGAGAGGGAACCTGAGAGATGCCCCAGAAGGTGGGTGAAGAAAAAGAGTTTTGGGGGGGGGGAATGGAAACCAGATCTGACGAGGCCAGAATGGGGCGATGAGGATTATTCTGCCCCCCTTCGCCTCCAGTCTGAGCAGCACCCTCTGAACTAAGTGAAGAGGAGAAAATGCATACAGAAAACGTCATGTTCACCACAGTCTGAATGCATCCTGACAGAAAATGCAAGGTTCTGGATTTCTGGAGCAAAATAGGAAAATTAAGTACCTACCGTAATTCTTGATCTTCTTGGACGAGTCTCCACCACTCATTCACACTAGTGGGATTGGCGCCGGAGGCACTAAGACCCATCGGGAACAAACTTTTGCTGGAGGGTCGGCGAGAGAGCGGCGCCCATGAGACACGGCGCCATGAAAGCAGCGGCTCGAGCGGGTAATGACCATCTCGGCGACGACCTCCAACCGCCTCAGTACCTTTTTACCAAGGAGGTGCAGCGAACTAACGTAAAGAGTAAACTCATTAAAAACGGACATAAGATAGTCCGTATGACCCGTAAGAAGGGTCAGGCAAAGAAGTTTCACGGCCTAAAGATTTGAGGGAGTGAAGACCAATACAGCGTGAGCTCGGGGGATGGAGGTGGGCGTGGAATGAGTGGTGGAGACTCGTCCAAGAAGATCAAGAATTACGTAGGTACGTAATTTTCCTATCTTCCTGACATAAGTCTCACCACATTCTACACTAGTGGGAGAGTACCAAGTTGATAATCCCCAAAAGGGCGGCAGGAGAGCCAGAGCTCATGGCCTAAGATAGAAGCCCATTAAGGATAGTTCTGCCGAATGCGGAATGTCGCCTGGCATGAACATCCAGTGCATAGTTAATAGCAGTATGCACTGAGCTCCAGGGTGGCGGCGTTGCATATATCTGCAATTGGAACATTGCAATTTCCGCTTAGGGATGCTGGGCGATCACGCCAGTAGTAGAGGAGCGTACACTCTACCTTCTAATTTAACTTGAGCCATGGAATAGCAATGACGAAGGCATGCCACTAACCATGAAGAGATGCATCTAATAGCGACAGGTTGACCCAGCCGGGTGTCGCTGAAAGAAACGAACAGTTGCTGAGTCTTGCTGAACATCCTTGGTTCTATCTAAATAGAACTGCAAGGCTCTCTTAACATCCAAGGAATGAAGAGCCGCTCCCTTCATTTTGGAAATTAGCTAAGGCGAGCGGAGTACCAGAGGTTGGTTCAGATGGAATTCTGACACAACCTTGGGAAGAAATTTAGGATAGTAGGGAGAACTACCTTGTCCTTATGGAATACAGTATACGGAGGGTCCGTAATCAGGGCATGTATCTCTGAGAGACCCTGCGGGCTGAGGTAATGGCCACCAGGAAGGCAGTCTTCCAGGTAAGAAATTTTAGCTCACAGGTAGCTAAGGGTTCGAAGGCTTCCGAGAGCATGTCCAGCACCAGGTTAATGTCCCAGGCTGCAACTGGACGCTAACAGGGGTCTGGTATGGAGAATCCCCTTAAGAAATCTCTTCACCATAGGTAACTGAGCCAGAGTTAAGGAAGAAATCGGCTCATGGAACGCTGAGATGGCACTAAGGTGAACTTTAACTGTGGAGTACTGAAGACCTAAGTTTGATAGGTCCAAAAGATACTCCAGAACCTTGCCAGGAGGACAGGAAAAGGGATTCCAAGAGGATTTTGCACACCAGAGAGAAAAACGTTTCCATTTGGAAGCGTACGTTTTTCGGGTGGCTGGCTTCCGAGCAGCCAGAAGGATGTCTGAGACTCTACGAGAGACGTTGAACCGATTCACTTCTATCTCTTCAGGAGCCAAGCATGAAGGTGAAGTGATTTCAGGTTGGGATGGACCAACGAACCCTGAGTCAAAAGACTGATTTGTAAAGGAAGTGGTCTCGGAGAGGCTGCCAACATACTGTTGAGTAGAGGAAACCATAGTTGCCGAGGCCAGGAAGGAGCAATGAGAATCATCTTGGTCCCCTGAGACTCGAACTTGAGGAGTACTCTCTGGATTAGAGGAAGTGGTGGAAAGGCGTAAAGAAAGCATTTTGTCCACCGCAGCCTGAACGCATCCTGACAGAAAATGCCAGGCCCTGGATTTCTGGAGCAGAAGAGAGGCAGTTTTGCGTTGAGTGGGGATGCAAAAAGGTCCAGGTCTGGAGTCCCCCCACTCTTTGAACAGAGACCGAGCTACGGCTGGATCGAGAGACCACTCGTGAGGGTCTGCCTCCGTTCTGCTGAGGTGATCTGCTAGGTCGTTTTGTATACCTGGCAGATAAACCGCTTGAATCAGAGACTTGTGCTCCAAGCACCACTCCCACACCCTCATTGCTTCCCTGCAAAGGGATAGAATGAGCACCGCTTGCTTGTTGATGTAATACATCACTGCTTTGTTGTCCGCTTGAAGGAGAATGTTCTTGTGACAAAGGACATCCTTCAGAGCTCGGATTGCATAGAGGACCGCTCTCATCTCCAGGACATTTATGTGGAGATGAGTTTCGAACTGAGTCCATACACCTTGAGTGTGGAGGGAGAGACAGTGAGCTCCCCATCCCATTAGCAATGCATCTGTGGTGATGGAGATCTGATGATCCGGGGGAGCAAAGGGGAATCCTTCCAGGAGATTGCTCTCTTGAGACCACCAGGTGAGAGACCTTCGAAAGGGCTCCGGCACCTTGATGGGATAAGACTGGGGGTGAGAGGTCGGGGACCACTGAGTGGAGAGCATCCATTGGGTGGTTCTCATGTGCAGTCGGGCCAGAGGACAGTGAAGACCGAGGACGCCATGAGACCCAACATGCGTTGCATCGAGAGAGCTGTAACCGATTGGTTCTCCCTGATGTAACGGGCCATACGGAGGATGTCGAGTCTTCTGTCCTCGGAAGGAAAGCCTTTCGCTGAGGAGGTGTCTAGAAGCGTCCCTATGAAAAGGAGCCTCTGGGAGGGTTGCAGTTGAGATTTTTTCAAATTCAGCAGAACTCCCATGGACGTGAGAAGACGAGAAGTCGTTTGCACGGCTTCCAAAGTCCCTTGGCCGGAAGGGCTTGCTAGAAGCCAATCGTCCAGGTAGGGAAACACTCGGAGTCCGACTTTCCTGAGATGCGCCGCAAGAACTGCACAACACTTTGTAAAAACTCGCGGCGCCGAGGATAGCCCAAAGGGCAGGACTCTGAACTGATAATGCTGACCCAAAGCTACAAACCTGAGGAATTTGCGGTGGGTCGGGTGGACGGGGATATGCTGGTAAGCATCCTGCATATCCAGAGAGGCCAGCCAGTCGTGCTGATGCAGCAAGGGTAACAGGGTACCTAGGGAATCATCTTGAATTTCTCCTGGGGAGGAATTTGTTTAACTTCTGAGGTCTAGAATGGGCGCATCCCCAGATTTCTTTGGAACCAGAAAGTAATGGAGTAGAACCCTGTGTTTGGAGATGCGGGCACCAGTTCTATTGCCCTGTTGTTCAGAAGGCCCTGGATCTCCTCGCGTGAGGAGGTCTGATTGAGAGGCCGACAACCTGGGTTGTCGTATGGGAGGACAATCGGGGGGGTTTCCAAGAAATTGAGAGAATAACCCTCGCGAATTATCCGAAGGACCCATTTGTCTGAGGTTATGGACTTCCACTGGTTGTAGAAGTACATCAGGCGACCTCCACTGAGGAGAAAGTTCCACCTCGGGCAGAGTGGATGGAACTTGGGCCAACGACTCATAAGGTAGCGCTGGGAGCTTTAGGTCCCGCGCTTTCTGCGCCTTCTTTTGAGGTTGGGCAGGTTGGCTTTTATGGAGCTTCCCTGCCTCTGCCCTTAAAGGACTGATACTATGAAACTGACGCCTGTTCACATGCCCCGAGAGGGGTGGGCGGAGGTCTGGCCAACTTAATGGCCGATCTAGTCTTCTGAGTGGCCTCTAAGGCTTGCTCCACCTGAGGGCCAAAAGAAAGGAGCTATCAAAGGCAGCGCCATCACCTGCTGCTGAGCATCATTCGTGAAGCCAGAAGTAGCGCAGGAATGGCGCCGGTACAAATCCGCGCGCTGCTGAGCGAGAAGCAGTGTCGAAAGCGCCCATGGCGGCTTTGACCTGTTGGTTATTGGACTCAATACCTCTAATAACGGTCAGAAGAAGCTCTGACTTGGAATCCGAATCTGGAAGAGCTTCAACCATTCTTTTCATAGAGTGCCACAGGATATACTCATACTGAGAAAAATAGCCTTGATAACTGGCAATCGCATACTTAGAGTGGAGGCAGCAAAGACTCTCTTACCTAATGTATCAATCTTTACGAGACTTTTGTTAATAGGTCGAGCTGTAGTAGTTTGAGGAAGAACGACCTTGTCATTCTCTGCCAGGACTACAATAGGATCCGCAAAGGCTTGGGATGCCAAATGGGGCGATCCTTGGAGCTGAATACTTTTATCAATGGATTTAGCCACTGAGGAATAAGAGCAGGGTTATTCCATACCATTTGAGACAGCGTCTCGAAGGAAGGCTGAATCGGAGGAGTCAAATCCGTAGGGATCTCCGAGCATGAAGATACTGAGTCTTAATATCTTCCCAGGATCGATGTTCTAGTCTGAGAGAGTGGATCCCAGGTTCTTCAACAGAGACTTAAGGACAGGTCCTCACACAGGCTCTGTAGAAAGAAAGATCCTGTTTCCTCCACTTCATCACCCAACCGAAGGTCTGGGTCAGGCTCAACATCATCTCCTGATGGTCCAGAAAGGACTGTTTGACAGGAAAGGAGTGAAAATTAGAGAGGAGGAAATGGCAGAAAACAAGGAGAGTCCCTGGTACTGCCGCGCCGTAGACGCAAAACGGGCTGAAGACGGTGACTGAGGAGGGCGACATGTCAAGAGGCACGCGTCTTCGCGCAAACGCGCGCGGGCGGCGCCATGGAAGACGCCAAGACACGCGCAGCGGCCGACGCGCTACAGATAGCCGCGAACGGCGCCAGATGACGACGCCTGATCTTAACGGTACCTACCGGCGGCGCCGATGAGACAACGCTGGCGCCGCTAACGGCGCCGAGAGATCACGCAGCACCGCCTAACGGCGCTCAAGCTCCGGGCGGCCCAAACGGCGCCGACACGGCCACAGACCCTGCAGAAGGCGCCGAAAAGCCCCGGAACCTGGAAAGCAAGAGAAGGAAAACCAGGAGATAAGGGCATCGGTGAGGCCCCGCGCTGCAGCCATGTGAGGGGGAAACACCTACACGGAGTCGCTAGCACCGAGTTAGGCGCCGCAGCGACTAGGAAGGTCCAACACCCCTACCTGATCGCCGGAGGAGCCCGAGGGCTCCGAGGTAACCGAGCCAGGCAGAAGAACCAACCTCCGAGCCCATCGCTCCATAAGAGCGGCCCACTGATGAAACTGCTCATCTGGAGCCCTACCTATAGGCGGGGAGGGGCTCCGATGTCGAGGGCGACAATTATCGAAGTTGGTGACTCCGAAGGAGACCGGCAACTAGCGCGATAACCGGCGTCGACGAGCGATATACCAGAGGGCGACCTCGTGAGTGATGCTCTTTTTTTGACCTGTGGGTCAAGAAGAGCTCGAGGCCAACGGCGCCGAGAATGCGACCGTTATTTTTATGCCAGGGGACCGCCTCATCCCCGGCATCGGACTGACCGTGAGTCGGAACCCGCTGAGGAGAAGGAGGCTGACCGGACTCCAGCCCGCTGACTGAACAGCTTTCATCGTAAGTCTCCCTACCGCACCTGACCTGCTCATGGTCGACTCCGTCCAGTAGGCCGAGACTTCTTCAAGTAAGTTAAATTTAAATATTAGAAAAATTTTTACGAAAAATAGAATAAAACTAAGCGATACTACTATCGGATAATGTTATAAAACAAACTGAAAACTATGCGCTAGTTTGAAGTTTGACTCGACAGGCGAGCGACGCCGGCTACTGAAGCGCACTCGACGGGCGGGAAAAAGGAACTGAGGCGTGTGGAGGGTCGTCGCCGAGATGCTCATTACCAGCCGCTGTCATGCTCGCGCGCTGTGTCTCATGGGCGCTGGCTCTCAGGCCACCTCCAGCAAAAGTTTGCTCCCGATGGGTCTTAGTGCCTCCGGCGCCAATCCCACTAGTGTGAATGAGTGGTGGAGACTTATGTCCAGGAAGATAGAGGCAGTTTTGCGTTGAGTGGGGATGCAAAAAGGTCCAGGTCTGAGACTTCCCCGCTCTTTGATAGAGCAATTGCACAACGTTTGTGTCGAGAGACCACTCGTGAGGATCTGTTTTTGTTCTGGTGAGACGATCCACTAGATCATGCTGCACTCCCAGAAGGCAAACTGCTGGGATCAGGGCTTTGTGCTCCAGGCACCACTTCCACACACTCATCGGTTCCCTGCTTAAGGGATAAGAGAGTGTAGTACATCACTGTTTTGTTGTCCATTTGAAGGAGAATGATCTTGTGACAGAGAATGTCCTTCAGAGCTCAGACTGCGTACAGGACAGCTCTCATTTCTAGGATATTTATGTGGAGTTGAGAGTTGTCCTAATTCCATCGACCTTGGGCATGGAGATCTTGACAGTGAGCTCTCCATCCAAGTAGGGATGCATCCGTGGTGAAGGAGATCTGAGACTCCAGTGGGGCACAGTGAAAACCTTTCAGAAGGTTGTCCTTGAGTCCACCAGGTGAGTGACAAATTTAGAGGTTCCGTCACCTTGATGTGAAAGGACTGGGGATGTGTGATTGGGGACCACTGAGTGCTGAGCATCCACTGAGAAGTTCTCATGCGAAGACGAGCCAGAGGCACAGTGAACACTGAGGATGCCAAGAAACCCAGCATCCACTGCATCGAGAGAGCTCGAACTGAGTCGCTCTCTGATGAAGTGAGCCATATGAAGGATGTCGTACCTTCTGTCTTCGGGAAGAAGGGCTTTTGTACTGAAGGTATCCAGAAGGGACCCTATGAAGAGGAGCCATTGGGAGAGCTACATCTGTGATTTTCTGAAATTCAACAGAACTCCCGTGGACGTGAGGAACCTGGAAGCCATAGCAACGGTTTCCTGAGTCTCTTATCTGGAGGGGCTGCTAGAAGCCAGTCATCCAGATATGGAGACACTTGGATTCCTAGTTTCCTCAGATGCACTGCGAGAACTGCAAAGTACTTTGTAAAATACTTTGTAAAGACTCGAGGTGCCGGGCACAGCCCAGAGGGCAGGACTCTGAATTGGTAGTGCTGACCCAACGCCACAAATCTGAGATACTTGTGGTGGTTTGGGTGTATGAGAACATGCTGGTAGGTGTCCTGCATGTCCAGGGAGGCTAGCCAGTCATTTTGATGAATTAGAGGGAACAGAGAGCCGAGAGATATCATCTTGAGCTTCTCCTTGTAAAGGAATTTGTCTGACTTCCTTAGATCGAAAATGGGGCGCATGCTGCCCGGTTTCTTAGGAACTAGGAAGTAATGGAAGAAGAAACCTGTGTTCCGCTGATCCAACAGAAATGAAAATTACGTACCTACCGTAATTCTTGATCTTCTTGGACGAGTCTCCACCACTCATTCACACTAATGGGATCTGCGCCGGAGGCACTAGTACCCAACGGGAGCAAACATTTTTTGCTGGAGGACCGGCGCCAAAGATGGGGCTGCAAGGAGCAGCACCGCAAGCCTCAGCTCGTGTGGTAATGACTATCTCAGCGTCGACCCTCCAACCGCCTCAGTACCTTTTTTTCTCCCCGAGGAGGTGCAGCGTAACTAACCTAGAAGGATAGCCTAACCAAAAACTAGACATAAGATAGTCCGGACGACCCGTATAAGAAGGGTCAACAAAGAAGTCTTCAGAGCCTAAAGATTTGAGGGAGTGAAGACCAACAACAGAGGTGAGCTCGGGGATGGAGGGTGGGCGAGTGAATGAGTGGTGGAGACTCATCCAAGAAGATCAAGAATTACAGTAGGTATGTAATTTTCATATCTTCCTGGACATAAGTCTCCACCACTCATTCACACTAATGGGAGAGTACCGAGCTAATAATCCCCCGAGAGGGTGGCAGGAGAGACCAAGAGCTCACAGCTTTAGGACAGAAGTCCACTAAGGATGGTTCTGCCAAAGGAAAGATGTCGTCTGGCATGGACATCCAGGGCATAGTGTTTATCGAAAGTGTGCACTGAGCTCCAGGTAGCCATGTTGCAAATATCTGCAATGGGCATGTTGCGGATTTCCACCAGAGATGCCGCGACCGCCCTAGTAGAGTGAGCGTACACTCTGCCCTCCAGCTTAACCTGCGCCATGGAATAACAGTGGCGAAGGCATGCCACTAGCCATGCTGAGATACATCTGAAAGCGACAGGTTGACCCAGCCGAGTCTCACTGAAGGAAACAAACAGTTGTTGAGCTTTACGAAAGTCTTTTGTTCTATCTACATAGAAACGTAAAGCTCTCTTAACGTCCAAGGAATGAAGAGAACGTTCTTCATTTTGGAAGTTCGCAAAGTAAGAGGGAAGGACCAAAGGTTGGTTTAGATGGAATTCCGAAACAACCTTAGGAAGAAATTTAGGATGGGTTCGAAGGACTACTTTGTCTTTATGGAACACAGTATACGGAGGGTCTGTGACCAAGGCATGTATCTCAGAGACCCAAGGGCTGAGGTAATGGCTACCAGGAAGGCCGTTTTCCAGGTGAGAAATTTTAGCTCACAGGTAGCTAGAGGTTCGAAAGGTTTTCGAGTGAGCATGTCCAGCACAAGATTAATGTCCCAGGCTGTGACTGGACGTCTTGTAGGAGGTCTGGTATGCAGAATTACCTTAAGAAACCTCTTAACCACAGGTAACTGAGCCAGTGACAAGGAAAGTACCAGCTCATGATAAGCTGAAATGGCACAAAGGTGAACTTTGACTGTAGAGTACTGCAGACCTGAATTTGAAAGGTCTAAGAGGTACTCTAAAAGTTTACCTGGTGGGCAACAAAAGGGATTTAGTGAGGATTTTGCACACTAGAGCGAAAAACGCTTCCATTTGGCTGTGTAAGTTTTCCTAGTGGCTGGCTTCTGCGCAGCCAGAAGAATATCTGAAACCCTGCGAGAGACATTGAACCTGTTTACTTCTACCTCTTCAGGAGCCAAGCGTGAAGGTGAAGCGACCTCAGGTTGGGATGAACAACAGGCCCCGGAGTCAAGAGGTTCACCTGAAAGGGGAGTGGTTTCGGCGGAGCTGCTGACATATTGTTGAGTAGTGGAAACCACATCTGTCGAGGCCAGGAGGGAGCAATGAGGATCATTCTGTCCCCTTGGGATTCGAACTTGAGAAGTACCCTCTGAATTAGAGGAAGAGGCGGAAAGGTGTATAGAAAGCATTTTGTCCACTGCAGCCTGAACGCATCCTGACAGAAAATGCCAGGCCCTGGATTTTTGGAGCAGAAGAGAGGCAGTTTTGTGTTGAGTGGGGATGCAAAAAGGTCCAGGTCTGGAGTTCCCCACTCTTTGAATAGTGACTGAACTATGGTTGAGTCGAGAGACCATTCATGAGGATCTGTCTCTGTTCTGCTGAGATGGTCTGCCAGTTCGTTCTGCACTCCCAGCAGGTAGACCGCTTGATTTAGAGCCTTGTGCTCCAAGCACCATTCCCACACTCTCAGCGCTTACCTGCATAAGGCGTAAGAGTGAGCACCGCCCTGCTTGTTGATGTAATACATCACTGCTTTGTTGTCCGTTTGAAGGAGAATGTTCTTGTGACAGAGAATGTCTTTCAACGCCCGGACCGCATAAAGGACGGCTCTCATTTCTAAGACATTTATATGAAGCTGGGACTCCACCTGAGTCCACATACCTTGAGTGTGGAGAGCCTGACAGTGAGCTCCCCACCACATCAGGGACGCGTCTGTGGTAATGGAAATCTGATGATCCAGAGGAGCAAAGGGATACCCTTCTAAGAGATTGTTCTCTTGCGACCACCAGGTGAGCGACCTCTTTAGAGGTTCTGTCACCTTGACGGGATAGGACTGCAGGTGAGTGGTTGGGGACCACTGAGTACTGAGCATCCACTGAGAAGTTCTCACATGAAGGCGTGCTAGGGGTACAGTGAACACCGAGGATGCCATGAGACCTAGCATCCGTTGCATCGAGAGAGCTGGAACAGAGTTGCCCTCCCCGATGTGATGGGCCATTTGAAGGATATCGCTCCTCCTGTCCTCTGGAAGAAAAGCCTTCGCACAGGAGGTGTCCAGAAGAGTTCCTATAAAAGGGAGCCTCTGGGAGGGCTGCAACTGTGATTTTTTGAGGTTCAGCAGGACTCCCATGGACGTGAGAAAGTGTGAAGCCATGTCTACGGTGTCCAGAGTTCCCTGCCTGAAAGGACTTGCCAGAAGCCAATCGTCCAGATAAGGGAACACCTGTATTCTGATCTTTCTGAGATGCACTGCGAGAACTGCACAACACTTTGTAAAAACTTGCGGCGCCGAGGATAGCCCAAAGGGCAGGACTCTGAACTGATAATGCTGTCCCAGAGACACAAACCTCAGGAATTTGTGATGCTTTGGGTGAATAGAAATGTGCTGGCAAGCATCCTGCAAGTAGGGAGGCTAGCCAGTCGTGTTGATGAAGCAAAGGTAACAAGGTTCCTAGAGAAATCATTCTGAATTTCTCCTTGGGCAGTTTTCTGAGGTCCAAAATGGGGCGCATGCCCCCAGTTTTCTTTGGAACCAGAAAGTAATGGGAGTAGAACCCTGTGTTCCGTTGATGCAACGGCACTACTTCTACTGCCCTGTTGTTCAGAAGGTCCTGAATCTCGGCGGCAAGAATGTCTGACTGAAGGGTTGACAGCCTGGGCTGTCGTTCGGGGGGACGATCCGGAGGGGTTTCCACAAGATTGAGTGAATACCCCTCGCGGATTATTCGGAGGACCGATTTGCCTGAGGTTATGGACTTCCATTGATTGTAGAAGTGCATCAGACGACCTCCCACCGCTAAGGAAGAGTCCACCTCGGGCAGTTGAGATGGGACTTGGGCCAGCGACTCATAAGGTGGCGCTGGGCGCTTTGGGCCCTTGCGCATTCTGTTGTGTTTTCTTTTGAGGTTGGGAGTTTGACTTTTATGAAAACTTCCTCTGCCTCGAAAGGACTGACAGTTATGAAACTGGCATTTATTAACACTCCCTCGAGAGGGGACAGGAGGAGGTCGAGCCAGCTTAATGGTTGACCTAGTCTTTTGTGTAGCTTCTAGAGCCTGTTCTACTTGAGGGCCGAAAAGATACACACCATCAAAAGGCAACGCCATTACCTGCTGCTGTGCGTTATCCATGAAGCCTGAAGTGCGGTAGCCAGGAATGACGGTGGGTACAAATACCAGCCTAGCTCGCCGAAGAAGCAGTGTCAAGGCATCCATAGCTGCTTTAACCCGTTGGTTGTAAGATTCGATACCCCTGGTAATGGTTTGAAGAAGTTCTGGCTTTGTATCCGATTCCGGTAGAGCTTCAACCATCTGTTTGAGAGAGTGCCAAAGGATATACTCATATTGAGAGAAATAGCCTTGGTAGCTGGCAATACGCATACCCAGGGTGGAAGCAGTAAAGACTCTCTTACCTAAAGTGTCTATCTTACGAGAGTCTTTGTTAATAGGTTGAGCTGTAGTAGTTTGGGGAAGGACGACCTTATCATTCTCTGCCAATACTACAATAGGATCCGCAAAGGCTTGAGACGCCAAATGGGTCGATCCTTGGGGGATTTAGCCACCGAAGGAATGACAGCAGGATTATTCCATACCATTTGAGACAGCGTCTCAAAGGAGGGCTGTACTGGAGGAGCAAATCCGTAGGGATCTCCGGAATATGGAGGTATTGGAGTCTTAGCAATTTCCCAGGATCGATGCCTGTAGTTTGGAGAGAAAGAATGGAATCAAGTTTTTCAGCAGAGACTTAAAGGACAGGTCCTCGACCACAGGCTCTGCAGCAGAAATAGATCCTGTTTCATCCACTTCATCACCCAGTCTAAGGTCTGGGTCAGGCTCAATGTCATCTCCTGACAGTCCAGGAGGGACTGTATGGAGAGGAAAGGAGTGAAAATCAGAGAAAAATGATGAAGGAAAGGAGTTAAAGGAGGAGTCCTGAAAAGTGGATGACGCCCTAAGAACCCCTGGCGCTGCGGAGGCGCACAGCGCCAAAGAAGCGCTCGGCACCGAGACCGGCGCAGAGGAGCCAACGCGGTGCCGAAACCAGATGGCACCAAGACGGGCGCCAGAGGACAGACGGCGCCAGAGGCCAGACGGCACCAGACGCATCAGGCCAAGATGGCGCTGAGTGTGCCATCGATGCCGAGACGCCGAAACACCCCAAGACCGAAAAACAGGATTTGAGGGAAGGAAGGAAGAAGAGCAGGAGATAAAGGCATCCGTGGGCCCCCTGCGCCCAGCCATGTGAGGGGAACACCTAAACGCAGAGAGTCGACGGCACCGAAGATGGTGCCGCGTGACCAGGGAGGCTCAACCGCCCTACCTGGTCTCCCAAGAAGCCCGAAGGCCCCGGAGTGACTGAGACAGGCAGCTGGACCAACCTCCGAGCCCAATGCTCCATAACTGCGGCCCACTGATGAAACTGCTCATCTGAAGACCTACCAGAGGGCGGGGTAGGGCTCTGATGTTGGAAGACGTTGGCTACCGAAACAGAAGCAGGCTACTCCGGGAAGGGAGGAGACCGCACCAGCCCAAATAAATCCCCACCGCTCACGCCACAGACATATCAGAGGGCGACCTTAAGTGATGCCTTCTCTTTTGACCTGTGGGGTCAAGAAGAGCTCGAGGCCGAATGGTGCCGAGAATGCGACAGTTTATTTTTATGCTTCCGAGGGGACCGCCCATCCACTCGGGCATTGGACTGACCGTTGTCAGACCCCCCCCCCAGAGAAGGCGGTGGACCGGACCCAGCCCGACTGACTGAACAGCTTTCATCACGAAGTCTCCCTACCGTCACCTGACCTGCTCATGGTCGACTCCGTCAAAGTAGGCTGAGACTTCTTTGTAAATAAGAATAAACTTAAGCGATACTTATTCGAGATATTACTACAAAATAACAAAACTGAAAACTATGCTGCTAGTTTTAAGATTGACTCCCGGCGGGCGAGCGACGTCGTCACTGAAGCGCACTCGACGGCGGGAAAAAAGCAACTGAGGCGGTTGGAAGGTCAACGCCGAGATAGTCATTACCGCATGAGCTGAGGCTCGCGGTGCCGCTCCTCACGGCCCCATCTCTGGCGCCTGCACTCCAGCAAAAAAGTTTGCTCCCGCTGGGTCCTAGTGCCTCCGGCGCAGATCCCATTAGTGTGAATGAGTGGTGGAGACTTATGTCCAGGAAGATCTACTTCTACTGCCCTGTTATTCAGGAAGCCTAGAATCTCGGAAGCAAGAAGGTCTGACTGAGAGACAGACACCCTGGGCTGTCATTTGGGTGGATGATCCGGAGGGGTTTCTGAAAGATTTAGAGAGTAACCCTCATGGATTATCCTGAGTACCCATTTATCTGAAGTGACTGACTTCCACTGGATGTAAGAAAAAATTACTCAACTTAGTAATGTTGTTTCTTCTAATGGAGTCTTGCTATATTATGACAATTGCAGTTTGTCCCACCATTAGAACTGCTCCGGAGGTGAAAGAGTTAACTTCCTTGCCAGGCATGGAGCTTAGAGCGCGAGCTCGGTTCGAGAAGCTCTGTCTGGATAATTTCAAACTGAAACTGTCAGATCTTTACGAGCAAAAACTCACTAAGGTTCTGTGTGGAAGCTGTAACCTACACTAGCCAACTGGCTACTTAAATATTAACACATATTCCTGGTCCCAACACCAAGACTCAAGTCAGGGGGCCAGAAAATAAGATAAGATAAAATAAAACACAACACCCCAAAACCCCCAAAAGAAGGGGTGGAAAACATAAAATGGGCATAAATAAGTGCCCACACTGGACTGCCCACCCCATACCCAAGTAGAAGTTCTGAGAGGGGCAGGCTGGGGGGAGGTCATAATAGCAAGACTCATTAGAAGAAACAAGATTACTAAGGTGAGTAATTTTTCTTCAAACAACATGAAGTCTTGCTATATTATGACAATTGCAGACTACACAGCAGTACCTCCATGGAGGAGGACAGAACCTACTTAGGAATAGGCTCTGAAGCACGGCTTGTGAAACGAGCATCCTCCTGGCCTGGACATCCAGGGGTAATGCTTGGTGAAAGTGTGTACCGCTTTCCAAGTAGCTGCTTGACATATCTCTAAGATAGGATGTCTCTGGCAGCAGCTAGAGACGCAGCTGTACCTCTGGTAGAGTGAGCGCCTCAGGCCTGAAGGGGAACTCCTTCCAGTTTTCGATAACAAATTGGATACAAGAGACAATCCACCTGGCAATGGATCTCTTAGTGGCTGGTTTCCTTTCCAATCTCACCATAAGTGAGAAAAGTTGGAGGGATTCAAACCTGTGACCTTGTTAGCTCTATATAGTAACTTAGGGCCCTCTTAACATCTGCTGTGCAACCTCCTCTCACCAGAGGAGGAATGGTCAGTGAAGAACACTGGAAGGGAGACAGATTGATTAAGATGGAAATCTGAAACCGCCTTAGGCAAAACTTCCTGTTAGTCCTAGGACCACCTTATCCCTGTGGAAGGAAATAAAGTCAGTCTCTACTGACAAAGCTTGTAACTCACTTATGCGCCTGGCAGAAGTGATAGCTACTAGAAAACAGTTTTCCAAGTCAAGTACTTAAGCTCTGCAGAAGACAGAGGTTCAAAGGGGGGTTGCATCAACTGAGCAATGCAAACATTAAGATCCCAGGCAGGGGCCGGGTCCCTGAAAGGTGGATTAGTATGAAGTAATCCTTTGAAAAACTTGGGAAATACAGGGTGAGTGGAAAGAGAGGAGGGCTTTCCTGCTGAAATAAAAGTAGAGACAGCTGCCAAATGTACTTTCAGGGTAGCTGGTCTCAGACCCAAAGAATTAAGATGGACCATATAGTCCAAAACAATGGGCAAGTCAACAGATTCTGGGGAAATATGTTTCCCAGAACACCAGATGGAAAACCTTTTCCATTTAGAGTTATAAGTAGCCCTAGTGGAAAGCTTCCTAGAAGCATTCTAGATTTCAAGAACACCTTGAGAAAGGTGTAGGTCAAATGCTCTAACTCCTCAAGAGCCAGGCCTTGAGGTTGAGGGATTTGAGATTCGGATACCAAACTCTCCCTGGGCACAAGTTAACAGGTTGTGATTCCTGGGGAGACACAGGGGAAGATGGACTGCTAAGGACAGAAGGAGTGGGTACCAGGGCTGCCTGGCCCAATCTGGAGCAATCAGAATCATCTTGCAAGGCTGGGATCTGATTTTGACTAGCACCTTGAATAGGAGAGGGAAGGGGGGAAAGGTATAGAAACTTCCCTTCCCAATCTAGGAGAAAGGCATCCAGGGGGACTGAGCCCATCACTGGGGGCCTGCAACAAAACAGTGGAAGTTGGTGATTGTCTGGGGCTGCGAAAAGATCTATCTGAGGGGTGCCTCATCTGGCAAAAACTATCCCCAGTACTGGGATCCAGTGACCATTCGTGATGGCCCTGGGAAATCCTGCTGAGAGCATCTGCCAGGACATTGTCCTTTCCTGGGAGGTGAACTGCTATGAGGGAAGTGTTCAGGGAATAAGCCAGAGACAACAACTTCATTGCCTCGGTGTACAAGGCTGAAGACCGAGTGCCCCCTTGTTTGTTGATGTACCACATTGTAGTGGTGTTGTCTGTTCTGACTTGTACCACTTTGTTCTGAACAGATGCAGAAAACACCTGAAGTACTAGAAAAACAGCTCTGAGTTCCAGCAAATTGATGTGGAGCAGAGATTCCTGAGGGGACCACACTCCCTGGGTGGAGAGGTCGTCCATGTGAGCTCCCCATCCCAGAAGGGATGCATCTGTAGTAAGGGTCAAGGAGTGAGATAGAGGGATGAAGGGGACCCCTAGTCTCAAATTGCTCTGATCCTGCCACCACTGAAGGGCCTGGATCAGGGTTCGAGTCACTGGATCAACTTTGAAAGGGATCTTTCTTTGAGACAAAAGGCTCAAGTGAAACTGAATGTCCCTCATCTGAAACCTTGCTCCTTGCACTACAGTTGTGGAAGCAGCCATGTGTCCTAGGAGCTGTAGAAGTGCCTTGCTGGTCGAGAGACCTGCAGAGTGAAGGAGGAGGCCAGGGCCAGCCAGGTTCCTTACCTCTCTAAGGGCAGGAAGGCTCTGGCCCGCTTTGTGTCCAATTCACCTATAAAGGTGAGTACCTGGACAGGTTCCAGAACTCACTTTGGAAGATTGAGAAGAAAACCCAGAGAGAGTGAGCAGCTGCTGGATAACTTGCAGGTGTGATTTGACCTGGTCTGAGACTGACCTACAATGAGCCAGTCGTCTAGGTAGGGAAAGATGGCAATCTTTTGCCTTCTTAAATGAGCAACTGCTACTGCTAGACATTTTGTGAATACCCTGGGCAGAGGTAAGGCCAAGGGCATTGCTCTGAACTGGTAATGGCCTGAGGGGTTCGAATCTGAGGTACTTTCAGTGGGAGCTTCAGATGAGAACATGGAAATAGGCATCCTTGAGGTCCAGGAAGCTAGCCAGTCCCTGGCCTTAGAGAAGGTAAAATCATTGCCAGAGTCACCATTTTGAATTTTGGTTCTCAAAAGGTGCTTGTTCAGATATCTTAGGTCCAAAATGGGCCGCCATTCTCCTGTCTTTTGGGGTAAGGAAGTACCTGGAGTACAGACCCTTGCCCTGGTGTAGGGAGAAACCCTTCCACAGCTGTGAGAGCCAGGAGGTTGAGACTTCTGTTTCTAAGGCAAAGGTCTCTAGAGGGTTTGCAGGTGGAAAAGATCTGATTCTCATCTTTGGAAATTTTCTGAGCTGAGAACTAGACCCAGGCTTACTACTTCCAGGACCCACTTGTCTGATGTTAGAGACTCAGTCCGAACGAAGTAAGCCAACCTGCCCCCACAGGTAATGGAGAACGGCCCTGGGCACCCATCAGGGTGCCTGTTTGCAGCTGCTTTAGGCTGAGGGTGTGAGCAGACCTGCTTGCACCCCGTCTGCCTCCCCTCTGAAGAACCCTCTGAGCATAAGCAGAGGAGGCCTGGTTTGGTAAAAGGCCTGTGAAAAGCCTACCTCTACTCCTGGGGTCTGCCTCTGAGGAGTGGCTTGCCGCTTCCTTGGCTTGTGCACTCCTATAAGTTGTCCTATATTCATCCATTTTCTTCATGTAATCTCTGTCTGCTCCCCAAACAGAAATTTCCTACCACAGGAAAATCCATAGCCTTAGTCTGGGTATCCGTGACAAGCTAGTACACCTGAGCCAAGCCAACTCTACTAAAGGCCACAGATGTAGCCATGACTCTAGAGGATACATCATTAGAATCCACAGCAGCATGGAATTGCACCTTGGATGCCTCAATACTATCAGCAGCCACCTGCTCCAGCTCCTTAGCAGCTGGCCAGGGGCCTGTTTGGCCAAAGCCATGACAGTGTCCCATCTAGATTTTTGGTATCTTGCCACATAAGCCATGTAATTTGTTTGTCTGAGTCCCAAGGACGCTGCCATGTATTGTTTTTTAGCCATGGCATCAATCTTCCTGGAGTCCTTGTCAGGAGGATGTGAAGCCAGGGGAATATTAGCTTTATCACAGGCTGCAGCCTGAACTACCCCAACATGACTGCATTGCTGATAAAGGAATTCTGTATCAGGACCTGACAGTGTGTACCTCCTGTCCATCTTTTTATCTACAGGAGGCACTGAAGAAAAAATTACTCACCTTAGTAATGTTGTTTCTTCTAATGGAGTCTTGCTATATTATGACAGCAACAGTCCAGCTCTAGAACTGCTCGGAGGTGAAATGGTTAATACCATTCCAAAACAGAACTTTGAGCCTGAGCTCTAAGAAGCAGCTCTATCTGTGTAATTTCAAACCTGAACTGTCAGATCTTTACGAGCAAAAACTCACTAAGGTCTGTGTAGAAGCTGTAACCTACACTAGCCAAATGGCTACCTAAATACCAACAACCATTGCTGGTCCCAACACCCAAGACTCAAGTCAGGGGACCAGAACTACTAATACAATTCTAACAACATGAGAATAAAAACAGTGTAATAAAACACACCCCAAACCCCCAAAAGGGGGAGAAACGCTAAAAGGGCACAAAATAGTGCCCACACTAGGTTGCCCACACCCCACCCAAGTAGAAGTTCTGAGAGGGGCAGGCTGGGGGGGAGGTCATAATATAGCAAGACTCCATTAGAAGAAACAACATTACTAAGGTGAGTAATTTTTTCTTCAAACAACATGAAGTCTTGCTATATTATGACAGTAGCAGACTACACAGCAGTACCTCCATGGAGGAGGGGAGAACCTACTTAGGGAATAGGCTCTGAAGAACAGCTGTGCTAAACCGAGCATCTCTCCTGGCCTGGACATCCAGGAGTAATGCTTGGTGAAAGTGTTACCGCTTTCCAAGTAGCAGCCTGGCATATCTCTAATATAGGGATGTCTCTGGCAGCAGCTAGAGACGCAGCTGTACCCTCTGGTAGAGTGAGCCCCTCAAGCCAGAGGGGGGATCTCTGCCCAGTTTCTGATAACAAAATTGGATACAAGAGACAATCCACCTGGCAATTGATCTCTTAGTGGCAGGTTTGCCTTTCCCAACTTCACCATAGGTAAGGAAAAGTTGGAGGGATTCGAATCTGTGACCTTTGGTACGCTCTATATAGTAACTAAGAGCTCTCAACATCCAGGCTGTGCAACCTCCTCTCACCAGAAGAGGAGTGATCAGTGAAAAATACTGGAAGGGAGATAGATTGGTTAAGATGGAAATCTGAAACCACCTTAGGTAAAAACCTCCTATTAGTCCTAAGGACTACCTTATCCCTGTGGAAAGAAATAAAGTCAGTTTCTACTGACAAGGCTTGCAACTCACTTATGTCCAGCAGAAGTGATAGCCACCAGAAAAACAGTTTTCCAAGTTAGATACTTCGCTCTGCAGAAAACAGAGGTTCAAAAGGAGGTTGCATTAACTGGGCAATACAAACATTAAGGTCCCAGGCAGGGGCGGTTCTAAAGGGTGGATTAGTATGGAGTAATCCCTTAAAAACTTGGAAAACACAGGGTGAGTGGAAAGAGGGATGACTTTCCTGCTGAAACAAAAGCAGATACAGCTGCCAAATGGACTCTCAGGGTAGCTGGTCTGAGACCCAAGGAATTAAGATGGACCATGTAATCTAATACAATGGGCAATCAGCAGATTCTGGGAAACATTTTTCCCAGCACACCAAATGGAAAACCTTTTCATTTAGAACTATAAGTAGCCTAGTGGAAGGCTTTCTGGAAGCCTTTAGATTTCAAGAACACCCTGAGAGGTGTAAATCAGCAACTCTAACTCCTCAAGAGCCAGGCCTTGAGGTTGAGGGATTTGAGGTCCGGATACCAAACCCTTCCCTGGGCACAAGTTAATAGGTTGTGATTCCTGGGAAGCAAGGGAAGATGGATTGTCAGTGACAGAAGGAGTGGGTACCAGGGCTGCCTGACCCAATCCGGGGCAATCAGAATCACCCTGCAAGGCTGAGATCTGATTTTGACTAATACTTTGAATAGGAGAGGGAAGGGGGGGAAAGCATAAAGAAACTTCCCCCGCCCAATCCAGGAGAAGGGCATCCAGGGGGACTGAGCCCAGCACTGGAGGCCTGCAACAGAATAGAGGAAGTTGGTGATTGTCTGGGGCTGCAAAAAGATCTATCTGAGGGGTGCCCCATCTGGCAAAGACTATCCCCAGCACTTGAGGATCCAGGGACCATTCATGATGGCCCTGGGAAATCCTGCTGAGAGCATCTGCTAGGGCGTTGTCCTTCCCTGGAAGATGAACTGCTATGAGGGAAGTATTCAGGAATAGGCCAGAGACCAAAACTTCATTGCCTCGGTGCAGAAGGCCAAGATCGAGTGCCCCCCAGTTTGTTGATGTACCACATTGTTGTGGTGTTGTCTGTTCTGACTTGTATCACCTTGTTGTGGACAGATGCAGAAAATGCTTGAAGAGCTAAAAGACAGCTCTGAGTTCCAGCAAATTGATGTGGAGCAGAGATTCCTGGGGGGACCACACTGCCTGAGTGGAAAGGTCGCCCATGTGGGCTCCCCAACCCAGAAGGGAAGCATCTGTAGTGAGAGTCAAATTGTGAGCAGGGGAAATGAAGGGGACCCCCAATCTTAAACTGCTCTGATCCTGCCACCACTGGAGGGCCTGGATCAAGGTTCGAGTCACTGGGACCAACTTGGAAAGGGGGTCTCTCCTCTGAGACCAATAGGTTCTCAAGTGAAACTGAATGTCTCTCATCTGAAATCTTGCTCCCTGCAGAACAGCTGTGGATGCAGCCATGTGCCCCAGGAGCTGCAGAAAGTGTCTTGCTGGTCGAGAGACCTGCAGAGTGAAGGAAGAGGCCAGAGCCACTAAATTCGTCACCCTTTCTAAGGGAAGAAAAGCTCTGGCTAGCTTTGTGTCCAACTCTGCCCCTATAAAGGTGAGTGCCTGGACTGGTTCCAGAACAGACTTTGGCAGATTTAGCAGAAAGCCCAGGGAGGTGAGAAGCTGCTGGGTGACTTGCAGGTGAGATTTTACCTGTTCTGGGGACTGGCCTACAATGAGCCAATCGTCTAGATAGGGAAAAACAGCAATCCTTTGCCTCCTTAAGTGGGCCACTGCCAGACACTTTGTGAATACCCTTGGGGCAGAGGTGAGGCTGAAGGGCATTGCTCTGAACTGGTAATGACCTGAGGGTAGTTCGAATCTGAGATACTTTCGATGGGAGCTTCTGATTAGGACGTGGAAATAGGCATCCTTGAGGTCCAGGGAGACTAACCAGTCCCCTGGCCTTAGGGAAGGTAAAATCATTGCCAGAGTTACCATTTTGAACTTTGGTGTCAAAAGATGCTTGTTCAGATATCTGAGGTCTAATATGGGCCGCCATTCTCCTGTCTTTTTTGGGGTAAGGAAGTATCTAGAATACAGACCCCTGCCCTGGTGCAGGGGAGGAACCCTTTCCACTGCTCTGAGAGCCAACAGGGTTGAGACCTCTGCTTCTAGAGCAAGGGTCTCTGAAGCACTTGCAGGTAGAAAAAATCTGGTTCTCAGCTTGGGAAACTTTTGAAGCTGAGAACCAGACCCTAGGCTTACTACTTCCAGAACCCACTTGTCTGAGGTTAAGGAAGCCCAGTTCTGACTGAAGTAAGCCAGCCTGCCCCTACGGTAAAGGAGAATCGCCCTGGGCACTCCATCAGGGTGCCTGCTTAGCAGGTGCTTTAGGCTGAGGGGTGGAGCAGGCCTGCCCACCTCGCCTGCCTCTGCCTCTGAAGAAGACTCTGAGCATAGGCAGAGGAGGCCTGAGTCTGATAAAAGGCCTGTGAAAGGCCTACCCCTACCCCTGGGGGTATGCCTCTGGGGAGTGGCTTGCAGCTCCTAGCTTGGGCACTTTGTAAGTAGTCCTATATTCATCCATCTTTTTCATGTAATTCTCGTCTGCTCCCCAAACAGAGAATTTCCACCACAGGAAAATCCATAGCCTTAGTCTGGGTATCCTGTGACAGGCTAGCACCTGAGCCAGGCCAACCTACTGAAAAGCTACAGATGTGGCCATGACCCTAGAGGAAACATCATTAACATCCACAGCAGCATGAAACTGTACCTTAGGAGCCTCAATGCCATCAGCAGCCACCTGTTCTGGTTCGCTAGCCAGCTGGCCATGGGCTTGCTTGGCTAATTCCATAACAGTATCCCATCTAGATTTCTGATACCTAGCTACATAAGCCATATAATTTGCTTGCCGAGTCCCAGAGAGGCTGCCATATACTGTTTTTAGCCATGGCATCAATCTTCCTGGAATCCTTGCCAGGAGGATGTGAAGCCAGGGAATATTAGCTTATCACAGGGTGCAGCCTGAACTACCCCAACATGACTGCATTGCTGAGAAAGGAATTCTGTATCAGGACCTGACAATTGTACCTTCTGTCCATCTTTTTATCTACAGGAGGCACAGAATTAGGAGCTTTTAAAATTTTTATTGTTTGCTTCCTAAAAGACTTATGCAAAGGAATAGACAATCTCCTAGACTCTGGAATATCCATCATTTCTACAAAATCAGGCTCCTCTTGCTCATCCACAGCTTCTTCCAAGGGAAGCTGGAGGGTTTCAGCAACTTTTTAGTAAAACATAAAATGAGATGGGGACTCAGATAGCATAGGGGGAGATTCTAAAGGTCTGTCTGGGGAAATGTCCGGTTCAATGGGCACACCCAGACCCTCCCAGCCACATTCATACTGTTCATAATCATCCTCCCCCTCCTCTGGTTCATAAAACTCCTCAACATCATATTCCTGAACCACTGGAACCGGACGAACCGACCTTTTGCCAGATAGTGGTGGTTCGGACGGAACCTGAGACAGTGACTGGACAATTTGTATGGCTTTTGCTATCTCTGCAGCAGTTGGAGAAGGGATTTTGGACTCCAAACCTGCTGACTTTCTTGTTTTCTTTACTGGAACTGGTTCCTCAGAACCAGCTTTTCTTTTGCCCGAGGAAGTCTCGCCCTGGTCAGAGGCACTCCTCCGGTCGGTTGGCACCTGAACCGGCTACATCCGGGTCAGCGGACTTTTGCCTCCTCGCTCCTGAGCCTGCCCAATCTCTTTTCCAGGGTGGCTGCAGGGAAATTCTTACATATCTGGCAGTCTGACTGGAGGTGGTCAAACCCCAGACAATAGACACGGTGGTGTGGGGTCAGCCTTGGCAAAGGCTTCCCACAGACATCATACAGTGTTGAAACCCAGTGGGCCCGGTTTTCTTTGGGTTTCTCAGACATAATGCCAGCCTAATCCAGAAAACTTGCCCTTAAACGGCAGTGCCAGGTAAGACACCTTTATCGGTTCCCAACCGTGTCATGGTATTGGAAAAACGTAATAAAATCCGTTTTTAGAACCGATAAGAACCGGAACCGACTCTAAAATGTTAAACTTTAAAATTAATGAGTTTTAAATCCAGCTGATCGGTTCAAAACCGAACCGATAAACTTACAAGTTCCACAGAAATAAAACCTTTTAATTACTTACGATTACCACAGACAGAGCTTGAACCGAACGGTTTTGCGATTAAAATAAAACTATTCTCGGTTGAATCGGACCGAGAAAACACTGTTTAAACCGAGAAATGAACCGAGTAGTAGGAGAAATCTCCGGCGACTGTTCACTGAGGCGGAGTAAAGAATCTGACAGTTCAGGTTTGAAATTACACAGATAGAGCTGCTTCTTAGAGCTCGTGCTCAAAGTTCTATTTTGGAATGGTATTAACCATTTCACCTCCGGAGCAGTTCTAGAGCTGGATCAAGCTGCTGTCATAATATAGCAAGACTTCATGTTGTTTGAATTAGGAGCTTTTAAAATTTTTATTGTTTGTTTCCTAAATGATTTATGTAAAGGGATAGACAATCTCCTAAACTCTGGGATATCCATCATTTCCACAAAATCAGGTTCCTCTTGCTCATCCACAGCTTCCTCCAATGGGAGCTGGAGGGTTTCAGCAACCTTTTTATAAAACAGAAAGTGAGAAGGGGACTCAGAAAGCATAGGGGGAGATTCTAAAGGTCTGTCTGGGGAGATGTCCGGTTCAATGGGCACATCCAGACTCTCAAAGTCACATTCACACTGTTCATAATCATCCTCCCCCTCCTCTGGTTCATAACACTCTTGTATATCATATTCTTGAACTGTGGAACCGGCCGAACCGACCTTTTGCCAGACAGTGGCGGTTCGATAGTGAACCGAGAAAGTGACTGGACAATTTGTATAGCTTTTGCTATCCTGCAGCAGCTGGAGAAGGATTTAGACTCACACCTGCTGATTTTCTAGTTTTCTTTGCTGGAACTGGCTCCTCAGAGTCAGCTTTACGTTGCCGAGGAAGTCTCGCCCTGGTCAGAGGGCACTCCCTCTGGTTCGGTTGGCACCGAACCGGCTGGCCATCCGGTCAGCGGACTTTCTTGGCCTCTCGCTCCTGAGCCTGCCAACCTCTTATCCAGGGTGGCTGCAGGGAAATCTACAAATCTGGCAGTCTGAATTGAGGTGGTCAAACCCCAGACAATATACACATGTGGTGTGTGGGTCAGCCTTGGCAAAGGCTGACCCACAGACACTACAGTGTTGAAACCCAGTGGGCCCGGTTTTTCTTTTGGGTTTCTCAGACATGATGCCAGCCTAACCAAAAAACTTGCCCTTTTAACGGCAGTGCCAGGGAAGACACCCTTATCGGTTCCCAACCGTGTCACGGGTCGTGGAAAAAACCGTAATGAAATCCATTTTTTAGAACCGATAAGAACCGGGAACCGCACTCTAAAAGCTTTTAAATGCTTGATTTTTAAAGTTTTAAAACAACCTGATCGGTTCGAACCGAACTGATAAACATTTACAAGTTCCACACAGAAATAAACCTGTCTATTACTTACAATACCACAGACAGAGCTTGAACCGATCGGTTTGCGGTTAAAATAATAATACTCGCGGTTGAATTTAACCGAGAAAATACTGTTTAAACCGAGAAATGAACCAAGCAGTAGGAGAAATCTCCAGAGCGACTGTTCAGTGAGGCGGAGTAAAGAATCTAACAGTTTCAGTTTGAAATTATCCAGACAGAGCTTCTCTAACCGAGCTCGCGCTCTAAGCTCCATGCCTGGCATGGAAGTTAACTCTTTCACCTCTGGAGCAGTTCTAATGGTGGGACAAACTGCAATTGTCATAATATAAAAAGACTTCATGTTGTTTGAAAACTGAGTCAGACGCCCTCCTACTACCAAGGAAGAGTCCCCTCGGACAGCTGAGGTGGGACGTGGGCCGGAATCTCAGAAGGTGGCACAAGGCGGTTTTGGGACCTGTGCCTTCTGCTGCATTTTCTTTTGTTGCTGGGGGGTTTGATTTCTGTTGAAGCCCCCTCTGCCTTTGCTATGAAAGCACTGACGGATATGAAAATGCTGCCTGTTCCCACTCCATTGAGGGGCTGCAGATAGCAGCCTGACTGTTTTGATAGCCACTCTAGTTTTCTGTGTGGCCTCTAGTGTCTGCTCGACTTGAGGGTCAAACAGATACATTCCATGAAATGGTAAACTCATAACTCTCTGTTGGGCATCATTTGTGATTCCAGATGTTCGTAACCACGAGTGGCGTCGGGTGCTTATACCAGCTGCTGCCCTGGAAGCAGTGTCAAAGGCAACCATAGCGGCTTTGAGCTGCTGGTTGTTGGAGTCAATGCCTCTAGTAATGGTCTGGAGAAGCTCTGTGCTAACATCCGACTCTGGAATAGCTTCTACAGTGGCTTTGAGCGAATGCCAGAGGGTATACTCATACTGAGAGAAATAACCCTGGTAGCTAGCAATGCACATACCCAGGGTTGAGGCAACGAGGACTCGCTTGCCCTAAGTGTCAGTCTTACGTGAGTCCTTATTTACTGGATGTGCTGTAGATTCTTGAGGAAGGACGGCTTTGTCATTCTCTGCCAAGACAACAATTACATCAGCAAAGGCTCATGAGGCCAGAACAGGATGATCCTTGGGAGGGGCATATTTCCTATCTATGGATTTGGCCACAGAGGGAATAAGCGCCGGATTATCCCACACCATTTGTGAGAGAGTCTCAAAAGAGGGTTGCACGGGGGAAGAGTCAATTCAAAAGGAATAACCAGAACATGCAAATACTGCAGACGAAGCAATTTCCCAGGATCAATCTCTAAAGTCTGGACAGAGAGAGAGGTATTCATGTTCTTAAGCAGAGACTTACAGTAAAGGTCGTCGACCAGTGGAGGTTTATTTGCCACCCCTAGAGAGGAATCATCGACAAAGTCGTCACCCAATCGAAGATCAGGGTCAGGCTCAATATCATCTCCTACTAGTCCTGAAGGGACACAGTAAACAGGAAAGGGGGGAAGAGAGGAGGAGGAGGAGCTCCACGAATTAGAGATGAGAACCCCGGCACCCTACATGGCAGCGAAGGTCCTCCCAGCGCCGGTGCAGAGTTCGGCGCTGAAAACACAGGCAGCGCTGGCTCAGGACGTGATGCTGGATACGGCACCAGCACCACATCCAGTGCCGCAGGACCAAGGGCCCCTAACAACCCACTTGGAGAGAAGAACGGAGAATTTTAGGAGAGAAGGGCACTTGTGCTGGCCCCTGCACCACAGCCATATAAGGGGGAAAAGTACCAGAGCGTAGCATCGACGGCACCGAAGAAGGTGCCACACAACTAGGAAGTCCCAACCACCCTGCCCGCAGGTCCGAAACCATTAGACCCAAAGGCCCCGGCGATGGACTCGCCGGCTCAGGTGGGCAGGACAACCGCCGAACCCAATGCTCCATAACGGCAGCCCAATGATGAAACTGCTCACTGGAGGACCCCCCCAGGGGCAGGGAGGGACTCTAGAGTCAAGGATGCTGCTCACCAAGTACAGAGGCCGTAGGAGACCCCGGAGGAGTCAGAGTCGAACCCCTACCCACGTTACTTACTATCGACGTGCAGACATACCAGAGGGCGACGTCAAGCGGTACTGTTTCTTCTTCGACCGGGAGGTTGAAGAAGAACTCGAGGTCGAGAGGTGTCAAGTCCTCGACGAGGATCGAGAAATACAGGTTACTCACCTGTAACAGGAGTTCTAGGAATGGTATATGTTGTTCATCCACACTCATTGGCAGTATCCTTGCCGCTTTAAATCTTGCCGGAAGGTCTTCAAGCTTGCTCCTCCCACCCACCCGGGTGGTATAACTCTCGGCTCCGCCCCATGACGCCAGATCTGGCCCGCTGGAAGCTCAGGTTGTGCGTCGAAGCCGGGAGTGTGTGAGTCAGGGATGAACAACAATACCATTCCTAGAACCCTGTTACAGGTGAGTAACCTGTATTCTAGGGACATGGATATGTTGTTCATCCACACTCATTGGCAGACTCCTAGCAGTTCTCCGGGAGGAGGGAGGCAAGACGACACCCCATATACTTACTTGGGAAAGAGAGACTGAGAACCGAGGCCCCAAAACCAGCATCCCGGCGTGACTCAAGGTCGATGTGGTAGTGGGTAATGAAGGTGTTTGCTGACTTCCAGGTAGCAGCCCTGCAGATTTCCTGGATAGGGACGTCCCTGGAAGCAGCCACCGTTGCAGCAGTATGGCGGGTAGAATGAGCTCTTATCCCTCTGGGAGGCTCCATGCCCGCTAACTTATAGCAGAGATCTATGCAGGAGGTTACCCACCTGCTTATCGTCCGCTTGGCTGCAGGTCTGCCAGATGCGGCTTCAGCGTGAGGTGACAAACAGCTGGCGAACCTCTCCCCGAATTTCAGCCGTGCGCTCCTTATAATAAGCGAGCGCCCTTCTAGGATCCAGAGTATGGAGCCTATATTCGGCCTCCGAGGTGTGATTGGGGTAGAACACCGGCAGAGTCAACACTTGGTTAAGGTGAAACTCCGACACCACCTTCGGAAGGAATTTCGGGTTGGGGCGCAGGACAACCTTGTCCCTGTGGAAGACCAGGTAAGGAGACTCAATGGAAAGCGCCTGGAGCTCTCCCATCCTTCTGGCTGACGTGATAGCCACCAAGAAGGCGGTCTTCCACGACAGGTGAGAGAGCACACCTGTGCATTGGTTCAATGGCTTGCCCATGAGCTTTGCCAGTACCAGCAGTAGATCCCACGGAGGTGGGGTTCCGCAACTGAGGGGAAATGTGATCAAGGCCTTGAAAAGCGCCAGACCACCTTCCTCCCTGCGCCAACCGACTGCTTTCCCGCCCGCACCGTAAGCAGAGATGGCTTGTGGCACCCTTAGGTCACGACCCAAGCCCTTGACTAGAAAGGACCATAAATAGTCCAAGATGCTTGCCAAGGAACAGGAGGAAGGTCCAAGCCCTTGCCTGACACCAAATGGAAAACCTTTTCCATTTGAAGGCATAGCATTTTCTGGTCGAACTCATACGGGGCCTCAACTACATTGAGGACCTCGCCGGAAAGACCCAAAGCCTGGAACTCTAGCCTAGGAACCAGGCCAGCGGTGCAGGGATTGAAGGTCCGGATGGAACACCTTCCCCGATTGACTGAGAGCAGGTCCGGCGAGCTGGAAGCTGCCGCATGAGTCCTGGAGCTGAGACTGAGGAGATCTGGTACCAGAACTGGCGAGGCCAGTCTGGGGCTATCAGAATCACCTGCGCCTGTCCCTCCTCGCCTTGAGAAGCACCTTGTGGATCAAGGGAAATGGGGAAAGGCGAAAAGAGGCCCGGGTCCATTGCTCCTGAGAAGGCATCCCCTGCAGCGAGCCCTGCTGAGGGGGCGGGCATGGAACAGACTCAGCCTGCTCTCCATGGAGGCAAACAGGTCCACCTGAGGTGTGCCCCAAAGGAGAACAGATGCTGTACTACCTCCGGCAGGAGAGACCACTGTGGGATGCAGCCCCATCCGCTCAGGGCATCGGCCAGGGTGTTGGAGGCCCGCCACGTGAATGGCTAGGAGATCCGCCCAGGCTGCGCACACGAGTGACCAAATGCGGAGAGCTTCCTTGCATAGAAGCATGGAGCCGCCCCGCCCTGGCGGTTTAGATAGTACATGGTCGTGGTATTGTCCGCCTGACTCGGACCACTTGACCCCGAGGAACGGAGCAAAGGCGGTGAGAGCTAGGCGGACCGCTCGGAGCTCCAGCAGGTTGATGTGGCATCGGGACTCCCGCGGGGACCAGAGGCCATGAGCCCGGTGTTCCCCCAGATGGGCACCCCAACCCATCAGAGAGGCATCGGTCGACAGAGACCGCTGCTCGGGCGACGAACGGGATGCCCTCCTGCAAATGATCTGGAACGGTCCACCACTGGAGAGCATTCCACATCCCCTGTGTCACCGACACAAGCTGGTCCAAGGGATCGCAGCGTTGTGACCACTGGCTGGCCAGTCCCCACTGAAGGGGACGCATGTTCCAGCGGGCCCAACGGACCACGCTGGTACAGGCCGCCATGAGACCCAGGAGGCGCAGGAAGTCCCGGCAGGCGCAATTGCCCAACCAGAAATGATCGGGCAAAGGAGGAAAGAACCTCGGCCCTGTCCGCCGGGAGCCGCCTGGCTCGAGAGTCGAGCTGCGCCTGATGAATAAAATCACCTGCTTCGGCTCGAGTCTGACTTGGCCTGCTGGATAAGGAGGCCCAGTTGAGAGCAGACCTGAGGGCCAGATCTCTGACCACTCCGCCTCCTTCCTGGAGGGAGCTGCTATCAGCCAGTCGTCCAGGTAAGGGCACACCCGACCCTCGGCGCCAAGGGAATGCTGTCACCACTGCCATGCATTTGGTGAAGACCCTGGAGCTGGAGACAAGCCGAAGGGCATGGCTTGAATCAAGAGAGATCCTTCTGCTCGAAGCTAAGGAATCTCTGGTGAGACGGACGGATAGGACGTGAAAAACGCGTCCTGCAAGTCCAGAGAGCAGAACCACACGCCGCGTTCCAAGGATGGTATTATCTGAGCCAGAGTGACCATCCTGAAGGTTCGAGACCTTAGGAACTTGTTTAGGTCGTGTAGGTCGAGAATGGGGCGCCAGCCCCCCGTCCGTTTCGGAACCAGGAAGTACCTGGACACAAACCCTGGGTCTGAAGGAGGGTCCACCACCTCTCTTACCACCTCCTTCTGGAGGAGGAGAGTGATGTCGGCTCGACGAGCCGCCAGTGAGGCTGGGGATCCCGAAGCCCCCCGAGGGGCGACGGCTCTGAAGGGTGGTGCCTGCTCGAATTCCAGAGGCAGGCCTCTTCCCACCACCTCCAAGACCCACCTGTCCGTGGTAACAGCAGACCAGGCGGAACGGAAGTGCCGGAGCCGTCCCCCCACGGGGGGACCCAGGGGTAAGGTGACGGGGATGGGGGCGACACCCCTCAGCCCGTCACTGGGCAGGCTTGGAGGAGGGACCGGCCGAGGGACCCCGCCTTTTCCTCCCTGCCTCCTGTTAGAGGAAGCCGCGTTTGGGCTTGGGATGCCAAGGTCGAGCCTGCTGGCCCTGACGCTGCTGGGCCGGGGCGCTACCGGGGCACAGAGAGGACGAAAGGGCTTAGGCTGTGGTTTGTGCCTTTGTCCTTCTGAGCGGAAGAGACCGAGTCCAAGGTGGCATTGGACTTCTTGATCCTCTGCAGGTGACCTTCCACCCAGGGCGAAGAGGTCAGTCCCCAAAAGGAACATCCGCCAACTTGTGCTGGGTATCCGAGGTAAAGGTGGATATCCTCAGCCAAGCCCGCGACGATAGCCACTCGCGCCGCCACCGATCTAGCACATGAGTCCCCTACATCCAAAGCAGTCTGGAGCTGCTGTTTGGCCACTGCCCTGCTCCTGGTCCCGCACCTGCTTAACCGTAGTCTGCAGATCGGGCGGAAGATGAGGGATGACCATCCAGGGAGCCCAACAGGGCATGAGAAAATGTGCCATGAGGACGGCCGAACTGGCCTGGACGGCCGAGAGAGGACGCGGCGAGACTTTTCGCCCGACATAGTCCAATCTCTTGGACCTTGTCAGGAGGTTTGTCCACATCCCTGGCGTTGCCGGCGGGCGCTGCCGAAAACGCTGTCGGTAACCAACCCTCAGCAGAGGGGTGTCGAAAACCGGACAAGGAACCGGTAGGGACTGCGATACTTCCTGGCCATCCTGGCCGGGGCGAGGGCAGGAAGCAGGGCGCGCCAAAGTTCCAGTGCCGGACCCACTATGGCCTCGCCACCGGAAAGGCCTCCGTCGGAGAATCCCTCGGTCCAGAATCTCCGTGAGGGGATACCTGGCCCGCTTGGAACGGGTTCGAGCTCCATCCCGGTAGACTCCGAGATGAGCCAAGCAGTCCTAGGAAGGACGACGGCTATCGCCCATTGACTGACTCTCCTGAAGACCCAAGTCCAGTCGCTGGAGAAGAAGGAGGAATCGCCTTCGGACTCGGAAGAGTCCTCGAAGAGCTGCCTCTGGCCTGAGCCACCCTTCACCTGCCGTAGGTCGGTCGAGTGAGGGTAACGACAGCCGATGGGTAAACCCTCAGCCGATCGAGAATCCTTGGTCGGAGCCCCAATTGGTGGCTGTGGAGGCGGAGGTTCCACCGGAATCGGTGGAGCAGCTGGTTTTGCCGAACAACCGCCTGGTATAGGCCTCGGACAAGTCGAGGGGTTGGTGTCGGCCGCCCGTGACAGTTACTTAATGGCCGGGAAGGCGCCGAGTCGGCTTATTCCCGCCGGGAGGAGCTGTTAACATAAGGTCTCGCATCGGCGACGTAATTTACGCTGCTTCCTCATCCGAGGAGGAGGACGAGACGCAGGCGGCGACGCTGGCTACCATGTCGAGACCGAGACCGCTTATGACGGTGGGAACGGCTGACCGCGAAGAGGTCCGAGACCGAGACCGAGAGTCCCGGAATTTCCGGGGTCGGTGCGGGGAGGTGTCGGCCGGAACCGGCACTCCCTTCGGCTCGGAAGGTCCATCCGAGGGCTCCGGAACCGGAGGCACAGGCGAGCCCACGGGATCCTCAACTCCTCCCTGGGGAACCGGGGAGAGGGGAATCTCGGCTGCTAAAGGCGACAGCCTGGTCCAATGGGTCGAGAAAAATCTCGACTTCATCAGTGAGAGTCTCGGTCAACTGACCTGACGGGACACCGTGGAGGCCAGTGGTCGGCCGACGGTCGACGGCCGACGGGTCGACGGCCCGGGGAGGGACCTTTCCGCTCCCAAGCGTGACGGAGGGACTTACCTTGTCCTCTTTTTGACCGAGAATAAGGTCCAGCAGACGCAGGCCCTTCCTTTAGTGGAGAGGGACAGACAAAGCTCCTTAAAGGAAGCCGTAGGAAGAACCCAGAGAGAGCGGATAAATGCCGCTGCCGAGGAAGATACGGCCCGCGCCTCCTCTTCGAGGGCTACTCATCCCAGTCAGCTGATCCGGCCGAGCTACCGCTGACACCGCCAACCGGCCTCTTGGACTTCTCACCGAGGGAACGCTTCAGGACGGCCCAGTTGCAATCGGGCAGCACGGTCTCTCGAGGACGAGGGTCAGAAAGATGAGCACAGGCCAAGCCCGCGGTCGTGCTCAAGGCCTAAGCAGTAGACACACGTGGACTGTGGATCCGTCCGAGACATCTTCTGCCCGCATGGGCATCTCCGAAACTGAGTCGATTGGTCCATCGCAGCCATGTAGGGATCAAGACTGAAGTCTTTTGCAAAATATTATTTTTAAATCCGCAAACGGAGAATAGGAACCAGTCGCAAACGCAGAGTCGCTAAGGAGGGAACCTGAGCTTCCAAGCGTAAGAAGATCTGCGTCATGGGGCGGAGCCGTGAGTTATACCACCCGGGTGGGTGGGAGGAGCAAGCTTGAAGACCTTCCGGCAAGATTTAAAGCGGCAAGGATACTGCCAATGAGTGTGGATGAACAACATATCCATGTCCCTAGAATGAGACTGCTTCTTTTTGTGCTTTCGGGAGGACCGCCCATCCCCGGAGCACCGGACTGTCCGTAGTCAGACCCCCATCCGTAGATGGTGGCAGACCAGACCCAGCCCCACTGAAAACACAGCTTTCATGCCAAGTCTCCGTACAGTCACCTGCCCCGTTCACGGTCAACTCTTATTGAAGGAGGGCTGAAGACTTCTTCTTTGATAAAAAAATTACTTTATTACTGAATTACTAAAATAAATAAAACCTAACAAATACTAAACGACTATAGCTGTTGTCGTATAGACGTGAAGATTTGACTCCCGGTGGGTAAGCGATGTCGTCACTGAAGCGCACTCGATGGCAGGGAAAAAAAGAACTGAGGTGGTTGGAGGGTCGACGCCAAGGTAGCCTATATGGCATGAACTGGGCTCGCGGTGCCGCTTCCTCACGGCCCTACCTCAGCGCCGTCTCCCCTGAAGTTTTTTGGCGCCCGCTACATCCTCGCACCTCCTGCAAAGTCCCACGCACCTCCTGCATAGTCCCATTAGTGTGAATGAGTGATAGAGACTTTATGACCAGGAAGATACCGATCTCATGAACTATATTTCTGGATGTTAGTAAAGCATTTGACACAGTCGATCAGGTTTTACTCCTTGACAAACTAAACTGTCATGGCATAACCGTCCCAGCACTTAGATGGCTCTCTAGCTATCTATCAGGAAGGATGCAACAGGTAAAGACGGAAAGCTGGCTCTCTCTCTCTCCACCCCCCTCTCTCTCTCACAAGAGGGGTACCGCAAGCTTTGATTCTCCAACCTCTTCTGTTCATGATCTATATAAACACCATCAGTGCCAATGTAAACAGAGCAAAAATCCACTTATTTGCAGATGACACTGTCCTCTATACCTACAAAACCTTGCTGAATGAAGTCTGTGCGGAACTTTCAGGCCAAATTTGATCTCCTTCAGCATAATCTGTTAGAAGCTAAACTTCTTCTGAATGCTAAAAAAACTAAGGTCATGTATTTACACTCTAATCATCTGACCTCTTTCCCCAAAAATCTCTCCTTACTGCCTCCCATAAAACCCCTCCTCAGTGACAACCTGGAAGTTGCTGACAAATTTAAGTACCTGGGGTGTCTGTTGGACCACCACTTGTCTTTGCTCATATCGACTCGCTCACAAAAAAGTTGAAGCAAAGACTCGGCTTCTTCTTTAGGAAGAAGTCAGGCTAAGATTGGTACAGATCAGGTTCCCCCCACTACTGGACTACTCAGATGTGATATACGGCCAATGCTCAGATACCCTGCTGCATTCAGTCAACATACTCTACCACAGAGCAATACGCTTCATCACAAATGCCCACCCACACACTCATTATTGTGATTTATACGCTTCTTTGAGCTGGTCTTCTTATTCCACTACACGGCTATTACACTTTCTCGTATGGCTCTACAAACCCCTTCTGCTAAAACTTCTATCATGTATACTGCGTCTCTTCCATTGTTCTGTATGCCTCTATCCACTACGGAGTAGCTCCCACATCATGATGGATGTCCCCAACTCTCGCTTCGCCAAAATGGCCATCAGCCATGCACTCCCTGATGCTTGGAACAAAGCACAACATATTTTCAAATTGCAACGTTTGATACCTCTAAATAATTTAAAAAAATTGGTTGCCAGCAAACTGCATGACACTTGCAAATGTCACCACCATTAATGATCCAGTCCTGACATCACACTAATTCCTCTCTCTGATGATTATGTCTGTTTTAGTAAACTGCTTATCCAGGTTGTGGGCCCCACCCTCCACTTCACTCCTAATAGGCCCTCACCCTTGCCTTCCCTCCATCCCATTCCTTCTGTGCTTCACCCTTGCTATCCCTCCTTCTCCTGTATGTCCCACACTCCATCCCTGTGAGTTTTGAAGTATGATGATATGCTTCCACAATTTCTATGCTTTAATTGCAATTTTTGCAGCCTGCACTTTTGGTTATTGCACTTGTACCTGTGTTAATGGACTTGTATATACTGTTTATATGATTACAAGGTTTTTTGGCTATTTATTACCGAAGACACAGCATTCACGTATTGTTATCTTATCATTGTTGCTATTCTGCTACTGAATTTTATGTACTGCTTATGTTTTTCCTTTTGATTGCCTTGTTAGTAATCTTCATTTCACCGTATAGCACACCCTGTTATTGTTGTACCTACTATATACTGTATTGTACCTTAAGAGTCCCTCCCAGGACCTCCTTACAAATGAGCTTGCTCAATGGAGGTTTTCTGCTAAATAAACTTGAACTTGAAATCAGAGATAGAGAAAATAAGGGTAGGAGGGTGGTCAAGGAAGCCCAAGGGACGGGAAAAGGAAAGGATGTAAACTGAAAAAGGAAAAAAAGCCGTCCACAAGAGGAGGGGCTGGATTCTAACAGGGTCTGGAAGATGGACCCCGATCACCTGGCAGGCCAGGGGAAGGGTAGGAAAATGGGTGGAGTAAAAGGGAAAGAAAAGATGAAGAGATAGGGAAGAGAGAAGAAGAACATCTCCTCCAAGCACCCAAGTTTCCCCTGGCGGACCAAAGAGGGTGACCCTAAACTCCACTGTCACCCACTCTCCCCCCCCTTTTTTTTTTAAGGAGACTGGGATCAGGTGAGCTATGTCAAGATGTCTCCAGATTTAGAGAATTGGATCTCAAAAGGCATAGTGAGAAGAGAACTTTACAGGCATGAGTCTTTGACAGGGCGTCAAGATCATGACAGGCCAGGTGCCAACTTAAAGTCCGCTGTAGAAGATGGGCTATTATGTCTCAACCTGCTCCCCCCAATAACGAAAAGGTGGGGACAGGATCCACCTCAGAAAGATGTCCCCTTGGGAGCCCAATAAGGAGGTGGTCTTGGGGCGTAGGAGAAGAATTAATCCCTATGCCCACCATCATCAGAGGAGGTGGTGAGGTAAGAAGACCACCTTAGATGAGGTTCAGGACATTCAGGTGAGACCGAGAAGAGTCTGCCAGGAATGGGTTCCCTGTGGGGGTTAGAGTTGAGCCGGAAAGGCCTTTATGAAGAAGAGGAGGGCCCCAGAGCCCCTGTGGCGCAATAAGAACTCAGCCAGGGAACCTGGCACACTAAGAGAAGAGGCAAGCCTGTGAGGCAGGATCCTCCACGTGCAGAGTCTCCCCAGGAAGGTCCCCCCAACCGCCAAAGGGGCACCGAGGCACCCGTAGGAAGGAAGTGCAAGAACTCCTGCTTGCCCTCTTCCCAGAGGTGGGTCCCTGGTCCTTCAACAAAGTGGCAGGGAACCCGGAGGCACCAGTGGGACTCTGCCCTCAACTGGGGGAAGGCAAGCAGGGAGAAGGCACTGCCCAGAAGCTGAGGCCCAAGAGGGGATGGTGGGAGGGAAGCAGTGATGAATGGTGAAGTTACACAGGAAGATCAAGAATTACAGTAGGTATGTAATTTTCATATCTTACCTGTGTCAGTCTTCACCATTCATAACTGTTGGGTGAGTACCAAGCACCACATAGTGGCTCTGCCACCTCCTTGAAGGCTAAGATAGCCCTCAGCCTCTTGTGTGGGACTCACAACAGGAGGGGGCCCATTGTGGGTCTGGCTAGCCCTGCTACTGGTTAGGGTCAGGTCAAGCCTCTTGGCCAGCAGGAGAGGGATGGTGCCCAGACAGTTCTCGCCTGGCCTTTCGGGAGAAAGATCAGGCCCCCTGGAATGGCAAGGCAGTCACCCTATGCCAGGTCACGGGTGACAACCGGGAGAGGCGGAGCCATGCCGTCTGCCTAATGAAGACTGCAGATCCCACAATCCTGGAGGCTACCAGGTTGGTGTCATAAGATGCCCGCGCTTGGTGTCTCGCCAGCTCCAGGCCTTGCGTGGAAATGGCAATGGCTCGCCTGGTTGCTCCACTATCAGGCATAGCTGCTAGGATCTGACCCAGCATAACCCAAAGGTGCCTTTCACAGGCCACCATGTGTGCCTGATGAGCTGCTATGGAGAGTAAGAGGTGCGCTGAAGCAAAAGACTCTCCTGCCTCAGCAATCGAACTTGAGTCAGTCTCTGGAGGGCAGTCTCTTGCTAGGCGTACATGCCCAGAAGGGGTATCTAGCCACTCCAAGCCTGATCCAGGGTGCAGCATAGATCCTGGAGAGCTAGTGGGAGTGCAATACCTGTGCTGGCAGTTCAGAGAGGCTGGGGAAGAGGAAGTGGGAAACTGTCAGGCACTGTTCAACTCCTCCATGAAGGGACAAGGCCATGGAGGGATCACCACCAATTCTTGGCTGTATTCCCCAAGGAATGCCAGCATCGCACACAAAGGATTGAATTAGGCAGAAGGGGATATACCGGGTTGCTCCATCTTCGTTGCCAGGAATCGCTGATACTCCACGAAGTCAGCATCAGAAGACTGGTAAGAGGGGGACTCCTCTTCCTCAGAGGAGGAAGTCGACGATGTGGAGAGATTCTGCATAGGGTGTGGCAAAGCCAAAGGAGGAGGAGATGTAAACACTATCTCACCAATGGTCCTAAAATAGAGGGAAAGCACTCGTCATTGCCCTATACTGCTCCCAAGGGACCAGAAAGATCTGGGAGAAGAGGAGGAGGAGGAGGAAGAAGGGTAGGAAGAATGGTCTTGGGAGACCGAAGTCTGTCTGCCAGTGCCGTGGGCACAAGCGGGGACACCTCCTTAGTGAGGGGGCTGCTCTACCCAGTCACTGCCTGCTTTCCAAACCTCCCCGAGCCAGCACAGTGAAGCCCTATGGGAGAGAAGGCCCCTGGGGAGAACACCGGAGCCGTACAGTCCCAGAAGGGTGGCCCCTGTCCCCTCCTACCATAGAAATCTGTCCCCTAGATGGGGACGGAGAGCCCAGCCCGGCATTCTGACTCTGTCCTAGGATGGCTGGGGCCAACGGGCAAGAATGGGATGCCGACCAGGCCCCCGTTCCCCCCGACCCAGAGTACCGAGACCTGCCCCTCAAGAGAAGTCCTACCTTGGTGACCACTCAAAGGGAAGGGAGAAGAAAAAAGTTAACACCTGGGTCAGCATCCAACTCCCCCTTGGACTCCATGTCGGCACCGATGGCCCATGTGGTGCTGGAGACGGAATCCCAACAGGGACAGCCCCAGAGGCAGCACTGTCCCCTGAAGCATCACTAACACCTACCACGGCACTGACCACAGTGCCGTCACCAGAAGTGGCAATGACATCGACACCAACTGCGGCGTCCCCATCAAATGTGGCGCTGTTCTTGGGGATGGCACCAACCGTGGCGCCGACCCCAGGAACTGCGCCGACTGCAGCATTGTTGCCGCAAGCATGCCATCACCAAAATTGGTGAAGAAGATGGCACTGAATGCAGCTCCGGCAGAGGGAAGGTTAGTGTTGCACATGCTGTCAACCCTAGGAACTAAACCCAAAGCAGAAGACCGTTTGCTGAGTGCGGGAAGCGTCCGCTGCTTCGGGGAACTCTGTTGCCAATCTGGGTCATCCCAGTGATCCTCTGAATCAGAGGAGGAGACCACAGTGACCCCCAGAGAGGCAACAACAGACACTCTACCCATCCCAGCAACATGGGTGGTGTCAGGCGAGGACTCAGCTGTAATGACGGTGCCACCTCACTCACCGGCACCGGAGTCGGTGCCAGGAGCCGAGGCCATGCCCGCCCCCCCCCCGAAAGGAACCACCAATGCAGGCCCCATGTATAGCAGAAACCTCTACACCAGGGTTGGCTGGCTCCCCAAAGGAGAACCAGGCCGTGAGTGGTCCACGTCCCCCCCACGGGAGAAGGCAGACTGTCCCCCCGACTGCTCATGCAGGCCTCCGGTCTCACTGACACCTGCATCAATGAAAGCCTGCTGCCCTAGGTGCATATAGCAGCAGAAGGCAGTCCAGGAGGAAGGCCCACAGTCCTTACCTTGGCGATCCTCGTGCGACACCGACCACTGAAGGTTGGCGGGTCATGGCTCAACCCCGCCGCGCGGGTGACCAATGTTCGGAAGTCCACTGAGAAGCAGACATTGCACTGATCCATGTCATGGTTTGGTCCCAGGCAGGTGAAGCACCGGTCATGTGGGTCAGTTACAGAAAACCAACTACTGCAGGGGCCACGACGCATAGGGTAGTCTCCACCTTAGAATGTCCTTGCCTTGAATCCGACATGATCAGCTGCGCAGAAAAACAACACAAATGAAGCAAAGACTCGACACCGAACAAGGGGGAAAAAAATGGTGCTGGTAATGATGATGAATGCTAGACAGCGTCGAGTAAATGAACCAGCGAACGAGCAGATTCGAGTTTCTGGGAGTGATGGAGTTCAAGATTACTGTCCCATGAAGTCATGCTACCTTGACAGTGGGAAAAGCAGAACTGAGGTAATGAAGGGGCCAGCATCCGTTACTGGCCAACCCGCGCACACCACGTAATATGCTGACCTCGAGGGCGGTGCCATCTCCGATGTCAGCCCCTCCTCAAGATACAGAGAAAGCTTTTAAAAGCTAAAAACCTTCCCACGGGGTCTTAGCTCCTCTGGCTTGAACCCATCAGTGATCAATGGTGAAAATTGACATAGGTAAGATTAGCAAATATAGACGTTTACTATAACGGAAAAACAATCTTTGTAGATGCTAAGGAGAGCTCTCCAAGATGTCTTAACTGAGCAGGCAGAGAAAAGGAATCTGAGTGTTTTAGAACACAGCAGTCACTAGGGGTAGCAGTCTGAATTGTGGTACGAGCCAATAACAGTTCCATCATTTACATACATTCTATTTTCTCTTGGAGAATTCAACTCAGGAGGCTAACTGCAATATTTTAAGCATACTGAGGGATTCCTGGGGTTTGAAACAGCCACTTCTTTGCGATAGATTTCTCGGACACTGTTGAAAGGATTTCAAGGAGACAGCATGTGTTAGGGTCCCTGAAACTTCTCCAGATTTGTAAGTATTATCAAGTGTTAGGGAACCAGTTTGCCAAACATTTCCTCCAACTCTGTTTCAAGTGAGTCTCAGAAGGGGCTCAACTTGGGGCAGTGCCACATAATGTGCATGTATCAATGTGCACTTTCTTCCTTCAAAGGAACCCCCTCCATTATTATGTGTGTGATTTTAACAAGAGAGCACTCGTGATACAGTTGTGGAAGCTGATGCAGACAACTACCATTTAGTTGCATTCTTTTTCTTGTTTTAGGGCAGAAAACTTTCCAGAGGTCACAATTCTCAAAACTGTGACTGGGGCCCAAATAACTAAAGCACAGGTTACGGCTGTAGGCTTTTTGCCAACCACTGCATACAGGATTTACAATGTTTAAAGGAGGTGGGAAATGACTTTCCGATGTTCTTGCTAGTTAAATAAATAATAAGTATGAAACAATGCCCTATGTATGCCTTTTTTTATGGAAAAAAATGGTTGAAATAATAATTTGTAGGCTCCTTTCTAGTTTTGAAATTAGGATAGGCTTGACAGTCTTGTTTTCTTGTATCAGGAGACAGTGTGTGTCAAGCTTTGAAACTGTCACATCACAGGCTCCCGATACAAACAGCGTGCACTTAACTGTAACTGTAGCAAGTGACTGCCCCAAACATTTGTCTGCAGGTCTGATGCCACACTCCACCATGGAAAATAATGCTGACCTAATCACCCCATCATTTGGTGACTGGTTCAGCTGCCCCCCCGCCCCCACACACACTACCTAGTTGCCTGACAATCAAAGTATAAAGTGATGTCATAACCTTATAAACCTATCTCATCCATGTCACAGCAGTGGGTTTACAAAATGGAATGCCAGTGTTATTCAGTATTCTACACACCCAGAATGTGATTATAATGTATGGTAGCACGTTGTTAAAGGTAGAAATCTACCTTTTTATAACAACGTTTTACCATCGATGTGACGTCACAATCTTGTTATGATGGGTTAACAACCGGGAACAGTCTGGGAATGCACGCAACTGGATCGGACGGCTTTGAAACAGCCGTGGCGGTGAGGGCAGAACGGCGGTGACTGAAACAAAACTGTAGTAAGGAACTGCTTTCTTTTCTTAAAAACCTAAATGGTACCATACACTATAACATTTAATGTATGGTACATCAATGATTAACTGTTTTTTAACCAATCTCGAGGTTGCCATGGCAACTTAAACCTCTCGAGCTTCGCTCTCGAGGTTTACATGGTCGCCCCTGGCAACCTCTCAATGGTTAACAAACCAGTTAACGTTAACCATCGATGTCCATACATTATCCTCTATGTTAGCCTCAGGACAGTATTCAAATAACATTCCAGTCGTCTCAGTTTACTGTTACTGAGTCTAGCAATCTCTATATCTGATAGAGATTTTTGGTGCTATTTTGGCCTGCTGTCATTCAGTCCATGTATCCTAATAAACTGTTTTCCTACACAATCATGTGTCTGTAGAGTAGATTCATTAATAAAGTAAGGCTAAATTACTTGCATTCGGGGTGGGGGGGGGGTAACTTCTCACATTGGGTCCCATACACTATAAATGACAATGCCTGATGTACCATGGTGTAATCATCTCTCATGGTTGCTAGAGCAATTATAAACCTCTTGAGCTGCGCTCTCGAGGTTTACTGATGCCCTAGCAACCACTCAAGGTGATTATACCATGGTTATCCCCTGTACATCAGACATTATCCTCTGTATAACTGTTTTAAGAATAATGCCAATTTAAGTAAAAAAAAACAAAAAAAACAGTGGAAACCCAAAGTGGGAACCTCATTGAACCGTAGTTTCCGCGATTCCAGGACCTGGCTGGAAACTGAGAAAAAAATGCAACAAATAAAATATACACATAAGTAAGTAAACTAATGCAGAGCATCAAACAATTACAAAAACATATAACATGATAAACCCTAGCAGACTTTTCAAATGAACTTCGCCACTAGGACTGGAACAGGACTTGGGGGCGTCTGATCTATTCAGTGGACAAATAAATCTGCCGACAGGGAGCATGACTACAGTACAGTACAGACTTTGGATTTTAACATTGTAAAGTTCTGTTTCCAAGGCAACAACTCAGGGCTGAGATGATGCAATAACACACCCTGTTGTGATTTACTGATTATGTAACCCAGCATTGACAAAGGTAAGTATCTAATTGGCTGGAAGGGATCACATGACCATATACTTACCACGTGCTGGATTTTACATTCTTTTAGAGTAAGGTTTTTTTTGGTCTTTTTCCCTGTGCTATAAGCCAATGGTAAGCCAGATCTTACTGCACTTCCCAGGTTCTCAAAACGTCTCAGTGCACATATTGCAACAAAGGCATTCAGTAAGATCTTTGTTACTACACACTTTATTGTTAGTTATGCTTACATAACGCTATGTGTCACATCTTGGTATATTTTAAGAAGGATGAAAATACATCTTATAAATTCATCTGCACACAGATACCTGTCATTCCATGACTGATCATCTTCTGCATTTGGTATTCTGCCTTGAGGGATGGTAAAAGTGCTGCTCTGATGTTTATACCGTCCAACTGAGCACTAAACTTAAGAACAATCGGCTTTTTCTCCAACCCTTCTGGCAGCTGCGGAAACTCGTTGGTTTCAATAGGAGTCTGATTAACACTTGATGAGGCCTTTTCGCTGGTCTGTGGGGTGGGTACATCCTCTTTAGGAGGCTGTGGGCTAAAAGCAAACATTTTTATTTATTTTTTATTTATTTAAGGATTCTTTGAAGACCTTTGAGCACAAGCTCTTTTACAAAGGTTCCAGGTCAGGTTGATAGACAATAGACATATTACACCAAGCAGGTATAGAACATACATAGGTTACAATATTACAGTGATATCACTAGTACCATGGAATTAGTACAACAGCAGTAAAGGATACAGAAAAGCAGTAGTGAGCTACATGGGGAAAGCAGGGCAGCACCCCCCTTTTGAGTTGACAGGAGACTTAGGAAGGGTAAGCAGCCTCGTGTTGGGGCTTTGTCAAAAATAGGAGGGCGAAACAGTGGCTTAAGGGGTGCCGGGGGGGGAGAAGGTGGCACCAGAAGGTAAAGTGCTTGACTAAATGATCATATGGGGAAATGGTGTGGGGACGGAGTTATGATGAAGGGAGGTACACAGGGGGGACAGCAAGGGCGGCATGCTGAAAGCCACATGGGGTGGGGTTGGCTCTAGGCATGTCAGAAGAGGTGGGGGAGTTGGGGGGGGAAACAGAGTGGATGCCTAGTGTCAGCTCTGGGGGCAAGGTGTAGGCTAATGGAGAGGGACAGTACCAAAGGAAGGGAAATGGAAATTACGTACCTACCGTAAATACAGGTTACTCACCTGTAACAGGAGTTCTAGGAATGGTATATGTTGTTCATCCACACTCATTGGCAGGTATCCTTGCCGCTTTAAATCTTGCCGGAAGGTCTTCAAGCTTGCTCCTCCACCCACCGGGTGGTATAACTCGGCTCCGCCCCCATGGCCAGATCTGGCCCAGCTGGAAGCTCAGGTTGTGCGCCCGAAGCGGGGTCGGATGGTGAGTGGATGAACAACATATACCATTCCTAGAACTCCTGTTACAGGTGAGTAACCGTATCTAGGGACATGGATATGTTGTTCATCCACACTCATTGGCAGACTCCTAGCAGTTCTCCGGGAGGAGGGAGGCAAGACGCACACCCCCAATACTTACTTGGGAAAGAGAGACTGGAGAACCGAGGCCCCAAAACCAGCATCCCGGCGTGACTCAAGGTCGATGTGGTAATGGGTAATGAAGGTGTTTGCTGACTTCCAGGTAGCAGCCCTGCAGATTTCCTGGATAGGGACGTCCCTGGAAGCAGCCACCGTTGCAGCAGTATGGCGGTAGAATGAGCTCTTATCCCTCTGGGAGGCTCCATGCCTGCCAACTTATAGCAGAGATCTATGCAGGAAGTGACCCACCTGCTTATCGTCCGCTTGGCTGCAGGTCTGCCAGATGCGGCTTCAGCGTAGGTGACAAACAGCTGGCGAACCTCTCCCCGGATTTCAGCCGTGCGCTCTTTGTAATAGGCGAGCGCCCTTCTAGGGTCCAAAGTATGGAGCCTATATTCGGCCTCCGAGGTGTGATTGGGGTAGAACACCGGCAGAGTCAACACCTGGTTAAGGTGAAAACTCCGACACCACCTTCGGAAGGAATTTCGGGTGGGGGCGCAGGACAACCTTGTCCCTGTGGAAGACCAGGTAAGGAGACTCGATGGAAAGCGCCTGGAGCTCTCCCATCCTTCTGGCTGACGTGATAGCCACCAAGAAGGCGGTCTTCCACGACAGGTGAGAGATGGCACACCTGTGCATAGGTTCGAATGGCTTGCCCATGAGCTTTGCCAGTACCAGCAGTAGATCCCACGGAGGTGGGGTTCCCGCACTGGAGGAAATGTGATCAAGGCCTTTGAAAAGCCAGACCACCTTCCTCCCCAAGCCATCGACTGCTTCCCCGGCCCGCCGCCCGTAAGCAGAGATGGCTGCCAGGTGCACCCTTAGGTCGCCGACCTAAGCCTCTTGATTGAAAGGGACCATAAATAGTCCAAGATGCTTGCCAAGGAACAGGAGGAAGGGTCCAAGCCCTTGTTCCTGACACCAAATGGAAAACCTTTTCCATTTGAAGGCATAGCATTTTCTGGTCGACTTACAGGACGCCTCAACTACATTGAGGACCTCGTGGAAAGACCCAAGGCCTGGAACTCTGGCCGCCAGGAACCAGGCCGTCAGGTGCAGGGATTGAAGGTCCGGATGGAACACCTTCCCTGATTGACTGAGAGCAGGTCCAGGCGAGCTGGAAGCTGCCGGAGTCCTGGAGCTGAGACTGAGGAGATCTGGTACCAGAACTGGCGAGGCCAGTCTGGGCTATAGAATCACCTGCGCCTTGTCCCTCCTCGCCTTGAGAAGCACCTTGTGGATCAAGGGAAATGGGGGAAAGGCGTAAAAGAGGCCCAGGGTCCACTGCCTCGAGAAGGCATCCCCCTGCAGCGAGCCCTGCTGAGGGGGCGGCATGGAACAGTCTCAGCTTCGCGTTCTCCCTGGAGGCGAACAGGTCCACCTGATGTGTGCCCCAATGGGAGAACAGATGCTGTACTACCTCCGGCAGGAGAGACCACTCGTGGGATGCAGCCCCAATCCGGCTCAGGGCATCGGCCAGGGTGTTGGAGGCTCCTGCCACATGAATGGCTAGGAGATCCGCCTCCAGGCTGCGCACGAGTGACCAAATGCGGAGAGCTTCCTTGCATAGAAGCATGGAGCGCGTCCCGCTCTGGCGGTTTAGATAGAACATGGTCGGTATTGTCCGCCTGACTCAGACCACTTGACCTCCGGAGGAACGGAGCAAAGGCGGTGAGAGTTAGCGGACCGCCGGAGCTCCAGCAGGTTGATGTGGCATCGACTCTGCTGGGACCAGAGGCCATGAGCCCGTGTTCCCCAGATGGGCACCCCAACCCATCAGAGAGGCATCGGTCGACAGAGAGACCGCCGGCCGGGCGGACGAACGGGATGCCCTCCTGCAAATGATCTGGAACGGTCCACCACTGGAGAGCGCCCACATCCCTGAGTCACCGACACAAGCTGGTCCAAAGGATCGCAGCGTCGTGACCACTGGCTGGCCAGTCCCCACTGAAGGGGACGCATGTTCCAGCGGGCCCAACGGACCACGCTGGTGCAGGCCGCCATGAGACCCACGAGGCACAAGAAGTCCCGGGCAGGGCGCAATTGCCCGACCAGAAATGATCTGGCAAAGGAGGAAAGAACCCCGGCCCTGTCCGCCGGGAGCCGCGCTCTGGCTCGAAGAGAGTCGAGCTGCGCCCCGATGAATAGAATCACCTGCTCTGGCTCGAGTTCCGACTTGGCCTCGTTGATAAGGAGGCCCAGTTGAGAGCAGACCTGGAAGGCCAGATCTCTGGACCACTCCGCCTCCTTCCTGGAGGGAGCTGCTATCAGCCAGTCGTCCAGGTAACATAGAAACATAGAAACATAGAAGTTGACGGCAGATAAGGACCGCAAGGCCCATCCAGTCTGCCCATTTCTTTTTCTACCTTATAAATGTGCCATCGGCCTTTGCTATGTCAGTGACCTATCTATTCATAGTCATTTGTATTGCTCCTTATGCCTATCCCATGCCTGTTTGAAGCCCTGCACTGTATTCATAGCCACTACTTGTGGTAAGCCATTCCATGCATCTACCACCTTTCTGTGAAAAAGAATTTCCCACATTCCCCTTAATCGGCCTCCCCTAATCTCATGCTGTGTCCTCTTGTCCTGCTATTTGTGTCCGGGTGTAAGGTACACCCGGACCCCTCAGCATCATGAGAATGCTGTCACCACTGCCATGCATTTGGTGAAGACCCTGGGAGCTGGAGACAAGTCAAGGGCATGGCTTGAACTCGAAGGGATTCTTCCATCGAAGGAATCTCTGGTGAGACGGACGGATAGGGACGTGAAAACGCTGGCCCTGCAAGTCCAGAGAGCAGAACCACACTGCTCCAAGGATGGTATTATCTGAGCCAGAGTGACCATCCTGAAGGTTCGAGACCTTAGGAACTTGTTTAGGTCGTGTAGGTCGAGAATGGGGCCAGCCCCCGTCTGCTTCGGAACCAGGAAGTACCTGGACACAAACCCTGGTCTGAAGGAGGGTCCGCCACTCTCTTATCACCTCCTTCTGGAGGAGGAGGAGCGATGTCGCTCGACGAGCCGCCAGTGAGGCTGGGGACCTCAGGCCCCGAGGGGCGACGGCTCCGAAGGGTGGTGCCTGCTCGATTCCAGAGGCAGGCCTCTTCCCACCACCTCCAAGACCCACCTGTCCGTGGTAACAGCAGACCAGGCGAACGGAAGTGCCGAGCTTGCCTCTACTGGGAACCTAGGGTAAGGGTGAGGGATGGGCGACACCCCAGCCCGCCACTGGGCAGGCTTGGAGGAGGGACCGCCGAGGGACTCCTGGGCCTTCCTCCCTGCCTCCTGTTAGAGGAAGCCGGGCGTTTGGGTTTGGGATGCCAAGGCCGAGCCTGCTGGCCCTGACGTTGCTGGGCCGGGCGCCAAGGCACAGAAGGGACGAAGGGCTTAGGCTGCGGTTTGCGGCCTTTGTCCTTCTGAGCTGAAGAGACCGAGTCCAAGGTAGCATTGACCTCTCGATCCTCTGCAGGTGACCTTCCACCCCAGGGTCAAGAGGTCAGTCCCCAAAAGGGAACATTCGCCAACTTGTGCTGGGTATCCAGGTAAAGGTGGATATCCTCAGCCAAGCCCGCCGACGACAGCCACTGCGGCACGCCACCGATCTGGCACATGAGAGTCCCCTATATCCAAAGCAGTCTGAGCTGCTGTTTACACTGCCCTGGTCCCACCTGCTTAACCGTAGTCTGCAGATCGGCGGAAGATGAGGGATGACCTCATCCAGGAGCCCAACAGGGCATGAGAAAAAATGTGCCATGAGGACGGGCCGAACTGGCCTGACGAAGGCGAGAGAGGACGATAGCGTAGACTTTTCGCCCGACATAGTCCAATTCTTGGACTCTTGTCAGGAGGTTTGTCCACATCCCTGGCATTGCCGGGCGCGGCGAAAACGCTGTCGGTAACCAACCCCTCAGCAGAGGGGTGTTCCGAAAAACCGGACAAGGAACCGGTAGGGACCGCATACTTCCTGGCCATCCTGGCCGAAGGCGCAGGGCAGGAAGCAGAGCGCTGCAAACTCCAGTGCCGGACCCACTATGGCCTCGGCCACCGGAAAGGCCTCCGTCGGAGAATCCCCTCGGTCCAGAATCTCCGTGAGGGGATACCTGGCCCGTTTGGAAACGGGTTCGAGCTCCATCCCGGTGGACTCCGAGATAAGCCGAAGCAGTCCTAGGAAGGACGACGGGCTATCGTCCATTGACTGACCTCCTGAAGACTCCAAGTCCAGTTGCTTGGAGAAAAAGGAGGAATCATCTTCGGACTCGGAAGAGTCCTCGAAGAGCTGCCTCTGGCCTGAGCCACCCTTCACCTGCCGAGGTCGGTCGGGAGTGACGGTAACTGACAGCCGATGGGGTAGACCCTTAGCAGACCGAGAATCCTTGGTCGGAGCCCCAATTGGTGGCTGTGGAGGTGGAGGTTCCACAGGAATCGGTGGAGCAGCTGGTTTTGGCCGAACAACCGGCCTGGGTATAGGCTCCTCGGATAAGTCGAGGGGTTGTGTCGGCCGCCCGTGACAGTTACTTAATGGCCGGGAGGCGACGGGTCGGCTTACTCCGGCCAGGAGGAGCTGTTGCAACATAAGGTCCTAGTACCGCCGACGCACTTACGCCGGCTTCCCTCGTCCGAGAGGAGGATCGAGCGGCGACGCCGCGCTACCGCGGTGCCAGACTGAGACCGCCTATGACGGGATCGGCTGGACCTGCAAGAGGTCCGAGACCGAGAGTCCGGAATTTCCGAGGTCGGTGCGGGAGGTGTCTGGAACCGCACTCCTTCAGTTTCCGGATGGTCCATCCGTGGGCTCCGGAACCGGAGGCACAGGCGAGCCTCAGATCCCCAACTCCTCCGGGGAACGGGAGAGGGGACTCGGCTGCTAAAGGCGACAGCCGTCCAGCGGTCGAGAAAAATCTCGACTTAGGCCGGTGGGAGTCTCGGTCAACTGACCTGGCGGGGACACCGTGAGGCCAGTGGCGGCTTGAGCGATCGACCCGAAGCCGACGGTCGGCGACTCGGGAGAGGGACCTTCCCGCTCCCAAGAGCGTCGGCAGAGGGACTTACCCTGTCCTTCTTTTTGAACCGAGATTAAGGTCCAGCAGACGAGGCCCTTCCCTTAGTGGAGAGGGACAGACAAAGCTCCTAAAAGAAGCCGTGTAGGAAGAACCCAGAGAGAGCGGGATAAATGCGTGACCCGAGGAAAGATCTGACCCGCGCCGCCTCCTCTTGAGGCGATCATCCGCGAGCTGATCCGCCGAGCTCGCCGCCACGGACACCGCCAACCGGGCCTCCTTGGACTTCACCGAGGGAAGCGCTTCTCGGGGCGGCCCAGTTGCACTCGGGCATACGGTCTTGAGGACGTGAGGCGAGAAAGATGAGCACAGGTCGCGAAGCCTGCGGGTCGTGCTCAAGGCCTAAGCAGTAGACACACGTGGAGTGTGGATCCGTCCGACATCTTCTACCGCATGGGCATCTCCGAAATCCGGGAGTCGATTTGTCCACTGCGAGCTCATGAGGGATCAAGACTGAAGTCTTTTCGCAAAATTTATTTTTAAATCTGCAAACGGAGAAATAGGAACCAGTCTCAAACGCAGAGCGTTAATGAGGAACCTGAGCTTCAGCGGTAGGGAAGATCTGGCGACATGGGGCGGAGCCGAAGTTACCCGGTGGGTGGAGGAGCAGTTGACCTTCCGGCAGATTAAAAGCGGCAAGGATACCTGTTATGAGTGGATGACACAACTTATCCGCCAGAATACAGGTTACTCACCTGTAACAAGAGTTCTAGGAATGGTATATGTTGTTCATCCACACTTATTGGTAGGTTCTTCGCCTTTTAAATCTTCCGAAGGTCTCTGCTGGTTCTCCCACCCACCCACCCGGTGGTAAAACCTCGGCCCGCCCCATGATGCCAGATCTAGCCCGCTGGAAGCCAGGCCACGTCCGGCCGGGAGGTTGGAGAATGGATGAACAACATATACCATTCCTAGAACTCCTGTTTCAGATGAATAACCTGTATTTCTAGGGACATGGATATGTTGTTCATCCACACTTATTGGCAGACTCCTAGCAGTTCTCCGGGAGGAGGGAGGCAAGGCGCACACCCCCTACTTAAGTAGAAAGACGCGAGAACCGAGGCCCCGACCAACATCCCAGCGTGACCCAAGGTCGATGTGGAAGGGGAAAACAGTAAAGCCTGCTTCCAGGTAGAAGCCCTGCGGATATCCTGGACCAGAGTATCCTCGGAAGCAGCCACCGATGCAGCGGAAGGGCGGGTAAAATGAGCACTTATCCCTCTGGGAGGCTCCATGCCCGCCCACCTATAGTGGAGACCTATTCAGGAGGTGACCCACCCACTCGTCGTCTGCTTGGCTGCAGGTCTGCCAGGTGCGGCTTCAGCGTAGATGACAAACAGCTGGCGAACCTCTCCCGAACTTCAGCCCTACACTCCCTGGGTAGGCGAGCGTTTAAATAGGGTCCCCAAGGAACCTATATACGGCCTCCGAGGCATGAATGGGGATGAACTCCGGCAGAGGCAATACCCGGATAGGGAAAAAACTCCACCACCGCCAATGGAAGGAACTTCAGGTGGGGCACAGGACAACCTTGTCCCTGTGGAAGACCAGATAGGGAGATTCAAAGAAGCGCCTGGAACTCTCCCCTCCTTCTGGATGGCAGAGTAGCCCCAAGAAGGTGTTCTTCCACAATAGGTGGAGAACTCGCACCTGTGCAAAGGTTCAAACGGCTTGCCCGTGAGCTAAGCCCATACCAGCGAAGATCCCACAGAATGGGGATACTCTCCCCGAAGGGGAGGTGTGATCGAGGCCTAGAAAAGCGCCAGACCACCTTTTCTGCACCGACTGACTTCCGGCCTGCGCCCGGAAGACAGGGGAGACCAAAAGAAGCACCCAGAGGGTCGTCGGCTGAAGCCCTGGTTCAAAAAGAACGGACCGCAGATGGTCTGGAATACTCGCTGAGGGACGGGAGAGGGGGCCCCGGCCCTGTCCCAACATCAAATGCAGAACTCTACCATCTGAAGGCGAGCATGTTTGGCCAACTCCCGGCAGGACGCCTCGGAAACGTGGAGGACTTGCCACAAGACCCCAGGCCTGGCCCTAGCTGACAGGTACCAGGCCTTTAGGTGCATGGGATTGAAGGTCCAGATGAAAACCTTCCCCTGAAAACGGAGATCAGGACTGGGCGGGCTGGAAGCCGCCTCGGGCTGAGACTGAGGAGAGCTGGATACCACAGCTGGCCAACCAGTCTGGGGCTACCAGCATCGCCTGCGCCTAGTCCCTCCACGCCTTGCCCGTGGGTCAAGGGAAATGGGGGAGAGGTGTAGAAGAGGCCTGGGGTCCCCGACCTCGACGGCATCCCCTACAGCAAACCTTGCTGAGGGGGCGGGCATGAGACAGTCTCAGCCTCGTATTCTCCCTGGAGGGAAGGAGGGAGAAGATCCTGTGCTACCTCCGGCAGGGAAGACCACTCGTGAGGTGCAGCCTATGTCCGGCTTAGGGCATCAGCCAGGGTGCTGGAGGCTCCTGCCATCGAATGGCTAGGAAACCGCCTCCCAGCTGCACGAAAGACCAATACGGAGAACCTCCTTACAAGATGCAAGGGCTTGTCCGAACCTGGCGGGGTAGGCAGCACATGGTCGTGGTGTTGTCCGCCTGGACATAAACCACTAGATCCTGCACAAACGGAGCGAGCGGTGCAAGCAAAGTGGACCGCCAGGAGCTCCAGCGGGTAGGAAAGACATCGGGACTCCCAAGAGGACCAGAGGTGGAGCACTCTGTATTCCCCTTGATGGGCACCCCAACCCATCCGAGAGCTAATCGGTCGGAGCAGACTGTCGACTCACGGACGAACAGGATGTTCTCCTGCAAGAGCTGGAACGGTCCGAAGGAGAGCGCTCCCTAACTCCTGGGCTGTAGTCACGAACTGGTCCGAAATAACGCAGCACTATGACCGCTGGCTGACCAGTCCCCACAAGGGGAACGCATGAACCAGCGGGTCCAACAGACCACGCTGGAGCCGGCCGCTGCAAGGCCCAGGAGGAGCAGGAGGTCCCAGCAGGGCGCAATTGCCCAGTCAGACCTGACCAGGTAAGGGAGGAAGAACCCCAGCCCTGTCCGCCGGGAGCCGAGCTCGGACTCAAGAGTTGAGCCTGGTGTCCAAGAAGGATCACCCGCTAAGGCACGAGTTCCAATGTGGTCTCGAAACAGGAGACCAGCCTGAGATCCAGAACTCTGGATTGACCCTTCCACCTGGAAGGGTTTAGCCAGGCAATATCTGGTGGGGTTCACCGGGCCCCTCGATGCGCAGAAAGCTGCTGGGCAGAGACCAAAGGGCCTGGCCTGGAACTCGTAAGGAGATCCCCCGCTAGGAAAGGGAGGAGTCTCCCAGGAAACGGATGGAACGAGGAGTAAGTACGTCCTGGAGGCCCAGGAGCGAAGCCACGCGCCCGTTCTGAGGATGGGATATCTAAGTCAGAGAGACCATCCAGGCGTGCGGAAGAATGGGGCGCAAGCCCCCGGTCCGTTTGAGACCAGGAATACCTGGACAAGAACCCAGGGTCAGGAGGATCTGCAACCTTCCTGATCACCTCTATTTGGAGGGCCAGGCAAGTCGGTTCAGCGGGCCGATGAAGAGGCTGTGGACCCCAAGATCCCCGTGGGGCAACGGCTCGAAAGGGTGGAACCTGCTCACAAACCCGAGACAGGACCTTCCCTTAGCACCTCTGACCCCTAGAGGTCCGGGAAAGCGGACCAAGTGGAGGAGATGCAGAGCCGTCCCCCCAAGGGGGAACGCAGGTAGGTGTGAGGGCAGGGACAGCACCCCTTAGGCCGTCACTGAGCAGGCTTGGGGGAGGAAGAGGCAGAGGGAGCTCTCGGACCTTTACCTCCCTGCTTCCTTTTGGAGGAAGATGCTGGTTTGGAGTCAGGCCGCCCAGCGCATGCCTGCTGGCCCTCGTGCTGGGCCGGTCGAGCCGCAGGAACTGGGGGGCAAAGGGGCTTACGCAAAGGCTGCTGACTGCCCTTGTCCCTCTGGGCAGGACTGACGGAGTCCGGAGTGGTATCGGACTTCTCGGACCCCTGGAGGTGTCCCTCCACTCCAGGGCCGAAAAGGTCAGTCCCTAAGAAGTGAATGTCTGCCAACTCGTGCTGGGTTTCCAGAGAGAAGGAGGATAACCTCAGCCACGCCCTGCGGCGCATGGCCACCGCGGCCGCCACCGATCTGGCACAGGAGTCACCCAGATCCAGAGCTGTCTGGAGCTGCTGTTTCGCCACCGCCTTACCCTGGTCCCGCACCTGCCGGACCATGGTCCGCAGGTCGGCCGGGAGATGAGGGAGGACCACATCCAGGGAGCCCAAGAGGGTGTGGGAGAAATGTGCCATCAGTGCAGCCGAGCTGGCCTGACGGAGGCCTAGGGAGGACGCAGCATAAACCTTGCGCCCGACATAGTCCATCCTTTTGGACTCCTTGTCAGGGGGCCTATCCACATCCCTAGTGTTTCCAGAACACTGGAAAACATTGTCGGTAACTACCCCCTCAGTCGAGGGGTGTTCCGAGAAACCGGGCAGAGAACCGACAGGGACAGAGTACTTCCTGGCCATCCTGGCCGATGGCACAGGGCAGGAAGTAGGCCGCCACCAGAGCTCCAAGGCTGGGCCCACAATTGCCTCAGCCACCGGGAAGGCCTCCGAGGGTGAACCCCCTTGTTCTAGAATCTCCGTAAGGGGTCCGTTTGGAAACGGGCTCGAGCTGCATCCCACTGAATTCCGAGATGAGCTGGAGCAGACCCATAAAGGATGATGGGCTGTCATCTGCGGAATGTTCCGGAGAAGACCCTGGGTCCTCCTGCTAGGAAACATCTAGGCGTCGATTTCAGGCTCCGAGGGGTCTGCAAAGCTGTCGCTAGGCACTGTAGTTTCGCTGCCAAGGGCAGGCGGGAGTGAGGGGAACAGATAACCGCGGGACAGGTCGCTGACTGCCTGGGTTCCACTGAGGACGGTGGGCAGCAGGGATCGGACGAGCAACCTGGCCCCGAGAGGGCACCTCACTGCCTCGAGCGGTTGCGTTGGCCGTCGGTCGGCAGCTGCTTACTAGCTGGAGAATGAATCGGGTCATTGATTCCCAGACAACAAGAGCTGCTGCAACATAAACTCCTCGTAACGTCGACGCCAACGGCATCGAAGCCACTCCTCATCCGAGGAGGGGGACGAGGAAGAACGGCAATGCCACTTGACTCAGTGCCCCGACTGAGAATGCCGAGGTCGGTGTGAGCGGCTAGACCGAGAGAAGGACAGAGACCGAGACCCGAACTCGGGGGGAACCGAGGGCGAGCCTGGGAAAGAGAGGGACGCGCCAGCTCCTCCTTCGGCTCGGAAGAAAGGGCCGAGGTCTGTCGACCCGAAGGTACAGGCAGAACCTCAGCCTCCGCTGGGGGAACCGGTGAAGGGATGGCGGCTCCAGCAGAAGACAGCCCAGATGACGGGTCGAGAGACTCGACAACGTCGACGGAAGTCCTGGCCGGCTGACCTGACGGGGACACTGTGAGGCCAGCGGTCAGAGCCGCATCCTCGACCGAAGTCGAACGTCGGCCGGCAGGGGAGGGGGAACTCTCCCACTCCCTCCGGCGCTGATGAAGGGACTTAGCCTGCGACTCCTTGGACTTGGGCCGAGGGCAGGTCCGAGGTCCTCTCCCTTTGAGAAAGGGACTGGCGAAGCTCCTTGAGCGAAGCTGCGACAGGAGAACTCAGGAGGAGGCGGGATAAGTGCCGTGACCTAGGAAGAGGGAGGAGGCGGCCGCCCCCTCCCGAGGAGGAGGAAGATCGAGCTGCTCAGTCGAGGGGGCTGCCGACACGGACACTGCCGGCGAGTCTCAAGGAATTTCTGGGCGGGAAAAATTTCGATGCCCGAGCCCCAGTGGGCCGGCGCAATCCTCCAGAGAGCTGGCGAAGGGCACAACAAAAATCGCAGTGTTGAGGATCATGATCCAAGTCAAGGCAGTAAACGTACGTGGAGTGTGGGTCTTTCGAAGGAATATGCTGGGGGCCTCCACGGGCGAAAAGCGAATGAGCCATCATGCAGCGAGAAGAAGATCAGTTTCAGAAAACTTCCAACTGGATTCAAGACCAAAATTTCCAGGAACCAGTCGAAACGCAGAGCGCTAAGGGAGGGAACCTAAGCTTCCAAGCGGTAAGGAAGATCTGGCGTCATGGGGCGGAGCTGAGAGTTTTACCACCTGGGTGGGTGGGAGGAGCCAGCTTGAAGACCTTCCGGCAAGATTTAAAGCGGCAAGGAACCTGCCAATAAGTGTGGATGAACAACATATCCATGTCCCTAGAATTCTTGATTTTCTTGGACGAAGTCTCCACCACTCATTCACACTATTGGGATCTACGCCGGCAGCACTAGGACCCAGCGGGAGCAAACTTTTTGCAGGAGGGCTGGCGCCAGAGATGGAGCAGCGAGGAATGGTGCCACGAGCCTATGCTCGTGTGGCAATGACTATCTTGGCGTCGACCCTCCAACCGCCTCAGTACCTTTTTTTCTCAGGAGATGCAGCGTAACTAACCTACAAGGATAGCCTAACAAAAAATGGACATAAGATAGTCCGGAAGACCAGTATAAGAAGGGTCAAGAAAGAAATCTTCACAGCCTAAAGGTTGAGGAAGACCAACAACAGAGGTGAGCTCGGGGGATGGAGGGTTGGTATATGAATGAGTGGAGGAGACATCGTCCAAGAAGATCAAGAATTACGGTAGGTACGTAATTTCCATATCTTCCTGGACATTAAGTCTCTACCACTCATTCACACTAATGGGAGAGTACCGAGCTAATAATCCCCCGAGAGGGCAGCAGGGGAGACCAAGAGCTCACAGATTTAGGACAGAAGTCCATTAAGGATGGTTCTGCCAAACGAAACGTCGTCTGGCATGGACATCCAGGGCATAGGGTTTAACGAAAGTATGCACTGAGCCTCCAGGTAGCCACTTTGCAAATATCTGCAATGGGCACATTGCAGATTTCCACCAGGGATGCCGTGACAGCTCTAGCAGAGTGAGCGTACACTCTGCCTTCCAGCTTAACCTGCGCCGTGGAATAACAGTGGCGAAGGCATGCCACCAGCCATGCTGAAATGCATCTGACAGCAACAGGTTGACCCCGACGGGTCTCGCTTAAAGAAACAAACAGTTGTTGAGCTTTGTGAAAATCTTTTGTCCTATCTAAATAGAAATGCAAAGCTCTTTTGACGTCCAAAGAATGAAGAGAAAGCTCCCCTTCATTTTGGAAGTTCGCAAAGTAAGTTGGAAGGATCAAAGGTTGGTTTAGATGGAATTCTGAAACAACTTTAGGGAGAAACTTAGGATGGGTCCTAAGAACTACTTTGTCTTTATGAAACAGTATACGGAGAGTCTGTGACCAAGGCATGTATCTCAGAGACCCTGCGGGCCAAGGTAATGGCCACCAGGGAGGCCATTTTCCAAGTGAGGAATTTCAACTCACAGGTAGCTAGAAGCTCAAAAGGTTTTCGAGTGAGCATGTTTAGCACAAGATTAATATCCCAGGCTGCGACTGGATGTCTGATAGGAGGTCTGGTATGCAGAATTCCCTTAAGGAACCTCTTAACAATGGGTAACTGAGCCAGTGACGAGGAAAGTACTGGCTCATGATAAGCTGAAATGATGGCACAAAGGTGAACCTTGCCTGTAGAGTATTGCAGACCTGAATTTGAGAGGTCCAAAAGGTACTCTAAAACTTTATTTGGAGGGCAGGAAAAAGGATTCAAAGAGGATTTTGCACACCAGAGCGAAAAACTCTTCCATTTGGCTGTGAAAGTTTTCCTAGTGGCTGGCTTGTGCGCAGCCAGAAGAATATCTGAAACTCCTGGAGACATTGAACCTGTTCACTTCTATCGCTTCAGGAGCCAAGCATGAAGGTGAAGCGATCTCAGATTGGGATGGACCACAGGCCCCTGACTCTGAAGGTTTGTCTGAAGGGGAAGCAGTTTCGGAGGGGTTTCCGACATACTGCTGAGTAAACGCAAACCATATCTGTCGAGGCCAGAAGGGAGCAATGAGAATCATTTTGCTCCTCTGGGACTCGAACTTGAGAAGTACCCTCTGAATTAGAGGAAGAGGCAGAAAGGCATATAGAAAGCATTTTGTCCACTGCAGCCTGAACGCATCCTGACAGAAAATGCCAGGCCCTGGATTTCTGGAGCAGAAGAGAGGCAGTTTTGTGTTGAGTGGGGATGCAAAATGGTCCAGGTCTGGAGTTCCCCACTCTGCGAATAGTGACTGAACTATGGTTGAGTCGAGAGACCATTCGTGAGGATCTGTCTCCGTTTTGCTGAGACAGTCTGCCAGTTCGTTCTGCACTCCCGGCAGGTAGGCCGCTCAAATTAGAGCCTTGTGCTCCAAGCACCATTCCAACACTCTCATCGCTTCCCTGCATAAGGGGTAAGAGTGAGCCCCGCCTTGCTTGTTGATATAATACATCACTGCTTTGTTGCCTGTTTGAAGGAGAATGTTCTTGTGACAGAGAATGTCCTTCAAAGCCCGGACTGCATAAAGGACGGTTCTCATTTCTAAGACATTTATGTGCAGCTGGGACTCATCCTGAGTCCACGTACCTTGAGTGTGGAGAGTCTGACAGTGAGCTCCCCACCCCATCAGGGATGCATCTGTGGTAATGGAAATCTGATGATCCAAAGAAGCAAAGGGATACCTTTCCAGAAGATTGTCCTCTTGCGACCACCAGATAAGTGACCTCTTCAGAGGTTCTGTCACCTTGATGAGAAAGGACTGAGGGTGAGTGGTTGAAGACCACTGAGTACTGAGCATCCATTGAGAGGTTCTCATGTGAAGGCATGCTAGGGGTAAAGTGGAACACAGAGGATGACATGAGACCCAGTATCTGTTGCATCGAGATAGCTCGAACTGAGCTGTTCTGTCTGATGTATCGGGCCATCTGTAGGATATCGCTTCTTCTGTCCTCTGGTAGAAACGCTTTCGCACAGGCGGTGTTCAGAAGAGTTACTATGAAAAGGAGCCTCTGGGAGGGCTGCAGCTGCAATTTCTTGAGGTTTAGCAGGACTCCCATGGAAGTGAGAAAGCCTGAGGCTGTGGCAACAGTGTAAAGAGTTCCTTGCCTGGAAGGGCTTGCTAGAAGTCAATCGTCCAGATATGGGAACACTTGTATTACAGCTTTTCTGAGACGCGCGGCACGAATTGCACAACACTTTGTAAAAACTCGCGGCACACGAGGATAGCCCAAAGGGCAGGACTCTGAACTGATAATGCTGTCCCAAAGCCACAAACCTTAGGTATTTGCGATGCTTTGGATGAACAGGAATATGTTGGTAAGCACCCTGCATATCCAGGGAGGCTAACCAGTCATGCTGATGAAGCAAAGGTAACAAGGTCCCTAGCGATATCATCTTGAATTTCTCTTTGGGAAGAAACTTGTTTAATTTTCTAAGGTCCAAAATGGGACGCATGTCCCCGGTTTTCTTTGGAACTAGAAAGTAATGGGAGTAGAACCCTGTGTTCCACTGATCCAGTGGAACTACTTCCACTGCCCTGTTCTTCAGAAGGCCTTGTATTTCGGAGGCGAGAAGCTCTGACTGAGGAATTGACAGCTTTGGCTGCCACTTGGGGAGACAATCCGGAGGGTTCTCTGAAAAATTGTGGGGAATACCCCTTGCGGATTATCTGAAGGACCCATTTGTCCGAGGTTATGGACTTCCACTGGTTGTAGAATTGAGTCAGATGACCTCCCACCACTACAAAATCCCCCTCGGGCAGCTGAGGTGGGACTTGGGCCACAAACTCAGAAGGCGGCACTGGGCGCTTTGGATCCTTGCACCTTCTGTTGTGTTTTCTTTTGAGTTTGAGGGGCCTGATTTTTATTAAAACCTCCTCTACCTTTGCCTAGAAAGGACTGACGGTTATGAAACTGGCGTTTGTTAACAGCCCCTCGAGAGGGGGCGGGAGGAGGTCGAGCCAATTTAATGGCTGACCTAGTCTTTTGTGTGGCCTCTAGAGCCGGTTCTACTTGAGGGCCAAAGAGCTGTACACTATCGAAGGGCAATGCCATGACCTGTTGCTGGGCATCATTTGTGAAACCTGACGTGTGCAGCCAGGAATGGCAGCAGGTACAAATGCCCGCCGCCGCTCGGGAAGCAGTATTGAATGCGTCCATAGCTGCTTTAACCTGTTGGTTGTTGGACTCGATGCCTCTGGTTATGGTTTGAAGAAGCTCTGAATTAGTGTCCGACTGCGGTAGAGCTTCAACCATTTGTTTGAGCGAATGCCAAACAATATACCCATATTGAGAGAAAGAGCCCTGGTAGCTGGCGATATGCATACTCAGGGTGGATGCAGGAAAGACTCTCTTACCTAAAGTATCTATTTTACGAGATTCTTTGTTTATAGGTTGAGCTGTAGTAGTCTGAGGAAGAACGACCTTATCATTCTCTGCCAAGACTACAATAGGATCCGCAAAGGCTTGGGAGGCCAAAATGGGTCGATCTTTGGGAGAAGCATACTTCCTATCTATGGACTTAGCCACAGAAGGAATGAGAGTAGGATTATTCCATACCATTTGAGAAAGCGTCTGAAAGGAGGGTTGTACCGGGAGAGTTAAATTCATAGGGATGTCTGGAACATGAAGGTATTGGAGTCTTAAAAGCTTCTCAGGATCGATGTCCATAGTTTGGAGAGAAAGAGTGGAACTCAAATTTTTTAGCAGAGGCTTAAATGACAGGTCCTCGACCACAGGCTCTGTAACAGAAATAGATCCGGCTCCTTCCACATCTTCACCCAGTCTAAGATCTGGGTCAGGCTCAATATCATCTCCTGATAGTCCGGGAAGAACTGCATGGATAGGAAAGGGTTGAAAATCAGCAGAAAAAGAGGAAGGAAAAGAAATCGGAGAGGGAACGCCCTGAAAATTGGTAGAAGAAAAGCCCGGCCTCGGCGCCGAGGAAGAGCATGGTGCCAAAAGGCCGCACGACGCCGACAAGGCAGATGACGCCGAAGAAGAACACGGTGCTGAAAAGCGGGACGGCACCAAAGATGGCGTCGATAGGCCACATGGCGCCAAGAGTGGCACCGAAGACAGCACCGACAGGCACAACAGCACACCAGGAGGCGCCCCAAACGGCGCCGAGCAACCCACCGATGCAGACGGCGCCGAAACCAACCCACGGTTCTGAAAATTAGATTTTGAGGGAAAAGAAGGAAGAATACCAGGAGACAGAGGCATCGGTGTTGCCCCCTCCACCACAGCCGTGTGAGGGGGGAAAACACCTGGGTACAGAGTCGACGGCACCGAAGAGGGTGCTGCGCGACTAGGGAGGCCCAATCACCCTGCCCGATCTCCCGATGAGCCTGAGGGCCCCTGAGTGACCGGGCCAGGCAGCTGGACCAGCCTCCGAGCCCATTGCTCCATAAGAGCGGCCCACTGATTAAACTGCTCATCGGAAGCCCTACCGGAAGGCGGGGAAGGGCTCCGATGTTGAAGACGTCAGTGACCAGACGCAGAAGCCGGCGACTCCGAAGAGGAGACCGGCAACTGACCCCAATGACCGACCGTCGACGTGCAGACATATCAGAAGGTGACCTCGAGTGATGCCTTCTCTTTCTTGTCCTACAGGCTGAAGAAGAGCTCAAGGCCGAACGGTGCCAAGAATGCAACTGTTTTCTTTTATGCTTCGGGGAACCACCCTTCCTCGGGGACTGGACTGTCCGACTCCCGGGAAGGTGGCAGCGGACCCAGCCTGGCTGACTGAACAGCTTTCATACGAAGTCTCCCTACCGTCACCTGACCCGCTCACGGTCGACTCCTTCAATGAAGGTTGAGACTTCTCTCTTTAATGACAATAAATTATAGTAAGCGGAACTTATTCGAGAAATACTACAAAATAATAAACTGAAAACTATGCTGCTAGTTTGAAGTTTGACTCCCGGAGGGTGAGTGACATAGTCACTGTAGCGCACTCGATGCTGGGGAAAAAGGAACTGAGGCGGTTGGAGGGTCGATGCCGAGACAGTCATTGCCACACCAGCAGAGGCTCGCAGCTCCATCTCTGGCGCCGGGCCTCCTGCAAAAAGTTTGCTCCCACTGGGTCCTAGCGCCTCCGGCGTAGATCCCAATAGTGTGAATGAGTGGTGGAGACTTAATGTCCACGAAGATGAGTGGCTACTATGGAGAGCAGACACTAGCAGTACAGAGAAGCAGGGTGTAGCAGGGCTGCCATATGAGCAGCATTTACATTAAATCGGTCTGAATTAAAATATTCTACGAAGTTTGTAAGATGTAATTTATGTGTAAAATGACAACAGAATGTTATTCTGTCAATGATTTTAAGCAAGGCAGTTTTAGTTTTATCACACCCAATTCCTGAGGCTCTGGGCGCCTTGTATAAATAAAAACAGCATAAAACATAAGGCATAAAGATTTAGCATAATTAGTAAATATCGCCAGACCCATAACAAGTGTTAAACAGATGGGGTTTTTTAACCCTTTTTTGAACGTTTCGACCAAGGGGGCTCTTCTAACCTCCAGGGGTTGTGTGTTCCAAAGACACAGTCCAGCAATCTTGAATGTGCAATTCCCCGAAGACCTTAGGCAACATCTCTGAATACAGAGAAACCTCACCTCAGAAGACCGCAGAGAGTGGATGGGAGCATATGTGACCAGGAGGTCTTTCAGGTAGCCTGGGGCCAATCCATGCAGGGCCTTGAAGCTGATACGCTATTGATTTCCTGTCAATGCAGTCCACAGAGCACCGGGGGTGATATGCTAAGACAGCATGCTGCACAAGCTACAGGGGATGGTTTCTTCAGGAGGGGTTTCACCACCAGCATTTTCAGCGCAACGGAAAAACACCCTCCCACCGAGAACACCTGACAATCTCCACAAATATCAGACCCAGTTCCCCCTGGCACTCCAGAAGAAGTCTGCTAGGTCTTGGATCCAGTATACAGTAAGTAAGGCACAGTACCGAGACCACCTGAAAGACATCTTCCATTGGAACTGGATAAATGTGATTCCACCTTAACAGATCACCTGACCAGATCACGGCCCAAATACAGGATATCTTATACAGGAAGAACCGATTAAAGGCTGCACTTTTCTGCAGAAAAAAACTCCTATCAACTGCAGACAGCTCAGATTTAACAAGCTGTCTACAGTGTGGAAGAGCTGATGCGGTCAGTTCTTTTTCGCAGCAATCACTTCTGACAGAAACACTGACTTTTCAGGGTGCTTGCCCACTGGTACCCACCACAATGAGCCCTCAGCACTAATCAAGCCTCCTCAGACCTAGATCTTCACCAGCAAAAAAGGAAAATTACGTACCTACCGTAATTCTTGATCTTCTTGGATGAGTCTCCACCACTCATTCACACGAGTGGGATTAGCGCCGGAGGCACTAAGACCCATCGGGAACAAACTTTTTGCTGGAGGGTCGGTGCGAAGGCTGACACCCATGAGAGACACCCGGCGCGCGAGGCAGTGGCTCAGGCGGTAATGACCATTCGCGGCGACCCTCCAACCGCCTCAGTACCTTTTTACCAAGGAGGTGCAGCGCAACTAACGTAAAGTAAACCCAACATTAAAAAGCGGACATAAGATAGTCCGTATGACCCGTGTAAGAAGGGTCAGCAAAGAAGTCTCCCGGCCTAAAGATTTGAGGGGTGAAGACCAATACAATGCGGTAAGCTCGGGGGATGGAGGGTGGGCGTGTGAATGAGTGGTGGAGACTCGTCCAAGAAGATCAAGAATTACGGTAGGTACGTAATTTTCCTATCTTCCTGGACATAAGTCTCCACCACTCATTCACACTAGTGGGAGAGTACCAAGCTGATAATCCCCCAAAAGGGTGGCAGGAGAGCCAGAGCTCACGCGTCTAATATAGAAGCCCATTAGGGATAGTTCTGCCGAATGCGGAATGTCGCCTAGCATGAACATCCAGTGCATAGTGTACTTGAGGGGTATGCACTGAGCTCCAGGTGGCGGTGTTGCATATATCTGCAATTGGAACATTGCGAATTTCCGCTAGGGATGCCGCGACCGCCCTAGTAGAGTGAGCATACACTCTACCTTCTAATTTAACTTGAGCCATGGAATAGCAATGACGAAGGCATGCCACTAACCATGAAGAGATGCATCTAATAGCGACAGGTTGACCCAGCCGGGTGTCGCTGAAAGAAACGAACAGTTGCTGAGTCTTGCGAACATCCTTGGTTCTATCTAAATAGAACCGCAAGGTTCTCTTAACATCCAAGGAATGAAGAGCTCGTTCCCTTCATTTTGGAAATTAGCCAGTAAGGGAAGTACCAGAGGTTGGTTTAGATGGAATTCTGACACAACCTTGGGAAGAAATTTAGGATGAGTCGGAGAACTACCTTGTCTTTATGGAATACAGTATCACGGAGGGTCCGTAACCAGGGCATGTATCTCAGAGACCCTCGGGCTGAGGTAATGGCCACCAGGAAGGCAGTCTTCCAGGTAAGAAATTTTAGCTCACAGGTAGCTAAGGGTTGAAGGCTTCAGTGAGCATGTCCAGCACCAGGTTAATGTCCCAGGCTGCAACTGGACGCTTAACAGGGGTCTGGTATGGAGAATCCTTAAGAAATCTCTTCACCATAGGTAACTGAGCCAGAGTTAAGGAAGAAACCGGCTCATGGAGCTGAGATGGCACTAAGGTGAACTTTAACTGTGGAGTACTGAAGACCTAAGTTTGACAGGTCAAAAGATACTCCAGAACCTTGCCAGGAGGACAGGAAAAGGGATTCAAGAGGATTTTGCACACCAGAGAAAAACGTTTCCATTTGGAGCGTGCGTTTTTCGGTGGCTGGCTTCCGAGCAGCCAGAAGGATGTCTGAGACTCTCACGAGGCGTTGAACCGATTCACTTCTATCTCTTCAGGAGCCAAGCATGAAGGTGAAGTGATTTCAGGTTGGGATGGACTAACGAACCCTGAGTCAAAGACTGATTTGCAAAGGAAGTGGTCCGGAGAGGCTGCCAACATACTGTTGGAGAGGAAACCATGATTGCCGAGGCCAGGAAGGAGCAATGAAATCATCTTGGTCCCCTGAGACTCGAACTAGGGAGTACTCTCTGGATTAGAGGAAGCGGTGGAAAGGCGTAAAGCGTTTGTCCACGCAGCCTGAACGCATCCTGACAGAAAATGCCAGGCCCTGGATTTCTGGAGCAGAAGAGAGGCAGTTTTGCGTTGAGTGGGGATGCAAAAAGGTCCAGGTCTGGAGTCCCCCACTCTTTGAACAGGGACAGAGCTACGGCTGGATCGAGAGACCACTCGTGAGGGTCTGCCTCCGTTCTGCTGAGGTGATCTGCTAGGTCGTTTTGTATACCTGGCAGATAAACCGCTGAATCAGAGACTTGTGCTCCAAGCACCACTCCCACACCCTCATTGCTTCCCTGCAAAGGGATAAGAATGAGCACCGCTTGTTGATGTAATACATCACTGCTTTGTTGTCCGTTTGAAGGAGAATGTTCTTGTGACAAAGGACATCCTTCAGAGCTCGGATTGCATAGAGGACCGCTCTCATCTCCAGGACATTTATGTGGAGATGAGTTTGAACTGAGTCCATACACCTTGAGTGTGGAGGGAGAGACAGTGAGCTCCCATCCCATTAGCGATCGTCTGTGGTGATGGAGATCTGATGATCCGGGGAGCAAAGGGAATCCTTCAGGAATTGCTCTCTTGAGACCACCAGGTGAGAGACCTTCAAGGGCTCCGCACCTTGATGGGATAAGACTGGGGGTGAAGGTGGGGACCACTGAGTGGAGAGCATCCATTGGGTGGTTCTCATGTGCAGTCGGGCCAGAGGGACAGTGAAGACCGAGGGCCATGAGACCCAACATCGTTGCATCGAGAGAGCTGTAACCGATTGGTTCTCCTTGATGTAACGGGCCATTCGAAGGATGTCAGTCTTCTGTCCTCTGGAAGGAAAGCCTTCGCTGAAGAGGTGTCTAGAAGCGTCCCTATGAAAGGAGCCTCTGGGAGGGTTGCAGTTGAGATTTTTCAAATTCAGCAGAACTCCCATGGGCGTGAAGAGGCAAGTGGTTTGCAGCTTAAAGTCCCTTGGCCGGAAGGGCTTGCTAGAAGCCAATCGTCCAGGTAGGGGAAACACTCGGAGTCCGACTTTCCTGAGATGCGCCCGCGAGAACTGCACAACACTTTGTAAAACTGCGGGCCGAGGATAGCCAAGGGCAGGACTCTGAACTGATAATGCTGACCCAAAGCTACAAACCTGAGGAACCTGCGGTGGGTGGGTCAGACGAGGATATGCTGGTAAGCATCCTGCATATCCAGAGAGGCCAGCCAGTCGTGCTGATGCAGCAAGGGTAACAGGGTACCTAGGAAATCATCTTGAATTTCTCCCTGGGGAGGAATTTGTTTAACTTCTGAGGTCTAGAATGGGACGCATCCCCAGATTTCTTTGGAACCAGAAAGTAATGGGAGTAGAACCTGTGTTTTGCATGATCGGGGCACCAGTTCTATTGCCCTATTGTTCAGAAGGCCCTGGATCTCTGCGGTGAGGAGGTCTGACTGAGGCCGACAACCTGGGTTGTCGTCTGGGAGGACAATTCGGGGGTTTCAAGAAATTGAGAGAATAACCCTCGCGAATTATCCGAAGGACCCATTGTCGAAGTTATGGACTTCCACTGGTTGTACAAGTACATCAGACGACCTCCCAACGGAGGAGAAAGTTCCACCTCGGGCAGAGTGGATGGAACTTGGGCCAACGACTCATCAGGTAGCGCTGGGAGCTTTAGGCCCCTGCGCTTTCTGCTGCGTCTTCTTTTGAGGTTGGGCAGGTTGGCTTTTATGGAAGCTTCCCCTGCCTCTGCCTCGAAAGGACTGGCGACTATGAAACTGGCGTCTGTTCACATGCCCCGAGAGGGGCAGGCGGAGAGTCTGGCCAACTTAATGGCGATCTAGTCTTCTAGTGGCCTCTAAGGCTTGCTCTACCTGAGGGCCAAAAGAAAGGAGCCATCAAAGGCAGCGCCATCACCTGCTGCTGAGCATCATTCGTGAAGCCAGAAGTGCGCAGCCAGGAATGGCGCCAGTACAAATCGCGGCTGCTGAGCGAGAAGCAGTGTCGAGAAAGCGTCCATGGCGGCTTTGACCTGTTGGTTATTGGACTCAATACCTCTAATAACGGTCAGAAGAAGCTCTGACTTGGAATCGAATCTGGAAGAGCTTCAACCATTCTTTTCATAGAGTGCCACAGATATACTCATACTGAGGAAAAATAGCCTTGATAACTGGCAGTCGCATACTTAGAGTGGAGGCAGCAAAGACTCTCTTACCTAATGTATCAATCTACTGAGACTCTTTGTTAATAGGTCGAGCTGTAGTAGTTGAGGAAGAACGACCTTGTCATTCTCTGCCAGGACTACAATAGGATCCATAAGGCTTGGGATGCCAAAATGGGGCGATCCTTGGGAGCTGAATACTTCTTATCAATGGATTTAGCCACTGGGGAATAAGAGCAGGATTATTCCATACCATTTGAGACAGCGTCTCGAAGGAAGAGCTGGATCGGAGGAGTCAAATCCGTGAGGATCTCCGCAGCATGAAGATACTGGAGTCTTAATATCTTCCCAGGATCGATGTCTGTAGTCTGGAGAGAAAAGAGTGGATCCCAGGTTCTTCAACAGAGACTTAAGGACAGGTCCTCGACCACAGGCTCTGTAGCAAAGAAAGATCCTGTTTCCTCCACTTCATCACCCAACGAAGGTCTGGGTCAGGCTCAACATCATCTCCTGATGGTCCAGAAAGGACTGTTTGGACAGGAAAGGAGTGAAAATTAGGAGGCGGAGAAATAGCAGAAAAACAAGGAGAGTCCCCAAGGGCTGCCGAGCGCGCGGCAAAAGCAGACTGAAAGCGGCACCGGCGCCACGGGCGCTTGAAGAGCCATGTTATAAGCGCCCAGGCGCTGCAGGGCGACTGCTGACGCATGCGCTGACCCACGCAGCACGCGCCACCACGGGCGAGCGCCACGATTGGCGCCCGCGAGCGAGTGCGCAGATGGCGCTTGTGGCGCGCGCCTTATCAACGGCACCACGGTGGCGCCCGCGAAACCCGTGGCGCGCGGGCGGCGCCCGCCAAAGACCCAGCGGCACCAACGGGCGCCGCGACAAGCCAACAGAGACCCTGAAGGCGCCGAAGAGCCCAGGAACCTGGAAAGCTAGAAGGAAAAAACAGGAGATAAGGGCATCGGTGAGGCCCCTGCGCAACCATGTGAGGAAACACCTAAGCAGAGTAGCTGGCAGCGAAGAGACGCGCGCGACTAGGAAGGTCCAACCGCCCTACCTGATCGCGGAGGCCGAGGCTCCGAGGCAACCGAGCCAGGCAGAAGAACCAACCTCGAACCCATTGCTCCATAGGCGGCCCACCGATGAAACTGCTCATCTGGAGTCCTACCTATAGGCGGGAGGGGCTCCGATGTCGAGGCAGCGGTCACGGAAGTTGGCGACTCGAAGAAGAGACCGGCAACTAGCGATAACTGGCGTCGTGGCGCAGACATACCAGAGGCGACCTCAAGTGATGCCTTCTCTTTTTGACCTGTGGGCGAAGAAGGCTCGAACCGAGCGGTGCCGAGAATCGCGACCGTTTATTTTTATGCCGGCAGAGGGACCGCCCATCCCCCGGGCATCGGACTGACCGTTGTCGGAACCCCGCTGAGGAGAAGGAGGCTGACCGGACCCAGCCCGGCTGACTGAACAGCTTTCATACGAAGTCTCCCTACCGTCACCTGACCTGCTCATGGTCGACTCCGTCCAGTAGGCCGAGACTTCTTCAAGTAAAATTGAAATATTAGAAAAATTTAACGAAAATAGAATAAAATTAAGCGATACTACTTATCGTGATAAAGTTACAAAAACAAACTGAAAACTATCGCTGGTTTGAAGTTTGACTCCAAACAAGCGGCAGCGGCTCGTCACTGAAAGCGCCCTTCGACGAAGCGGGGAAAAAAGGAACAATGAGCAGTTGGAGGGTCGTCGCCCGAGATGGTCATTACCGCCGAGCGCTGCTCACGCGCCAGCTCGCGGGCGCTCCTGCGCACCACCCTCCAGCAAAAGTTTGTCCCGATGGGTCTTAGTGCCTCCGGCGCTAATCCCACTCGTGTGAATGAGTGGTGGAGACTTATGTCCAGGAAGATCTTTGGCTAGACAACAGGACACAGAGGGTAATAGTAAACGGAGTCCACAGTGAAGAAAGGGGGGTTACTAGTGGGGTACCGCAGGGTTCAGTACTGAGTTCGGTCCTTTTAAATGTTTTTATAAGTGACATTGCAGAGGGACTGGAAGGAAAAGTATGTCTCTCTGCAGATGCAACAAAAATCTGCAACGGTTGTTACACAAGGTGAGGTGGAAAGGATGAGAAGGGACTTGGCAAGGTTGGAGGAATAGTCAAATGTATGGCAGCTTAGATTCAGCGCAAAGAAATGCAAAGTAATGCACCTGGGAAACAAAAACCCAGGGGAAGAGTACACAATGGGGGGTGAGACAGTGACAACAACAAAAATGGAAAGGGACCTGGGGGTAGTTATATCAGACGACCTAAAGGTGGGCAAGCAATATGAGAAGGCAGTAAGGAGGGGTGGGGGGATACTGGGATGCATAGGGAGAGGCATTACCAGTAGAAAACAGGAAGTTGTTATCCCTCTGTACAGCCAGTTGGTGAGACCACATCTGGAGTACTGCATGCAGTTCTGGAGACCCCAAATCTGCAAAGACATAGACAGGGTGGAAGCTATCCAGAGGAGGGCAACCAAAATGTTGCAGGGTCTGCATCATTAGACATATGAAGAAAGACTAAAGGAACTTAATATGTATAGCCTCAAGGAAAGGAGGGAGAGGGGGAACATTATAGAAACTTTCAAGTACTTCAAGGGAATCAACAAAGTCCAAGAGGGTAGCATCTTTCAGAAAAAGAGATGTGCAAGAAATAAAAATTATGTACCAACCATAATTCTGATCTTTCTGTGCATCTTCACCATTCATCACCTTTGGGGTACAGTGGCCGGAGGTCACGACCCCGTGGGAGCTTTTTTTTGGGGATGGGCCGGAGCTGATGCACCTGGCATGATCCTGAGGCAGGCACTGCGTGGTGCTCATGGGCTGGACGTTAGGTGTCGTCGACCCTGCCCTCCCACCAGTTCTGAGTCGCCATAGAGTGAGAAGGTTGGGGGGAGGGGAAAGACATGGGAGTCCAAGGGACGGATAAAAGAAAAAATATACAAACTAAAAGGAGAAATAAATGATTGAGAGGGCAGAATAAGTTGGAAAACTAAGGGTTTTGGGAAGGGGCCCCAATCTCTGGAAGAAGAAGAAGAGGAGGAGGGAGGGTTAAAAGAATTTAGAAGTAAGGATGTGGGGGAACATACCGTGGAACCTTGACCTGTCTCCAGATTGTATAGGAACTGCGAAGGAGCAGCCAGAAGGCTAAACTGCCAGAATTCAAGGCACAGAATCACTGGCAATAAAGGAAAATTACGTACCTACCGTAATTCTTGATCTTCTTGGACGAGTCTCCACCACTCATTCACACTAGTGGGATTAGGGCCGGAGGCACTAGGACCATCGAGGGCAAACTTTTGCTGGAGGTGGCCTGAGAGATGGCGCCCTTGAGACACGGGCGCCATGAGCTGCGGCTCGAGCGGCACCACCTTCGGCGCCGACCTCCAACCGCTTCAGTAATTTTTACCAAGGAGGTGCTTAAATTAACGAAAGAGTAACTGTAACATTAAAAACACGACATAAGATAGTCCGCACGACCCGTGTAAGAAGGGTCAGTAAAGAAGTCCTCACAGCCTAAAGATTTGAGGGAGTGAAGACCAACACAGCGGTGAGCTCGGGGATGGAGGGGGGTAGAATGAGTGGTGAGACTCGCCCAAGAAGATCAAGAATTGCTGAGGTACGTAATTTTCCTATCTTCCTGGACCCAAGTCTCCACCACTCATTCACACTCAGTGGAGAGTACAGCTGATAATCCCCCAAAAGGGCGAGGAGAGCCAGAGCTCACATGTCTAAGGTAGAAGCTCATTAATGATGGTTCTGCCGAATGCGAATGTCGCCTGGCATGAACATCCAGGCATAGTGCTTAACGGGGTATGCACTGAGCTCCAGGTGGCGGCGTTGCAGATATCTGCAATTGGAACATTGCGACTTCCGCCAGGGATGCCACACGCTCTAGTAGAGTGAGAGCGACACCTACCTCTAATTTAACCTGAGCCATGGAGTAGCAATGTCGAAGGCATGCCACTAACCATGAGAGATGCATCTGATAGCGACAGGTTGACCCAGCCGGTGTCGCTGAAAGAAACAAAGAGTTGTTGAGTCTCATGAACATCCTGGGTTCTGTCCAAACAGAACTCAGGCTCTTAACATCCAAGGAATGAAGAGTGCGTCTCTTCATTTTGGAAATTAGCTGGGCAGGGAAGTACCAGAGGTTGGTTTAGATGGAATTCTGACACAACCTTGGGAAGAAATTTTGATGAGTAACGGAGAACTACTTTGTCTTTATGGAAGACAGTATATGGAGGGTCTGTAACCAGGGCATGTATCTCAGAGACTCTGCGGGCTGAGGTAATGGCCCCCAGGAAGGCAGTCTTCCAGGTAAGAAATTTTAGCTCACAGGTAGCTAGGGGTTCGAAAGGCTTCTGAGTGAGCATGTCCAGCACCAGGTTAATGTCCCAGGCTGCAACTGGACGCTTAACAGGGGGTCTGGTATGAAGAATCCTTAAGAAATCTCTTCACCATAGGTAACTGAGCCAGAGTCAGGGATGAAACCAGCTCATGGAACGCTGAGATGGCACTAAGGTGAACTTTAACTGTGGAGTACTGAAGACCTGAGTTAGATAGGTCCAAAAGATACTCCAGAACCTTGTCAGGAGGACAGGAAAGGGGTTCCAAGAGACTTTGCACACCAGAGAGAAAACGCCCATTTGGATGCGTATGTTTTCCGTAGTGGCTGGCTCCCGAGCAGCCAGAAGGATGCTCGAGACTCTACGGAGACGTTGAACCGATTCACTTCTATCTCTTCAGGAGCCAAGCATGAAGGTGAAGTGATTTCAGGTTGATGGACCAACGAACCCTGGGTCAAGAGATTGACTTGCAAGGGAAGTGGACTTGTGCTCCAAGCACCACTCCCATACCCTCATTGCTTCCCTGCAAAGGGATAAGAGTGAGCACCGCCTTGCTTGTTGATGTAATACATCACAGCTTTGCTGTCCGCTTGAAGGAGAATGTTCTTGTGACAAAGGACATCCTTCAGAGCTTGGATCGCATAGGGACCGCCTCACCTCCAAGACATTTATGTGGAGATGAGATTCGAACGAGTCCATACACCTTGAGTGTGAGGAGAGACAGGAGCCCCATCCCATTAGCGATGCGCCTGTGGATGGAGATCTGATGGTTCGAAGAGCAAAGGGAACCCTTTGAGGAGATTGTTTCTGAGACCACCAGGTGAGAGACCTTCAAGGGTTGCGTCACCTTGATGGGATAAGACTGGGGGTGAGAGGTCGGAGACCACTGAGTGGAGAGCATCCATTGGGTGGTTCTCATGTGCAACCGGGCCAGGGTACAGTGAACACCGAGGACGCCATGAGACCTGAATATGCGCTGGTATCGAGAGCTGTAACCGATTGGTTCTCCCCGATGCAACGGGCCATCCGGAAGGATGCCGAGTCTCTGTCCTCTGGAAGGAAAGCCTCATGGAAGAGGTGACAGAAGCGTCCTAAGAAAAGGAGCTCTGGGAGGCTGCAGTTGGGATTTTTTCAGATTCAGCAGAGCTCCCATGGACGTGAGAAGACGAGAAGTCGTTTGCACGGCTTCCAAAGTCCCTTGGCTGGACGGGCTTGCTAGAAGCCAATCGTCCAGGTAGGGAAAGACTCGGAGTCCGCCTTTCCTGAGATGCGCCACTGAGAACTGCACAACACTTTGTAAAACTCAGGGCCGAGGATAGCCCAAAAGGCAGGACTCTGAACTGATAATGCTGACCCAAAGCTACAAACCTGAGGAACTTCATGTGGGTCGGTGGACGGGATATGCTGGTACGATCCTGCATATCCAGAGAGGCCAGCCAGTCGTCCTGATGCAGCAAGGTAACAGGGCAATAGGGAAATCATTTTGAATTTCTCCTGGGGAGGAATTTGTTCAGCTTTGAGGTCTAGAATGGGGCGCATCCCGCTTTCTTCGGAACCAGAAAGAAATGGGGAGAACTCTGTGTTCCGCAAATGCGGGGCACCAGTTCTATTGCCCTGTTGTTCAGAAGGCCCCGATCTCGTGGTGAGGAGGTTCGATTGAGAAGCCGACAACCTGGGTTTGTCGCCTGGGAGGACAATTTGGGGGGAATTGAGAGGTAACCCTCGCGATTATCCGAAGGACCCATTTGTCTGAAGTTATGGACTTCCACGTTGTAGAAGTACATCAGACGACCTCCACTGGAGGAGAAAGTTCCATCTCGGCAGTGTGGATGGAACTTGGGCCAACAACTCATAAGGTGGCGCTGGGGCTTTAGGCCCTCGCGCTTTCTGCTGCCTTCTTCTGAGGTTGGGCAGGTTGGCTTTATGGAAGCTTCCCTGCTTCTGCCTAAGGACTGACGACTAAGAAACTGACATCTGTTCGTATGCCCGCGAGAGGGGCAGGCGGAGGTTCTGGCCATTTAATGGCCGATCTAGTCTTTAGGAGGCTTCTAAGGCTTGCTCCACCTGAGGGTCGAAAAGATAGGTGCCATCAAAGGCAGCGCCATTGCCTGTTGCTGAGCATCCTTCGTGAAGTCTCAAGAACGCAGCCAGGAATGGCGCTTGAGTACAAATCCTGCAGCAGCTGAACGAGAAGCAGTGTCGAAAGCGCCCATGGCTGCTTTGACTTGTTGGTTATTGGATTCAATACCTCTAGTAATGGTCAATAGAAGCTCTGACTTGGAGTCCGAATCTGGAAGAGCTTCAACCATTCTTTTCATAGAGTGCCACAGGATATACTCATACTGAGAAAAATAGCCTTGATAACTGGCAATACGCATACTTAGAGTGGAGGCAGCAAAGACTCTCTTACCTAATGTATCAATCTTACGAGACTCTTTGTTAATAGGTCGAGCTGAAGTAGTTTGAGGAAGAACGACCTTGTCATTCTCTGCCAGGACTACAATAGGATCCGCAAATGCTTGGGATGCCAAAAATAGGACGATCCTTGGGAGCTGAATACTTTATCAATGGATTTAGCCACTGAATGATTAAGAGCAGGATTATTCTATACCATTTGAGACAGCGCCTCAAGGAAGGCTGGATCGAGGAGTCAAACTAGGGATCTCCGAAGCATGAAGGTACTGGAGTCTTAATATCTTCCCAGGATCGATGTCTGTAGTCTGGAGAGAAAGAGTGGATCTCAGGTTCTTCAACAGAGACTTAAAGCAGGTCCTCACTACAGGCTCTGTAGCAAAGAAAGATCCTGTTTCTCCACTTCATCACCCAACCGAAGGTCTGGGTCAGGCTCAACATCATCTCCTGATGGTCCAGAAAGGACTGTTTGGACAGGAAAGGAATGAAAATTAGAGAGGAGGAAATATCAGAAAACAAGGAGAGTCCCCGAGACCTCCGCCGAGATCGGCAAAGCGGCCGAAGACGGCACCAAGGAGGCACACGGGCGCCTAAAGAGGCACGCGCTCGCAAGCGGCATCAAGAAACCCCAGGCGGCGTCAACGGGCGCCGCATACGGCACCACCGCCGACGGCGCCGCGACACGCGCGCCACCGGCCGACGGCGCCACCAAGCCGACGCGCCACACGGCGCCGCCGGAAGCCGACGGCGCCGCACACGGGCGCCGCTTAAACCGACGGCGCCGCTGTACCCAGCGGCGCTGCGACGGGCGCCGCTGACGCTCCGCAAGACCCACCGCACCAAAACGGCGCCGACAAGCCAACAGACTCGCAGAAGGCGCCGAAAAGCCCCAGGAACCTGGAAAGCAAGAGGAGGAAACAAAACCAGGAGATAAGGGCATCGGTGTGGCCCCCTGCGCCGCAGCCATGTGAGGGGGGGAAACACCTAAGCACGGAGTCGCAGGCACCGAAGAAGGCGCCGCGCAACTAGGAAGGTCCAACCGCCCTACCTGATCGCCGGAGGGGCCCGAGGGCTCCGAGGCAACCGAGCCAGGCAGAAGAACCAACCTCCGAGCCCATCGCTCCATAAGAGCGGCCCACTGATGAAACTGCTCATCTGGAGCCCTACCTATAGGCGGGGAGGGGCTCCGATGTCGAGGACGACGATTACCAGAAGTTGGCGACTCCGAAGAAGGAGACCGGCAACTAGCAATGATAACCGACCGCCGACGCGTTATATACTCAGAGGGCGACCTCGAGAGATGCTCTTCTTGACCTGTGGGTCGAAGAAGAGTTTCGAGGTCGAACGGCGCCGTGAAAGCGACCGCTTATTTTATGCCTGACGGGGACCGCCCATCCCCGGCATCGGACTGACCGCTGTCGGAACCCCGCTGAGTTTCTTGAGAAGGAGGTTGACCGACCCAGCCCGCTGACTGAACAGCTTCATACGAAGTCTCCTACCGTCACCTGACCTGCTCATGGTTGACTCCGTCAAGCAGGCAGAGACTTCTTCAAGTAAGTTAAATTTAAGATATTAGAAAAATTTTCAAATAGAATAAAATTAAGCGATACTACTATCGTGATAATGTTACAAAACAAACTGAAAACTAAGCGCTAGTTTGAAGTTTGACTCGACAGACGAGCGGACGTCAGATACTGGAGCGCACTGGACGTGGGAAAAAGGAACTGAGGCGGTTGGAGGGTCGGCGCCGAGAAGGTCGTTACTGCTCGAGCCGCAGCTCGCGGCGCCGTGTCTCGCGGCGCCATCTCTCGCGCCGACCCTCCAGCAAAAAAGTTTACTCCCGATGGGTCCTAGTGCCTCCGGCCCTAATCCCACTAGTGTGAATGAGTGGTGGAGACTTAGGTCCAGGAAGATCTCCCAACATAAGCAGAATCTGCTGTTCTGGAAGAAAAGACAGGATACAGGGAATACCCCCCTCTCAAAATCAAATCTTTGGTGTAAGAAAACTAGTTTCTTAAATTAAATTGAGGTTGTGTCCAAAGGACAAGGAAATCAAAGGAAAACTGACAGGGAAAGAGAACAGAAAAGAGGGCAACTACCAACCCTCACCCTACAGGAGTGGAGCCGAGGCATTGAGGAAGGAGTGCCCCCCATCCTGACCACTCTTCCCCTATAGAAAAACATCCCCCTATGTGCCCAAGGTCACCCCACTCCTGACTAACAGAAAGGAGAGCGGTGGAGGAGAGGGCACAGAGAGGGAAGGGGACCCAGAGACTGAGGCTCCAAGGGGATGGAGGATAGGATTGTGATTAATGGTGAAAATACACAGAAAGATCAGAATTACGGTAGGTATGTAATTTTCATACCTTATCTGTGTCAGTCTTCACCATTCATCACCATTGGGTGAGTGCCGAGCTCCCCCGAAGGGGGCTTTAACCCTAAGGGACTAAGTCCCTTAGCTCTCAGTGGGTGGCACACCAAGAGAGAGAACCTTCACAGGTCTGAAGAGGCCCAAGAGTGGGAAGAGTGAGACAGGGACCCCCCAAAGGGGGTAGGAAGTTGCCCCGACAGATGTCGTCTCAACCTACAGGAGAAAAGGTGGCTTCTCTGGTAAGCGGAGGTAATCACCCTACACCGGCCCATGGGTGACAACCGGGAGAGACGCAGCCATGCCGTCCGCCTAGTGCAGATCGCTGTCCCTACGACCCTGGAAGCTACCTCACTGGCATTATAAGATGCCCTTGCTTGGTGCCCTGCTAGCTCCAGGCCATGTGCACAGTGTGCAATGGCTTGTCTGGTTTCCTCCGTGTCAGACATCGAGGCTAGGAGTTGATCTAGCCTGGACTACAGGAACCTGTCATAGGTAGCGTAGTGGGCCTGATGAGCAGATACAGAGGGAAGCAACCGTGCCGAGTAGAAAGTCCTCCTACCCCAGAAGTCAAAATCCATGGAGTCTGCATCTGGGGGCTGGTCACAGTGAAGGGTGCGAAACCCATCAGGAGTATCCAGTTGCATCAGTCCTGAGCTAGGATGAGGCAGACTACCTGGAGACTCGGGGAGGGGGGCACAATACCTCTGACGGAGATCCCTAGGGGCTGGGACTCCGGAAAAGGATCTCTGCCAGAAGTGCATCGATGCCTCCTGAAAGGGAGCAGGCCAGGGGGCACTACAAGAGTGTCCGCACTGAAATCGCCCAAAAAGGAACGCGTCAGATGCTCCAGATTGTGCTGAGTGGGTGGGATGATATGCAGGTCCTCCAACATCCTCACGAGAAAACGCTGATACTCAGCGAGATCACAGCTGGGGAGATGTGGACAGATGGTTCCTCACCTCCTGAAGAGGAGGATGAGGAGTCGGAGGACCTCAAAGGTTCAGAGGTTGGCTGCTCAGGGGGAGGTTGAAAAACCTATCTGTCCATGGCCCTAACATAAGAGGGAAGTCGAGCAGCCACAGTTCTGAACTGCTCCCAGGAGAGAGGGCCGCTCAGACCACAAATACCTGAGAGAGCAGGAGAAGGTGGCAGAGGAGATGGGGCAGAGCCGACAACAGGAATCAGCTGTCCTCCGCCTGGGCTAGAAAGTGCACCTGGAGCCCCAAGGGAAGAGGGAGCTCCGGAAAACTCAACAGCCGACAGCTGGTCAACCATACTGGAACTGCCTAGGCTGTGTCCTGAAGAATCCCCCCCGTGAGGTGATCGGGGCCGTGAAAGTTCAAAAGGATGGTTCCCTACCTACAAAGAATGGGGCCCTCTTGAGGAAACCGAAAAGGAAGGGCGGAGATCCGCATTATGACTCCTTCCGGAACCCGGATGGGTCCCAGAAAAGGGTCGCCACATTGAACCCCTACTCCTTGACCCCTCAGAGTCTGAAAGAGCCCTTCTCCTCGAAAAAGCCTGCCTAGGCAGCTGGCAACCCTCATCAGTCTCTGAAGGGGCTATCCAGGAAGCAGCACCCTCCCCTCCTGTGGGTGCTCTGATCAGCCCCAAAGTTGGGCGATCCTGGTATACCACCTGAGTGGGTACAACCACTGAGGGGTCAGAAAATCCTCCGAGGCCAGGCTGAAGAACAACTGTGGCCTGCACCACTGCCTGCTGATCAGCACCCCTGACCCTGGACCAACTGTCTGTTTCTCAGAGGGGGACTGGCTCTGGTCTGTCGAGGACACTACCAAGGTGTCCACGTGAGCACCCAACTCCAAAGAATCAGACTGCCTATCTGACCCAGAGTCCGATTCCGCCTCCGAGGAGGTGGAGACTGAAGTCCTGTACCAGATGATACGTGGACGCCTGCTGCCATCCCGACTGAATGGGGCACCAGATGGAATGACTGCACCAGAGTCGGTGCCGAGGACCTCAACCGCACCGCGAATGGTGCACGAAGAAGACACGGTGCTGAGGACAGCAGCAGTATCAGGGTCGAGGCCTGTCATGGAACCATCTTGACCCATGGCGCTGAGGCCAGAAACGGTGCCAACAATAGCTCCGACCATGCTCTTGGCACCACGAACAGCGCCGAGATGGGAAACTCCTATGCCACCGTGTCCTCGCTCGGCGCCGCAAGTGGCACCAGAGCTGGACATGGTGCCATACTCAACCACGGCGCCGCAAATGGCGCTGAGGTGAGAAACAGTGAAGGACGGTGGCGTAGAGCCTCCCACAGTGCTGCGAATGGTGCCAACAACAAAGATGGTGCCGAGCAATGGACCAGCGCCAATGACGGCGCCATCAGGGCCCACGGCGCCATGAACGGTGCCGAAGTCCAAGACAGCACCGACAGACAGCGTAGAAGACGGCACCGATCCAGGCCTTCTGAGCCGAGGAAGTGACACCAGGGGAGCCTTCACCCCCGGAAGGGCAATTGCCAAAGTGGTGCCTCCCGCCTGTCCCCCAAGGGGAAGGAAAAGGAGCTTCTGTGGAAGGGGCTTCTGCAACGGTGAGGCTACTAGGAGCAGAAGTCCCCCCCTCCGCGGTCCGTAAAGAACCAGGAGGGGATCCAGAGGAAAGGCCGAGAGACCGTGGCTTGGCCCGACGAGTGTGCGCCCATCCCTCGAAAGTCGGTGAAGCTCGTCCAACTTTCCACGCATGTTGTTCAATGACACAACGGTCCATGGAGAAGCAGGCGTTACACAAATCCATGTCATGTAGCAGGCCAAGACATGTGAGGCAACGGTCATGCTGATCGGTGATGGAGTACTTATGGCTGCATGGGCACCAACGCATAAGGGACCGTCCTGTCTTAGAAGTTTTCTTACCCCCTGACTGAGACATAAGCTATGGACAAAACAACCGAGACTCGATGTCACTAAATAAAAGAAAAGGAACAGTCTTATCAGGCGACGTCGAGTGGTGGCGGACAGCGGAACCGGCAGGAAAATCTTAGTATGGAAAATAGTACGAAGTTGACAGACTCGGCGTCGAGTGAGAACAGAGCCAAAGGCTTCGATGCAAACAGCAGGCCTCTTGCACAGCAGAGCTTCCACGAGGTGCGACCTCTACGGCGGGAGATGAAGAACTGGCTGGAGGGTGGGGTTGATTATACCTAACGGCCAACCCACGAGTGCCACATAGCACGTCGACTACCATCCAAAAAAAAAAAGAGCTCATGGGATGCGACCTCCGGCCACTATATATAACGTGATGAATGGTGAAGACTGACACAGATAAGATCAAAAGGGCACAATCTGATGATAGAGGGGGGAAGGCTCAGAGGTAATGCGAGGAAGTATTTTTTCACGGAGAGGGTTGCAGATGCATGTAACAGCCTTCCTGAGGAGGTCGTGGAGTCAAAAACAGTGGGGGAATTCAAGAAAGCATGGGACAGACATAAGACAATTCTAGTGGGGGGCAAGAGGAAGTAGGCTGTTGGTTAACTAGGATCTGCAGCTTATCCATTAGTTATGGAAATGGGCAGACTAGGTGGGCCAAGCGGTTCTCATCTGCCATCAAATTCTATGTTTCTATGTATGCTCAAACTTCTGTCCCCTTGTTTTCAACCGCCTCAGGTCACCATTATACCATGCTGACCCATGGCTGGAAATCAAGGGCCAAACACAGAAAGGTGCCAAAAATTCAAAGGCAGCCCTAAGAGCCAGATTATAGCTCTCAACTGCTGTCTCTGCTCCCTCAGCATAGGCTGTCACTATGCCTGAGGTGTTCAGTACTGCCAGAAGCTTCTCAAGCTCCAAGTTTCAAACTAGATGGGATCTGATAATTCCCACGGGGCCCTGGAAAGGAACTGCACAGCATGATGATCCATCCAAAACATTTTATCACCCCGACATCACTAACATCAAGACCCAACGAGAAGATGAGATCCAAGGCATGTCCATGCTAGTGAGTACCAGAAGCAACTACCTGTTTGAGGCCCAGTGATGTCATCAACTGGAGAAAATGCATTCCAAACAGAGAGGTTTCATTATCGACCCAGGCTTCTGTAATGTGTCATCCACTTTTTTTTTTTCTATCAAACTATTTCTGCCCACATCACAGGCAGGCTCATCAAAGAAACATAGACAATGATGGCAGAAAAGAAAAAATTACTCACCTTAGTAATGTTTTTTCTAATGGAGTCTTGCTATATTATGACAATAGCAGTTAGCCACAGCACTTGAACTGCCCCGGAGAGGAAAGAGTTAACTCCATACAGGATGGCGTTCTGAGCGCGAGCGCTCCTCTTAGAAGCTCTATCTCTGGCTAGTTTCAAATAGAAACTGTCAGATCTTTATGAGAGCCAAACACTCACTAAGAGTCTGTTGTGGAAAAGTAACGCACGCTAGCCCAATGGCTACTTATTACTAACAACAACTACAACAATAACAACAACAACAACCAAAATCACCCCTGACAAGCACTACTAGACCCCCTTCCCCAAAAGACTCAAGTCCAGGAGGGGGGCCAGAACACACAAACCAATAACAATAAAACCTAATTTCCCCAAATCCTAAAAGAAAAAGGGGGGAAACACCTATAATGGCATGACACAGTGCTTGCACTAATTTGCCCACACCCTACCCAAGAAGTTCTGAGAGGGGCAGGTTGGGGGGGTGGTCATAATATAGCAAGACTCCATTAGAAGAAACAACATTACTAAGGTGAGTAATTTTTTCTTCAAACAACATGAAGTCTTGCTATATTATGACAATAGCAGACTACACAGCAGTACCTCCATGGAGGAGGGACAGAACCTACTTAGGGAATAGGCTCTGAAGCACGGCTGTGCCAAACCGAGCATCTCTCCTGGTCTGGACATCCAGGGAGTAATGCTTGGTGAAAGTGTGAACTGTTTTCCAGGTTGCAGCTTGACAGATTTCCAAAATAGGAATATCTCTAGCAGCCGCTAGAGATGCAGCTGTACCTCTGGTAGAATGGGCCCTCAAACCTGAGGGGGTTCTCACCCAGTTTTGGTAGCAAAATTGATACAAGAGACAATCCACCTGGCAATTGTCCTCTTAGTGGCAGGTTTTCCTTGCCAACCTCACCATAGGTGAGAAAGAGTTGTGGGATTCAACCTGTGACCCTTGGTGCGCTCCAAATAGTAACTCAATGCCCTCTAACATCCAAACTGTGCAATCTCCTTTCACCAGAGGAAGAATGCTCAGTGAAAATACTGAAGGAGATGGATTGGTTAAGATGGAACCAAACCACTTTAGGCAAAATCTCTGTTAGTCCTGAGGACTACCTTATCCCTGTGAAAAGAAATAAAATCATTTTCTACTGAAAGGGCTTGTAACTCACTTATGCTGCCTAGCAGAAGTGATGGCCACTAGAAACACAGTTTTCCAAGTTAAGAACTTAAGGTCTGCAGAGACAGAGGTTCAAAAGGGGTTGCATTAACTGAGCAATGCAACATTGAGGTCCCAGGCAGGGCTGGGTCCCGAAAAGGAGGGTTAGATGAAGTAACCCCCTTAAAAACTTGGAAAACACAGGGTGAGAGGAAAGGGAGGAAGGCTTTCCTGCTGAAATAAAAGCAGAGACAGCTGCCAAATGAACTCTTAAGGTAGCTGGTCTGAGGCCCAGAGAATTAAGATGGACCATGTAGTCCAACAAAATGGGTAAATCAGCAGATTGTGGGGCAATATGCTTCCCTGAACACCAGATGGAAAACCTTTTCCACTTGGAATTATAAGTGGCTCTAGTGGAAGGCTTCCTAGAGGCCTTTAAAATATCAAGGACACCTTGAGAAAGGTGTAAATCAGCAAATTCTAACTCCTCAAGAGCCAGGCTTTGAGGTTGAGGGATTTGAGGTTCGGATACCATACTCTCCCCTGGGCACAGGTCAGCAGATTGTGAATCCTGGGAAGGCACAGGGGAAGGTGGACTGTTAGTGATAGCAGGAGTGGTTACCAAGGTTGCCTGGCCCAGTCTGGTGCAATCAGAATCACCTTGCAATGCTGGGATCTGATTTTTACTAACACCTTGAAAAGAAGAGGGAAGGGGAAAGCATACAGAAACTTCCCTTCCCAATCCAAAAGAAGGGCATCCAGGGGGACTGAGCCCATCACTGGGGGCCTGCAACAGAACAGTGGAAGTTGGTGGTTGTCTGGGGCTGCAAAGAGGTCTATCTGAGGGGTGCCCCATCTGGCAAAAACTGTCCCCAGCACTCGAGGATTCAGGGACCATTCGTGATGGCCCTGAGAAATCTTGCTGAGGGCATCCGCTAGGACATTGTCCTTCCCTGGCAGATGAACTGCTATTAGAGAAGTGTTCAGGGAGTAAGCCAGAGACCACAACTTCATTGCCTCGTGCACAAGGCCGACGCACCGAGTGCCCCTTTCTTGTTGATGTACCACATTGTTGTGGTATTGTCTGTTCTGACCTGGACTACTTTGTTCTGGACAGATGCAGAAAAACTTGAAGAGCTAAAAAGACAGCTCTGAGTTCCAGCAAGTTGATGTGGAGCAGAGATTCCTGGGGGGACCACACTCCCCGTGTGGAAAGGTCGCCCAGATGTGCTCCCCACCCCAGGAGGGAGGCATCCGTAGTGAGGGTGAGGGAGTGGGAGATAGGAATGAAGGGGACCCCCAGTCTTAAATTGCTCTGATCTTGCCACCACTGAAGAGCTAGGATCAGGGTTCAGGTCACTGGAACCAGTTTGGTAAGGGGGTCCCTCCTTTGGGACCAAAAGGCCCTCAAATGAAACTGAATGTCTCTCATTTGAAATCTTGCTCCTTGCACTACAGCTGTGGAGACCGCCATGTGCCCCAGGAGCTGCAAAAAGTGTCTTGCTGGTCGAGAGACCTGCAGGTGAAAGAGGAGGCCAGGGCAATCAACTTCTCTACCCTTTCCAAGGGGAGGAAGGCCCTGGCCAGCTTTGTGTCCAATTCCGCACCTATGAAAGTAAGTACCTGAACTGGTTCTAGAACTGACTTTGGTAGATTTAGCAGGAATCCCAGGGAGGTGAGAAGCTGCTGTGACTTGCAAGTGGATTCACCTGTTCTGAGACTGTCCTACAATGAGCCAGTCATCCAGGTAAGGAAAACAGCAACCCTTGCCTTCTTAAATGAGCCACTGCCACGGCTAGACATTTCGTGAATACCCTTGGAGCAGAGGTAAGACCAAGGGCATTGCCCTGAACTGGTAGTGGCCTGAGGGCAGTTCAACCTGAGGTACTTTCGGTGAGAAGGCCTGATTAGGACATGAAAATAAGCATCCTTGAGGTCCAGGGAGGCTAGCCAGTCCCTGGTCTCAGTGAGGGCAATATCATTGCCAGAGTTAACATTTTGAACTTTGGTTTCAAAAGGTGTTTGTTCAGATATCTTAAGTCTAGGATGGGCCGCCATTCTCCTGTCTTTTGGTGAAGAAAGTATCTGGAGTACAGACCCCTGCCCTGGTGTAAAGGAGGAACCCTTTCCACTGCTTTGAATTTAACAGGGCAGAGACCTCTGCTTCCAGAGCAAGGGTCTCTAGGGGCTTGCAGGAAAGTGTCTGGCCTCATCTTTGGAAACTGTTTGAAGCTGAGAACCAGACCCTGGCTTACTACTTCCAAGACCCATTTGTCCGAAGTTAGGACACCCAGTTCCGACTGAAGTAAGCCAACCCTGCCCCCTACTGGTACGGGAGATCGGCCTGGGCACCCCATCAGGGTGCCTGCTTGGCAGATGCCTTAGGCTGAGGGGTGGGGACGGCTTACCTGCGCCCTGCCTGCCTCTCTGCCTCTGAAAAACCTCTGAGCAAAAGCAGAGGAGGCTTGGGATTGATAAAAGGCCTGTGGAAAGGCCTGCCCTTACCTCTGGGTGTGTGCCTCTGGGGAGTGGCTTGCGCTCCTTGGCCTGGGCACTTTTGTAGGTAGTTCTGTATTCATCCATCTTTTCATATAGTTCTCTGTCTGCTCCCCAAACAGAGAATTTCCTACCACAGGAAAATCCATAGCCTTAGACTGAGTGTCCTGTGACAGATTAGTGCACCTGAGCCATGCCAACTACGGAAAGTTACAGAAGTGGCCATGACCCTAGAGGAAACATCATTAACATCAACAGCAGCATGAAATTGAACTTAGAGGCTTCAATGCCATCAGCAGCCACCTGTTCCATTCACTAGCCAGCTGGCCATGGGCCTGCTTGGCTAACTGCATAACTGTATCCCATCTAGATTTCTGATATCTAGCCACCTAAGCCATATAATTTGCCTGCCTGAGTCCCAAAGAGGCTGCCAAATACTGCTTTTTTGCCATGGCATCAATCTTCCTAGAATCTTTATCAGGAGGATGTGAAGCCAGCTGAATGTTAGTTTTGTCACCTGCAGCCTGTACCACTCCTACATGACTACACTGCTCAGAAAGGAAGTCTGTATCAGGGCCTGATAGAGTATACCTCTTGTCCATCTTTTTATCAACAGGAGGAACAGAATTTGGATTTTTAAAATTTTCATTGTTTGCTTCTAAATGACTTATGCAAAGGAATAGACAATCTCCTAGACTCTGGAATATCCATCATTTCAACATAATCAGGCTCCTCTTGCTCATCCACAGCCTCTTCTAAGGGAAGCTGGAGGGTTTCAGCAACTTTATAAAAATAAATGAGATGGGACTCAGACAGCATGGGGAGATTCTAATGGTCTGTCTGGAGAGATGTCCGTTCAATGGGCACATCCAGACCCTCCCAGCCACATACATACTGTTCATAATCCTCCTCCCCTCCTGTGGTTCATAAAATTCTCAACATCATACTTTGAACTCCATCAGGACCGAATTAACCAACCTTTGCCAACTGATGGTGGTTCGGAGGTCCCTGAGACAGTGACTGGACAATTTGTATGGCTTTTGCTATCTCTGCAGCAGTTGGAGAGGCAATTTTGGACTCAAGACCTACTGATTTCCTGGATTTTTTTACTGGGGCTGGTTCCACAGAACCAGCTTTTCTTTTGCCCGAGGAAGTCTCGCCCTGGTCAGAGGGCACTCCCTCTGGTCCAGTTGGTACTGGACCGGCCTGGCCATCCGGGTCAGCGGACTTTTTGGCCTCTTGTTCCCTGAGCCTGCCCAATTTTTTTTCCAGGGTGGCTGCAGGGAAATTCTTGCAAATCTGGCAGTCTGACTGGAGGTGGTCAAACCCAGACAATAAACATGTGGTGTGTGGGTCAGCCTTGGCAAGGTTCCCCACAAGCATCATAGTGTTGAAACCCGGGCCCGGTTTTTCTTTTGGGTTTCTCAGACATAATGCCAGCCTAACCAAAACTTGCCCTTTTAATGGCAGTGCTAGGAAAGACATCCTTATCGGTTACTAACCGTGTCACGGGTATTTGAAAAACAAAATTAAAAGTCCGTTTTTTTAGAACCCGATAAGAACCGAACGCACTCTAAATTCACATACAATGCTTTAAAAGTATTTTAAAAGAACCGATCGGTTCAGAACCGAACCGATAAATAACAATTTCCACACAGACTAAAGACCTGTACTTACGGTTACCAGATAGAGCTTTGAACCGAAATGCGGTAAAATAAAACACTTTTCCCGGTTAATTTTAACCGAGAAATACTGATTTTAACCGAGAAATGAACCGAGCTGAAGGAGAGCTCTCCAGAGCGACTGTTCAGTGAGGCGGAGTAAAGAATCTGACAGTTTCTATTTGAAACTAGCCAGATAGAGCTTCTAAGAGGAGTGCTCGCGCTCAGAACTCCGTCCTGTATGGAGTTAACTCTTTCCTCTCCGGGGCAGTTCAAGTGCTGTGGCTAACTGCTATTGTCATAATATAGCAAGACTTCATGTTGTTTGAAAGACCAAGGGAGAGATTCTCAAACGGTTTTGGGACTACGTCCCACACCGCAACTCCAGTTGCAGACCAAAATCTCCACAGCTGCGGAGATTGCTATTCTCATCCACAGCAGCTGCAGAAGATGTTACGGCTGGTCCTATTCGCTGTAACATTTTTCCACAACTGTGGGGATTTCTATGGCAACACCACCCACAAGCTGCCATAAATCATGAAGCCAGTCGTAAACCAGCTCCACTTTTGAGAATACTGTAGCTGCGGGAGAAACTGTGGTTCCGAAAGTGGCAACCCACTTGCGCAGTTTTTCCTGCAGCTGCGGGGTTTTCAAGATCTTTCAGAATCTGGCTCCAACTGTCCAGTCAGTCTGCCCAAGTTCCCTATTTAGCCCTGGGACCATCTGTCCCCCCAGAGTCTTAACCCTCCCCATCCTTCCACCATTCCCCTCCCAGCCTCTGCTGTCCCAAGCAACCACTATACCCTTCCTTCAATCCCAGCTGTGCTTGAACCCACCAACAGTTTTAGCACACCCATCACTTTGGCAGACACTGTTCCATGGCTGCACCACCCTTTCTGTAAAACAATACTTCCTCATGTCCCTTCTGAGCCTCCCTCCTGCCAGTTTCCACATGACCATGAACTAATATTCAAGCAAAGTATGTCCCAGCAGTTCACCTTATTAATTCCTTTTAGGAACGTGAAGGTCTCAATCATCTCCCCTCTCCCACCTTGTCTCAAGCGAGTACATGTTCAATGCCTTGAGATGCTCCTTACAGGGCCTGTCCTGTTGGCCTAAATCATTCTTGCCACCCTGCACTGCACTGTCTCAAGCCTATTTCTATTCTTCCTGAGGTGTGGACTCCAGAACTGGGCACAGTACTTCATATGTGGCTTCTCTAAGAATCGATATATAGAAGAAATATTACCTCTTCCCTTCTGCAATCAGTATCCCTCCTGAAACATCCCAGCATTCAGCTTGTGTTACTATATGCCTTGCTGGACCGAATCGATAGTTTGAGGGAGTCACTGATGATAACTGCAAGGTCATGTTCCTCAGCTGTAGTGTTAAGTCTCACCCCACCCATCACTCTCTCCTGGGGTTCTTGTTCCCTTGCACTTTTTGGTGTTGAATTTCAACTGCCAAACCTTAAGCCACCCCTTGAGCTTTTGTACATCACTCTGCGTTTCCCCGATTCCCTCATTGCTATCCACCCTCTCACAGAGCTTAGTGTCATCTGTGAAGAGACACAGCTGCCCTGGATACCCTCACTAATGTTGCTAAGGAACATATTGAAGAGGACCAGTCCCAGAACAGACCCCATGGTACCACACTCATGATCTCCCTCTCTGCTGACTTGGCCCCACTGACTACAACCTTCTGCTGCCTCCTTTTTAGCCAGTTACCTACCCTGTTTACTATGACCTTAGCTGCACCTAGATCCTATATCTTTTTCAGAAAGCATCTGTGAGACACTGAGTTGAAACCCTTGCTGAAGTTTTTTTTGTTTGTTTTTTGTTAGTTCTTTAACCAGGACTAGCACACTAAGCTGAAAGCTTTTTTACAGGTGTGACCTGGGAGCACAGGGAAGTTAAGCGACTTGCTCAGGGTCACACAGTCTGCAAGTGGAAGCTGTGGGATTCAAACCCAGGTCTGGTCTGCTGGATGTCACCAGATTTGCAGCTCAGAACCTTAAACCACTGCACTAAACTGCCTCCCTAAAGTTGAAGTTGAAATACAGCAAATCCACAGCATGGCCCCTATCCAATTCCCTCATCACCTAGTCAAAGAAAACTATCAGGTTAGTCTGACAGGACCTCTCTGCCAGGAATCCGTGCCATTTACTATCCTGCAGCCTGTTGCTCTCCAAGTAGTCCACTGGTATCCCTTGATAATCGCAAGTAAATAACAGCGACTACAATACCGCGACTCAGTAACAGCGAAAACAGTAATGGCAAACTGCACATAAAAGCGCTTTGCCATAATAGCGATTACTGGTCAACAAAAAACAGCGAGGGTATGTAATCGCGATTATGGACATCATACTCAGCAGTTCCGCACTCTGCACTTCTGCCAACACTTCTGCTGCAAGTCCACACTGTAACTGACAAACTGAACCCATCTGAATTCAAAGCTTTACCTATTTTAAATCTTGTAACTGGATTCCACAAGGAAGAGCTGTTGGAACACACCAGTGACAGCGACACATCTCTGTGGCACAGTGTCGGGAACGTAGTGGCGATTCACTGTACTGGCTGTGCACTCACTCCTTCGCTCTGCATGCAGTATCGGGGATGGTAGACACAGAAAGCTAGCTGTAGGTGAGTGACAGACACAGGGACACTCTCAGAACTGTGCACTGTTTGCTGCTACATTGGGGGGAAGATCATTCTGGAACGGAGAAAAGGCTGGGGGATGGGGGTTTGTTCTGAAGTGCAGTGGAAGAGTGCACCGGGTAGATGGGTCAGAAGAAAAAGTACAGACTTGCCGACCACCAAGAGAACTACTTTATTAATCAGGCTTACTCAGTACTCACAGTAAGTAATAAAGTAATTTCAGGCGTTTTAGTCTCGTGCTCAGATTGTATCAAAGTGAATGAGCTGGTATATACTGTACTCCAAAAACGGCATTTTATATTTCAACAAGCATTCGTCAATGCTGAATGCTGTCTTGCTGGCGTTGGCATAGGTAGTGCAGGAGTTAGAGAGATGCATAACAGGAATGGCAGTGAAGTATGGAACCGACGTCGTCCTTACCCTCTGACTCCTGTAGAGACTGGATAGGAGATTGAGGTGTGCCTTGGGTCATCGGCCATAACGCCATGCCATTCTTCGCCTCACCCCACCCTGCAGACTCTGACAAGTGTCGGTTGTGCCTTGGGGTCGCCGGGACTTATGCTCTCCCCATTCCATAAGGAAGTATGTTGAGATGGGTGCAGTATAGGAGAATGGGGTGAACTTTGGGGCTGAAGAGTCCAAGGCACACCTTGATGCCTGTCAGTGGCTGCAGGGTGGAGGTGGAATGGTGTGAGCATTACAGCCGAACATCTAAAGGCACACCCCTGATGCCTGTTAGTCTGTACAGGGTGGGACATTATAGTTAGAAACCCTAAGCCTCAGGCGTTTGTTGGTATTTGCACTTCAAATTTTCAAAATGGCCTTTTTGTGACCCCCACCTCATGAAAGCATTTGGGACCTCTGCTCATGAACAGTGGCACTGTGATTTTGTTAATCTGTCCCGAACGTTGATTTCCCACAGCGACTGCACCATTCTGCACCACATGTGCGAAAACACAGTTTGGGCAGGATGTGAAAAATGATAGCTACAACATTTATAAGGAGGTGTGAAGATATGGCAATACTGAAAATCTGGAGTGAAAATACTCAAAATTCTCGAAGTGGAGCGCTAATGAGCAGCTATAGAGACAAGACGCACACCTCCAGAGCTCCGCACCATAGCGACTAAAAATATTACTTCTATATCTGCAAATACCTCAAAAACTCCAGAAAATAGCCCAAAAACGTCTGCTAATATGGACGAGTACCTGGCATCATGGAAAACGTCGAGGCAAGGTTAAAAACCAGCAAAAAAAATCCACAAGAGAATCCACTGTCTGGACTGGGCCAAATCGCCTTTTCTGCGACCAAGCTAGCAATTAGCAAAGCTGTTTCTGAACAAGTGGTGCCAGATCTGCAGCCACACTCATGAACATGCCTCTGGGAGAAGATGACATAAGATTCTAGACATATTGCTTTGCCTGGAAGATGAAGGGGGAGGACGAGTTAAAGCAGTGAACAAGAGGAAGAGAAAGAGGGAGGGGAAAGAGAAAAGCAAAAAGAAGAAGGGGTCAAAGAAACTGAGCTAAGGGGATAAGGGATCTGGAGTATATATGTGTTAATGGAATACGAAGGTCAATAAAGAGTGTGCGGAGGGAGGGGGGTGATGGGGATTCTGATACATGAGATAAGAAACATTCACTTAAACCAAATTGCAAACATGACTGTATATATACTGTTAGATGCTAGTTTGTTATGGCTGGGCTTCGCCCACAACAGTTACTGTTTAAGACTGTTATACAAGTTCTTTTATATTTCTCATTCTTTATGGCTGTGCTCTGACTACTATTCACGGGTAGGGAGGGAGAGAGAGAGGGGTATAAAGCTGATTCATCCTGAGTCTAAGTGGCAATACAGGAAGAACGCGGGGGAGGATCATGGCTAGGCCACAACACTGCAATAGTATTTTCTGGAATGTCAGGGGTTTCACCTCACCTGCTCAAAGAGCCAACATTTTGGTGGCACTTAAAAGGAAGAATGCGATGATATCCATGCTACAAGAGATGCAACTGATACATAAAGAGCATGACAAACTTGTGGGGTGGGGGTGGGGTGGGCGGGAGCCTGCCATGCATCCTCCTACAGTTCTCATAAAAAGGGAGTTGCAATTTTTTTGCATAAAAATCTTCCCTTTGAACACATTCGCACAGCCAGAGACCCACTAGAGGGACGATATGTTTTTGTAGTTGATAAGATACGAGGGAGGGAGATCACACTGGGAAACATCTATGCGCCTGCAGTAGTGGATCCTGAATTCTACCAAAATATGCTGGATCTGATGATCAGGGAACAATTTCCCAACTTGATTCTGGCTGGGGATTTTAATTGCATCATAGACCCCAAACTTGACTACCCAGGCACAAGGCTCAGAGAAACTGTCTTTGTAAAACAATGGCAACAGGGTCTTGCAGACCCTGATTTGGTAGACACATCGCGAGTGGCAAATCACGGTGTTCGAGAGTACACATTTTATTCAAACCCCCATGGTATGTGGGTCCAGACTGGACTACGTATTCATGTCCAGTGACTCTACCTCAAGGTGCAGAAGGTGACCCACAGTCCCATCCTTTTACTGGATCATGCTATGGTCCAGATGGATATAGAGTTGTTGCACACATGGGAAGGGAGGGGGTCATGGCATTTTCTGACTTATCTACCGGCCAAGCAGGAATTTAAACAATTCCTCAAAGCCCAGTGGACCGAATTTGAAGCTACAAATAAGGGATCTGTAGAATCTGTGGGTACATACTGGGAGGCCAGTAAAGCTTTTATAAGGAGGGTTATAATAGGATACACGGCAAGACTTAAGCAGGACCGGAAAAAGAAACAGCAGGAACTAGAAGATAGGGTTAAGGTGCTGGAAGCACTGGTAGCACAAACCTGGGACCCTTCCCATAGGAGAGAAATGAAAATTACGTACCTCCCGTAATTCTTGATCTTCTTGGACGAGTCTCCACCACTCATTCACACTATTGGGATCTGCGCCGGAGGCACTAAGACCCATCGGGAGCAAACTTTTTGCTGGGGAGTCGACGCCAGAGATGGAGCCACGAGGAACGGCGTCGAGAGCCCTAGCTCACATGAGCAATGACTATCTCGGCCGACTTCCCAACCGCCTCAGTACGTTTTTGCAGCGTAACTAACCTAGAAGGGTAGCCTAACCTAAAAAAAAATGGACATAAAATAGTCCGGACGACCGGTGTAAGAAGAGTCAATAAAGAAGTCTTCAAGGCCTAAAGATTTGAGGAGTGAAGACCAACAAGAGGTGAGCTCGGGGATGGAGGGTGGGCATGAGATGAGTGGTGGAGACTGAGTCCCAAGAAGATCAAGAATATGACGTAATTCATTCTTTGTATCTTCCCTGGACATAAGTCTCCACCACTCATTCACACTATTGGGAGAGTACCGAGCTAATAATCCCCGAGAGGGCGGCAGGAAAACCCAAGAGCTCACGTTTGTTAAGACAGAAGTCCATTAAGGATGGCTCTGCCAAAGGAAGAATGTCGTCTGGCATGGACATCGAGTGCATAATGCTTAATTAAAGTATGCACTGAGCTCCAGGTGGCTGCATTGCAGATGTCTGCAATGGGCATGTTGCGGATTTCTGCTAGGGATGCCGCTACCGCTCGGGTAGAGTGAGCGTAAACTCTACCCTCCAACTTAACCTGCGCCATGGAATAGCAGTGACGAAGGCAAGCCACTAGCCGTGCTGAGATACATCTAATAGCGACAGGTTGACCCAGCCAGGCCTCACTGAAGGAAACGAACAGTTGCTGGGCTTTACGAAAATCCTTGGTTCTATCTAAGTAGAAACGCAAGGCCCTCTTAACATCCAGAGAATGAAGAGAGCGTTCCTCTTCATTTTGGAAGTCTGCAAAATAAGAGGGAAGGACCAAAGGCTGGTTAAGATGAAATTCTGACACAACCTTAGGAAGAAATTTAGGATGAGTATGAAGGACTACTTTGTCCTTATGGAACACAGTATACAGAGGGTCTGTGACCAGGGCATGTATCTCAGAGACCCTACGGGCTGAGGTAATGGCCACTAGGAAGGCAGTCTTCCAGGTGAGAAACTTTAGCTCACAGGTAGCTAGAGGCTCAAAAGGTTTCCGAGTGAGCATGTCTAGCAGAAGATTAATGTCCCAGGCTGCAACAGGACATCTTGTAGGGGGGTCCAGTGTGCAGAATGCCCTTAAGAAATCTCTTAACCATAGGTAACTGAGCCAGTGAAAGAGAAAAAAACGGCTCATGATACGCTGAAATGGCACTAAGGTGAACCTTAACTGTAGAGTACTGGAGACCTGAAGTTGAGAGGTCCAAAAGGTACTCCAAGACTTTATCTGGAGGGCAGGAAAAGGGATTCAAAGAGGACTTTGCACACCAGAGGGAAAAGCGCTTCCACTTAGCTGTGTAAGTTTTCCAAGTGGCCGGCTTCCGCACAGCCAGAAGGACATCAGAAACTCTTCGAGAGACATTGAACCGATTTACTTCTACCTCTTCAGGAGCCAAGCGTGAAGGTGAAGAGATGTCAGATTGGGATGGACCACCGGTCCCTGAGTTAAAAGGTTCATCTGCAGGGGGAAGTGGTCTCGGAGGAACTGCCAACATACTGTTGAGAAGTGGAAACCACAATTGTCGAGGCCAAAAGGGAGCAATGAGAATCATCTTGTCTCCCTGAGACTCGAACTTGAGGAGTACCCTCTGAATTAGAGGAAGAGGCGGAAAGGCAGAAAGAAAGCGTCTTGTCCACCGCAGCCTGAATGCATCCTGACAAAAAATGCCAGACCCTGGATTTCTGGAGCAGAAGAGAGGCAGTTTTGCATTGAGTGGGGAAGCAAAAAGGTCCAGGTCCGGAGTTCCCCACTCTTCGAATAGTGATTGAACTATGGTTGAGTCGAGAGACCACTCGTGAGGATCTATCTCTGTTCTGCTGAGACGGTCTGCCAAGTCGTTCTGTACACCTGGCAGGTAGATTGCTTGAATTAGAGCCTTGTGCTCCAAGCACCATTCCCAGACCCTCATCGCTTCTCTGCATAAGGGTAAGAATGAGCACCGCCCTGCTTGTTGATGCAATACATCACTGCTTTGTTGTCCGTTTGGAGGAGAATATTCTTGTGACAGAGAATGTCCTTCAAAGCTCGGACCGCATAAAGGACGGCTCTCATTTCTAGGACATTTATGTGAAGCTGGGACTCGAGTTGAGTCCACACACCCTGAGTGTGGAGAGCCTGACAGTGAGCTCCCCCACCCCATTAGTGAGGCGTCTGTGGTAATGGAGATCTGATGGTCCAGAGGGGCAAAGGGGTATCCCTGCAGGAGATTGTCCTCTTGAGACCACCAGGTGAGAGACCTCCGTAGGTGTTCTGTCACCTTGATGAGATAGGACTGCGGGTGAGTGGTTGGAGAACACTGAGTACTGAGCATCCACTGGGTGGTTCTCATGTGCAGACGGGCCAGAGGTACAGTGAACACTGAGGATGCCATGAGGCCCAGCATCCGTTGCATCGAGAGCGCTGTAACTGACCTGTCCTCTCCGATGTAACGGGCCATCAGAAGGATATCATTCCTTCTGTCCTCTGGGAGAAAAGCCTTCCGCACAGGATGTGTCCAGAAGGGTCCCTATGAAAAGGAGCCTCTGGGAAGGCTGCAGCTGTGATTTCATGAGGTTCAGCAGGACTCCCATGGACATAAGGAGGTGAGAGGCTGTCTCTACAGCATCCAGAGTCCCTTGCCTGGAAGGACTTGCCAGAAGCCAATCGTCCAGATAAGGGAACACCTGTATTCCGAGTTTTCTGAGGTGCGCTGCGAGAAAGGAAAATTACGTACCTACCGTAATTCTTGATCTTCTCTTGTATCTTCACCATTCATTACTTCCTGGGTGTAAGCTGAGGTGCTGCATTCACCACGGGAGCTTTTTTTTTTTAATTGCCTAACGCCCCGCCCTCGAGAGCGACGTTAGCGCGAGGGGCGGCCGCAGAAGCGATCACTCCTCCAACTCAGTTCTGTGAGCCGGAGAGGCAAAAGAGAAAGCAGAAAATATAGATAGCGAGGCAAGATAGCCGAGGATAGCAAAAGCAAGGAAGAATGAACCGAAAAGGAATAAGCCGATGGAGGAAGGACAGAGGAGATAAGAACATCCCTAGTCTAGGGACTGCAGGGCCTCCTTACCTGGGCGACTTGGGAGGAGAGATGAGTAAGGAAATGAGAAAATAGAAGAAGAAGAAGAAAGAGAAGAGAGATGGGATGTTGAAGGACCAGAATGCCCCACGAGCATAGTTAGCTTGTAGCTGAAGGCTCGACTCAAAGGGAAGCAAGAATCTCTGAGATAGAGCTGAAGAGAAGGTTCACCAACCCGCTAGACAGACTCAGGAGGGCATAGTCCCTCATCTTCAACATGCCATTGTTCATGACACCCGCCTCGGGCTCCTGGCCGGAAGGCCTTTAACTGGAGGACACCCGAGGAGGAAGAATAAAACCCAGCAGCATGAGAGTGCTGCTCAGGGGTTTAGAAATGGAAATGCAAGCCTTTCAGGCGCTTCAAGACAGAAATGGGACTCAGACTGACTGGCTAAGGCAGGCCAAGGCTTAGGCTGGTTAGGATTGGATATGGTCAGCAGAGCTCTATTGTAAAATTGCCCAGGAGGACACTTAAAAGGAGAAACCAATAGCAAAACAGCGAGAAGGAAAGCCTACCTTCTCATTTGCCTTCTTGTTTGATTTCTCCTTTTGACTAGATGCATGACCCAGATACCAAGATGCCTATAGCAGTCGGAGAGAGTTCCTCAGCATTTTTTTTTTTTTTTTTAAAAGAAGAAAGGAACAGACGCATTGCTCCTCTGCTCTGCAAGGCAAGAATAGAGGGGGAAAGATTTCAGGGCAACTATCTGAACACGGGATTGCAGGATCAAAACTGAATAGCCTGAGCCAGACCAAAACCCCAGAGGTATCTTGCCAGAAGAATAGCAAGAGAGTAGTGCAGTCTGATCGCCAATGCAATCCACTAGATGGCCCATGAATCTTAGAGTAAGTAATTTTCTGGGTGTAGGACCCTCCCCTTAAGAAAGAACTTTTTTTTTTTTTTTTATTTATTTATTTTTTTGAAAAATTAAGAATTTTCCCTATATTTTATAAACAAAGAGAAAATGCAGAGAGAGGAAGGAGACGGGAGGTGGAGAAGCCACAGGAGGAGGCCACTGAGGGGATGGTGGGGTAGTAATGAATGAGGAAGATACAAGAGAAGATCAAGAATTACGTAGGTACGTAATGTTCCTATCTTCCCTTGTCAATCTTCACCATTCATTACTTCCTGGGTGAGCCAAGCTCTCTTCCCAGGAGGGGAAGAGGCCATACCCTGAGGGAACAAGACCTCAGCCTTCTGCTGGTGAGAAACAGAAGGAGAAGACCCTGGCTTATTAAGAAAGCCTAAGTGGGAGAAGAGCTAGGAGGTGCCTCCCGAGGACGAGGAGACGGATGGAGCCCCTGTAAAAGTCTCCTAGCTCTGGATGAGAAAGACGGGTCCCCCGGAAGGCGGAGCGCATCACCCTACGCCGGGCCAGGGGTGACAACCTGAAGAGACAAAGCCATGCCGTCCTCCTGATGCAGATCGCTGTCCCAGCAAGCCTGGAAGCCACCTCATTGCGCCATAAGATGCCCTTGCTTGTGTCTTGCCAGCTCCAGGCCTACCGCTGGAGAGGGCAACGGCTTGTCTGGTTTGCTCCGTGTCAGGCATAGATGCCAGCAGCTGGGACATCATCGACACAGATGCCAGTTGTAGGCAGCGTGGGAGCCTGATGTGATGCAATACATGCACTCGCACGGAGAAGAAGAGAACACTCTTCGCCCCCAACGGTCGAACTGGAGAGAGTCCGAACTGGGGATGGTCGGCTGCCAGGCAACGGCGCCCAGAAGGAGTATCCAGGTATACCAAACCTGAGGACGGGTTGGGAAGGGAACCTAGAGACTCAGAGGGGGCACAATACCTATGCTGGCAGTCCGCCGGGGCTGGGGAAGAAACGGCAGGGAACTGCCAGGACCGGATAGACGCCTCCTGGAAGGGGATAGGCCAGGAAGGTACCACCAGATGCTGGGCACTGAATTCACCAAGGAATTCACGCGTCACCCGTTCGGTATTGTCTCTCCGAACGTAGGAAATCCGAAGATCCCTCACCATCCTCGAGAGGAAACGCTGATATTCTGTGAAATCAGTATCGGAGGACAGATGAGCAGGGTTCTCCCTCAGAGGAGGGAGACGGATGATGGGGAACTGGAATGTCCAGAGGATTCCTGCGGCGGTGGGAGAGTTGAAGACCCGCTCATGCATGTAACTAACATATGAGGGAAGGCCGCAGAGAACTCTGAACTGCTCCCAGGATAACGGACCCGAGGGACCGATATGGCCTGGGAGCGGGGTGGTGAAGGCAGAGAGATGGGAGAGGGCACCTCCGAGGAGGCAACTGCTCTCTGCGAGGGCTCTGGAATCCGGGGAAGGGAGCTCTAGTAGGAGGGATCCCGGATATCAAACCAGGCCGCAGAACGGAACTCTGGGGAAGCGGAACCTGGAAGAGCCCTGGGGGAGAAACTCCCCTGTGACGACGCCGGGATTGCATGGATCCAGAAGGGCAGTCCGCACAAACGCCGCCAGAGGACACCCTAGAACCCTGGTGGGAGGGGCGGGCTCTGCCACGGCTCCTGGCCACCCCGCTGAGGTGGCCAAAGAAGACCGAGCAGGACGCCTGCCCTCAACCCTCGGATTCCAAGAGGGCCTCCTCCCGACTGCAACGTTCCCTAACCTCTAGAGGAGGTAACAGCACCGGGGTAGCTGTCACCGGCTCCAGAGAGGGGAGCCCCTCCGTCCACCCCCACCGCCTGCCCCCGGGACTCTCGGCCACCCCAGCCGAGGAACCTCGGGAGACGACGGCAGGGGGACAGAGGAGGGCCCGCGCCGCCTGGTACCCCAGCCACCGAGGACCCAGATTCAAGAATGGGGGTGCCAGGATGGGTCCACATTCTGAGTCATCGCCTCCGAGGAGGACGAGACCAGCAGGACCTCGATGCTGGCCACCCCAGGGGTCCCCGAGGCCACGGGGCCGCGAACGGCCCCGGTACCTAGTGCGACGCTGCTCGCCCCCACCACGCCGGCAGCATGAAGGCCCAACCCCACACCCCCAGCGGCTCCGGCAGACCCGGCACCGCCCGGAGGAGGGGGAAGGCTGCCGACGCCGCCGGCGGCGTCGGGAGGCGAAGCGGCACCGTCGGCGGCGCCGCCAGGCTCATCGGCACGAGGCCAAAACGGCACCGCCAACAGCGCCACCGTATCACCGGCGCTGGTGAACGGGCGCTGATCCAAAGCGCGCGCGAACGGGCACTATTTGATCACCGCACCGCGAACGCGCCGGATCCAAACGGCGCCGAGGCGACGCCGAGGGTCCACCCAGCCGCCCAGCCAAGGGCCTCGGCATCGGGGGAGCCTGCACCGAAGAGGTGACTGCCGAGGCGGTGTCAACGCTATGCGCCCGGAGGGGACTACGACGCCCCACACCACGGAAGGGCCTCCCTGCAAGAAGGGAAGAGGAGACCCCTCCTCCTCGGACCAGAGAGGGCTCGGAGGGGACCCGGGAAAGGCCTATGATCTCGCCCGAGATTCGCCGAACGACGCTGTCCCCGAAGTCGGCGGGCCTTGCCGAGCTTGTATCATGACTTCGAGGACGCGACGGTCCATCGAGAAACAAGCGCCGCACGAATCCATATTATGGTTGGGTCCCAGGCAACGAAGACAGACGCTATGCCGGTCCGAGACGGAGAAATGCCGCCGCAGGAGCACCGACGATAGGCACGGCCCGCCTTAGAAGAACGCTTCGCCCAGAACCGGACATAACGCTAAATAAACAAGATTAAACACAGTCGGAAATACACCCGCGCCGCATAAAGGAAAGGAACAGTCTTCATCAGAGGCGCGAGTGTAGAAAAGGAGTCGGATACGCACTTTTCGTTAGCTACCGCGAACAGGTGCTGCCTCGACGGGCGGAGAAACAGAACTGAGTTGGAGGAGGAGTCGGAGCAAATTGACGGCCGCCGCGATGACGCATGACGCCGCTTCTCGAGGGCGGGCCGTTAGGCACTTAAAAAAAAAAAATTCGCGGACGGGCAGCGCCTCCGGCTTACACCCAGGAAGTAATGAATGGTGAAGATTGACAAGGGAAGATCTGCACAACACTTTGTAAAAACTCGCGGCGCCGAGGATAGCCCAAAAGGCAGGACGCTGAAGTGATAATGTTGTCCCAGAGCCACAAACCTCAGGAATTTGTGATGCCTCGGGTGAATGGGAATGTGCTGGTAAGCATCCTGCATGTCTAGGGAAGCTAACCAGTCATGCTGATGAAGCAAGGGTAACAGGGTTCCTAGAGATATCATTCTGAATTTCTCCTTGGGGAGAAATCTGTTTAGCTTTCTGAGATCTAGAATGGGGTGCATTCCGATGGACTTCTTTGGAACCAGAAAGTAATGAGAGTAGAACCTCAGAGCCGCTGATGCAGCAGCACAAGTTCTACTGCCCTGTTGTTTAGAAGGCCCTGAATCTCAAGTGTGAGAAGGTCTGACTGAAGGGCAGACAGCCTGGGCTGTCATTTGGGAGGACAATCCAGAGGGGTTTCCACAAAATTGAGTGAGTATCCCTATGGATTATCCAAGGACCCATTTGTCTGAGGTTATGGACTTCCACTGGCTGTAGAAGTGCATCACCGACCTCCCACCGAGAGGAAAAGTCCACCGGGCAGTTGAGGTGGGACTTGGGCCAGCACTATAGCATGCTGGCGCTTGGGCTTTGCGCTTGCTGCGCCTTCTTTTGAGGTTGGGCAGGTTGGTTCTTAGAAACTTCCTCTGCCTCTGCCTCGAAAGGACTGACGTTATGAAACTGACGCTACTGGCATGCCCTCGAGAGGGGGCAGCAGGGGGTCTAGCCAACTTAATGGCTGACCTAGTCTTTTGTGTAGCTTCTAGAGCTTGCTCGACCTGAGGACCAAAAAAGATATGCACCATCAGGGCAGTGCCATTACCTGCTGTTGCGCATCATTGGTGAAGCTCGAAGTGCGAGCCAGGAATGGCGCAGGTGCAATACCAGCAGCTGCTGAACGGGAAGCGGAGTTGAAAGCGTCCATGGCTGCTTTAACCTGTTGGTTGTTAGATTCAATACCCCTGGTAATGGTTTGGAGAAGCTCTGGTTTTGAACCGACCGGAAGAGCTTCAACCATTTGCTTGAGAGAGTGCCACAGGATATACTCGACTGAGAAAAATAGCCCTGGTAACTGGCAACACGCATACTTAGGGTAGAAGTGCACAGACCTCTTACCTAAGGTGTCTATCTTACAGATTCCTTGTTAATAGGTCGAGCTGTAGTGGTTTGAGGAAGGACGACCTTATCATTCTCTGCCAGGACTACAATAGGATCCGCAAAGGCTTGGGATGCCAGAATGGGACGATCCTTGGGGGCTGAATATTTTCTATCAATGGATTTAGCCACCGATGAAGAGACAGCAGGATTATTCCATACCATTTGAGACAGCATCTTGAAGGAAGGCTAAATCGGAGGAGTCAAATCCGTAGGGATCTCCGAGGCGTGAAGGTATTGGAGTCTTATAAATTTCCCAGGATTGATGTCTGTAGTCTGGAGAGAAAGTGTGGAAATCATATTCTTCAGCAGAGACTTAAATGACAGGTCCTCGACCACAGGCTCTGCAGCAGTAAAAGATCCTGCTTCGTCCACCTCATCGCCCAGCCGAAGGTCTGGGTCAGGCTCAATGTCATCTGCTGACAGTCCAGGAGAGACTGTATGGACAGGAAAGGGATGAAAGCCAGAAGAGGAAGGAGGAAAAGAGACAAAAGGAAAGTCCCCGAGAGCCCCCGGCGCTGAGGAGGCGCATGGCGCCGAGGAACCAGGCGGCGCCGTTGGTGACGCCATGAAGCCATGCAACACCGCGGGCGACGCCGAGGGCGGCCGCACGAGGCCACATGGCGCCGAAGGCGCTCCCAGAGACCGAAAAACAGGTTTTAAAGGAAAAAGAACAGGAGATAAGGGCATCAGTGTGGCCCCCTGCGCCGAAGCCATGTTGGGGGGGGGGGACACCTAAGCACGGAGTCGATGGCACCGAAGAAGGTGCCAAGACGACCAGGAAAGTCCAACCGCCTTACCTGGTCACCCAGAGAGCCCGGCGGCCCACGAACCATCGAGCCAGGTAGTCGAACCAACCTCCGAGCCCATTGCTCCACAACAGCGGCCCACTGATGAAACTGCTCATCTGAAGACCTACTCATGGCGGGTAGGACTCCGATGTCAAGACGTTAATACCAGAAGCGCTGTCGCCATCTGGCGAAGAGACCGCAACCAGCAATCGATAACTGAACGCTCACGCAAGAGATGTATCAGAGGGCGACTCTCAATGATGCCTTCTTTTAGACCTGCGGGTCAAGAAGAGCGCGAGCCAACGGTGCGGAGAATGCGATAGTTTGGCTTTATAAGCTTCCGCGGACCGCCATCCCCCGGCATTGGACTGACTGCTGTCATACCCCCTTCCGGAGAAGGCGGCGGACCGACCCAGCCCGACTGACTGAATAGTTTATATGAAGCTCCCCACCGCCACCTGACCTGTTCATGGTCGACCACAGTGTAGGCTGAGACTTTTTATCGCTTTTATTTAAAAATAAGAATAACTTAAGCGATACTGTATCGAGATAATACTACAAAATAATAAAACTGAAAACTATGCTGCTAGTTTGAAGTTTGACTCCCGACAGGGCGAGCCGTCGTCACTGAAGCGCTTTCTCGCGGCGGAAAAGGAACTGAGGCGGTTGGGGAGTCGACGCTGAGACAGTCATTGCCACGCGAGCTGGGCCATGACGCCGTTCTCGCAGAGCGCCATCTCTGGCGCCGACTCCCAGCAAAAAGTTTGCTCCCGATGGGTCCTAGTGCCTCCGACGCAGATCCCAGTAGTGTGAATAAGTGGTGGAGACTTACGTTCAGGAAGATCTGTATACAGTAAGAGAGGCCCTAAACCTAAATGTGATGGAGGAAGCCAGGGGGAAGTTATTCTTTGCACAACAAATAATCTATGAATGGGGAAACAGACCCGGCCCCCTGCTGGTGAGGCTAATGAAGGGAGGCAGAACCACAAAACAAATAGTAGCTATTAGAGATAAAACAGGAACTCTAATACATGAGAAGGGAGGCATAAAGATATGTTTTAAACAATTTTATGAGGCATTGTATAAAGCTGAATGCAAGGGCACGAAAGAAGCCATGGATAGATTTCTGGAGGGCCTACCAATACCACAGCTCAACGAACATCAAAGGGCTAAGCTGGTGAGCAAAGTTATGGTAGAGGAGGTGACAAGGGCAATTGGGATACTTAAGAGTGGTAAAACAGTGGGACCAGATGGTTTTGGCAGTGAATCTTATAAGGAGCTTCGGAAGGAGGTTGCTGCTCCTCTTAGGGATGTTCTCCAGGAGGCAAGGGGGGAGAGAGGGTTCCCTAGAACCTGCTGAGAAGCCAATATACACGTCATCCCCAAACCAAACAAGGATGAAACAGAGTGTGCCTCATACCAACCTATTTCTTAGTTGACTTATGATTGTAAAATGATGAAAAAAGGTATTGGCATTCAGATTAGAAAAAAATGTTACCCTCCATCATACACACAGACCAGACAGGATTTATACAAGGCAGAATGTCCTACTACAATATCAGATGGCTGCTGAATATTATCCACTGGGGCTCCAAAGTCAAAGACCAAACGTGTGTTATGTCAATGGATGCCGAAAAGGCCTTTGACAGAAGTGAATGGGAATACCTAATGAATATACTGGACAAATTTGAGGTGGGGGAGAAATTCATTCAGTTAGCAGGGGCATTTTACAGAACACCCTCTGCCAGAATCTTTATTAGTGGGTCAGTGTCTGAGGCTGTCATTCTGGAAAGAGGCACGCGGCGGGGTTGCCCTCTCTCCCCCTTGCTTTTCGCAATGGCCATAGAACCACTGACTAATAAAATCAGGGAAAACCCTGGAATTATTGGCATACCCGGAAAGGCAGGTAGGAAGCATATTATCACCCTATATGCTGATGATATCCTCTTCTCGGTGAAGCATCCTGAACAATCAATCCCCGCCATACTAAAAACTGTAGAGGCTTTTGCTACATTCTCCGGATATAAGCTTAACATTAATAAATCAGAATTAATGTACTTAAAGATGGACAGGGAGGTAAAGGAGAACTCATGGGGCCTGAGATTGGTGAAGGATGCCTTCACTTACTTGGGAATAAGGGTGGGTAAGGACCTGAAAGACTTATATAAATTGAATTATCTACCAATCATAGACATAATTTTCAAGGACATAAATAAGTGGAGAGCCCTGCCCATCTCAAGGATGGGTAGGATTAATCTCCTAAAAATGAATGTGCTGCCAAGAATTTTATACATCACACAAATGTTACCCTGGGGACTCAACAAGAAAGATATAAAACAACTGGAGAGAGGTTTTGCAGACTTCATATGGCAAGGAAAAAGGCCAAGGATTAGTCTAGCAAGGTTAAAGGCCGATAGCACAAAGAGAGGACCGAATTTCCCAGATATTAAGGGCTGTTATTTGGCCACAGAATTTAGATACTTTCACAACTGGATTAATAGGGGGGAGGCAGCAAATTGGCTCAACTTAGAAGAAAAAGGTAGCCCAGGGAGAATTTCTGCAAACCTGGGAGAGAATGGATTAAGAGCCTATAAAAGCTCTTGAGAATCCCAACCCACTGGTCGTAGCCAGCCTGGAAGCATGGAGAGACATGAAAAAAAGACAAAACATAATTCATGTTAATACTCTCCTAGTACCAGTGGCCAACAACCCAGATTTCTTGCCTGGCGTAGAATACGAGGGATTTAAGGATTGGCAAAGGAAAGTAATCCAATGACTAGGAGATTTAATAAAGAGAGAGGCAAGTTATGTGCTTTTCAAACCATCCAGAATGCACTAAATGTGCCTTCGTTTCATATATTCAAACATTTCCAAGTGAGGAATTATCTGAAAAAGTTAAATAGACAACTGGACCAAGAACCCGCTATGTGGGAGACTGAGAGACTGATTCTGGGAGCAAAGAATAATGAAAAGGGACTTACTGGGAGAGTGGCCAAGTCTAATAGGTTACACTTTCAAGGGGAAACACAAAAAGCTAAACAAAAGTGGGAACAGGATTTACAAGTAGAGATCTCGAAAGAGAACTGGGAGATGCTTCTTGGTACCCATATGGGCTTACTCCTCTGCAATAAATTCAAAGAATTGCAGAACAAATTCTTACACAGGCTTTACTGTCCCCCGAGTGTAGCACACAGCTGTTGCCCAGGGATATCCCCCCTCTGTGGGAAATGTGGGGGAGCCAGAGGCACGATTATTCACTACTACTGGGGATGCCCAGGAATCCAGAAATACTGGAAGGAGATTTGGAGAGAACTGGTTAAAATGGGGACAGGGTGGGGGCAGTGAGATTCTCTTCATGCTCCCTGTTGCTAGGAACTGCTGACCAAGAAGAGGAGGAATGGGGACTGTACCCCAGATGGATTAGAATCTTACTGGTCATAGCTAGACAGAGCATACAAAACATGTGGCTCATGAACCATACTCCAACAGTGACCCAATGGACAAATTCAGCTGTTAAGATCCTCTCAAGGAGGGGGCCTTTCTGGACACATTGGGGGAGTGAGTACACACTCTACGGGGGAGATATCTGTATTACAGGAGGGAAGTTTAAGTTGAGCGCAATAACCACACAGGAGACAGCATCCAGAAAGCAAGCAATTATTTTTTTACCTCCTCATCCCAGACTACATACAGAATTCCTATCTGACTTTAAAGTATATAGAGCACAATCATTTTTTTTTTTTAATTCCACTTTCAATCTATTTCGCATTTACTTAGTTCAATTCAATTTAAATCAACTTTAGTCATTCTCATTCTACTTAGTGTAAGAGGCTTGAATGTAGTTTAAAGAGAGGTGTTTTTGAAGTTATTATACTAGCATAGTAGAACTACTAAGATGCTAACCTAGTGTCTCATTTTTCTTATTAAGATATGGGTGCCTAAAGGATAAAGAAAACATTTCAGGTATGACAAGCTGTTATCTGACTTATATATGTATTAACATGGTATGATCTGAAACATTAATGGAACTGTACCTGTACCTTGTAATCAATATTATTGCTATGGACAAATATGAATAATCTTAATTAAAATATTATACAAAAAAAAAATTCTCGAAGTCACGAGAGTGTGTGAAAACTACAAAATGCACGCTTGTAACACAGTCATTTATGGAATTCTTTCACCAAATTTTTAACATAGGCACTTTGGGACCTCTGCTCATGAACAGTGTCACTGTGATTTTCGTAATCTGTCCCGAACATTGTTTTCTTACAGCAACTCCACCGGATAAGCAAAAACACATTTTAGGCAGGATGTGGAAAATGACAGCTGTACTGTTCATAAGGAGGTGTAAAAAAATGGCAATGTTGAAAATCTGAAGTAAAAATATTAAAATTCTCGGGTTACGAGTATGCGTGGAAACTGCAAAATGCACCCTCGAATACAGTGTATTTTTGAATTTTCACTAATTCCCAGCATAGGCTTTTGGGAACCCACTATGAACAATGACACTATCATTATTGCCGGTCCCCGAAAGGTGATTCCACACAGTGACCAAGAAATCACCTTCCGGGACCGAATAACGATGACAGTGACTGAATTCAAGAGGTGGTGTCCCAAGAACCCTATGTTGAAAATTTGGCACCAAAAGTCATAAAAATGGCCGAGATATCCACCTAAGTTGAAAAGCCCCCATTGATGCCATTATACAGCTTGCCGGCATTTCTTTAGTTCACAGTCGGCTTTGAAGAGTGCAGATGTGTGCCCGGTGCACCGAAGATCATCGCGCCAGGCTCCAGAGGTAAGTATGGGGTGAGGGTGTGTGTGGGAAGGTGGGGTATACAAAGGGTGGGCGTGGGTTAAGGGAGGGGCACTGGACATGCTGCGGGACCGTTTTCTCATTTTTCGGTGGGGGGAGGACAATGCAGGTCGGTTTTCTTTTTTTGCAGGTATGTTTTGGCACACTGGAGTAGGCTCCCAGTGTGTCACCTGTATTTCTGGGAAGGGGGACTGAAGCTGATGGGGACTGGGCCGCCCGTTGGCTAGGGGAGTGGCACCGGACACACCGAGGGCCATTTTTCTTGTCGGGACCCTATAAAACAACGCAGGTCGGATTTCTGTTTTTGCAGGTGTGTTATGGCACACTGGGGTGGGTTCCCAGTGTGCCACCTATATTTTTGGGGAGGGTGACTGGGCCACCCGTCAGCATAAAAAAGTGTCTGTCTGGAAGGGCACATGATGCCAAGGGGGATTGGGCACTCCCTTGGCACACAAATTACATTAGTAGGGGGCTATTATACCGACGTGGATTGGGCTCACCCATCGGCAAATTGAACTGGGGAGGGGGCATGATGACAAGGGGATTGGGCACCCCCGACGTCAGCTTGTTGGGGAGTGTGAGAGGTGGACAGCGACAGCCGCTGCCATGTTTTACTGAAATGTTACACCAGGGAAGGCACGCCCTGCAATAAGAGGTCACTCCCTCATGGCAGCGGCGAAACTGTTTCAGGTTGGTGGCACGCTTTGCGACTGCTGTCATAGACAGCATGCAATCTAATTCATGCCACAGAGCCTGGCCCAAAAAAGCAGTGGCACCACTGGTCAATGCACGACCACACCTCCAAAACCTGCTATTCTTCCAAGCTACCGCACTATGTTGCTTGCGTGTGCGCAAGACAACATAAAAATGAGTAGTTCTGACCACCAGAAAGATTTGTGGCTAGTCAATGTTGCTTTTGGGGGACTGTCTGTCGCTGTCTCTCATGTATGGGCAGCAGGGGCACAAACACAAGGAAGGCAACGATGTTGCAGAACACAGCAACTTGCCAGTACTCAGAGTGGACAAGGAACAGAGCGTCAGAGCGAGACAGTGGCACATAGTGTGTACAAATTGATGTACTGAGTATGCGCATTGTGAGTAAAATGATCATGTCAACTGTGACTCGCGATTATTACAGTGCCGCTAATAAGTGTTGTGCGTTTATGTGATCGCCATTATCAACTCACTTATACTACAATCGCTATTTTAAATTCGCTATTTTCACATAGAACCAGTCCACCAAGTCCTCTTTGACCAGTGAGTCCATCAGCTTCCCTACAATAGAGGTAAGGCTAACAGGTCTGTAGTTCCACACATGTTCCTTACCCCCCTCCCTTATGGAGCGGAACTATGCCCACCTTCAGCCCCTGCTTGCCTCCACTGCAGTCTACCACCTCCCTCAGGACCTTCCCATCTATGAATCCCCAACAGGAGGACTTCCCCACCACCACCATGGAACACACACATGCACAAGTTTGGCAAGGGTCCCAAGTGGTGAAGTGGGCAAAGGCAGGTGAGCAGGGCTTCATGTACCTGCTTCCTCTTTTCCCATTTTCTGGTCCCTCGCCTGACTGGCAGCATGCAATGAAAATAGGCATGTGTGCGCATGGAGGTGTACATGCACTACAGCGTCTGCTGCCAACCAGCCCCACAGCAGTCACTTCCACTGCCCTGTCACCACATGGTGGCAGTGTAGGGACGGTGCAGCTGATCCACCCTTTCTGGGAAATGAGAGCAGTCAACAGGTCACTCAATCCTCTCCCTCCCCAGCCAACCACCAACATCCAGAGTTCGTTCCTGAACTTGAGCTGCCAACATTGTGGGAGATGTGGCTTCCAGCACTTCAACCCTCTTTGCCACTGGGACGACTTTGTTTCATCCATTTTCTTTGTAAACTAATGGAATTTATTTACTTCAATAACTGAAATCTTAAAAGGTCCTTTGAGGATACAAAAGCAATCTTTATAAAATAAATCCTAATTTTTCAAGCTTGTTTCTAAGTCTTTAAAAATTAAATGGCCTACTGAGCATTGAACTTTGTTTACCTACAGGAAACGTTTAGAGCTAGCTTTTTGGAGTGCTCTTTTTTTTGGTCCTGTCCTACCTATCTGGGAAGTGTCAGTTTCAAACCTAACTGCCTATTACTTGGTCACATACATTTAGATGGGGCAGCAATCCAAGAGTGCGAGTACAAAACAAAACTTTCTAGCTATACTCCTGGTCAAAACCTTCCGCTTGTGGCACTTGCTATTATGGACCATGAATGCTTGCTAGGAAGCAATCTGTAACTCAGAGGTGCCCCATTCAGCAGTGATGATGATGAAGCAGTTGGGATTCTATGAGCACTGCATCCCATGATTACCATTAGCTAAGAATAAGCAGCTTGCCTGACTCCTCATCGCTACTGCAACTCTTAGGTCTGGTGGTGTAAAATCTGGTAACAGATGATTTCTGCCATCATTGAAAAAGAACACCAGAATGGACCTTTTTGGTAGAATGATATCACAGATGAGCTATAATGACATACAATGTCTGCACTTCCCCACTGAATTACACGGGGCCAGTTCCACAAACCTGTAGATAGACCTTTTCCATGGGACAATTTCTGCAGGAGATATGCTACGTAATTGACACAACTGTTTACTCTGATTATTTATTATCTTCCGACCCTTTCAGAGGCAAAGACTGGGAAGCAATGAAGAAGAGGGGTTGCTAGCGGGGGAAGGGAAATGTCTGTCAAGTGACTAAAGGTATAAAATGAAGTTACGGTATAGAATGTTAAAAATGACACTAGTCCTGAAGTGGAACCAAAAATTCATCAAATGCTGAAAATGATTTATTTTGGTAATCCGAAACCACACCTATAAAACATGTACCAGCACCATATATTGACACTTATTATATATGCACCTGCTTTGATCCTACCTGATTCCCGTATCTTCCCTGCCCCTACTCCCCACCCCCCTGCTACTGGTCTCTATACCACCCTCCTTTGTTCTCTCTCCCCTGATTCCTACCCCTCTCCTTAAACTTCATTATTGTTATTGTAACCCCTAGATGGCGCTATCCCAGGGGCTACTACCCCTGCCTGATTTGCCACTAACAGGTTGAGGGGCCTGGATCCAATGGCGGGTGCCTCCACCCAGAGGTCAGGGTTTGCAATAGTTAAACTAACTTGGTCACAGCCCTCTGGGACACTGCAACCCCCCTTTCTTCCCACTAGTGGCCCACACAATATATCAGAATTACCTTCACAGTATACACTTACCCCAGGTCTGGTTCCGCACTGGGACCTCCTGTGAAATGAGATACAGTGCAACAATCACAGTACAGTACTTTAACATAGACAAATACCTCAGGCAGTATAACTTGTTGAAACAAGCAGCTCTGATTTATTTAGGGGATATAACAAGGACAGGGGAAATCAGGTTAATTAGCTTATCACTCTAATAATCTACTTATGGCTCTGTGCACAGGCCTATCCTATCAGTTACTGTCCCTGGGTACCCAAGCCCTAGTGGCTAGTCCAAACCGTGGCAGCTGGTAGGGGCTCTTTCACACAGAGAAAAGGAGAATTAAACAGTCAGCAGTACAGTAATTCCATTTGGATTTAATGTGGCAATTCAACAGGGAGCGACCCTGAATTAGTACTCACGACCTCCAAATAAGATAGGTCCTTCAATGTCAGCAGGGCTCACTTGAGGTACACAAACCTCTTCACACATCCATATAAAAGAAAGCACTATACCAGGCAGGCTGCATCTGTATCCCGATCGCAATTACTGCACAATACCCGGAGAACACACAGCAGATTCAGTTCCTGACAGACCGAGTGCAATTTTCAGCAATTCTTCCAGTCTTCTACAGGGTGAGCCTGGTTTCTACTCTTCAGAGATCCTTTGATTCTTTTCACAGGGCCAGTTCAGTCCTAACAAGCTGTTACACAAGCTGCAGACCGGACTCGGGCCTTACACACGTTTTTGACTAAAACTGCACACTGAAAATGCACAGGGCTCCTTCCTTCTTCACTGCCAAAGCTCAACTGACACTCCAACTGACAAAACCGGCACTTCCTTTGAGTTCCTCCAGTTCTTGACTGGATTGGCTGTCACTCACAATAGACTGCTGCTGTTGGTCCAAAAGGCACTGAAGTCTAAACTACATCTCCCAGAGTCACTGCTCATACAATCCTCTTGTGGCTGGCTCAGATTATGAGTCCAAGTTCTGATTCGTCCAGGCACCATTTTAGAGCTAGCTTACCCCACACTGATTGGTCCAGTTCAGCAGTTCAAACTAGAATGGGAACTAGCAGACACAGTTCTGACTGCAAAAGAAAGCAGGTTAGACAAACTGTAATTTCATTATTACTGTAAATGATTTCTGGCAAAACAGTTACATCTTTCAGATAGGTTCCTTTGCACTCCTAGTGACTGCAAAATAGAGTGAATTGGCAGCAGCTTGAGTGGTACTCAATCAAAGAAACACACAGTCCCCATACAAACTAATTATGTCTGCAAGCAGACAGCTCTTAAAGAGACAGTACCAGAGGTTCTAAAAACACTCACTGATAAATGGCTTAAATGCCAAACACCATTCAGGCTTGGAGCATTCAAGCAAGCTCCTGGAAGTCTTTTGGGAACCCCCATTTGCAGGGGGGTTACATTATAATCATGTATAAGTTTTTATGAATGTATGCACTTATCTTCTACTACCTATATTTACTGTATATTATGTACTGTTTTTATCCTCTGCGCTATCTAAACACTGCCCAAACTTACTTCTGGTGGATGTTGGTACTATAAGGCCCCACCTCCTCCCTCCCCTTCACTTGTCCTTCTTTACCGCTTGAGATCCCCGACTAGGGACTGTCACCTTGCCTCTATGCCCAACCTCGGAACCACGAGCCAGGCAGCACCTTCTCGCTTACTACCGCTAAAGCCGTATTTTAATGCCGCCTTTCCTCCTGCCCACCCTCCCCTCTTTTTTTTCTTCATCCCTGACGGCAGGGACATAAACCTGGCGTCCTTCTAGCCTGCCGTCGGGAACCTCTCTTACTTCCCCCAGACCCCCTGAGGCTGCACGGGCTGGCTGCTGACGGCCGTCAGTTTATGGCACCTCTCACCCTTCCCCCGTCTCTTACACTCTGCACTACCAGGGCTCTGCCCATACTTGCCATAGGTGCATGTTGGCTTAACCTCCTCCCTCCCCTTTCTCTTATCTACCTCTGCCGATAGACGTTAATAGCCAGGACTGCTCCGGTCCTTATGCCCAGTCTAGAAACCACCTGCCCGGCTACACCTACCCGCCTTCTACCGCCAAAGCCGTATCTTTAGCCGCCTCTCTCACTCGTCCATCCCTCCCCTTTTTTTTGACCCCCGACTGTGGGGCCATGAACCTGGCATCCCTCCAGCTGCCGCCGGGATGTTCTTGGCATCCCCCTTACTTCCCCTGGGCACTCTGCTTGGCTGGCTGTCGAAGGCCGCCAGGTCATGTTTTCCCATTACCCCTTCCCCTGTCTTTTCCTCCCCGTTCGGGAACCCCAAACCCGGCAGTCTCCCTATGCTTTCCCCGGTAAAGCAGCTAGCAGTCCCTCAAGTCCTATACCCCTTCCTTACCTGCCACCTGTACCGTTACTCCCCTGAAGCTGCTCTTGGCCTGCTGGTCATGCTTAGTATAGACTAAACCATGTTAGACTAGCTGGAACCGTCTCTATATGATGAGGAATGTACTATGTATGGTTGTTTGCCTAAGTTGTATTGTTTGCTTCCATGTGTTATGCTGTATTGTACTTTCCCGGGTCGTGCCTGAAAATAGTCACCTGTTGGCTAGCGCAGTTACCCGGTAAACAAAAACTAAATAAATAAATAAATATATTAATATATGGAGAGAGATAATTTTTGTTACATATTGATAAAAACGTGTATCGACAATTATTTGATAAAGTTAAAATATGACATATTGAGGAATCAATTAAGTTTAAAGATGATGTATCAACGCATCAACAAAGTTACAAGATGATATATCAGGGCCGGCACAGCGGTTCTGTAACCGCTAGCGACTCCAGTGGCCTGGGTTTGGAAGCGGACACAGGAAGATGGAGAGCCGGCTGGGGAGAGGAGGATGAGCGCCAAGGGACTGCTCTCCTCCTCGGGAGGGGAGGGATTTTACAGTGCTCAGTGCACTCCTGGCCCCTAGCGGTATGCTGGGGAAGGATCACCAGAGCCTGATGAGGTCTGGGTGGAGGGGCATGCAGATGCAAACATCGGCCTTTGGGTGCACGGGACAATGTCTTGGCATCATTTCACGCCATATCTTCCTGTGGGAAACTGACTAGGGAAAAAAATCCCATGTCTCAGGACCTCCTGGCTCAGTTGCTGGCACCGGGCATAGCTGCTGCCGGGATACCTGGGGCATTACCATCCTCCAGGATGGCTCTGCTATGCAGGAGTAAACTCATGGGGTTGGAAGTCCCACGGTGGCGTGTGCTCGGGAGCCGGAGGCCAGTTGGGGAGCAAAAAATAGAAATTACGTATCTACCGTAATTCTTGATCTTCTTGGACAAAGTCTCCACCACTCATTCACACTGATGAGAGCTACACCGGAGGCACTAGGACCCAGTGGGAGCAAACTTCTTGCAGGAGGGTTGATGCCACAGATGGAGCCGTGAGGAGCGGCGTCGCAAGCCTGGGCTCGTGCAACAATGACTATCTTGGCAACGACCCTCCAACCGCCTCAGTAACTTTTTTCCGAGGAGGTGCAGCGTAACTAACCTAGAAGGATAGCCTAACAAAAACCGGACATAAGATATTCCGGACGACCCGTATAAGAAGGGTCAACCAAGAAGTCTTCACAGCCTACAGATTGAGGGAGTGAAGACCAACAACAGAGGTAAGCTCGGGGGATGGTGGGTGGGCGTGTGAATGAGTGGTGGAGACTTCGTCCAAGAAGATCACGAATTACGGTCGGTATGTAATTTCCATAACTTCCTGGACATAAAGTCTCCACCACACATTCACACTGATTTGAGAGTACCGAGCTAATAATCCCCCAAGAGGGCAGCAGGAGAGACGAAGAGCTCACACTTTAGGAGAGAAGTCTATTAAGGATGGTTCTGACAAATAAAATATGTCGCCTGGCATGGACATCCAGGGCACAGTGCTTGATGAATGTATGCACTGAGCTCCAGGTAGCCGCACTGCAAATATCTGCAATGGGCACATTGCGGATTTCCGCCAGGGATACCGCGACTGCTCAAGTAGAGTGATCATACACTCTGCCCTCCAGCTTAAGCTGCGCCATGGGAGTAACAGCAGGGAAGGCATGCCACCAGTCATGCTGAAATGCATCTGATAGCTACAGGTTGACCCAGCTGAGTCTCGCTGAAGGAAACAAATAGTTGTTGAGCTTTGCGAATTTCTTTTGTTCTATCTAAATAGAAACGCAGGGCTCTTTTGACATCCACAGAATGAAGGGTATGCTCTCCTTCATTTTGGAAGTTCGCGAGGTTAAGTAGGAAGGACTAAAGGTTGGTTTAGATGGAATTCTGAAACAACCTCAGGGAGAAACTTAGGATGGGTCCTAAGGACTACTTTGTCTTTATGAAACACAGTACACGGAGGGTCTGTGACCAAGGCATGTATTTCAGAGACCCTGCTGGCCAAGGTAATGAACACCAGGAAGGCTGTTTTCCAAGTGAGAAATTTCAGCTCACAGGTAGCTAGAGGCTCGAAAGGTTTTCGAGTAGGCATGTATAGTACACGATTAATGTCCCAGGCTGCGACTGGACGTCTGATAGGAGGTCTGGTATGCAGAATACCCTTAAGAAACCTCTTAACTACTGGTAACTGAGCCAGTGACAAGGAAAGTACTGACTCATGGTAAGCTGAAATGGCACAAAGGTGAACTTTGACTGTAGAGTATTGTAGACCTGAATTTGAGAGGTCTAAGAGGTACTCTAGAACTTTATTTGGTGGGCAGGAAAAGGGAATCAAAGAGGATTTTGCACACCAGAGAGAAAAACGCTTCCATTTGGCTGTGTAAGTTTTCCTAGTGGCTGGCTTGCACGCAGCCAGAAGAATATCTGAAACTCTGCGAGAGACATTGAACCTGTTCACCTCTATCTCTTCAGAAGCCAAACATGAAGGGGAAGCAATCTCAGATTAGGATGGACCACAGGCCCATGAATCAGAAGATTCGTCTGAAGGGGAAGTGCTTTCAGAGTGGTTTTTGACATACTGTTGAGTAACGGAAACCATATTTGTTGAGGCCAGAAGGGAGCAATGAGGATCATTTTGTCCCCCTGGGACTCAAACTTGAGAAGTACCCTCTGAATTAGAGGAAGAGGAGGAAAGACATATAGAAAGAGTTTTGTCCACCGCAGCCTGAACGCATCCTGACAGAAAATGCCAGGCCCTGGATTTCTGGAGCAGAAGAGGGTCAGTTTTCTGTTGAGTGGGGATGCAAAAAGGTCCAGGTCTGGAGTTCCCCACTCTAGAGACCATTCGTGAGGATCTGTCTCTGATCTGCTGAGACGGTCTGCCAGTTTGTTCTGCACTCCCGGCAGGTAGACCGCCTGATTTAGAGCCTTGTGCTCCAAGCATCATTCCCACACTCTCATCGTTTCCCTGCATAAAGGGTAAGAGTGAGCACCGCCCTGCTTGTTGATGTAATACAGCACTACATTGTTGTCCGTTTGAAGGAGAATGTTCTTGTGACAGAGAATGTCCTTCAAAGCCCGGACTGCATAAAGGATGGCTCTCATTTCTAAAAAATTTATGTGAAGCTAGGACTCCAACTGAGTCTACGTACCTTGGGTGTGGAGATTCTGACACTGAGCTCCGCATCCCATTAGGGATGCGTCAGTGGTAATGGAAATCTGATGATCCAGAGGAGCAAAGGGATACCCTTCCAGAAGATTGTCCTCTTGAGACCACCAGGTGAGTGACCTCTTCAGAGGTTCTGTCACCTTGATGAGAAAGGACTGAGGGTGAGTGGTTGGGGACCACTGAGTACTGAGCATCCATTGAGAGGTTCTCATGTGGAGGCATGCTATGGGTACAGTGAAAACCGAGGATGCCATTAGGCCCAGCATCCGTTGCGTCGAGATAGCTCAAACTGAGCTGTTCTCTCTGACGTAACGGTCATATGTAGAATATCGCTCCTTCTGTCCTCTGGTAGAAAAGCTTTCGCACAGGAGGTGTCCAGAAGAGTTCCTATGAAAAGGAGTTTCTAGGAGGGCTGCAACTGCAATTTCTTGAGATTCAGCAGGACTCCCACGGAAGTGAGGAAGTCTGAGGCCGTTGCTACGGTGTCGAGAGCCCCTTGTCTGGAAGGGCTTGCTAGTAGCCAGTTGTCCAGATATGGCAACACTTATATTCCAATCTTTCTAAGGTGTGCGTGAGAACTGCACAACACTTTGTAAAAACTTGCAGCGCTGAGGATAGCCCAAAGGACAGGACTCTGAACTGATAATGTTGGCCCAAAATCACGAACCTTAGGTATCTGTAATGCCTTGGGTGAATAGGAATACGTTGGTAAGCATTCTGCATGTCCAGGGAGGCTAACCAGTCGTGTTCATGAAGGAAAGGTAGCAGGGTTCCCAGCGATATCATTTTGAATTTCTCTTTGGGAAGGAATCTGTCCAACTTTCTGAAGTCCAAAATGGGGTGCATGCCCCCGGTTTTCTTTGGAACTAGAAAGTAATGGAAGTAGAACCCTGTGTTCCGTTGATCCAGTGGAAACATAGAATTTGACGGCAGATGTGGACCGCTTGGCCCACCTAGTCTGCCCATTTTCCTACCTAACAGATAAGCTGCAAATCCTAATTAACTAACAGCTTACTTCCTACTACTTCTACTGCCCTGTTGTACAGAAGGCCTTGTATCTCGGAGGTGAGAAGTTTTGACTGAAGAGTTTACAGTTTTGGCTGCCATTTGCGGGGACAATCCGGAGGGTTCTCTGAAAGACTGAGGGAATATCCCTCGTGGATTATCCGGAGGACCCATTTGCCCGATATTATAGATGTCCACTGGTTGTAGAATTGAGTCAGACAATCTACCACCGATAAGGAGGAGCCCCCTCGGGCAGCTGAGGTGGGCCTTGGGTCAGAAACCCAGAAGGCGGCACTGGGTGCTTTGGGACCTTGTGCTTTCTGTTGCGTTTTCTTTTGAGGCTGAGGGGCTTGGCTTTTATTAAAACCTCCCCTGCCTTGAAAGGACTGACAGATGTGAAACTGGCGCTTATTAACATCCCCCCCAAAAAGGGGCAGGAGCAGGTCGAGCCAATTTAATGGCCGATCTGGTCTTTTGTGTGGCCTCTAGAGCTTGTTCTACCTGAGGACTGAAGAGATAGACACCATCAAAAGGCAACGCCATGACCTGTTGCTTAGCATCATTCATTAAGCCGGAAGTGCACAACCAGGAATGATGGCGGGTACAAATGCCCGCCGCCGCTGCTCGGGAGGCGGTATCAAAAGCATCCATAGCTGCTTTAACCTGTTGGTTGTTGGACTTGATACCTCTGGTTATGGTTTGAAGAAGCTCTGAATTAGCGTCCGACTCCAGTAGAGCTTCAACGATTTGTTTGAATGAATGGGGTTCGGACTCGAGGAGCCCTGGAGACTGGAAGACGTCACAACAAGTCTTGGCGGCAAGGAAGAGCATAGCACTGCCTGGCCCAGCACAGCGCATGGCACTGACAGAGCCCCCGGCACCGACAAGCCTGACAGCCCCAAGGGCGGCGCAGACGACCTCAACGGCACCAAGGACGGCGCCAAGAGATGCACTGATGCAGAGGACGGTGCCGAGCGACTCACTGACGCCAACGGCGGCAAAACCAACGCAGGGCCCCGAAAACCAAGGTTTGAGGCAAAAGAAGGAAAAGAAGCAGAAGAAAGAGGCATCGGTGTGGCCCCCTGCGTCGCAGCCACGTGGGGGGGGAACACCTCAGCGCAGAGTCGATGGCACCGAAGAAGGCGCCACGCAACTAGGGAGGCCGAGCCGCCCTATCTGATCATCCGAAGGGTCCGAGAGCCCCTGAGTGACCGGGCAAGGCAGCTGGACCAACCTCTGAGCCCACTGCTCCATCAAAGCAGCCCAATGATGAAACTGCTCATCTGAAGCCCTACCAGAAGGCGGGGAAGGGCTCCAATGTCGAAGAGGTTGAAGACCGGAGACAGAAACCGGAGACTCTGGAGGAGACCGGCAACTGACCCCAATGACTGACCGTCGACGCGCAGACATACCAGAAGGCGACCTCGAGTGACGCCGTTTCTTTCTGGACCTATGGGTCGAAGAAGAGCTCAAGGCCGAATGGTTCAGAGAGTGCGACCGTTTTCTTTTATGCTTCCGGTGAGGACCGCCCCTCCCCCCAGGCATTGGATTATCCGTTGTCAGACCCTTCCTCCGGAGAGGCTGGCAGACTGAACAACTTTCATACGAAGTCTCCCTATCGTCACCTGACCCGCTTATGGTCAACTCCATCAATGTAGGCTGAGACTTCTTTCTTATAATAAATTACGGTAAGCAGTAATTTATTTCAAGAAATACTACAAAATAAAAAACTGAAAACTATGCTGCTAGTTTGAAGTATAACTCCCGGAGGGCGAGCGACGTTGTCACAGTAGCGCACTCGATGGCAGGAAAAAAGGAACTAAGGCGGTTGAAGGTTCGACGCCGAGATAGTCATTGCTGCATGAGACGAGGCTCGCGACACCTCTCCTCGTGGCTCCATCTCTGGCGCCGACCCTCCTGCAAAAAGTTTGCTCCCGCTGGGTCCTAGCGCCTCGGGCGTAGATCCCATTAGTGTGAATGAGTGGTGGAGACTTCATGTCCAGGAAGATCAATAAACTGAAAAAAAAAAAAAAAAACATACATCGATATATCATCATAAATGCACTATATAAAGGGGTGGAAATTAAGAATATTAATCTTGATTTGGAGGCAGAATGCCAAACCAAAAGAGTAATGCTAAAGATTAAAGGGAACGTCCCGTTAGCCTTTTATTCTCTTTCCTTGTGCAGTCTGTATGCATGCACAATGATTGCTTCTATTGTACACTCCTAATTTGATCAGAATTTAAATGTAAATGGAGGTACTTCATTGGGGGGGTCATTCAGAAGGTCAAAAAACAACAGGTTACTCACCTGTAACAGTAGTTCTAGAAGTGGTATATGTTGTTCATCTACACTCTTTGGCCTGTCCCTTTCCACTTAAAGGATCGCCGGAAATCTTCAACCTGGCTCCTCCCACCCACCCAGGTAGTATAACCCTTGTCTCCGCCCCATGACACCAGATCTTCCTTTTTTGCTGGAAGATTCAGGTTGCCTCCTTTCTGCTCCTGCATTTGTAGGCCCTGACTTCAAAACCTTCATTATTCTGAAACTTTGTCTAGTTCGAATTAACGATCGCAACAACTTCCCCCGAATTTCACTGGTGTTCCTGCGGCCAGAAAAAGTCGTGCATCGATCCCCACACCACATGCGTCTATTCCCCCAGTGTCAACCATGACACATTTCACCCTAACGTCCTTGACAACCGTCTCACATGCCTAAAGTTGGGGAGGCTGGAAAACAGAACCCTCCGGTGAAATCAAAGGAGGCTCGGTGGGCGGGATCCTCCGAGCAAGTGGAACAGATGCAAGCCTTCAAGGAGGAAGCGGCTCGGACTGCAGAATCTTCTTCTCGGAGCTTCTTCATTCTGCTCAACCTGGGCTCCACCTTCTTGGGTTCCTTCTGAGAGCTGTGCCAATCTCTCCCGACTAATGTAGAAGGTCCTGCGGGCACACAGTCCTCTCAGTTCCGAAAGCAGGAAAAGGACCTGGGAATGTCTTTTTCTCGATGAAGACGTTCTTGGGATCGGTAGAGATCTCGGTCTCAGGAACCGGCAGTCTTGACTTCGGTTGAAATTACCTCTTCGGCCGCTGGCTTCTCGGCTTTGCTGTCTGGCCAGTCGACTGAAGTGTCGATTGACGATGTTGAGATTGTCATGGACCTGATCAAGCCAGGTTAAAGACTTCCGGTGATCCTTATAGGGGAAAAGGACATGCCAAAGAGTGTGGGTGAACAACATAACCAAGATCCTAGAAATGAAAATTACGTAACTACCATAATTCTTGATCTTCTGTTGTATCTTCACCATTCATTACTGTTGGGTGTAGCTGGAGGCGCGCACCCCCGACGGGAGGTTTTTTGGAGGAAGGAGTCGCCCACGTGTTTGTCGTGCCGCGTGGAGCGTGAGGGTTGGCCGTTAGGCAGCGCAGACTCCTCCTCCATGCCAGTTGTGTTGAGCCAGAGAGGATGAAAACAGGCTTAGAAAAAGAGGGAGGCAAGAGAGCCAAGGGATAGAAAAAGGAAAGAATATAAACTGAAAAAGGCATAAGCCAAATAGGGGACAGAGAGAAAAGAACCCTACCCTAAGTGGCCATGGAGCCCCAATCCTTGGGCGGTCTAGAGAGAAGAGAAGGCAAAGGATAGAAAGAAGGAGAAGAAAAGAGAGAGTTACTGGATAAAAGGGGGAAGAGGACAAGGAGGGTGCTCCGCCACATTAATTTGGAAGATCACTGGCTTGAAAAAGACTCAAAAACCCTGCAGATGAGACAAGGAAGCAAGGATCCCGTCACTGCAGGGATTAAGGACCAAGGTCTGAAGGGATTTAGCTGACCATGTTGCAATGGCGGAGGTTGCTCTCTCTTCCCACCCTTTACGCATTCCTGTGTTAAGTATAATGGAGTCTAGGCCTCACAGACCGTCCCATGGAGGGGAGAGGGGCAGTCCCACTCAGAAGAAGCGTGAGTCCAGACTTGTAAGAAGCAAGAAATGGGAACAACTCAGCTAGAGCTTCCCCATAGTGTAAAGGCCTAGTCCCCACTTCAGCAGAAGAGGACCACGGGAGAAGAAAACGATGAAGAGGAAGCAGGGAGGCAAGTCCCGTGAAGTCTCCTAGGAATGCACTGAAGCTGCTTAACAGCTAGAGGGTAACCTAAGCCAGAGTTGTAAGAAGCAAGAAATGGGAACAACTCAGCTAGAGTTTCCCCATAGTGTACAGGCCTAGTCCCACTTCAGCAGAACAGGACGACGGGAGAAGAAAACGACGAAGAGGAAGCAGGGAGGCAAGTCCCGTGAAGTCTCCTAGGAATGCACTGAAGCTGCTTAGCAGCTAGAGGGTAACCTAAGCCAGAGGTTACCCAAGTCAGAGGGGGACATCCCAGTGCATCGTGAAGTGAATCCCAGGGAGTTCCCTCAGAGATTAGGGTGAAGACCCTACTTGCCATCCCCCAGGATGAATGCTCTGTGACTTTTTAGAGAAGGAAACAGAGAGCTCTGAGGTACATGGGGGACTCAGCCCCCAAATGGCCTCAGGAGGGGGAAGGCGAGCAGGGTGGAGACGACACCCAAGAACTGAGGCCCACGAAGGGAAGGAGGGAGGAAATCAGTAATGAATGGTGAAGATTCAAGAGAAGATCAAGAATTATGGAAGGTACATAATTCTCATATCTTCCCTTGTCAATCTTCCCCGTTCATTACTGCTGGGTGAGTACCAAGCCCCCCAGAAGGGACCTGGCACAGCCCTGAGGGAACAGATCCCTCAGCCTCCTGCAGGAGAGGCACAGGAGGGAGAGACCCTAAAGCCCTGCAAGACCAGCAAGATCTACGGCTGTTCAGGATGAGGAGGTGTTCCCATGGTCGGGGAAGGTGGAGGAGATCACCCTACGCTGGGCAATGGGTGACAATCTGGACAGACGAAGCCATGCCATGCACCTAATGCAGATCGCTGTTCCTGCAAGTCTGGATGCCACCTCATTGGCATTATATGACACCCTTGCTTGGTGCCTTGCAAGCTCCAGATCCTGTGCAGAGAGGGCAATGGCCTGCCTAGATTGCGCTGTATCAGGCAAAGATGCCAGGACTTGAGCCAGCATCAACCATAGGTGCCTGTTATAGGTAACGTGGTGAGCCTGATGAGAGCCTGTACACAGTAACACCTGAGCTGAAGAGAAAACTCTTCTTCCCCACTAGTCGACCTCTGTGGAACCCAAATCCGGGGGTCGGTCATGCACCAGGTGTTGAAGCCCAGAAGGAGTGTCTAGCAGCGTATCATCTCCTGCAGTCCTCTGGGACTGGGTAAGAGGTGGCTGGGGACTGCCAGGTGTGGACAGACACTTCCTGGAAAGGGGTAGGCCAGGAGGGTACTACCAGGTGGTAAGCGTTGAATTCGCTCAGGAATAAGCGCATCTCCTGCTCGGTATTGCTTCTCACTACATGAGAGATGTGGAGCTCCTGGACCAGCCTCGAAAGGAAACGCTGATATTCAGTGAAATCAGCATCAGAGAACAGGTGGACGGAGCGTTCCTCTTCATCAGAGGAGGGAGACGAGGAGGAGGAAAAGGAGCTCGAATGCTCAGGGTCCTCCTGCGGCGGGGGAGATGGGCGAAAGACCTGCTCATCCATGGCTCTCACATAAGTGAGGAAGGCCGTCGTAGTGGCGCTGAACATCTCCCAGGTTAAGGGACCCGTGGGACCCACCTGGCCATGGAGGGGGGAGGTGTCTGCAGAGGAATGAGAGATGGGCACCTAACAGTGCACGGTTTCTACCAGGGCTCCGAGACCCAGGAAATGAAAATTACGTACCTACCGTAATTCTTGATCTTCTTGGACGAGTCTCCACCACTCATTCATACTATTGGGATCTGCGCCGGAGGCACTAGGACCCATCGGGAGCAAACTTTTTGCTGGAGGGTCGACACCAGAGATGGTGCCGCGAGGCTCGGCCCGCGACCACTAGCTTGCGCTGGCAATGACTATCTCGCCGACCTCCAAACCGCCTTCAGCACCTTTTTTTACCTGTGAGGCAGCGCAACTAACGTAAAGAGTAACCTAACCTTAAGACCGGACATAAGATAGTCCGGGCGACCCGTGTAAGAAGGGTCAACAAAGAAGTCTTCACGGCCTAAAGATTTGAGGGAGTGAAGACCAACACAGCGGTGAGCTCGGGGGATGGAGGGTGGGCATGTGAATGAGTGGTGGAGACTCGTCCAAGAAGATCAAGAATTACGGTAGGTACGTAATTTTCATATCTTCCTGGACATAAGTCTCCACCACTCATTCACACTATTGGGAGAGTACCGAGCTAATAATCCCCCGAGAGGGCGGCAGGAAGACCAAGAGCTCACGTTTCTAGGACAGAAGTCCATTAAGGATAGTTCTGCCGAAGGTGGAATGTCGCCTGGCATGAACATCAGTGCATAATGTATGAAGGTATGCACGAGCTCAGGTGGCGGCATTGCAGATGTCTGCAATCGGCACTTGCAATTTCGCTAGGGATGCATAACCGCTCTGGTAGAGTGAGCGTAAACCCTACCTTCAATTTAACCTGTGCCATGGAATAGCAATGTAGAAGACATGCCACTATGCCAGGTGAGATGCATCTGATAGCGACAGGTTGACCCAGCCGGGTCTCGCTGAAGGAAACAAACAGTTGTTGGGCTTTGCGGAAATCCTGGGTTCTATCTAGATAGAAACGCAGGGCTCTCTTAACATCCAAGGAATGAAGAGATCGTTCCCCTTCATTTTGGAAGTCCGCAAAGTAAGAGGGAAGGACCAAAGGTTGGTTTAGATGGAATTCCGACACAACCTTGGGAAGAAATTTAGGATGAGTGCGAAGAACTACTTTGTCCTTATGGAACACAGTATACGGAGAGTCCGGAACCAGGGCATGTATCTCAGAGACCCTGCGGGCTGAGGTAATCGCCACTAGGAAGGCCGTCTTCCAGGTGAGAAATTTTAGCTCACAGGTAGCCAGAGGTTCGAAAGGTTTCCGAGTGAGCATGTCTAGCACAAGGTTAATGTCCCAGGCTGCAAACGGACGTCTTATAGGGATCTGGTATGCAGAATTCTCTAAGAAATCTCTTAACCATAGGTAACTGAGCCAGAGACAAGAAGAAACCGGCTCATGATACGCTGAAATGGCACTAAGGTGAACTTTGACTGTAGAGTACTGAAGACCTGAATTTGAGAGGTCAAAAGGTACTCCAAAACCTTGTCTGGTGGACAGGAAAGGGATTCAAAGGACTTTGCACACCAAATGACGCTTCCACTTGGGCGTGTAAGTTTTCCGAGTAGCTGGCTTCCGAGCAGCCAGAAGAATGTCTGAAACTCTTCGAGAGACATTGAACCGGTTCACTTCCACCTCTTCAGGAGCCAAGCGTGAAGGTGAAGCGATCTCAGGTTGGGATGGACCACCGGACCCTGAGTCAACAGGTTCATCTTCAGGGGGAGTGGTCTCGGAGGGGCTGCCAACATATTGTTGAGTAGAGGAAACCATAGTTGTTGAGGCCAAGAGGGAGCAATGAGAATCATCTTGGTCCCCTGGGACTCGAATTTGAGAAGTACTCTCTGAATTAGAGGAAGAGGCGTAAAGGCGTAAAGAAAGTATTTTGTCCACCGCAGCCTGAACGCATCCTGACAGAAAATGCCAGGCCCTGGATTTCTGGAGCAGAAGAGAGGCAGTTTTGCGTTGAGTGGGGATGCAAAAAGGTCCAGGTCTGGAGTTCCCCACTCTTCGAATAGTGATTGAACTATGGTTGAGTCGAGAGACCACTCGTGAGGATCTGCCTCTGTTCTGCTGAGACGGTCCACCAAGTCGTTTTGTACACCTGGCAGGTAGACCGCTTGAATTAGAGATTTGTGTTCCAAGCACCATTCCCACACCCTCATCGCTTCCCTGCATAAGGGGTAAGAGTGAGCACCGCCCTGCTTGTTGATGTAATACATCACAGCTTTGTTGTCCGTTTGAAGGAGAATGTTCTTGTGACAGAGGATGTCCTTCAAAGCCCGGACCGCATAAAGGACGGCTCTCATCTCTAGGACATTTATGTGAAGCTGGGCCTCGAGTTGAGTCCATACACCTTGAGTGTGGAGAGCGACAATGAGCTCCCCATCCCGTTAGCGATGCATCTGTGGTGATGGGAGATTTGATGATCCAGAGAGCAAAGGGAAATCCTTCCAGGAGATTGCTCTCTTGAGACCACCAGGTGAGAGACCTCTGTAAGGGTTCTGTCACCTTGATGGGATAAGACTGTGGGTGAGTGGTTGGAGACCACTGAGCATCCATTGGGTGGTTCTCATGTGTAGCCGAGCTAGGGGTACAGTGAACACTGAGGATGCCATGAGGCCTAACATACGTTGCATTGAGAGAGCTGTAACTGATCTGTTCTCCCCAATGTAACGGGCCATCTGAAGGATATCGAGCCTTCTGTCCTCTGGAAGGAAAGCCTTCGCGCAAGAGGTGTCCAGTAGAGTCCCTATGAAAAGAAGTCTCTGGGAGGGCTGCAACTGTGACTTTAGATTCGGCAGAACTCCCATGGACGTAAGAAGGCGAGAGGCCGTCTGAACAGCTTCCAGGGTCCCCTGTTTGGAAGGGCTTGCCCAGGAGCCAGTCGTCCAGGTAGGGAAACACTCGGATTCCGAGCTTCCTGAGATGCTCGAGAACTGCACAACACTTTGTAAAGACTCACGGCGCCGAGGATAGCCCAAAGGGCAGGACTCTGAACTGATAGTGTTGACCCAGAGCCACAAACCTCAGGAATTTGTGATGCCTCGGGTGAATAGGAATGTGCTGGTAAGCGTCCTGCATGTCCAGGGAGGCTAGCCAGTCGTGTTGATGAAGCAAAGATAACAGGGTTCCTAGAGAAATCATTTTGAATTTCTCCGTGGGAGAAATTTGTTTAGCTCTGAGGTCTAGAAAGCGCATACCCCCAGACTTCTTTGGAACCAGAAAGTAGTGGGAGTAGAACCCTGTGTTTCGCTGATGCAGAGGCACCAGTTCTACTGCCCTGTTGTTCAGATGGCCCTGGATCTCGGCGGCGAGAAGGTCTGACTGAAGGATTGACATCCTGGGTTGTCGTTTGGGAGGACGATTCAGAGGGGTCTCCAAAAAATTGAGAGAATACCCCTCGTGAATTATCCGAAGGTACCATTTGTCTGAGGTTATGGACTTCCACTGGTTGTAGAAGTGCATCAGGCGACCTCCACGGAGAGGAAAAGTCCACCTCGGGCAGTGGAGATGGAACTTGGGCGGCAACTCATAAGGTAGCACTGGGCTTTGGCCTTTGCGCTTTCTGTTGCGTCTTCTTTTGAGGTTGGGCAGGTTGGTTCTTATGAAACTTCCTCTGCCCTGCCTCGAAAGGACTGGCGATTATGAAACTGGCGTTTACCGACATGCCTCGAGAGGGGTAGGAGGGTCGGAGCCAACAATGGCCGACCCTAGTCTTCTGAGTAGCCTCTAGAGCTTGCTCTACCTGAGGACCGAAAAGACACGAGCCATCAGCGGCAATGCCATCACCTGCTGCTGTGCATCATTCGGTGAAGCCCAAGTACGCAAAGCTGTGAGTACCATGAGTACAAATACCAGCTGCTGCTGAACGAGAAGCAGTGCCGAAAGCATCCATGGCTGCTTTGACCTGTTGGTTATTAGATTCAATACCTCTGGTAATGGTCAGAAAGAAGCTCTGACTTAGAGTCCGAGTCGGAAGAGCTTCAACCATTTGTGATAGAGTGCCACAGGATATACTCATACTGAGAAAAACAGCCCTGGTAACTGGCAATACGCATACTTAGAGTGGGCCGCTAAAGACTCTCTTACCTAATGTATCAATCTTACGAGACTCTTTGTTAATAGGTCGAGCTGTAGTAGCTTGAGGAAGAACGACTTTATCATTCTCTGCCAGGACTACAATAGGATCCACAAAGGCTTGAGATGCCAAAATGGGACGACCCTTGGGGGCTGAATATTTCCTATCAATGGATTTAGCCACTGAAGGGGTAAGAGCAGGATTATTCCATACCATTTGAGACAGCATCTCGAAGGAAGGTTGAATCAGAGGAGTCAAATCCGTAGGGATCTCCGAAGCATGAAGATATTGGAGTCGTAACCACTTCCCAGGATCGATGTCTGTAGTCTGGAGAGAAAGAGTGGAGCTCAGGTTCTTCAACAGAGACTTACAGGACAGGTCCTCGACCACAGGCTCTGTAGCAGTGAAAGATCCTGCTTCGTCCACTTCATCACCCAAACGAAGGTCTAGGTCAGGCTCAACGTCATCTCCTGATAGTCCAGGGAGGACTTTTTGGACAGGAAAGGAGTGAAATACAGGAGAGGAAGGAAGAATTGAGAGGAAAGAGGAGTCCACTAGAGCTCCGCGCCAAGGAGGCAAACGGGACCGAAAGAGAGCAAGTGCGGAGCCGAGGGCGGCGCCGAAGCAGCCCAACGCGCACACGGCACCGGAGAAGGCACACAGCGCCAAAGACGGTGCTGAGAAGCCCCGGACGCCCGCCGGACGGCGCCCGAAGCGGCACACGGCGCCGCAGAAGGCGCCCAGAAACCCACGACACCGCCGGACGGGCGCCGACAAGCCCCTGGGCGACGCAGAAAACGGCGCCGACAAGCCCCACGATGCCGCCGTCGGGCGCCGAAGCATCCCAGGACCTGAGAAACATGGTTAGAAGGGAAAATAGCAGGAGATAAGGGCATCGGTGTGGCCCCCTGCGCCGCAGCCATGTGAGGGGGGGGAAATGAAAATTACGTACCTACCGTAATTCTTGATCTTCTCTTGTATCTTCACCATTCATTACTTCTTGGGTGTAAGCTGGGCGCGCACCCACCACGAACTTTTTAAAAGCTAGCTCTATGACGCCAGCTCGAGACCGTGCCTTGCGTCATCGTGAAGGCGGCCGTTAATAGTACCATCCTCCTCCACCTCAGTTCTGTGAGCGGAGGCAAAAAAAATTAAATTGTGGAAAGAAAGCGAGGCAAGATAGCCAAGGGATAGCAAAGGAAGGAAAATAAACTGAAAAAGGAATACGCCAATGGAGAATAGACAGAGGAGAGAGAATTCCTGCCCTAAGGGATCGCAGGGCCTCCTTACAGGGCGACTCTAGGAGGAACAGATAGAGAGAAAAGGAAGGAGAAAGAAAGGATGAAAGAAGCGGAGAGAAGAAGAAGAAAATGGGATGTTGAGAGACAGTAATGCCTATGAGCATTGTTAGCTGAAAGGCTTAAGGCTCGACTTAACAAGGAGCAAGAATCCCATAGGTAGTGCTGAAGAGAAGGTTCACTGAACCCGCTAGACAGACTAAGGAGGGCATAGTCTTTGACCTCAACATGCCATGGTCCTTTATCCTAGTTGAGGGCTCCTGGCCTGATTGAGCAGACCTTTGTTCCGGAAGAGCGCCCAGCTAGGAAAGGGTTGATTCCCAGGCAGCATGTAAGAGCTGCTCAAAAGGGTATAGAAAGAAACTTAGCCTTTTAAAGGCGGTTTGTAAGAAATACAGAGGAACTCAATCGGACTTGCTATGTCAAGGCAGGTAGAGACTTGAAGCTGGCAAGATCTGCCCGTAGCTGGCACTGCTTTTCCTGCAGCACTGCTCGCAGAAGGACCCTTGAAAAAAGGCGTCAAGACAGAGCATGACTCACAGGCTTATGAGGAAAAACATGACCTGAGAAGCAAGGGATTGCCTTCAAAGCAGTTGGAGAGGTTCCTCAGCTTTAAGAGAGAAATTGTATAACCGCACCGCTCCTCTTATTCTGTAAAAGGGGTGGTTTCCAGGGCTTAGTAATTGATTAGCAGAAGATTCCGGGACAAACAACTGCACAGACAGAGTCAGGCAAAGTCCCTAGGAGTGCCTCGCCTGAAAACATTGGCGGTGAGATAGTCGTGCATCTCCTCACGACCCAGCACTCCTGCAATAAATGCCAGCATGAATCTTAAGAGTAAATAATTTCCTGGAAACCATTAAGAGAATGGCAAGGACAGAGATTTTTATTTTTTTTTATTTTTTTGGCATAAGGGCCAATAAGAGAGACGAGATGGGAAGGGAGCGCAACAGAAGGAGGCCACTGAGGGAAGGAGGGAGGGATCAGTAATGAATGGTGAAGATACAAGGAAGATCAAGAATTACGGTAGAGTACGTAATTTTCATATCTTCCTTGTCAATCTTCACCATTCGTCACTACAGATGATACCAAGCCCGCTTCCCCCTAGAAGGGGGAAGGGGTAAAAACCCTGAGGGAACAAGACCCCCAGCCTTCTGTTGGTGAGAAACAGAAGGGTAAGACCCTGGCTAGTGCAGAGAAAAGCCTAAGTGGGAGAAGAGCTACGAGGTGCCTCCCGAGGACGTGGAGACGGAGTTAGCCCCTGCAAAAGTCTCCTAGCTCTGGAGGAAAAGAGACGGGTCCCCTGGAAGGCGGAGCGTATCACCCTACACCGGGCCAGGGGTGACAACCTTGAAAGACGAAGCCATGCCGTCCGCCTAATGCAGATCGCTGTCCCCGCAAGCCTGGAAGCCACCTCATTGGTGTCGTAAGATGCCCTTGACTGGTGTCTTGCCAGCTCCAGGCCTATAGCGGAGAGGGCAACAGCTTGTCTGGTTTGCTCCGTATCAGGCATCGACGCTAGAAGTTGAGAGAGCATTGACCACAGGTGCTAATTGTAGGCAGCATGGTGAGCCTGATGTGATGCTATACAAGCAACCTTGCAGAAGAAGAGAACACCTTCGCCCCCACCGTCGAATGAAGAGTCCGTCCGGGGTACGGTCCGTGCGCCAGGCAGCTGGCACCCGGAGGGAGTTCCAGGTAAACCAAGCCAGAAGGTGGGGCTGGGGAGAGTACTCTAGAGACCGAGGGGCACAATACTCTACGCTTGACAATCAGCCGGGGCTGGAGAAGAGGCGATTGGTGACTGCCAGGAACGGATAGCGCCTCCTGGAAGGGAATAGGCCAGGAAGGTACCACCAAGTGTTGGGCACTGAATTCTCCAAGGAATTCACGCGTCTCCCGTTCGGTATTGTCTCTCCGTATGTAAGAGATCCGAAGGTCCCTCACCATCCTCGAAAGGAATCGCTGATATTCAGTGAAATCAGCATCGGAGGAGAGATGAGCAGGGGGTTCCTCTCCCTCAGAGGAGGGAGACGAGGATGATGGAGAGCTGGAGTGCTCAGAGGACTCCTGCGGCAGTGGGGAGAGTCGAACCGCTCATGCACACATCAACGTATGAGGGAAGGCTGCAGAACCTTCTGAACTGCTCCCAGGATAATTGGACCAGAGGGACCGACATGGCCCGGGAGCGAGGGTGGATGGAGGCAGAGATATGGGAGAGGGGCACCTACGAGGAGGCAATTGACCTCTGCCAGGGCTCTGGAATCCAGGGAACGGAGCCCGAGCTGGCGGGGTCCCGGACAACAAACCAGGCCGCAAGACGGAACCCTGAGGAAGCGGAGCCTGGAAGAGCCCAGGGGGAGAACCTCCCCTGTGACGAAGTCGGGACTGCATGGATCCAGAAGGGCAGCCCACAGCAATGCCACTGGAGGGCACCCTAGAACCCCGGAGGAAGGGGCGGGTTCAGCACTACGGCTCCTAGCCACCCCCCCTGAGGTGGCCAGAGAAGACCGAGGTCCTGTCCCCCTGCCCCTCAACCCCTCGGACTCCGAGAGAGCCCTCCTTCTCGACCATGCTCCCACCCCCAGAGGGGCAACAGCACCCGGAGGGCTGCTGTCACCGTCCCCGGAGGGGAGCCTCCCATAGTCGCCACCAGTCACCCCCGGGACTCAAGGCCACCCCAGCCGGAGAGCCCTCAGGGGAGGACGGAAAGGGAGCAGAGGAGGCCGCTGCGCCGCCTGGTACCTCATGCCACAGGGACCCGACCCGAAGAGTGGGGTGCCAGGATGGGTCCACGTCTGAATCGTTGGCCTCCGGAGGACGAGACCAACAGGACCTCAATACTGGCCACCCAGGGGCCCGGTAACATGACACCGTGAGCGGCACCGGTACCAGAGGCGGCGCCGGCTGACCTGAGCATCAGCAACAGCCAGGCCCGGTCCCAGCTCCCGCTAGCAAGGCCATAGCAGCACCGCTCCGCGTCGGAAACCGACCCGCGCACCGCGGGAGCGAGACCAGGCCGCAGGCGCGCATAAGCGGCGCAAGGGGCCCAGCGCCGGGATCAAACGGCGCTGCTCACCAGCACCGTGAACAGTGCGCGATCGAACAGGCGCCGCGATCACCGGCACCGCGAACGGCGCCGGGATCCAAACGCGCGAAGGCAGGCGTTGAGGATCCGCCGTGTCCGGCCCAGAAATCATGGGCCTCGACACGGGGAGCCTGCACCTCCGGAGGTGACTGCGGCGATGCGGCGTCGCGGCCCAGGAGGGACCGCTACGCCCCCGACACCACAGAAGGAGCTTCTCTCGGCAAGATAAGGGAGGAAGCCCCTCCGCAGACCGTAGTAGGCCAGGGAGGGGACCCGGGAAGGGCCTAAAGACCTTACCTGGGAGTCCCGTGAACGACGCCGTCCCCCGAAAGTCGTCGGGGCCTTGCCGAGCTTGAACGCGCGGACTTCGAGGACACGACGGTCCATGGAGAAGCAGGCGTTGCACGAATCCATGTCATGGTTGGGTCCCAGGCATCGAAGACACACGTCATGCCGGTCCAAGACGGAAAAATGCCGGCCACAGGAGCACCGACGCATCGGGGCGCGGCCCGTCTTAAAACGCTTGTTCCAGGACCGGACATAACGCGAAACAATTAAGGTAAAAAACAGTAGGAAAACACCCGACGCCTTACAGATAGAAAAAAGAACAGTCTTACCGTGGTATGGCGTAGAGTGTAAATCGAGAAATAGAGGAGTCGGCAAAAACTATTGCGTACTTCACGAATCAAGCTCTCACGACGCGCAGCAGGTGCAGCCTCGACGGCGGGAGAAACAGAACTGAGATGGAGGAGGAGTCTGTAGCTACTAACGGCCGCCCCTCGCGCATGACGCAAGGCGTCGGTCTCGAGGGCGGCGCCGTTAGAGCTAGCTTTTTAAAAAAAAAAAAAAAAAGCTCCCGTGGCGGGTGCACGCCTCCAGCTTACACCCAAGAAGTAATGAATGGTGAAGATTGACAAGGGAAGATCACCTAGGTGCGGAGTCGTTGGCACCGAGGTAGGTGCCGCGCGACCAGGAAAGTCCAACCGCCCTACCTGGTCGCCCGACAAGCCCGAAGGCCCGCGGGCAACCGAGCCAGGTAGCAGAACCAACCTCCGAGCCCACTGCTCCATAAGAGCGGCCCACTGATGAAACTGCTCATCTGAAGACCTACCCATAGGTGGGGTAGGACTCCGATGCGAAGGCAGGCGGCTACGGAAGCAGAAGTTGGCGACTCCGAAGGAGGACTGGCAACTAACCCGCGATAACAGGCGTCGGCCAGCGCAGACATATCAGAGGCGTGACCTCAAGTGATGCCTTCTCTTTTTAGACCTGTGGGCGAAGAAGAGCTGGCGAGGCGAACGGTGCCGAATGCAACCGATTGTTTTATGCCTCTGGGGACCGCCCATCCCCTGGGCATTGGACTGACCGTTGTCGGACCCCCGTTCGGGAGAAGGAGGCGGACCGGACCCAGCCTGACTGACTGAACAGCTTTCATACGAAGTCTCCCTACCGTCACCTGACCTGCTCATGGTCGACTCCGTCAAGTAGGCCGAGACTTCTTTATTGTATATTAAAATAGAATAAACTTAAGCGATACTATATCGAGATAATACTACAAAAAAATAAACTGAAAACTATGCTGCTAGTTTGAAGTTTGACTCCCGACAGGCGAGCGACGTCGTTACTGAAGCGCACTCGACGGCGGGAAAAAAGTGACTGAAGGCGGTTGAGGGTCGACCGAGATAGTCATTGCCACGCGAGCTAGTGCTTCACAGGCGGCCTCATGCCTCGCGGCACCATCTCTGGTGTCGACCCTCCAGCAAAAAGTTTGCTCCCGATGGGTCCTAGTGCCTCCGGCGCAGATCCCAATAGTGTGAATGAGTGGTGGAGACTTATGTCCAGGAAGATCTGGTCCCACCATACGGGGGGACATGGGGGTCAATCCGGGCAGCAAAGGCTGTAGCTGAGAAGACAAACCCCAGATGAGCCCTGAGAGAGACTCTCCCATGACGCAACTGGGGTTGCATGAGTCCAGAAGGGCAACACTCCACGCTGCCAACTAAGGGTGTCTCTGAGACCTTGTGGGAAAGGTGGGGTTCAGCACTTTGACTCCTCCCCACAGGGTAGTGGAGGGAGGTACCTGCGCCTTGCCCCGAAGCCTCAACCCTTCCGACTCCAAAGCTGCCCTCTTCCTTGTCCCCAGCGAGATCAGGTCCCCCAACCCCGCAGGCCTCTTGTGGGAGGTCACAAAAGAGGGGGACCCCAGTCACCATCCGGGGGGTCATGACAGCACCAGAAATGGCAGCTGCCTTGTCCACCCCAGAAGAGGACACCACATCCTGAGCCCCCAGGCCGCTTTCCCAAATGGACCCGCTATGGCTGGCACCGGCAGTGGGAACCACTGGAACTACGGGCTCTGGGGACTCTAGGAGGGGAACACTGGGCTGCTTGGTGTCATGTCCCAAAGGGCTCTCAGACTCTGAGGAGTCGGGGTGTCAGTGTGGGTTGGCCTCCGAGTCATCTTCCTCTGAAGAGGAACAGACCAGGCAGACCTCCAGACTGGCAACCCCAGGAGGGCCTTTGGTGGAGATGCCGCAGCGCTCGTGGCACTGCTCCGATCAGTGGCGCCGCCGGAATCCAGGACGGCACTGCCGAGGGTCCACCAGTGTCAGGCTCGAGGGCTGTGACACTGGGGGAGCCTGCACCTCTGTGGAGATGACTGCCGAAGCAGTGCAAGTGACATGGCTCTGCAGGGAACCACGCCGATCCTCAGGCACTGCAGAAGAGGCCTCCTCCTCGACAAGGCTAGAAGCAGAGGAAGTTCCTCTTCACCGGGCTGTATAGACCCAGGAGGGGACCCGGAGGAGGGGTCAAATGTTCTGGCCTTGGCAACCCACAAGTGATGCTGTCTTCCACAATTTGTCGGAGCCCTGCCAACTTTAAACGTGCGAACTTTGAGAACACGGCGGTCCATGGAGAAGCAGTTGTCGCAATGGTCCATACTGTGATTAGGTCCCAGGCATCGCAAGCAGACATCATGCCGGTCCGAAATGGAAAAATGCTGGCCACAGGGGCACTGACGAATGGGGGCATGGCCTGCTTTGGATTTTTTACCAGCCCCTGGACCTGACATGATGCGAAACAATAACTAAAATTAAGAAAAAAAACTTGGTACTGTTTAATAAAAAATATATGGAAAGATCTTACTGGATCCTAATAAAGGGTGCAGAGTGAAATTCAATGAGAACAAGATGGAGGTTAGGCCCGATAGCGCAGGAAAAAACTGAGACTCGCGCAGCTAGTGCTACCTCGACAGCAGGAGACACAGAACTGGGATGGAGGAGGAGTCTGCGGCACCTAATGGCCAACCCTCACACTCCACGCAGCATGTGGGACAAGTGGGCAGTGCCGTCAGTGCCAACTCCGTCCTCAAAAAATAAAATTCCCATAGTGGGTGCGCATCTCCAGCTACACCCAGCAGTAATGAATGGTGAAGATTGACAAGGGAAGATCTGTTGTATCAGCCGGCCCAGTGGCACTGAGGGCTGAGGCATTGGACTCCTTTCCTAGTGCTATGCCAGCGACACGGGTTCAGGAACAACCGCGGTTTGTTGGGAAGGCAGCATGGGGGGAAGGGATGGGAGTGGGACTGAGCAGCCGCGAGGCACCTCTCCCCTCCCAGGGGTGGCTGCCTGAAACCCCCGTAGTTCTGCTCCCACCGGGTGGCAGTCTGGTGGGATGCGTAGGCGGGTGGGGGCGGCAGCAATAGCAAGGGGTGGGGAAGAAGGGGCTGAGCCAGTGTGCGCCTCCACGCACGTGTACATACATGTCTGGCGGGTCCCGGGTCCAGGAGAAAAATGGGGCAAAACATTAAAAATGTTTATAGAAAAAACAGTTGTATTAAATTGAGGGGGGGAGAAATCGAAAGCCAGACCATCAAGCTGGTTTACCGGTGAGGTGGCTAGAGTGGTAAGGGGAAAGAGGGCAGCCTGTGGAAGAGTCAGAAGAACGGCAAAGGAAGAGGATGAGGAAAAATACTGTAAGCTGGCTAAGGTGGCAAGAAGGAAGGTGCAGCAGACAAAGGAACAGAAAGAGTTCCAGATAGCGATAGGACTAAAGAATGGGGACAATGCCTTCTTTCGCTACATAAGTGAAAGGAGGGACAAAAAGGGCAGCATTGTTAGGCTGAGAAAGGGGATTTGTTGGGTTGATGATGGGAGCAAAGCAAAGGTATTAAATGAATGCTTCTGCTCCATCTTTACAAAGGAAAAGGATAGACTAGTGCCACGGGCAGGGAAAAGGAGGGAGGAAACAGGGGGAGAGGCTGTAGGGGTAATCGAGACTGAGTGAGGGAGGGGCTGATGGCTCTAAGGGTGGACAAATCCCCAGGGCCAGACGGAAATACACCTTAGGGTGCTGAAGGAGTTAGTGGATGGTCTGGCAGGGCCACTGGCTGTTCTCTTCAATAGATCTCTGGAGAAAGGAGTGGCGCCACTGGAGTGGAGAACGGCATATGTGGTGCCAATCCACAAGAACAGACCCAAGGATGACCCGGGTAACTATAGGTCTGCAGCCTGACCTCGACAGTATGTAAACTCATGGAGACCATACTAAAGGAAAAGCTGGTGAGATTCACTGAGGAGAATGGTCTACAGGACAAAAGACAGCATGGGTTTGTGGCAGGCAGATTGTGTCAAAAGAACCTGATCAAGTTCTTCAGTTGGGTCACGAGGGCAGTGGACAGAGGGCAGATGGTGGACATCATATACCTGGACTTTAGCAAGGCCTTCAATTCTGTACCATATAGGAGGTTGATAATGAAACTGTGGGACCTAGGGGTGGAGAAGAACATGGTAAGATGGGTTGAAAACTGGTTGACTGGCAGAACTTAAGAAAGTAGTGGTGGGGGAAGAGTTCTCCAGCACCAAGGAGGTCACAAGCGGGGTCCCTCAGGAATCTGTGTTGGGGCCAGCGTTGTTCAATGTCTTCGTGAGTGGCATCGGGGTAGGCATTAAAGGTAAAATGTGCCTGTTTGCGGATGGCACCAAACTCCGTGGGAGGGTGGACAACAAGAAAAAATTACTCACCTTAGTAATGTTGCTTCTTCTAATGGAGTCTTGCTATATTATAACATATGCAGTGAATTCCAACCTTCGAACTGCTCCAGAGGTGAAAGAGTTAACTTTCCATGCCAGGCATGGAACGTTGCGCTCGAGCTCGGTTGAAAACTCTGTCTGTTGTTCTTCAAACTCAAACTGTCAGATCTTTACGAGCTAAACTCACTAAGGTCCTGTGTGGAAGCTGTAAACCTACACTAGCCAACTGGCTACTAAAATATTAACACATTTTTTGGTCCCAAAACAAAGACTCAAGTCAGGGGATCCAAAAATAAAAAAAAAATACAATACCCAAACACCCCAAAAAGGAGAGGTGAAAAACACAAGGTGGGCATCACTAAGTGCCAACACTGCACTGCCCACCCACATCCCAAGAGCAGAGGTTCTGAGAGGGGCAGGCGGGGGGGAGGTCATAATATAGCAAGACTCCATTAGAAGAAACAACATTACTAAGGTGAGTAATTTTTTCTTCAAACAACATGAAGTCTTGCTATATTATGACATTTGCAAACTACACAGCAGTACCTCCATGGAGGAGGGACAGAACCTACTTAGGAAACAGGCTCTGAAGCACAGCTATGCCAAACCGAGCATCACTCCTAGCCTGGATGTCCAGGGAGCAATGCTTGGTGAAAGTGTGTACTGTTTTCCAGGTAGCTGCTTGACATATCTCTAAGATAGGGTATCCCTGGCCGCAGCTAGGGATGCAGCTGTACCTCTGGTAGAGTGAGCCCTCAGGCCTGAAGGGGGAACCTTACCCAGTTTTTGATAACTTGATAACCCTAGAAGCCTTCAATATATCCATTACACCTTGGGAGAGGTGTAGATCAGCAAACTCTAACTCTTCAAGAGCCAGGCCTTGAGATTGAGAGATTTGAGGTTCGGGTACCAAACCCTTCCCTGAGCACAGGTTAACAGATTGTGATTCCTGGGAAGACACAGGGGAAGATGGACTGCTAAGGACAGTAGGAGTGGATACCAGGGTTGTCTGGCCCAATCTGGAGCAATCAGAATCACTTTGCAGGATTGAGATCCGATTTTGACTAACACTTTGAACAGGAGAGGGAAGGGAAAGCATAGAGAAACTTCCCTTCCCAATTGAGAACTAAGGCATCCAGAGGGACTGAGTCCAACACTGGGGGCCTGCAGCAAAAAAGGGGAAATTGGTGATTGTCTGGGGCTGCAAAAAGATCTATCTGCGGGGTGCCCCATCTGGCAAATATTACCTCCAGGACCAGGGGATCCAGTGACCATTCGTGATGGCCCTGGGAAATCCTGCTGAGAGCATCTGCCAGGACATTGTCCTTGCCTGGGAGGTGAACTGCCGTAAGGGAGGTGTTCGGGGAGTAAGCCAGAGACCACAACTTCATTGCTTGATTGCACAAGGCCGTAGACCGAGTGCCTCCTTGCTTGTTGATGTCCCACATTGTAGTGGTATTGTCTGTTCTGACCTGTACAACTTTGTTATGAACAGATTTGGAAAAAGCTTGAAGTGCTAGAAAAACTGCTCTGAGCTCCAACAGGTTGATGTGGAGCAGAGATTCCTGAGGGGACTACAGTCCCTGGGTAGTGAGGTCGCCCATGTGAGCTCCCCACCCCAAGAGGGATGCATCTGTAGTAAGGATTAAAGTGAGACTGAGTGACAAAGGGAACCCCTTGTCTCAGATTGCTCTGATCCTGCCACCACTGTAGGGCTTGGATCAGGGTTCGAGTCACTGGGATCAACTTGGTTAGAGGGTCCTTTCTTTGAGACCAAAAGGCTCTCAAATGGAACTGGATGTCCCTCATTTGAAATCTTGCTCCTTGCACTACTGCTGTAGAAGCAGCCATGTGCCCTAGGAGCTGTAGAAAATGCCTTGCTGGTCGAGAGACCTGCAGGGTGAATGAGGAGGCCAGAGAGACCAGGGTCCTTGCCCTGTCCAAAGGAAGGAAGGCTCTGGCTTCCTCTGTGTTCAGTTCTGCGCCTATGAAGGTGAGGAGCTGGACAGGCTCTAGAACTGACTTTGAAAGATTCAGAAGGAAACCTAGAGAGGTAAGCACTTGCTGAGTTATCTGAAGATGTAACTTGACTTGGTCTGGAGACTGGCCTACTATGAGCCAGTCGTCCAGGTAAGGGAAGATGGCAATTTTTTGCCATCTTAGGTAGGCAACTGCTACTGCCAGGCATTTTGTGAATACCCTTGGAGCAGAGGTGAGACCAAAGAGCATTGCTCTGAACTGGTAATGGCCTGAGGGCAGCTCGAACCTGAGGTACTTTCGATGGGAGCTTCTGATGAGAATATGGAAGTAGGCATCCTTGAGGTCCAGGGACGCTAGCCAGTCCCCTGGCCTTAAGAGGGTAGAATAATTCCCAGAGTCACCATTTTGAATTTTGGTTTTAAAAGGTGCTTGTTTAAGTATCTGAGATCCAGGATGGGCCGCCATTCTCCGGTCTTTTTTGGGGTAAGGAAGTACCTGGAGTACAATCCTTTGCCCTGGTGTAGGGGTGGAACCCTTTCCACGGCTCTGAGAGCCAGGAGGGTAGAGACTTCTGCCTCTAGGGCAAGTGCCTCTGATGGATTTGCAGGTGGAAAGGATCTGGTTCTCATCTTTGGAAATTTTTTGAAGCTGAGAACCAGTCCCTGGCTTACTACTTCCAGGACCCACTTGTCAGATGTCAGAGACTTCCAGTCCTGAACAAAGTAAGCCAGCCTGCCCCCTACAGGTAGTTGAGAATCGGCCCTGGCCACCACATCAGGGTGCCTGCCTGGCAGGGGCTTTAGGCCCCGTCTGCCTCTCCCTCTAAAGAACCCCCTCTGGGCGTAAGCTGAAGAGGAGGCCTGGGCTTGGTAAAAAGGCCTATGAAAAGGCCTGCCCCTGCCCCTGGAAGGCTGCCTTTGAGGAGTGGCCTGCCTTTCCTTGGCCTGTGCACTCCTATAGGTGGTCCTATACTCATCCATTTTCTTCATGTAATTCTCTGTCTGCTCCTCAAACAGAGAATTACCCACAACAGGAAAATCCATGACCTTAGTCTGGGTATCCTGTGACAGGCTAGTACATCTGAGCCAAGCCATTCTGCAAAGTGCCACAGATGTAGCCATGACTCTTGATGACACATCATTAGAGTCCACTGCAGCATGGAATTGCACCTTAGATGCCTCAATACCATCAGCAGCCACCTGCTCCAGCTCCTTGGCAAGCTGGCCAGGGACCTGTTTTGCTAGAGCCATAACAGTATCCCATCTGGATTTCTGGTATCTAGCAACATAAGCCATATAATTTGCCTGTCTGAGAACCAAGGATGCTGCCATGTACTGTTTCTTTGCCATGGCATCAATCCTCCTGGAGTCCTTGTCAGGGGGGTGTGAGGCCAAGGGAATATTTGCCTTGTCACAGGCTGCAGCCTGTACTACCCCAACATGGCTACATTGTTTTGTAAGGAACTCCGTATCACAGCCTGACAATGTGTACCTCTTGTCCATTCTCTTATCAACAGGAGGTATAGTGTGAGGAGTTTTTAGAATTTTTACTGTCTGTTTCCCAAAAGATTTATGCAAAGGAATAGACAGTCTACTGGACTCTGGGATATCCATCATTTCCACATAGTCAGGCTCCTCTTGATCATCCACAGCTTCCTCCATAGGGAGCTGGAGGGTTTCAGCCACTTTTTTATAAAGCATAAAATGAGAAGGGGACTCAGAAAGCCTAGGGGAGACACTCCTGAAGGTCTGTCTGGGGAGATGTCCGGTTCAGTGGGCACATCCAGACTTTCAAATCCACATTCACTCTCCTCATACTCCTCTTCCCCTCCTCCGGTTCATAAAATTCTCTAAATCATACTCTTGAACCGGTGGAACCGGCCGAACCGTACGCTTACCTGATGGCGCCGGTTCAGGCGGAACCGGGGAAAGCGACTGGACAATTTTAATCGCTTTGGCTATTTCTTCAGCAGTTGGAGAGGAAAGTTTTGGCTCCACACCAGCTGATTTCCTAGTCCATTTTGCTGAAACCGACTCCTCCGAGTCGGCTCTCCTTGTGCTCGAGGAAGTCTTGCCCTGGTCAGAGGGCACTCCCTCCGGTTCAGTTGGAACCGAACCGGGCTGGCCATCCGGGTCAGCGGACTTCTTGGCCTCCCTTTCCCTGAGCTTACCAACTCTCTTTTCCAGGGTAGCTGCAGGAAAATTTCTGCAAATCTGGCAGTCTGCATTGAGGTGGTCAAACCCCAGACAATAAACACAGGTGGTGTGGCGGTCAGCCTTAGCAAAGGCCTCCCCACAGACACTGCAGTGTTGAAACCCAGTGGGCCCGGTTTTTCTTTTGGGTTTCTCAGACATAGTGCCAGTCCTAACCAAACTTTCCCGTTTATGGCAATCCGCCAAGCAAGACCCTCTTATCGGTTCCCAACCGTGTCACGGGTCGTGGAAAAAAACGTAATAAAATCCATTTTTTTTAGAACCGAGAAGAACTGGTAACCACACTCTAAAAGACAGATTAATATATTTCAAAACAACCTGATCAGTTCAAACCGAACCGATAACCGTTTACAAGTTCCACACAGAAGAATTAAATGTAAAACCTATCTAGTACTTACAATACCACAGACAGAGCTTGAACCGACCGGTTACGGTTTAAATTCGGGTCAAAAACCCGAGAAAATAATACTTTAACAGACAAAATGAACCGAGCAGAAGGAGAGAATCTCCGGAGCGACCTTTCAGTGAGGCGGAGTAAAGAATCTGATAGTTTGAGTTTGAAGAACAACAGACAGAGTTTTCAACCGAGCTCGAGCTCAGCGTTCCATGCCTGGCATGGAAAGTTAACTCTTTCACCTCTGGAGCAGTTCGAAGGTTGGGACTCACTGCATATGTCATAATATAGCAAGACTTCATGTTGTTTGAAGGAGGGGATACAGGATCTGATAGAGGATCTCAACAGACTAGAGAGATGGTCAGAAATCTGGAAACTTGGCTTCAATGCCAAAAAGTGCAAAGTAATGCACATAGGGGCTTGGAACCCTAGGACAGAGTATAACCTGGGGGAGTGCAGATAAACTTGTTTTTTTTTTTCCCCTTAATTTCTTTATAGTTCTACGGTGGGGGGAGGTTGTGCCTTTTGTTCTGGGGCATGTTGGCGAATTAGGAAGTAAAGGAATCAACTGGCCAGTGTTGTTGTGACTAAAATACGATCTTCTATATCTAAATACAGGCACTGAATCAAATATTAAAACCGGGACAGGATGATTTTCGCAAGCATTAGCTATGGAATGGGGTATGTCAATTCACAAGTAAATAACGTAAGAAAATCACGTTAAGCATTTTGTGCCACAGGGCTAATTCAAAATCTATGGAACTGTCCTATAAGTAAACAGTAATAATTGCTAAGAGATAAGAAGCGAGTCTCAAGATGTATGAAGATACTAGTGGTTAGTCCACTAAGGATAAACGTGCTCTTTTCTAGTTTATTTACAATTTGTATTAAACAAATGGTTGGATGACATCATGAGGCACAATATCCTGACACACTGGTAAAATGGGAACCCCCCTTACATTTTCCTCATCAGTTTTATACACAACAGGAAAAATTGCATTACCCTTAAAGATTAAATGCAATGCTTCAAAAATATAATATTTGCCCACCCAGATCTCAGCATTCCCTGGCTGCAAAGCTGCTGGTCTCCACCGGGAGATGCTGACTGCCAGGGATCTGCATCCCCAACTTCCCCAGGCGAGGACAGCACTCCTCCAGACACTCAATCCTCTCCTTCCCTGGCTGACCCCCGATGACCCGAGCTGGCTCCCGAACCCGGGTCACCAGCGTGGCACAAGGTAAGATATCCAGTGCCTCAGCCTTCAGCACCACCAGTTCAGCTGCAAAAATCAATCTTTGTTACCAATTTTCTAATGGGGACTGTTTATTAATAGACTTATCCCAGTGGAACAAAATGGTAAATATCTGGCAAGTTTCCTAGGTTGATCAACAACCTTTTGAGCATCATATCAACCCCCCCCCACAAAAAAACCCTCCTACAGTCTTAAAATACAGGTTACTCACCTGTAACAGGAGTTCTAGGAATGGTATATGTTGTTCATCCACACTCATTGGCAGTATCCTTGCCGCTTTAAATCTTGCCGGAAGGTCTTCAAGCTTGCTCCTCCCACCCACCCGGGTGGTATAACTCTCGGCTCCGCCCCATGACGCCAGATCTGGCCGCTGGAAGCTCAGGTTGTGCGATGCCGGGAGGTTGAGAATCAGGATGAACAACATATACCATTCCTAGAACTCCTGTTACAGGTGAGTAACCTGTATTTCTAGGGACATGGATATGTTGTTCATCCACACTCATTGGCAGACTCCTAGCAGTTCTCCGGGAGGAGGGAGGCAAGACGCACACCCCATATACTTACTTGGGAAAGAGAGACTGGAGAACCGAGGCCCCAAAACCAGCATCCCGGCGTGACTCAAGGTCGATGTGGTAGTGGGTAATGAAGGTGTTTGCTGACTTCCAGGTAGCAGCCCTGCAGATTTCCTGGATAGGGACGTCCCTGGAAGCAGCCACCGTTGCAGCAGTATGGCGGGTAGAATGAGCTCTTATCCTCTGGGAGGCTCCATGCCCGCTAACTTATAGCAGAGATCTATGCAGGAGGTTACCCACCTGCTTATCGTCCGCTTGGCTGCAGGTCTGCCAGATGCTGACTTCAGCGTGAGTGACAAACAGCTGGCGAACCTCTCCCGAATTTCAGCGTGCGCTCCTTATAATAAGCGGGCGCCTTCTAGGGTCCAGAGTATGGAGCCTATATTCGGCCTCCGAGGTGTGATTGGGGTAGAACACCGGCAGAGTCAACACCTGGTTAAGGTGAAACTCCGACACCACCTTCGGAAGGAATTTCGGGTGGGGGCGCAGGACAACCTTGTCCCTGTGGAAGACCAGGTAAGGAGACTCGATGGAAAGCGCCTGGAGCTCTCCCATCCTTCTGGCTGACGTGATAGCCACCAAGAAGGCGGTCTTCCACGACAGGTGAGAGAGAGCACACCTGTGCATAGGTTCGAATGGCTTGCCCATGAGCTTTGCCATACCAGCAGTAGATCCCACGGAGGTGGGGGTTCCCGTGACTGGAGGGAAATGTGATCAAGGCCTTGAAAAGCGCCAGACCACCTTCTCCTGCGCCACCGACTGCTTCCCGCCCGCGCCTGTAAGCAGAGATGGCTGCAGGTGCACCCTTAGGTCGTCGACCTAAGCCCTTGACTAGAAAGGGACCATAAATAGTCCAAGATGCTTGCCAAGGAACAGGAGGAAGGGTCCAAGCCCTTCCTGACACCAAATGGAAAACCTTTTCCATTTGAAGGCATAACATTTTCAGTCGACTCTCACGGACGCCAACTACATTGAGGACCTCGTCGGAAAGACCCAAAGCCTGGAACTCTAGCCGCTCAGGAACCAGGCCGTCAGGTGCAGGGATTGAAGGTCGGATGGAACACCTTCCCTGATTGACTGAGAGCAGGTCGGGCGAGCTGGAAGCTGCCGCGAGTCCTGGAGCTGAGACTGAGGAGATCTGGGTACCAGAACTGGCGAGGCCAGTCTGGGGCTATCAGAATCACCTGCGCCTTGTCCCTCCTCGCTTTGAGAAGCACCTTGTGGATCAAGGGAAATGGGGAAAGGCGTAAAGAAAGGCCGGGGTCCATTGCCTCGAGAAGGCATCCCCTGCAGCGAGCCCTGCTGAGGGCGGGCATGGAACAGACTCAGCCGCGTTCTCCGTGGAGGCAAACAGGTCCACCTGAGGTGTGCCCCAAAGGAGAACAGATGCTGTACTACCTCCGGCAGGAGAGACCACTCGTGGGATGCAGCCCCTATCGGCTCAGGCATCGGCCAGGGTGTTGGAGGCTCCTGCCACGTGAATGGCTAGGAGATCCGCCTCCAGGCTGCGCACGAGTGACCAAATGCGGAGAGCTTCCTTGCATAGAAGCATGGAGGCCCCGCCCCCTGGCGGTTTAGATAGTACATGGTCGTGGTATTGTCCGTCTGGACTCGGACCACTTGACCCCGGAGGAACGGAGCAAAGGCGGTGAGAGCTAGGCGGACCGCTCGGAGCTCCAGCAGGTTGATGTGGCATCGGGACTCCCGCGGGGACCAGAGGCCATGAGCCCGGTGTTCCCCCAGATGGGCACCCCAACCCATCAGAGAGGCATCGGTCGACAGAGAGACCGTCGGCTCGGGGCGGACGAACGGGATGCCCTCCTGCAAATGATCTGGAACGGTCCACCACTGGAGAGCATTCCACATCCCCTGTGTCACCGACACAAGCTGGTCCAAGGGATTGCAGCGTTGTGACCACTGGCTGGCCAGTCCCCACTGAAGGGGAGGCATGTTCCAGCGGGCCCAACGGACCACGCTGGTGCAGGCCGCCATGAGACCCAGGAGGCGCAGGAAGTCCCGGGCAGGGCGCAATGCCCAACCAGAAATGATCGGGCAAGGAGGAAGAACCTCGGCCCTGTCCGCGGGGCCGCTCTGGCTCGAAGAGTCGAGCTGCGCCCGATGAATAAAATCACCTGCTTGACTCGAGTTCCGACTTGGCCTGTGTTACAAGGAGGCCCAGTTGAGAGCAGACCTGGAGGCCAGATCTCTGGACCACTCCGCCTCCTTCCTGGAGGAGCTGCTATCAGCCAGTCGTCCAGGTAAGGGTACACCCGGACCCCTCGGCGCCGCAGGAATGCTGTCACCACTGCCATGCATTTGGTGAAGACCCTGGGAGCTGGAGACAAGCCGAAGGGCATGGCTTGGAACTCGAAGAGAGATCCTTCCGCTCGGAAGCGAAGGAATCTCTGGTGAGACGGACGGATAGGGACGTGAAAAAACGCGTCCTGCAAGTCCAGAGAGCAGAACCACACGCCGCGTTCCAAGGATGGTATTATCTGAGCCAGAGTGACCATCCTGAAGGTTCGAGACCTTAGGAACTTGTTTAGGTCGTGTGGTGTCGAGAATGGGCGCCAGCCCCGTCGTTCGGAACCAGGAAGTACCTGGACACAAACCCTGGGTCTGAAGGAGGGTCCACCACCTCTTACCACCTCCTTCTGGAGGAGAGAGTGATGTCGGCTCGACAGGCCGCCAGTGAGGCTGGGGATCCGAAGCCCCGAGGCGGCCTCTGAAGGGTGGTGCCTGCTCGAATTCCAGAGGCAGGCCTCTTCCCACCACCTCAAGACCACCTGTCCGTGGTAACAGCGGACCAGGCGGAACGAGTGCCGGAGCCGTCCCACGAGGACCGGAAGTGAGTAGACGGGGATGGGGCGACACCTCAGCCGTCACTGGGCAGGCTTGGAGGAGGGACCGCCGAGGACCTCTGGGCCCTTTCCTGCCTCCTGTTAGAGGAAGCCGCGGCTTGGGTTTGGGATGCCAAGGCGAGCCTGCTGGCCCTGACGTTGCTGGGCGGCGGCGCGAGGGGCACAGAAGGACGAAGGGCTTAGGCTGTGGTTTGCGGCCTTTGTCCTTCTGAGACGGAAGAGACGAGTCCAAGGTGGCATTGGACTCTCGATCCTCTGCAGGTGACCTTCCACCCCAGGGTCAAGAGGTCAGTCCCAAAAGGAACATCCGCCAACTTGTGCTGGGTATCCGGTAAGGTGGATATCCTCAGCCAAGCCCGCCGGCACATAGCCACTGCGGCCGCCACCGATCTGGCACATGAGTCCCCTACATCCAAAGCAGTCTGGAGCTGCTGTTTGGCCACTGCCTGCCCTGGTCCCGCACCTGCTTAACCGTAGTCTGCAGATCGGGCGGGAAGATGAGGATGACCTCATCCAGGAGCCCAACAGGGCATGAGAAAAATGTGCCATGAGACGGCGAACTGGCCTGACGAAGGCCGAGAGAGGGCATAGCGTAGAACTTTTCGCCCGACATAGTCCAATTTTGGACTCCTTGTCAGGAGGTTTGTCCACATCCCTGGCGTTGCCTAGCGTGGAGCAGCTGTCGGTAACCAACCCCTCAGCAGAGGGTGTTCAAACCGGACAAGGAACGGGGGACTATACTTCCTGGCCATCCTGGCCGAGCGCGAGGGCAGGAAGCAGGGCGCTGCCAAAGTTCCAGTGCTGGACCCACTGTGCCCTCGGCCACCGGAAGGGCCTCCGTCGAGAATCCCTCGGTCCAGAATCTCCGTGAGGGGATACCTGGCCCGTTTGGAAGCGGTTCGAGCTCCATCCCGGTAGACTCCGAGATGAGCGAAGCAGTCCTAGGAAGAACGACGGCTATACGTCCATTGGCTGACCTCCTGAAGACTCCAAGTCCAGTCGCTTGGAAAGAAGGAGGAATCATCTTGGACTCGGAAGAGTCCTCGAAAACTGCCTCTGGCCTGAGCCACCCTTCACCTGCCGAGGTCGGTCGGGAGTGAGGGTAACTGACAGCCGATGGGGTAAACCCTTAGCCGACCGAGAATCCTTGGTCGGAGCCCCAATTGGTGGCTGTGGAGGCGGAGGTTCCACCGCAATCGGTGGAGCAGCTGGTTTTGGCCGAACAACCGGCCTGGGTATAGGCTCCTCGGGCAAGTCGAGGGGTTGTGTCGGCCGTTCCGGTGACAGCCACTTAATGGCCGGGGAAGGCGCCGGAGTCGGCTTATTCCCGGCCAGGAGGAGCTGTTGCAACATAAGGTCCTCGTGCCGTCGGCGTAATTTCTTGACCAGCCTCCTCATCCGAGGAGGAGGACGGCGCGACGCCGCACTGGCAAGCCGAGACCGACCGCCTATGACGTGGGAACGGCTGGACCGCGAAGAGGTCCGAGACCGAGACCGAGAGTCCCGGAATTTCCGGGGTCGGTGCAGGGAGGTGTCGGCCGGAACCGACACTCCCCGCTCGGAAGGTCCATCCGAGGGCTCCGGAACAGGAGGCACAGGCGAGCCCACGGGATCCTCAACTCCTCCCGGGGGAACCGGGGAGAGGGGAATCTCGGCTGCTAAAGGCGACAGCCCGTCCAATGGGTCGAGAAAAATCTCGACTTCATCAGTGGGAGTCTCGGTCAACTGACCTGACGGGGACACCGTGAGGCCAGTGGCGAAGCAGTGAGTCGACCGAAGCCGGACGGTCGGCGGCCGGGAGAGGACCTTTCCCGCTCCCAAGAGCGTCGATGGAGGACTTACCCTTGTCCCTCTTTTGGACCGAGAAAAGGTCCAGCAGGCGCAAGCCCTTCTCCTTTAGTGGAGAGGGAAGACAAAGCTCCTTAAAGGAAGCCGTGTAGGAAGAACCCAGAAGGCGGGATAAATGCATGGCCGAGGAAGAGATCTGACCCAGCGCCGCCTCCTCTTCGGGCGACCATCCGCTCGAGCTGATGCATGAGCCCGCCGCCCCTGACACGCAACGGGCCTCCTTGGACTTCACCGAGGGAAACGCTTCTCGGGACGGCCCAGTTGCAATCGGGCAACACGGTCTTCGAGGACGTAGGCCGAGAAAGATGAGCACAGGTCGCAAGCCTGCGGGTCGTGCTCAAGGCCTAAGCAGTAGACACACGTGGAGTGTGGATCCGTCCGAGACATCTTCTGCCCGCATGGGCATCTCCGAAATCCGGGAGTCGATTTATCCGCCATGACGCGAGGGATCAAGACTGAAGTCTTTTGCAAAATATTATTTTAAATCCGCTAAGCGGAGAAATAGGAACCAGTCACAACGCAGGAGCGTTAAGGAGGGAACCTGAGCTTCCAGCTGAAGGAAGATCTGGCGTCATGGGGCGGAGCCGAGAGTTATACCACCCGGGTGGGTGGGAGGAGCAAGCTTGAAGACCTTCCGGCAAGATTTAAAGCGGCAAGGATACTGCCAATGAGTGTGGATGAACAACATATCCATGTCCCTAGAAATGTAAATTTTAGTTTCCCATGTTCCCTTTCTATCCTGAATGCAGTCACCAGACTCAGCAGAAATCTTGTCCAATTCAGATATGTTGTTAGCTTCATTCTGGAGAAAATGAATAACGTTCTCATTGCTGCAGTATGCAGAATTGTGGGGAGGTGACCCTGGAGACCCAGTCAGAACCACAAATTAACATGGCTGGCATACAGCTAAGGGTACAGTAGTTACTCAGCAGCACATGGGCAGGGGAAACATGGAGAGCATCTGGGAAACCTGGGTAAATGTAGACCCCAGAGAAAGACAACAGGTCGCAGGGTATGATGGGGTAATATGGGCAGACTAGATGAATCGTCGGTCTTTTTCTCCCGTTATTCTCTATGTTTCTGTATAACCTCCCTGTGCTTAACCTCTCTGCACTGAAAATGGCAGAAGCATTCTCTCCCTTCCTTGTCTTGGTTTATAAAGCATTTTAGGATACAGCCTACATTAAAAGCACTTTATAATATGGGTTCCAAAAAAATACTGTCTTCTTATTCATCCAAACTGGTCACCTGACCATTGATTAATCCCTGATAATACCCACAGTTGCATGTTCAAAGGGCTTTATTTTACTATTTCTTTAGGTAATACTGTAACATAACACTGCCCATATTATAAGAGGATTCACCCACTCCAGGGTATGGGTTTACTGAGCATTAATCCACGCCTGGGTGGTTTAAGTCAAGAGCGAACTAACCCCCGGTGTGGATTAATGCTCAGTAACCCATACCCTGTTGTGGGTTAATCCACCATATAAATCAAATGTCTTCTTTTCTCCCTAATGCAGGCTGTTATCTAAAAAAAAAAAAAAAAAAACAGCACCTAATCTGCAGTGACCCCTGCATTTTGGCTGTCTTTCCACTCTCACCAGAAATGTTATCTGTAAAGAAACAAGAATGGAGCTTGCCAAGATGAGCTTGACTGGTTAGTTAACAAGATATCAGCCACTTCAAGAGTTACAATTCCAAACAAAGCATGTTTCAGCACAGGTTTTAAATTCAATAGCTAGTGCAAATAGATGCCACTACTCACGTTGCAGATGGCTGTCGAATTAGGTCCGATATCTGTTTGGAAAGCTGATGGGAACTGCGCACCATCATACTGTGCAATGTGGCTGGGTGCTGAGGGATATTAATAGTGATGACTCCTACTTTTAGCACCGCTGCATTGTTTGTCTTGAGTCCCCTCTGGGCACTGTAAAGAGCCTGAGATTTGGAAATGCTGCACTTCACTACAGTTCTGGACAGAAATAATATTAAAAGTAAGCAAACAAAAAATGAAAGCTGCATACTTACAATAACTGTTGAATATCTTTCCCATAGATTACCATTCATGAGTCTGAGCCAGCGGCGCCAGGATCCAGCGGGAGCCGGAACTTTTCAGGAGACTGGTGGCACAAGTAGGTCCTGTGCACAAGTCACTGCATGCTGGTACACAGCGGCAACAGCCCCTCAAATGTTTCAGCACCTTTTTTACCAATGAGGTGAGTAGCATGAACCTAACGAGTTACTTATGCACTTAACCTAAAGGCATGAGATAGCCCCGGTGGCCCGGAAAAGAAGGGCCACCAGACCCAGTAACACATGTCCAAAAACAAAGGGGTGAAGACAAATGAAGACAAACACAATAATACTGGAGTCAGTTCCGGGGATGGTGGGCATAGTAATCTATGGAGAAGATATTCAGAAAGATCAGCCATTATGGTACATACGTAACTTTCATATCTTCCAAGACTCTATCATCTACACAGACTCCCACTAATGGGTCAGAGTACCAAGCTCTGAGAAAGTCCCCTCGTCTAGGGAGGCTGCAGCTCAGAGTTCACTTCAGAACAGAAGTCCATTCAGAACTGTCCTGCCAAAGGTGGCATGCTGCCTGGCATAGACATCCAGGGTACAGTGCCGGGCTAAAGTATACACTGTGCTCCAAGTTGCAGCTCTGCAAATTTCTTCAGCTGGAACAGAGCATATTTCTGTCAGGAAAGTGGCAACTGTTCTGATACAGTGGTCACATACCTTGCCCTCCAGTTTCATCTGGGCCATGGCATGGTAGTGGCAAAGGCAATTTACATTCCAGGCTGAAATGCACTTGACTGTAATAGGGTGCCCCTTTCAATTAGGGTTGAAAGAGACAAAGAGCTGATTTGACCGTTCGTAGTCCTTAGGCCTATATAGGTACAAATTACCCTTTTAATACCCAGCAAGTAGAGTCCTTTCTCCCTCTTTCTGGGAGTACACAAAGTAGGTAGGTAGGATTATATCCTGATACAGATGGAATTCCAACACCACTTTAGCTAGAAACTTGGGGTGTGTAAAGAGAACCACCTCATCTTTAAGGAAAACAGTAGTGGAGGATCTGTGACCAAAGTATGGATTTCAGATTCTCTGCGTGAAGAGGTGACAGCCACCATAAATGATGCCTTCCAAGTTGCAACAGGCTCAAAGGGCTTGTGGATGAGTATATCCTGCATGAGATTAAGGTCCCAGGGAGTCACCAGCTTCCCAACGGGGCCTGGTGTGCAGGATACCTTGGAGGAACCTCTTGAACAGTTGCAGCTGTGCCATGGAAAGGGTGCATACAGGTCTGTGACATCCTGATATAGCATATAAATGGACCTTGACTGTAGAATACTGAAGGCCAGCATTAAAAAGGTTCAACAAGTACTCCACAACCTTTTTTTTTCAAGGGGACACTTGAAAGGGTCCCTGGGAACTTTTGAACAGCAAATGGAATGGAAAATCTTTTACACTTTGCGATATAAGTCTTCCTGGTGGAAGGTTTATGCATAGCCAAGGGTATTTCAGAGACCCTCTAAGACACTTTAAACTTGTTCACTTCTGCTTCTTCAGGAAACAGGCATAAAGCTGAAGGGAGTGCAGGTTGTTATGGACTAGCTAACCTTGGGTAAATAAGTCTGTTCAGAGTGGCAAGCCTTGGTTTGCTGACTGGCAGTCGAGTCAACATAGGAAACCATATTTGTTGGGGTCAGCAGGGGGCCACCATGATCCTCCCCCCCATGTGCCTACAGTTTTCACAATACTCTCTGGATGACAGGGATTGGAGGGAAACAGGTTGTGCAATGGCAGTCTAACTGCATCCGATGGCACATTTATAAGGTAGAAAAAGAAATGGGCAGACTGGATGGGCCTTGCGGTCCTTATTTGGCGTCAACTTCTATGTTTCTATGTTTCCTGGCAGAAAGTGCCATGTCCTGCAGTTCTTGAGCAGAATCTAGGCAGTCTGGTGTTGAGTGGTGATGCACAGAGGTCCACATCCGGGGTGCCCCACTCGTGGAATAGCGATCGCATGATGTCTGGTGCTAGTTATCAACTCGTGAGGATCGGCCTCTGTGCAACTGAGCTCGTATCCCAGAGTGTTCTGGACCCCTGGCAGATAGATTGCTTGAAGCAGGATCCCCTGTTCCAGGCACCATTCCCACACTCTCACTGACACCCTGCAGAGAGGGTAACTGTGTGCATCTCCTTGTCTGTTGACAGTACATGACAGACTTGTCCATCTGGCCGGCCCACTGGCGGTGGGATTTCCGCTTGTGACGCCGGCGACCTGGGTTCGGGAACATGCACGGGCCGTCGGAGGGCCGGCCGGGGGAGAAGGGCTGAGCATCCTAAGGACTACTCTCCTTCTCCGGGGGGGGGTGGTTCTGTGCTCGGTGCAGGAGCGACGCCTAGCAGACGCTGGGTTAGCCACCCTGTTGCACCAATGCAAGGTCAAGGGTTTCTGGGGTGGGATGGACGCTGGCGTCACTGCACCCTCCCACCCCGGCCTACAGGGATAAAATCCCCACTCCAGGCACCATCTCTATGGAGTCCTGCCTCCAGACTGAGTGCTCTCCCAACCAGTTACGGTATCCCGGTGCCGGTCCCCGCTGTGGCGCCGGGACCTCGCCCCCTGGCGGGTATGGCAGGGGTGACTGGGATAGCGAGGGGCATATACAGGAGGTGGAAGCCACGGGGGCACCGTGACCAGGACAGAACAATGACGGCCTGGAATGAGGGGCAAAAAAGTAGACTAAATATAAAAAAGACTTGTTGTCCGTCTAATGAAGGACTGTCTTTTGGCTGACCAAGTCCACTAGGGACTTCAGACCGTAAAGAAATGAAAATTACATACCTACTGCAATTCTTGATCTTCTCCTGTATCTTCACCATTCATTACTCTTGGGTGTAAGCCGGAGGTGCGCACCCGCCATGGGAGGTTTTTTTTGGGAGTTTCGCCAGCCCACGCATGGATGCACGGTGTGGTGCACGTGGGTTGGCCGTTGGGTGCCATAGACTCCTCCTCCATCCCAGTTCTGTCGATTCGGAGAGGAGAAACAGTTTTTAGAGAAAGAGAGTGAGGCAAGAGAGCCGAGGGACAGACAAAGGAAAGGAAAGGATATAAACTGAAAAAGGTATAAGCCGATTAGAGGACAGAAAGGAGAGAACCCTACCCTAAGTGGCCATGGGGCATCAATCCTTGGGTGGTCTCAGGAGAAGCAGAAGGCAAAGGATAGAAAGAAGGAAGAGAGAAGAGGTGGCAGTAAAGGATAAATGGGGTAGGGAGGAGGGCTCTCCACAGCGCTAAACAGGAAGACCACTGGCTTGAGTTTTTCAAAACCCCTGCGGGAATGAAGACAAGGGAGCAAGGATCCCGCTAGTCACAGAGACTACAGAACCAAGGTCTAAAGGGAATTAATGGTCTTGTCAGCCTAGGTGGAGGTAGATCTCTCCTCCCACCCTTTATCCGTAGTTGTTATGAAATTCCTAGAGCCTAGGTCTCACAGACTGTCCCTTGGAGGGTGATCAGTCCTGCTCAGAAGAGGAGCGAGTCCTGACTTAAGTGTAGGGAAAGAAGCCGGCCCGCCGGCGCAGCGGTTGGATTTCCGCTTGCGACGCCGGCGACCCGGGTTCGGGAATGGATCCGGGTTGTCGGAGGGCCGGCCGGGGGGAGAAGGATTGAGCGCCCGCAGGCAGCTCTTCTTCTCCGGGGGGAGGGTCCCGACAGTATCCGGAGCAATGAGGGCTCCTAGCGGAGGCTGGGAGAACTCACGCTGCCGGCCTGTGGTGAGGGAGGGGCGAGGTAGGCGGGCGGACGCTTGCGTCATTGCAGCCCGCCTCCTCGAGGAGAAAGTATGGGGATAAAATCCCTGCCTAGCGTCTAAATGACTCTGCCCAGGATTGCCCTGATTGGCCACGGGCCGTTCCCCAACCAGTTACAGTTCCGCTGACCGACAAGGGGGTCGGGTACCGGCCCCGCTCTCTGGGGGTGTCAGGGATGACCAGGGGGATTCGGGCGATGTCCGGTGGTCGGGGCTCCAGGGTCCGTGACCAGAGCAGAAAAGGCCGACGAAAGGTAGGGGCATAAAGAGGAAAAAAAAAAAAAAAAAAAAGTGTAGGGAAAGAAATCTGGTTGAAGTTTTCCCAAGAGAGTACTGACGTAGTCCCCACTTCAGGAGACGAGAACCATGGGACATCCATGCCATGAGAAAAAGAGAGGGAGTAAAATCCCATGGATTCTCCTAGGACTGTATGGATGTAAAGACAACCAAAGGGTGACATAAACCAGAGGATTATCCAAGCCCCAAGAGGGGGACACCACAGTGCATTGTGAGAAGAATCTGAGGGAGTTCCCTCAGAAGTTAGAGCGAACACCCTATTCGCCGTCCTCCACATTGAACGCTCTGTGACTTTTTAGAAAAGAAAACAGAGAGCGCTGAGGTACCGGGGGACTTGGCCCCCAATTGGCCTCTAGGAGGAGGTGAGCAGGGTGGACGGCCTTAAAATGAAAAAATTAAGTACTACACGTAATTCCTGGCAGTTAGGGCTCTTCGACCCGCCCTCCCGCCAGTTCCTCATCTCCCGCTGTAGAAGTCACACTTCGTGTGGAGCTGCTGCACTAGAGGCCTAGTCTGACATTGAAAATCCTTCGACGCCATCTCTGTATTCCTGCCGGTTCTGTTCTCGCCACCACTCGACGCCGCTGTGGTAAGACTGTTTCTTTTCTTGTCAAGCGACGTCAAGTCTTTTATTTAGCTTGTTGTGCCGTGGATCATGTCTTGGTAGGGGGCAAGAAATCATTAAAGATGGGGCAGTCCCCTATGCGACGGTACCCGTGCAGCTGCAAGTACTCAGACACCGACCAGCATGACCATTGCCTCGCGTGTCTTGGCCCACTTCACGACATGGATTCGTGCAACACCTGCTTCTCAATGGACCGTCGTGTCATCGAGCAACAAGCGTGGAAAGTTGGACGAGCTCCGCTGACTTTCGGGGGATGGGCGCACACTCGTCGGGCCAAGCCGCAGTCTCTCGGCCTTTCCTCCGGGTTCCCTCTCGGTTCTATACGGACCGTTGAGGAAGGTGCTTCTGCTCCTAGTAACCTCGCCAATGCAGAAGCCCCTTCCGTGGTGCAGGAGGAACAGTCCATCCCCCTGGGGGGCGAGAGGGAAGCACCGCACTGGCAATTGGCCCTTCAGGGGTGAAGGCTCCCCCGGTGTCGTCTCTTCGGTCTGGTAAGCCTGAGTCAGTGCCGTCTTGTGCCTTGGTGCTGTGGGCCCTGATGATGCCGTGGTCTGCACTGGTCCAGCGCTCAGCGCTGTCTATGCTGTTGACGCCATTCACGGTGCCGATGGTGCTCTGGGAGGTTCTACGGCGAAGTCCTCGACCCGTTTCGCAGCTCTGAGGCTGAGCACAGCCCGTGTCTGGCTCTGGTGCCGCATGTGGCACCGGCGGCTGTGGCACTGTGAGGTGTCGCTCTCAGCGGGCGCTGAGGGAGCTGTCAGTGCCGCTTGTCGGTGCCATCCTGGATTGGCGCCATGGGCTCGAAGGCGCAGTGGCAGGCATCGACTCCACTTCTGCTACCACCCTCGGTGCCATGTCTTCTTCGCGTACCATTCATGGTGCAGTTGGAGACTTCGGCGCTGGCTCTGGTGCAGACACCCAGACTGGTACCCCCTTCGGTCGGGATGGCAACGGGCGTCCGCGTACTGTCTGGTATCGGACTTTGGTCTCCACCTCCTCCTCGGAGGAGTCGGAGTCTGATTCGGACAAGCTTTTTGACTCTTTGGAGTTGGCTGCCCATGTGGACACCCTGGTAGTCTCCTCAACTGACCAGAGCCAGCCCCCCTCTGAGGAGCAGGCAGTTTCCCCCCATGTCCAGAATCAGGGGTGCTGACCAGCAGGCAGTGGTGCAGGCCACTATTGCTCTTCAGCCTGACCTCGGAGGGTTTTCTGCCCCCTCAGTGGCAGTACCCCCTCAGTGCTGAGCCTGGATCACCCAACTTTAGGGCCGATTGGAGCACCTACAGGAGGGGAAGGTGCTACTCCCTGGGTAGTTCCTTCAGGGACTGACCAGGGTTGTCAGCTGCCTAGGCTGGTGTTTGTGAGGAGAGGGCTCTTTCGGACTCCGAGGGGTCAGGGTTCGACGTGGTGACCCTTTTCTGGGACCCAACCGGGTTTGGGAAGTGGTTGTAGTGCGGACCTCCGTCCTTCCTTCTCAGTCTCCACGAGAGGGCCCTGTTCTTTGGAGGTAGGGGGAACGTTCTTTTGGAGTTCCACGGCCCCAGTCACCTCACAGGGGGAATCTTCAGGGCGCAGCCTAGGCAGTTCCAGCATGGTTGATCAGCTGTCGGCTGTTTAGTTTCCTGGAGCTCCCTCTTCCCTTGGGGCTCCAGGTGCGCTCTTTTGCCCAGACAGAGGACAGTCGATTCCTGTTTTTGGCTCTGCCCCCACTCCTCTGTCACCTTCTCCTGCTCTCCCAGGCGTTCTTGGCCCTAGCGGACCTCTGTCCTGAGAGCAATTCAGGGCTGTGGCTGCTCATCTCCCTTCATATGTCAGGACCATGGACAGGCACGTGTTCCAACCTCCCATTGAATCTACGAGGTCAAGCATGGCTGACCTGCGAAAGACAGGTCCAAGAGGCACTTTAACACATTACTTGGTGAACACCGAAGAGTACAGGTAGGATTTGTTCATCAAATGGAGAAGGGTCTCCATTTAGACACACAAGCCTTCCAGGTGGAAGGCCCATACACGATTTATGGGACATCTGCGAAGGTCTGGGAGAATCCGAGTCTACCCACTTCCGTTCCAAAGAGGAATCACTCTGCCCCAGTTTGCCTTCAACTCGAGCAGCACTCTTTGAACCAAGGGAAGAGGGGAAAAATGTACAGGAGGACATGTCTACTGCAATAATGATCCTGAGAAGACACCAGGGTATGGATTTCTGAAGCAGGATAGAGGCAGACTTGCATTAACAGGGGATGCAGGAAGGACCAGACTAGGGCTGCCCCAGTCGTCTAAGCGACTCTACAATGACTGAAACTGGCATGGCATGCTCAAGGCACCAGCCACCACGGCCTTCCTGTAAGGGGGTAGGAAAAATGCTCCACCTTGCTTGCTGACCAAAAAAAAATAGGTTACTCACCTGTAACAGTAGTTCTAGGAGTGGTATATGTTGCTCATCCACACTTCTTAGCATGTCCCTTTCCCCTTTAAGGATCGCTGGAAGGTCTTCAAGCTGGCTCCTTCCACCCACCCGAGTGGTATATCCCTCGGCTCCGCCCCATGATGCCAGCTCTTAGCTCGCTGGAAGCCAGGTGTTGTGCATCCGCAGCCGAGGAGGTCGGGTGGGTCTGTGTGGATGAACAACATATACCACTCCTAGAGCTACTGTTACAGATGAGTAAAGTACAGTTACGTAAGAACTTACCGTAACAGTAGATCTTCGAGAGGAGCTCTTGCAGCAGGCTATCACAATTAGGACTGTGCCGCAGGCACTAGGACCACACGGAAAAACTTCTGCCAGCAATCCCAGCTGGGGACCACCCCCGACGCCGGCCCCGCCCCCACGTCGGGCAGGGTACAAGAGGGGGCGGACCCAGCTCCACCTCAGTTCTCCCGCCAGTACCCAGCAGATGGCCTGACAAGAGAAGGAGATGAAGCTCATCCTAGAGGAGAGAAGAGAAGGAACCTGCACACTCCGAGGGGGAAGGTGGGAGGGAAAACAGCGCCTGCTGCAAGAGCTCCTCTCGAAGATCTACTGTTACGGTAAGTTCTTACGTAACTGTACTATCTTACTTCAAGATAGAGCTCTTGCAGCAGGCTATCACAATTAGGACTGAGTCCCAAGCAGTTCCCCAGTTAAGAGGCAGTCGCCCCCGGGAGGAGGAATATACGGACTCCAGAGGCTGTTTAGGACAAGAGTCCTTGTAGAACCGCCAGGCCAAAGCCAGCACAGTGTCTGGAGACGATATCCAAGCTGTAATGTTTGACAAAGGTATGCATCGAATTCCAGGTCACGGCCGCACAGATGTCCTGAATGGCGACATTCCGCATCACGGCAAAAGAAGCTGAAACACCCCTGGTGGAGTGACCCCTTAGCGGACCCGGTAGGGGCTTGTGGTGATGTTCGTAACAGAACGACATGCAATGGACTATCCAATTGGAAATAGTCTGCTTGGACACTGGCTGACCCAAGCGTTGTGGCGCAAAGGCCACAAAGAGTTGCTCCGATTTACAGTGTTGACTCGTTCTACTAAGGTAATACCTCAGGGACCTGTGGACATCCAATGTGTGGAGGAGAACCTCCCCTCTATTGTAGGGAGAAGGAAAATAAACAGGAAGGTCAACTGATTGGTTGAGGGTCAAGTCCGAGACTACCTTCGGAAGAAACTTGGGATTAGTTTGGAGGGAAACCGTTCCCTATGAAAAACCAAATAGGGCTCTTTACACATCAGAGCCTGCAGCTCGGAAACTCGTCGAGCAGAAGTAACAGCAACCAAAAAACAAACTTTCCAAGATAAATACCACAGCTCGCACATCGCTGCGGGTTCAAAAGGGGGAAGGGTAAGTTTCTCCAACACAAAAAGGAGGTCCCAGGTGGGAGGGGTCCCTGATGGGAGGTCGCATGTGGAGGACCCCCCTGAAGAAAAGTGCGGGCCACATCTAGTTGGGCTAAGGCTCTATCACCCACCAGAGCATGGTAGGCAGAGATCGCCCAGAGGTGCACCTTGATGGAGGAATAGCTCAGGCCGTTTTCATACAAGGAGAGGAGGTATTGCAAAGCGGAGTTCACAGAGCACATGACTGGGTCTAAACACAGAGGCAAGGCCCAAAGGCAAAAACGCTTCCACTTCATGGCGTAAGCCAAGCGCGTAGAGGGCTTGGCGGCAGACGTCAAGACCTCAGCCACTTCCGGGGAAACCCCGTATCTAGTTAGTGCTACGTCTGAAGGAGCCAAGCATGAAGGTGCAGGGATCGAAGATCCGGGTGGACCAGAGAACCCTGGTCCTGGGACAACAGTTGCGAGCATAGGGGCAGCGGGAGTGGAGGTTCCTGGGACAACCGCTGCAGAAGTGGGAACCAAATTTGTCGGGGCCAGCAGGGTGCCACAAGGATCATGCGTGTCCCCTCTGCCTGCAACTTGAGCAGGACCCTCTGGATGAGAGGGAAGGGCGGAAAGGCATAAAGAAACCTCCCGGCCCAACAAAGGGACAATGCGTCTGGTCAGAAAATGCCAGGCACGGGCTCTCGTGAGCAAAAGCGAGGCAGCTTGGCGTTGCTTGGTGACGCAAAGAGATCCAGGTCGGGCACGCCCCACCTGCCGAAGAGACAATCTGCCACAGACTGCAGTAATTCCCACTCGTGCGCTCTGGCCAATGACCTGCTGAGATCGTCGGCCAGACTGTTGAGGGCTCCTGGAACATGAACCGCGGATAGACAGAGGCCCCGTTCCAGTGCCCAGTACCAGACTCTCATCGCCTCCCGGCAAAGAGGATAGGAATGAGTGCCTCCTTGCTTGTTGAGATAGAACACGACCGCCATGTTGTCCGTCTGAATGAGAAGAGAGCTGGGAACCAGGTCCTCTTGAAACGCCTGAAGGGCGTAGAGGATCGCTCGCATTTCCAGGACATTGATATGGAGAGACTCTTCCTCGGTCGACCAGACCCCCTGCGTGTGGTGGCCGTTGAGATGAGCTCCCCAACCCAGGTGTGAGGCATCCGTTGTTAGCGTCTGACCTGGAGGCTCTGGATGAAAGGGGAACCCCTTGTCCAGGTTGGCGGGGTCCATCCACCAAAGCAATGTTCTCCTGACTGGCTCCGAGATCAGGACTAATGTGTCCAGGTCGTCGTAGCATTGATCCCACTGCACCCTGAGCATCCATTGTGGGATCCTCATGTGGAGGCGGGCCAAGGATATAACCGGGATGGCCGCCGCCATGTGCCCCAGTAGACTGAGGAAGTTCCGAGCCGGAACCCGAGGTGCCATGGAAATCCGTTCTGCCAAACTTCGTAGACGAAGACCCCTGTCCTGAGGGAGGAAAGCTCGGCCCTGGACGGAGTCCAGAATCGCTCCAATGAAGGCGAGACATTGACTGGGCTCCGGGGACGACTTCTTTAAGTTCAGGGTGATCCCCAGATCTTGGAAGAGAAAATCTTGATTGAAGATAATTTCGCTGGTGATACACAAGCAGTAGCTCTTCACGTGCATGGTAGGCGGCGGGAAAGAACTGAGGTGGGCTGCTCCCCTCTGTACCCTGCCCGACGTCGAGGCGGGTCAAGGTCAGCGTCCCAGCTGGATTGCTGGCAGAAGTTTTTCCGCAGGGTCCTAGGTGCCTCGTGCACAGTCCTAATTGTGATAGCCTGCTGCAAGAGCTCTATCTCAAAGTAAGATCCTGTTTTTCTAGGATAGTGTATATGTTGTTCATCCACACTTCTTGGCAGACTCCTAGCAGTTCTCTGGAGGAGGGAGGCAAGGTGCACACCCCCCACTGATACTTACTTGGGGAAAAGAGATTAGAGAACTGAGGCACCAAAACCAGAATCCCAGCGTGACTCAAGGTCAATCTGGTAATGGGTAATGAGGGTGTTTGCTGACTTCCAGGTAGCAGCCTGACAGATTTCCTAGATAGGGATGTCCCTGGAAGCAGCCACCGATGCAGTGGTATGGTGGGTAGAATGAGCTCTTATCCCTCTGGGAGGCTCCATTCCCGCCAACTTGTAGCACAGACTTATGCAAGATGTAATCCACCTTGCAACAGTCCATTTTGCTGCAGGTCTGCCAAAAGCTTCAGCACAGGTGACAAACAGCTGGCGAACCTCTCCCCGAATTTCCCCCGACCTCTCCTTATAACAGGAGAGGGCACATCTCAGGTCCAAGGTATGGAGCCTATATTCATCCTTCGAGGTGTAATTAAGGGTAGTACACTGGCAGAGTTAACACCTGGTTAAGGTGAAACTCTGACATCACCTTCAGAAGAAATTTCAGGTGGGGGCGTAGGACAACTATGTTCCTGTGGAAGACCAGATAAGGGGAGTCCACCGAGAGCGCCTGGAGCGCCCTTGTACTTCTGGCAGATGTGATAGCCACCAGTAAGGCAGTCTTTCATGACAAATGTGAGAGCTCACACTTGTGCACTGGTTTGAATGGCTTGCCCATGAGCTTTGCCAGTACCAGCAGTAGATCTCACGGAGGTGGAGATTCATGCACCAGAGGGGATATGTGATCCAGGCCTTTGAAAAATCACCTGACCACTGTCTCTTGCACCAACGTCCGCTGACCAGCCCACACCCGGTAAGCAGAGATGGCTGCCAGGTACACCCTAAGGGTCGATGACCGAAGACCCCCTCTGAACAGAGATCAAAGGCAGTCAAGAATGTTAGCCACTGGACATGACAGAGGGTCCAGGCCCTTGCCCTCATACCACATGGAAAACCTTTTTCATTTGAAGGCATAACATTTCCTGCTTGATTCCTTTCTGGATGCTTCCACCACGGTGAGGACATCCTCGGAAAGACCCAAAGCCTGGAACTCTAGCCGCTCAGGTACCAGGCTGTGAGGTGCAGGGATTGAAGGTCCGGATGGTATACCTTACCCTGATTGAGAGAGATCAGGTCCGGGTGTGCTGGAAGCCACTCCAGGGGTCTGGATACCAGAACTGGTACAGCCAGTCTTAGGCTACCAGAATCACCTTCGCCTTGTCCCTCCTCACCTTGAGGAGCACCTTGTGGATCAAGGGAAATGGAGGGAAGGCACAGAAGAGGCCTTGGGTCCACAGCCTCGAGAAGGTATCCCCTTGCAGCGAGCCCTGCTGATGGAGGCGGGCATGAAACAGCCTCAGCTTGGTGTTATCCCTGTTTGCAAACAGGTCTACCAATGGTTTACCCCAGTGGGAGGGCTGTAAATTAGCTCTGGATGGAGAGACCACTCGTGGGATGTCTCGCCTAAGCGGTTGAGAGCATCCGCCGGATGGTTAGAGGCTCCTGCTACATGAATGGCTAGGAGATCTACATCCAGACAGCTGAAGAGGGTCCAGATGCGGAGTGCTTCCCTACAAAGCAGACAGGAATGCATGCTGCCCTGTTTGTTGGGTAGTACATGGTCGTGGTACTGTCCGTCTGGACTTGGAACCACTTGACCCAGGAGCTGAGGAGCGAAAGCTGACAATGCCAGTCTGACTGCTCTGAGTTCCAACAGGTTGATGTGGTATCAGGACTCCTTGAGGGTCCAGAACCCATGGGCCCTTTTGTCCCCCTTGTAGGCTCTCCAGCCCATGAGAGAGGTATCGGTCGTGAGGATGACCGTCGGCTCGGGGCATACAAACAGGATCCCTTCCTGCAATCGTTCTGGGGCAGTCCACCATTGGAGACAGTCCCACATCTTCTGGGTTACAGTGATCAGCTGGTTGAAATGACCATGGCGTTGAGTCCACTGGGCGGCCAGCTCCCACTGAAGGGGGCGCGTGTACCACCAAGCCCAATGGACCACGGAGGTGCATGCTGCCATGTAATCCAGAAGGCACAGAAAGTTCCGGGAAGGGCGCAATTGCCCAACCAGAAATGATTGGGCAAAGGAGGAGAGAACCTCCACCCTGTCCACCGAGAGCCGCGCTCTGGCTTGACAAGAGTCACGCTCTGCCCCGATGAAGCACATCACCTGGGAAGGTATGAGTTCCGACTTGGCCTCGTTGATCGGTAGGCCGAGTTGGGAGCAGGTCTGGAGGGCCAGGTCCCTGGACCTCTCCTCCTCCTACTGGGTGGGACCTGCTAAGAGCCAACTGTTGAGGTGGGGTAAAATCTGACACCCCCCCCCGACGCCTGAGATGGGCTGCCGCCACTGCAATGCATTTGGTGAAGACCCATGGGACTGATGACAAGCTGAACGTCATGGCTCAGAACTTGTATAGGGTCCCTTCGGCTCTGAAACGGAGGAACCGCCAGTGAGATGGATGGATTGGGACGTGAAAGAACGCGTCCTGCAGATCCAGTGAACAGAACCACGTTTCGCTCCAAGAATGGTATGATCTGGGACAGAGTGACCACCTGAAAGGTACATGACCTGAGATACTGATTCAGGTCGTGCAGATCTAGAATGGGGGTGCCAGCCCTCCCCATCCACTTGGGCACCAGGAAGTACCTGGAGACAAGGCCTGGGTCTGCTGGAGAATCCACCACTAGAGCCACTGCCTCCTTGAGGAGGAACTGAGCGATGTTGTCTCGGAAAGCCGACTGAATATGGGCAGATACTCTTTCCTCCCGAGGGGCGCGGGCTCAGCTTGGAGGATACTGCTCGAATTCTAGAGGTAGTCCCTGACCGACCACCTTCTAGACCCACCTGTCCATGGTAATAGCAGACCAGGCGGAAAGGAAGTGGCAGATCCGGCCCCCACGGGAGGACCCAGAGCTGGTGTGACAGGAGAGGGGGTGGCAGCCTCCACCCCACCACTGAGCAGGCTTGGAGGAGAAGGATCCAGGACCTGAACCTCCCCCTCCTTTATGGACCTGGGAGGGCCCAGGCTTGGGCCGGGGGCGCCAGGCTTGATCCTGCTGCTGCTGCCCTCCTTGAAAGGAGGGTTGCTGGGCCACAGGGGAAGAATGTTGAAAAGGCTTCTTCTTCTGCTGCTTCTTACTCGAACAACCTTTACAAGAAGTGGCGCCCAAGGTAGCACTGGACTGGTCAATATGCTGAAGGTGACCAGACACACCTGGGTCGAAGAGAACGGTGCCCAGGAAAGGCACATCAGCTAGTTTGTGCTGAGTATCTTCCAGGAAAGAGGAGAGTCTCAGCCAGGCCCCGCGGCGAGAGGCAACTGTGGCTGCCAACGAGTAGACACAAGAGTCCCCAATGTCCAGGGCAGTCTGGAGTTGCTGTTCGGCAACAGCCAGACCCTGGTACCAGACCTGCTTGACCGTGGTCTGCATGTCCGCGGGGAGATGTGGGAGGACTTCATCCAAAGACTCCAAGAGGGCATGGGAGAAGTGTGCCTTGATGACAGCCAAACTTGCCTGACGGAGGCCTAAAGACGAGGCCGCACAGACCTTCCGAGCCGTGTGATCCAAGTTTTTGGATTCCTTCTCAAGAGGTCGATCAGTGTCGGCAGAACTGCCAGTACGCCTGAACACAGAGGTGGTCACAAGGCTCTTGGACGAAGGGTGCTCTGTGAACCCCAAAAGGGACCCCATGAGCACTGCATACCTGCAGGCCATACAGGCAGATGGAGCTGGACAAAAGGCAGGGCGCTGCCAAAGTTCTAAGGCCAGGCCAACTATGGCCTCAGCCACAGTAAAAGCTTCTGTCGAGGTATCCCCTCTCTTGAGGATGACCGTGAAAGGGTACTCCGCCTTTTTCTGGATAGGCTCCAGAGGCATCCCTGTAGACTCAGAGATGAGGTGAAGAATGCAATGAAAGGAGGAAGGATCTTCCTCTGTCTCTATCCCACCAGTTGACTCATTATCCCCCGGATGAGAATGTAGGCCGGTCTCATCCAAATCCGAGAAATCCCGATACAACTGTCGACCGCCCAGGTCACCTTCGACTCGCTGAGGGCAGTCCGGAGTGCTGGTGAACGAAAGACACCGAGGAAGCCCGGTGTCTGGTCTAGCTTCCTTAGAAACAGCCCCTCCCACAAGCTGCTTGGGCGGTGGTTCCACCACAATTGGTGGAGAGACCAATTTAGGCCAAACTGGAGGTTTCGCTGGCTCCGCAGGCGGGGGAATCAACTTAATCAGCTCTGAAGGAGTCGGCTTCGGCCTGGGAGGCAAAAGCCAAGTAATGGCCGAGGCAGAAGCCGGGGTCGACTTGTGACTGGTCAAAATCAGCTGTAGCTACACGAGGTCCTCGTAGCGCTGGAGTTTCTGCTGGAGCCTCTCCTCATCTGAATAGCACAAGGACGACTGATCGCATCGCCTCTTTTTCAAGCCCTTGTGGCTCTTCCTCGGACTGTCAGTCGAGGGGGTCCTGGACCTCAATCGAAATCGGCCAGGCCGATTCGGTTCCTTGGGAGACACCGGCGATTTCCCAGGATCAGGGACCACTTCTTCGACAGGATTCCCAGAGGGCTGAGTCTCCTCATTGGGGAACGCAAGGACCGGAGTCCGAGTGAGAAAGAGTCGGTGACAAGGAGTCAATGGGATCGAGGATCATTTCAACCTCGTCGATTGACACTTTGATCGACTGCCCGGATGGCAAAGTCGAGAAGCCAGTGGTCGAAGAGGCAATTTTGACTGAGGTCGTGACTGCCGGTTCCTGGGACCAAGATCTCTCCTGATCCCAAGAATGTCTTCGCCGGGACAAAGACAATCCTGGGTCCTTTTCCCACTTACGGGACCAAGAGAAGTGCGTGCCCGCAGGACCCTCTCCCTTAGTCGGGAGAGACTGTCACAATTCTCGAAAAGAACCTGAGAAAGTGGAGCCCAGGCTGAGCGGAATGAAGAAGCTCAGAGCGGAAGATTCCGTGGCACAAGCCGCTTCCTCCTCGAAGGCTTGCATACACTCCAACTGCTTGGTGGATACCACAGCCACGGAAACTGCCCACCAAGCCTCCTTTGATTTCACTGGAGGATTCCGTTTTTCTGGCCTCCCCAACTTCAGGTGTGCTAGACGGTCGTCAAGGATGTTAGGGTGAAATGCAAGACAAAAATCACACTTAGAGGTGTCATGGTCGACACCCAAGCAATAGACGGACGCGGTGTGGGGATCGGTGTGCAATATCTTCTGGCTGCACGAACACTGGCGAAATCCGAGGGAAGACTTATCTTCCATAATCAAAGAGAAACAGTCGCGATTGCTAATGTGAACAAGATGAATTTTCGGAATAACCGAAGGTTTTGAAGCCAGGGCTTACAAAATGCAGGAGCATGAAGGAGGCAACCTGAATCTTCCAGCAGAAAGGAAGATCTGGCATCATGGGGCGGAGCCGGGGGTTATACCACCTGGGTGGGTGAGAGGAGCCAGTTTTAAGACCTTACGGTGATCCTTAAAGGGAAAGGGAGATGCTAAGAAGTGTGAATGAGCAACATATCCACGATCCTAGAACATCACAATTTTTTTGTCATGTGCCCAAAGGGAATAACTCTGCGACAGAGGGCCCTCCCTCACCCTGAGTAATTTAGAGGAGCTCCTAAGGGAAGGAGCTGCTGGGGAGGTGAAACTGACACCTTGCCAGAGAAAGAAAAAACCCTCCTGGGGAAGGGAAAGGAAGCTGAGGCAACTGCTTCCAAAGAGTCTAGCCCGGAGTGACTGATATGGAGCCTAGGTGCAGGAAGCAAAGGTTCGAATACCAAAATATTCCTTCCTGAACAAGGACCTACTTGATCTATAAGGTTGAGAGAGGGAGAATGCCGTCTGTTAGCTTGGAAGCAAGCAAGGAAGTAGGAACCTGCATTCCGACTCACCGTGGAGTTGCTTCTGATGCTCCCAGGCCCTGATCCAAGGAAACAGAGTCTGACAGAAATAAAAAAAAAACACTGGGCGCTGCCCAGGTCTGGGAAACATCTCTAAATTAAGAAAGAATCTCACTTGGAAAAACCTAGTGATCCATACCGCCGCTGGATTGGACTTCCCCTAAAAGTAAAAGAAATCAGGTGCCCTCCACCATTGTGGAGAGGCGACCGCCTCAGGAGCTGAAGGCGGAATCTGTGCCGGATCCAGAAAGATGGTATAGGGTGCTATCGGCCTAGGCCCTCTGCTAAGATGATTGTTTTAAAAAAAAAAACACACATCAGTTAGTCCCTGACAAGGCTCTCAGGCCTCTACCTTGAAGAGACTACCTATCACAAGAATGATGATGATGTCATCCATCTGAGGGACAGAAGGAGCCTGAGCATCCACAACTTAAACTGAGGACCGAACCAATAATTACAGCTCAGGAGATGTAAATCACCCATTGCCGATGGAAGCCACCATAGGGGAAGTATCACAGGGAGGGCTATATACCCCTATCAAAGGAGCGGAAGAGTCCGGAAGGCTCTCAACCATTGAATTACTGTGATCCAAAGGGGTACTTGTACTGATGATTGAAAGAAGTCAAGACGCAGAAGTATTTGGTCCACAGAAGATGCCTGAGATGTTATGGTGGACTACATATCCCTGAGGAAAAACTGAAAAGAAGATCTTCCATTACAGACTTTGGTGATACAGAAGGCTTGCATTCCAGCTACTCAAATAAGTCATCCAGTATATCACCGACAAGCAGGACAAGGAGAGACTCATCCAGAACCACTTCTACCCCAGAACCACCTCCAAGAGAGGTCAAGGTCAAAACCGCCAGAGACTCCCCCATCTGGAACAGTGTCGAGGAGCTCAATGCCACCTCGTGGAACTGGTAACAGTGCCACATGGATGCGGAATTCTTCCAGCAGAACAGTGTGGAGTAACAGCTCCACCTATGGAAAAAACGCAGGAATTTAACTGGATCCTCTGCGAATCTCCAGCCGCAAGACCCCCACAGAAGTATTCCGTGGAAAAGAGCTCCACTCCGCGGACAACCACTCTGCAACATCTGCAGAGAAGAGATCCGCGGAAAATCAGCCATTCTGCAGCACCACACCCACCAGCACCACCCGTGGCGCCAGCAAAACCCTCAGCAGAGGTAGTTACCGAGCAGCATGGATGTCACCCGTGGTGCTGCGTACACCTGCGGCACCGCCTGCGTCCATGGCACCGCCCGTGGCACCCATGGTGCTGCGCACACCAGCAGCACTGTCCGCGGCATCACACGGCACCAACAGCACCCTCCATGGCACTGAAGGCACCGCCACCACAGATTGTGAAGAAAAAAGGAGGAAGGAAGAAAGAAAGTGGTAGTCGTGCCTGCCCCTGCATGGAAAAGGGAGAGCAAGGTAGGCATGAGGGGACGGCACAATGGCGTTGGCACCGAGAGGGCATGACGGACATCCTGACCCAATTGATCTGGCCCCAGCCCTGCGGCTCTGAGGCTTGTAGGCCCCGGAACTGGGTCCACTGGCCAGATGTCGAAACCCCTGCTCAAACGGAGCAGCCCCAGAGGTGACACTGCTCAGTGGACCCCCATCGAGGACAGAGCTGGGATCCTGTGTCCAAAAAGCGGCCGAAAAGAGCGGGAGCAAAGGGGAACCCACCGAAGTTGGTTCAGGCCTACCACCCTCCACCATCGACAATCCCCGTGTAGACATACCAAAGGACAACCTCGAGTGGTACAGATTCTTCTTCCTCCAGAGGATGAAGAACAGCTCGAGGTCAAGTGGAGCCGGATCCCTGGAACTGCCAATTTTGTGCTTTGGCGGACTGCTCCCCCCACCACCACACCTGGGACTGTCTAGGTCGGACCCCCCCTTCGCAAAGGGCGGCAGACCGGACACAGCACCTCTGCCATCACAACTTTCAAACTAAGTCTTCTAACGTCACCGCTACAGTCTAAGGTTGACTCCATTGATGGCAGGTGAGAATTTATTTTTCTTCTTCTTCTTCTTCATATCTTCTTTTTCTTTGAAATAAAAAAAAGAACACTAAAATATTATCTAAACGAATACTGAATGGCTTAAGCTGCTGTCGTATAGATGAAGACTTGACTCCAGGAGGTGAGCGACGTCGACATCCAAGTGAACTTGATGGTGGGAGAAAAGGAATTGAGGCGGTTGGAGGGTCAACGCCGAGATATCCTATATAGGCACGAGGTGCTGCGCAGGCATGTTCCTATCCTGGTGCCGGCCCTCCTAAAGATTTTTGACTCCTGCGGGGTCCTAGCACCTCCATGTAATCCCATAAGTGTGAATAAGTGCTGGACATTTGAGTCCGGGAAGATCTGGCACCAAAAACCGCGCCATCACACTTATACACTGCCCCATCCCTCCATAAGAGCTACCCAATGGCCAACTTGCCCACTGAAATTCCCCTCTATTCGACACAGAGGGGCTCCTGTTCAGAGACCTTGACTCCACAGGACCATGTGTCATGGGAGACGACAAAAGTATCTGGGTCCACAGGAGTCAAGTGTCTCACAGAAGAACAACCAGAGGACACCTCGACTAGTGACTTTTCTTTCCCTTATGCTTTTTGTGGGATGAGGTTGAGGCCAAACAGTTCAAAGACCCTGATACTGAATGTGTGCAGGATCTGGGCAATTTATTTTTGCGACTCCGAGAGGACTGTCCATCCTCCCGGGTGCCAGACTTGCCTTTGCCATAGCACCCGCCCAGAGAGAGAGAGGTGGTGACCAGACACAGCCATGTTGCCAAAGCACTTTTCAGGCTCCCTACCTTTTCCCACGGTCGATCATTAACATGAGGCAGGGCTCAGGGAATACTGTACAGTTTTGGTGCCAAACCACACTGAAACAAAAAATAATATGTATGTTAATCTAAAACTGAAGGAGTGAACGAAGTTCTCATATGGACGGTGAAGTTCAGGCCCCAGTGAGGAAAGTGGAGATGCTGCTGTGCACTTGATGGCAGGAGAAAAGGAAATGAGGTGGCTAAAAGCTGGTGCCACTGTATACCAGTGGGCGCGCATGCAGTGACGTGAGCTGGGGCCTACTGGTGCTACCAGGCTCCATAAAAGTTCTGGCTCCCCTGGAGGTCCTAGCGCCTCTAGCTCAGATCCATTAGGGTGAATCTAGGGAGAAGAAGACTGATTCTTGGAAGAATAAGTAATTAAGTGGTACTATGGACTATAATTAATTTATATCAGTATTTAGGTTACATGCTCCTTCTAGGATGCCCCTGCTACAGCACTGTTTGATAAGTTGGTCTAAACTGTTGCTGCTCTGAGCACCGCAGGCCTAACATCCCAGACAGTGTACAGACATATATCCTATCAAAATCTTAAAATACAGAAATGAACAGAAACAAGCATCACACTCTAAATGTAACCAGTCAGGAAATGGGAAGCAAAATAATGTACAGATTTATAGTACTTAAAATTATAATTGCAAACTTTAAACTACTGTGCATGCATGCCTTTTATCATTATAAATGAAGCATCTGACGCATGCTGCTTTGCATACAAGCCATCTAGACATAACCCTAAAATAAATGTACTGCAAAGCCTGTAGAGTGATGCCTCTGCACATAACTGACAGCAGAATGAGAACAGAATTACTTATACTAATGTACTGTAACTGTAACAAATCAGAAGCAAGAAAGTCAAACAGGATCAGTTACTTAAAGGAACGTATTTAAAACTTAAAGTTAAGCAAATGTGTAACGTATACAAGCTTCTGGTTCTCTTAACGGCAGTGTCGGCAAGGGATACCAAGGAGTAAACATGGTCCTGCTTTTTTTTTTTTGTTAAACACAAAATTTATTTCAATTAGTGTCATGAAGTGGACATTATCAGAATATGACTAACCTGTAAGGAGGCTGGGGAAGGCTCAGAAGAGATGCTCCATGCACAATAACATTCTAAAACCTACATTAAAAAAATGCTAATTATGGGTATTAGCTCTGTTCTTCCTAAACTAAGAAACAGAAAGGGCTGAGAATGTTTCTTGATAAAGATGAAAGCTAATTTCAATCTTTCTACAGACAGTATCTTGTGCTGGGTAGATTTTTTTATATTGTTACCAAACAGCCGTAACTCAGCTCAAAGACATGTTTGCTCTTAGGTGGACACTGAAATTGAAATTCCCATGGCATATGGCATCCTTTCGTGCCCCAGCACTGTGCCTACTCAACTCAGCACAGGAAACTGAGTACCACTGGCTCAAAGTACCGCAGAAAACTACTGTATGGATTGCACCGAACGTCGGATATGTGATCCTGCTAATCATCCACAGTGTCACTCCTATTACTGGACTTCTCTACGTCATCCCCTGCCTACCACCTTGTCTGTTAATCACCCGGTGCATTCTCCTTAGCACAGACTGGGGCATAAACCTCAGTCCTACTGCGCCTATTCTCTGCCACTGCCCCCAAAATAGACTCAGGAGATTTAATTCACCACTCTTTAAATTCATCTCTTCTCTACAGCATTTTTAGCTGAGCTGCCTTCCCATTTCTAGATCCATGTTTATATTCTGTATTAGCACATCCTGTAATTGCCATGTATTCTGTATTTATTGTTTTACCTGTACAACATTCTGCTGTACTTTAGGTGCAATGGTTCATAGATGTAGTCTCACACTGTACAGTACACGGGCCATGTTTCTCCAGTTAGTGTCAGCAGAATTCCTCTATAATAAGCATACTAGTGCTGGCATGGGACTGACCACAGACAGCTGTGACTTACAACACACCATGAGGTACAGTAATGCAGTACTATACTACATGAAGCTAACAGACAAACAGCAGGGTGCCATTTACTAGAAAAGAAAGCTGAAAGTGCAAACCCAATAATATGACATACAGAAACTCTTGTTTGGCTGTGCTTGTTGGAGATGTAGGGAAATCCTCCAATCTATGCAAGATTAAAGAGAAAGCAAGGAGGAAAAAAAAGCAAATCAGGAATTAACAGTCATGCTGAGATTAGTCACGCAACCATTGTAACCCACAGTATGTAGCTGCCAAATAGCGGCAAGTGATTCCCAGTCCTATGCTGCAATATTTCCACAGAGGCTAGGGTTAGTGCTGGAGATCTTGCACATTAATGCTGCCCACTGCACCAAGGCTTGTTTTAATGGGAAAAATACAATTACCAAAAGCCACTTACTGGGCAACTGTGTTGCCCAAACAGCATGGGTGATCAGCCTCTTCATTACACAATGAAAACAGTGCATGGTTTGCAACAGATGGTAACGCCAGCATTAAGAACTGTTTCAGTGTAGAAAGGCACCCACTTCCCAACTATCCTCTTAAAACAGCAATATGTCAATTCCTTAAAGAGAGCTGCAAATGCAGGAAGTAAACCCAGCACACTAAGGGTTACATGGCTACCACAATGACATACTAGGAAATCCACACATGGTTCCCCCAAATCTTGTTTTAAGTGTTCCATACTTTCAATATAAAAACTTCAGAGAAATGTGACCACCATTTATAAATTAAGATACAAGTATCATGCACTTAAAAAAATTAGACACTTAATCCTTCCGAGCAGAGAATACAATCAAACTACATAGACTATACTGCTAGTACATGTGCTTGGTATGAGACATCTGCTGTATGATCATTCATTATATAATAGGGGTTTGCTAATAAGCAATGTGATAAAAATGGAAATTACGTACCTACCGTAATTCTTGATCTTCTCTTGTATCTTCACCATTCATTACTAATTCGGTGTAAGCCGGAGGCGCGCACCTGCCACAGCTTTTTTTTTTTTTGAGGAGTCGGCACTGACGGCGCCGCCCCTGAGAGTGACACACTACGTGGTGCACGAGGGGCAGCTGTTAGGCGCCGCAGACTTCTCCTCCATCCCAGTTCTGTCAGAGAGGCGAAAAAAAGATGAGAAAGGAGAGTGAGGCAAGAGAGCCACGGGGTAGACAAAGGAAAGGATGTAAACTGAAAAAGGAACAAGCCGATAGAGGACAGGAAAGAGGAACATCTACCCCATGGGACCGCAGGGCCTCAGACCTGGGGCGGCTCCGAGGGAGGAACAGATAAGGGAGAGGAAGAAGAAGGAGAGAGAAAGAAAGGGGGATGTTGGGAGGGAGGAGAAAGTTCTGTCAAATTGTGAAATTTGGTTTGAAGACTTGCAAGCTTGGAACCAAAAGCAAGGGAGCAAGGATCCCACTTAATAACACTAATGAGGAAGGTTCAACCAAACCGCTGGCACAGCTTGGTACACAAAAGGCAGATGCTCTACACTTCTCGTCATCCCCATTCCCTGCATTCAAGCTGAGAGCTCACAGACTGTCAAGGCAGAATTCTGTTCCGAAGAGAGAGAGAGAGCGCCCAACTAGAAAGGGGAAGGAAGCCCACTAGCACCTTGTTGTGTGCTAACGCAGATGTGTGTGTGTGTGGGGGGTGGTATTTGAGGCCCAATAGAGGGCACCCCCTTGCGAGGAAAAAAGGGGACAGAGTGGGAACTCAATCTGACTCCCTTAAGCAAGGCAATTCAAATCACTGGCTAAAAGCAATTGGGAGTGCCAGGGCAGCATTTAACTAGCTGAGACTGGCGAAAACAGGAGATACAGAAATGCCAGAGGGGACCTGGATAAAGGAACAGAACCATCCAAGGAAGGTTTTGTTAGCTGTAGATCGAACAGTCATGGCTTAAGAAGGAGCCAAGAGGTCACCCTCAAGGGTAATCAGAAAGAGTTCCCTCAGGAGAAAGTCAAATTTATGGTATCCATTCTGAGAGAAGAATGGAAGACTCAAAATATTTTTTTTTTTTTTTAAAACAGGCTTAAAGGCCATGAGAAAGAGGGTAGAGGAACGAGCAGGGAAGGGAAGATGCGGAAGGAGGAGGCCCAAGAGGGGAAGGTGGGAGGGTATCAGTAATGAATGGTGAAGATACAAGAGAAGATCAAGAATTATGGTAGGTACATAATTTCCATATCTTCCCTTGTCAATCTTCACCATTTATTACTGCTTGGTGAGCATCAAGCCCCACCGAAGGGGGACTAGGAAAAACCCTGAGGGAACAAGACCCTCAGCCCCTTGCTGGTGAAAAACAGAAGGAAGGAAGATACCCTGGCCTTACAAGACAGGAAGCCTAAGGCCGAGGAGAGCTAGGAGGTGTCCCCCGGAGAAGGGAAGATGGAGGAAGCCCCTGCAGAAGCCATCTAGCCCTGGTAGAAAAGAAGCGGGTCCCTCGGAAGGCGGAGCGAATCACCCTACGCCGGGCCGGGGTGATAATCTTGATAGGCGAAACCACGTCATCCGCCTAATGCAGATCACTGTCCCCGCAAGCTACCTCACTGGCGTCATAGGATGCCCCTGCAGACGCCATCTAGCCCTGGTAGAAAAGAGGCGGGTCCCTCGGAAGGTGGAGCGAATCACCCTACGCTGGGCCGGGGTGATAATCTTGATAGGCGAAACCACGTCATCCGCCTAATGCAGATGTCCCCGCAAGCTACCTCACTGGCGTCATATGATGCCCTTGCTTAGTGCCTTGCCAGTTCCAGGCCTATAGTGGAGAGGGCAATGGCTTGTCTAGATTGCTCCGTATCAGGCATTGATGCTAGAAGCTGAGATAGCATTGACCATAGATGCCTGTTGTAGGCAGCATGGTGAGCCTGATGAGATGCAATGCACAACACTGAACAAGAAGAAGAGAACACTCTTCGCCCCCACCGGTCAAACAGTAGGAATCTGAGTTCAGAGGATGGTCATGCGCCAGGCGGAGACGCCCGGAGTGAGTCTCTAGGAACTGCAATCCCGAGGGTGGGTTGGGGAGTGTACCTAGAGACTGAGATGGGGTACAATACCTCCTCCTGCAGTCTACAGGGGCAGGGAAAGGGGCGGCTGGAGACTGCCAGGTGCGGATAGATGCCTCCTGAAAAGGGATAGGCCAGGATGGCACCACCAGATGCTGGGCACTGAATTCACCAAGTAATTTACGCATCTCCCGTTCGGTACTGTCTCATCTGACAAATGAGGGATGGAGATCCTTAACCATCCTCGATAGGAGGCGCTGATATTCAGTGAAATCAGCGTCAGATGAGAGGTGAGAATAGGGTTTTTCTTCCTCCAAGGAGGGAGTTGAGGAGGCTGAGGAACTCAAATGCCCAGAGGACTCCTCCAGAGGTGGGGACAGGCGAAATACCCACTCATGCATGTATCTAACATATGACGGGAAGGCCCCAGCAGTGCCTCTGAACATCTCCCAGGATAGCGGCCCATAGGACCGACATGGCCTGGAAGGGAGGGGGTGGCTGCAGAGGAATGGAAGAGGGGCACATATGAGGAGGCAACTGTCCTCTGCTAAGGCTCTGAAATCCGGGGAATAGAGCCCGAACTGGCGGGATCCCGGATATCAAACCAGGTCGCAGACAGGACGCCTGGGGATGCAAACCCTGAAAGAGCCTAGAAGGGGAATCTCCCCTGGGGTTGCATGGATCCAGAAGGGCAACCCACAGCAACGCCACTGGAGGAGTCCCTCGAGCCTAAGAGGGGGAGGCGAGGTTCAGCGCTACGGCTCCTCCCCACACCCCGAGGGGTAGTAGGTGGAACTCGACGCCCCTCAACCCTTCAGACTCACAGTATGTCCTCCTCCTCCTCCTCCTCGATGCCAGCGACAGGGCCCATCAATCCTGAGGTCTCCCGCGGGAGGCCTCCGGAGACAGGGCCCTTAGTCCACCCTGAGAAGACGCAGCAGCACTGGAAATGGCAGCTGCCACAGCCCCCTCTGGAAGAACAGTTCCCTCCCCGTCCCTGAGCTGTCCCTTCCCATAGGCCCCAGGCCACCCCCAGCCTGGGAGTCCTCAGGGGAAGACTGCTATGGAGAAAGAGGAATGGGGCGCTGGGCCACCTGACACCGCGTTCCACAGGAGACACTGACCCCGAAGAATGGGGGAGCCAGGACGGGTCCATGTCTGAGTTGTCTGCTTCCAACGAAGAGTTGACCAGAAGAACCTCAATGGTGGCCACCCAGAGAGTCCCCTGAGAAACAGCACCGCGAACGATGCCGATGTCACCCGTGGCACCGTCCGTTCCCGGTGCACCAACAACTCCGGAGCCCAGCCTGACTCCAGCTGAGTCCCCTGCGCTGAGACCCAACATAGTGCCACCGATGGAGTTGACCGGGCTCACGGTGCCGCCAACCAGCACCACATGTGGTGCCACCCTGATCACCGGCCTAGCGAGCGGCGCCAAGATCCGAGATGGCACTGCATGGTGACATCGAGGGTCTGCCACTGCTGGAGCCAGCAACTGTGGGCCGTGACACTGGGGGAGCCTGCACCTTCGAAGAGGGGACTGCTGAGACGGTGTCCCCACCGCGGCCCCAGGAGGGACCACTGTGTTTCCCCCGACACCGCAAAAGAGGCCTCCTCCTCAGCAAAGCTAGAAGATGAGGACACCTCCTCCTCACCAGACCGTTTAGGCCTAGGAGGGGATTGGAGGAAGGGTCTAGAGACCTGGCCTGGGAGGCCAAAGAACGACGGCGTCCTTCAAAAGTCGGCGGGGCCTTGCCGATTTTGAACATGCGGACTTCAAGAACACGGCGGTCCATCGAGAACCAGGCATCGCATCTATCCACATCATGGTTAGGTCCCAGGCACCGAAGGCAGACATCATGATGGTCCATAATGGAAAACTGCCAGCCACAGGAGTACCGACGCACAGGGGCACAGCCTGCTTTCGACTTACATTTAGCTCCCAAACCAGACATGATGCAAAATTAACTTTTAAATAGAAAAGCTCCCAGCGTTTTCAAAATAATAAAATGAAATGATCTTACCAGTTAGACGACATCGGGAAGAGAACCAGGATGCAGGAGATAAAGAGAGGTGTCAAACTCGACAACACGGCCTAGTGGCGCAGTAAACAATTTCCGACTCCATGCAGCAGGCAGGCACAGCCTCGACGGTGAGAGAAACAGAACTGGGAAGGAGGAGGAGGAGTCTGTGGTGCCTAATGGCCGCCCTTTGTACACCACATAGTGCATCACTCTCAGGGCTTGCAGTGCACGCACTCCTCTCCAAAAAAAAAAAACCTTCTGTGGCGGTACGATCCTCCGCACACCCAAGCAGTAAAGAACAGTAAAGACTGACAAGGGAAGATCCCCAGATCACCACTAGAGAGCAACAATGAAGCAATGACATGTAGACAGTGGAAAACGGCACAGGTTATCACCACTCTCTCTATGTAACTTCTAATAACTCCACTATGTACACGTCAACACACAGGAATCTAATGTGCCACTTTACACTCCAATGGACCTCTCTTGTGCATCCCGATTCATTTAAATTAAATTAAATAAAATACAAAGGATATCAATAAGGTTGGCAAACCCCTATTATATAAAACGAATACGTGATGGTAAGTAATGCGATAGCTGATATATCGGCACTTGTGGCAAGTAAGCTTGGTGTTTAATCACTTGTGGCTCCACTACGCAGAGTCACTCGTGATAACCCCGAGCTCACTTGTCACTCGTGCTGATATATCAGCTATCACACAACTTACCATCACGTATCCCCTTATTATCAAATGGTTTGGAGTATATTATAATGCGTGGTATACCTTCACTTCTTTACTAAAAATATAAGTTTACTAGTTCAAGAGCCCTTACATCAGAGGGGATGTTTCAGAAAAACACCATTTTGAGATAAATTTCAACTTATATAATACAGACTGGTTTCTGTATTTAGCTTCCCCTATTCTTTATAACTATGGATATTACCACAAAAAAGATCTCTTGACCCCTAGACAATCTTTCCTGGCAGTTTGTCTATACCTTACATCACAATTCACTGCTTGTTATATAACAGTAATTTACACAGTGCTAGACTGTGATGCAAGTAAAGGCAGACATTTTTCAGTCACTAGCCAGCGGGGCTACAGACTGGGAAAATACACTAGCCCCAAAGATTTTCTACTGGTCCACCTAGTGTACTTACTGATATAATACCATCTCCAGCACATGCCACAGGGCTAATTAAAACATTTTTTTTTTACTACCCCAATACAATATTTACCAGCATTTGGGTACTGGGCTAGTGCCAATTTTGACCCCGAAGTATAGACAAGCAGCCAGAGCCAGTGAAGCCTGGGGAACAGTGATCTTATTTTTACATTACCATGAACATTTTATTTAAAAAAAAAATTGGACACAATCAGACAATACATGAAACGTAAGCTGGACTATGTTAAAAAAAATATGTTTTTCTGAAGACTTCCCTGTTACATCAGGAACACTTCAAACAAATGCTTCACAAGGGAATTTTCTAACACTTTTTAGGATAAAATATTAAAGGATCTTAAACATGCACTGCAAACTTATGGATTTATACACAGTAATTACTCACTGAATATTTGGTGTAATGCCCTCTAGCAAGACAATATTAACACCACCTAAATGGGCTGTGGCACATGTCTCTGTCATCTTTTGGTGCAAAATATCTGGGGAAAAAAAGGGAAAAGTAAGGACTGTCTTACATTTGCTTTGTACTAATACAGTGAAGTTATTTAATAAGTTCCAGTTTCAAGAGTTCAAAATCATAACCTAGATTTGTCACACACAAAAACTCTGTCCTAGGCTTGACACACTCCATCGCAACAAATCCTGCTTCCCACTCCTTGCCTCCTGCAAGCTCATCTGTAAAATGATCCGCCTGGTGTTTAGCTATGCAGATGTGGTTGATGCACCTGGCAGTATTGATTGTGTACTGGGAACTGTCGGGGAGGGAGGCATGAAGGAGGATGTTCTGCACTGCCAAACTCAGACTGTAAACAAAACAAAACAATGGAACATTTTAAGTGAGTTCAACAGTGTGTGTGTGTCCTTTACGCAGGCAGCAGCAACTTGTGTGTAGTAACTAGGAATATGTTGCACCAATCGCACTGACTGGAGAGCAGTACAGCTTTGTAGGCTGATCAAGTGTTTGTCCACCTTATTCCCTTGACCGACCCCATCATGTACGCACGCACACACATACACACACACATTAATATGATTCCAAGATGGCGGCTGTGTGTGAGCTGCCTGAGGTTGTTATTTAGACGCTGCGTTTTTTTTGTTCTAAGTGTTTTTTTTATATTTATTCTTTAGTTTGTTTAAATTTCAGTTTAGTTAGGGCCATCTTAGTGAGGTAGCTTAGTTCTCTGAACGTTTTTTCGGGTTTCTGTTTTATGTTTGGTTGGCTGTTCTCCGTTATACGGGAGCCTAGCCGCTGGTGCAGTTACAGCTGTTTCAGCCGGTAACTGCATGTATTTTAACTTTATCGTCTTTATGTGGATTTATGGATTCGCTACTTTTAGGAAATTGTGCCCAAATCCTGCTATAATCTGCGCTTTGTGGGGCTGTTATTGAACCTGTGAAGCTGCGAGAGTTACTGCTTTTTGAACTTGTAAAAAACCTGAACTACTATCTCTATTTATCAACTCCTGGTTACCGAATCTATGAAGTTGTGAGAACCTGTGAAGTCGTAAGAACTGCTGTTTTTTGAATTTGGAACTGTTATTGCTTCCTACGAACTTCTGGTTTGTTTTAGAGAGTCCAAATCCATGCGAGCAGCGGTGTGGTGAGAGCGCTTTTAGCGGATCTTCCTAATATGAGTATTGCAAATATTTTGACTTAAGTTCGCATTTTCATGAGGTGGAATTCCTATAGTGATTCTGGCTGCTGCTGTTTGAAGCCCAGGGGTGCTGGGGGTCACTGAGTGGTGCAGGGTGGGAACCCTTCCTCCTTATACCTTGGGCTGCCTCCCTTATTTCCCCTCACCGAACGGGAGTTTCCTCATCTTCCTTTGGGGAGTCAGAGGAGGATTTTGAGGTCTCCTAAGTTGCCCTGGGGGTGGACTAGGTTGTTTACCCTCAGGACTTCTGTAGCTGCAGGTCATAGGCGATAGGGGTTTGAGCGGCCTGGGTAATGTGGATGGGAGGTTTGAGGTATCCCTTTTGTTATCGGACAAGGTTTGCACACTCTTGGCCTTTTGCCAGAAAAACCCTTTAATGGAAATGGACTTTAAAGACTGATTAAAATTGGTTTATTTACTACTCGGCTTCTAGATTTGGAGTTTAACAGGTTTTGGGACTATGATTTGCTGAGATAAAAGAAGAACCACTGCTGAGACATTTTTTGAGAGAACTCTTCCTGTTGTTTGTTATTTGTGTAAATGTTTGGGCAGTGAGAGTGCCCAAACTATTATTACTATTTTTTTTTCAGGTAGTGTGAGTACCTGAAAATTTGTATTATTTTACTTTTATGTTTTCTGATCCCCAGGACAGTGAGAGTACCAGGGTTTCAGAATTCCTTGTATTTATTATTATTTGTAAGATTATTTAATCATTTTATTTTTGGGATTTAAATTCTCTTTAGAAATGGACTCTTAAGGGTGGTTTTCTTTTTGGGTTGTTTGATTTATAATTTATTTGTATTGTTTTATTTGATAATTTTAAGGTAATAGTTTTTAAGTGTCTATATCTAGGAAGGCTGAACAACTGAGATTTATTTTTATATAAGTTGGTGATTATATATTTTTTGTTTATTTGTTTTGTCTTTTTTTGTAATGTGTCGGGGTGATTTGGCGACGGTTGGACATTATTCCCCCACCAGACTCAGGGAATTGTGTCCCTTTGAATGTCCTCCATTACCATCCGACACCTATTTTAGGTGTCATGCTTTGGGCATTTTAAGGAAGCATAAAAGAATATGGAGAGCAGAGTCTGGTGGGGGACAGGAGGGCGGATTGGGGTGGTAGGATCCAGGAGATGCCCTGGGGCGAAATGGGGTCAAGATAGAGGTTACTCTTGTCTTGTTCCCATACCCAAGGGTTCCGACTTTAGTAGGCAGGAGCCGAGGTCTTCCCAGACAGCTCATCCAGCCTTGGCGGTGTTATGCAATGCCAGATCTATTAAAAACAAGACAGCTATAATAGCTGATCTTGTTGGACCAACTGATCTGGCATGCATCACAGAGACCTGGCTGGATGAAAATTCAGGCCCTATACTGGCCTCAGCAACACCAGCCGGGTTCTCGGTGATACACCGTCCAAGGCTGGATCAGAGGGGGGGGTGTAGCCATTATGTTTAAAACTGAGCTGGGCCTTGTGGATGTGCCTTTGGGAAGTACCAGATCCTTTGAATATATCCTGGGTGAGGGTATAGGCTGTGGAATTCTCCTCATCTACCGTCCACCAGGAGATGATGGAGAATTCCTGCAGGAGATAGCAGACTTCATCGTCAACCTTGTATTGCGGTTCCCCAGACTGTTAATTCTGGGGGACTTCAATGCCTGGGTCGACGATGAATTCTCTTATTTTGGTCAAAATCTCCTCCAGTTGATGACTTCACAGGGCCTAAAACAGGCTGTTACCTCCTCAACCCATATAAAAGGTCATTCATTGGATCTGGTCTTCCTTTTGGATATGGAGATTGCTGACTTGGGGGTGGAACAAGTCAGCTGGTTCTGACCATCACACCATAAAGTTCAGTTTCAGGGCTCCCCCTAATAGGTCTGCCCCTACGGAGATGGTTCAGTACCACCCTTTAAGAGGTACTAGTCCCAGTGACCTGATGGCGGTACCGGACCTATCAGGTTTGTCTGGTGAATGCATGAGTCCAGATGATCTCGTATTGGCCTATGATAAGGCTGTGGGAGATGCTCTAGACAAGATTGCTCCTGTTCGTGTTCGGCTTCTCACCCTCCGTTCAAGGAGTCCTTGGTTTGATGGCTCCTTGAAGGAGTTAAGGAGAGTAGGCCGAAGGTTGGAGAGAGCCTGGTGGAAGTCCAGAAATGATGCTGACAGGCTTAGGTTGATGGCACATTATGATGGCTATCAATCAGAAATCAACCGTAAGAAGGCAGAGTTCCTGTCCAGGGAGATTTCTGCTGCACAGAATTGACCGGCTCAGCTCTTCCGGACTGTTGACAGATGGTGCAATCCAATCTGTCTCCAGCCCAGAGAAGCCTTTTCTCAGCTAAGATGCGAGGAGTTCGAGCGGTTCTTTGCAGATAAGGTTGCTAGCATCAGGTCCGGTATCAGTCCGACTCCTCCTTTAAGGGATTGCAGTTGTCAACGGGAAGTGTTATCCACCCGGTCTGTCTGGTCAGATTTTCGCCGGCTGAAGTTCACTGACATTGTGAAGATCATCCAAACACTGTGGCCAACTAGTTGTAGTTTGGATCCGAGTCCTACAACCCTCTTGGTGGGATGTTTAGAGGTTATCTGCCCGATCCTTGCTGACAATGTCTGGAAATCCTTGGAGAGGGGGGTATTTCCTGATCCATTTAAGGAGGCGGTAGTTCGACCACTCCTAAAAACCCTCCTTGGATCCAGACTGTCTAGCTAACTACTGGCCTATCTCTAACCTTCCTTTTGTTGGGAAGGATATTGAGAAGGTGGTTGCGTTACAACTGGATGATCATCTTACAACTCACAATGTCTATGATACTCTCCAATCTGGTTTCAGGAAGAAGCATAGCACGGAGACTGCCCTTGTCCGGGTGTTAAATGACCTCCTAATGGCTAGAGATTGAAAGGCATGTACCATTCTGGTCCTTCTCGATCTCTCTGCGGCATTTGACACTGTAGACCATGGTGTGTTGTTGGAGCGCCTGTGGATTTATTGTGGACTGTCTGGAACAGTCCTCAAATGGTTTCAGTCTTACCTCACAGACAGGTTTCAGAGGGTTACCACTGGAATTTATTCCTCTGGTGCTCACTCCCTGCCTTGTGGGGTACCGCAGGGTTCCATTTTAGCGCCCATGTTGTTTGCAGTGTATATGCTGCCTTTAGGAGATATCATCAGGCGATACAGCTTGGGTTTTCACTGCTACGCAGATGATACTCGGCTGTATCTGTCCTTTCCGCTCGGGCAAGATGGTGCTCTCTCCATGCTAGACAACTGCCTTACTGAGATCAGATTATGGATGAGTTCTAGCTGGTTGAGACTGAATCTGGATAAGACTGAGGTGTTGCTAGTGGACCCAGGTCGCCCGGTGATGGGTTTGGGGGCTGGCCAACCGCCGGGCTTATTGCTCGGTGGTATGTCGCTCACTACCTCTGATCAGGTACGAAATCTGGGCGTTCTTTTTGACGACGGCTTGACCTTAAAATCTCAGGTGTCAGCCGTGGTCAAATCCTCTTTTTTTCATCTGAGGAATATCGCCCAGATTAAACACCTGGTCCCACCGGGTGATCTACCAATGTTGGTCCATGCCTTTATCACTACCCATCTTGACTACTGTAATTCCCTGTACCTAGGGCTATCTGGGGCTGATATCCGTCACCTGCAGTTGGTGCAGAATGCGGCGGCAAGGCTTTTGACTGGGATCTCTAGATCCAGTCATATTACACCTGTGCTCCGTGAACTGCACTGGCTGCCTGTTAGGTGGCGGATTACCTATAAGGTTGGTTACTAACCTTTAAAGCCCTACATGATCAGGGACCCGGCTACCTGAAAGATCTCCTGGTACCCTATTGCCCCCTCCGTCCTCTCCGCTCCGCCAATGAGGGATTGCTGGAGATTCCCAGGGTTCGATTAAAAACATCTGGATCTCGTGCTTTTGCCTTTTCAGCACCAACCCTGTGGAATTCTCTACCTCGTTGGTTGAGAGACTGTCCAACCGTCGAGAAATTTAAAAATGAGTTAAAGACATATTTATTTGGTTTAGCTAATCCTAGTTATGGCTATTAATTTTATTATTTTAATTTATGTACTTATGTGAATCATTGTACAGCGCCTTGGTTTTGAAAGGCGCTTTATAAATAAAGATGATTTGATTTTGATCAAACGACGACCCCACCCCCAGCACTGTTACGCACCTTTCAAGGACTTACCCCATCCTCTGTCTGACTACCATGGGTGGGTGGGTGGAGAGGTGGTGCTGCAGAGTTTGCAGGATTGATGTCTTCATCCCACCAGTCGAGTTTTTTCCTCCTGATTTTCGCCCTGGTTCCCCAAGGCTGGCACAGGTATTCTGACGCGGTCATGTGACATGACGATCTAGCATGCACTCAGCATCTGCGCCCAGCCCTTTGAGAGGTGCACACTGCTGTGATACCTAGCCTCCACCTGGTGCCAGCAATGTGGTGGCATGCATTATCCACCCACCCCCTCCAAAGAGGAGAGCTGTCTATGGACATTCAATCCTCCCTACTGCGACCGACACTGAGTGACCCTAGACCGTTCTCAAACCTAGGTCACCAGCACGGCAGACAGTGAGGCAGCCACAGCCTCAGCTCATCTCACCACTGGGCAGGCTTACCACTGCACATAACTTGACCAATACCAACTGTATTTGAAGGACTGGTGGAAAAGTGTACGAAAAGCTCAATTTCCCAGAGAGGAACAATGCATCGTGCCAGAAAGCACCAGGACATTGCTGTGCTCCTAGTCACATTTAATGAAGCTCTCAGGAAGGGTATACTCCCCCATGTGGGACGCTGTCATGACCATCCTCCCCAAGAAAGCAAAAGACACCCCACCACCACCACTAAATCTGTATAATCTACAGTCCCATGTCTCTTATTAACTGTGACAACAAAATACTGGCCAGAATTCCTGCCCATCTGTTTGAAACCATCTTCCACCATCTCACCCCTTCAACCAATATGGCTTATGAAAGGTAGGTCTGAAGCAGAAAATACATGGCTCCTAATAAATCTCTCTTGTACAGACTAACCCCCCCCCCACTATATTAATGGCCACAGACTTTGAAAAAGTATTTAATTCAGTTGAGTGGGGGTATATTTCCTGCCATGGGCGTTCAGCCCTGCCTGCTCAGGAAGAACATGGTTCTTGTGTTGTCCATCTAGACCTGTACAATCGGATCAATGGAGTAAAATCCATCAGAGCCAGACACACTACACGGAGCTCCAGCAGGTTGATGTGGTGATGGGACTCCCGGTGTAAGCAGAACCCACAGACTCTGTGGTCTCTCCCAGGTGTGCTCCCCACACTACCAGAGATACTTCCGTCATGAGCGTGATGAATGGTTCTGGACAGAAAACAGGATTCTCTCTACCAGATGTTGAGGGTCGAGTTATCACTGGATGGCATTGCACTTCAGCTGGGTCACTACGACCAGCTGCTCCAAGTGACCTAGGCGCTGGGACCACTGCTGGCCCAACTACTACCGCAGGTGGTGCACTAGCCAGCGAGCCCAACAGAGTACATTGTTGGAGAGCGCCATGTATTCAAGCAGCTGCTGAAAGTCACAGGCAGGGTGTGAGACACCAACCTGAAATGATCAGGCAAAGAAAGTAAGATACAATGTCTGGTTCAGAGTGAGGCAGGCCCTGGCCGACAGGGAGTCTAGATATACCCAAATGACCTTGATCACCTATAAGGGGACCAGCTCGGATCTTACCAGGTTGACTAGACGGACCACGTCATGACAGGTCTGGACAGCCAAATCTCTGGACATCTCCACAGCCTCTTTGGAAGACCCAGCTATCAGCCAGTTGTTCAGGCAGGGATACACCATGATGCCCTTGCACCACAGGAAGGCAGCCACCACTGACATGCACTTGGTGAAGAACCGGGTGCGGACAAGTGACTAGAGGACAGGATCTAGAACTAGGACAGGATCCCCTCTGCATGGAAACAAAGGTACCAGCAACGGGATGGATAGACTGGGATGTAGAAGAAAGCGTTCTGGAGGTACAAGGAGCAGAACCACATTCCCTGCTCCAGAGAGACAATGGTCTGAGTCAGAGTGACCATCTGGAACTTGTGCTTCTGCATGAACTGGTGCAGATTCAGTATGAGGTGTCAATCCCATCCATTACAGAATCAGTAAATACCTGGACACATATCCCTGAATGGTCAAGGCATCTGGAAATGGAAATTACGTACCTACCGTAATTCTTGATCTTCTTGGATGAAGTCTCTACCACTCATTCACACTAATGGGAGTACGCCAGAGGTGCAAGGACCCAGCAGAAGCAAACTTTTTCAGGAGGGCCGGCACCTGAGATAGAGCCATGAGGAAGTGGCATCGCAATCCCGGCATGTGCGGTAATGACCATCTCGGCGTCGACCCTCCAACTGTCTCAGTACCTTTTTTTCCCCCGAGGAGGTGCAGTGTAACTAACCCAGAGAGGACTAACCTAAAAATTGGACATAACATAGTCAGAATGACCCGTGTAAGAAGGAGTCAACAACAAAGTCTTCACAGCTCAGCGACTGAGGGAGTGAAGACCATAAACAAAGAAGTGAGCTCGGGGGATGGTGGGTGGGCGTGTGAATGAGTGGTGGAGACTTCGTCCAAGAAGATCAAAAATTACAGTAGGTACGTAATTTCCATATCTTCCTGGACATAAAGTCTCCACCACTCATACACACTAATGGGAGAGTACTGAGCTAAATAATCTTCCAAGATGTGCAGCAGGAGATAAAGAGCTCATGTGCTTAGGACGGAAGTCCGTTAAGAATGATGCCGTCAAATGACAGATGTCATCTGGCATGGACATCCAAGGCAAAGTGCTTAACGAATAAATGCACGGAGCTCCAGGTAGCTGCATTGCAAATATCTGCAATGGGCACATTACGGATTTCTGCCAGAGATGCCACAACTGCTCTGGTAGAGTACGCGTACACTCTGCCTTCCAGCTTGACCTGTGCCATAGAATAGCAGTGGCGAAGGCATGCCACCAGGCAGGCTGAAATGCACCTCATAGCAAAAGGTTGACCCAGCCGGGTCGAGCTGAAGGAAACAAACAGTTGTTGAGCCTTGCAAATTTCCTTCATTCTATCTAGATAGAACCGCAATGCTCTCTTTACATCCAGCGAATACAGGGTATGCTCCCCTTCATTCCAGAAGTTCGCAAAGTAGGTAGGAAGGACTAAAGGTCGGTTTAGATGGAATTCTGAGACAACCTTAGGGAGAAACTTAGGGTGAGTCCTAAGAACTACTTTGTCCTTGAGAAATACTGTGTACGGTGGGTCTGTGACCAGTGCGTATATTTCAGAAACTCTACGGGCCGGAGTAATGGCCTCCCGGAAAGCTATTTTCCAAGTGAGGAACTTCAACTCGCAAGTAGCTAGAGGTTCGAAAGGTTTACGAGTGACCATGTCTAGCACAATGTTAATGTCCCAGGCTGCAACTGGACATCTAATAGGAGGTCTGGTATGCAGAATACCTTTAAGAAACCTCTTAACTACGGGCAACTGAGCCAGCGACATGGAATGTATCGGCGCATGGTATGCCGAAATGGCACAAAGATGAACTTTGACTGTGGAGTACTGCAGACCTGTGTTTGCGAGGTCTAAGAGATACTCCGAGACTTTATTCGGTGGGCAGGAAAAAGAATTACAAGAGTATTCTGCACACCAGATAGAGAAACACTTACATTTAGTTGTGTAGGTTTTTCTAGTGGCCGGCTTACATGCAGCCAAAAGAATATCTGAAACTCCACAGGAAACACTGAACCTATTCATCTCTATCTCTTCAGGAACCAAGCGTGAAGGTGAAGCAACCTCAGGTTGGGATGGACCACAGGACCCTGGGTCAGAAGGTTCGTCCTGAAGAGGAAGCGCTTGGGGAGGGGGTTCTGACAGCCTGTTGAGTAGCAGGAATCATATCTGCCGAGGCCAGAAGGGGGTAATAAGAATCATTCCAACTCCAATTTGAGCAGTATCCTCTGAATTAGTGGAAGAGGAGGAACTGCACATAGAAAGCGTTTTGTCCACCGCAGCCTGAATGCATCCTGACAGAAAATGCCAGGTCCTGGATTTCTGGAGCAGAAGTGAGGCAGTTTTGCATTGAGTGGGGACGCAAAAAGATCCAGGTCTGGAGTTCCCCACTCTTTGAAGAGTGAGTGAACGACGGTGGAATCGAGAGACCATTCGTGAGGATCCAATTCCGTTCTGCTGAGATGGTCTGCCAGTTCGTTTTGTACTCCTGGCAGGTAAACTGCCTGAATCAGAGCCTTGTGCTCCAGGTACCATTCCCACACTCTCATTGCTTCCCTGCATAATCAATAAAAGTGTGCACCGTCCTGTTTGTTGATGTAGTACATCACTGCCTTGTTGTCTGTCTGAAGGAGAATGTTCTCGTGACAGAGTATGTCCTTCAAAGCTCAGACTGCACAGAGGATGGCTCTCATTTCCAGGATGTTTATGTGAAGCTGAGACTCGTCCTGAGTCCACATGCCCTGTGTGTGGAGATCCAGGCATTGAGCTCCCCAAACCGTCAGGGATGTACCCGTGGTAATGGAGAGCTGATGATCCAGAGGGGCAAAGGGATATCCCTCCAGATGGTTGTCCTCCTGAGATCACCAGGTAAGCAACCTCTTCAGAGGTCCTGTCACCTTGATGAGAAAGAACTGAGGGTGAGTGGTTGGCGACCTCTGAGCATCCACTGAGAGCTTTTCATGTGAAGATGAGCCAAGGGTACAGTGAACACCAAGGATGCCATGAGGCCCAGCATCCGTTGAATCGAGATAGCTCGAACCGAGCCGTGTTCTCTGATGTATCGGGCCATCTGTAAGATATCGCTCCTTCTGTCTCTGGAAGAAAAGCCCTTGCACTGGAGGTGTCCAGATGAGTTCCTATGAAGAGCAGCTTCTGGGAGGGCTGCAACTGTGACTTGGTGAGATTCAGCAGGACTCCCATGGACGTGAGGAAGTCTGAGGCCATGGCCACGGCCTCCAGATTCTCTTGCTTTGAGGGACTTGACAGAAGCCAGTCATCCAGATATGGGAACACTTGTATTCCAATTTTCTTGAGGCGTGCCGCGAGAATTGCGCAAAAACTATGTAAAAACACGAGGCGCCGAGGATAGCCCAAAGCGCAGAACTCAGTGTTCACCAAACGCCATGAACCTTAGGCATCTGTGGTGCTTTGCATGTATGACAATGTGTTGGTAGGCATCCTGCATGTCCAGGGAGGCTAGACAATTGTGCCAATGAATCAAAGGTAGCAGGGTACCGAGTGATATCATCTTGAACGTCCCCTTGTGTAGAAACTTGTTTAACTTTCTGAGATCCAGAGTGGGGCGCATGCTGCCGGTTTTCTTCAGGACCAGAAAGTAATGGGAGTAGAAACCTGTGTTTGGTTGATCCAGCAGAACTACTTCTACTGCCCTGTTGTTCAGAAGGCCTTGTACCTCAGAAGCAAGAAGGTCTGACTGTGTTGCCGACAGCCTGGGCTGTCGTTTGGGAGGATGATCCGGAGGGGTTTCAGAAAGATCGAGACAGTACCCCTTGCAGATTATCCTGACGACCCATTTGTCTGATGTTATAGATTTCCACTGGTTGTAGAACTGAGTCAGACATCCTCCCACTGCTGAGGAGGAGTCCCCCTCGGGCAGCTGAGGTGGGACCTGGGCTGGAAACTCAGAAGGTGGCACTGGGTGCTTTTGGGCCTTGTGCCTTCTGCTGTGCTTTCTTTTGTGGCTGAGGGTTCTGGTTTCTGTTAAAGTCTCCTCTACCTTTGGCCCGAAAGGATGGATGGTTGTGAAACTGGCACTTGTTCCCACCCCTTGGGAGTGGGCGGGTGTAGGTCTGGCTGTCTTAATGGCAGATCTAGTCTTCCGTGTGGCCTCTAGTGCTTGCTCCACCTAAGGTCCGAACAGATACATACCGTCAAAAAGTAAGGCCATGACTTGCTGTTGGGCGCCATTCGTGAAGCACAAAGTACGCAGACAAGAGCGGCGACAGGTGCAGATGCTAGCCGCTGCCTGGGACGCGGTATCGAAGGCGTCCATTGCAGCTTTAACCTGTTGGTTATTGGACTCGATACCCCTAGTTATGGTTTGAAGTAGCTCTGAGTTAACCTCCGATTCAGGCAGAGTTTCTACCATTGCTTTGAGCGAATGCCAAAGAAATGAAAATTACGTACCTACCGTAATTCTTGATCTTCTTGGACGAGTCTCCACCACTCATTCACACTAGTGGGATTAGCGCCGGAGGCACTAGGACCCATCGGGAGCAAACTTTTTGCTGGAGGGTCGGCGCGAGAGATGGCGCCGCGAGCAGCGGCTCGATCGGCAATGACCATCTTGGCGCGACCCTCCAACCGCCCAGTACCTTTTACCAAGGAGGTGCATGAACTAACATAAAGAGTAAATCTAACCTTAAAAACGGACATAAGATAGTCAGTACGACTCTGTAAGAAGGGTCAGCAAAGAAGTCCTCACGGCCTAAAGATTTGAGGGAGTGAAGACCAACACAGCGTGAGCCGGGGATGGAGGGAGACAGGAATGAGTGGTGGAGACTCGTCCAAGAAGATCAAGAATTACGGTAGGTACGCAATTTTCATATCTTCCTGGACATAAGTCTCCACCACTCATTGCCACTCAGTGGGAGAGTACTAAGCTGATAATCCCCAAAAGGGCGGCAGGAGAGCCAGAGCTCACGCCGCTCAAGATAGAAGACCATTAAGGATAGTTCTGCCATGCGGAATGTCGCCTGGCATGAACATCCAGTGCATAATGCTTAACGAAGGTATGCACTGAGCTCTAGGTGGCGGCGTTGCAGATATCCGCAATTGGAACATTGCGAATCTCCGCTAAAGATGCCGCGACCGCCCTAGTAGAGTGAGCGTACACTCTACCCTCCAATTTAACTTGAGCCATGGAGTAGCAATGTCGAAGGCATGCCACTAACCACGATGAGATGCATCAATTAGCGATGGGTTGACCCAGCCGGGTGTCGCTGAAAGAAACAAACAGTTGCTGAGTCTTCATAAAATTCTTGGTTCTATCTAAATAGAACTGCAAGGTCTTCTAATATTCAAGGAATGAAGAGATCGCCCTTCATTTTGAAATTAGCGGTAAGAGGGAAGTACCAGAGGTTGGTTTAGATGGAATTCTGACACAACCTTGGGAAGAAATTTAGGATGAGTAATGGAGAACTACCTTGTCTTTATGGAATACAGTATACTGGAGGGTCCGCTACCAAGGCATGAATTCTCCGAGACCCCGCGGGCTGAGGTAATGGCCACCAGGAAGGCAGTCTTCCAGGTAAGAAATTTTAGCTCACAGGTAGCTAAGGGCTCGAAGGCTTCGAGTGAGCACGCCCAGCACCAGGTTAATGTTCCAGGTTGCAACTGGACGCCTAACAGGGGGTCTGGTATGAAGAATCCCCTTAAGAAATCTCTTCACCATAGGAAGCTGAGCCAGAGTCAAAGAAGAAACCAGCTCATGGAACGCTGAGATGGCACTAAGGTGAACTTTAACTGTGGAGTACTGGAGACCTGAGTTTGATAGGTCCAAAAGATACTCCAGAACCTTGTCAGGAGGACAGGAAAAGGGATTCCAAGAGGACTTTGCACACCAGAGAGAAAAGCGTTTCCATTTGGAAGCGTACGTTTTTCGGGTGGCTGGCTTCCGCGCAGCCAGAAGGATGTCCGAGACTCTACGAGAGACGTTGAATTGATTCACTTCTACCTCTTCAGGAGCCAAGCATGAAGGTGAAGTGATTTCAGGTTGGGATGGACCAACGAACCCTGAGTCAAAAGGTTGATTTGCAAGGGAAGTGGTCTCGGAGAGGCTGCCAACATACTGTTGAGCAGAGGAAACCATAGTTGCCGAGGCCAGGAGGAGCAATGAGAATCATTTTGGTCCCAGACTCGAACTTGAGGAGAACTCTGGATTAGAGGGATCGTGAAAGGCGAAAGAAAACGCTTTGTCCACCGCAGCCTGAACGCATCCTGACAGAAAATGCCAGGCCCTGATTTCTGGAGCAGAAGAGAGGCAGTTTCATGCTGAGTGGGATGCAAAAGGTCCAGGTCTGGAGTCCCCACTCTTTGAATAGTGACCGAGCTACGGCTGGATCGAGAGACCACTGTGAGGGTCTGCCTCCGTCTGCTGAGGTGATCTGCTAGATCGCTTTGTATACCTGGCAGATAAACCGCCTGAATCAGAGACTTGTGCTCCAAGCACCACTCCCACACCCTCACTGCTTCCTGCAAAGGGTAAGAATGAGCACCGCTTGCTTGTTGATGTAATACATCACAGCTTTGTTGTCCGCTTGAAGGAGAATGTTCTTGTGACAAAGGATATCCTTCAGAGCTCGGATCGCTAGAGGACCGCTCTCATCTCCAGGACATTTATGTGGAGAAGAGTTTCAACTGAGTCCATACACCTTGAGCGTGGAGGGAGCGACAGTGAGCTCCCCATCCCATTAGCGATGCGCCTGTGGTGATGGAGGTCTGATGATCCAGGGAGCAAAGGGAACCCTTCCAGGAGATTGTTTTCGAGTCCACCAGGTGAGAGACCTTCAAGGGGCCCGCCACCTTGATGGGATAAGACTGGGGGTGAGGTCGGAGACCACTGAGTGGAGAGCATCCATTGGGTGGTTCTCATGTGCAACCGGCCAGGGGGCAGTGAACACTGAGGGACGCCTGGAGACCCAACATGCTGCAGCAGAGAGCTGTAACCGATTGGTTCTCCCTGATGTAACGGGCCATCCGGGCGGATGTCGAGTCTTCTGTCCTTGGCAGGAAAGCTTCATGAAGAGGTGTCTAGAAGCCCCATGAAAAGGAGCCTCTGGGAGGGCTGCAGTTGTGATTTTTTCAAATTCAGCAGAATTCCATGGACGAAGAAGACGATGAGAGTCGCTTGCACGGCTTCCAAAGTCCCTTGGCTGGAAGGGCTTGCTAGAAGCCAATCATTCAGGTAGGGAAACACTGGAGTCCGATCTTCCTGAGATGCGCTACAGAACTGCACAACACTTTGCAAAAGACTACAAGGCCGAGGATAGCCTAAAGGGCAGGACTCTGAACTGATAATGCTGACCCAGAGCTACAAACCTGAGGAACTTGGCGGTGGTCGGGTGGATGGGGATATGCTGGTAAGCCGCCCGCATATCCAGGAGGCCAGCCAGTCGTGTTGATGCAGCAAGGGTAACAGGGTACCTAGGGAATTATTTTGAATTTCTCCCTGGGGAGAAATTTGTTTAACTTTCTGAGGTCTAGAATGAGCGATTCCCCAGACTTCTTGGAACCAGGAAGTAATGGAGTAGAACCCTGTGCTCCGTGAGATGTGGGGGCACCAGTTCTATTGCCCTGTTGCTTAGAAGGCCCTGATCTCGGGCGGTGAGGAGGTTCGATTGAGAGGCCGACAACCTGGTTGTCGCCTGGGAGGACAACTGGGGGTTTCCAAAAAATTGAGAGAATAACCTCGCAATTACCCAAGGACCCATTTGTCCGGTTATGGACTTCACTGGTTGTAGAAGTACATCAAACGACCTCCCACTGGAGGAGAAAGTTCCACCGGCAATGTGGATGGAACTTGGGCCAGCACTATATGGTGGCGCTGGGGGCTTTAGGCCCCGCGCTTGCCGCGCTTTTTGAGGTTGGGCAGGTTGGCTTTTATGGAAGCTTCCCTGCCTCTGCCTCAAGGACTGACGATCTATGAAACTGACGTCTGTTCACATGCCCCCGAGAGGGAGCAGGCGGAGGTCTGGCCAACTTAATGGCCGACCTAGTCTTCTGAGTGGCCTCTAAGGCTTGTTCCACCTGAGGGCCGAAAAGAAAAGAGCCATCAAAGGGCAGCGCCATTACCTGCTGCTGAGCATCATTCGTGAAGCCAGAAGTACGCAGCCAGGAATGGCGCGAGACAAAATACCGCGGCTGCTGAGCGAGAAGCAGTGTCGAAAGCATCCATAGCGGCTTTGACCTGTTGGTTATTGACCCAATACCCCTAGTAACGGTCAGAAGAAGCTCTGACTTGAGTCCGAACCGAAGAGCTTCAACCATTCTTTCAAAGAGTGCCACAGGATATACTCATACTGAGAAAAATAGCCTTGATAACTGGCAATACGCATACTTAGAGTGGAGGCAAAGACTCTCTTACCTAATGTATCAATCTTACGAGACTTTTGTTAATAGGTCGAGCTGTAGTAGTTTGAGGAAGAACGACCTTATCATTCTCTGCCAGGACTACAATAGGATCTGCAAAGGCTTGGGATGCCAAATGGACGATCCTTGGGAGCTGAATACTTCTTATCAATGGATTTAGCCACTGAGGGAATAAGAGCAGGATTATTCCATACCATTTGAGACAGCGCCTCAAGGAAGGCTGGATCGGAGGGGTCAAACTGTAGGGATCTCCAGCATGAAGGTACTGGAGTCTTAATATCTTCCCAGGATCGATGCCTGTAGTCTGAGAGAAAGAGTGGATCTCAGGTTCTTCAACAGAGACTTAAAGGACAGGTCCCACCACAGGCTCTGTAGCAAAGAAAGATCCTGTTTCTCCACTTCATCACCCAACCAAGGTCTGGGTCAGGCTCAACATCATCTCCTGATGGTCCAGAAAGGACTGATTGACAGGAAAGGAGGAAAATTAGAGAGGAGGAAATAGCAGAGAAACAAGGAGAGTCCCCGAGGCCCCGCGCAGAGAAGGCAAACGGTTGAAAACGGCACCGCAGAGGGCACGGCGCCGAGAGGCACGCTGCACCGCAAGCGCGCTACCGACCAAGGGCGCTTATCAACGGCGCTGGCCGACGCCAGACCCAACGGGCGCCGCTGAGACCATCGCCGGGCGCCGCAGACGGCGCCCAAGGCCGAGCGGCACCAAAACGGCACCGACAAGCCAACAGACCCCGCGGAAGGCGCCGGAAACGCCCCAGGAACCTGGAAAGCTAGAGAAGGAAAAACAGGAGATAAGGGCATCGGTGTGGCCCCCTGCGCCGCAGCCATGTGAGGGGGGGGAACACCTAAGCGCGGAGTCACCGGCACCGAAGGCGCCACGTGACTAGGAAGGTCCAACCGCCCTACCCAATCACTGGAGGAGCCCGTGGGCTCTGTGGCAACCAAGCCAGGCAGGAGAACCAACCTCCGAGCCCATCACTCCATAAGAGCGGCCCACTGATGAAACTGCTCATCTGGAGCCCTACCTACAGGCGGGAGGGGCTCGATGTCGAGGACGATGGTCACCAGCAGTTGGCGACTCAAGAAGAAGAACGGCAACAGCTACGATAACCGACCGTCGACGCGCAAGAGATACATGAGGGCTACTCCTCGAGTGATGCCTTCTTTTTGACCTGTGGTCAAGAAGAGCTTCGAGGTCGAACGGTGCCGAATGCTACCGCTTACTTTTAGCGCCGACGGGGACCGCCCATCCCGGCATCGGACTGACCGCTGTCGGAACCCCGCTGAGGAGAAGGAGGCTGACCGACCCAGCCCGCTGACTGAACAGCTTTCATACGAAGTCCCTACCGCCACCTGACCTGCCCATGTCGACCCACTCCAGTAGGCCGAGACTTTCAAGTAAGTTAAATTTAAATATTAGAAAATAGAATAAAATTAGCGATACTACTATCGAGATAATGTTACAAAAAATAAACTGAAAACTATGCGCTAGTTTGAAGTTTGACTCCGACAGGCGAGCGACGTCCGTCACTGAAGCGCACTCGACAAGGGAAAAAAGGAACTGAGGCGGTTGGAGGGTCGTCGCCGAGATGGTCATTGCCGCTCGAGCCGCTGCTCGCGGCGCCATGCCTCGCGGCGCCATCTCTCGCGCTGACCCTCCAGCAGAAAGTTTGCTCCCGATGGGTCCTAGTGCCTCCGGTGCTAATCCCACTAGTGTGAATGAGTGGTGGAGACTTATGTCCAGGAAGATCATACTTATATAGAGAAAAATAACCCTGGTAGCTGGCAATGCATGCTCAGGGTTGAGGCAGCAAAGACTCTCTTACCTAAGTTGTCTATCTTGTGAGATTCTTTGTTTACAGGCCGAGCTGTAGATCCCTGAGGAAGGACAGCCTTATCATTCTCTGCCAAGACTACAATGGCGTCAGCAAAGGCTTGTGAGGCCAATATGGGGCGATCCTGGGGAGGGGCAAACTTCCTATCTATGGACTTGGCCACGGAAGGAATGAGAGAGTCTCGAAAGAGGGCTGTACCGGAATTGTTAAATCCATAGGGATCTCCGGGACATGAAGATATTGGAGTCGTAAAAGCTTCCCGGGATCGATTTCTGCAGTCTGGAGAGAAAGAGTAGAATTTAAATTTTTGAGCAGAGACTTAAAGGAAAGGTCTTCGGCCACAGGCTCTGCAGAAGAATTGATCCCTACTCCCAGGGCAGTGTTATCAACATCATCACCCAGGCTCAAAATCATCTCCTGATAGTCCTGGAGGGACTGTATGGAGAGGAAAGGAGTGAAAATCAGGAGGAAGAACAGAAGAAGAAAGAATCGGAGTTGAGGCAGCAAAGACTCTCTTACCTAAGGTGTCTATCTTGTGTGATTCTTTGTTTATAGGACGGGCTGTACACTCCTGAGGGAGGACAGCCTTATCACTCTCTGCTAGGACCACTATGGCACCAGCAAACGCTTGTGAGGCCAAGATGGGACAATCCTTGGGAGGGGCATATTTCCTGTCTATGGAGTTGGCCACAGAAGGAATAAGACTTAGATTCTTCCACACCATCTGTGAAAGGGCTCGAAAGAAGGCTGTACCGGAGGGCTTAAATCCATAGGTATTTCTGGGACATGAAGATATTGGAGATGCAGAAGCTTCCCAGGATCAATTTCTGCCATCTGGAGAGAGGGTAGAATTTAAATTCTTGAGCAGTGACTTAAAGGAAAGGTCCTTAATAACAGGTTCTGCAGGAGGATTTATCCTGCCCCAAGGGCAGTGTCAGCATCAACATCATCACCCAGTCTAAGACCTGGATCGGCTCAAAATCATCTCCTGACAGTCCGGGAGGGGGGCGGGGCTGTATAGACAGGAATGGAGGAAAACAGGAGGAGGAAGAGTAAGAGAAATAACTGGAGTCGAAAACCTCTGGAAAGTAGATGGAGCCACATCCATCTCCGGCGCCATAGAAGAAAATGGCGCTGAGAACAAAGGAGGATCCATCACAGAAAACTGTGTTGCACATGGCGCCAGAAGAGCGCACCACCACACCCAGCGATCTGGATAGCGTAGCGCCATTAGCCCCGAAGCAGAGGACGGCACCGACAGAGCACTCGTGGCACCAAAGGGACCTCAGCGCTGGAGAAGTTGGCACCAAAGATGACGGCAATGACACAGAAGTCTGAGAATTGCGATTTAAAGTTACAGGATGAAAAATGGCAGGAGATAAGGGCTTCCGTGGAGACCCCTGCGCCACAGCCATGTGAGGGGGATAGACACCAGAGTGCGGAGACTATGTCACTGTAGAAGGCGACGTGTGACTAGCAAGACCTAACAGTCCCGGAACCGAAGGGCCCAAAGACCCTGGTGTTGGACTGGCTGGTTTGGGCAGTCGGGCCAACCTCCGAGCCCAATGCTCCATAAGAGCAGCCCACTGGTGAAACTGCTCATCGGAAGCTCCTCTAATAGGTGAAGAGGAGCTTCGGTGTCGAAGAGGTCGGCCAGAGACAGAAACTGGCGACCTTGACAAAGGTGGAGACCGGCACCTGACCCTAATAACCGACTGTCTATGAGCAGACGTACCAGAGTGCAACCTCGAGTGATGCCGTTTCTTCTTTAACCTGTGAGCCGAAGAAGAATTCGAGGCTGAACGGTGTCAAGAATGGGACCATTTCTTTTTATGCTTTCGAGAAGAACGCCCATCTCCCTGAGCACTGGACTGTCCATTGTCAGACCCCCCCCCCCAAGGGAGGGCAGCAGACCAGATCCAGCCCTGCTGACTGAACAGCTTTCACATGAAGTCTTCCTACCATCACCTGCCCCACTCATGGTCGACTAAGTCAATGGAGGGCTGAAGACTTCTCTCTTGTATAAGTAGAATTTATTAAATAAAATCGGTACTTACCAAAGATAAAATACCAAACAATAAACTGAAAACTAAGCTGCTAGTTTCAAGTTTGACTCCCAGCGGGCAAGTGACATCGTCACTGAAGCGCATTCGACAGCAGGGAAAAAAGGAACTGAGGCAGTTGGAGGGTCGACACAGACATAGTCATTACCACACATGCCAAGCTTGCAATGCCGCTTCCTCACGGCTCCATCTCAGGTGCCAGCACTCCTGAAAATGTTTGCTCCCGCTGAGTCCTAGAGCCTCCAGCGTACTCCCATTAGTGTGAATGAGTGGTCGAAACTTTAGGTCCGGGAAGATCACAGATTATTTCCCCGTACTCTAGGAGCTGAGCAATGTCAGCTCTTAGAGCGAACAATGTGCACTTGGCCACTCTGGACTCCCAAGGAGCCTGGACTCAGTAAGGCAGGAGAGTACCGAAATCCAGAGATCCAGAGGCAATCCTTTGCCCACCACTTACCCTTTATTTTTTTTTTTTTGCCCGCCACTTCTATCATCCACCTGTCTGAGGTAATGGGAGACCACTGTGGCAAGAAGTGACGAATCCAGCCCCAGAATGAGAGCTGGAACAGGGGCTGGATGGGAGGGGAATGACATTCAACAACCCATCACTGCCAAGCCTTGGAGGGGCTGGGGAGGAACCGCCACCTCTGCCCACCCCTTTTTTTTGCCCCCTGGCCATCCAACTTGGGCTCCAGATGTCAGTACTGGAGCTGCCCCATTAGGTTTGCTGTTGAGGCTGCTGTGGCTGAAAGGACTGCTACTGAAAGGCCTTCTTGTTTCTGGCCTTGTGGTCCTTCTGGGATGAAGCCACATAATTAAGCGTGGCACAGGACTTCTCAATTCACACGAGAAGCCCTTCCACCCCAGAGCAAAAGAGGTCAGTGCCCAAGTTAGGGACAATGACAAGCTTATGCGCAGTATATGCTGTGAAGGAGAAAAGCCTCAGCTAGGCTCTATGATGCATGGTGACGGCTGTTGTAGTGGCATGGGCAAAGGAGTCAACAGTGTGCAAAGTCATGTGGAGCTGGTGCTTAGCCAGAAATTGACCCTCGTCTTTGACAATCTTTATCAGCAACTGTTTGTCAGCAGAAAGATAGGAAAGAGGTCCCTTAACAGCCTCAGCAGGGAATGTTCAAAGTTTGCCATCATGAAAGCCTAAATGGCCTGAAGGAGACCCAGTGATGCAGTAGCGTATACCCTGTTAGCTGCGTGTTCAATCTTCTTGGACTCTTTGTCTGGACACTATTCCATGTCTCTATGGCCACCAAATTTGCTGGAGAAACAACATTACTAAGGTGAAAAAATTTTTCTTCAAACAAACAACATGAAGTCGTCCTGTATTCTGACTATCTGCAGACTACCAAGCAGTACCTCCAGGGAGGAGGGACAGAACCTACTTTGGGAATAGGCTCTGAAGCACTGCTGTGCCAAACAGAGCATCACTCCTAGCCTGGATATCCAGAGAGTAATGCTTGGTAAAAGTATGGACTGTTTTCCAGGTGGCTGCTTGACATATTTCTAAGATAGGAATATCCCTGGCAGCAGCCAGGGAAGCAGCTGTACCTGTAGTAGAATGAGCCCTCAGGCCTGAGGGTGGAGTCCTACCCAATTTTTCATAGAAGAACTGTATACAAGAGACAATCCACCTGGCAATAGATCCTTTAGTGGCAGGTTTTCCCTTACCGACCTCACCAAAAGTGAGGAAAAATTGGAAGGAATCAAACCTGTGACCCTTGGTGCGCTCTATGTAGTAACTAAGGACCCTTTTCACGTCCAGGCTGTGCAACCTCCTCTCTCCAGAGAAGGAATGGTCAGTGAAGAAAACAGGAAGAGACATAGACTGGTTAAGGTGGAAATCTGAGACCATTTTAGGCAAAAACTTACTATTAGTTCTTAGGACCACCTTATCTCTATGAAAAGAGATAAAATCAGGCTCCACTGACAGGGCCTGTAACTCACTGATGCATCTGGCAGAGGTAATGGCTACCAAAAACACAGTTTTCCAAGTCAAGTACTTAAGTTCTACAGAGGACAAAGGCTCAAAAGGGGGTTGCATAAGCTGAGCAATGCAAACATTTAGGTCGCAAGCAGGAGCAGGGTCCCTGAAGGGAGGATTGGTGTGCAACAATCCCTTGAAGAATTTACAAAAAATGAAAATTACATACCTACCGTAATTATGATCTTTCTGTGTATCTTCACCATTCATCACATATGGGGTACTGGCCGGAGATCAGGACCCCGTAGGAGCTTTTTTTTTTTAAAAAGGATAGTGAGCCGACACAGCATCGGCGCCGCCTCGAGGCCTACACATGTGGCGCCGAGGGCTTGGCCATTAGGTTGTGTCTACTCCGCCTGCCTACCAGTTCTGAGCTCACGGAGAGTAAGAGGAAAGGGTGGAGGGTGGGACAAGAGAGTCCAAGGACAGAAAAAGGAAAGGAAAACTGAACTAAAAGGAGAAATAACGACTGAGAGGACAGCAAAGAAGAGAAGAGACTAAGGGATTGGGTAGGGGCCCCAATCTCTGGAAGCGGAAGAAGGAGGAAGGAGGGAGAAAATTTAGGAGAGAGTGAGAGGTAACAAGGTATCCGAGACCCTTGCCTGTCACCTGATTACATAGGAACTGCAAGGAGTAGCAAAGCTCTCTGCCAGAATTCAAGGCACAGAATAACTGGCAAATATCCCAGAAGCAGAGTCGGCTATTCTGGAGAAGGACAGGGTTCAGGGACTTAATACTCTCTCAGGAAAAATGTTTGGTGAAAAAAGGGGATCTCCTTTTTTTTTTTTTTTGACAGTTGGATGGAAACCAGAAAGAAAAGCGGAGGAGGGCAACCACCAACTCCCACCCCATCGGGGTGGAGACATGTAGTAGAAAAGGAGTGCCGCTAGAGCTGTACTCCTTAAAGGAGAATACCCCCATGTGTCCCTACTTTACCCGCCCAAAGGGAGGGGGCCCAGACCGATGCCCCAGGGAGATGGCGGGAGACAGGGATGAACGGTGAAGATACACAGAAAGATCATAATTACGGTAGGTACGTAATTTTCATATCTTATCTGTGTCAACCTTCACCATTCATCACATATGGGTGAGTACCAAGCCCCCCGAAGAGGGATGATTCATTATACCCTAAGGGACAGAGTCCCTTAGCCCTCAGTGGGTGACACACTAGATAAAGGAGGCCCGAGAGTGGGGAGAGTGAGACGGGGTCTCCCCAGAGGGGGAAGGAAGTTGCCCCGACAAACGCTGTCTCGCCCTACAGGAGAAGAGGTAGGTTCCCTTGTGGGCGGAGCAAATCATCCTACGCCGGGTCAAGGGTGACAACCAGGAAAGACGAAGCCACGCCGATCTCCTAGTGCAGATCGCTGTCCCTACGACCCTGGTAGCTACCTCATTGGCGTCATAAGATGCCCTCGCTTGATGCCTTGCTAGCTCCAGGCCACATGCAGAGAGCGCGATGGCTTGTCTGGTTTGCGCAGAGTCAGGCAAAGCAGCTAGGATCTGACCTAGCGCGGCCCACAAGAACCTGTAGTAGGCTGCATAGTGGGCCTGGTGAGGAGAAATGGAGAGGAGCAACCGTGCCGAGTAGAAGGTCCTCCTCCCCCAGAAATCAAAATCCTAGGAGTCTTGATCTGGGGGCCGGTCACGGTGGAGGGCGCGAAGCCCATCAGGGGTGTCCAAGTGTGTCAAGCTGGACTGCGGGTGAGGCATAGAACCTGGAGACTCCGGGGGAGCGCAATACCTCTGGCTGAGGTCCCTAGGGGCAGGAACTACGGAGAAGGGCCTCTGCCAGAAACGCAAGGATGCTTCCCGAAAGGGAGCAGGCCAGGGCGGCACCACAAGGGTGGCCCCGCCAAAATCTCCTAGAAAGGTGTGCACCGCATGCTCAGGATTGCGAACAGACTGGGGTGAAAGGTGAAGGTCCTCCATCATCCTCACAAGGAAGCGCTGGTACTCTGAGAGATCAGTGGCCGGAGAGATATGGACAGAGGGTTCCTCTCCTCTAGAAGAGGAGGATGAGGAGCTGGAGGTCACCATACGTTCAGAGGGTGGCTGCATGGGGGGAGGTTGAAAAACCTGGCTGTCCAAAGCCCTAACGTAGGCAGGGAACTGAGCAGCCACCGCTCTGAACTGCTCCCAGGTGAGAGGGCCGATAGGACCAAGAAAGCCCGAGAGCGCAGGAGAATGCGGCAGAGGGATTGGGGCAGAGCCGAGAAAAGAAGTCGGCTGACCTCTGCCAGGGTTAGGGAGCTGACCATGAGCACCCGAGGAGGCTGCCCCGGAAGACTCCACAGCCGACAGCTGTACAACCACGTTGGTACTGCCTAGGCTGTGCACAGAAGAATCCTCCCAGTGAGGCGACCAGGGCTGTAAAAGTCCAGAAGGACGGTCCCCTGCCTCAAAAGAATGGGACCCTCAAGGAACCGGAAGGGAAGGGTGAATCGCGATTGCTTCAGCTCGGCCGGTGGACCTCAGAGAAAGGCCGACGCCACCACCCACACCCCTCAAACCCCTCAGAGTCTGGGAGAGTCCTCCTCCTCCTCGAGAGGCCAGCCTAGGTAGTTGGCAGCTCTGGGCTGCCTCAAGGGAGACCCAGGAACACCTCCCTCCTGTAGGCTTCTCGATGGGCCCCAAAGTTGGGCGATCAAGACACACTACTGGAGGGGGTACCACTACCGAGGGGTCGAAGAAACCCCCAAGGCCAGGTTGCAGAGCAATGGTGGCACGCACCACTGCCTGCTGGTCAGCACCACTGACCCTAACCTCGGGGACTACCTGACGCTCCTCAGAAGGGGGCTGGCTACGACTAGTCGACAAGACCACTGGATCACTCTCCTCCGCAGACAACCCCGAAGGGTGTGACTGCCCGTCTGACTCCGAGCCCAACTCCGACAAGGTAGAGTCTGAGGCTCTGAGCCAAACAGTAGGAGGGCAAGAGAAAACAACTTTGCCAGAGGGCCCGGCAGCCAGAGCAGTGCCTGAGGCAGCACCTGTGTCCTCCGCAACCTCGCAGGCGCGGCTCACAGAAGGCGCTAGGGCAGCTCGGGCCGAAGGTCCAGAGCCAGGGCCAGCCGTGGCGCCATCAAGTCCACTAGCACCGGGGGCGGTACCAGGGACAGAGACGGCGCTGACGGCAGCCCCAGCAACAACCTCGGCGCCGACGACACAGCCAGGCCCCTCGGCACTGCGAGTGGCACCGAGGACCAAAGCGGCGCCGACGGCCCAAAGGGCGGACTCTGTGCCGAACGCGACACCGCCAGGCCCCTCGGCACCGTCATTGGCACCGAGAGCACCGACAGTGCCGAGGATGGCACCGGCTGCCGACGCCGAAGGCCCTACAACACCGAACCGCGCAGGCACAGCGCTGTGCTCAACCTCGGCGCTGAGGCAAGACATGGCAAAAGGCAACGCAGGATCCAGGCCCACGACACCGCGAACGGCGCCGACAGGGCCCACGGCGCCGAGCGACGAGTCAGCGCCGACAGGGCCCACAGTGCCGCGAATGGCACTGAAGGCTCCGATGGCACTGACCGACAGCACCGACTGACGGCGTCGACCCGGGCCTACCGAGCTATGGGAGCGACACCGAGAGAACCTTCACCCCCGAAAGGGCAACTGCCGTGGCGGCGCCTCCCACCCGCTCCCGGGAGGAAGCAGGACGGGCCTCCTGCGCGCGGGAGGAGCTCGCAATGGCCAGGCTACAAGTAGTCGAGGCTCCTCCTCCTCGGTCCGTATAGAACCGGAGGGACCTGGAGGAAAGGCCGAGAGCGAGCTTGGCCCGACGAGTGCTAACCTACTCTAAAAGTCGGGCGGAGTCACCCACTTTCAACACGCTGTTCATGATCGAGCAGTCCATGGAGAAGAGGCGTTGCACCAATCCATGTCGTGAAGTGGGCCAAGACACGCGAGACAACGGTCATGCTGGTCGGTAACAGAATATTGATGGCTGCACGGGCACCGACGATAGGGGCCGATCCGCTTTAGGAAAACTTTTGCCCCCGAAGACATGACCACGGAAAAACACCAAAACAGACTCCATCACGCATTACTTCAAATAAAAGGAAAGATCTTACCGCGACGCCGAGTGGAGGCAAACCCAGAAATGAAAATTACGTACCTACCGTAATTCTTGATCTTCTTGTATCTTCACCATTCATTACTTCCTGGGTGTAAGCCGGAGCGCAGCACCGCCACGGGAGCTTTTTTTTTTAACTACACTGCACCGCCCTAAAGGACAGGCGAGGGTGGCCGTTAGAAGCGACTCACCCTCCTCCAACTCAGTTCTGTGAGCCGAGAGGCAAAAGCTAAAGCAGAGAATAAAGATAGCAGGCAAGACAGCCAAGGGATAGCAAAAGCAAGGAAGAATGAACTGAAAAGGAATAAGCCATGGAGGAAGGACAGAGGAGATAAGAGTATCCCTAACCTAGGGACTGCAGGGCCTCCTTACCTGGGCGACTCTAGGAGGAGAGAGAAGGAGGGAAATGAGAAAGAAGAAGAAGAAGAAGAAGAAGAGAAGAGAGAGATGGGATGTTGAGGGAACCAGAATGCCCAAGGAGCCTAGTTAGCTTATGGCTGAAGGCTCGACTTAACAGGGAAGCAAGAATCCCCGGAGATAGAGCTGAAGAGAAGGTTCACCAAACCCGCTAGACAGACTCAGGAGGGCATAGTCCTCATCCTCAACATGCCATTGTTTTGATAACCACTTCGGGCCCCTGGCCAAGGAAGGCCTTTAACTGGAGGACACCCGAGGAGGGAGAATAAAACCCCCGGCAGTATGAGAGCACTGCTCAGGGGTTTGGAAATGGAAACTGTAAGCCTTTCAGGAGTTCATAAGTACAGAAGTGGGACCCAGTCGGACTCGCCAAGGCAGGCCAGAGGCTTAGGCTGGCTGGGATTGGTTATGGTCAGCACTGCTTGTCTGTAAACTGTCCGAGGACACTAGAAAGGAAAACACCAATTATCAAATCTGGTGAGAAGGGCAGTCTGCCCTCTCATCTTACTTCTTGTTTGTTTTTTTTTTTTTTTTTTTACAGATAATCACTTGCAGGCTAGGAGCGTGACCTGAATACCAAGAATGCCTATGGCAGCGAAGAGAGTTCCTCAGCTTTTTTTTTTTTTATAAAACAGACGTGCCTGCTCCTCCTCTCTGCAAGGCAAGAATTAGGAAGGGAGGGTTTTGATTCTAGGGCTTAACAGCTGAGCACGGGATTGCAGGATCAAAACTGAATAGCCTGAGCCAGGCTAAAACCCCAGAGGTATCTCGCCTAAGGATGGCAAGAGATACTTGTGCAGTTTGATCGCCAATGCAACCACTAGATGGCCCAAGAATCTTAGAGTAAATAATTTTCTGAGAATAAGAACCCCCCAAGAAATAGATTTTTTTTTTTTTGGAAAAATTGAGCAATTCTTCCCATTTTTATAATTTTTTTTTTTATATATATATGCAGAGAGAGGAAGGAGACGGGAGGTGGAGAAGCCATGGAAGAGGCCACTGAGGGATGGAGGAGGGAGGGTATGAATGGTGAAGATACAAGAGAAGATCAAGAATTACGGTAGGTACGCACTTTCACATTCTCCCTTGTCAATCTTCACCATTCATTACTTCCTGAGTGAGTATTAGCTCCTCTCCCAGGAAGGGGAAGAGGCCATACCCTGAGGGAACAAGACCCCCAGCCTTCTGTTGGTGAGAAAGAAGGAGAAGACCCTGGCTCATTCAGAAAGCCTAAGTGGGGAAGAGCTAGGAGGTGCCTCCCGAGGACGAGGAGACAGAGGAGTCCTGTAAAAGTCTCCTAGCTCTAGAGGAGAAAAGACGGTCCCCGAAGGCGGAGTGAATCACCACGCTCGGGCCAGGGTGACAACCTGAAAGATTTGGGTTATGCCGTCCGCCTGATGCAGATCACTGTCCCCGCAAAGCCTGGAAGCCACCTCATTGGCGCCGTAAGATGCCCTTGCTTGGTGTCTTGCCAGCTCCAGGCCTACCATGAGAGGGCAACAGCTTGTCTGGTTTGTTCGTGTCAGGCATTGATGCCAACAGCTGGACATCATCGACCACAAATGCCGGTTGTAGGCAGCGTGGTGAGCCTGATGAGATGCAATACTGGCACTCGCATCGAGAAGAAGAGAACACTCTTCCCAACGGTCCAACTGGAGAGAGTCCGATCCGTGACGGTCGCAGCTAGGGGCAGCGCGCCAGAAGGAGGTGTCAGGTAAACCAAACCGAGGCGGGTTGGGAAGAGAACCTAGAGACTCTGAGGGGCATAATACAGGAAAAATACGACCCACTGTAATTTTGATCTTCTGGACGAGTCTCCACCACTCATTCACACTAGTGGGATTAGCGCCGGAGGCACTAAGACCCATCGGGAGCAAACTTTTTGCTGGAGGGTCGGCGCCGCAGACATGGCGCGAGCAGCTGCCTCGAGCGGTAATGACCATCTCGGCGACGACCCTCCAACCGCCTCAGTACCTTTTACCAAGGAGGTGCAGTAACTAACGAAAAAGGGTAAACCTAACATTAAAAACGGACATAAGATAGTCCGTATGGACCCGTAAGAAGGGTCAGCAAAGAAGTCCTCACGGGCTAAAGATTTGAGGAGTAGACCAATACAGCGTGAGCTCAGGGATGGAGGGGGAGGTAGATTGAGTGGGGAGACTCGTCCAAGAAGATCAAGAATTACGGTAGGTAACGTAATTTTCCTATCTTCCGGACATAAGTCTCCACCACTCATTCACACTCAGTGGAGAGTACTGTTGATAATCCCCAAAAGGGCGCAGGAAAGCCAGAGCTCACGCTTCAAGATAGAAGCCCATTAAGGATAGTTCTGCCGACGCGGAATGTCGCCTGGCTATGAACATCCAGTGCATAGCTTAACGAAGTATGCACTGAGGCCCAGGTTGGCGTACATATATCTGCAATTGGAACATTATCATATTTCCGCTAGGGATGTCAACACCGCCCTAGTAGAGTAAGTATTACACTCACCTTCTAATTTAACTTGAGCCATGGAATAGCAATGACGAGGCATGCCACTAACCATGAAGAGATACATCTAATAGCGTACAGGTTGACCCAGCCGGTGTCGCTGAAAGAAACGTAACAGTTGCTGAGTTCTATGAACATCCTTGGTTCTATCTAAATAGAACTGCAAGGCTCTCTAACATCCAAGGAAATGAAGAGCCTGCCCCTTCATTTTGGAAATTAGCTAGTAAGCGGGAGTACCAGAGGTTGGTTCAGATGGAATTCTGACACAACCTTGGAAGAAATTTAGGATGAGTACGGAGAACTACCTTGTCCTTATGGAATACAGTATACTGGAGGGTCCGTAACCAGTGCATGTATTCTCAGAGACCCCTGGCTGAGGTAATGGCCACCAGGAAGGCAGTCTTCCAGGTAAGAAATTTAGCTCACAGGTAGCTGGCGGGTTCAAAGGTTTCCGAGTGAGCACATGTCCAGCACCAGGTTAATGTCCCAGGCTGCAACTGGACGCTAACAGGGGTCTGGTATGGAGAATTCTTTAAGAAATCTCTTCAATTACAGGTAACTGAGCCAGAGTTAAGGAAGAAACCGCTCGTGGAACGCTGAGATGGCACTAAGTGAACTTTAACTGTGGAGTATTGAAGACCCAAGTTTGATAGGTCCAAAAGATACTCAGAACCTTGCCAGAGGACAGGAAAAGGGATTCCAAGAGGATTTTTCATAACCAGAGAGAAAACGCTTCCATTTGGAAGCGATGCTGGGTGGCTGGCTTCGTAGCAGCCAGAAGGATGTCTGAGACTCTACGAGAGACGTTGAACCGATCTCACTTTATCTCTTCAGAGCCAAGCATGAAGGTGAAGTGATTTCAGGTTGGGATGGACCAACCGAACCCTGAGTCAGAAGACTGATTTGCAAAGGAAGTGGTCTCGAGAGGCTGCCAACATACTGTTGAGTAGAGGAAACCATAGCTGCCGAGGCCAGGAAGGAGCAATGAGAATCATCTTGGTCCCTGAGACTCGAACTGAGGAGTACTTTCTGGATTAGAGGAAGTGGAAGGAGGAAGAAAGCCGCTTTTGTCCACCGCAGCTCTGAACGTGAACTGACAGAAATGCCAGCCCTGGATTTCTGAGCAGAAGAGGCAGTTTTATGCTGAGTGGGGATGCAAAGGTCCAGGTCTGGAGTCCCCACTCTTTGAACAGGGACCGAGCTACGGCTGGATCGAGAGACCACTGTGAGGGTCTGCCTGCTTCTGCTGAGGTGTGACTGCTAGTCGTTGTATACCTCGGCAGATAAACCGCTCTGAATCAGAGACTTGTGCTTCAAGCACCACTCCCACACTCTCATTGCTTCCCCAAAGGGGATAAGAATGAGCACCGCCTTGCTTGTTGGTAATACATCACTGCTTTGTTGTCCGCTTGAAGGAGAATGTTCTTGTGACAAAGGACATCCTTCAGAGCTCGGATTGCATAGAGGACCGCTTCTCATCTCCAGGACATTTATGTGGAGATGAGTTTCAACTGAGTCCATACACCTTGGAGTGTGGAGGAGAGACAGTGAGCCCCATCCCATTAGCGGATGCATCTGTGGTGATGGAGATCTGATGATCCGGGGAGCAAAGGGAATCCTTCCAGGAGATTGTTCTTGAGACCACCAGGTGAGAGACCTTCAAGGGCCTGCCACCTTGATGGGATAAGACTGGGGGTGAGGTCGGGGACCACTGAGTGGAGAGCATCCACTGGGTGGTTCTCATGTGCAGTCGGGCCAGGGGACAGTGAAGACCGAGGACGCTATGAGACCAAATATGCGCTTGCATCGAGAGAGCTGTAACCTATTGGTTCTCCCTGATGTAACGGGCTACAATGGCGATGTCGAGTCTTCTGTCCTCTGAAGGAAAGTCTTCGCTGAAGAGGTGTCTAGAAGCTGCCCCATGAAAAGGAGCCTCTGGGAGGGTTGCAGCGAGATTTTTTCACCAGCAGAACTCCCATGGACGGAGAAGACGAGAAGTCGCTTGCATGGCTTGCGAGTCCTTGGCCGGAAGGGCTTGCTAGAAGCCAACGTCCAGGTAGGGAAACACTGGAGTCCGGACTTTTCTGAGATGCGCCCGCGAGAACTGCACAACACTTTGTAAAACTCAAGGGCCGAGTGATAGCCCAAAGGGCAGGACTTCAACCGATAATGCTGACCCAAAGCTACAAACCTGAGGAATTTAGGCGGTGGCGGGTGGACGGGATATGCTGGTAAGCATCCTGCATATCCAGAGAGGCCAGCCAGTCGTTGATGCAGCAAGGGTAACAGGGCACTAGGGAAATCATCTTGAATTCTCCTGGGAGGAATTTGTTTAACTTTCTGAGGTCTCAGAATGGGGCGATCCCGAGATTTCTTTTGGAACCAGAAAGTAATGTGGTAGAACCTGTGTTTCCGAGATGCGGGGCACCAGTTCTATTGCCCTGTTGTTCAGAAGGCCCTGATCTCGCTGTGAGGAGATCTGATTGAGAGGCCGACAACCGGTTGTCGATGGGAGGACACCGGGGGTTCAAGAAATTGAGAGAGTAACTCGCGAATTATCCAAGAACCCATTTGTCTGAGGCTATGGACTTCCACTGGTTGTAGAAGTACATCAGACGCACCTCCCACCGGAGGAGAAAGTTCCACCGGCAGAGTGGATGAACTTGGGCCAACGATCATAAGGTAGCGCTTGGGAGCTTTAGGTCCCGCGCTTGCTGACGCCTTCTTTTGAGGTTGGGCAGGTTGGCTTTGCGGAAGCCTCTGCCTCTGCCTCGAAGGACTGACAACTATGAAAACTGACGTCTGTTCACATGCCCCAGAGGGGCAGGCGGAGGTCTGGCCAACTTAATGGCCGATTAGTCTTCTGAGTGGCCTCTAAGGCTTGCTCCACCTGAGGGCACAAAAGAAAGGAGCCATCAAAGGCAGCGCCATCACCTGCTGCTGAGCATCATTCGTGAAGCCAGAAGCACGCAGCCAGAATGGCGCCTTAGTACAACTCGCTGCTGTTGAGCGAAGCAGTGTCGAAAGCGCCCATGGCGGCTTTGACCTGTTGGTTATTGGACCAATACCTCTAATAACGGTCGGAAGAAGCTTGACTTGAACCGAATCTGAAGAGCTTCAACCATTCTTTTCATAGAGTGCCACAGGATATACTCATACTGAGAAAATAGCCTTGATAACTGGCACACGCATACTTAGAGGGAGCAGCAAAGACTCTCTTTACCTAATGTATCAATCTTACGAGACTCTTGTTAATAGGTCGAGCTGTAGTAGTTTGAGGAAGAACCACCTTGGTTGGCCTCTGCCAGGACTACAATAGGATCCGCAAAGGCTTGGGATGCCAAATGGGACGATCCTTGGGAGCTGAATACTTTATCAATGGATTTAGCCACTGAGGGAATAAGAGCAGGGTTATTCCATACCATTTGGAGACAGCATCTCAAGGAAGGCTGAATCGGAGGAGTCAAACTGTAGGGATCTCCTAAGCATGAAGATACTGGAGTCTTAATATCTTCCCAGGATCGATGTCTGTAGTCTGAGAGAAAGAGTGGATCCCAGGTTCTCAACAGAGACTTAAAGGACAGGTCCTCACCACAGGTTTCTGTAGCAAAGAAAGATCCTGTTTCTCCACTTCATCACCCAACCAAGGTCTGGGTCAGGCTCAACATCATCTCCTGATGGTCCAGAAGGATTGTTTGACAGGAAAGGAGGAAATTAGAGAGGAGGAAATGGTAGAAAACAAGGAGAGTCCCCAGGCATGCCGGGCGCCGAGACGGCAAAACGGGCTGAAGACGGCACTGAGGAGGCGCAGACGGCGCCGGGAGGCACGCTGCCCCGCAACGCCCGCGGCGCTGGGACGACGCCACGCCAACGGCGCCACGGACGACGCCGAACGGCGCCAACGGTATCGCAGACGACGCCGCCGAACGGTGCCGCCGATTCAACGGCACCACCGCGGCGCCAGATAACGCGCGCCACCAACGCGCGCCGAGACCACGGGCGCCGCCAACGGCGCCGCAAGCTCGGGCGTTCTCAAAACGGCGCCGACACGGCACAGACCCTGCAGAAGGCGCCGAAAAGCCCCGGGAACCTGGAAAACAAGAGAAGGAAAAATACAGGAGATAAGGCATCGGTGAGGCCCCGTGCCGCAGCTATGTGAGGGGGAACACTTAAGCACGGAGCCGCTTAGCACCAAGGCGCCATGGCTTACTCAGGAAGGTCCAACCGCCTACCTGATCGCCGGAGGAGCCCGAGGGCCCGAGGTAACCCAGCCAGGCAGAAGAACCAACCTCCGAGCCCATCGCCTCCATAGAGCGCCCACTGATGAAACTGTCATCTGAAGCCCTACCTATAGGCGGGAGGCTCGATAAGTCGAGGACGACGACATCGGAAGTTACGACCAAGAAGGAGACCGCAACTAGCAACGATAACCGACCGCCGACGCCGCAGACATAGCTCAGAGGGCGAATTTCAGTGATGCCTTCTTTTGACCTGTGGGTCAAGAAGAGCTCGAAAATGAACGGCGCCGAGAATGCATCAGCTTATTTTTTATGTTATGGGGGACCGCCCATCCCCCGGCATCGGACTGACCGTGGTCGGAACCCCGCTGAGGAGAAGGAGGCTGACCGACCAGCCCGGCTGACTGAATCTTTCATACGAAGTCTCCCTCACCGTCACCTGACCTGCTCATGGTCGACTCCGCCCAGCAGGCCGAGACTTTATGAAGTTAACTTTAAATATTAGAAAATTTTACGGAAAATAGAATAAAACTAAGCTGCATACTATCGTGATAATGTTCCATAAAAACAAACTGAAAACTACGCGTAGTTTGAAGTTTGACTCGATAGGCTAGCTGCCGTCACTGAAGCGCATCGACGGGCGGGAAAAGGAACTGAGGCGGTTGGAGGGTCGTCAGCCGAGATGGTCATTACCGCCTGAAATGCTGTCACAAGCGCCGTGTCTCGCAGCGCCGCTCGCACCGACCTCCAGCAAAAAGTTTGCTCCCCGATGGGTCTTAGTGCCTCCGCGCCAATCCCACCAGTGTGAATGAGTGGTGGAGACTTATGTCCAGGAAGATCGACTCTTGTCATTCTCTGCCAGGACTACAATAGGATCCGCAGCGCTTGGGATGCCAAAATGGGACGATCCTTGGGAGCTGAATACTCTTATCAATGGATTTAGCCACTGAGGGAATAAGAGCAGGTTATTCCATACCATTTGAGACAGCTGCCTCAAGGAAGGCTGAATCGGAGGAGTCAAATCCATAGGGATCTCCGGCATGAAGATACTGGAGTCTTAATATCTTCCCAGGATCGATGTCTGTAGTCTGGAGAGAAAGAGTGATCCCAGGTTCTTCAACAGAGACTTAAAGGACAGGTCCCACACCACAGGCTCTGTAGCAAAGAAAGATCCTGTTTCTCCACTTCATCACCCAACCGAAGGTCTGGGTTGCAGGCTCAACATCATCTCTGATGGTCCAGAAAGGACTGTTTGACAGGAAAGGAGGAAAATTAGGAGAGGAGGAAATGGCAGAAAACAAGGAGAGTCCCTGGTGCCGGCGCCGAGACGGCAAACGGGCTGAAGACGGCGACCGAGGAGGCGACGGCGCCGAAGAGGCACGCGCCCCGCAGAACGCCCGCGGCGCCATGGACGACGCCGCCCATGGCGCGCTAACGGCGCCACGGACGACGCCATGATAACGCTGCCAACGGTCGCAGACGACGCCACAACGGCGCCACCGATCCAACGGCACCACCGGGCGTGCGCCATGAGATAACGGCGCCACCAACGGCGCCGGAGAGACACGCGCGCCGCCAACGGCGACGCAAGCTCCGGCGGCCCCGAAAACGGCGCCGACACGGCCACAGACCCTGCAGAAGGCGCCGGAAAAGCCCCGGGAACCTGGAAAACAAGAGAAGGAAAAATACCAGGAGATAAGGGCATCGGTGAGGCCCCCTGCGCCGCAGCCATGTGAGGGGGGGAAACACCTAAGCACGGAGTCGCTAGCACCGAAGAAGGCGCCGCGCGACTAGGAAGGTCCAACCGCCCTACCTGATCGCCGGAGAGGAGCCCGAGGGCCTGCGAGGTAACTGATCGTGCAGAAGAACCAACCTCCGTGAGCCCATCGCCCATAAGAGCGCCCACTGATGAAACTGCTCATCTGGAGCCCTACCTATAGGCGGGAGGGGCTCGATGTTACAGGACGACGATTATCGGAAGTTACACTCAAGAAGGAGACTGGCAACTAGCAACGATAACCGATCTCTATCGACGAGATATACTACAGAGGGCTTACCCCGAGTGATGCTCTTCTTTTGACCTGTGGGTCAAGAAGAGTCGAGGTCGAACGGCGCCGTGAATGCGCACCGCTTATTTTATGCCGGCGGGGACCGCCCATCTCGGCATCGGACTGACCGTGAGTCGGAACCCCGCTTGAGGAGAAGAGGCTGACCGACCCAGCCCGGCTGACTGAACAGCTTTACATTGAAGTCCCTACCGCTACCTGACCTGCTCATGGTCGATCCGCCAGCAGGCCGAGACTTTCAAGTAAGTTAACTTAAATATTAGAAAATTTTACTAAAATAGAATAAAACTAAGCGATACTACTATCGGATAATGTTACAAAAACAAACTGAAAACTAGCGCTAGTTTGAAGTTTGACTTCGACAGGCGAGCGACGGCCATACTGAAGCGACTGACGGGCGGGGAAAAAGGAACTGAGGCGGTTGGAGGGCTGCCGCTGAGATGGTTATTACCGCCGAGTTGCTGCTCGTGGGCGCTGTGGTCTCGCGCCTCACCCTCCAGCAAAAAGTTTGTTCTCTATGGGTCTTAGTGCCTCCGCTAACTCAGTGTGAATGGGAGTGGTGGAGACTTATGTCCAGGAAGATCTATTTATGAGTCAGCCGGGCTGAGAAGAAGCTGCTTGGGACCGCCAGGACTGGATAGACGCCCCTGAAAGGGATAGGCTAGAAGGTACCACCAAATGCTGGCACTGAATCTACCAAGGAATTTCGCCTCCTGCTTGGTATTGTCTCCCAACATAGGAGATCCAAGATCCCTCACCATCCTTGTGGAGGAAACGCTGATATTCAGTGAAATCAGCATCGGAGGAAAGATGAGCAGGTTCCTCTCCTCAGAGGAGGGAGAAGAGATGATGGGGAGCTGGAATGTCCAGAGGATTCCCATGTGGTGGGAGAGTCGAAGACCCGCCATGCATGTATCTAACGATGAGGGGAAGGCCACCGAGAACCCTTGAACTGCTCCCAGGATAACGGACCCGTGAGGGACCGACATGGCCTGGGAGCGGGGTGGAGAAGGCAGAGAGATGGGAGAGGCACCTCGAGGAGGCAACTGTCTCTGCGAGGGCTCTGGAATCCGGGGAAAGGAGCCCCAGGGAGGGATCCGGATATCAGACCAGGCCGCAGAACGGAACTCTGGGGAAGCGGAGCCTGGAAGCACCCTGGGGGAGAACCTCCCCTGTGACGACGCCGGGACTGCATGGATCCAGAAGGGCAGTCCGCACAAACGCCGCCGGAGGACACCCTAGAACCCTGGAGGGAGGGGTGAGGTTCCGGACTACGGCTCCTGGCCACCCCCCCTGAGGTGGCCAAAGAAGACCGAGTGGCAGACCCCCTGCCCCTCAACCCCTCGGACTCCGAGAGGGCCCTCCTCCTCAACCACAGCGCCCTCTGTCCCTCAGAGGGGCAACAGCACCATGGGGGTAGCTGTCACCGCCCTCCAGAGAGGGAGCCTCCCTCCGTCACCCCCACGCCTGCCCCTGGCTCCCGCCACCCCCAGCCGGGAACCCCAGGAGACGACGGAAGGGGACAGAGGGAGGGCTCACTGCGCCTGGTACCTGTAGCCAAGGGGACCCAGACCTCAAGAGTGGGGGTGCCAGGATGGGTCCACGTCCGAGTCATCGCCTCCGAGGAGGATGACCAGCTGGACCTTGATGCTGGCCACCCCAGGGTCCCGTGAGGCCACGGAGCCGCGAACGCCCTGTGCACTAAGCGGTGACGCCCGCTGCCCCCCACACCGGGCAGCAGCCAGGCCTAACTCCGGATCCCCTGACGGCCCGGCAGGCCCGCACCGCTAGGAGGAAGGACAGGCCCACGCGCCGCCGCCGCCGCGGCTGGAGCGCAGGCGGCACCAGGTCCATCGGCACGCCCAGCAGCACCGCCAACGGCGCCGCCTTTCACTGGCGCCAAGAACTGCGCTGGGATCCAAAGCCGGCGCCTGAAGGCAAGGCGCGAGGGTCCACCCGAGCCAGGCCCAAAGCCAAGGGCCTCGACACGGGGAGCCTGCACCTCCGAAGAGGTGACTGCCGAGGTGTGTCGGCGCCAGGCCCGGAAGGACTACACGCCCCCAACACCGCTGAAGGGCCTCCTCCTCGGCAAGAAAAGACGAGGAGACTCTCCTCCTCGGACCGTGATAGGTCCGGGAGGGACCCGGGAGGGGCCTAACGACCTTGCCCGAGAATCCCGAGACGACGCCGTCAATCAAAGTCGGCGGGCCTTGCCGAGCGAAACGCTGGATTTCGGGGGACGCGACGGTCCATCGAGAAACAGGCGCCGCACGCTAATCCATATCATGGTGGTCCCAGGCAACGGAAGGCAAACGCTATGGCGCCGTTCGAGACGGAGAAATGCCGCCACAGGAGCACCGGACGCATAGGGGCGCGGCCCGTCTTGGAAAAGTGCTTAGCTCCCAAACCGGACATAACGCGAAAATAACAAGGCTAAAACACAGCAAGAAACACACCTGGCGCCATAGATAGAAAAAGGAACAGTCTTACCGGATTGGCGTCGAGTGTGAAGAAAAACAGGAGTCGGCAAACACGCACTAAAATGACCGCTACTCGCAACAGGTGCTGCCTCGACGGTGGGAGAAACAGAACTGAGTTGGAGGAGGAGTCGGTCAGCTATTAACGCCGCTCGCGACATGACATCACTCGCGTAGGGCGTGTGCCGTTAGCCAAAGTTTTTAAAAAAAGTTTCCTCTGACGGTGCGCCCGCTTTCACCCAGGAAGTAATGAATGGTGAAGATTGACAAGGAAGATCTAGTAAGTTACCGATGGACTGAAATGTCGAACGAAAGGCCAAAATTCTTCTCTGACAGCTTCCCACAAGGCGACCTCGACGGCGGGAAACGAAGAACTGGTAGGCAGGCGGAGTCGACACAGCCTAAAGCCAACCCTCGAGCGCCACACAGTACGTCGGCCTCGAGGGCTGCGCCGATGCTGTGTCGGCTCCGCCTATCCTTTAAAAAAAAAAAAAAAAAGCTCCCACGGGGTCCTGATCTCCATATGTGATGAATGGTGAAGATTGACACAGAAAAGATACAGGATGAGCTGAAAGAGAAGAGGGCTTACCTTCTGACAAAAAAGCAGAAACAGCTGCTAAATGTACTTTGAGTGTAGCAGGTCTGAATCCCAAGCTATTGAGATGAACCATATAGTCCAGGACTGTAGGCAACCCAGCAGACTCTGAAGAAATATGCTTACTGGAGCACCAAATAGTAAACCTTTTCCATTTGGAGTTGTAAGTCTTTCTGGTGGAAGGCTTTCGAGAAGCCTTTAGAATATCCAAAACACCTTGAGAGAGATGCAGATCAGCAAACTCTAACTCTTCAAGAGCCATGCCTTGAGATTGAGAGATTTGAGGTTCGGATACCAAACTCTCCCGAGAGGATGTCAACAGGTTGTAATTCCTGGGAAGAGACAGGGGGAGGTGGACTACTAAGGACAGCAACAGTGGGCATCAGGGCTGTCTGGCCCAGTCTGGAGCAATCAGAATCACTTTGCAGGGTTGAGACCTGATTTTGACTAGTACCTTGAACAGGAGAGGGAAGGGGGAGAAAGCAAACAAAAACTTCCCTTCCCAATTGAGAACTAGAGCATCCAGGGGGACAGAGCCCAATACTGGGGGTCTGCAGCAAAAAAGGGGGAGTTGGTGATAGTCTGGGGCTGCAAAAAGATCTATCTGTGGAGTACCCCATCTGGAGAAAATCACTTTCAAAACTAGGGGATCTAGGGACCATTTGTGATGGCCCTGCGATATCCTGCTGAGAGCATTTGCCAGGACATTGTCCTTCCCTGGGAGGTGCACTGCTGTAAGAGAAGTTTGAAGGGAATAGGCCAGAGACCACAACTTCATTGCTTCTGTACACAAGGTCCTAGACAGAGTGCCCTCTGCTTGTTGATGTACCACATTGTGGTGGTATTGTCTGTTCTGATCTGGACTACTTTGTTCTGAACAGACTTGGAAAAAGCTTGCAGTGCCAGAAACACTACTCTGAGTTCCAAGAGACTGATGTGAAGCAGAGATTCTTGAGGTGACCACAGCCCTTGGGTAGTCAGATCCCCCAAGTGGGCTCCCCAGCCCAAGAGGGAGGCATATCTGTTGTAAGGATTAGAGAATGAGGTTGAGTGACAAAAGGAACTCCTTGCCTTAGATTGTCCTGATCGTGCCACCACTGGAGAGCCTGGATCAGGGTTCGAGTTACTGGGACTAGTTTGGTCAGGGGATCCTTTCTCTTGGACCAGAAGGTTCTCAAGTGGAACTGGATGTCCCTCATCTGAAACCTTGCCCCCTGGACCACTGCTGTTGAGGCTGCCATGTGGCCCAGGAGCTGCAAGAAGAGCCTTGCTGGTCGAGACACCTGAAGGGTGAAAGAAGAGGCCAGTTTTACCAGTGTCCTTGCCCTGTCCAGGGGGAAGGAAGGCCCTTGCTCTTATTGTATCGAGCTCCACCCCTATAAAGGTGAGGAGCTGCACTGGTTCCAGAACTGACTTTGGAAGATTTAGGAGGAATCCTAAGGAAGTGAGCAGCTGCTGAGTTATCTGTAAATGAGACCTGACTTGGTCTGGGGACTGACCCACTATGAGCCAGTCGTCCATGTATGGGAAGATGGAGATCTTTTTTCTCCTTAGGGAAGCAACAACTACTGCCAGGCACTTTGTGAACACCCTAGGGGCTAATGTTAGGCCAAAGGGCATTGCTCTGAATTGACAGTGGCCAGAGAACAACTCGAACCTGAGGTACTTTCTGTGGGAGCACCTGATGGGAATGTGAAAATAGGCATCCTTGAGGTCCAGGGAGGCTAGCCAGTCCCCTGGCCTTAGAGAGGACAGAATTATTCCCAGAGTCACCATTTTGAATTTTGGCTTTAAAAGGTGCTTGTTTAAATATCTCAGATCCAGGATGGGCCGCCATTCTCCTGTCTTTTTGGGAGTTAGGAAGTACCTGGAGTACAAACCTTTTCCCTTGTGTAGGGCTGGAACCCTTTCTATAGCTCTGAGAGCCAAGAGGGAAGAGACCTCTGCCTCTAGGGCAAGGGCCTCTGAAGGATTTACAGGAGGAAAAGATCTGGTTCTCATCTTGGGAAATTTTTTTGAAGCTGAGAACCAGTCCCTGGCTTACTACTTCCAGGACCCACTTGTCTGATGTTAAAGACTTCCAGTCCTGGACAAAGTAAGCCAACCTGCCCCCTACAGGTAGAGGAGAATCGGCCTGGGCAGACCCATCAGGGAGTCTGCTTGGCAGGGGCTTTAGGCTGAGGGGTGGAAGCAGGCCTGCTCATACCTCGTCTTCCTCACCCTCTAAAGAACCCCCTCTGAGCAAAGGCAGAAGAGGAGGCCTGGGCTTGGTAAAAAGGCCTATGAAAGGGCCTGCCCCTGCCCTTGGAATGCTGCCTCTGAGGAGTGGCTTGCCTTTCTTTGGCCTGAGCACTCCTGTAGGTGGTCCTGTATTCGCCCTATTTTTCATGTAATTCTCTGTCTGCTCCCCAAACAGAGAGTTACCAATGACAGGAAAATCCATGGCCTTAGCCTGGGTATCCTGTGACAGGCTAGTACATCTGAGCCAAGCCATCCTCCGAAGGGCCACAGATGTAGCCATGATTCTAGATGAAACATCACTGGAGTCCACAGCAGCATGAAATTGCACCCTGGATGCCTCAATCCCATCTGCAGCCACCCGCTCCAGCTACTTGGCAAGCTGGTCAGGGGCCTGTTTAGCTAGAGCCATAACAGTGTCCCACCTGGACTTCTGGTATCTAGCTGTGTAGGCCATATAATTAGCCTGTCTGAGTCCCAGGGATGCTGCCATGTACTGTTTCTTCGCCATGGCATCAATCCTCCTGGAGTCCTTATCTGGGGGGTGTGAAGCCAAGGGTATATTTGCCTTATCACAGGCAGCAGCCTGCACTAGCCCAACATGGCTGCATTGCTGGGAAGGGAACTCCGTGTCTGAGCCTGAAAGAGTATACCTCTTGTCCATTCTTCTGTCCACAGGAAGTATGGAATTAGGAGTTTTTAAAATTTTAAATGTCTGTTTCCCAAAAGACTTATGAAGGGGAACAGACAATCTCCTGGACTCTGGGATGTCCATCATTTCAACGAAATCAGGCTCCTCCTGATCCTCTACTGCTTCTTCCATAGGAAGCTGGAGGGTTTCAGCCACTTTTTTGTAAAACATAAAATAGGAAGGGGACTCAGAAAGCCTAGGAGCAGAAACACCTGAAGGTCTGTCTGGGGAGATGTCCGGGTCAATGGGCACATCCAGACTTTCATAATCACGATCACTATCTTCACACTCTCCCTCCTCCTCCTCCTCCTCCTCCGGTTCATAAAATTCTTCTATGTATAATCCGGAACCGGGGGAACCGACCGAACCGAGGCCCTGACCGATGGTGCCGGTTCGGTCAGAACCGAAGTTAGCGACGGAACTAACCTTATCGCTTTGGCTATATCATCAGCAGTCGGAGAGAGAACCTGTGGATCCGAACCAGCTGACTTATCCCTTCTTTTTCTTTTAACCGGAACCGACTCCTCAGAATCGGTTCTCCTTTTGCCCTGGTCAGAGGACACTCCTTCTGGTTCAGTCGGAACCAAACCGGGCTGGCCATCCGGGTCAGCATACTTCTCGGCCTCCCTTTCCCTCAGTCTACCTACTCTCTTTTCCAGGGTAGCTTTGGGAAAACTTTTACAAATTTGGCAGTCTGAATCGAGGTGGTCAAACCCCAGGCAATAAACACAGGTGGTGTGGGGATCAGCCTTAGCAAAGGCTTCCCCACACACACTACAGTATTGAAACCAAGTGGGCCCAGTTTTTTTCTTGGGATTCTCAGACATGGCCAATCCTAACCAAAACTTACCCTTTTTTTTGGCAATCCGCCAGGCAAGACACCCCTATTGGTTCCTGACCGTGTTATGGGTCTTGGAAAAAAACATAATAAAATCCTGTTTTTTTATAACCGATATGGACCGGTTACCACACTCTAATAAGAATAGAAAACTATTTCACAAACCTGATCGGTTCAAACCGAACCGATCCAATGTTGACAAGTTCCACACAGAAAACTAATATGGAAACCTATCTAGTACTCACGGTACCACAAACAGAGACTTAACCGACAGGTTAGATTGCAGAAATTCGGTTGAAACCGAGAGAAAAAAACGACACTTTAACCAACTTTTTTGAACCAAGCAAAGAAGAAATCTCTGGAGCGACTGTTCAGTGAGGCGGAGTAAAGAATCTGGCGATTGGGGTTTAAACAACAGCAGACAGAGGCTCCAACTGAGCTTGAGCTCAGCGTTCCATGCCTTGCGTGGAAAGTTAACTCTTTCCTCTCCGGGGCAGTTCAAAGGTTGGAGATCACTGCCAATAGTCAGAATACAGCAAGACTTCATGTTGTTTGAAGTAAACATGGAAGACTACGGAGAAGCATGGACTGGCATGGGAATGACCGGCGTAGGCCAAGATACTGAAGGTACAGGGGGCAGAACCTACTCTATCCCTCCCAGCAATGGTCCACTGCTGCCAGAGTAGCTCCTCATAGAGTTTATGCATTTTTTCGTTGATGCTTCTCCTTGGTAGAGGATGAAGAACATTGGAGGTGATGCCTCCTGGTCAAGTGGGATCGAGAGCAGAAGCAGAGCCTAAACTCTGATAGCTGACGTCAGCGAGAACGCCAACAGGTGTCCTCTGAGGGGTTGGTATAAACCACGTGTCTCAGCAGGTTAAGAGCTAGAGGCTTTGGGGTTACGATCACCGGTGGAGTCCTCTCCCAGACAACTCAGGTAGGGTCACTGACTGGGCCATATCCTCCTGAGTAAGGACCGGTAAAACTGGGGTCTGGGAGACTGACTCCTCGTCTGTCTCTTCTGACAGCCAATCATCAGACTCAAGAAAGATCTTGAATGTCTGCTCGACTGGCGTTTGAGGTCAACAGGGCCAATGGGGGTTACCACGGAGCCCTAAATCGGAAAGAACTCGACCAAGGCTAGGCAGTCAGGGTAGTCGATGGAGCAGGAAGAATGTGACCATTCCCAATTCCATGACCTGCGATAATATTTTCTGCGTTTTCTTCTGCAGCAAGAAGGGCTCTCCCTGTGGGTCTGGAGGGCCAGATACATTTCCTTGAAGTTGTCAGAGAACAACCCACTGATGCTGGCCCCAGCTGGGAACAGCGCTGAGACAATGAAGAACTCACTGCAGCCATTGCTACCACTTCTAACACAACAGCAAGCTGAGCAGCTGATCTGTCTGCTGCTGGGGCCCTTTTGCCATCCTTCAGCCAAGCAAGGGCGAGTCAAGCCTGTGACCAGGAGCTCCTGCTACTCTTGAGGACCAACCTTTTCTAAAATCTGTTGCAGAAGTTCTTCTACTTCTAAGCCTAATCTATCCTTTACTATTTCAAGTCCATAAGGTTGGCCACCTGTGGTTCTACCTTTCTTGACTATGCTATAGTGTCCTCTTTAATTTTCCTTTTCCCGCTCAGATCGTCATACAGGGAGGTTATTGTGGTGACTTCAGAGTGTACGTAAAACAGACTGTGTTTACTATTGTTGGATTTGGTATGTAATAGCACTATGTCATAATATACCTTATTTTTATGAAACCTGAAATCTTGAAAATACCATGGCACTAGTTGTTTTTGAACAATGGTAAAAAGTACTAGGTGACTATTATAGAAATTAAGCTAGTTGTGTTATTTAAAATACATGTATATTGTTGTAAACTTAAGTAAGAAATCTCATGATGATCTGCATATATCCAGCGAAGCACTGCATTATGGAAGTATATATGATGTTGTATTTCTTTGAAACTTGATTTGTTGCCAATGCCCTTTGAGGTAGACCTTTTTCAGTGATTCTGCATTTAGATTCTTTGTCTACAGCTTGCTTTGTTTTGTTTTTTTTCTTTTCGGGCCCCCACTACCCAAGCAAATGGGGCCTGCATAGGGGTGGTGGCTACATCTCAACTAGTGAATTGGATCAGAGATCAGTGTCAGTAGGTGCTGGCTAAGTGCAGAGAAAGGACAATCATAGTCTGTTGCTGCAAACTGTTGTACTGAGGTAATATGGCATTGCAGAAGCTTATTTCTTGTATTTTGAATAAACATCACTCAGAGATTGTGCGTTGAATCTGAAGTTCGGTGTCTGGTCCATCTGTTATCCCACAACCCCTCCACAGACTTGGTGTCTGAAGTGGGATAACTTGCTGGAAGTGTCTGGACTGGCCGAAGAGGGACGTTTTCTGGTGGATATCACCCAGATATCCCCGGTGGACCAGTGCACCAGGAACTGCAAGAGAAAAAAGTCTGTGGAGCTCGACCCAGAAATGAAAATTACGTACCTACCGTAATTCTTGATCTTCTTGGACGAGTCTCCACCACTCATTCACACTATTGGGATCTGCGCCGGAGGCACTAGGACCCATCGGGAGCAAACTTTTTGTTGGCGGGTCGGTGCCGCGAGGAACGGCATCGCGAGCCCTAGCTCGTGCGGTAATGACTATCTCGGTGTCGACCCTCCAACCGCCTCAGTACCTTTTTTACCAAGGAGGTGCAGCGTAACTAACCTAGAAGGGTAGCCTAACCTAAACACCGGACATAAGATAGTCCGGGCGACCCATGTAAGAAGGGTCAATAAAGAAATCTTCACAGCCTAAAGGTTTGAGGGAGTGAAGACCAACAAGAAAGATGAGCTCGGGATGGAGGGGAGGCAGGATGAGTAGTGGAGACTGCCCAAGAAGATCAAGAATTACGAGGTATGCACTTCATATCTCCTGACATAAGTCTCCACCACTCATTCACACTATTGGGAGAGTACCGAGCTAATAATCCCCGAGAGGGCTGCAGGAGAGACCAAGAGCTCATGTTTCAGGACAGAAGTCCACTGAGGATGGCTCTGCCAAAGGAAAATGTCGCCTGGCATGGACATCTAGTGCATAATGTTTAATCGAAAGTATGCACTGAGCTCCAGGTGACGCATTGCAGATGTCTGCAATGGGCATGTTGGATTTCCGCTCGGATGCCGCTACGCTCTGGTAGAGTGAGCGTAAACTCTACCCTCCAACTTAACTCAAGGCCATGGAATAGCAGTGACGAAGGCACGCCACTAGCCATGATGAGATACATCTGATAGCAACAGGTTGACTCCAGCCGGTTTCACTGACGGAAACGAACAGTTGCTGAGCTTTTGAAAATCCTTGGTTCTATCTAGATAGAAACGTAAGGCCCTCTTAACATCCAAAGAATGAAGAGAGCGCTCTCTATTTTGGAAGTCCAGAAAATAAGAGGAAGGACCAAAGGTTGGTTTAGATGAAATTCTGACACAATCTTAGGAAGAAATTTAGGATGAGTACGAAGAACAACTTTGTCCTTATGGGACACAGTATACAGAGGGTCTGTGACTAGGGCATGTATCTCAGAGACCCTGCGGGCTGAGGTAATGGCCACTAGGAAGGCAGTCTTCCAAGTGAGAAATTTTAGCTCACAGGTAGCCAGAGGTTCGAAAGGTTTCCGAGTGAGCATGTCTAGCACAAGATTAATGTCCCAGGCTGCAACTGGACGCCTTGTAGAGGTCTGGTATGCAGAATCCTTTAAGAAACCTCTTAACCATAGGTAACTGAGCTAGAGTTAAGGAAATAACGGCTCATGATACGCTGAAATGGCACTAAGATGAACTTGACTGTAGAGTACTGCAGACCCGAATTTGAGAGGTCCAAAAGGTACTCCAAAACCTTATCTGGTGGATAGGAAAAGGGATTCAAAGAGGACTTTGCACACCAGAGAGAAAAACGCTTCCACTTGGCTGTGTAAGTTTTCCGAGTGGCTGGCTTCCGTGCAGCCAGAAGAATATCTGAAACTCTTCGAGAGACACTGAACCGGTTTACTTTGACTCTTCAGGAGCCAAGCGTGCAGGTGAAGTGATCTCAGGCTGGGATGGCCTCACCGTCCCTGAGTCAAAAGGTTCATCTGCAGGGAAGTGGTCTCGGGGAACTGCAACATATAGTTGAGCAGTGAAACCACAGCTGCCGAGGCCAAAAGGGAGCAATGAGAATCATTTTGTCCCCCTGGGATTCGAACTTGAGGAGTACCCTCTGAATTAGAGGAAGAGGCGAAAGGCGGAAAGAAAGCGTTTTGTCCACCGCAGCCTGAACGCATCCTGACAGAAAATGCCAGGCCCTGGATTTCTGGAGCTCAAGAGAGGCAGTTTTGCGTTGAGTGGGGATGCGAAAAGGTCCAGGTCCGGAGTGCCCCACTCTTCGAATAGTGACTGAACTATGGTTGAGTCGAGAGACCACTCGTGAGGGTCTGCCTCTGTTCTGCTGAGACGGTCTGCCAGATCGTTCTGAATACCTGGCAGGTAGACCGCTTGAATTAGAGCCCCGTGCTCCAAGCACCATTCCCATACCCTCACTGCTTCTCTGCATAAGGGGTAACAGTGAGCACCGCCCTGCTTGTTGATGTAATACATCACTGCTTTGTTGTCCGTTTGAAGGAGAATGTTCTTGTGACACAGAATGTCCTTCAAAGCTCGGACCGCATAAAGGACGGCTCTCATTTCTAGGACATTTATGTGGAGCTGGGACTCAACTTGAGTCCACTCACCTAGAGTGTGGAGAGCCTGACAGTGAGCTCCCCACCCCATTAGAGATGTGACCGTGGTAATGGAGATCTGATGGTCCAGAGGAGAAAAGGGATACCCCTCCAGGAGATTGCTCTCTTGAGACCACCAGGTGAGTGACCTCCTTAAAGGTTCTGTCACCTTGATGAGACAGGACTGCGGGTGAGTGGTTGGGGACCACTGAGTACTGAGCATCCAATGGGTGGTTATCATGTGCAGACGTGCTAGTGGTACAGTGAACACTGAGGATGCCGTGAGGCCTAGCATCCGTTGCATCGAGAGAGCCATGACTGAGCTGTTTTCCCCGATGTGAAGGGCCATCTGAAGGATATCGCTCCTCCTGTCTTCTGGAAGAAAAGCCTTCGCACAGCAGGTGTCCAGAAGAGTCCCTATGAAAGGAGCCTCTGGGAGGCTGCAGTTGCGATTTCTTGAGGTTGAGCAGAACTCCCATGGACGCAAGGAAGCGAGGCCGTCTCCACGGCGTCCAGAGTCCCTTGCCTGGAAGGGCTTGCTAGAAGCCAATCGTCCAGATAAGGAAACACCTGAATTCTGACCTTTCTGAGGTGCGCTGCAAGAACTGCACAACATTTTGTAAAAACTTGTGGCGCCGAGGATAGCCCAAAGGGCAGGACTCTGAACTGATAGTGCTGTCCCAGAGCCACAAACCTCAGGAATCTGTGATGCCTTGGGTGAACAGGAATGTGCTGGTAAGCGTCCTGCATATCTAGGGAGGCTAACCAGTCGTGTTGGTGGAGCAGAGGTAACAGGGTTCCTAGAGAAATCATTTTGAATTTCTCCCTGAAGAGAAATTTGTTTAGCTTTCTGAGATCTAGAATGGGGCAGATTCCACCGGACTTCTTTGGAACCAGAAAGTAATGGGAGTAAAACCCCATATTTCGTTGGTGCCGTGGCACCACTTCTACTGCCCTGTTGTTCAGAAGGCCCTGAATCTCGGCGGCGAGAAGGTCTGACTGAAGGGTTGACAGCCTGGGTTGCCATTTGGGGGGACAATCCGGAGGGGTCTCCACAAGATTGAGTGAATACCCTTTGCGAATTATCCGAAGGACCCATTTGTCTGAGGTTATGGACTTCCACGGGTTGTAGAAGTGCATCAGACGACCTCCCACCGGAGAGGAAAAGTCCACCTCGGGCAGCTGAGATGGAACTTGGGCCGGCAATTCATAAGGTAGCGCTGGGCACTTTGGGCCCTTGCGCTTTCTGTTGCACCTTTTGAGGTTGGGCAGGCTGGTTCTTATGGAAACTTCCTCTGCCTCAAAAGGACTGGCGATTATGAAACTGCCGTTTACTGGCATGCCCTCGAGAGGGGGCAAGAGGGGGCCGAGCCAACTTAATGGCTGACCTAGTCTTTTGAGTAGCTTCTAGAGCTTGCTCTACCTGAGGACCAAAAAGATACGCACCGTCAAAGGGCAATGCCATCACCTGCTGCTATATTATAGACATTAGCAGTTTGATCCAGCTCTAGAACTGCCCCAGAGTGAAATGGTTAAAACCATTCCAAAATAGAATTTTGGCACGAGAGCAGCTCTATCTGTGTCATTTCAAACTTGAACTGTCAGATCTTTACGAGCCAAACTCACTAAGGTCTGTGTGGAAGCTGTAACTCACACTCAGCCAAACGGCTACCTAAATAATAACAACCATTGATGGCCCCTAACACCCAAGACTCAAGTCAGGGACCAGAAATACTAACACCATTCTAATAATATGAAAATGGAACATAAGTATAATAAACACACACACGCTGCACACATACACACCCCAAAGTTCCAAAGGGGACAAAATGCTAACAGGACATAAGTAGTGACCATACTAAGTTGCCCGCACCCCACCAAGTAGAGGTTCTGAGAGGGGCAGGTTGGGAGGTCTATAATATAGCAAGACTCCATTAGAAGAAACAACATTACTAAGGTAAGTAATTTTTTCTTCAAACAACATGAAGTCTTGCTATATTATAGACATTAGCAGAATACACAGCAGTACCTGAGGAGGGGCAGAACCTACTTAGGGAATAGGCTCTGAAGAACAGCTGTGCCAAACCGAGCATCTCTCCTGGCCTGGACATCCAGGGAGTAATGCTTGGTAAAAGTGTGTACCGTTTTCCAAGTAGCAGCCTGGCAAATCTCTAATAAAGGGATATCTCTGGCAGCAGCTAGAGACGCAGCTGTACCCCTGGTAGAATGAGCCCTCAAACCGGCGGGGGGGGGGCTCTGCCCACTTTCTGATAACAAAATTGGATACAAGAGACAATCCACCTGGCTATTGATCTCTTAGTGGCAGGTTTGCCTTTCCCAACTTCACCATAGGTAAGGAAAAGTTGGAGGATTCAACCTGTGACCTTTGGTACGCCTATATAATAACTAAGAGCTCTCTAACATCCAGGTTATGCAACCTCCTCTCACCAAGAGGAGTGATCAGTGAAAATACTGGAAGTGAGATAGATTGATTAAGATGGAAATCTGAAACCACCTTAGGCAAAACTTCCTATTAGTCCTAAGGACTACCTTATCCCTGTGGAAAGAAATAAAGTCAGTCTCCACTGACAAGGCTTGCACCCACTTATGCGCCTGGCAGAAGTGATAGCCAGTAGAAAACAGTTTTCCAAGTTAGGTACTTAAGCTCTGCAGAAGACAGAGGTTCAAAAGGGGTGCATTAACTGGGCAATGCAAACATTAAGGTCCCAAGCAGGGGCCGGTTCTCTAAAGGGAGGATTAGTATGGAGTAACCTTAAAAACTTGGAAAACACAGGATGAGAGGAAAGAGGGGATGACTTTCCTGCTGACACAAAAGCAGACACAGCTGCCAGATGAACTCTCAGGGTAGCTGGTCTGAGACCCAAGGAATTAAGATGTACCATGTAATCTAACAAAATGGGCACTAGCAGATTCTGGGAAATATTTTTCCTAGCACACCAAATGGAAAACCTTTCCATTTAGAACTATAAGTAGCTCCTAGTGGAAGGCTTTCTGGAAGCCTTTAGGATCTCAAGAACACCCTGAGAGAGGTGTAAATCAGCAAACTCTAACTCCTCAAGAGCCAGGCCTTGAGGTTCAGGGATTTGAGGTCCGGATACCAAACCCTTCCCTGGGCACAAGTCAACAGATTGTGATTCCTGGGGAGGCACAGGGGAAGATGGACTGTCAGAGATAGAAGGAGTGGGTATCAGGGCTGCCTGGCCCAATCCGGGGCAATCAGAATCACCCTGCAAGGCTGAGATCTGATTTTGACTAGTACTTTGAATAGGAGAGGAAAGGGGGGGAAAGCATAGAGGAACTTCCCCTCCCAATCCAGAAGAAGGGCATCCAGGGGAACTGAGCCCAGCACTGGAGGCCTGCAACAGAACAGAGGAAGTTTGTGATTGTCTGGGGCTGCAAAAAGATCTATCTGAGGGATGCCCCACCTGGCAAAAACTATCCCAGCACTTGAGGATCCAGGGACCATTCGTGATGGCCCTGGGAAATCCTGCTGAGGGCATCCGCTAGGACATTGTCCTTCCCTGGAAGATGAACTGCTATGAGGGAAGTGTTCAGGGAATAGGCCAGAGACCACAACTTCATTGCCTCGGTGCACAAGGTCAAGACCAAGGCCCTCTGTTTGTTGCTGTACCACATTGTTGTGGTGTTGTCTGTTCTGACTTGTATCACCTTGTCGTGGACAGATGCAGAAAAGCTTGAAGAGCTAAAAAGACAGCTCTGAGTTCCAGCAAATTGATGTGGAGCAGAGATTCCTGGGGACCAAACTCCCTGAGGGAAAGGTCGCCCATGTGGGCTCCCAACCCAGAAGGGAAGCATCTGTAGTGAGAGTCAAGTCGTGAGAAGGGGAAATGAAGGGACCCCCGCCTAAATTGCTCTGATCCTGCCACCACTGGAGAGCTAGGATCAAGGTTCGAGTCACTGGGACCAACTTGGAAAGGGGGGTCTCTCTCTGAGACCAAAAGGTTCTCAAGTGAAACTGAATGTCTCTCATCTGAAATCTGGCTCCTGCACAACAGCTGTGGATGCAGCCATGTGCCCCAGGAGCTGCAGAAAGTGTCTTGCTGGTCGAGAGACCTGCAGAGGAAGGAAGAGGCCAGAGCCACTAAATTCTTACCCTTTCTGGGGGAAGAAAGGCTCTGGCTAGCATTGTGTCCAATTCTGCCCCTATAAAGGTGAGTACCTGGACTGGTTCCAGAACCAACTTTAGTAGGTTTAGCAGAAAACCCAGGGAGGTGAGAAGCTGCTGGGTGACCTGCAGGTGAGATTTTACCTGTTCTGGGGACTGGCCTACAATGAGCCAGTCGTCTAGATAGGGAAAAACAGCAATCCTTTGCCTCCTTAAGTGGGCCACTGCCACTGCTAGACACTTTGTGAATACCCTTGGAGCAGAGGTAAGGCCGAAGTGCATTGCTCTGAACTGGTAATGACCTGAGGGCAGTTCGAATCTGAGGTGCTTTCCATAGGATCTTCTGATTAGGACATGTAAATAGGCATCCTTGAGGTCCAGGGAGGCTAGCCAGTCCCCTGGCCTTAGGGAAGGTAAAATCATTGCCAGAGTTACCATTTTGAACTTTGGTTTCAAAAGATGCTTGTTCAGATATCTGAGATCTAAGATGGGCCGCCATTCTCCTGTCTTTTTGGGGTAAGGAAGTATCTGAATACAGACCCTGCCCTGATGCAGGGAGGAACCTTTCTACTGCTCTGAGAGCTAACAGGGATGAGACCTCTGTTTCCAGAGCGAGGGTCTCTGAAGCACTTGCAGGTAGAAAAGTCTGCTCTCAACTTGGGAAACTTTTTGAAGCTGAGAACCAGACCCTGGCTTACTACTTCAGAACCCACTTGTCTGAGGTTAAAGAAGCCCACTTCTGACTGAAGTAAGCCAGCCTGCCCCCACTGGTACAGGAGAATAGCCCTGGGCACCCCATCAGGGTGCCTGTTTCTGCAGGAGCTTTAGGCTGGGGGTGGGAGCAGGTCTGCCCACCCCTCGCCTGCCCCTGCCTCTCTGAAGAAGCCCCTCTGAGCATAGGCAGAGGAGGCCTGAGTCTGGTAGAAAGGCTTGTGAAAAGGCTCTACCCCTACCCCTAGGGGCATGCCTTGAGGAGTGGCTTGCCCCTCTAGCCTGGGCACTCTTGTAAGTAGTCCTATATTCATCCATCTTCTTCATGTAATTCTCTGTCTGCTCTCCAAACAGAGAATTTCCCACCACAGGAAAATCCATAGCCTTAGTCTGGGTATCCTGTGACAAACTAGTACACCTGAGCCAGGCCAACCTACGAAAAGCTACAGATGTGGCCATGACCCTAGAGGAAACATCATTAACATCCACAGCAGCATGAAACTGAACCTTAAAGGCTTCAATGCCATCAGCAGCCACCTGTTCTAGTTCACTAGCCAGCTGGCCATGGGCCTGCTTGGCCAATTGCATAACAGTATCCCATCTAGATTTCTGATACCTAGCTACATAAGCCATATAATTTGCTTGCCTGAGTCCCAGAGAGGCTGCCATATACTGTTTTTTGCCATGGCATCAATCTTCCTGGAACTTTGTCAGGAGGATGTAGCCAAGGAATATTAGCTTTATCACAGGCAGCAGCCTGAACTACCCCAACATGACTGCACTGCTGAGAAAGGAATTCTGTATCAGGGCCTGACAATGTATACCTTCTGTCCATCCTTTTATCTACAGGAGGCACAGAATTAGGAGCTTTTAAAATTGTAATTGTTTGTTTCCTAAAAGACTTATGTAAAGGAATAGACAATCTCCTAGACTCTGGAATATCCATCATTTCTACAAAATCAGGCTCCTCTTGCTCATCCACAGCCTCTTCTAAAGGAAGCTGGAGGGTTTCAGCAACTTTTATAAAACATAAAATGAGATGGGACTCAGACAGCATAGGGGAGATTCTAAAGGTCTGTCTGGGGAGATGTCCGTTCAATGGGCATACCCAGACCTTCCCAGCCACATTCATACTGTTCATAATCCTCCTCCCTCCTCTGGTTCATAAAATTCCTCAATATCATAATCCTGAACCACTGGGACCGGACGAACCACCTTTTACCAGATAGTGGTGGTTTGGACGGACCCTGAGACAGTGACTGGACAATTTGTATGGCTTTTGTATCTCTCAGCAGTTGGAGAAGGAATTTTGGACTCCAGACCTGCTGATTTTCTTGTTTTCTTTACTGGAATTGGTTCCTCAGAACCAGCTTTTCTTTGCCCGAGGAAGTCTGGCCCTGGTCAGAGGGCACTCCTCTTGTTCGGTTGGCACCAAACCGGCTGGCCATCCGGTCAGCGGACTTTTGGCCTCCTCGCCCCTGAGCCTGCCCAATCTTTTTCCAGGGTGGCTGCAGGAAATTCTACATACCTGGCAGTCTGACTGGAGGTGGTCAAACCCAGACAATAAACATGTGTGTGGGTCAGCCTTGGCAAAGACTTCACAAACATCACAGTGTTGAAACCTAGTGGGCCCAGTTTTTCTTTTGGGTTTCTCAGACATAATGCCAGCTCTAACCAAAACTTGCCCTTTAACGGCAGTGCTAGGTAAGACACCCTTATCGGTTCCTAACCGTGTCACGGGTATTGGAAAACGAATAATCCGGGTTTTTTAGAACCGATAAGAACCGGAACCGCAGACTCTAAAATAGTAACTTTTAGTTTTAAATGAGTTTTAAACCCACTGATCGTTCAAAACCGAACTCGATAACTTACAAGTTCCATACAGACAAAACCTTCTATTTACTTACGGTTACCACAGATAGAGCTTGAACTGAACGGTTTTATGGTTAAAATAAAACTATTCTCGGTTAAGTCCAACCGAGAAAACACTTTTTAAACCGAGAAATGAACCGAGCAGAAGGAGAAATCTCCGGAGCGACTGTTCACTGAGGCGGAGTAAAGAATCTGACAGTTCAAGTTTGAAATGACACAGATAGAGCTGCTCTCGTGCCAAAATTCTATTTTGGAATGGTTTTAACCATTTCACTCCGGGGCAGTTCTAGAGCTGGATCAAACTGCTAATGTCTATAATATAGCAAGACTTCATGTTGTTTGAAAGGAATGAAATTCAGAAGAGGAGGAAGAAGGAAACAAGGGAAAAGAGGAGACCCCGAGAGCCGCCGGCACCGAGGAGGCGCACGGCACCGAGAACGACGCCGCGAGGCCACGCGGCGTCAAGAAGCCGCACAGCGCCAAAGATGGCGCCGAGCGCAGCATTGATGCCGAAGATGGCACCAAGAGGCCACAAGACACCAAGGGCACCGAAAACACTCCCAAACTCTGAAAAACAGGTTTTGAAGGAAGAAGAGCAGGAGATAAGGGCATCGGTGAGGCTCCCTGCACCGTAGCCATGTGAGGGGGGGAACACCTAAGCGCGGAGTCGACGGCACCAAAGAAGGTGCTGCGCGACCAGGAAGGTCCAACCGCCCTACCCAGTCCCCCAGAGAGCCCGAAGGCCCATGAGTGACCGAGCCAGGTAGCCGAACCAACCTCCGAGCCCATTGCTCCATAAGAGCGGCCCACTGATGAAACTGCTCATCTGAAGACCTACCTGAGGGCCGGGTAGGGCTCCGATGTCGAAGCTGTCGGCTACCAGAAGCAGAGGTTGGCGACCCAAGGAGGAGATCGGCAACCAGCCCCGATAACTGAGCGCCCGCGCAGACATATCAGAGGCTACCTCGAGTGATGCCTTCTCTTTTAGACCTGTGGGTCAATTTGAGGCCGAACGGTGGCAGAGGCGACCGCTTATTTTATAAGCCTGGGGACCGCCCATCCCCAAGGCATTGGACTGGATCATGTCAGACCCTCCCTCCGAGAATGCGGCAGACCGGACCCAGCCCGACTGACTGAATAGCTTTCTATACGTAAGTCTCTACTGTCACCTGACCTGTCATGGGTCTAATTCACAAGGTAGGCTGAGACTTCTTTATTTGTATTTATTTTAAAAATAAGAATAAATTTAAGTGATACTGAATCGAGATATTATTACAAAAAATAAAAACTGAAAACTATGCTGCTAGTTTGAAGTTTGACTCCGACAGAATGAGCACGCGTCACTGAAGTGCACTCGACGGCGGGAAAAAGGAACTGAGGAGGTTGGAGGGTCGACGCCGAGATAGTCATTACCAATGAACTAGGGCTGCAGTAGCCTAGCCGGGCGCCATCTCTGGCCGGCCTCCAGCAAAAGTTTGTTCCTGATGGGTCCTAGTGCCTCCGGCGCAGATCCCAATAGTGTGAATGAGTGGTGGAGACTTATGTCCAGGAAGATCCATTGCTGACAGATGGAGAGAAGCTGCTGCCTGGACTGGACCTGAGAGCTCGGAGGAAGGACAAGCCTGAAAAAGATGGAGAGATGCAGGCTGACGCATACCGGAGGTGTGAGAGACAACACCCCGGAGGTGGAGACCCTGATGAGGATGGTCCACTGAACGAGTGGGCAATGGCTGGAGGCAGACTGACTACGCAGAGAGGCAGAATACTGGTGCCAGATGCTTGAGAAGTTCTTGCTGGAGAACTTGGACAAAGAGTTGGAGGAGGATTTTTTGTGGGCTCAGTTTGAGGAGGACCACCTGACTGAGCAGGATATTCCTTTGTTGCCTGTGTTCCCAGGAAGTTACCGGTTGGAGGTCAGAGATGTACGTATGGAACTTAAATGTGAGACCCCACGTAGGACTGTGCATAGTGATATTGGGCTGGGGTTGAAGGCTCCAAGCAAGCAACAAGAGGCCTATGAGGCTGAAGGGACTTTTCTTGTATTGATGCAGCTAAATCTATTAACAGTATTGACTGGGGTATACTGCATGCAAAAAATGAAAATTACGTACCTACCGTAATTCTTGATCTTCTTGGACGAGTCTCCACCACTCATTCACACTATTGGGATCTGCGCCGGAGGCACTAGGACCCATCGGGAGTAAACTTTTTGCTGGGGAGTCGATGCCAGAGATGACGCCGCGAGGAACGGCGTCACGAGCCACAGCTCGCGCGGCAATGACTATCTCGGCGTCGACTCCCCAACCGCCTCAGTACCTTTTTTACCAAGGAGGTACAGCGTAACTAACCTAGAAGGGTAGCCTAACCTAAAAAAACCCAGACATAAAATAGTCCGGACGACCCGTGTAAGAAGGGTCAATAAAGATGTCTTCAAGGCCTAAAGATTTGAGGGAGTGAAGACCAACAAGAGAGGACAGCTCGGGGGTTGGAGGGTGGGCGTGAGAATGAGTGGTGGAGACTCGTCCAAGAAGATCAAGGATTACGGTAGGTACGTAATTTTCATATCTTCCTGGACATAAGTCTCCACCACACATTCACACTATTGGGAGAGTACCGAGCTAATAATCCCCCGGGAGGGCAGCAGGAAAAACCCAAGAGCTCACGTTTGTCAAGACAGAAGTCCATTAAGGATGGCTCTACCAAAGGAAGAATGTCATCTGGCATGGACATCGAGTGCATAATGCTTAACGAAAGTATGCACTGAGCTCCAGGTGGCTGCATTGCAGATGTCTGCAATGGGCACGTTGCGGATTTCCACTAGGGATGCCGCTACTGCTCTGGTAGAGTGAGCGTAAACTCTACCCTCCAACTTAACCTGCGCCATGTAATAGCAGTGACGAAGGCACGTCACTAGCCATGCTGAGATACACCTAATAGCGACAGGTTGACCCAGCCGGCCTCACTGAAGGAAACGAACAGTTGCTGGGCTTTACGAAAATCCTTGGTTCTATCTAAGTAGAAACGCAAGGCCCTCTTAACATCCAGAGAATGAAGAGAGCGTTCCTCTTCATTTTGGAAGTCCGCAAGATAAGAGGGAAGGACCAAAGGTTGGTTAAGATGAAATTCTGACACAACCTTAGGAAGAAATTTAGGATGAGTACGGAAGACTACTTTGTCCTTATGGAACACAGTACACGGAGGGTCTGTGACCAGGGCATGTATCTCAGAGACCCTACGGGCTGAGGTAATGACCACTAGGAAGGCAGTCTTCCAGGTGAGAAACTTTAGTTCACAGGTAGCTAGAGGCTCAAAAGGTTTCCAAGTGAGCATGTCTAGCACAAGATTAATGTCCCAGGCTGCAACAGGACGTCTTGTAGGGGGCTGGTGCAGAATGCCTTAAGAAATCTCTTAACCATAGGTAACTGAGCCAGTGAAAGAGAAAAAACCGGCTCATGATATGCTGAAATGGCACTAAGGTGAACTTTAACTGTAGAGTACTGGAGATCTGAATTTGAGAGGTCCAAAAGGTACTCTAAAACTTTATCTGGAGGGCAGGAAAAGGGATTCAAAGAGGACTTTGCACACCAGAGAGAAAAACGCTTCCACTTAGCCGTGTAAGTTTTCCGGGTGGCCGGCTTCCGTACAGCCAGAAGGATATCAGAAACTCTTTGAGAGACACTGAACCGATGATTTCTACCTCTTCAGGAGCCAAGCGGAAGGTGAAGAGATGTCAGATTGGGATGGACCACCGTCCCTGAGTTAAAAGGTTCATCTGCAGGGAAGTGGTCTTGGAGGAACTGCCAACATATTGTTGAGAAGTGAAAACCACAGTTGTTGAGGCCAAAAGGGAGCAATGAGAATCAGCTTGTCTCCCTGAGACTCGAACTTGAGGAGTACCCTCTGAATTAGAGGAAGAGGCAGAAAGGCGTAAAGAAAGCGTTTTGTCCACCACAGCCTGAACGCATCCTGACAAAAAATGCCAGGCCCTGGATTTCTGGAGCGGAAGAGAGGCAGTTTTGCGTTGAGTGGGGACGCGTAAAGGTCCAGGTCCGGAGTTCCCCACTCTTCGAATAGTGACTGAACTATGGTTGAGTCGAGAGACCACTCGTGAGGATCTGTCTCTGTTCTGCTGAGATGGTCTGCCAAGTCGTTCTGTACACCTGGCAGGTAGACTGCTTGAATTAGAGCCTTGTGCTCCAAGCACCATTCCCAGACCTTCATCGCTTCTCTGCATAAAGGGGTAAGAATAAGCACCGCCCTGCTTGTTGATGTAATACATCACTGCTTTGTTGTCCGTTTGGAGGAGAATATTCTTGTGACAGAGAACGTCCTTCAAAGCTCGGACCGCATAAAGGACGGCTCTCATTTCTAGGACATTTATGTGAAGCTGGGACTCATGCTGAGTCCACGTACCTTGAGTGTGGAGAGTCTGACAGTGAGCTCCCCACCCCACCAGGGTCACGTCCGTGGTAATGGAAATCTGATGATCCAGAGGAGAAAAGGGATGCCCTTCCAGAAGATTGCCCTCTTGTGACCACCAGGTGAGTGATCTCTTCAGAGGTTCTGTCACGTTGATGAGAAAGGACTGAGGGTGAGTGGTCGGGGACCACTGAGTACTGAGCATCCATTGAGAGGTTGTCATGTGAAGGCATGGTAGGGGTACAGTGAACATCGAGGATGCCATGAGACCTAGCATCCGTTGCACTGAGATAGCTGAAACCGAGCTGTTCTCTGCGATGTATCGGGCCATCTGAAAGATATTGCTCCTTCCGTCCTCTGGAAGAAATGCTTTCGCAAAGGTGTCGTCCAGAAGAGTTTGTATGAAACGGAGCCTCTGGGAGGGCTGCAGCTGCGATTTTTTGAGGTTTAGCAGGACTCCCATGGACATGAGAAAGTATGAGGCCGTGGCTACGGCACCTAGAGTTCCCTGCCTGGAGGGACTTGCTAGAAGCCAGTCATCCAGATATGAGAACACTTGTATTCCGATTTTTCTGAGATGTGCTGCAAGAATTGGACAACACTTTGTAAAAACTTGCGGTGCCGAGGATAGCCCAAAGGGCAGCACTCTGAACTGATAATGCTGTCCGAAAGCTACGAACCTTAGGTACTGTATATGTGATAGTTTGGGTGAATAGGAATATGCTGGTAAGCATCCTGCATGTCCAGGGAGGCTAACCAGTTGTGTTGATGAAGCAACGGTAACAGGGTTCCCAGCGATATCATTTTGAATTTCTCTTTGGGAAGAAATTTGTTTAATTTTCTGAGGTCTAAAATGGGGCACATGCCATTGCTTTTCTTTGGAACCAGAAAATAATGGGAGTAGAACCCTGTGTTCCGCTGATCCAGTGGAACTACTTCCACTGCCCTGTTGTTCAGAAGGCCTTGTATCTCGGAGGTGAGAAGTTCTGACTGAAGTACTGACAGCCTGGGCTGTTGTTTGGAGGGACGATCCGGAGGGGTCTCTAAAAGACTGAAGGAATACCCCTCGCGGATTATCCGGAGGACCCATTTGTCCGATTTATGGACTTCCACCGATCGTGGAATTGGGTCAGATGACCTCCCACCACTGAGGAAGAGTCCCCCTTGGGCAGCTGAGGTGGGACTTGGGCCAGAAACTCAGAAGGCGGCACTGGGGGCTTTGGGTCCTTGCGCCTTCTGTTGCATTTTCTTTTGAGGATGAGGGACTTTATTAAAACCTCCCCTGCCTTTGCCCCAAAAGGACTGACAGTTATGAAACTGGCATTTGTTAACACCCCCTCGAGAGGGAGCGGGAGTAGGTCGAGCCAATTTAATGGCTGACCTAGTCTTTTGTGTGGCCTCTACAGCCTGCTCTATTTGAGGGCCAAAGAGATACACACCACTGAAGGGCAACGCCATGACCTGTTGCTGGGCATCATTCGTAAAACCTGAAGTGCGCAGCCAGGAATGACAGTGGGTACAAATGCCCGCCGCTGCTCGGGAGGCAGTAGTGAAGGCATCCATAGCTGCTTTAACCTGCTGGTTGTTGGACTTGATACCCCTGGTTATGGTTTGAAGAAGCTCTGAATTAGTGTCCGACTCCAGAAGAGCTTCAACCATCTGTTTGAGCCAATGCCAAAGAATATACTCACATTGAGAGAAACAGCCCTGGTAGCAAGCAATACACATACCTAGGGTGGAGGCAGCAAAGACCCTCTTACCTAAAGTATCTATCTTACGAGATTCTTTGTTCATGGGTCGAGCTGTAGTAGTCTGAGGAAGGACAACCTTATCATTCTCTACCAAGACTACAATAGGATCCACAAAGGTTTGGGATGCCAAAATGGGTCAATCTTTGGGAGCAGTGTATTTCCTATCTATGGACTTAGCCACAGAAGGAATGAGAGCAGGATTACTCCATACCATTTGAGAAAGCGTCTCAAAGGAGGGTTGTACCGGGGGAGTTAAATCCATGGGGATGTCCGGAACACGAAGGTGCTGGAGTCTCAAAAGCTTCTCAGGATCGATGTCAATAGTCTGGAGAGAAAGAGTGGAATTCAAATTTTTTCAGCAGAGACTTAAATGACAGGTCTTAAACCACAGTCTCTGCAGCAGGATCAGAACCTGCTCCTTTCCACATCATCACTCAGTCTAAGATCTGGGTCAGGCTCAACATCATCTCCTGACAGTTCAGGAGGGACTGTATGGACAGGAGAGGAATGAAAATCAGCAGGAGAAGAGGAAGGAAAAGAATTCAGAGAGGAGAGGCCCTGAGGATTGGCCTGCAAAGAGCCAGGCCTCGGCGCCATAAAGCAGCATGGCGTCAAAGATGGCATCAAAAGGCTGCATGGCGCTGAGAAAGCAAACGGTTCCGAAAACCCACACAGTGCCGCGGATGACGCCAATAGGCTGCATGGTGCCGCGCGACCCACCGGTGCTGGGGACGTCGAAAAAAACCCAGGACCATGAAAACCAGGATTTGAGGGAAAAGGAGGAGGAATATCAGGAGACTGAGGCATCAGTGTGGCCCCCTGTGCTGCAGCCATGTGATGGGGGAGAAAACATCTAGGTGTGGAGTCGATGGCACCGAAGAAGGCGCTGCACAACTAGGGAGGTCCAATCGCCCTGCTCGATCACCCGGAGAGTCCGGGCCAGGCAACTGGACCAACCTCCGAGCCCACTGCTCCATCAGAGTAGCCCACTGATGAAACTGCTCATCGGAAGCCCTACCAGAAGGTGGGGAAGGGCTCCGCTGTTGAAGAGGTCGGCAACCAGAACCAGAAACCGGCGACTCTGAAAGAGGAGACCGGCAACTGGCTCCAATGACCGACCATCGACATGCAGACATATCAGAGGGTGGCCTCAAATGATGCCTTCTCTTTCTCAACCTACAGGCCGAGGAAGAGCTCAAGGTCGAATAGTGCCAAGAATACGACCGTTTTCATTTATGCTTCCAGGGGGTCTGCTCCTCCCCTCAGGCACTGGACCAACCGTTGTCAAGCCTCCCTTCCGGAGAAGGCGGTGGACCGGACCCAGCCTGGATGACTGAAGAGCTTTCATACGAAGTCTCCCTACTGTTACCTCACCCGTCCATGGTCGACTCCATCAATGTAGGCTGAGACTTCTTTCTTAAGAATAAATTACCGTAGCGGAACTTTATTCGAGAAAATGTTATAAAATAATAAACTGAAAACTATGCTGCTAGTTTAAAGTTTGACTCCAGGAGGGCAAGCAATGTCGTCACTGACGCACACTCGACGGTGGGAAAAAAGGAACTGAGGCGGTTGGAGGGTTGACGCCGAGATAGTCATCACCGCACAAGCGGAGGCTCGCGGTGCCGCTCCTCATGGCTCCATCTCTGGCGCTGACCCTCTAGCAAAACATTTGCTCCCGCTGAGTCCTAGTGCCTCTGGCATAGAACCCATTAGTGTTAATGAGTGGTGGAGACTTTTATGTCCAGGAAGATCTGACTTGTCTGGTAGGGTTGGAGCAGGTAGTTACTCACCCCAGAGAAAGTCCTTCCATGGTACTGGACTTTACAGCCGTCCACATTCTTGGGTAAGAAATATAATGGACTTTTCCTAAAAGGAGATGAGAAGGTACCGTTAGTCTCTGTTGAGAAATGTGTTAATGCCTCAGGGTACAGAATGAGGATATCCACTATGTTTATGATAGAATGTTTATCATTAATAGGGACCCTGAGACAGAGCTTCTGAAGATGGATGGGTAGAAGCTCCATCCCTTCCTGGGACAGGAAGGTGGTAAGCAGTCTGCAATAACTGCTTCCCTCTGAAGTTGAGGGATATGTTACCGGGAGCTCCTGCTACTCTTGAGGACCGACCTTTTCTAAAATCTATTGCAACAACTCTTCTGTTTCTAAGTCTAATTTATCCTTTACTATTTCTAGTCTATAAGGTTGGCCACCTGTGGGCACCCCCTTCTCCCTTTTTTGACTATGCTAAAGTGTCCGCTTTAATTTTCCTTTTCCCTCTCAGATCGTCATACAGGGAGGTTATTGTGCTGACTTCAGAGTGTACGTAAAACAGATTGTGTTTATTGTTGTTGGATTTAGTATGTAATAACACTATGTCATAATATACCTTATTTTTATGAAATCTGTAATGTTGAAAATACCATGGCACTAGGTGTTTTTGATAATGGTAAAAAGTACTAGGTGACTATTATAGAAATTAAGCTAGTTGTGTTATTTAAAATGCATGTATATTGTTGTAAATGTAAGTAAGAAATGTTGTGATGATTTGCATATACCCCATGATGCACTGCATTATGGAAGTATGTATGATGTTGTATTTCTTTGAAACTTGATTTATTGCCAGTACCCTTTGGGGTACACCTTCTTTCAGTGATTCTGCATTGAGATTCTTTGTCTAAAGCTTGTTTTGTTTTTCTTTTTGGGCCCCCACTTCCCAAGCAAATGGGGCCTGCATAGGAGTGGTGGCTATATCTCAACTAGTGAATTGGATCAGAGATCAGTGTCAGTAGGTGCTGGCTAAGTGCAGAAAAAGGACATTCATAGTCTGTTGCTGCAAACTGATGTACTGAAGAAAGGAATATGGCACTGCAGAAAATTACTTCTTGTATTCTAAGAATACAAGAACATCGCACAAAGATTGTGTGTTGAACCTGAAGTTCGGTGTCTGGTCCATCTGTTATCCCACAACCCCTCCACAGAGCCTTCTTGTATTCCATCGATGAGGGTAGCACAGCCCAGCACAAAATACAGCCCTCAACGTCGTGTTGATCACTCAGGCAGTACAAGCATGTGTCATGCAGGTCTATGGGTGACATCTTCTGCCTGCACAGGGAGCAGAAGTTAACCCCCTGTTTCTTGCTGTCCATTTTCAGTCATGAAGCAGAGGCAGAAGACTGTGGAGCAACTTGTAGAGGAAACATTAACTTGAAAAGTTGAAGATTTGCCAAAAAAGTGACAGAAAAAACTGAAATCCTCTAGCGCTGCAAAGCTGTGATGGAGGAGATAGGAAAATTACGTACCTACCGTAATTCTTGATCTTCTTGGACGAGTCTCCACCACTCATTCACACTAGTGGGATTAGCGCCGGAGGCACTAAGACCCATCGAGGTGAAACTTTTTGCTGGAGGGTCGGCGAGGCAGGCGCCAGCGAGACACGCGGCGGCTAGCGAGCAGCTCGAGCTGGTGGTAATGACCATCTCGGCGACGACCCTCCAACCGCCTCAGTACCTTTTTACCAAGGAGGTGCAGCACAACTAACGTAAAGAGTAAACCCAACATTAAAAAACGGACATAAGATAGTCCGTATGACCCGTGTAAGAAGGGTCAGCAAAGAAGTCCTCACGACCTAAAGATCTGAGGGAGTGAAGACCAATACAGCGGTGAGCTCAGGGGATGGAGGGGTGGCGTGTGAATGAGTGGTGGAGACTCGTCCAAGAAGATCAAGAATACGGTGAGTGCGTAATTTTCCTATCTTCCTGGACATAAGTCTCCACCACTCATTCCACACTGAGTGGGAGAGTACCAAGCTGATAATCCCCCAAAGGGCGGCAGGGAGAGCCAGAGCTCACGTGTCTAAGATAGAAGCCCATTAAGGATAGTTCTGCCGAATGCGGAATGTCGCCTAGCATGAACATCCAGTGCATAGTGCTTAACGAAGGTATGCACTGAGCTCCAGGTGGCGGCGTTGCATATATCTGCAATTGGAACATTGCGAATTTCCGCTAGGGATGCCGCGACCACCCTAGTAGAGTGAGCGTACACTCTACCTTCTAATTTAACTTGAGCCATGGAATAGCAATGACGAAGGCAAGCCACTAACCATGAAGAGATGCATCTAATAGCGACAGGTTGACCCAGCCGGGTGTCGCTGAAAGAAACGAACAGTTGCTGAGTCTTGCGAACATCCTTGGTTCTATCTAAATAGAACCGCAACGCTCTCTTAACATCCAAGGAATGAAGAGCTCGTTCTCCTTCATTTTGGAAATTAGCGAAGTAAGCGGAAGTACCAGAGGTTGGTTTAGATGGAATTCTGACACAACCTTGGGAAGAAATTTAGGATGAGTACGGAGAACTACCTTGTCTTTATGGAATACAGTATCACGGAGGGTCCGTAACCAGGGCATGTATCTCAGAGACCCCATGGGCTGAGGTAATGGCCACCAGGAAGCAGTCTTCCAGGTAAGAAATTTTAGCTCACAGGTAGCTAAGGGTTCGAAAGGCTTCAGTGAGCATGTCCAGCACCAGGTTAATGTCCCAGGCTGCAACTGGACGCTTAACAGGGGGTCTGGTATGGAGAATCCCCTTAAGAAATCTCTTCACCATAGGTAACTGAGCCAGAGTTAAGGAAGAAACCGGCTCATGGAACGCTGAGATGGCACTAAGGTGAACTTTAACTGTGGAGTACTTGAAGACCTAAGTTTGACAGGTCCAAAAGATACTCCAGAACCTTGCCAGGAGGACAGGAAAAGGGATTCCAAGAGGATTTTGCACACCAGAGAGAAAAACGTTTCCATTTGGAAGCGTACGTTTTTCGGGTGGCTGGCTTCCGAGCAGCCAGAAGATGTCTGAGACTCTACGAGACGTTGAACCGATCACTTCTATCTCTTCAGGAGCCAAGCATGAAGGTGAAGTGATTTCAGGTTGGGATGGACCAACGAACCCTGAGTCAAAAGACTGATTTGCAAAGGAAGTGGTCTCGGAGAGGCTGCCAACATACTGTTGAGTAGAGGAAACCATAGTTGCCGAGGCCAGGAAGGAGCAATGAGAATCATCTTGGTCCCCTGAGACTCGAACTTGAGGAGTACTCTCTGGATGAGAGGAAGCGGTGGAAAGGTGTAAAGAAAGCGTTTTGTCCACCGCAGCCTGAACGCATCCTGACAGAAAATGCCAGGCCCTGGATTTCTGGAGCAGAAGAGAGGCAGTTTTGCGTTGAGTGGGGATGCAAAAAGGTCCAGGTCTGGCGTCCCCCACTCTTTGAACAGGGACCGAGCTACGGCTGGATCGAGAGACCACTCGTGAGGGTCTGCCTCCGTTCTGCTGGGTGATCTGCTAGGTCGCTTTGTATACCCGCAGATAAACCGCTTGAATCAGAGACTTGTGCTCCAAGCACCACTCCCACACCCTCATTGCTTCCCTGCAAAGGGATAAGAATGAGCACCGCTTTGCTTGTTGATGTAATACATCACTGCTTTGTTGTCCGTTTGAAGGAGAATGTTCTTGTGACAAAGGACATCCTTCAGAGCTCGGATTGCATAGAGGACCGCCTCATCTCCAGGACATTTATGTGGAGATGAGTTTAACTGAGTCCATACACCTTGAGTGTGGAGGAGAGACAGTGAGCTCCCATCCCATTAGCGATGCGTCTGTGGTGATGGAGATCTGATGATCCGGGGAGCAAGGGAATCCTTCCAGGAGATTGCTCTCTTGAGACCACCAGGTGAGAGACCTCAAGGGGCTCCGTCACCTTGATGGGATAAGACTGGGGTGAGAGGTCGGGGACCACTGAGTGGAGAGCATCCATTGGGTGGTTCTCATGTGCAGTCGGGCCAGAGGGACAGTGAAGACCGAGGGCCATGAGACCCAACATGCGTTGCATCGAGAGCTGTAACCGATTGGTTCTCCTGATGTAACGGGCCATTCAAGGATGTCGAGTCTTCTGTCCTCTGGAAGGAAAGCCTTCGCTGAAGAGGTGTCTAGAAGCGTCCCTATGAAAAGGGAGCCTCTGGGAGGTTGCAGTTGAGATTTTTCAAATTCAGCAGAACTCCCATGGACGTGAGAAGACGAAGTCGTTTGCACGGCTTCCAAAGTCCCTTGACGGAAGGGCTTGCTAGAAGCCAATCGTCCAGGTAGGGAAACACGAGTCCGACTTTCCTGAGATGCTACCGCGAAATTGCACAACACTTTGTAAAAACTCACGGCGCCGGGGATAGCCCAAAGGGCAGGACTTGAACTGATAATGCTGACCCAAAGCTACAAACCTGAGGAACTTCGGTGTGGGTCGGTGGGACGGGATATGCTGGTAAGCATCCTGCATATCCAGAGAGGCCAGCCAGTCGTGCTGATGCAGCAAGGGTAACAGGGTACCTAGGGAAATCATCTTGAATTTCTCCTGGGGAGGAATTTGTTTAACTTCTGAGGTCTAGAATGGAGCGATCCCCCAGATTTCTTTGGAACCAGAAAGTAATGGGAGTAGAACCCTGTGTTTCGCAGATGCGGGGGCACCAGTTCTATTGCCCTGTTGTTCAGAAGGCCCTGGATCTCCGCGGTGAGGAGGTCTGACTGAGAGGCCGACAACCTGGGTTGTCGTCTGGGAGGACAATTCGGGGGGGTTTCCAAGAAATTGAGAGAATAACCCTCGCGAATTATCCGAAGGACCCATTTGTCCGAAGTTATGGACTTCCACTGGTTGTAGAAGTACATCAGACGACCTCCCACCGGAGGAGAAAGTTCCACCTCGGGCAGAGTGGATGGAACTTGGGCCAACGACTCATAAGGTAGCACTGGGAGCTTTAGGCCCCTGCGCTTTCTGCTGAGTCTTCTTTTGAGGTTGGGCAGGTTGGCTTTTATGGAAGCTTCCCCTGCCTCTGCCTCGAAAGGACTGACGACTATGAAACTGACGTCTGTTCACATGCCCCCGAGAGGGGGCAGGCGGAGGTCTGGCCAACTTAATGGCCGATCTAGTCTTCTGAGTGGCCTCTAAGGCTTGCTCCACCTGAGGGCCAAAAGAAAGGAGCCATCAAAGGCAGCGCCATCACCTGCTGCTGAGCATCATTGTGAAGCCAGAAGTCGCAGCCAGGAATGGCGCCGAGTACAAATCAGCGGCTGCTGAGCGAGAAGCAGTGTGAAAGCGTCCATGGGGCTTTGACCTGTTGGTTATTGGACTCAATACCTCTAATAACGGTCAGAAGAAGCTCTGACTTGGAATCCGAATCTGGAAGAGCTTCAACCATTCTTTTCATAGAGTGCCACAGGATATACTCATACTGAGAAAAATAGCCTTGATAACTGGCAATACGCATACTTAGAGTGGAGGCAGCAAAGACTCTCTTACCTAATGTATCAATCTTACGAGACTCTTTGTTAATAGGTGAGCTGTAGTAGTTTGAGGAAGAACGACCTTGTCATTCTCTGCCAGGACTACAATAGGATCCATAAAGGCTTGGGATGCCAAAATGGGGCGATCCTTGGGAGCTGAATACTTCTTATCAATGGATTTAGCCACTGAGGGAATAAGAGCAGGATTATTCCATACTATTTGAGACAGCGTCTCGAAGGAAGCTGGATGGAGGAGTCAAATCCGTGAGGGATCTCCGAGCTATGAAGATACTGGAGTCTTAATATCTTCCCAGGATCGATGTCTGTAGTCTGGAGAGAAAGAGTGGATCCCAGGTTCTTCAACAGAGACTTAAGGACAGGTCCTCGACCACAGGCTCTGTAGCAAAGAAAGATCCTGTTTCCTCCACTTCATCACCCAACGAGAGGTCTGGTCAGGCTCAACATCATCTCCTGATGGTCCAGAAAGGACTGTTTGGACAGGAAGGAGTGAAAATTAGGAGAAGGAGGAAATAGCAGAAAAACAGAGGAGAAGTCCCCAAGGGCTGCCCGTGTGAGGCAGCAAGCAGGCTGAAAACCCAGCTGAGGCGCATGCAGTGCTGAAGGCCTGTAGCCCATAAGCGCCCCAGCACGCCCTTGGGGCGAAACCAGCAGTAGCCACCGGCAAACGGCATGGCATGCCTGAACATGACCCAGGCGCCTCAGAATGCCCTGGCAGTCGAATGACACAGCGAATGGCGCCGCCCTATCCAACAACACCACAGCCAGCGCTCGAGACCCAGCCAAGACCGCCAATAGAGCCAACGACACAGCAGCCGTGACAAGCCAAGCGAAGACCCTGCAGAAGAGGCGAAAAAGCCCAGACCTGGAAGCTAGAAGGAAAAAACCAGGAGATAAGGGCATGGTGAGGCCCCTCGCGCAGCCATGTGAGGAAACACCTAAGCCGCAGAGTCGCTGGCACGAAGAAGAGCGCCCGCAGCGACTAGGAAGAATCAACCGCCCTACCTGATCGCCGGAGGGCCCGAGGGCTCCGAGGCAACCGAGCCAGGCAGAAGAACCAACCTCGAGGCCCATTGCTCCATAAGAGCGCCCACTGATGAAACTGCTCATCTGGAGTCCTACCTATAGGCGGGGAGGGACTCGATGTCGAGGGCAGCGATTACCGGAAGTTGGCGACTCGAAGAAGACCCGGCAACTAGCGATAACCGGCGTCGGCCTTTGCAGACATACCAGAGGCGACCTCGAGTGATGCCTTCTCTTTTTGACCTGTGGGCGAAGAAGCTCGAGGCGAACGGTGCCGAGAATACGACCGTTTATTTTTATGCGGCGAGGGGACCGCCCATCCCAGACATCGGACTGACCGTTAGCCGGAACCCGCTGAGGAAGAGGCTGACGGACCCAGCCCGGCTGACTGAACAGCTTTCATACGAAGTCTCCCTACCGTCACCTGACCTGCTCATAGTGCGACTCCGTCCAGTAGGCGAGACTTCTTCAAGTAAAATTTAAATATTAGAAAATTTAACGAAAATAGAATAAAATTAGCGATACTACTTATCGTGATAAAGTTACAAAAAACAAACCGAAAACTATCGCTAGTCTGATTTGACTCCGACAAGCGGCGGCGTCGATCACTGAAGCGCACTTTCGACGGGCGGAAAAAAAAAAAGGAACTGAGGCGGTTGGAGTGCGTCGCCGAGATGGTCATTACCGCCGAGCCGCTGCTCGCGCCTGTTCATGGGCGCCGTTCTCGCCGCACCCTCCAGCAAAGTTTGCTCCCGATGGGTCTTAGTGCCTCCAGCGCTAATCCCACTAGTGTGAATGAGTGGTGGAGACTTATGTCCAGGAAGATCAGTCTCTTCCAGCAGAAAGAAAGATCTGATGTCATGGGGTGGAGCTGGAGGATATACCAGCCGGGTGGTGGGAGGAGCTTAGCTTGAAGACTTCAGCTGTCTCTGGGAAGACTGCCAGAGTGTGGATGTGAACTGTATCCATGTTGTCAGAAATGCTGAGTTCCTCCAACTCTCCAGAGTTGCCTCCGGACACCTGTCATATATGTGTGCCACTACACTGCATGCCACCACCCCAGAAAAGAACACCGGGGGCAGGAGAAAATGCTCTCTGTCCAACCCGGCAACTCCCCACAGACTCTCGCACAAGTGACATGGCTGGCTAGCCACCACACTATGGTCCGGGGTAAGGGGTAGACAACCTGCAAGTCCGTGAGAAGGTCAGTGATGCCGCCAGAGGAGAACATAAGGAAAAGCTTGTGGAAAAAAAAAAAAAAAAAAAAAAGGCAGGGCTCCACCGAAAACAAGATACTGCAGCTTCGCTGTGCTATCCTGGGTAAATACATAGTGTAAAGGCACAACCCCACTGAAATTGAGATATTGCTGCTGTTCTAACTAGCAACAGCATCCAAGCAAACATGTTTGGCATCAACAAATGCTTCTTATATAGAGGATTACTATGGAAGGACTTGAAAGCCTTTCTTTGGAACCTTTGCCCTCACCTTTCATTTTTTCTTTCAGTGTGAAACTACCATGGATTTTCTTCAGCTCCGCTTCCATTGTTAGGCCCCCAATGTCAGCCTCTAGGTGAGTGCGATCCACCATACCAATCCCAAAGACTATAAGAGTGATGTGCTGAGGCTCTGAGTTGATTAAGCTGCGCTTCCTCTGAGGTTTGTTTGGGCTGGCATTATCCTGTTCGTTTTCAAATATTACCTTGCAAGTAGGTTCTGTAGGACTGCGACCACCAGCATCTGAAAACAAAGGAAAACAAAAGGTAATATGGAGATGATTTTTCCCTCCCGTACTATAGGGTTCATTTATCACTATTTTTTTCTATTTGTGTTTTCTCCCCTGTCATGCTGTGCTAGGTGTATACCCTGGTCCCAGGGATGTACCCTGATATGGAAATTACATACCTACTGTAATTCTGATCTTTCTGCGCATCTTCACCATTCATGACCTTTTGGGTACTCAGCTGGAAGTCATATGAGAACCTTTTTTTTTTTTGGATGGGCAGAGTGATGTAGCCTTGGAGCGCCCCTCGAGGCCGGCGCCCTGCGTGGCACTCGCAGGCTGGCTGTTAGGTGTTGTTGACTCCGCCCTCCCACCAGTTCTGAGTCACTGTAGAGGTTAGAAAAGGTCTGGGAGGGTGGGACAAGGAAATCCAAGGGTCAGACATAGGAAAAGATATAAAAGTAAAAGGAGAAATAAATGACTGACAGGACAGAAGACGTTCGAAGACTAAGGGGGATTGGGCAGGGGCCCCAATCTCTGGAAGTAGAAAGGAGGAGGGAGGGTTATGGTTTTAGAACTAAGGAAAAATTGAGAAGGGGTGGAGAGACAGGAGTAACATACCCTGTAACCCTGACTCTTCTCCAGTCTATATAGGAACTGCAAAGGAGTAGCCAAAGGCTAACTTGCCAGAATTGCAGGCACAGAATTACTGGCAAACTCCCATAAGCAGAATCGGCTATTCTGGAAGAAAAGACAGGAAAAACAGAGAGATCTTCCCCCCTCAAAAGAGATTTTGGTGCAAGAAACCTAGTTTCTTAAAATAATTGAGATTATGCCTAGAGGACAAGAAAATCAAGGGGAAATCAAGGACTGATGGGAAAAAGAGAAGGAAAGAAAATAGGGGCAACTGCCGACAACTGATCAACCACACAGGAACTGCCTAGGCTGCACCCTGAAGAATACCCTTGTGAGGCGACCAGGGCCGTGTAGGTCCAAAAGGATGGTCCCCTACCTCCAAAGAATGGAGCCCTCTCGAGTAAACCGAAAGGGGAGGGTGCAGATCCGCACTGCGGCTTCTTCCAGAGCCCAGGTGGACTCCAGAAAAAGGCCATCACACAGACCCCATGCCCCTCGACCCCTCGGAATCCGGGAGTGCCCTCCTCCTTGAGAAAGCCAGCCTAGGCAGCTGACAGCCCTGGTCAGCCCCCAAAGGGGTTATCCAGGGAGCAGCACCCTCCCCACCTGTGGGTGCTCCGATCGGCTCCAAAGTTGGGCAATCCAGGCACACCACCTGCGGGGGTACCACTGTTGAGGGGACAGAGAACCCTCCAAGACCAGGTTGCAGGGCAATGGTGGACAACACCGCTGCCTGCTGGTCAGAATCCCTAACCCTGGCCCCAGTAGCCACTATCCACTCTTCAGACGAGGGGCTGACTCCGGCCAGTTGAGGACACTACCAAAATGTCCATGCCAGCAGCCAACTCCAAGGAGACAGACTGCGTGTCCGACCCAGAGTCCGACTCCTCCTCCGAAGAGGTAGAGATCAAAGTCCTGTGCCAGACAGTGCAGGGATGCCCACTGCCATCCCTACTGAACAGGGCAACAGAGCCAGAGACTACATCTGAGTCGATGCCTGTGCCCACCGCTGCACATAAATGGTGCCAGAAGGCACAAAAGCTCCATCAAGGGCACTTGATCTTGGGGCCCGAAGCCTGTCCGAGCGCAGACCCAGCCCCTGGCACTGCGGCGGTGCCGAGGACAGAGATGGCGCTGACAGCTCCGACCGCGCTCTTGGCGCCGTGAATAGAACCGAGGCCCGAGACCCCCATGGTGCCAACCCACCCCACAGCACCGCGAGCAGCGCAGAGGACAGAGACGGCACCGACAACGGCCTCGACAGTGCTCTTGATGCCGTGGATGGCACCGAGCTCCAAAACCCCCATGGCACCGTGTCCCTGTTCGGAGCCACGAATGACTGCCAAACTGGATATGGCGCCGAGCATAACCATGGCGCCAGGGCAAGAAACAGAGAGGAATGGCACCGTAGAGCCTCCCACAACGTCGACAGCTGCATCAATGGTGCCAAGCGACAGACCGGCACCACCGATGCGCCATCAGGGCCCACAGTGCCGCAAACAGTGCCGAGACCCAAGACGGTGCCTACCAAGGCCTTCTGAGCCGCCAGGTGCGACACCCGAGAAGTCTTAAGCTCTAAAGGGCTGACTTCAAGATGGTGCCTCCCGTCTATCTAAAAGAACTGGAGACTCAGAGGCTTGTATCTTCTCCCTTAAAAAGAAGGCTGACCGCCTGGACCCTCACCTAACAGCAATCCGTCAGAAGATGGCTAAAATGGAACAGAAGTTAGAAGACTTAGAGGGGAGGTTTAGACGGAACAATGTCTTGATTTTTGGCTTACCCGAGAAGGAGGAAGGAGCCAGTCCTGTGAAATTCACGCAAACGCTCTTGCAAAAACTAGCTGACCCATCTCCGTTTGGAGCCACTTGTACAATCGAACGGGCACATCGGGTGTTACAACCTCTCCCAGCTCCAGGTACAACCCCAGACCGTTCATCTTCAGGTTTTTGAATTATAAAGAAAAGCATTGTTTTCTAACGAACATGCGGGAAATACAAGAGGTAAAATGGAGGAAGGTCAAGCTTCGTATGTACCAATATTTGCCTAGTTCTGTGCGCCTGAACAGGGGGACCTTCCACCCGGTAGTCAAGAAACTAATAGCTGCTGGGATATGATTTAGAACGATATATCCAGCCAAGCTACAGGTCTCAGTGGCGGGATCCTGGCAGAGCTCTGAGGAGGTACAGTAGATGCAGCATGGGAAACACTGAAGAAAATGCTCCCTGATCTTTTTGTCAACAGATGAAGGTACAATTTATTAAACTGGGGCCCAGAGGGAACCGAAACTGGAAAGTGTTAAAAACTCACATGTTTTGGAGGTTACCTTGTTAAAGTACTGTTGGTTTGGATCCTGTTCATATTCCTTGCTTGTTTGATGGTTTCCAGTGCATCTTTACCCAAATCGCTTTCCAGCGATGCCCCCCCTAGCCTCTCTCGACAGTGTACGCTTCCACAGACACTCTGTAAAATTCTCTATGCCAGAAAGGGAATGGGCTCAGCTAATCTATTGGAAGCTCAGTCTGCACAGATGACTTACAATACTGTTGTGACACTTACGAGGGAAGGGAGCAACACTGACTGTGGGAAGCTTCAGCGTTTTGACTTTGGTTAACCCTGCTGCAGTGCAGAATCAGTTATCTTTAGCTGCAGACAGCTTCTAAAGTTAGCACAAATGAGTGTTGGGAATCTGCCCTGGCAAACTCTGTTTTTAGGGACAGGTTCCTGTATTCGTACTTTGATCCTGGGTTTGGAACAGAGCTGGAGGATCTCATGCTGTCTGGGAATTGAGGGGGTTGCCAATGATCTAGACTGCTTGATTTGGGGAAAGAGGAAATGTGATAAGTGAAGCACTGTTGTGGTGGGAGTTCCACAGGGGGGCGTTATTCAGTTTGTTCAATTTGGGATTGTTCAACCTGGGATCGTTTGGAGCAGTGGATCAGCTATCTCAAGAGGCAGCCGGAGCCGATGGAGAATGGTGAGATGGCTGAGATCATGGACCATATAGAGTACTGTTGGGAGGGAGGAGAGGGGAATTCGTGTAGCAAGCTGATTCAACGCTCACTCTGGGTATTCTGCAAGGGGGGTTCCTTTCTTTATATGAGTTGGAATTATGCAACGAATATGATCACTTTCTCTGTATTCTGGGAGGTTTTGCTGTATGTTTTGTTGGGGACTGCTATGGGGGAGGGGAGTGGGTCCATGGTATCCGTAAGGGGAATGTATTCTGTGTTTATTGTTATCTGTATGTTGTTATTAGGATTCTTCAAGCCAAATGGTTAACTTTATCAATGTGCTTACATGGAATGTTAAAGTGGGGTGCAAGAAGAATAAGTGGCACAAGATTTTTAAACACAACAGCTTAAAGGTCAAATCTCCTTTCTACAGGAGACACCTTTTGGAGTCAGAAGCAAGTCTATGTAGACAGCTTAACATAGGTCAGGTGTACGTGGCAGGGGATAGTATGCATAGCAGGGGGTTTGCTATTTTAGTCGCTAGGTTTCTGTCATTCAAGTGTGCTCAATGCATCAGTGACCCACAGGGGTGGTATATTTTTGTAGTAGGCACCCTAGAGAGGACAGACCTAGTTCTCGGTTCCATTTATGGACCCAATGTGGACTCTCCCTCATTTTATATGGATCTGCTCAACGCTTTAACGCCCTTTCTATTGTTCCTGATGTTTAAGGGGGTGACTGGAATCTGACATTCTCACCAGACATCGACAGGTCTGGGGCCTCACAGAGGGTGCTATCTCTGGTATGAGGGTCATCAGAGATCTTTTTTATTTTTTTTGAACAATACTTTATACTCCTCCCCGTATGGCCCCCAACTGATCATCTCCCCCAGCTCTGTCCCCCCGAAATTACCAGGGCTTACCTTATGCCCGGTCCTGGGAGCAGTGCCTGCGGAGAGTCGGTCGCCATCCTGCCGCTGGTTGCGTTCCTAATTTTCTCTCCATTTTTAGCCAAGCGCCCCAGGAGAAGGTTGTACGCGTGTGGAGGCATGCATGCACCTTACAGCCCTGGTAACGACCCTCCTCCGCCCGCTCCACTGGCCTATCACCGGCACCCTGCTTGTGCAGCTCCTCAGCCTCCACCAGGGGGCAGCCGTAAGCGAGGGATGCCACATCACCTCCCCGAAGAGGAGAGGAGAGCAGCTCCATCTAGCTCTGCCATCCCCCGTGTCGACCTCCGACAACCCAGGCTTGCTCACGAACCCGGGTCATCGGCATCCCGTGAGGTGAGACGTCCAGCGCTTCAGCCCTCTATGCCATCCGGCCAGCCAGCCATCAGAGATCTAATAGACAAACTAGAGTTATGCAACCCCTGGAGGGTCCTGTTCCTTGAACTAAGGGAATATACTTTCTGATCTCCTGTACATGGAACTTCATGCCGCATTGAATATCTCCTACTGAGATAACAGCTATTTGAGGGGGTAATGAATTGTCAGATTTGCCTGGGTGTGATATCGGACCACTCAGTGGTGAAGTGCACGTTGTCGCTAGCCCCTAAGCAATATAGCAAGACTATCTGGAAACTAAATAACTGTTTGCTAACTGATCAGTGGGTCATTGATAAACTCACCCAAAGCATTGCACATTTTACTAGTGATAATAGGGACTCCATCAGGCGGGTAGCTATGCAGTGGGGGCCCTAAAATGTTTCTTACCGGGGGGGGGGGGGATTTATACAGATTGCCTCCACAAGGAAGTGTGAGAGAGAAAACCAGGCTATGGAGCTGCTAAATCAAATAAGAGACTTATAAAAGACTCTCTTACCTTCCTCCACGGATACTGTTCGGCAACAGCTCATCAAGTTACGAGCCAAGTATAGTAACTTGTTTGGAAAGAAAGCAGAGTATGCGATTTTTAAGGCCACAGCTGAGTATGTGGACCAAGGTGAGAAGGCCGGGCAGTTATTGGCAATGCGTGTAAAACAACAGGAAGCTTCTAGGCTCAATAGTTCAGTCCACTCACCTTGAGACGGTTCCCTCAAGGTCAAATCCAAAGCTATCTCCCAGGAATTTGAAGAGTTCTACAAAGACTTGTATAGAGTTATGTCTGATCCCCCTTCAGGAGATCAGGTAGATGCATATCTGGCTAATATTCCACTACCCAAATTATCCCCGGGAACAGCAAGCCTGGCTGACTTCCCCTTTCACAGAAGTGGACATCAGACTGGCAAGTCAAGCTCTCCCCAGGGACGAAGCCCCAGGATCGGATGGCTTTTCCCCCAATTTCTATAAAATGTTTGCGGATATGTTAGTCCCCTGGTTGCACTGGTTGTTTAATTCTGTTCTAACTACTGAGGGATGTGATCCTCGTCTGTTTGAGGCCCTAATCATAGTCCTCCACAAAACGTGTCGGGATCCCGGGCAAGTTTCTAATTACAGACCCATATCGCTCTTAAATTACGACATTAAAATACTGACTAAATTCCTGGCGGACAGAGTGAACCAGGTTCTCCCCTCATTAATCAGCCCCAAATAAGTGGGATTTATGGTGGGAAGATCATCTACGGATCATCTGCGGAAGTTAGCCCACATTTTCTCTGTGTCCATGGAAACACACCACACCCAGCAGTACTTGTGTCCCTGGACACAGAGAAAGCTTTCAACAGAGTGGATTGGTGTTTTTTATTTCAAATGCTGCTTAAATTCGGGTTTCCCCTTCAGTTTGTGCAGTGGATTAAAGCACTGTATGGTACACCTAGTGTTCGCATTTATTGCAAAGGAGAATTTTCTTCGACCTTTTCCCTATTTCCTGTACGAGGTAGGGATGCCCCTTGTCCCCCTTTTATTCAACCTGTATCTGAAGCCTTTGCTAGTCCAGTTTAAGATTCCCCCTGGGAAACAAGGGGTGACAGTGGGAGCCACGAACTTAAAATGTCTGCTTATGCAGACGATATTCTCCTACATTTAATGAATCCCCGTGCATCTATTACAGTCATCCTGGATATTTATTTATTTATTTAAGAGATTTACCAGATAAGCATACTGAGTGGAATCCACTCGTTTCCAGATGCGACCTGGGAGATTACATATATACAATACAGTTGAAATAAGACAAAGGTTCAAACAGCAGGTACAGAGTGCATACAATAAAGGGTAGGACAACAGGTCCAGAAAATGTTGCAGGCTGAACTATGCATTGGTACTTGAGATACTAATTTGGCCACTACTCAAATTATACATTAAACCTGGACAAAACAACAGTCTTTCCCCTTAATTTTACTGTGAACAAACATGATATTCTCAAATTAGTTCTAAAATGGGAACCCAAATAATTAAAGCATTTGGGCATCTACTTGACAAGGGAGGATAGCTCCTTAAAGAAATTTAATTTGGAAGCACTATTACAGGTAATACAGCAAGATCTAGCTACATGGAAAGGGATACCGATGTCGGTCTGGGGAAGAATCAGTATAATTAAAATGAACATTTTGCCACACCTCTTCTATCCCATTAACATGTTGGATTTATGGATCCCTCAGGTCTGGTTTACCAAATTACATTCCTCATCGTTTATTTCATATGGTAAGGTAAGCCAGCCTGCCAGGTTTACTCTAAATTAGCTGCCCCTAAGAAAAAAGGTGGCCTGTGGATCCCACACTTTGGGCTGTACTATTGGGCAAGTCACTCTAGTAAATATCTGAGATGGCTCTTTGAGGAGAGCACTGGCAACTCATCTTGCTACAAGCCCTTATAGCTCACCACTGAACAATAAATGAAAATTACGTACCTACCGTAATTCTTGATGTTCTTGGACGAATCTCCACCACTCATTCACACTATTGGGATCTGCGCCGGAGGCACTAGGAACCATCGGGAGCAAACATTTTGCTGGTGGGTTGGCGCCAGAGATGGCGCCGCGAGGAACGGCGCCGCGAGCCCTAGCTCGTGCGGTAATGTCTATCTCGACGTCGACCCCCCAACGGCCTCAGTACCTTTTTTACCAAGGAGGTGCAGCGTAACTAACCTAGAAGGGTAGCCTAACCTAAAAACTGGACTAAAGATAGTCCGGGTGACCCGTGTAAGAAGGGTCAATAAAGAAATCTTCACAGCCTAAAGGTTTGAGGGAGTGAAGACCAACAAGAAAGGTGAGCTCGGGGGATGGAGGGTGGGCGTATGAATGAGTGGTGGAGACTCGTCCAAGAAGATCAAGAATTACGGTAGGTACGTAATTTTCATACCTTCCTGGACATAAGTCTCCACCACTCATTCACACTATTGGGAGAGTACCGAGCTAATAATCCCCCGAGAGGGCGGCAGGAGAGACCAAGAGCTCACGTTTCTAGGACAGAAGTCAATTGAGGATGGCTCTGCCAAAGGAAGAATGTCGTCTGGCATGGACATCTAGTGCATAATGTTTAACGAAAGTATGCACTGAGCTCCAGGTGGCCGCATTGAAGATGTCTGCAATGGGCACGTTGATTTCCGCTAGGGATGCCGGACCGCTCTGGTAGAGTGCGGAGCGAAACTCTACTCTCCAACTTAACCTGCTTATGGAATAGCAGTGACGAAGGCACGCACTAGCCATGATGAGATACATCGGATAGCAAAGGTTGACCCAGCCGGGTCTCACTGAAGAAACGAACAGTTGCTGAGCTTTAAAAATCCTTGGTTCTATCTAGATAGAAACGCAAGGCCCTCTTAACATCCAAAGAATGAAAAGAACATTCCCCTTCATTTTGGAAGTCCGTAAAATAAGAGGGAAGGACCAAAGTTTGGTTTAGATGAAACTCTAACACAACCTTAGGAAGAAATTTAGGATGAGTACGAAGAACTACTTTGTCCTTATGGAACACAGTATACGGAGGGTCTGTGACCAGGGCATGTATCTCAGAGACTCTGCAGGCTGAGGTAATGGCCACTAGGAAGGCAGTCTTCCAGGTGAGAAATTTTAGCTCACAGGTAGCCAGGGGTTCGAAAGGTTTCCGAGTGAGCACGTCTAGCACAAGATTAATGTCCCAGGCTGCGACTGGACGTCTTGTAGGAGGTCTGGTATGCAGAATCCCCTTAAGAAACCTCTTAACCATAGGTAACTGAGCTAGAGTTAAGGAAATAACGGGCTCATGATACGCTGAAATGGCACTAAGATGAACTTTGACTGTAGAGTACTGCAGACCCGAATTTGAGAGGTCCAAAAGGTACACCAAAACCTTATCTGGTGGACAGGAAAAGGGATTCAAAGAGGACTTTGCACACCAGAGCGAAAAAAGCTTCCACTGGGCTGTGTAAGTTTTCCGAGTGGCTGGCTTCCGTGCAGCCAGAAGAATATCTGAAACTCTTCGAGAGACATTGAACCGGTTTACTTCGACCTCTTCAGGAGCCAAGCGTGAAGGTAAAGTGATCTCAGGCTGGGATGGACTACCGGTCCCTGAGTCAAAAGGTTCATCTGCAGAGGAAGTGGTCTCGGAGGAACTGCCAACATATTGTTGAGCAGTGGAAACCACAGCTGCCGAGGCCAAAAGGGAGCAATGAGAATCATTCTGTCCCCTTGGGATTCGAACTTGAGAAGTACCCTCTGAATTAGAGGAAGAGGCGGAAAGGCATAAAGAAAGCGTTTTGTCCACCGCAGCCTGAATGCATCCTGACAGAAAATGCCAGGCCCTGGATTTCTGGAGCAGAAGAGAGGCAGTTTTGTGTTGAGTGGGGATGCAAAAAGGTCCAGGTCTGGAGTTCCCCACTCTTCGAATAGTGACTGAACTATGGTTGAGTCAAGAGATCACTCGTGAGGGTCTGTCTCTGTTCTGCTGAGACGGTTTGCCAGATGGTTCTGAACACCTGGCAGGTAGACTGCTTGAATTAGAGCCTCGTGCTCCAAGCACCATTCCCATACCCTCATTGCTTCTCTGCATAAGGGGTTAGAGTGAGCACCACCCTGCTTGTTGATGTAATACATCACTGCCTTGCTGTCCGTTTGAAGGAGAATGTTCTTGTGACACAGAATGTCCTTCAAAGCTCGGACCGCATAAAGGACGGCTCTCATTTCTAGGACGTTTATGTGGAGCTGGGACTCGACTTGAGTCCACGTACCTTGAGTGTGGAAAGCCTGACAGTGAGCTCCCCACCCCATTAGAGATCGTCCATGGTAATGGAGATCTGATGGTCCAGAGAGCAAAGGGATACCCCTCAGGAGATTGCTCTCTTGAGACCACCAGGTGAGTGACCTCCTTAAAGGTTCTGTCAAATTGATGAGATAGGACTGCGGGTGAGTGGTTGGGGACCACTGAGTACTGAGCATCCACTGGGTGGTTCTCATGTGTAGACGTGCTAGGGGTACACTGAACACTGAGGATGCCATGAGGCCTAGCATCCGTTGCATCGAGAGAGCTGTGACTGAGCTGTTTTCCCAGACGTGACGGGACAGCTGAAGGATATCATTCCTCCTGTCTTCTGGAAGAAAAGCCTTAGCACAGGAGCTGTCCAGAAGAGTCCCTATGAAAAGGAGCCTCTGGAGGGCTCAGTTGCGATTTCTTGAGGTTGAGCAGAACTCCCATGGACGTAGGGAAGCGCGAGGCCGTCTCCACGGCGTCTAGAGTCCCTTGCCTGGAAGGGCTTGCTAGAAGCCAATCGTCCAGATAAGGAAACACCTGAATTCCGACCTTTCTGAGGTGCACTGCGAGAACTGCACAACATTTTGTAAAAACTTGCGGCGCCGAGGATAGCCCAAAGGGCAGGACTCTGAACTGATAGTGCTGTCCCAGAGCCACAAACCTCAGAAATTTGTGATGCCTCAGGTGAACAGGAATGTGCTGGTAAGCGTCCTGCATATCTAGGAAGGCTAACCAGTCGTGTTGGTGGAGCAGGGGTAACAGGGTTCCCAGAGAAATCATTTTGAATTTCTCCTTGAGGAGAAATTTGTTTAGCTTTCTGAGATCTAGAATGGGGCGCATTCCGACGGACTTCTTTGGAACCAGAAAGTAATGGGAGTAGAACCCCGTTTTTCGTTGATGCCGTGGCACCACTTCTACTGCCCTGTTGTTCAGAAGGCCCTGAATCTCGGCGGTGAGAAGATCTGATTGAAGGGTTGACAGCCTGGGCTGCCTTTTGGGGGGACGATCCGGAGGGGTCTCCACAAGATTGAGTGAATAACCCTCATGAATTATCCGAAGGACCCATTTGTCTGAGGTTATGGACTTCCACTGGTTGTAGAAGTGCATCAGATGACCTCCCACCGGAGAGGAAAAGTCCACCTCGGGCAGCTGAGATGGAACTTGGGCTGGCAATTCATAAGGTAGCGCTGGGCACTTTGGGCCCTTCCGCTTTCTGTTGCGCCTTCTTTTGAGGTTGAGCAGGTTGGTTCTTATGGAAACTTCCTCTGCCTCTGCCTCGAAAGGACTGGCAGTTATGAAACTGTCGTTTACTGGCATGCCCTCGAGAGGGGGCAGGAGGGGGCTGAGCCAACTTAATGGCTGACCTAGTCCTTTGTGTAGCTTCTAGTGCTTGCTCTACCTGAGGACCAAAAAGATATGCACTGTCAAAGGGCAATGCCATCACCTGCTGCTGCGTGTCATTCGTAAAGCCCGAAGTGCGCAGCCAGGAATGACACCAGGTGCAAATACCAGCAGCCGCTGAACGGGAATCAGTGCCAAAAGCATCCATGGCTGCATTAACCTGCTGGTTATTAGATTCAATGCCTCCGGTAATGGTTTGAAGGAGCTCTGGCTCTGAATCCGACTCCGGTAGGGCTTCAACCATCTGTTTAATAGAATGCCACAGGATATACTCATACTGAGAAAAATAGCCTTGGTAACTGGCAATACGCATACTTAGAGAAGAAGCAGCAAAGACTCTCTTACCTAAGGTGTCTATCTTACGAGATTCTTTGTTAATAGGTCGAGCTGTAGTAGCCTGAGGAAGAACGACCTTATCATTCTCTGCCAGGACTACAATAGGATCCGCAAAGGCTTGAGATGCCAAAATGGGACAATCCTTGGGGGCTGAATATTACCCATCAATGGATTTAGCCACTGAAGGGGTAAGAGCAGGATTATTCCATACCATCTGAGACAGCGTCTCGAATGAAGGCTGAATCGGAGGAGTCAAATCCGTAGGGATCTCCGAGGCATGAAGATACTGGAGACTCAACAATTTCCCAGGATCGATGTCTGTAGTCTGGAGAGAAAGAGTGGAAATACAGGTTATTCACCTGTAACAGGAGTTCTAGGAATGGTATATGTTGTTCATCCACACTGTCTGGCAGATTCCTTGCCGCTTTAAATCCTGCCGGAAGGTCTTCAAGCTGGCTCCTCCCACCCACCCGGGTGACAAAACTCTCAGCTCCGCCCCATGACGCCAGATCTGGCCCGCTGGAAGCTCAGGTTGTGCGTTGAAGCCGGGGAGGTCAGGTGGGTCATGTGGATGAACAACATATACCATTCCTAGAACTCCTGTTACAGGTGAGTAACCTGTATTTCTAGGGACATGGATATGTTGTTCATCCACACTTATTGGCAGACTGTAAGCAGTTCTCCGGGAAGAGGGAGGCAAGCGCACCTACTTAGGGAACAAAGACTGGAGAACAGAGGCCCCAAAACCAGCATCCCGGCGTGACTCAAGGTCATGTGGTAATGGGTGATGAAGGTGTCTGCTGACTTCCAGGTAGCAGCCCTGCAGATTTCCTGGATAGGGACATCCTGGAAGCAGCCACCAATGCAGCAGTATGGGGGTGATGAGCTCTTATCCTCTGGGAGCTCCATGCCCGCCAACATGACAGAGATCTATGCAGGAGGTGACCCCATGCTTATATCGGCAGCTGCAGGTCTGCCAGGTGCGACTTCAGCGTAGGTGACAAACAGCTGGCGAAACTCTCCCAATTTCAGCCGTGCTCCTTATAAAAAGTGAGCACCCTTCTAAGATCCAAAGTATGGAGCCTGTATTCGCCTCGAGTGTGATTGGGGTAGAACACGGCAGAGTCAACACCTGGTTAGGGTGAAACTCAGACACACCTTCGGAAGAATTTGGGTGGGGGCGCAGGACAACTGCTGTCCCTGTGGAAGACCAGGTAGGAGAGACCTGATGCAGAGCACCTAGAGCTCTCCCATCCTTCTGGCTGACGTGATAGCCACCAAGAAGGCGGTTCTTCACGACAGGTGAGAAGATCACACCTGTGCATTAGATTCGAATAGCTTGCCCAGTACAACGCCAGTACCAGCAGTAAATCCCACGGAGGTGGAGGTTCTCGCACCAGAGGAAATGTGATCAAGGCCTTTGAAAGCATGAACCACCTTCTCCTGCGCACCGACTGCTCCCGGCCCGCGACTGCAGGAGATGGCTGCCAGGTGCACCTTTAAGGTCGATCGAAGCTAAGCCCTTGCGAGAAAGGTACCATAAATAGTCCAAGATGCTTGCCAAGGAACAGGAGGAAGGGTCAAGCCCTTATCCTGACACCAAATGGAAAACCTCTTCCATTTGAAGGCATAGCATTTCCTGGTCGACTCACTACAGACGCCTCAGCTTCATTGAGGACCTCAATCTGAAAAGACAGGCCTGGAACTCTGGCAGCTCAGGAACCAGGCCGTCAGGTGCAGGGATTGAAGGTCCAGATGGAACACCTTCCCTGATTGACTGAGAACAGGTCCGGGCATGCTGGAAAGCTGCCTCGGGAGCCTGGAGCTGAGGCTGAGGAGATCTGGGTACCAGAACTGGCGGGGCCAGTCTGGGCTATCAGAATCACCTGCACCTTGTCCCCTCTTGCTGAAGCACCTTGTGTATCAAGGGAAATGGGAAAGGCGTGAAGAGGCCGGGGTCCACGGCCTCGAGAGGCATCCTACTGCAGCAGCATGGGGGGTGGGAATGGAACAGCCTCAGCTTTGAGTTCTCCCTGAGGCAAACAGGTCCACCTGAGGTGTGCCCAATGGGAGAACAGATCTTCTACTACCTCTGGCAGGAGAGACCACTCGTGGGATGCAGCCCCTATCCGACTTAGGGCATCGGCCAGGGGTGTTGGGCTCCTGCCACATGAATAGCTAGGAGATCCGCCTCCAGGCTGCGCAGTGACCAAATGCGGAGAAGCTTCCTTGCACAGAAGCATGGGCGCGTCCCGCCTGGCGGGTTTAGATAGTACATGGTCGTGGTATTGTCTGTCTGGACTCGGACCACTTGACCCGTGAGAAGCGGAGCAAAGGCGGTGAGGCTAGGCGGACCGCTCGGGCTCCAGCAGGTTGATATGGCATCGGGACTCACACGGGACCAGAGGCCGTCTGCCAGTGTTCCCCAGATGGGCACCCCAACCCATCAGAGAGGCATCGGTCGATAGAGAGACCGTCGGCTCGGGCGGACAAGCGGGATGCCCTCCTGCAGATGAACTGGAGCGGTCCACCACGGAGGCATTCCACATCCCGGGTCACCGTCACTAGCTGGTCCAATGGATCACAGCGTTGTGACCACTGGCTAGCCAGTCCCACTGAAGAGGCGCATGTGCCCAGCGGGCCCAAGGGACACGCTGGTGCAGGCCGCCATGAGACCCAGGAGGCGCAGGAAGTCCCGGACAGGGCGCAATTGCCCAACCAGAAATGATTGGGCAAAGGAGGAAAGAACCTCGGCCCTGTCCGCCGGGAGCCGTGCTCTGGCTCGAAGACAGTCAAGCTCTGCCCCGATGAAAAGAATCACCTGTTCGGCTCGAGTTCCGACTTGGCCTCGTTGATGAGAAGGCCGACTTGAGAGCAAACCTGGAGGGCCAGATCTCTGGACCGCTCCACCTCCTGTCTGGAGGGGCTGCTATCATCAATCGTCCAGGTAAGGGTCCATGAACCACTCGGTGCACTGAGGATGCTGTCACCACTGCAATGCATTTGGTGAAGACCCTGGGAGCTGGAGACAGGCCGAAGGACATGGCCCGAACTACAAAAGGCATCCCTCCGCTCGGCGAAGGAATCTCTGATGTGACAGACCGGATAGGGGCGTGAAGAAAGAGCGTCCTGCAGGTCAGAGAGCAGAACCACGCCCGAGGTTCAAGGATGGTATTATCTGAGCCGAGTGAGCCATCCTGAAGGTTTGAGACCTTAGGAACTTGTTTGGAGTCGTGTGGGTCGAGAATGGGGCGCCAACCCCGTCCGTTCGGAACCAGGAAGTAACTGGACACAAACCCAAGGTCTGAGGAGGGTCCGCACCTCCTGATCCGTCCTTTTGGAGGAGGAAGGCGATGTCGGCTCGGTGAGCCGACGGTGAACTGCGGATCCGATGCCCCCGAGTGCGGCGGCTCGAAGGGTGGGGCTCTTTTCAGATTCAAGGGCAGGCCTTTTCCCACCACCTCCAACACCCACCTGTCCGTGGTAATAACGGACCAGGCGGAAAGAAGTGGCCGGAGCCGTCCCCACGGAGGAACCTGGAGTGACGTGATAGGGGTTGGGCGAGACCCCTCAACCCGTCACTGGGCAGGCTTGGAGGATGGACGGCGAGGACCTCCTGGGCCTTTATCTCCATGCTTCCTGTTGGAGGAAGTCCCGGGCTTAGGTTTGGGATCTGGCTTCGAGCCTGCTGGACCTGGCGTTGCTGGGCGGACGTGCCATGAGCACAGAGAGCGAATAGGCTTAGGCTGTAGTTTGCGGCCTTTGTCCTTCTGGCCGGATGAGACACAGTCCAAGTAGCATTGGACTTCTCGATCTCTGCAGGTGACCTTCCACCCCAGGGCGAAGAGGTGGGGTCCCCAAGAAGGGACATCCGCCAAACTTGTGCTGGGTATCCAAGTGAAGGTGGATATCCTCAGCCAAGCCAGGCGACGCATAGCCACTGCGGCCGCCACAGACCTGGCACATGAGTCCCCGATGTCCAAAGCAGTCTGAAGCTGCTGTTTGGCCACTGCCCTGGTCCCGCACCTGCCTAACCGTGGTCTACAGGTCCGCGGGAAGATGAGGGACAACCTCGTCCAGGGAGTTCAACAGGGCATGAAAGAAGTGTGCCATGAGGATGGCCGAACTGGCCTGGCGAAGGCCGAGGGGGGACGCAGCGTAGACTTTTCTCCCGGCATAGTCCAATTTCTTAGACTTCTTGGCAGGAGGTTTGTCCCACATCCCTAAGCGTTCCCGCCACGCGGGCGCTGTCGGTAACAACCCCTCGGCGGGGGTGTTCAAAACGGACAAGGAACGGTGGGACAGCATACTTCCTAGCCATCCTGGCCGAAGGCGCAGGGCAGGAAGCAGGCGCTGCCAGGCTCCAAGGCCAGGCCACTATGGCCTCGGCACCGGCAAGGCCTCGTAAGAGTCCTCGGTCCAAGAATCTCCGTGAGGGGATACCTGGCCCGCTTAGAGCGGTTAGAGCTTCATCCCAGTGGACTCGAGATGAGCCAAAGCAATCCCTAGGTAGGACGAAGGGCTGTCGTCCACCGACTGTCCTCCTGAAGACTCCAGTCCATTCGCTTGGAGAAAGGAGGAATAAGCCATGGACTTCGGAAGAGTCCTCAAAAACTGCCTCAGGGCCTGAGCCACCCTCCACCTGCAGGGGGCGATCCGGAGTGAGGTGACAGACAGCCTATGGGGCAGTCCCTGAGCCGACCGAGAATTCTTGGTGGAGCCCCAAACTAACGGCTGTGGAGGCGGAGGTTCCACGGGATCGGTGGGGCAGTTGGTTTGGCCAAGCAACAGCCTGGGAACAGGCCTTAGGTAAAGCGAGGGTTGTTTCACCCGCTCGGTGACAGCCACTTAATAGCCCGGGAAAGGCGGTGGCGTCGGCATGTTCGGTCAGAAACATGTTGCCACATGAAGAGTCTCATATACATCGGCGTAACCACGGCGATGCCTCCCTAGTCCGAGGATGGAGGAAGAGAGACGGCCCGGACGCCGCTTACCCGACGAGACCGCCTATGACAGCAGGACCCGGCTGGACCCGAAGAAGTCCGAGATCGAGAACCTCGGCTTTCCGAGGGCGGTGCGGGGAGGTGCCGTGGGAGCAGCACTCCCCTCGGTTGGAGGGTTCATCCGAGGCTCCGGAGAAGCGGAGGCACAGACAAACCAGCAGGGGTCCACAACTCCCACGGGGGAACCGGGAGAGGATATTCTTGGCTTCTCCTGCCGACAACCCGTCCAGCAGGTGAGAAAATCTCGACCGTGTCGGCAAGTCTCGATCAACTGGCCTGGCGAGGACACCGTGAGACCAATGGCGGCTTGACCGATCGACGAAGTCGACGACCAACAACTTCGGGGAGAGGGATCTTTCCCGCTCCCAGAGGCGTTCACCAGTGGGACTTACCCTTGTCTCTCCTTTTTGGAAAGAAAAGCGGTCCAGCAGAAGTTGGTCCCTCACCTTTAGTAAGGCGGGTCAGACAAAGCTCCTTAAAGCTGAATAAGAGGCACCCGAGGAGGAGGCGGGACAAAATGCCGCGGCGAGGTAGAAGCGGCCAGCGCGGCTCCCTCTTGAGGCGATCATCTGCTAGAGCTGATCCTTGAAGCCCGCGCTGCGGAAACCGCTGACTGGGCCTCTTTTGACTTCACAGGAGAAGCAGCTTCTCGGGGCGCCCCAGTTGTAGGCAGGCATACGGTCTTCGAGGGCGTACCAGAGAAGGAAGAACTAGGTCGCAAGCCTGCGGGTCGTGCTCCAGGACTAGACAGTAGACGCACGTGGAGTGCGGATCCGTCTGAGACATCTTCTTCCCGCAAGGGCATCTCCGGAAACCGGGAGTCGAAGTGTCCATCGCAGCCGCGAGGGATAGAAGACCGAAGATTATTTTAGTGAAAACTGTTAATTCACAAAAACCGAAGAATTAGGAACAAGTCTTACACGCAGAGCGTTAAGGAGGGAACCTGAGCTTCCAAGAGGTAAGGAAGATCTGGCGTCATGGGGCGGAGCCGAGAGTTTTACCACCCGGGTGGGTGGGAGGAGCCAGCTTGAAGACCTTCCGGCAAGATTTAAAGCGGCAAGAAATCTGCCAGACAGTGCGGATGAACAACATATCCATGTCCCTAGAAATGAAAATTACGTACCTACCGTAATTCTTGATCTTCTTGGATGAGTCTCCACCACTCATTCACACTATGGGGTATAGCGCGGAGGCACCTAGGACCATCCCATGAACAAACTTTTCCTGGAGGTCGGCGCAGAGATGGCGCCGTGAGAATATCTTCATGTGACAATGACTCTCTTGGCGATCGACCCTCAACCGCCTCAGTATCTTTTTTTACCAGGAGGTGCAAGCGCAGCTAGACTAAGATAACTAACTTTGAGGCCGGACATAAGATAGTCCAGGCGACCCGATCAGAAGGGTCAACAAAGAAGTCTTCACGGACCTAAAGATTTGAGGAGTGAAGACCAACACAATAGTGAGCTCGGGGATGGAGGGTGGGCGTGTGAATGAGTGGTGGAGACTCATCCAAGAAGATCAAAATTACGGTGGGTATCTAATTTTCATATCTTCCTGGTCATAAGTCTCCACCACTCATTCACACTATTGGGAATACCGAGCTAATAATCCCCAGAGGCGGCAGGATGAACCAGAGCTCACGTTTCTAGGACAGGAGTCCATTAAGGATAGTTCTGCCAAAGGTGGAATATCGCCTGGCATGAACATCCAGTGCATAATGTAGTATGCACTGAGCTCCAGGTGGCGGCATTGCAGATGTCTGCAATAGGCGTTAATTTCCGCTAGGGATGCAGCTGACCGCTCTGGTAGACCCCTACCTTCCAATTTAACCTGTGCCATGGAATAGCAGTGTCGAAGACATGCCACTAGCATGATGAGATACATCTGATAGCGACAGGCTGACCCAGCCGGTCTCACTGAAGGAAGCGAAAGTTGTTGGGCCTTGCAAAATTCTTGGTTCTATAAAGAGATAGAAAGCATAAACCCTCTTAACATCAAAGAATGAAGAGAACGTTCTCCTTCATTTGGAAGTTTACAAAGTAAGCGGAAGGACAAAGGTTGGTTTAGATGAAATTCTGCACAACCTTGGGAAGAAATTTAGGATGATCTGAAAGAATACTTTGTCCTTATGGAACACAGTATACGGAGGTCTGTGACCAGGGCATGCATCTCAGAGACCCTACGGGCTGAGTATAATAGCCACTAGGAAGGCAGTCTTCCAGGTGAAAATTTTAGCTCACAGGTAGCCAGAGGTTCGAAAGGTTTCCAGTGAGCATGTCTAGCCTACAGGTTAATGTCCCAGGCTGCAACTGGACGTCTTATAGGAGGTCTGGTATGCAGAATTCCTTTAGAAATCTCTAACCATAGGTAACTGAGCCAGAGACAAATAAGAGACCCGGCTCATGATCGCTGAAATGGCACTAAGGTGAACTTTGACTGTAAAGTACTGAAGACCTGAATTTGGGGTCTAAAGGTGCACTCCTAAACCTTGTCTAGTGGACAGGAAAAGGTTCAAGAGGACTTAAGCACACCAGAGCGAAAAATGCTTCCACTTAGATGTAAGTTTTCCGAGTGGCTGGCTTCCGAGCAGCCAGAAGAATGTCTGAAACTCTTGAGGGCGTTGAACCGGTTCACTTTCTACCTCTTCAGGAGCTGAGCGTGAAGGTGAGCGATCTCAGGTTGGGATGGACCACGGGACCCTGAGTCATAGGTTCACCTGCAGAGGGAGTGGTCTCGGAGGAACTGCCAACATATTGTTGAGTAGTGGAAACCAGAGTTTGTCGAGGCCAAAGGAGCAATAAAGATCATCTTGGTCCCCTGAGACTCGAACTTGAGGAGCTACTCTCTGAATTAGAGGAAAGCGGAAGAGGCGTATAGAAGCGTTTTGTCCACTGCAGCCTGAGCGCATCCTGACAGAAAATGCCAGGCCCTGGAATTCTGGAGCAGAGAGGCAGTTTTGCGTTGAGTGGGGATGCAAAAGGTCCAGGTCTGGAGTTCCCCACTCTTGAATAGTGACTGAACTATGACTGAGTCGAGACCACTCGTGAGATCTGCTTCTGTTCTGCTGAGACGGTCTGCACAAGTCGTTTTATGCGCCTGAGTAAACCGCTTGAATTAGAGCTTTGTGTTCCAAGCACCATTCCCACCCTCCTTACGCTTCCCTGCATAAGGGGTAGAGTGAGCACCACCCTGCTTGTTGATGTAGTACATCACTGTTTTGTTGTCCGTTTGAGGAGAATGGTCTTGTGACAGAGAATGTCCTTCAAGCTCGGACACGCATAAGGACGGCTCTCATCTCTAGGACATTTATGTGGAGCTGGGACTCGAGTTGAGTCCACACCCCTTGAGTGTGGAGAGTGCAACAGTGAGCTCCCCACCCCATTAGCGATGCGTCCGTGGTAATGGAGATCTGATGATCCAGAGGAGCAAAGGGAAATGCCTCCAGGAGATTGCTCTCCTGAGACCACCAGGTGAGGGACCTCTGTAAGGGTTCTGTCACCTTGATGGGATAAGACTGCGTGGTGAGTGGTTGGAGACCACTGAGCACAGAGCATCCATTGAGTGGTTCTCATGTGCAACACGTGCTAGGGTACAATGAACACTGAGGGATGCCATGAGGCCTAACATCGTTGCAGAGAGCTGTAACTGATCTATTTCTCTCAAGTATGAGCCATCTGAGATATCGTTCCTTCTGTCCTCTGGAAGGAAAGCTTTCACACAAGAGGTGTCCAGAAGAGTCCCTATGAAAAGGAGTCTCTGGGAGGGCTGCAACTGAGACTTTTTGAGGTTCAGCAGAACTCCCATGGACGTAAGAAGGTGAGAGGCCAGTCTAGAATGGGGCGCATTGCCCCGGACTTCTTTGGAACCAGAAAGTAGTGGGAGTAGAACCCCGTGTTTCGCTGATGCAGAGGCACTTCTACTGCCCTGTTGTTTAGAAGGCCCTGAATCTCTGCGGCGAGAAGGTCTGACTGAAGGGTTGACAGCCTGGGCTGTCGTTTGGGAGGACAATCCGGAGGGGTCTCCAGAAAATTGAGAGAATACCCCTCGCGAATTATCTGAAGGACCCATTTGTCTGAGGTTATGGACTTCCACTGGCTGTAGAAGTGCATCAGACGACCTCCCAACGGAGAGGAAAAGTCCACCTCGGGCAGTTGAGATGGGACTTGGGCCGGCAACTCATAAGGTAGCGCTGGGCGCTTTGGGTCCTTGCGCTTTCTGTTGTGCCTTCTTTTGAGGTTGGGCAGGTTGGTCCTTATGGAAACCTCGTCTGCCTCTGCCCCGAAAGGACTGACGATAATGAAATTGCCGTCTACCGACATGCCCTCGAGAAGGGGCAGGAGGGGGTCGAGCCAGCTTAATGGCTGACCTAGTCTTTTGTATAGCTTCTAGAGCTTGCTCTAGCTGAGGACCGAAAAGATAAGAGCCGTCAAAGGGCAACGCCATCACCTGCTGTTGCGCATCATTCGTGAAACCCGAAGTACGCAGCCAGGAGTGACGGCGAGTACAAATACCAGCAGCTGCTGAGCGAGAAGCAGTGTCGAAGCATCCATGGCTGCTTTGACCTGCTGGTTAATAGATTCAATACCTCTGGTAATGGTTTGAAGAAGCTCTGGCTTTGAGTCCGAGTCGGAAGAACCTCAACCATTTGCTTGATAGAATGCCACAGGATATACTCATACTGGGAAAAATAACCCTGGTAACTGGCAATATGCATACTTAGAGTGGACACAGCAAAGACTCTCTTACCTAATGTATCTATCTTACGAGACACTTTGTTGATAGGTCGAGCTGTAGTAGTTTGAGGAAGAACTACCTTGTCATTTTCTGCCAGGACTACAATAGGATCCATAAAGGCTTGGGATGCCAAGATAGGGCGATCTTTGGAGCTGAGTATTTCCTATCAATGGATTTAACCACCGAAGGGAATAAGAGAGCAGGATTATTCCATACCATTTGAGACAGCATCTCGAAGGAAGGTTGAATCGGAGAGTCAAATCCGTAGGGATCTCAGAAGCATGAAGATATTGGAGTCTTAACAGCTTCCCAGGATCCTTGTCTGTAGTCTGGAAAGAAAAGTGGAGCTCAGATTCTTCAACAGAGACTTAAAGGACGGGTCCTCGACCACAGGCTCTGTAGCAATAAAGATCCGTTCGTCCACTTCATACCCAGCCGAAGGTCTGGGTCAGGCTCAATCATCTCCTGACAGTCCAGGAGGGACTGTATGGACAGAAAAGGATGAAAGCTAGAAGAGGAAGGAGGAAAAGAGACAAAAGGGGAGTCCCTGAGAGCCCCCGGCACCGAGGAGGCGCACGGCGACGAGAACAACGCCGAGGAACTGCATGGCGCCAAAAATGGCGCCGAGAAGCCGCACCAATGAGACTATGCTGGAAGAGCTAGGACCCAGCAGGAGCCAAAAATCTTCAGGAGGGCTGCTGCCTAGGTAGGGCCATGAGGTAGAAGCACCACAAGCTCAGGTTGCGCCGTATATACTACCTCAGTGTCAACCCTCCAACCGCCTCAGAACCTATTTTACCGAGGAGGTGCAGCGTAAACTAACCTAGTAAAACTAACCTATATCGGACATAAGATGGTCCGAATGACCTGTGTAAAAAGGGCCAACTCAACATAGTCTTCACAGCCCAACAACGAGGGGGTGTGGACCAAAAGAAAAAATTACTCACCTTAGTGATGTTGTTTCTTGTAATGGAGTCTTGCTATATTATGACATATGCAGTGAGTCCCAACCTTTGAACTGCTCCGGAGGTGAAAAAGTTAACTTTCCATGCCAGGCATGGAACGCTGAGCTCGAGCTCGGTTGAAACTCTGTCTGTTGTTCTTCAAACTTAAACCGTCAGATCTTTACGAGCTAAACTCACTGAGGTCCTGTGTGGAAGCTGTAAACCTACACTAGACAACTGGCTACTAAACATAAGAACACATTTTTTGGTCCCAAAACAAAGACTCAAGTGAGGAGACCCAAAAAATGAAAAACACAACAACAAGTCACCCCAAAAAAGGAGGGGTGAAACAACAAGGTGGGCATCTACTAAGTGCCAACACTGCACTGCCCACCCACATCCCAAAAACAGAGGTTCTGAGAGGGGCAGGCGGGGGGGTCATAGCATATAGCAAGACTCCATTAGAAGAAACAACATTACTAAGGTGAATAATTTTTCTTCAAACAACATGAAGTCACTTTATATTATGACATATACGAGACTACAGCAGTACCTCCATGGAGGAGGGACAAGAACCTACTTAGGAAAAGGCTCTGAAGCACAGCTGTGCCAAACCGAGCATCACTCCTAGCCTGGATGTCCAGGGAGTAATGCTTAGTAAGAAGTGTGAACTGTTTTCCAGGTAGCTGCTTGACATATCTCTAGGATAGGGATGTCCCTGGCAGCAGCCAGGAAGCAGCTGTACCTCTGGTAAAGTGAGCCCTCAGGCCTGAGGGAGGGAACCTTACCCAGTTTTTTCATAACAAAGTGGATACAAGAGACAATCCACCTGGCAATGGATCTTTTAGTGGCAGGTTTCCTTTGCCAACCTCACCATAAGTGAGGAACAGTTGGAGGGAGTCAAACCTGTGACCCTTGGTACGCTCTATGTAGTAGCTAAGGGCTCTTCTTCACATCTAAGCTGTGCAGCCTCCTCTCGCCAGAGGAGGAATGGTCAGTGAAGTACACTGGAAGAGACACAGATTGATTAAGGTGGAAATCTGAAACCACCTTAGGCAAGAACTTCCTGTTAGTCCTGAGGACCACCTTATCTCTATGAAGGAGATAAAATCAGGCTCCACAGACAAGGCTTGTAATTCACTTATACGTCTGGCAGAAGTGATGGCTACCAGAAACACAGTCTTCCAAGTCAAGTACTTAAGCTCTGCTGAAGACAAAGGCTCAAAGGGGGGTTGCATTAGCTGAGCAATGCAAACATTAAGATCCCAGGCAGGGGCAGGGTCCCTGAATGGAGGGTTGGTGTGAAGCAATCCCTTAAAAAACTTGGAGAATACAGGATGAGCTGAAAAGAAGAGGTTTACCTGCTGAAATAAAGCAGATACAGCTGCCAAATGTACTTTAGGGTGGCTGGTCTCAGTCCCAAAGGTATTTAAATGGACCATATAATCCAGGACTGTGGATAAATCAACAGATTCTGGAAATATACTTCCCAGAGCACCATATGGAAAACCTCTTTCATTTGGAATTATAGGTAGCCCTGGTGGAAGGCTTCCTGAAGCCTTTAGTATATCCATTACACCTTGGGAGGTGTGAATCGAAACTCTAACTCTTCAAGAGCCAGGCCATGAGATTGAGAGATTTGGGGTTGGGTGCCAAACCCTCCCCTGAGCACAGGTTAACAGGTTGTGATTCCTGGGAAGACACAGGGGAAGATGGACTGCTAAGGACAGTAGGAGTGGATACCAGGGTTGTCTGGCCAAATCTGGAGCAATCAGAATCATCTTGCAGGATTGAGATCTGATTATGACTAACACTTTGAACAGGAGAGGGAAGGGGGGGGAAGCATAGAGAAACTTCCCTTCCCAAATGAGAACTAAGGCATCCAGAGGGACTGAGCCCAACACTGGGGGGCTGCAGCAAAAAAGGGGAAGTTGGTGATTGTCTGGGGCTGCAAAAAGATCTATCTGCAGGGTGCCCCATCTGGCAAATATCACCTCCAGGACCAGGGTCCAGTGACCGTCGTGATGGCCCTGGGAAATCCTGCTGAGAGCATCTGCCAGGACATTGTCCTTGCCTGGGAGGTGAACTGCCGTAAGGGAGGCGTTCAGGGAGTAAGCCAGAGACCACAACTTCATTGCTTCGGTGCACAAGGCCGTAGACCGAGTGCTCCCTTGCGTGTTGATGTACCACATTGTGGTGGTGTTGTCTGATCTGACCTGTACAACTTTGTTCTGAACAGATTTGGAAAAAAACTTGTGAAGTGCTAGAAAAACTGCTCTGAGTTCCAACAGACTGATGTGGAGCAGAGATTCCTGAGGGGACCACAATCCCTGGGTAGTGAGGTCGCCCATGTGAGCTCCCCACCCCAAGAGGGATGCATCTGTAGTAAGAATTAAGGAATGAGACTGAGTGACAAAGGGAACCCCTTGTCTCAGATTGCTCTGATCCTGCCACCACTGTAGGGCCTGGATCAGGATTCGAGTTACTGGGATCAGTTTGGTTAGAGGGTCTTTCCTTTGAGACCAAAAGGCTCTCAAGTGGAACTGGATGTCCCTCATCTGAAATCTTGCTCCCTGCACCACTGCTGTAGAAGCAGCCATGTGCCCCAGGAGCTGTAGAAAATGCCTTGCTGGTCGAGACACCTGCAGGGTGAATGAGGAGGCCAGAGAGACCAGGGTCCTTGCCTGTCCAAGGAAGGAAGGCTCTGGCTTTCTCTGTGTTCAGCTCTGCGCCTATATGGAGGTGAGGAGCTGGACAGGCTCTAGAACTGACTTTGAAGATTCAGAAGGAAACCTAGAGAGGTGAGCAGTTGCTGAGTTGATCTGTAGATGTAGCCTGACTTGGTCTGGAGACTGGCCTACTATAAGTCATGTCGTCCAGATAAGGGAAGATAGCAGTGTTTGCCTTCTTAGGGAAGCAACTGCTACTGCCAGGCATTTGTGAATACCCTTGGAGCAGAGGTGAGGCCAAAGGGCATTGCTCTGAACTGGTAATGGCCTGAGGGCAGCTCAGACCTGAGTGTACTTTCAATGGGAGCTTCTGATGAGAATATGAAGTAGAGGCATCCTTGAGGTCCAGGGGCTAGCCAGTCCCCTGGCCTAGAGAGAGTAATATAATTCCCAGAGTCACCATTTTGAATTTTGGTTTTAAAAGGTGCTTGTTTAAATATCTGAGATCAGGATGGGCTGCCATTCTCCTGTCTTTTTGGGGTAAGGAAGTACCTGGGTACAACCCTTTGCCCTGGTGTAGGGGTGGAACCCTTTCCACAGCTCTGAGAGCCAGGAGGAAGAGATCTCTCTGCCTCTAGGGCAAGTGCCTCTGGTGGATTTGCAGGTGGAAAGGATCTGGTTCTCATCTTTGGTAATTTTTGAAGCTGAGAACCAGTCCCTGGCTTACTACTTCAGGACCCACTTGTCTGATGTCAGAGACTTCCAGTCCTGGACAAAGTAAACCAGCCCCCCTACAGGTAGTTGAGAATCGGCCCTAGCAACCCCATCAGGGTGCCTGCTAGGCAAGGGGCTTTGGGCTGAGGGGTGGAAGCAGGCCTGCCTGTACCCAGTCTGCCTCTCCTCCAAAGAACCCTCTGGGCATAAGCAGAAGAGGAGGCCTGGGCTTGGTAAAAGGCCTATGAAAGGCCTGCCCTGCCCCGGAAAGCTGCCTTTGAGGAGTGGCCTGCCTTTCCTGGCCTGTGCACTCCTATAGATGGTCCTATACTCATCCATTTTCTTCATGCAATTCTCGTCTGCTCCCAAACAAAAATTACCCACAACAGGAAAATCCATGGCCTTAGTCTGGGTGTCCTGTGACAGGCTAATACATCTGAGCCAAGCCATTCTGTGAAGTGCCACAGATGTAGCCATGACTCTTGATGACACATCATTTAGAGTCCACTGCAGCATGGAATTGCACCTTGGATGCCTCAATACCATCAGCAGCCACCTGCTCCAGCTCCTTGGCAAGCTGGCCAGGGACCTGTTTGCTAGAGCCATAACAGTATCCCATCTGGATTTCTGATATCTAGCCACATAAGCCATATAATTTGCCTGTCTGAGTCCCAAGGATGCTGCCATGTACTTTTTTCTTTGCCATGGCATCAATCCTCCTGGAGTCCTTGTCAGGGGTGTGTGAAGCCAAGGGAATATTTGCCTTGTCACAAGCTGCAGCCTGCACTACCCCAACATGGCTACATTGTTGTGTAAGGAACTCCGTATCAGAGCCTGATAATGTGTACCTCTTGTCCATTCTCTTATCCACAGGAGGTATAGTGTGAGGAGTTTTAAAATTTTTACTGTCTGTTTCCCAAAAGATTTATGCAAAGGAATAGACAGCCTCCTTGCTCTGGGATATCCATCATTTCCACATAGTCAGGCTCCTTCCTCCATAGGGAGCTGGAGGGTTTCAGCCACTTTCTTATAAAACATAAAATGAGAAGGGACTCAGAAAGCCTAGGAGACACTCCTGAAGGTCTGTCTGGGGAGATGTCCGGTCAATGGGCACATCCAGACTTTCAAATCACATTCACTCTCTTCATACTCCTCTTCCCCTCCTCCGGTTCATAATATTCCTCTACATCATACTCTTGAACCGGTGGAACCGAAAGCTTGAACCAGACACCTGATAGTGCCAGTTCGGTCCGGAACGGAAAACAACTGGACAATTTAATCGCTTTGGCTATTTCTTCAGCGGTTGGAGAGGAAAGTTTGGCTCCACACCAGCTGATTTCCTAGTCCTTGTTGAACCCACTCGGAGTCGGATCTCTTTGCCCGAGGAAGTCTCTGGTCAGGAGGGCACCTCCGCTTCGACTGGAACCGAACCGGCTAGCCATCGGTTCAGTGGACTTTGGCCTCCCTTTCCTGAGCCTACCAACTCTCTTTTCCAGGGTAGCGGCAGGAAAATTTTTACAAATCTGACAGTCTGCATTGAGGTGGTCAAACCCCAGACAATAAACACAGGTAGTGTGGGGGTCAGCCTTGGCAAAGACTTCCCCACAGATACTGCAGTGTTGAAGCCCAGTGGGCCCGGTTTTTCCTTTGGGTTTCTCAGATACAGTGTCAGTCCTAACCAAACTTACCCGTTTATGGCAATCTGCCAGGTAAGACCCCCTTATCGGTTCCCAACCGTGTCACGGGTCATGGAAAAAACCGTAATAAAATCCATTTTTTTTAGAACCGATAAGAACCGGTAACCACAGTCTAAATGACAGATTAATATATTTTAAACAACCTGATCGGTTCAAACCGAACCGATAAACCGTTTACAAGTTCCACACAGAATAGAAATCAATGTAAAACCTATCTAGTACTCACAAATACCACAGACAGAGTCTGAACCGACCGGTTGCGGTTTAATTTCGGTCGAAAACAGAGAAAAACAATACTTTAACCGACAAAATGAACTGAGCAGAAGGAGAAATCTCCGGAGCGACTGTTCAGTGAGGCAGAGTAAAGAATCTGACGGTTTGAGTTTGAAGAACAACAGACAGAGTTTCAACTGAGCTCGAGCTCAGCGTTCCATGTCTGGCATGGAAAGTTAACTCTTTCACCTCCAGAGCAGTTCGAAGGTTGGGACTCACTGCATATGTCATAATATAGCAAGACTTCATGTTGTTTCAAACAGTATGAGTGAGCTCGGGGGATGGCGGGTGGGCGTGTGAATGAGTGGTGGAGACTTCATCCAAGATGATCAAGAATTACGGTAGGTACATAATTTCAATATCTTCCTGGACATAAAGTCTCCACCACTCTTTCACACTAATAGGAGAATACCGAGCTAAAATAATCCCCCGAGATGAAAGCAGGAGAGAGGAGCACACTTAGGACAGAAGTCCATTAAGTCTGTCCTGCCAATGGACTGATGCTGCCTGGCATGGACATCCAAAGTGTAGCACTTTACAAAAGTGCGTATGGAGCTCCAAGTGGCCGCACTGCAGATGTCTGCAATGGGTACATTTCGGATTTCTGCCAGAGATGCCACAATCGCTCTGGTAGAATGTGCATATACTCTGCCTTCCAGCTTAACCTGTGCCATGGAGTACCACTAGCAAAGACATGCCACTAGCCATGCTGAAATGCATCTGATAGGAACAGGCTGACCCAGCTGGGCTGTGCTGAAGGAGACAAGTAGTAGTTTTGACGTGCAGATTTCTTTAGTCCTGTCTAAATAGAACTGCAAAGCTATCTTCACATCCAGAGAATGCAGGGTACGCTCCCCCCCTCATTCTGGAAGTTCATGAAGTAGGCTGGAAGGACCAAGGGCTGATTCAGATGGAATTCTGAGAGAACCTTGAGGAGAAACCTATGGTGGGTCCTAAGAACTCCCCTGTCTTTGTGAAATACAGTATATGGAGGGTCTGTGACCAAAGCTTGTATTTCAGACACTCTGTGAGCGGAGGTAATGGCTACAAGGAAGGCGGTCTTCCAAGTCAGAAACTTCAGCTCACAAGTAGCTAGGGGCTCGAAAGGTTTATGGGTGAGCATATCTAGCACAAGATTAATGTCCCAGGCGGCTACTGGTCATCTGACCGGTGGCCTAGTATGCAGTATGCCCTTAAGAAACTTCTTGACTACAGGTAGCTGAGCGAAAGACATGGAGTGTACGGGCTCATGGTACGCTGAGATCGTGCAAAGATGAACCTTCATGGCTGAGTATTGCAGGCCTGTGTTCAATCAAGAGATCTAGAAGATACTCTAGGACTTTGTTTGGTGAACAGGAAGAAGGATTCCAAGAGGATTTTGCACACCAGATGGAGAACCGCTTCTACTTAACCGTGTAAGTTTTTTTGAGTAGCTGGCTTGTGTGTGGCTAACAGAATATGTGACATCCTACATGAAATGTTAAACCTGTCCACCTTTATCTCTTCAGGAGCCAGGCATGGAGGTGAAGGGACTTCAGGTTGGAATGGACCACAAGGCCCTGGGTCAGCAGGTTCGTATGAAGTGGAAGCTGTCTTGGAGAAGTTTCCGATAACCTGTTGATTAATGGAAACCATATCTGACGAGGCCAGAATGGGGCGATGAGGATCATTCTGCCCCTCGCACCTCCAGTTTGAGCAGTACCCTTTGAACTAGGAGAAAAGGAGGAAATGCATACAGAAAGCATCTTGTCCACCACAGTCTGAATGCATCCTGACAAAAAATGCCAAGTTCTGGATTTCTGGAGCAGAAGAGAGGCAGTTTTGCGTTGAGTGGGGATGCAAAAAGGTTCAGGTCTGGAGTTCCCCACTCTTCGAAGAGTGATTGCATGATGTTTGTGTTGAGAGACCACTCGTGAGGGTCTGTCTCCATTCTGATGAGACAACCTGCCAGATCGTTCTGCACTCCCGGCAAGTAGACCGCCTGGATTAGAGCTCTGTGCTCCAGGCACCATTCCCACACTCTCATTGCTTCCCTGCATAAGGGGTAAGAGTGTGCTCCACCCTGCTTGTTGATGTAGTACATCACTGCTTTGTTGTCCGTTTGAAAGAGAATGGTCTTGTGACTGAGTATATCCTTCAAGGCTTGGACTGCATACTAGACGGCTCTCATTTCTAGAACATTTATGTGAAGTTGAGACTCGTCCTGACTCCATCGACCTTGGGTGTGGAGATCTTGACAGTGAGCTCCCCATCCCAGTAGGGATGCATCCATGGTGATGGAGATGGGGGATTCTAGAGAGGCGAAGGGATAACCTTCCAGACGGTTGTCTTCCTGAGTCCACCAGGTAAGTTACCGTTTCAGAGGTTCCATCACCTTGATGTAAAAGGACTGTGGGTGCGTGGTCAGTGACCAGAGAGTGCGAAGCATCCACCGAGTAGTCCTCATGTGAAGACAAACCAGAGGCACAGTGAACACTGAGGACGCCATTCACTAAAAATACCACACACGAGGTCACGTGATGTTAGCTTGCTGAGCAGCAGCAGGGGCTTGGAGCTCTCTACTCCCATCAACTTATTTACTCTAATCAGCGATTTCGCGATAAGCTACTCCAGTAATTTACATCTCATCTGAACGGCTACACTCCACCTATTGGCCTCGGGGTGTTTTCTCATCATAACCCTCAGATTTATAAGGGGATGGAGGCGGAGAAAAAACAGGCCGCAATAGGCACACGCATACCTGCTACTCCTGAAAAGTTGCCTAAAAAACGAGGAACCAACCTGGCTCTACCTCTGATAAAATGGGTGATAAGGTTCAGCTGTCTAATCCTCTCACCGAAGAGAAATTTCTACAAGAACTAGCTCCACTGAAGGACGTTCTGCAGACCATCACTTCCGATCTTAAATCTATTCAGGAGGACCTCTCCTCTCTCACCATGAGAGTGTCTGACTCGGAGGCTAGAATCTACTCCCTAGAACAGTGGAAAACTAATGCAGAATCTGAATTGTCCACGCTAAATCAACAGGTCAAGAAGCTGCAATTAAAAACGGAAGACCTGGAAGGTCGTAACCGGAGAAATAATTTGCTCATCCTGGGTCTGCCGGAGTTCGAGGAGGGATCAGACCTCATCGCCTTTCTCCAGAAATTTTTAACCAAAATAGTGGGCCTTCACCCTTAACCCTCACTATCACCTGGAGAGAGCGCACAGATCTTTGAGACCCAGACCTCCACCGGGCTCCCCCCCACGACGCTAATTATGAAATTTCTCAGCTACCACCGAAGGCAGCATCCTTACCAAATCTCGAGCTGCAATCCATCATGTGAGACCGCCAAACTTCGCTTTGCTCAAGATCTCCCTAAAGAAACCAGGATGAAGAGAACTGCATTTCACCCCGTCGTCCAGAAGTTAATCGCAGCGGACATTCCCTTCCGAATGTTGTATCCTGCAACCCTCAGGATTACTGTTGGTGACAACTCCCAAAGCTACGACTCCCCGGACTTGGCCTATAAAGACCTTTCTGCCAAACTTCCCAATCTTTTTAAAACAAATGGCTGAACTCTTACCCCCAGTTTCAGTTTTAAGGTGAGGCCTTAATTCGTTTTTTCTAGATTTTGGTACCCTTGCTGGCTTTTCCTTTATTCTGGTACCCTTGCTGGCTTTTCCTTTATTTGTATGGGCTAGCCTTACCTGATTGGCCGTTTCCGAGGTCGCTGTGGTGAGCGGGGACCTTTGGCGGTCGGGCGGAGGCTGGGTTAGGCCGCGATACTTTTGGCTCCCGTTATTTACCCAGAACCAATCTGGGGTGGTTGCAGGTCTCAGCTTGCTGTTTTTTGTGAGGGACCAACTTGGTCCCATCCCCAAAAAGCTCCCCGGGGAAACAATTTGATTTTGATGAGGTAGCACCTCCATCTCGCGACCCATCCTGCCAGTCTCCTGCCCCTTTTCTATCACCCGGTTTAGGTGGTGAGTAAACCCCTTTCCTTGGGCCTCTTTCTTTTTTGAAAGCAATCTAATCTGAAGGATCCCTATAGCTCATGGTTCTCTGGGTTTGCAACTGGGACCTGGCTCCCAGGCCTTTGTTGTTGTTGCTCTTACCTTATAAATGTTCAGGCCTGGCACCAGGATGTATATAGTTGGTTTGTCTTATTCAGGGGTTTCATTTGGGGTGGGGGTGGGGTGGGTCAGCCTGTCTGCCTTTTCATTTATACTGTTCTAATCCAGTTTTGTTCTGTTTGCTTAAGTCACTGCTATCTTTGGCAATCCCTTTATGGCAGACTACAGCGGGTTGGGGTTTTGGGTTTCAAGTGTGCCTTCTCTACTGGTCTTTAGTTGTCTGTTCTAGTGCCTGCCTTCCTTTTATCCTGTATCTGAAATGGCTGCAAGCACTGTCAAAATTGCATCACGGAATGTGCGTGGGCTCAGGGAGAAAGTCAAGAGGACTCAAGTATTTAACCATTAGATGCTTATTTCAGACTGATATTTTACTTTTACAGGAAACCCATTTAACCAACTCAGAGGCTAAATGGCTGTCTCGATCTGGTTTTTCGCAGGTGTTCGTAGCAAATGGGTCCAGTTCTAGCAGGGGTGTCGCTATACTCATTAAAAAATACATCATGTTCCTAGTAAATACAACGATAGCCGACCCAGAAGGTAGATTTATACTGATCAAGGGTTCCTTTAATAGTGGCACTGTGGTTTTAGGCTCAGTATATGGTCCAATAGGGGGTAGCTCTGAATTTTTTATGACCCTAGCAGATAAAATTAGTACCCTGCTTCCCTCCCAACTCATATTAGGTGGGGACTGGAGCGTCCCACCATCTCATCTATTAGACAAGACCTCGAAACCAAACCCGATCGCTTACTCCGGTTCAAAGGTCCCTACTAGATTTCCTGCACATATTAGGGCTATGTGACCCTAGCTCTCCAATCCTTCCTTCGATCCTTCTCTTTTTTTCTCAACCCCACGGATCCTGGTCCAGAATAGACTATATTTTAATTAGCAAAACCCTTCTCCTGGTCTCTCCAATCTGGTATCGGAACGATCGTGCTCTCTGATCACAATTGTTTGGAGAAGATTTCCCCAGACCCGAATTTCCAAAGGGACACTATCTGAAGCTTAATACTCAGCTCCTTAAGGATCCCAAACAGTGACCCATATCAGGACCCTCATTTCTCTCTTCCTTGAGAACAATCTCGGATCCACACCAAGATTTGACATCATCTGGTGCTCCTAAAATGCTATCTTAGAGGTGAATTAATCAAACTCGCCTCAGCGAAGAAACTAGATAATCTCGGGCTTCCCTACTAATGAACAAAATCAAGGAGCTGGAAAGCTCTCACTTCCCTTCCTCTCCTTTGTCCTCTCTCGAAGCCCTCTTGGCAGTCAAAAGCGAATATGCTGACCTTCTTAAAGAAAAAGCTGAATACTGCCTCTTCAAGACTCAAGCCAAATATATTGAGCATGAGAGAAGGCCGGCAGGCTCTTGGCTTTAAGACTGCAGTACACTAGAAAGCTCCAGAATAATCCCGCCTTACAATCCCCGCTGGCTCCATTAAAACTTCTCCCAGAGAAATTGCACAGATTTTTGAGAATTACTATAGGAATCTTTATAGTGTACCTTCCTCTCCTTCCTCTTTCTCAGACATTTCAGCCTATTTAGCACATCTTGACATTCCCCAACTTTTGCCCTCCCATAAAGATACCCTGACCGCCCCTATCTCACTCTCTGAAATAGAAGAAGTTATCGCCTCTATGACTCCTGATAAGGTACCCGGTCCAGATGGGTTTCCCTCAAACTTTTACAAAGTTTTCTCCAAAGAGCTTGCCCCTTTACTCCTCAAACTATATTATTATCTTTTCTCTTCCACCACCATGGATCCCACACTTCTCGAGGCCACCATCATCCTAATTCTTAAACCGGATAAAACTCCCACCGATCCGGCGAGCAATAACCGACCCATATCTCTCCAAAACTGTGACATGAAAATTCTCTCTAAGGTCTTGGCGAGCGGATTAAGAAAATCTGGACCCATCTCCTTAGCCCAGAGCAGGTCGGTTTGTACACTCTCGTTCCCCATCAGACCACCTCAGAACCCTCTCTCATATACTCCTCATCTACGCCCTATCATCCCAACTCCCAATAGCTAATTTGCTAGGCGCAAGAGAAAGCATTCGACAGAGTGGATTGGTCTTTTCTCTGAGCTACGTATGACCAAGATGGGCTTCCCAATTTCTTTTCTCAAATGGATCCAGGTTTTATACAACTCCCCTTCGGCCAAGATATATTGTAATGGTGTTTTCTCCTCACTGTTCCAGCTTCATACTGGTACCAGACAAGGATGTCCTCTCTCACCCTTTTTGTTCAATTTGCATCTCGAGCCCCTTCTTATTAAGCTTAAGTCCTCCCCACTTATTCAAGGCTGTCTGGTGCATCAGCATGAGTTAGTCCTCTCAGCCTATGCTGATGACATACTTCTACATGTTACTCACCCCACTACTTCCCTAGGACATGCACTGCATCTCAACAGTCAATACGGTAACCTCTCCCAATATAAACTGAATATATCTAAATCTGAAATATTCCTTTAAATACCTATACATACAAGCAGATCTTACTAAATTTGGCATGAGATGGTCCCTAAATCGATTAAATACCTAGGCATTCACTTCCTCAGACCCTTCTTTACTCAGAAAGCTCAATTTGGATAACCTCAAGACCCATATCCAGCAAGATTTGCTAAGATGGTCCAACCTTCCTATTTCCTCTGGGGTAGGATTAATATTATGAAGATGAATATTCTCCCCCGTATCTTCTATCCTCTTAACTTACTAGGTCTTTGGCTGCCGCTTTCTTATCTACAACAGTTTCACGCAATTTTCTTGAAGTTTGTCTGGCGAGGGAAGGCAGTTCGGCGTTCATTTCTTAAATTATCTCTCCCCAGGCACAAAGGGGGTCTTAGACTTCCCAACCTCTTATTGTACTACTGGACCGCCCACCTCTCCAAACTAGGTAGATGGTTTCAACCCATCCTGATCCTTTCTCCCGATTTGGCTCCAAATCGAAATTGATCCTTTGGGTCAAATTGAGATCCCTATGCAATTTTTATATACTCCCACCTCGGTAACTTCGCGAGTGGATAACTGACCAAACAATTCTCATCCCTTAAATCTCTTCCCAATGTCATATTTTCTAAACATTTCTCCTAAAAGGAACTGGCGCAGCCTATCATCCTTAACCCCAATATTAAGCTGGGCAACCGATGATTGCTCCCGAGTGGCTCCTACAAATTAAAGAAACTAACTTAGAACACTACTACGATCAAGGATCCCTCCTCTCATCATCTGATATCCTAGCTAAATTCGGCATTCCCAATAATAAGATTTTTAAGGTATATCAATTAAGGCACCTTATCGCTGCGAAATCTGACTCACAGTTTAGAGAACCCAAGGTGCATCCTTTTCTCTCTCACATCTTTACCCTCGCTTCTAAACCATATTCCATTTCACTAATATACTCTTTCCTACTGGATTACAAATTTCCGAAACCTATCGCAGGTTCTAGCATCTGGCTTTCCTTACTCCCAGATTCCACCCTCAACTGGTCCCATATCTGGAAAGACCTGCACAAATACCACACCCAAGACAGGCTTAGACTTACCCAATATTATATTTTGAATAATATGTATTACACCCCTAAGAAACTTTTCCGGCTTAGAAAGCTAACTCTTTCCCTCTGTTCCAGGTGCTCACACAGTGAAGGGAATTCCCTACATATTTTCTGGTATTGCAATAAGGTAGCCCCTTTGTGGTCCGCCATTCATGACAACCTAGACCCCCTACTTGGTTTCACCAACCTTTTCACTCCTGAAATTTGTATTCTAGGGGATTACTCTGGCATAGACTGTTTAGAACGTCGATATCACATCGCCCTTGTGTCTATAGTGGTTAAGAGACTAGTTCTTAAGCACTGGACCGACCAACTGACCCTGACTTATTCTGAATGGTTGACTGAGCTCTCTGCCCATCTTAACATGCAAAGGCTGATAGCTAGTTCACGTAATCGCATGGACCTGTTTCATAAAAAATGGGGCAACTTATATACGCTATATTTGCACCAATGATCTCCTGGCTTCCTCTCTGATGCCCACTGTGGTTTCTTCCTTCTCCTTTTCTTTCACATCTGCTTTCTTGGATCTTGAAGGCAGGATTGAGTTCTGAGATATTTATGAACTCGCTAACAATATTAGTTACATAGTTGTGTGGCACACTTTGTGGGGGGGGGTTGATGTGGTTTCCTTTTTTTTTTTTTTTGGGTAGGACATGTTTGCGTTTGGGGGGGAGATGGGGTTCCCTATGTTCCTTTTCTCTTCCTTTTTCATTATACCATGTATGGATACCTGGCATAACCTATGTAATGATTTTGTTTATTTTCACTTTGTCAAAATCAATAAACTTGAATTTCAAAAAAAAAAAAAATACCACACACAGTTTAATCTGGTTCAATTTCAGTTGCTTACCATCTATATCCCCCCTTCCCACTGGTCGCCCCAGAAAAAGGGACTTTTAGCCCCAGTGGGCCTACCGGGTCAACAAAATTCAATAAATAAATAAATGAGACCCAGCATCCGCTACATCGAGAGGGCTTGAATCGAGTCGGTCTCTCTGATGAAGTGGGCCATCTGAAGGATGTCACTTCTTCTGTCCTCCGGAAGAAAGGCTTTTGTGCTGGAGGTATCCAGAAATGCTCTTATGAAGAGGAGCCACTGGGAGGGCTGTAGCTGTGACTTTCCAAAATTTAGCAGGACTCCCATGGACGTGAGGAATTTTGAAGCTGTAGTTTCTTGTCTGGAGGGACTTGCTAGAAGCTAATCGTCGAGATACGGGAACACCTGAATTCTGGGCTTCTGGAGATGCGCTGAGAGCACTGCAAAGCACACTGTAAAGACTCGAGGTGCCCAGGATAGCCCAAAGGGCAGGACTCTGAACAGGCAGTATTGACCTAATCCCACAAATCTGAGGTATTTGTGGTGGTTTTGGTGTATGAGAACATGCTGATAGGCATCCTGCATGTCCAGCCAATCGATCTGATGAATCAGAGGTAAAAGTGTACTGAGTGATATCATCTTGAACTTTTCCTTTTAAAGGAATTTGTTCAACTTCCTGAGATTGAGAATAGGGCACATGCTGCCTGTCTTCTTTAAAACTAGGAAGCAATGGGAGTAGAAAATGAAAATTACATACCTACTATAATTCTTGATCTTTCTGTGTATCTTCACTGTTCATCACATGTGGGTAGTGGCCAGATGTCACTACCCTGAAGGAGCTTTTTTTTTGATGGGCGAAGCCGACGCACTTATGGTGCAGCCCTCGAGGCAGATACACTGCATGGCGCTCGCAGGTTGGTCGTTAGGTGTCGTCGACCCCACCCTCCTGCCAGTTCTGAGTCTTGGTAGAGTAAGAAGCAGGGTTGGGAGGGACAAGGAAGTCCAAGGGACAGACAAAGGAAAAGATATGTGAACTAAAAGGAGAAATAAACAACTGACAGGACAGATGAGGGAGAGAAAAGAAAAACTAAAGGGACTGGAATTTGGGAGGGGCCCCAATCTCTAGAAGAAGGAAAGGGAAGGGAAGGAAACATTAAGTGGGAGGGGAGTGGAAAACTCCAGGCTCATGGTCTGATCCCTGATTTGAGATGGACTTACTGCCCAGGAGTAGCTAGTGTGGCTAGAATGTCAAAATTCAAGGCACAGGAATTTTTGACAAACGTACTCCAGCTGAACGACTTCAAGGTTGTAAGGAGATAGGAGAGGGACCAGGAACCAAGGGTTGCCCTCTCCCCTGACCAACAAAAATAAGGGTAGGGGAGAAACCCCCCACTTCTTAAAACAAGGAAAAGGATTAGTCCCAAAGGACAAGGACTGAGGGGAGGAGAGAGAGGGGGGGCAGCCACCAACACCCCACCCCAAAGGGGTGGAAGCCAAAGCCAATGAGGAGGACAGCCCCCCCCCCCGAATCCTCCTCCACCAGAAAAGGTAAGACTCTGGAAGCTACCTCGCTGGTGTCGTAGAATGCCCTCGCTTGGTGCCTTGCTAGCTCCAGGCCCTGTACAGAGAGTGCAATGGCTTGTCTGGTTACCTCCGAATCAGGCAGGGAGGCTAGGAGCTGACCTAGCCTGGACCACAAGAACCTATCACAGGAAGCACAGTGGGCCTGATGCGCAGCAATTGACAGCAACAACCATGCCAAGTAGAAGGTCCTCCTCCCCCAGAAGTCAAAATCTGCAGAGTCTTGATCTGGGGGCCTGTCACGGTGAAGGACATGAAGCCCGACAGGAATGTCCAGTTGCATCAGTCCTGACAAAGGGTGAGGGGCACAATACCTCTGGCTCAGATCCCTAGGCCTGGGACTCCAGAAAAGGGACACTGCCAGAACTGCAGTGACGCCTCCTGAAAAGAAGCAGGCCAGGCAGGCACCACAAGGGTGGCCGCACTGAAGTCGCCTAGAAAGGCACGCATCAAATGCTCAGGATTGTGCTGAGTTGGGAGGGAGTGATACGAAGGTCTTCCAACATCCTCGTGAGGAAATGCTGATACTCAGCTAGATCAGCAACAGAGGAGATGTGGATGGAAGGTTCCTCTCCTCCAGAAGAGGAAGATGAGGAGGTGGATGACTTCGGAGATCCAGGAGTCGGCTGCTCTGGGGAAGGGTGGAACACCCGGTCATCCATAGCCCTATGTGGGGATGTGAGCAGCTGCAACTCTGAATTGCTCCCAGGTGAGAGGCCCCCTAGCACCAGAAATACCCGGGAGAGAAGGAGATGGTGACAAAGGAATGGGGGCCAGATCCACTACAGAATAGGGACATCCTCTGTCTGGGCAAGAGAGCCCACCGAAAGTCCCCAAGGGTAGAGCAGTTCCAGAGAGCCCAACAGCTGATCAACCACGCTGGAACTGCCTAGACGTGCCCTGAAGAATCCCCCCCGTGAGGTGACCGGGACCGTGTGAGCCCAAATGGATGATCCATGGCCTCCAAAGAAAAGGGCACTCTCAAGGAGACAGAGAAGGAAAGACCAGGATCTGCACTGCAGCTCCTCCCTGAACCTGGGTGGGTCCCAGAGAAAGGCTGCCATGTCAAACTCAGGCTCCTCGACCCCTCTGACTTTGAGGGAGCCCCCCGCCTTGAGAACACCAGCCTAGGCAGCTAGCAACTCTGAGCAGCCCCTGAGGCAACCACCCAGGGTGCAGCACTCTCCCTTCCATGAGTGCCCTGGTCGACCCTAAAGTTGGGCGATCCAGGCATACCACAGGAAGGGGGTGCCCCAGCTCAGGGAGCCGAAAATCCACAAAGTCCAGGATGCTGGGTAATGGCTGCCTGCTGGTCAGAGCCCCTGACCCTAGACCCTGGGACCACTGCCCGCTCCTCAGAGGAAGGCTGGGTCTGGACCACTGAAGTATCTACCGAGGTGCCCATGGAAGCTGCAGACTCCAAGGAATCCAGCAGCCAGTTCGGATCAGACCTGGAATCAATCTCTGAAAAAGAGGAGACTGAGGCCCAATGCCAGACCACCTGCAGGCGCCTGCTCCTAGCAGGACCGAAAGAAGTGCCAATCTCGGGCCCCGCACCACGATCGGAACCAACCTCCTCCCCGGCACCGCGAATGGCGCTGGAGGAAGAAATGGCCCTGACCACAGCACCGAGGCCGGAGTTGACACCAGATACGGGCTGCCCCCGCCCAACAGCGCTGTAAATGGCACCGAGTTGCCACCAGTGTCGAGAAAGAACAGCACCACCCACAGTGCTGTCACCTGCCACAGTGCCGTGAACAGCACTGGAGCTGGACATGGCGCCATCTCTAGTCTCAGCAATGTGAACGGCGCCGAGACCAGAAACGGTCACAGAAGGCTCTGTGCAACTTCCCACGGCACCGTCACCGCCATCAATGCCTGAACAGCGCCATTTGGTGGACTGGTGCCGACCACAGCACCATCAGAGCCCACAGCGTCGAGGCCCAAAACGGCATAGACGGATAGCATCGAGGATGACGCAGGCCCCAGGACATGACACCGGGGTAGCCTTCACCCCCGAAGGGGCGCCTGCCAAAGCAGTGCCACCCGCCCACTCCCCGAGGGTGGGGGGACAGACTGTGCCTCTTGCACCGCAGAAGGGACCCCTGCCGTGGCAAGGCTAGAAGAGGCGGGAGCCTCCTCCTCTGCGGTCCACATAGAACCAGGAGGGAACCTGGAGGAAAGGCCGAGAGACAGCAGCTTGGCCTGACGAGTGCGCATCCGACCTTCGAAAGTCATTAGGGCTCATCCAACTTTCCCCGCGTGCTGCTCAAGAACTCGACGCCCCATGTAAAAGCAGGCGTCGCACAAATCCATGTCGTGAAGCAGGTCAAGACACGTAAGGCAACGATCATGCTGGTCGGTAATGGAATATTGACGGCCGCACGGGCAATGATGCATGGGAGGCCACTCTGTTTTAGAGGACTTTTTGTCCCCCCCGTACCAGACATGGTCGATGATAAAATAAGGTAAAAACAGACTCAACATTGCTGTAATAATAAAAGGGAAGGCCTTACCAGTCAACGGCATCGAGTAGGTGGTGAAACGGAACCGGCGGAGATTTGTTTTCAACAGGAAGGCTGAACAAAACACTCGGCTGAGTTGTGATGAAGATCTTCAAGCTGAGCTCCACATGAGGTGTGACCTCTACAGAGGGAGACGAAGAACTGGTGGGAGGGCAGGGTCGACGACACCTAATGGACAACTTGTGAGTGCTACGCAGTGCATCAGCTCCGCCCATCCCAAAACAAAAAGCTCCTGTGAGATCGTGACCTCCAGCCACTACCCACATGTGATGAATGGTTAAGACTGTCACAGATTAGATCTTGTGTTCCACTGATCCAGCGGGACTACTTCTACAGCCCTGTTGTTTAGAAGGCCTTGAATCTTGGAAGCAAGAAGGTCTGACTGCGAGACAGACAGCTTGGGCTGTCATTTAGGTGGGTGATCTGTAGGGGTTTCTGAAAGATTTAGAGAGTACCCCTTGCAGATTATCCTAAGAACCCACTTGTCTGATGTGACTGACTTCCACTGGCTGTAGAACTGAGTCAGAGCCGCCTGGTGGCGCTGAGGGTTGAGGCGCTGGACGCTACACTGCCACTGCCGCGGCCCAGGTTCGGAACGGACTCGGGCGCCGGGTCGGTCGGGGAGAGGGAGACTGAGCGTCCCAACGGATGCCTCCTCAGGGTGGAAACCAAGAACGCATCCGTTTCTGCATCCCTTCCATAGTCGGTGGAAGCACCAGCATCAGGAAGGGATGGAGGTGGCTCGATGACCGGAGCCGGGAAGAGGATGTCGCAGAGCATGAGAGGCGGCGCGGCGTCAGCACGCCACCACTCGGGACGACGTCCCCAAGCGCGACGCTCAGGGGTGAGAGACCAAGGGGGAAAAAACGGAAAAACCCCTCCGGCAGCCCTGGATGAAGGCCGCTCCAGTACCACCCGGGCCACCGACAAGGGACAGACCCCACTGTGCAAGGAGAAGAAGAGGAGGCACTCTAGGGGCAGATCCCAAGGTAGGTGACTCGGGGGACATGAGCGGATGGAAGGAGTGGGCTCCGGAGGTAGATAGGAGGATAAAAAGGAAAGTAAAAAAAAAGAACTGAGTCAGATACCCTCCTACTGCTGAGGAAGAGCCCCCTCGGACAGCTGAGGTGGGCTTGGGGCCGGAGTCTCAGAGAGTGGTACTAGGCGCTTTGGGGCCCTGTGCCTTCTGCTGCATTTTCTTTTGCAGCTGGGGGGGGTTTGATTTCTGTTAAGGCCCCCTCTGCCTTTACCAAGAAAGGACTGACGGTTATGAAACTGACACCAGTTCCCGCCCTGTTGAGAGCTGTGGATGGCGGTCTGGCCATTTTGATAGTCGTTCTGGTTTTCTGTGTGGTCTCTAGCACCTACTCAACCTGAGGACCAAACAGGTAACTACCATCAAAAGGCAAAGCCATAACTCTCTGCTGGATATCATTTGTGAATCCCGACGTCCGCAACCAAGAGTGGCGTCGGGTGCATATACCGTCCGCTACTGCTCTGCAGGCAGTGTCAAAGGCATTCATGGCAGCTTTAAGCTGCTGGTTATTAGATTCAATGCCTCTAGTAATGGTTTGAAGAAGCTCTGTGTTAACTTTCGAATCTGGGAGAGCTTCTACTGTGGCCTTAAGCAAATGCCAGAGTGTATACTCTTACTGAGAGAATTAACCTTGGTTTATTTTTTTTTATTTATTTAGCTTTTGTTTACCAGGTAAGCACGCTAGACAGTCAAGTACCTATTTTCAGGTGCAACCCGGGAGAATTACAAAGGTCCAGGCAATAATAATTCAGAGGCAGGGTAAATAGCAATCAACAAGGTACAGTCGGAGAACTCAGGCCAATATACAGAGACAAGGTAGCAGCAATCAACAAGTTACAGACTGGTATGGGCAGAGAGCTACAGCCAGGTATCGACAGAGATCAAATATAAAACAAATACAGTGTAAGGTGTGGCAATCTCAATGAGGCAGTCAAGGACGCAAATCAAAGAAACAGCAGGGCAACCCGGGAGAATTACAAAGGTACAGGCAATAATAATTCAGAGACAGGGTAAATAACAATCAACAAGGTACAGTCAGGTACAGTCAGAGAACTCAGGCCAATATACAGATATAGAGACAAGGTAGCAGCAATCAACAAGTTATAGACAGGTATGGGCAGAGAGCTACAGCCAGGTATCGACAGAAAACGAATATAAAACAAATACAGTGTTAAGGGCGTGGCAGTCTCAATGATGCAGTCAAGGAAGCAAATCAAAGAAACAGCAGGGTATTTTTGAGGAGAGCACTAAGCTGCACACAGTCAGTCGTAGATGGGCGCTAGGCGCACCGTGGGGGTGGAGGGGTTGCTAGCAATGCGCATGCCCAGGGTGGAAGCAGCAAAGACTTGCTTTCCCTAAGTGTCGATTTTGTGAGATTCCTTGTTTATCAGACATGCCGTAGATTCTTGCGGAAGAACGGCCTTGTCATTCTCTGCCAGGACAACTATGGCATCAGCAAAGGCTTGCGAGGCCAGAATGGGCCGATCCTTGGGAAGGGCATATTTCCCATCTATGGACTTAGCCAGAAGATCAGGATCAGGCTCAATATCATCTCCTACTAATCTCAAAGAGACTGTATAGATAGGAAAGGGAGGGAAAAGAGGAAGAGGAGGAGCAGCATGAATCAGAGTTGAAAACCACAGCGTCACATGCGGCACCACAGGCGCTCCCGTCGCCAAGAACACAGGTGGCGGATGCAGCATCGGCACCAGAGGAGCTGGACCAGAGGCTCCCAACTCGCTGAGGAAAGACTTAGAAATTCAGCAGGAGATAAAGGCACCGGTGTAGACCCCTGCACCACAGCCCTATGAGGGGGAAAAACACCAGAGTATGGCATCAACAGCAACGAAGAAGGCGCCGTACAACTAGGAAGCCCCAACTGCCCTGCCTGCAGGTCCGAAACTGAAAGGCCCAAAGGTCCTGGTGACAGGCTTGCTGGCTTGGGCAGATAGGACAGCTGACAAACCCATTGCTCCATAAGAGCAGCCCAATGGTGAAACTGCTCACCGAAGGACTCCCACAGGGGGTTGGGAGGGACTCTGTTGTTGGGGATGCTAGTCACCAGAAACAGAAGCCACAGGAGACAGAGTCGGGTCCCTGCCGTGGTAACCGATGATCAACGCACAGATGTACCAGAAAGCGACCTTGAGCGGTACCATTTCTTTTTCAACCGGGAGGCCGAAGAAGAACTCGAGGCCGAGCAGTGCAGAGTCCTCAATGTGGCTTGACAATGGGACCGCTTCTTTTTGTGCTTTCAGGAGGATGGCCCATCCCCGAGCACGGACTGCTTGTAGTCAGATCCCTCCTGTAGAGGGCGCGGACCAGACCCAGCCCTGCTGACAACACAGCTTACATGCAAAGTCTCCCTACCGTTACCTGTCCCACTCATGGCTGACTCTGTTGAAGAAGGGCTAAAGACTTCTCTGACGAAAAATGTACTTATTGAACTTATTTACTTATTTTTCTTTAAACTGATACAAAAATAATAAAACTAATCAATACTGAAACTCTATAGCTGTTGTCATATAGACGTGAAGTTTTGACTCCTGGCTGGCGAACGTCGTCGTCACTGAAGCATACTCGAAGGCGGGAAAAAAAGAACTGAGGCGGTTGGAGGATCGACGCTTAGATAGTCATTGCCACACGTGCCGGGCTCGTGGCTCCATCTCGGCACTGGCCCGCCTGAAAAAGTTTGGCTCCCGCTCGGTCCTGGCGCCTCCGGCGTATTCCCATTAGTGTGAATGAGTGGTGGAGACTTTATGTCCAGGAAACTCAGCAGCTACTGTAAAAGATGGAGCTGAGACTTCTGTAGATTCAGCAGAACCCCCACTGAGATGAGGAACTTAAGAGGCAGTTTCCACTGCTTGTTACATCTCCTGCCAGATGAACTGGCAATCAGCTAGCTGTCCAGGTATGGAAAGACTTGGAGACCCAAGTTTCAGGTGTGCTGCGAATACTGCAAAGTACTATGTAAAGACTCGAGGTGCGGAGGAATCCTACAGGGCAGGACTCTGAACGGGTAATACTGCCCAAGCACTCTGAAGTAGAGGTGAAGGTTTGCTGATGACACCAAGATCTGCAGCAGGGTGTATACCCCGTAGGGGATGGAAAGGATGAGAAAGGACCTGGAACAGTTGGAGAGATGGTCAGCTGCATGTCAACTAAGGTTGAACTCAAAGAAGTGCAAAATCATGCACGTCGGGAGCAGGAACCCTGGAGCAAGCTACAGGCTGGGGGGAGAGCTGTTGGCAGTTACTGAGGAAGCAAGGGACTTGGGAGTCATAATCACAGATGATCTGAAGGTTACAAGGCAGACAGCCAAGGCGGTGGGGAAGGCCACTGGGATGTTGGCGTGTATTGGAAGGGGAATCACAAGCTGAAGGAGGGAGGTGATAGTTCCACTGTACAGGACCCTGGTGAGGCCTCACCTTGAGTACTGTGTCCAGTGCTGGAAGCCACACCTTCGTAAGGACATTGACGAAATAGAGATGGTGCAGAGGAGGGCGACCAAAATGGTGAAAGGTCTGCATCACAAGCCTTACGAGGAAAGAGTCACAGACCTCAATTTGTACACACTGGAGAAAAGGAGGAAGAGAGGTGAAATGACAGAAATGTTCAAATACCTCAAGGGCATGAACAAGGTGGAAGGGAACAACATATTACAGTTTAAAAGTAGTGCCAGAACAAGAGGGCATGATATGCGACTGATGGGTGGTGGCATAAGGGGTAATGTCAGGAAGTTCTTTTTTACAGAGAGGGTGGTGGATGCATGGAATAGCCTGCCTCAGGAAGCTGTGGCTGCCCATACGGTGGCAGGCTTCAAATATGCATGGGACAGATATAAAGTAATATTAGAGATTGGAAGAAAAAGCTAAAGTCAATGACCAGATAGAGTTACTGGCCGCCTCATCAGGTAACATAGAAACATAGACTTTGACGGCAGATAAGGACCGCTAGGCCCATCTAGTCTGCCCATTCTAGCTGCAAAGGTTAGTGCATAGTGGGGGAAGGGTGTTAATGGTCTGGCCAGGTCTCACTCAGCCAATTGACTGGAGACAGAGCTGAATCAGGTTTGAGGTGTTAGCTGCTTTGTCTTCTCAGAAAGAACTGGAAGGGGACAGGATCAGTTGTGGTCCAGGACAGTAGCTGCTGCTTGTCGTTTTCACAGGGTTCTTGTGGATTTTACTTGGTAGAAGGTTAGTTCTTTTCTTTCTTACTTCTAAGGGGCTAGCAGGGTATTGTTTTGGGGACTGCTGGAAGTTTGAAAACTGATTTGGTGGCTGTAAGTGGGCTCATTTTGTGGATGTTTCACTGTGTAACAGGCTGCGCTGGTAGAGGCCTATTTCTTCTGATTTAAAACCTATTTGGTGGGATTTGCTTGGAGATGGTTATTTGAATTGGAGACCTATATCTGTTAATTTCAAGCCTATTTTGATGTGTTGTTAGTGAAGCTGATTAAATTGGAGACCTGTTTCCTTTGGCAGCAAACATATTTTGGGGGCTTTGAGTTGAATTTTGATTCCTTTTTAGGTAGCATAAATGGAATGACTGGATGGGCCTGGCGGCCATTATCTACCGACAATATCTATGTACCTGTGGTGACAGAGGTGCACTAGTATGTGCTGGTATGCATCCTGCATATTCAGGAAAGCTAACCAATCCTGAGGTTTCAGGAAGGGAAGAAAAGATCCCACAGAAATCATCTTGAGTTTTTCTCGATCCATGAATTTGTTCAGATTTCTGACGATGTACATGAAGTGCACTCAACGTCGGGGAAAAAAGGAATTGAGGCGGTTGGAGACTAGCACTGAGGTAAGCCTTGTGCTGTGAGGCACTCCTGTGGCACCATGCATGTGCACCGCTTGCCTCAGCGCCAACTCCCCCTCAAAGGTTTTGACCCCTGTGGGATCCTAGTGCCTCTGGCCTAGACCAATTAGTATGAATAAATGGTGAAGATACATTCCTGGAAGATTAGGTTCATTTCTTTTTGTGCTTCCAGGACTGGACTCCCCCCCCCCCCCCAAACCAAGCACGGGCTGGCCAATGAACAGAACCCTTCCCTGATAGGGAAACTGGACCGGACACAGCTCCACTGCCAGAGCAACCTGCCTGACTAGGCTCTCTACTATCCTCCTTGGCCTTCGCCTTTTGATTCTGTAGGACTGAGAAAAACTGACAGGAATATTTTTGCAAAATATTTTATACATTTTGTAAAAACTCTGAACTGACACACACAAAAAAAAAACTCTACCTTTAAACGCTAAAACTGATAAGAACCGAACACTGTTGTTGTACAGACATGAAGTTCTGACTCCCAGCAAGTGAGCAACATCATCACTGGTGTGCACTTGACGGCAGGAAACAAGGAACTGAGGCAGCTGAGGGTCAGTGCCGAGGTAAGCCTGTGCCTGTGAGCTAGCTCTCATGCAGATGAGCATAGTCCTCCTGAAAGTTCTGGCTCCCACAGGATCCTAGCATCTCTAACTCATACCCACAAGTTGGATCCAGGATGATCTGGGTGTCCCAGTGGATGCCCTCCTTCTCCAGGGAGGCAGAGCCGTAGTTTCTGCTGTACTTCTGCCACCAGGCTGACCACTGGGGGCAGTGCAGTTGGAGATGATAGTGGTTGAGGGAGGAAGAGGATGCAGACTGGCTCCAGGGTGCCTGCTGACACACTCCTGCGAACCTGTCTCCAAGTCCTCATCATTTATGTACTGCAGCAGAGTGAAACAATCGAAGGAAAAGCCTCCAATGAAGCAAAAGGGATGGAGGTACCCTCGGGGCCCAGCCAAACGACTGACCACTACCTCCTGGTACTGAGCAGTCCTGGCCAAAGCTGACCCAACCATGAATGGTTAAGTCTGGTGTAAGAGGAGATGGATAAGAGATAGACTCGCAGAGTATGGGGCTCAGGTGCTCAGAGGCCACTTACTTGTTGAGTGCAGGAGCGTAAAAGAAAATAACTGGTTGCAAAGTGGTCCGAATATGAAAACATATAGTAGGTTAAAAGGTAGCGTAACTTAATGGTTCGGAAAGCAGAGCTGTGAACCTGGAAAACATTAAAATGCAACCTCTGACACACAGCAAAGACTAATGACCATTTCAAATAAGGGGAAAACAATAACAAACACAAAACAATCTGAAATAATACTGCACCTGTTTGACCAATAGTTTCAGGAGAGGCTTTTTCCAAAATGCCTGTTGGATCAGAGATGAGGGAGTAGAAGTTCAGTAACTTATACATGTTTTGCCAGCACTCTGCAGAAGGCTCACTCTGCTCAGACACAGTAATTGAATCAGAGTCATCCATATGAATTGTCATGTGATCCACCACATCTTTTGATCCTTTCCGGGAGATCTTTGAAGTTCTCCTCTCAGGCCTTCCTAATGAATTCTTGTTCCGAGGTTCCTTTTTGTTGTCACTGGGGACTCGCTTACCCTTCCCACTGTTTCCTCTGTTGACCCCGTTGAGACTGCCTCTTGAGCTGCGACTGAAGTCAGAGGAACGGAAGTCACGGTGTTTACGGGTCTTAAAGGTTGGGGTTGGAGAGGCAGATCCTGCTGTGTACCTGCTGAGCTTTATGTCCGTCTGAGTAGCTTTGATGTCATCTATCATGGTACTAAATTGATGAATGAGACGCACCAAAGCCATGTCTACGTGCTGACTGATAGACTGGCATGAGATAGTGAAGTTACAATGGAAGGTATTGTAATGGCGCCTGTTCAGATCATGAAAGGAAAGGGCGTTGGTGGAGTTTTGGGGTGTGCACATTGATTTCTCCATTACAACAGCATTAATGCTGAAGGTTTCAAACATCAGTGCTGGTTTGAACTCAAGTGGAGGAAGGTTGATGGTGCCTTGCCTGTGAAACAAAAACATTAACTCATTTAAAAGGAAGCAGCATTTGAAAAACTTGTGGATCTTTACTGAATAAATATTGTCCACATCACATAAAACACTTCAAAACAAGAAAACATTTCATGTAACAATTCTAACATTTTTTCTCACACAAAAGGAATGTTTCTTACCGGAAATTATAAACAGTAGTTTATCAAAACTGCAGATGTTCAAGAATACCTTCTCCATAGAGCACCACACTTTGGTCCGAGGCTGGAGGCGCTAGGATCCTGCAGGAGTAAAACTTTTAGTCAGGGCACCAACCAATGGAACTGACACCAGTGCATGGGGTGTAATGGCAGGGGGTTCGACAGCAGGAGGGAAGAATTGATACTACCTCGCGATAGATCACTGGTGACATCACATTTGGAATACTGTGCCCAGTTCTGGAGTCCACACCTAAGAAAAGACAAAGACAGGCTAGAGACTGTGCAGCATAGGGTGACTAAAATAATTCAGAGCCAGCAGGGCAGCTCTTAGGAGAATCAGCTAAAGGTGCTGAACATGTACTCACTAGAGACCAGAAGGTTGAGAGGCGATACAATAGAGACCTTCAAAGTTGCTGAAAAGAATGAACCAGGCAGAGTGTGAGGAAATATTCAGCAGGAATGGCGAATCAAGAAGATTGGGACATGAGTGGAAGCAGAGGGCATGTAGGCGGACTTGAGAAAGTTGTATTTTATAGAGAGAGTGGTTCAGCTGTGGAACAGCCTACCAATGGAAGTGGTAGGTGCAAGAACCACCAATGGTTTCAAACACCACTGGGAGTGAGTAAAAGGCTTAACAGTCACACAGGGGGAAGCAGTAGGGCAAGGGAAGTAGGCAAGGGCAATAATCCTGACTAAACAATAGGTCCCGGGGTAGGACATGGTAAAACAAGGCAGACTGGATGGACCGATGGTCATCTTCTGCCAACATTTTCTATATTCCTATAATACCGCGCGCCCTGTTGAGTAACTACTGCTGATGCCTTAACAACCTCCGTTCTGTTAGCAGGAAGAGTGAAAGTGAAAGACAAGCATATGCTTGCAGTAGGACACAGAAAACAAAAAGGCTTCAGAGTAAAAAGAAACAAATGACACAAACCACCAAACAGAAAGTGAGGGAAGAGCCTCCCTCTCCAAGAAGTGACCCCTTGAATGCACAACAGGTTGTATACACAAACCTGGAGGAAAACTCAACCCAGGGCTATGATCCAGAAGCCCCCAATGAGGGAGAAAACACCCTCGATAATAAAGAGGTCTGGGACTCGAGACAGCTGCTCTTTGAGTGATATCAACAAAGGTATCCCAAGCCCGGGTGCACAGCAGCAGTCAAACTGCCTATATTCAGCACCATGGCAGATCCCGTTGGAAAAATATTTCTCTGGAAAGAGTGGGACTGTAGGTGTGGAAGAGCAGATGTAAGCAATTCACAGTATCCAGATCTCTAAGACACAAAAGGGATTACGGTGAAAAAAAAACAGGAGGCATTCCACTGTAGAGTACCAACAGAGACTAGCCTTGGTGACAAGGGGGGAAAAATCAGACTATTGAAACACTTCCATTAGTACCCCACAGGCAATGAAAAAGATGACCAGTTAGGAAAAAATAGGATTGCTTAATAAAAGAACGGAATTATTTATGTATTTCTTTTTTTAATTCTTTGGTAACCAGGTAAGGCACACTAGGCACAAGTGCCTGCTTTCAGGGGCAACCTGGATCTCCAGTGCCTATCAAAGGACTGCATGTGAGCAATATCAGTATTTTTTTTCTTCGAATAAACTGAACATGGTAGATGATAGGGACACCAATAAAAGAGAACTGTGGCTTAGTCCTCATTAGAGAAAATCTGACATGAAATGACACACACCCTGGGACTCAGAATCTCCAAAAGTACCGGCAAGTAAAACAACCACTGAGGGTGTGACACTAAGCAGCCACATTGCCATTTCCGTCAGACAGTTATAGCAAATGTGTCAGAATTTATTGCAGGACTGGGAATCCAATTTAAGAACTGTGCACAGAAAAGAGGGAAAGTTGCATAACAAAAACTTATGGGGCATCCCAGGAACAGGAGGAAAGGGAAGTACCCCGTCTGAAAAAAGAAGACAAAAAAATGTTTTTGTTTGCATTATATATGTTTTCATTTTGCTTTATAATTCTCATGGAGGTGAAAAATGACCAGCAGGTCAAAGAGGCAAAGGTGGGTATTAGCTGCAGACAGAAGGCAAATTAGGGAGACTAGGACAAATTAGTTTGTGAGCTGGTGGTCAGTTTGGCTACTAGTTTTTAATAGCCAAATTAATATTTTTAGTGGCAATCCTTTAGAAATCACTATGTGTACACGTAACCAACTGGCTGGTAACTTTCAAATTCTGGTAGCCAAACTAACTTTTTAGTGACCATCGCATCGGCCACCTGGCTACCCAATTTGTCCCACTCTTATACATCAGTCTAGTGTCCTGCAATGTGTGGTAAGACCTGGTCACAGTAATGGGTCTTCTGGGTGCTGGGGTCAAGAGAGACGTGAACCATGTCATGGAGTGATCAAGTTCTTTATGAGATCCAACTGGAGCATGGTAATGAGTCTGGAGGTCCTTTGGGACAGGAGGTGTGGAAAAGGGATGTCTCCAGACCACCACGATAGCTATTTCCAGAGCAGGACGCCAGTGGGGATCACTACTGTGTCCATACAAGGCATTCCTGAGAAGCCCAGTGGCACAACATTATGGTTACTGTCAACAAAATAGGGACATTCCAGTGCTTCTCATATCTCCCTAAAAAAAGGAAAATTACGTACCTACCGTAATTCTTGATCTTCTTGGACGAGTCTCCACCACTCATTCACACTAGTGGGATTGGCGCCGGAGGCACTAAGACCCATCGGGAGCAAACTTTTTGCTGGAGGGTCGGCGCGAGAGACGGCGCCGCGAGACACGGCGCCGCGAGCAGCGGCTCGATCGGTAATGACCATCTCGGCGACGACCCTCCAACCGCCTCAGTACCTTTTACCAAGGAGGTGCAGCGCAACCAACGAAAAGGGTAACCCAACATTAAAAACGGACATAAGATAGTCCGTATGACCCGTGTAAGAAGGGTCAGCAAAGAAGTCTCCGGCCTAAAGATTTGAGGGTGAAGACCAATACAGCGGTGAGCTCGGGGGATGGAGGGTGGCGTGTGAATGAGTGGTGGAGACTCATCCAAGAAGATCAAGAATTACAGTAGTGCGTAATTTCCTATCTTCCTGGACATAAGTCTCCACCACTCATTCCACTAGTGGAGAGTACCAAGCTGATAATCCCCAAAGAGGCTGCAGAAAGCCAGAGCTCACAGCGTCTAAGATAGAAGCCCATTGAGATAGTTCTGCAGAATCACGGAATGCCGCCTGGCATGAACATCCAGTGCATAGTGTAACAATATGCACTGAGCTCCAGGTAAGCGGCGTTGCATATATCTGCAATTGGAACATTGCGAATTTCCGCTAGGGATACAGGACCGCCCTAGTAGAGTGGCGTACACTCTACCTTCTAATTTAACTTGAGCCATGGAATAGCAATGACGAAGGCATGCCACTAACCATGAAGAGATACATCTAATAGCGACAGGTTGACCCAGCCGGTGTCGCTGAAAGAAACGAACAGTTGCTGAGTTTCATAACATCCTTGGTTCTATCTAAATAGAACCAGAAGGCTCTCTTAACATCCAAGGAATGAAGAGCTCGCTCCCTTCATTTTGGAAATTAGCGGTAAGCTGGAGTACCAGAGGTTGGTTCAGATGGAATTCTGACACAACCTTGGGAAGAAATTTAGGATGAGTACGGAGAACTACCTTGTCCTTATGGAATACAGTATACGGAGGGTCCGTAACCAGTGCATGTATCTCAGAGACCCTGCGGGCTGAGGTAATAGCCACCAGGAAGGCAGTCTTCCAGGTAAGAAATTTTAGCTCACAGGTAGCTAAGGGTTGAAAGGCTTCCAGTGAGCATGTCCAGCACCAGGTTAATGTCCCAGGCTGCAACTGGACGCTTAACAGGGGTCTGGTATGGAGAATCCTTAAGAAATCTCTTCACCATAGGTAACTGAGCCAGAGTTAAGGAAGAAACCGGCTCATGGAACGCTGAGATGGCACTAAGGTGAACTTTAACTGTGGAGTATTGAAGACCTAAGTTTGATAGGTCAAAAGATACTCAGAACCTCCAGGAGGACAGGAAAAGGATTCCAAGAGGATTTTGCACACAGAGAGAAAAGCGTTTCCATTTGAGCGTGACGTTTTCGGGTGGCTGGCTTCGAGCAGCCAGAAGGATGTCTGAGACTCTCGAGAGGCGTTGAACCGATTCACTTCTATCTCTTCAGGAGCCAAGCATGAAGGTGAAGTGATTTCAGGTTGGGATGGACCAACGAACCCTGAGTCAGAAGACTGATTTGCAAAGGAAGTGGTCTCGGAGAGGCTGCCAACATACTGTTGAGTAGAGGAAACCATAGTTGCCGAGGCCAGGAAGGAGCAATGAGAATCATCTTGGTCCCCTGAGACTCGAACTTGAGGAGTACTCTCTGGATTAGAGGAAGTGGTGGAAAGGCGTAGAAAGCGTTTTGTCCACCGCAGCCTGAACGCATCCTGACAGAAAATGCCAGGCCCTGGATTTCTGGAGCAGAAGAGAGCAGTTTTGTTGAGTGGGGATGCAAAAGGTCCAGGTCTGGAGTCCCCCACTCTTTGAACAGGGACCGAGCTACGGCTGGATCGAGAGACCACTGTGAGGTCTGCCTCCGTTCTGCTGAGGTGATCTGCTGGGTCGTTTGTATACCTGGCAGATAAACCGCTTGAATCAGAAGACTTGTGCTCCAAGCACCACTCCCACACCTCATTGCTTCCCTGCAAGGAGATAAGAATGAGCACCGCCTTGTTGTTGATGTAATACATCACTGCTTTGTTGTCCGCTTGAAGGAGAATGTTCTTGTGACAAGGACATCCTTCAGAGCTCGGATTGCATAGAGGACCGCCTCATCTCCAGGACATTTATGTGGAGATGAGTTTCAACTGAGTCCATACACCTTGAGTGTGGAGGGAGACAGTGAGCTCCCATCCCATTAGCGATGCATCTGTGGTGATGGAGATCTGATGATCCGGGGAGCAAAGGGAATCCTTCCAGGAGATTGCTCTCTTGAGACCACCAGGTGAGAGACCTTGAAGGGCTCCGTCACCTTGATGGGATAAGACTGGGGTGAGAGGTCGGGGACCACTGAGTGGAGAGCATCCACTGGGTGGTTCTCATGTGCAGTCGGGCCAGAGGGACAGTGAAGACCGAGGACGCCATGAGACCCAACATGCGTTGCATCGAGAGAGCTGTAACCGATTGGTTCTCCCTGATGTAACGGGCCATACGAAGGATGTCGAGTCTTCTGTCCTCTGGAAGGAAAGCCTTCGCTGAAGAGGTGTCTAGAAGCGTCCCTATGAAAAGGAGCCTCTGGGAGGGTTGCAGTTGAGATTTTCCAAATTCAGCAGAACTCCCATGGACGTGAGAAGGCGAGAAGTGGTTGCACGGCTTCAAAGTCCCTTGGCCGGAAGGGCTTGCTAGAAGCCAATCGTCCAGGTAGGGAAACACTCCCGAGTCCGACTTTCCTGAGATGCGCCCGCGAGAACTGCACAACACTTTGTAAACTCGCACGCCGAGGATAGCCCAAAGGGCAGGACTCTGAACTGATAATGCTGACCAAAGCTACAAACCTGAGGAATTTGCGGTGGGTCGGGTGGACGGGGATATGCTGGTAAGCATCCTGCATATCCAGAGAGGCCAGCCAGTCGTGCTGATGCAGCAAGGGTAACAGGGTACCTAGGGAAATCATCTTGAATTTCTCCCTTGGGAGGAATTTGTTTAACTTTCTGAGGTCTAGAATGGGGCGCATCCCCCCAGATTTCTTTGGAACCAGAAAGTAATGGGAGTAGAACCCTGTGTTTCGCAGATGCGGGGGCACCAGTTCTATTGCCCTGTTGTTCAGAAGGCCCTGGATCTCCGGGTGAGGAGATCTGACTGAGAGGCCGACAACCTGGGTTGTCGTATGGGAGGACAATGGGGGTTCCAAGAAATTGAGAGAGTACTCTCTGAATTATCCAAGAACCCATTTGTCTGAGGTTATGGACTTCCACTGGTTGTAGAAGTACATCAGACGACCTCACACGGAGGAGAAGTTCCACCTCGGGCAGAGTGGATGGAACTTGGGCCAACGACTCATAAGGTAGCGCTGGGAGCTTTAGGTCCTAAGCTTCTGCTCGTCTTCTTTTGAGGTTGGGCAGGTTGGCTTTTATGGAAGCTTCCTGCCTCCCTGCCTCGAGAAAGGACTGACGACTATGAAACTGACGTCTGTTCACATGCCCCCGAGAGGGGCAGGCGGAGGTCTGGCCAACTAATGGCCGATCTAGTCTTCTGAGTGGCCTCTAAGGCTTGCTCCACCTGAGGGCCAAAAAGAAAGGAGCCATCAAAGGCAGCGCCATCACCTGCTGCTGAGCATCATTCGTGAAGCCAGAAGTGCGCAGCCAGGAATGCGCCAGTACAAATCCGCGGCTGCTGAGCGAGAAGCAGTGTCGAGGCGTCCATGGCGGCTTTGACCTGTTGGTTATTGGACTCAATACCTCTAATAACGGTCAGAAGAAGCTCTGACTTGGAATCCGAATCTGGAAGAGCTTCAACCATTCTTTCTCATAGTGCCACAGGATATACTCATACTGAGAAAAATAGCCTTGATAACTGGCAACACGCATACTTAGAGTGGAGGCAGCAAAGACTCTCTTACCTAATGTATCAATCTTACCAGACTCTTGTTAATAGAGGTCGAGCTGTAGTAGTTGAGGAAGAACGACCTTGTCATTCTCTGCCAGGACTACAATAGGATCCATAAAGGCTTGGGATGCCAAAATGGGACGATCCTTGGGAGCTGAATACTTCTTATCAATGGATTTAGCCACTGAGGGAATAAGAGCAGGGTTATTCCATACCATTTGAGACAGCGTCTCGAAGGAAGGCTGAATCGGAGGAGTCAAATCCGTAGGGATCTCCGAGCATGAAGATACTGAGTCTTAATATCTTCCCAGGATCGATGTCTGTAGTCTGGAGAGAAAGAGTGGATCCCAGGTTCTTCAACAGAGACTTAAAGGACAGGTCCTCGACCACAGGCTCTGTAGCAAAGAAAGATCCTGTTTCCTCCACTTCATCACCCAACCGAAGGTCTGGTCAGGCTCAACATCATCTCCTGATGGTCCAGAAAGGACTGTTTGGACAGGAAAGGAGTGAAAATTAGAGAAGGAGGAAATGGCAGAAAACAAGGAGAGTCCCCAAGGGCTGCGGGCGCGGAGGCAGCCAAGCAGGCTGAAACGGACACCGAGGCGCCTGGCGCCGAGGAGGCCCCGCCGCGCCCAGCGGCGCCCGCGCCGGCGCGACGCCGCGCGCATGAGCGCCGCCAGGCGACTGACGGCGCGCGAATGGCGCCCAGCGGACGGCGCGCCGAGCAGCAGGCGGCCTTGTGAGCAGGCGCCGCCCGATCAGCGGCACCACCGGCAGCGCGCGGTCATAACCCAGCGCCTGCGCGGCGCCGAGAGACACGCTGGCGCCGCCAGCGGCGCCATAAGCTCAGCTGACCCAGCGGCGCCGACCGCGGCCACAGACCCTGCAGAAAGGCGCGGAAAAGCCCGGGAACCTGGAAAATAAGAGAAGAATACCAGGAGATAAGGGCATCGGTGAGGCCCCTGCGCCCCGCAACCGCTGTGAGGAAACACCTAACGCGAGTCGCTAGCACCGAAGGCGCCCGCAGCGACTAGGAAGGTCCAACCGCCCTACCTGATCGCCCGGAGCCGAGGGGCTCCGAGTAACCCAGCCAGGCAGAAGAACCAACCTCCGAGCCCATCGCTCCCATAAGGGCGGCCACTGATGAAACTGCTCATCTGGAGCCCTACCTATAGGCGGGAGGCTCCGATGTCGAGGCGGCGATTATCGGAAGCTGGCGACTCGAAGAGGAGACCGGCAACTAACAGCGATAACCGACCGTCGACAACATGAACATACCAGAAGGCGACCTCGAGTGATGCCTTCTCTTTTTGACCTGTGGGCGAAGAAGAGCTCGAGGCGGCGGACGGCGAATGCGACCGTTTATTTTTATGCCGGCCGGGGACAGCCCATCCCAGACATCGGACTGACCGTAGTAGGAACCCCGCTGAGGGAGAAGAGGCTGACGGACCCAGCCAACTGACTGAACAGCTTTCTCTGATCTCCCTACGTCACCTGACCTGCTCTTAGTCGACTCCGTCCAGTAGGCGAGACTTCTTCAAGTAAGTTAAATTTAAATATTAGAAAAATTTCGAAAAATAGAATAAAACTAAGCGATACTACTATCGTGATAATGTTACAAAAACAAACTGAAAACTATCGCTAGTTTGAGATTTGACTCCGACTGAAATGACGTCGTCACTGAAGCGCTTTTCGACGGCGGGAAAAAAGAACATGAAGGCGGTTGGAGGTCGTCGCCGAGATGGTCATTACAGCTCGAGCCGCTGCTTCGCGCAGCCCGTGTCTCATGACGCCGTCTCGCTCGACCCTCCAGCAAAAGGTTTGCTCCGATGGGTCTTAGTGCCTCCGGCGCCAATCCCACTAGTGTGAATGAGTGGTGGAGACTTATGTCCAGGAAGATCTGCTGATACATAACACATTCAGATGTGCAGGAGAGATGAACATATGATTTGCTATCCTCTAAAGAGGACACCGAGAGAGAGAGAGAGAGAGAGGAGCAAGAAGCCATCAACAGATGGAGCTGGCAAGTCCTTGAAAAGTGCGAGTCCGTCTCTCTGAATTAACACTCCACGTTCTCTATCAGCTAGTTGTGCTACTGTTGATACAGGGGGCCTGGAGTCCAAAGGGTCATAACCACCCTGTCAAATAAGGATTAAGGCACTTGAGGCTGCAGCTGCAGCCAAACTGGCATAAGTGGCTGGATGATCCATGGTACCATTTCCTCATCCTGGATCTTTTGGCTCATGTGGATGCCTCACCTTAGGGGAGAAGCAGTTAAAGCATCCCAACCCAGAAGCTCCTGCATGGACAGAGGCTTGTAGATGGATGTCCCAAGGGCAGCCTTGGGTTGGATGACAGCTGGCTTATAAGCAACCCTGCTGCAGGGTCATTACCGGATCTGGAATCGATGATGGAGCAGACAGCAATGGCATCGCAAATACAGGTAACGAGCCAGGCCCTGACACTATGTGCAGTGTTGACGCAGATATCTGCACTGACACCGATTCTAAACCCTCACTGGTACCAACTACGGCATCAACAGTGGTGTCAGTGCCAGGGTCCACAGAGAGGCTGGCACCAAAAGCCACACCCCTCCCTGGAGCCGACACAGAGACCAGCATTGCTTTATTTTTTTTGTGTAATCTTTTTTACCTCCTATGACACTCCGGCGCCCCCTCTCCTTCAGGCCTCCTAGTACCTCCACTCCCCCCTGCCATCCTCTTCCCGAGCTCTAATCTCCTGCCACATACTGCAGCTGACCCTCTGAGTTGTTCCGGCATATCCTGTCACCGGGCGGGTCCCCCTCCTCCAAGGGGGAAACCCAGCACTCTATTTTCCTTACTAACTCGGGGTGCTGCTGTGGAGGAGTAGGCTCCTGGAGGTTCCGGCGGTGTGGAGAGCACAGGGGCTGTCATCCGGCAGCCGCCGAAGTTGTTTTCCCGGTTTCCTGGTTGTCCCTTCTGCATCGCTGTTTGTAATGCCCCCGTCTCCATAGGGGCCACTACTTGAACGAGGCTTCCCACCCGACTCCTCCCCAGGAGAGAGGACAGCAGCCCTCTGGACGCTCAATCCTCTCCTTCCCCGGCCAACCCCCGAGACCAGCATTTCCCTTCAGCATCAACATAGAAGAAACAGCTAAAACCAGAGATGTTGACCATGACAACTGAATGGACCAGTGCTGACAGCTACAGTACTGGGGGTGGGTGCTCCCCCTGACCACCCAGAAGGAGTTAGGGTTCCTCCAACACCATTACCAGAGACTTCATCATGACCATAGCCTGTGGGGGAGGGAGAGCTCAGTTCCTCGTCCAACTACTAAGAGCAGGGACTCAGGGAGGGGACCGGGAACAGTCTACGGACCTACCTTATGACCACCTGGTCCTAATCTTGCCACCGAAGCTTAGAACCAGCTAGTTCAGTCTAAGGCACCAATTCTCTAACATCTGGAACTCAAAGGAAAAGCAGACATTGTAGATGTCCTCCATGTTATGGCCATGCCCAAGGCAAGCGAAACATGCCAGTCAGAGAGGATGATACTTCACCCATATTCACAAAAGCGAAAAAGTGGCCCCGTGAACTTAGCTTTTTTTTACTTTTTGAACTCCGCATATCATTACAGAAAAGAATAAGAAAGGAATCTGTCAACCAGCTGAGGTAATAAGGTTCCATTCTATGATGCACACTAAATGACAGGAAAAACAGAACTGAGGTTGTTACAGCATCGGGAATGGCTACTGGATGTGGTGTGTAGTGTCACACATGTGCCAGCCCTTGACTGAATGTTTTACTTCCATGCAGACCTAGCACATCTGGCCTAAGACCTAAGAGTGGGACTCTATGGGGAAGACTGATTCTTAGAAGCTCTAGACCAGAGTCGTCACTTTTCCTTACTCTTTTTAAGAAAGGACAAGGCAGAAGAAAAAAAAGTACTCACCATAGTAATCTTGTTTCTTCCAAGGGAATCTTATTGTATTCTGACTTATGCAGTGTGGTCTCAACACAGGACTGTCCCGGAGCCAAAATGGTTAACAGAATCTATGCAAATGATGGAATGCTAGGCTCGAGCTCGGTTTTCAAACCACTGTCCCTGGTAAACAGTTCTAAACCATCATATTCTTATGAAGCAAGCACTAAGAACTATCTGACTATTCTAATACTAACAACAATCCCCCCCTAATAAAATTTAACGATTGATCCTTTTTTGCAAAATTTCTAATGTGGCACCGCTAAGACTCGTCACAGATGCCCAAGAGAACATCATAAAAACAGCTTTGCAACATCTCTAACACAGCTGGAGTAAAGTGACCATAGGTTTCTAGGAAGGGAGGGAGTTCAGAATACAGTAAGATCCCTTGGAAGAAACAAGATTACTATGGTGAGTATTTTTTTTCTTCAAGCCCCAGGCAATCTTACTGTATTCTGACTTATGTAGACTACCCAAGCAGTGCCTTTGAATGTGGGCCTATAACCTATCTAGGAAACAGGCTCTGCAGGACTGCTGTACCAAACCTGGCATCCCCTCTGGCCTGGACATCCAAACAATAATGTTTGGTAAATGTGTGGATATTCTTCCAGGTAGCTACCTTACAGATGTCCACTAGCAGAATGTCTCTAGCAGCTGCCAAAGAAGCTGCTGTTCCCCTAGTAGAATGGACCCTGAGGCCTGCAGGTGGCTGCTTACTCACTTTACTGTAGCAAAACTGAATGCAGGCTACAATCCATTATGCAATGGATCTTTTTGTGGCTGGTTTTCCTTTCCCTACATCCCCATAGGTTTGATTCTGCCTATGACTTTTTGTGTGGTCGAGGTAGTAACTGATGGCCCTTTTCACATCCAGGCTGTGAAGCCTGTGTTCACCTGAAGTGGAATGATCAATAAAAAAGACTGGCAATGTAACAGACTGGTTGAGGTGGAACTCTGATATCACCTTGGGCAGGAATTTTCTGTTAGTCCTAAGGACTACTTTGTCCCTGTGGACAACTATGTACCCAGGTTCTGTGGACAATGCCTGGAGCACACTTATCCTTCTGGTAGAGGTAATGGCTACCAGGAATATGGTTTTCCAAGTCACATACTTGAGGTCTGCTGAGGACATGGGTTCGAAGCAGGGTTGTATAGGCTGGGCAATGCAAATGTTCAGATCCCACATGAGAGTTGGCTCTCTGTGTGGTGGATGCAAATGCAGCCACCCCTAAAAAATGTTTTAAATACTGGGTTTGAAGTCAGGGAAGAGCTTTTACCCGCAGATAAATAGGCAGAGACAGCTACAAGATGCACTCTAGGGGTAGAGGCCCTTAAGCCAGTAGAGTGTAGGCGGGCAATATAGTCCAGGACCAATGACAGGCTGGCCTGGATATGGTCCATGCCCTTGCCCCGACACCAAATTCAAAACCTCTTCCTTTTGGAAGAATAGGTTTTCTTAGTGGAAGGCTTTCTGGATACTCTCAGGATATCCATAACACCCTTCTGAGAGGTGCAGATCTGCATATTCTAGGTCTTCAAGAGCCAAGCTTTGAGCCTGAGGGATTGTAGTTTGGGATACATGATCCTGCCCTGTGAGGATGACAGCAGGTTGTGCCTCCTGGGGAGACTGTTTGGCTTGGTCACTGACAATGATAGGATCAAGGAGTACCACAGTTGTCTGGCCCAGTCTGGGGCAATGAGAATCATTGTTGCTGACTGGACTCTGAGTTTGTTCAGTACCCTTAATAGCAGAGGAAAGGGAGGGAATGCATACAGGAATCTCCCTGTCCAATCCAGCAGAAGTGCATCCAGAGGGATTGTGCCCTTGATTGGGGGGGGAAGGGGTCTGCAGCAATACTGTGGTAGCTGACTATTGCTTGGAGCTGTGAACAGGTCCACTTCTGGGGTGTGCCCCATCTCCTGAAGATAGTCTTCAGCACCTGTTTGTTTAGTGACCACTCGTGGTGGTTCTGGTTTATTCTGCTGAGGGCATCCGCCAAGACACTGCTTTCCTGAGAGGTGGACAGCTGAGAGAGAGATGTCTAGGGAATATAACAAGGCCCACATTTTCATTGCCTCTGTGCAGAGAGGAGTTGAGCTTGTGCCCCCTTGTTTATGTAGTACATGGTGGTTGTATTGTCTGCTCTGATATGAACCACCTTTCCCTCTACTTGACTGGCAAATGACTGGAGACCCAGAAGAACTGGCCTGAGTTCTAACAGGTTGATATGCAGGAGGGATTCCTGCTGTGTCCATGTGCCATGTGCTGTGTGATCCCCTATATGTGCTCCCCATCCTAGGAGGGATGCATCTGTAGTGAGTATCAGTGAAGGGGCCTGCTGCAGAAAAGGCACTCCTTGCCTGAGCTTGCCCTGCTTCTGCCACCACTGTAGGTCTTGGAGAAATGTGACTGTAACTGGAAATAGAAATTAAGTACCTACCATAATTCTTGATCTTCCTGGACGAAGTCTCCACCATTCATTCACACTAATGGGGTTCACCAGAGGGGCTAGGACCCAGTGGGAGCAAACTTTTTCAAGAGGGCTGGAGCCTGAGATGGAGGCGCGAGGAAGCGGCACTGCGAGCCCCGGCTCATGTGGTAATAACTATCTCGGCGTCGACCCTCCAACCGCCTCAGCCCCCCCGAGTAGATGCAACGTAATTAACCTAGAAGGGCTAGCCTAAAAATCGGACATAAGCTAGTCTGAATGACCCGTGTAAGAAGGGTCAACAACAAAGTCTTCACAGCCCAGCCATTGAGGGAGTGAAGGTCATAAACAAAGAAGTGAGCTTGGAGGATCGTGGGTGGGTGTGAGAATGGGTGGTGGAGACTTCATCCAAGAAGATCAGGAATTATGGTAGGTACGTAACTTCCATTTCTTCCTGTACATAAAGTCTCCACCACTCATTCACACTAATGGGAGAGTACCGAGCTAAATAATCTCCCCCCCAACCCCGAGATGGGCGGCAGGAGATAAAGAGCTCACGTGCTTAGGACAGAAGTCTGTTAAGAATGGTCCCGCCAAACGACAGATGTCGTCTGGCATGGACATCCAAGGTGTAGTGCTCAAAGAAAGTATGCATGGAGCTCCAGGAAGCTGCATTGCAAATATGTGCAATGGGCACGTTACGGATTCTGCCAGAGATGCCGAGACTGCTCTGGTAGAGTGAATATACACTCTGCCTTCCAGCTTGACCTCTGCCATAGAATAGCAGTGGTGAAGGCATGCCACCAGCCACGCTGAAATGCATCTGATAGCGACAGGTTGACCCAGCCGGGTCTCACTGAAGGAAACGAAACAGTCACTGAGCGTTGCAAATTTCAATTGTTCTATCTAAATAGAACCACAGCGCTCTCTTAACATCCAGTGAATGAAGAGTATGCTCCCCTTCATTCTGGAAGTTCGCAAAGTAGGTAGGAAGGACTAAAGGTTGGTTTAGATGGAATTCTGAGACAACCTTAGGATGAGTCCTAAGAACTACTTTGTCCTTGTGAAACAAGTGCACGGGGGAGGGGGGTCTGGTAACCAGTGCATATATTTCAGAAATTTCTACGGGTCAAGTAATGGCCACCAGCAAGGCTGTTTTCATGAGGAACTTCAACTCGCAAGTAGCTAGAGGCTCGAAAGGTTTACGAGTGAGCATGTCTAGCACAAGGTTAATGTCCTAGGCTGCGACTGGATGCCTGATAGTAGGTCTAGTATGCAGAATACCCCTAATAAATCTCTTAACTGCAGGCAACTGAGCCAGTGACATGAAAAGTACCGGACATGAAAAGTACCGGCTCGTGATATGCCGAAATGGCATAAAGATGAACTTTGACTGTGGAGTACCGCAGACCTGTATTTGAGAGGTCTAAAAGATACTCTAAGACCTTATTTTGGTGGGCAGGAAAAGGGGTTCCAAGAGGATTTTGCACACCAGATAGAGAAATGCTTCCATTTGGCTGTGTAGGTTTTTCTAGTGGCCAGCTTACATGCAGCCAAAAGAATATCTGAAACTCAACGAGAAACACTGAACCTATTCACCTCTATTTCTTCAGGAGCCGAAGGTGAAGCAACCTCAGGCTGGGATGGACCACGGGACCCTGAGTCAGAAAGTTCATCTGAAGGGGAAGAGTCTTTGGAGGGGGGATTCCGATAGACTGTTGAGTAGCGGAAAATGGAAAATACATACCACAATCTCGCCCTCCATCCCTCTGGGGCCTCAGTCTCGGGGTCCCCTTCCCCTCATCCCCCCTCCTTTCTGTTAAGTCAGGAGTGGGGTGACTTGAGGCACATAGGGGGATAATTTTCTCTAGGGGTAGAGTGGTGAGGATGGGGGGCACTCCTCCTTCTTCACTGCCTCGGCTTCACCCTTGTGGGGTTGGGGTTTAAAGTTGTCCTCCTTTCTTTCCTTCTCCCCTTCCCACCCATCAGCTTCCTTTGATTTCCTTGTCCTTTGGACAAAACTTCAATTTAATTTAAGAAACTAGGTTTCTTACACCAAAAATGTATTTTTGAGGGGGGTGAGATATCCCTGTATCCTGTCTTTTCTTCCAGAATAGCCGATTCTGCTTATGTTGGAGTTATTGCCAGTGATTCTGTGCCTTGAATTCTGGCAGTTAGCCTTTTGGCTACTCCTTCGCAGTTCCTATACAATCTGGAGACAGGCCAAGGTTCCAGGGTGCGTTTCCTTTTCTCCCCCCGCCTCCTCCCTCACATTCTCTCCTTCCCTCCTCCTTTTTCTACTTCCAGAGATTGGGGCCCCTACCCAATCCCCTTAAGTCTTCAACTTTTTCTTCTGTCTTCTTAGTCATTTATTTTTCTGTTTAGTTTTTATATCTTTTCCTTTGTCTGTTCCTTGGACTTCCTTGTCCCTCCCTCCCTCCCAACCCTTTTTCTCACTCTCGCGACTCAGAACTGCGGGAGTGTGAAGTCAACAACACCTAGCAGCCAACCTACAGGTGCCACACAGTGCGTCCAGCCTCGAGACAGGCGCCGATAATCTTGTCGACTCCACACAGCCAAAAAAAAAAAAAGAGCTCCGTGGGGTCGTGGACCTCCACAGAATTCGAAAGGTGATGAATGAAGGACACACAGAAAGATCAGAATTACGTAGGTACATAATTTCCATATCTTATCTGTGTCAATCTTCACCATTCATCACCTTTGGGTGAGTGTCAAGCCCCCCCCCCCGGAAGGGGGCCCTAACCCTAAGGGACTAAGTCCCTTAGCTCTCAGTGGGCGGCACACCAAGAGAGAGAACCTTCATGGGTCTGGAGAGGCCCGGTAATGGGGAGAGTGAGACGGGGACTCCTCAGAAGGAGTAGGGACAGATGCCATCTCACCCTACAGGAAAGAAGATGGGTTCTCTGGTAGGTGGATGAAACCACCCTTCGCTGGGCCAAGGGTGACAACCGGGAAAGACGCAGCTATGCCGTCCGCCTAGTGCAGATCGCTGTCCCTATGACCCTGGAAGCTACCTCATTGGCGTCATAAGATGCCCTCGCTTGGTGCCTTGCTAGTTCCAGGCCACGTGCAGAGAATGCAATGGCTTGTCTGGTTACCTCTGTGTCAGGCAAAGCAGCTAGGAGTTGACCTAGCTTGGACCACAGGAACCTATCATAGGCAGCATAGCAGGCCTTATGTGCTGAAATAGAGAGCAGCAACCATGCAGAACAGAATGTCCTCCTCCCCCAGAAGTCCAAATCCATAGAATCTTGATCTGGGGGCCGGTCACGGAGAGGGGCGCAAAGCCCATCAGGAGTGTCCAGCTGCGTCAATCCTGACTGAGGATGAGGCATGGAACCTGGAGTCTCCAGGGGTTGGGGGGGCACAATACCTCTGGCAGAGATCCCTAGGGGCTGAGACTCCGGAAAAGGGTCTCTGCTAGAAATGCAACCATGCCTTCCGAAAAGGAGCAGGCCAGCGGGGCACATAAGGGTGCCTGCACTGAAACTGACTAGAAAGGCGCATTGAGTGCTCTGGATTGGGCTGCGTGGGTGGGGTGATGTGTAGGTCCTCCAACATCCTCACAAGGAATCGCTGATACTCTGCGAGATCAGCAGCTGGGCAGATGTGGACAGACGGTTCCTCTCCCCCGGAAGAGGAGGATGAGGAGTCAGGAGACCTCGAGAGTTCAGATGCTGGCTGCTCAGGTGGAAGTTGAAAAACCTGACTGTCCATAGCCCCGACATAAGCGGGAAAATGAGCAGCCACAGCTCTGAACTGCTCCCAGAAGGGAGGACCGCTAGGACCAAAAATACCTGGGAGCGCAGGAGAATGTGGCAGAGGAGAGGGGGCAGAGCCGACAACAGGAATCAGCTGTCCTCCACCTGGGCTAGGGAGCGCACCAGGAGCCCTAAGGGAAGAAGGAGCTCTGGAAAACTCCACAGCCGCAGCTGGTCAACCAAACTGGAACTGCCTAGGCTGCACCCTGAAGAATCCCCCCTGTGAGGTGACCACGGCCGTGAAAGTCTAGAAGGATGGTCACCCATCTCCAAAGAACGGGACCCTCTCGAGAAAACTGAAAGGGAAGGGCGGAGATCCGCGCGACAACTTCTCCCAGAGCCTGGGTGGGTTTCAGAAAAAAGGCTGCCGCACAGAACCCATACCCCTCAACCCCTCAGAATCTGAAATTGCCCTCCTCCTTGAAAGAGCCAGTCTTGGCAGCTGGCAACCCTGGTCGGCCTCCAAATGGGCTATCCAGGGAGCAGCATCCTCCCCTCCTGTGGGTGCTCCGATTGGCCCCAAAGTTGGGTGATCCAGGCACACCACATGAGGGGCTGCCACTACTGAGGGGTCAGAAAACCCACCAAGACCAGGCTGTAGAGCAATGGTGGCCTGCACCACTGCCTGCTGGTCAGCACCCTTGACCCTAGTCCTGGGAGCAACTGTCCTCGCCTCAGAAGGGGTCTGGTTCCGGCCTGTCGAGGACACTACCAAGGTGTCCATGTGAGCAACCAACTCCAAAGAGTCAGGCTGCCCATCTGACTAAGAATCTGATTCCCCCTCTGAGGAGGTGGAGACCGAAGTTCTGTGCCAAACGGTGCGTGGACGCCAGCTGTCATCCCGACTGAAAGGGGCACCAGACTGAGTGACTGCACCAGAGTTGGTGCCAAGGCCCCCTGCCGCACCGCGAATGGTGTGGGAAGAAGACACAATGCCGATGATGGCAGCAGCAGCAGAGCCGGAGCCTGTCATGACATTGCCCAGGCCCACAGAGCCGCAAGCGGCGCCGAGGCCACAGACAACACCGAAGACGGCTCCGACCACGCTCTTGGCGCCGAGGTCAGGACACCATCCTGATCCATGGAGGCCAGAAACAGTGCCAAAAACAGCTCTGATCACGCTCTCGGCACCAAGGTCCAAAAACCCCATGATGCCATGTCCTTGCTCGGTGCCGCAAGCGGCTTCAGAGCTGGACACGGCGCTGAGGCGAGAAACAGCAAAGGACAGTGCTGTAGAGCCTCCCACGGTGCCACCAGCACCATCAGCGCCACAAATGGAGCCGACAGCAGCAACAGCGCTGAGCGACGGACCGGTGCTGATGACAGCGTCATCAGGGCCCACGGAACCGCGAACGGCACCGAGACCCAAGTCGGCGCTGGTGGACGGCGTCAAGGATGGCACTGACCCACGCCTTCCAAGCCGAGGGTACGACACCGAGGGAGCCTTCACCCCCGAAGGGGTGACTGCCAAGGCGATGCCTCCTACCCATCCCCCAAAGTGAATGGACTGGGCCTCCTGCACCAAGGAAGGGGCTTCTGCAATGGCAAGGCTACAAGAAGCAAAAGCCCCCTCCTCCTTGGTCTGTATAGAACCAGAAGGAAAGGCCAAGAGAACGTGGCTTGGACTGACAAGTGCACGCCCGTCCCCCGAAAGACGAAGGAGCTCGTCCAACTTTCCACGTGCGTTGTTCCATGACCAAGCAGAACTGTATGCTAATGGTGTAATTATACCCAGCCTTGTTTTGATTCAAATCCCTGATCTACTCTTCCTGTATACTTCCTAAATATTATAAACACCCTCAAACAATGTAGCCACTCATGATGCTGTAATTTTCTCTCCTCCCACTGCATCATGAGTGGCTAGACTGTGTTGAGGCGTACCCAAGACCATGAAAGATGCTGTGGGAACTGATCAAAGAATGTAAACAAACACGTTTTTGTGTGGCAACACCAGTATGGTGGACAATCTGTTTTTCACTTTTAAAAGGAAAAGCATCAAAATCAAATTACCGACTATATCAGCAATCTCTACAGAATGTGATCAACTGTGGTTTTTAAACTTGAGACACTTCCAAACCTTAGGAAGCTGACAGTTTCCTTTTAATAGCACAGACTACCTTACTCAGAGATTTTATACTGCACAAGTTCCCATACCCGACCTTCACTGAGAGTGTCACTGATAAACAACTATTATGTTATCCAAGGCATACCAGTATCCGTCATTACTCAGGCAGTCTGGCATGAAGTCTTCAACCACTGGATTTATGGAATGAAGTACAGAACCCCACATATCCTGGCATTTTTGCTGGAATCAAGAACGCCTAAATAATTCCTTTTCTAAACTAATAATTAAGCAATAATGCATAACAGAGTGTGGTATATCATGAGATATCATCACACCTTGGGTGGTTGGGCATGAGGCCGCCAAGAAGTGACAATATCTCACGATGTACCACACCCTGGAGTGCATCACTGCGATTATGAACTGGACTCCTTTTCGCAATTAAGTTAAATTTATTTTCTAAACTGGACAAAACCAAGTTTCTGCTGTTTATAGGAAGAGGTTTTAAAAGTTCAGAATTGGGTTTATGTCTGGGCTTCTCATGTTGTGGTTCTCGATTTATTACGATAACATTAGAGTCTGAAAATCTGATTGCATCAACAACTGGGAATAGTAAAAAAAAAAAAAAAAAGGAAAATTACGTACCTACAGTAATTATGATCTTTCTGTGTATCTTCACCATTCATCACATATGGGTACTTGGCCAGAGGCTAGGACCCAGAGCTTTTTTTTTTTTTTTGTGTGGAGCCGACAGGTTTCCTCGGCACCACCCTCGCGAGGCTGACGCTCCACATGGCGCCAAGGGGTTGGCTGTTAGGTGCTGCCGACTCTGCCTGCCTGTCAGTTCTGAGTCACCGGAGAGGTGACAAAAAGAGGAGGGCTGGGATGGTGAGACAAGAGAGTCCAAGGGATGGAAAAAGGAAAAGATATAAAAATCAAAAGGAGAAACAAATGACTGATAGGACAGACCAAAAGACAAACGAAAGCTAGGGAGATTGGGAAGGGGGCCCCAATCTCTGGAAAATAGAAAAGGGTTGGAGTTTGGAAATGGTAGGACATTTTGAGATATAAATGTTTGACATGAAAGGGGGAACAGAAAGTCAGAACATGCTGGATTCTGTCCTGTCTCTAGATTGTATAGGAACTGTAAGAAGTACCCAAGAGGCTTAATTACCAGAATTCAAGGCACAGAAATCACTGGCAAAGAAACTCCTTTAAGGGCAGAAAACTGCTGTTTTTAGAGGACAGGAACAGAGGTACTGCTACCTCTCATATGTAACAATGAGAATTTTCAGTTGGGAATAAATGAACTTCAAGACTTGTCCAGACGACATGAAAACTAAAATTTTGAAAGAGAGAAAGAAGGAGGCAAGGATGGAGGGCAGCTACACTCTCTCACTCCAAAGGAGTGAAGCAGAGCACTGAAGAGGGAATGCTGCCCCATCCTGACCACTCTCCCCCCCAGTCATACCATCCCACACTGTGCCCCAGCATCACTCCCCCCCCACCGACAAAGACAGGGAAGGGGGGGCAAGGAAAGGCACAGAGAGGGAGGGGGATCCAGAGACTGAGGTCTCAGGGGGATGGCGGGTGGGGCTGTGATAAATGGTGAAGATACACAGAAAGATCATAATTACGGTAGGTATGTGATTTTCATATCTTACCTGTGTCAGTCTTCACCATTCATCACATATGGGTGAGTACCGAGCCCCCCCCCCGAAGGGGGCTTTCAAAAACCCTAAAGGACAACGTCCCTTAGCTCTCAGTGGGTGACACACTAAGAGGGAGGACCTTCCGGGCCTGGAATGGTCCGAGAGTGGGGAGAGTGAGACAGGGACCTCCCGTAGGGGGAAGGAAGTTGCCCCGACAAACGCCACCTCACCCTATGGGTAAACAGACAGGTCCTCTGGTGTTCGGAGTTAATCACCCTACGCCGGGCCAAGGGTGACAACCGGGAAAGATGTAGCCATGCCATCCGCCTAGTGCAGATAGCTGTCCCTACGACCCTGGTAGCTACCTCACTGGCGTCATACGATGCCCTTGCTTGGTGTCTTGCTAGCTCCAGGCCACATGCAGAGAGAGCAATGGCTTGTCAGGTTTGCTCCGTGTCAGGCAAAGAGGCTAGGACCTGACCCAGCCTGGACCACAAGAACCTATCATAGGCTGCATAGTGGGCCTGATGTGCAGAAATATAAAGCAGCAACCATGCCGAGGAGAAAGTCCTCCTTCCCCAGAAGTCAAAATCCGAGGAGTCTTGATCTGGTGGGCCGGTCATGGTGGTGGGCGCGAAGCCCATCAGGAGTGTCCAGCTGTGTCAATCCTGACTGAGGATGAGGCATGGAACCTGGAGACTCTGGGGGGGGTGCAATACCACTGGCAAAGATCCCTAGGGGGTTGGGACTCCTGAGAAGGGTCTCTGCCAGGAACGCAACGACGCCTCCTAAAGAGAGCAGGTCAGGGGGGGTCACCACAAGGGTGTCCTCACTGAAATCGACCACAAAGGTGTGTGCCGAGTGCTCTGGATTCCTCTGAGTGGCAGGGGAGAGATGCAGGTCCTCCAACATCCTCACGAGGAATCGCTGATACTCAGCGAAATCAGCGGCTGGGGAGATGTGGACAGAAGATTCCTCTCCCCCAGAACAGGGGGATGAGGAGATAGAGGACCTCGACTGTTCAGAGGGTGGCTACTTGGGACGAGGTTGAAAAACCTGCCTGTCCATGACCCTGACGTAAGTGGGAAAACTAGCAGCCACGGCCCTAAACTGCACCCAGGAGAGAGGCCCACTAGGACCAAGGATGTCTGGGAGTGCAGGAGAGTGCAGAAGAGGGATGGGGACAGAGCCAAGAAGAGAAGTCGGCTGACCTCCGCCTGGGCTAGGGAGCAGACCAGGAGCACCAGAGGATGAAGGTGCTCCGGAAGACTCCACAGCCAACAGCCGAACAACCATTTCGGAACTGCCTTGGCTGCACATGGAAGAATCCCCCCTGTGAGGCGATCGGGGCCATACAGGTCCAGGAGGATGGTCCTCTACCTCAAAAGAATGGGGCCCTCTCAAAGACAGAGAAGGGAAAGAGCGGAGATCCGCACTGCAGCTTCTTCCAGAGCCTGGATGGGCCCCCTGAAAAAGGCCTCCGTGCAGATCCAATGCGCTTCGATCCCTTGGTATCTGAGAGTGCCCTCCTCCTCGAGATGGCCAGCCTAGGTGGCTGACAGCCCTGGTCAGCACCCGAAGGAGCTATCCAAGGTACAGTACCCTCCCCCCTCGTAGGTGCTCTGGTCAGCCCCAAAGTTGGGCGGCCCAGGCACACCACCTGAGGGGGTACCACCGCTGAGGGGTCAGCTAATCCTCCAAAGCTGGGCTGCAGTGCAATGGTGGCCTGCACCACTGCCCACTGGTCAGTGCCCATGACCCCAGCCTCGGAAGTCGCCAGCTGCTCCTCAGAGGGGGGCTGACTCTGGTCTGTTGAAGACACCACTAGGCTACCCACACTAGCAGCTAGTTCCAGGGAGCCAGACTGCTCGTCCGAATCAGAGCCCAACTCCTCCTCCAAAGAAGTGGAGGCCGAGGCCCTGTGCCAAACCATAGGTGGGCGCCTTTCGCCATCCTTACCAAACAGGGAGCCAGAAATGGAGACTGCATCCAAGCCGGTGCCAGTGCCCTCCCCAGCACCGTGAACGGTGGCTGAAGAAGAGACAGCTCCGGCCCGAACAGCAGCCTCGGAGTCGGAACCTGCCATGGCACAGTCACGCCCCACAGCACCGCAAGTGGTGCCAAGGTCAGAGATGGCGCTGATGATGGTTCCGATGGCGCAGAGGCCAGAAATCCGCACGGTGCCAACCCGCTTCATGGCACCGCGAATGGCGCCGAGAGCAGGACGGATCGACGACAGCTTCGACCGCTGCTTCTGAATCCTCACGCGCCCATGCCCTGCTCGGCACAGCCAACAGCCCGGAACTGGACACGGCGCTGAGGTGAGGGGAAGAAAAAGATGGTGCTGTAGCAACTCCCGAGGTGCCGACAGCAGTACTGGCGCCGAGAACGGCGCCGACAGCAGCCACAGTGCCACGCAGTGGACCGGCGTTGCTGTCACCACCAGGGCCCACAGCACCGAGAATGGCACAAAGGCCCGAAATGGCGCCGACCAACGATGTCAAGGACGGCGCCAACCCGGGCCTTGCAAACTGCGGGTGCGACACTGAGGGAGCCTTCGCCCCCTAAGGGGCGACTGAAATGACAGTGCCTCCCGCCTGCCCCCCCCCCGAAGAGAACGGACTGGGATTCCTGCACCGCGGGAGGAGCCTCGGCCACGGCTAGGCTACTAGAAGCTGAGGCTCCCTCCTCCTCGATCCGTACAGAACCGGGAGGGGACCAGGAGGAAAGGCCGAGAGAGCGTGGCATGGCCCGACGAGTGCATACCCGATCCCCGAAAGTTGTCGGAGCTCGCCCCACTTTCCACGCGCGATGTTTGATGACCCGGCGATCCATGGAGAAGCAGGCCTCGCTCAAATCCATGTCATGAAGCGGGCCAAGACAAGAAAGGCAACGGTCATGCTGGTTGGTAATGGAAAATTTTAGGTCGCATGGGGGGCTGACCCGTCTTCGAAGTCTTCTTCCCTCCGACCTAGACATGACCTTCGGAAAGAAATACAAACAAGACTCGACGTTGCTGGAAGAAGAAAAAATGGAAAGGTCTTACCGGCAACGTCGAGTGGCATCAGAACCATCAGGAACCGACGGACTTTGTCGTCGAAAACACTTTCTTCAAATGAACTACTAAGTAGGCCGAACTCAGCAGAAAGAAGCTTCCCACGAGGTAACCTCGACAGCGCGAGATGAAGAACTGGCAGGCAGGCGGAGTCGACAGTGCCTAACTGCCAACTCGCGAGTGCCACGTGGAACGCTGGCCTCGAGGGCGGTGCCGAGAGCGCGTCGGCTCCACCTCCAAAAAAAAAGCTCCTGCAGGGTCCTAGCCTCCTGCCGAGTACCCACATGTGATGAATGGTGAAGACTGACACAGATAAGATCTTCCATTTTGGTATTTGCACTAGCTGGCTTGATTACAGTCTAGGAAAGGCTGTGACTATGTTTAATGAACAAACCAGCACTTGGCTGAGATCAACGAAAAATGAAAATTACGTACCTACCATAATTCTTGATCTTATTGGACAAAGTCTCCACCACTCCCACTCATTCACACTAATGGGACTACGCCAGAGGTGCTAGGACCCAGCGGGAGCCAAAAATCTTCAGGAAGGCCAGTGCCAAGGTAGGACTGCACATGTGCAGCACCGCGAGGCTGGCTCATGCCATATTGGCTGTCTTGGCATCGACCCTCCAACTGCCTCAGTACCTCTTTACCAAGGAGGTGCAGTGTAAACTAACCTAGAAAACTAACCTAGGTTAGGTAAGATAGTCAGTATGACTCACATAAGAAGGGTCAACTCAGAGTCTTCACAGCCCAGCCAATGAGGAAGTGAAGACCAGAAACAGGATAAGTGAACTCAGGGGACAGTGGATGGGCATGTGAATGAGTGGTTGCGACATCGTTCAAGAAGATCAAGAATTACGGTAAGTACGTAATTTTCATATCTTCTTGGACTAGAAATCACCACCACTCATTCACAGTACTGGGAGAATACTGAGCTGAAAACAATCCCCCCCCCACCCCGTAGGGCGGCAGGAGAAACTGAGCTCATGTAGGACAGAAGTCCATCATGGACTGTCCTGCCAAAGAAAGGATGCTGTCTGGCATGGACATCCAGAGCGTAGTGCTTCACAAAGGTGTGCACAGAGCTCCAAGTGGCCGCGTTGCAGATGACTGCAATGGGCACGTTCTGAATCTCCATCAGGGATGTCGCGACCACTCTGGTCAAATGGGCATACACCCTGCCTTCTAGCTTGACCTACACCACTGAGTAGCAATGTCGAAGACACGCTACTAGGCAGGCTGAAATGCACCTGATAGCAACAGGCTTACCCAGTCGGGCCATGCTGAATGAGATAAAGAGTTGTTTGGATTTGTAAATTTATTTTGTTCTGTCAATGTAGAATCGTAAAACCCTTTTTACAATCATAGAATGAAGGGTGCATTCCCCTCATTCTGGAAGTTTGCAAAATAGGTCGAAAGGACCAAGGGCTGGTTAAGGTGAAATTTCGAGACCGCTTTGGGTAGGAATTTAGGGTGGATCCTGAGAACCACCTTGTCCTTGTGGAATACTATGTATGGAGGGTCTGTGACCAGGACATGAATTTCAGACACCCTGCGAACAGAGGTAATGGCCATGAGGAAGGCTGTCTTCCAGGTCAGAAACTTCAAGACACAGGCTGCTAGAGGCTCAAAGGGTTTACGGGTGAGCATGTCTCCTGACTGGCAGCCTAGAGTGCAGGATACCCTACAGGAAACTCTAGACTAATGGTAGCTGAGCCACTGACATCTTCTGTATTGGCTCGTGATGGGCAGAAATCATGCAAAGGCGCACCTTTACTGTCGAGTATTAGTCTGCAATTGACAGGTCTAGGAGGTACTCTAACACCTTACCTGGTGGGCAAATAAAGGGGTCCAGGGCAGACTTTGCACACCAACTGGAAAACCATTTCCACTTTGCTATGTAAGTCTTCCTAGTGGATGGCTTGTGCACAGCTAAGAGGATTTCTGAGATTCTCTGAGAAACATTAAACCTACCCATTTCTTATCTCCTCAGGAGCCAGGCATAGAGATGAAGGGACCACAGGTTGGGATGGACCATCAGACCCAGTGTCAGAAGGTCCGTCTGTAGGGGAAGTTGTGTCAGAGGAATCTCCGATAGTCCGTTGATTAATGGGAAACATATCTGACGAGGCCATTACGGGGCAATAAGGATCACGTTGCCCCCCTTTGCCTCTAACTTGAGCAGCACCCTCTGAATTAATGGAACAGGAGGAAAAGCGTACAGAAAGCATCTTGTCCACTGCAGTGTGAATGCATCCTGACAGAAAGCGCCAGATGAAAAAATTACTCACCTTAGTAATTGCTTTTCTTCTCATGGAGTCTTGCTATATTATAACAATAGCAGTCAGCCACTGCAGCTGAACTGCCCCGGAGAGGAAGGAGTTAACTAGAGAGGATCTGGAGTTCTACAGCGCGAGGGCGCTGTGCCAAAGCTCTATCTGGCCAGTTTCAAATGAAACTGTCAGATCTTTACGAAGCTAACACTAAGCAACAAGTCTGTGTGGAAAGCTCTACACTAGCCAAATGGCTACCTACTAGTAGTAATAACAATATAAACAACAATAGAAACACCAATAACCATAATAACAATGAATAATGGTATTATTATTATTAGTTTTCCCCTTGACAAGCATCTGTTAGACCCCCTTCCCAAAGACTCAAGTCCAGGAAGGGGGCCAATATATTACCTAAACGAACAACCTAGTTCCCTAACCCTAAAAGAAAGAGGGTAAAGGGAAAACTACAATGGCATGACACAGTGCTTGCACTAATTTGCCACCCTACCCAAGTAGAAGTTCTGAGAGGGCAGGAGGGAGGGTGATAATATAGCAAGACTCCATGAGAAGAAAAGCAATTACTAAGGTGAGTAATTTTTCTTCAAACACCATGAAGTCTTGCTATATTATAACAATAGCAGATTACACAGCAGTACCTCCATGGAGGAGGGTCAGATCTACTTAGGAAATAGGCTCTGAAGCACAGCTGTACTAAACCGAGCATCTCTCCTGGACTGACATCCAAGGAATAATGCTTGGTAAAGTGTGAACTGTCTTCCAGGTAGCAGCCTGACAAATTTCCAGAATGGATAGTCTCTAGCAGCCGCTAGAGACGAGCTGTACCCCCCAGGGAGGCCCCTCAGTCCTGAGGGGGGTTCTCTACCTAGTTTTTGTAACAAAATTGATACAAGAGACAATCCACCTTGCAATTGTCCTCTTAGTGGCAGGTTTCCCTGCCAACCCTCGCCATAAGTAAGGAAGAGTTGAGGATTCAACCTGTGACCCTTGGTGCTGCTCCAAATAGTAGCTTAAGGCTCTTTGATGTCCAAGCTGTGCAGTCTCCTCTCACCTGAGGAAGAATGCTCAGTGAAAATACTGGGAGAGAGATGGATTGGTTCAGGTGGAAATCTGAAACCACCTTAGGCAAAACTTTCTATTAGTCCTGAGGACTACCTTATCTCTGTGGAAAGAAATAAAATCTTCTTCCACTGACAGGGCCTGTAATTCACTTATGCGCCTGGCAGAAGTGATAGCCACTAGGAAAACAGTTTTCTGTTAGATACTTGAGCCTGCTGAGGACACAGAGGCTCAAAGGAGGTTGCATTAACTGAGCAATGTAAACATTCAGGTCCCAGGCAGGAGCTGGTCTCAAAAGGGGGTTAGTAAGGAGTAACCTTTAAAACACTTGGAAAACACAGGGTGAGAAGAAAAGGAGGCAGGCTTCCTGCTGACACAAAAGCAGAGACAGCTGCCAGATGAACCTTCAAGGTAGCTGGCCTAAGGCCTAGGGAATTTAAATGGACCAAATAGTCCAATAAAATGGGAAGATCAGCGGATTCTGGAATAATCTGCCTCTCAGAGCACCAGATGGAAAATCTCTTCCACTTAAAATTGTAAGTGGCCCTAGTGGAAGGCTTCCTTGAAGCCTTTAAAATATCCAGGACACCTTGAGAAAGGTGTAAATCAGCAAATTCTAACTCCTCAAGAGCCAGGCCTTGAGATGGAGGGATTTGAGGTCCGGATACCACACTCTCCCCTGTGCACAGGCCAGCAATTCGTGGACTCTGGGCAGGCTCAGGGCAGGGTGGACTGTCAAGGACAGAAGCAGAGGGTACCAGGGCTGTCTGGCCCAATCTGGGGCAATCAGAATCACTTTGCAGGGTTGAGATCTGATTTTCACTAGTACCTCTGAAAAGAAGAGGAAAGGGGGAAAGGCATACAGGAACTTCCTTCCAGTCCAACCGAAGGCTTCCAGGGGACTGAGCCCAGCACTGGAGGCCTGCAACAAAATAGAGGAAGTTGGTGGTTGTCTGGGGCTGCGAAAAGGAAAATTACGTACTCTACCGTAATTCTTGATCTTCTTGGACGAGTCTCCACCACTCATTCACACTAGTGGGATTGGCGCCGGAGGCACTAAGACCCATCGGGAGCAAACTTTTTGCTGGAGGGTCGGCGCGAGAGACGGCGCCGTGAGACACGGCGCCGCGAGCAGCGGCTCGAGCGGTAATGACCATCTCGGCGACGACCCTCCAACCGCCTCAGTACCTTTTTACCAAGGAGGTGCAGCGAATTAACGCAAAAGGGTAAACCCAACATTAAAAACGGACATAAGATAGTCCGTATGACCCTGTAAGAAGGGTCAGCAAAGAAGTCCTCACGGCCTAAAGATTTGAGGGAGTGAAGACCAATACAGCGTGAGCCTCGGGGATGGAGGGTTAGGAATGAGTGGTGGAGACTCGGCCCAAGAAGATCACAATTACGGTAGGTACGTAATTTTCCTATCTTCCTGGACATAAGTCTCACCACTATCTGCCACTCAGTGGAGAGTACCAAGCTGATAATCCCCAAAAGGGCGGCAGGAGAGCCAGAGCTCACGCTGCCTAAGATAGAAGCCTCATTAAGGATAGTTCTGCTCAATGCGGAATGTCACTGGCATGAACATCCAGTGCATAGTGCTTAACGAAGTATGCACTGAGCTCCAGGTAGCGGTGCTAGACATATCTGCAATTGGAACATTGCATTTCCGCTAGGGATGTCGCGACTGCCTAGTAGAGTGAGCGTACACTCTACCCTTCTAATTTAACTTGAGCCATGGAATAGCAATGACCAAGGCATGCCACCAACCATGAAGAGATACATCTAATAGCGACAGGTTGACCCAGCCGGTGTCGCTGAAAGAAACGAACAGTTGCTGAGTCTCATAACATCCTGGTTCTATTCTAAATAGAACCATAGGCTCTCTTAACATCCAAGGAATGAAGAGCCTGCTCTTCATTTTGGAAATTAGCTTAAGTAAGCGGGAGTACCAGAGGTTGGTTCAGATGGAATTTGACACAACCTTGGGAAGAAATTTAGGATGAGTACGGAGAACTACCTGTCCTTATGGAATACAGTATACTGGAGGGTCCGTGAATCAGTGCATGTATTCCAGAGACCCCAGGGCTGAGGTAATGGCCACCAGGAAGGCAGTCTTCCAGGTAAGAAATTTTAGCTCACAGGTAGCTAAGGGTTCAAAGGCTTTCCGAGTGAGCATGTCCAGCACCAGGTTAATGTCCCAGGCTGCAACTGGACGCTTAACAGGGGTCTGGTATGGAGAATCCTTAAGAAATCTCTCACCTATAGGTAATTGAGCCAGAGTTAGCGAAGAAACCGCTCATGGAACGCTGAGATGGTACTAAGGTGAACTTAACTGTGAGTATTGAAGACCTAAGTTTGATAGGTCCAAAAGATACTCCAGAACCTTGCCAGGAGGACAGGAAAAGGGATTCCAAGAGGATTTTTCACACCAGAGAGAGAAAACGTTTCCATTTGGAAGCGTGACATTTTTCGGGTGGCTGGCTTCGAACAGGCTGAAGGATGTCTGAGACTCTACGAGAGACGTTGAACCCGATTCACTTCTATCTCTTCAGGAGCCAAGCATGAAGGTGAAGTGATTTCAGGTTGGGATGGACCAACGAACCCTGAGTCAGAAGACTGATTTGCAAAGGAAGTGGTCTCGAGAGGCTGCCAAATACTGTTGGAGTAGAGAAACTATAGTTGCCGAGGCCAGGAAGGAGCAATGAGAATCATCTTGGTCCCCTGAGACTGAACTTGAGGAGTACTCTGGATTAGAGGAAGTGGTGGAAATGAAGAAAGCGCTTTGTCCACCGCAGCCTGAACGCATCCTGACAGAAAATGCCAGGCCCTGGATTTCTGGAGCAGAAGAGAGGCAGTTCTGCGCTGAGGGGATGCAAAAGGTCCAGGTCTGGAGTCCCCACTTTGAACAGGGACCAGCTACGGCTGGATCGAGAGACCACTGTGAGGGTCTGCCTCGCTCTGCTGAGGTGATCTGCTAGGGTCGCTTTGTATACCTGGCAGATAAACCGCTTGAATCAGAGACTTGTGCTCCAAGCACCACTCCCACACCCTCATTGTTTCCTGCAAAGGGATAAGAATGAGCACCGCTTGCTTGTTGATGTAATACATCACTGCTTTGTTGTCCGCTTGAAGGAGAATGTTCTGTGACAAAGGACATCCTTCAGAGCTCGGATTGCATAGAGGACCGCCTCATCTCCAGGACATTTATGTGGAGATGAGTTTCGAACTGAGTCCATACACCTTGAGTGTGAGGGAGAGACAGTGAGCTCCCATCCCATTAGCGATGCATCTGTGGTGATGGAGATCTGATGATCCGGGGAGCAAAGGGGAATCCTTCCAGGAGATTGTTTCTTGAGACCACCAGGTGAGAGACCTTCAAGGGCTCCGCCACCTTGATGGGATAAGACTGGGGTGAGAGGTCGGGACCACTGAGTGGAGAGCATCCACTGGGTGGTTCTCATGTGCAGTCGGGCCAGAGGGACAGTGAAGACCGAGGACGCCATGAGACCCAACATGCGTTGCATCGAGAGCTGTAACCGATTGGTCTCCTTGATGTAACGGGCCATACGGCGATGTCGAGTCTTCTGTCTCTGGAAGGAAAGCCTTGGCCAAGAGGTGTCTAGAAGCTGGCCCCTATGAAAAGGGAGCTCTGGGAGGGTTGCAGTTGAGATTTTTTCAAATTCAGCAGAACTCCCATGGACGTGAGAAGACGAGAAGTCGCTTGCACGGCTTCCAAAGTCCCTTGGCCGGAAGGGCTTGCTAGAAGCCAATCGCCCAGGTAGGGAAACACCTCGAGTCCGACTTTCCTGAGATGCGCCATGAGAACTGCACAACACTTTGTAAAACACGCGGCCGAGGATAGCCTCAAAGGGCAGGACTCTGAACTGATAATGCTGACCCAAAGCTACAAACCTGAGGAATTTGTGTGGGTCTGGACGGGATATGCTGTAAGCATCCTGCATATCCAGAGAGGCCAGCCAGTCGTGTTGATGCAGCAAGGGTAACAGGGTACTGAAATCATCTTGAATTTCTCCCTGGGAGGAATTTGTTTAACTTTCTGAGGTCTAGAATGGGCGATCCCCCAGATTTCTTTTGGAACCAGAAAGTAATGGGAGTAGAACCCTGTGTTTGAGATGCGGGGCACCAGTTCTATTGCCCTGTTGTTCAGAAGGCCCTGGATCTCCGCGGTGAGGAGATCTGACTGAGAGGCCGACAACCTGGGTTGTCGATGGGAGGACACTTCGGGGGGGGTTCCAAGAAATTGAGAGAGTAACCTCGCTAATTATCCCAAGAACCCATTTGTCTGAGGTTATGGACTTCACTGGTTGTAGAAGTACATCAGACGACCTCCCACCGGAGGAGAAAGTTCCACCTCGGGCAGAGTGGATGGAACTTGGCCAACGACTATAAGGCAGCTGGGAGCTTTAGGTCCCTGCGCTTTCTGCATGCCTTCTTTGAGGTTGGGCAGGTTGGCTTTATGAAGCTTCCCTGCCCTGCCTCGAAAGGACTGACGACTATGAAACTGACGCTTGTTCACATGCCCCCGAGAGGGGCAGGCTGAGGTCTGGCCAACTTAATGGCCGATCTAGTCTTCTGAGTGGCCTCAAGGCTTGCTCCACCTGAGGGCCAAAAGAAAGGAGCCATCAAAGGCAGCGCCATCACCTGCTGCTGAGCATCATTCGTGAAGCCAGAAGTACGCAGCCAGGAATGGCGCCTAGTACAACCCGCGGGCTGCTGAGCAAGAAGCAGTGTCGAAAGCGCCCATGGCGGCTTTGACCTGTTGGTTATTGGACTCAATACCTTAATAACGGTCAGAAGAAGCTCTGACTTGGAATCGAATCTGAAGAGCTTCAACCATTCTTTTCATAGAGTGCCACAGGATATACTCATACTGAGAAAATAGCCTTGATAACTGGCAATACGATACTTAGAGTGGAGGCAGCAAAGACTCTCTTACCTAATGTATCAATCTACGAGACTCTTTGTTAATAGGTCGAGCTGTAGTTTGAGGAAGAACGACCTTGTCATTCTCTGCCAGGACTACAATAGGATCCGCAAAGGCTTGGGATGCCAAAATGGGACGATCCTTGGGAGCTGAATACTTTTATCAATGGATTTAGCCACTGAGGGAATAAGAGCAGGGTTATTCCATACCATTTGAGACAGCTGCCTCGAAGGAAGGCTGAATCGGAGGAGTCAAACTGAGGGATCTCCAAGCATGAAGATACTGGAGTCTTAATATCTTCCCAGGATCGATGTCTGTAGTCTGGAGAGAAAGAGGGATCCCAGGTTCTTCAACAGAGACTTAAAGGACAGGTCCTCGACCACAGGCTCTGTAGCAAAGAAAGATCCTGTTTCTCCACTTCATCACCCAACCGAAGGTCTGGGTCAGGCTCAACATCATCTCCTGATGGTCCAGAAAGGACTGTTTGGACAGGAAAGGAGGAAAATTAGAGAGAGGAAATGGCAGAAAACAAGGAGAGTCCCTATGGCTGCCGGCCGAGACGCAAAACGGGCTGAAGACGGCATCAGGTGAGGGCGCACGGGCGCCAAGAGGCACGCGGCCTCGAATGCGCCTCGTCGCGGCGCCAAGGACGACGCCGCTGCACGGGCGCTGCCAACGGCGCCACGACACGCCACCAACGGGCGCCATGACGACGCCGCAACGGTATCGCAGACGACGCCGCCGATCTAACGGCATCTACCGGGCGGCGCCGCTGAGATAACGCGCGGCGCCACCAACGGCGCCAGAGACCACGCGCGCCGCCGTTAGCCCGCGGCACCGAAACGGCGCCGACACGGCCACAGACCCTGCAGAAGGTGCCGGAAAAGCCCCGGGAACCTGGAAAACAAGAGAAGGAAAAATACCAGGAGATAAGGGCATCGGTGAGGCCCCCTGCGCCGCAGCCATGTGAGGGGGGGAAACACCTAAGCACGGAGTCGCTAGCACCGAAGAAGGCGCCGCGCGACTAGGAAGGTCCAACCGCCCTACCTGATCGCCGGAGGAGCCCGAGGGCTCCGAGGTAACCGAGCCAGGCAGAAGAACCAACCTCCGAGCCCATCTCCAAGAGCGCCCACTGATGAAACTGCTCATCTGGAGCCCTACCTATAGGCGGGAGGGCTCGGTGTCGAGGACGACGATTATCGAGTAGCTACGATTCAAGCAGCGAGACCGCAACCAGCAACGGTAACCGACCGGCCGACGCGCAGACATACTTACAGAGGGCGACCGAGTGATGCCTTCTTTTGACCTGTGGGCCAAGAAGAGTTTCGAGGGCCGAACGGCGCGAGAATGCTAATCGCTTATTTTATGCCGGGCGGGGACCGCCATCTCGGCATCGGACTGACCGTAGTCGGAACCTCCGCTGAGGAGAAGGAGGCTGACCGACCCAGCCCGGCTGACTGAACAGCTTTACACGGTCTCCCCACGGCCACCTGACCTGCTCTATGGTCGACCATCTAGTAGGCCGAGACTTCTTCAAGTAAGTTAAATTTAAATATTAGAAAAATTTTACGAAAAATAGAATAAAACTAAGCGATACTACTATCGTGATAATAAATGCAAAACAAACTGAAAACTATGCGCTTAGTTTGAAGTTTGACTCGACAGGCGAGCGACGCTGCCACTGAAGCGCACTCGACGGCGTGGAAAAAAAGGAACTGAGGCGGTTGGAGGGTCACGCCGAGATGGTGCCATTGACGCCGAGCGCTGCTCACGGCGCTGCGGTCTCAAGGGCGCCGCTCTCGCTACCGACCTCCAGCAAAAAGTTTGTTCCCGATGGGTCTTAGTGCCTCCGGCGCCAATCCCACTAGTGTGAATGAGTGGTGGAGACTTATGTCCAGGAAGATGATCTATCTGAGGGGTGCCCCATCTGGCAAAGACAGACCCCAGCACCTGTGGATTCAGAGCCCATTCGTGATGGCCCTGAGAAATTCTGCTGAGGGCATCCGCCAGGACATTGTCCTTCCCTGGGAGGTGAACTGCTATCAGGGAGGTGTTCAGGAGAAGGCCAGAGACCACAACTTCATTGCTTCGGTGCACAAGGCTGATGACCGAGTGCCCCTTGTTTGTTGATACCACATTGTGGTGGTGTTGTCTGTCCTGACTTGAACCACTTTGTTCTGGACAGAAACTGAAAATACCTGAAGAGCTAAAAAGACAGCTCTAAGTTCCAAAAGATTGATGTGGAGCAGAGATTCTTGAGGAGACCACACTCCTGAGTGGACAGGTCGCCTATGAGCTCCCACCCTAACAGGGAGGCATCCGGTGAGGTGAGGAGGAAATGGGAATGAAGGGAACCCTTGTTTTAGATTGCTTCGGTCCTGCCACCAGTGGAGGGCCAGGATCAGAGTTTGAGTCACTGAGACCAATTTGGAAAGGGGTCCTTCCTTTGAGACCAATAGGCCCTCAAATGGAACTGAATGTCCTCATCTGGAATCTTAATCCTTGCACTACAGCTGTGAAGCAGCCATGTGGCCCCAGGAGTTGCAGAAAATGCCTTGCTGGTCGAGAGACCAGAGGGTAAAGGAGGATGCCAGGGCAATGAGTCTGTCTACCCTTTCCGAGGGAAGAAATGCCCTGGCTAACTTTGTGTTCAATTCTGCACCTATGAAAGTTAGGACCTGAACTGGTTCCAGAACTGACTTTGTAAATTTAGCAGGAATCCTAGGGACGGAGAACTGGTGACTTGCAAGTGGATTACCTGATCTGGAGACTGACCCACAATGAGCCAGTCATCCAGGTAGGGGAACACAGGAACCCCTTGCCTTCTTAAGTGAGCCACTACCACAGCTAGACATTTTGTGAATACCCTTGATGAGAGGTAAGGCCGAAAGGCATTGCCCTGAACTGGTAGTGGCCTGAGGGCAGTTCGAACCTGAGGTACTTTGTGAGAAGGCCTGATCAGAACATGAAAATAGGCATCCTTGAGGTCCAGGGAAGCTAGCCAGTCCCCTGGCCTTAGAGAAGGCAATATCATTGCCAGAGTCAACATTTTGAACTTTGGTTTCAAAAGATGCTTGTTCAGGTACCTTAAATCTAGAATGGGCCGCCATTCTCCTGTCTTTTTTGGGGTAAGAAAGTATCTTGAATATAGCCCCTTGCCCTGATGGCAAGGAGGGACCCTTTCCACTGCTTTGCAGTCCAGAAGAGAAGAAACCTCTGCTTCCAAAGCAAGGGCTTCTGAAGGATTTGCAGGTGGAAAATGTCTGGCTCCCATGTTTGGAAACTGTTTGAAGCTGAGAACCAGACCCTGGCTTATTACCTCCAGAACCCATCTGTCCGAAGTTAAGGACAGCCAGTTCTGGCTGAAATAAGCCAACCTGCCCCCCACTGGCACAGGAGAATCGGCCCTGGGCACCCCATCAGGGTGCCTGCTTGGCAGCAGCCTTAGAGCGGAGGGGGACGGTTACTTGTGCCTCCTACTCCCTGCCTCTGAAGAAACCCTCTGCAAAAGCAGAGGAGGCTTGAATTGGTAAAAGGCCTGTGGAAAGGCCTGCCCCTACCTCTGGGAGCTGCCTTTGTGGAGTGGCATGCCTCTCCTTAGCCTGGGCACTTTTGTAGGTAGTTCTGTATTCATCCATCTTTTTCATTTAGTTTTCTGTTTGTTCCCCAAACAGAGAATTACCCACTACAGGAAAATCCATAGCCTTTGACTGAGTATCTTGGGACAGATTAGTGCATCTGAGCCATGCCAACCTACGGAAAGCTACAGAAGTGGCCATGACCCTAGAGGAGACATCATAAACATCAACAGCAGTATGAAATTGAACTTTAGAGGCTTCAATGCCATCAGCAGCCACCTGTTCCAACTCACTAGCCAGCTGGCCATGGGCCTGCTTGGCTAACTGCAATATTGTGTCCCATCTAGATTTCTGATATCTAGCTACATAAGCCATATAATTTGCCTGCCTGAGTCCCAAAGAAGCTGCCATATACTGTTTTTCGCCATGGCATCAATCTTCCTGGAATCCTTATCAGGAGGATGTGAGGCCAGGGGAATATTACACTTGTCACAGGCTGCAGCTTGTACCACACCTACATGACTACACTGTTCAGTGAGGAAGTCTGTATCAGAGCCTGACAAAGTATACCTTCTGTCCATTTTTTTATCTACAGGAGGGACAGAATGAGGATTTTTTTAAATATTTGTTGTTTGCTTCCTAAATGACTTATGCAAAGGAATAGACAACCTCCTAGACTCTGGTATATCCATCATTTCTATATAATCAGGCTCCTCTTGCTCATCCACAGCCTCCTCTAAAGGAAGCTGGAGGGTTTCTGCAACCTTTTTGTAAAACATAAAATGAGAAGGGGACTCAGACAGAATAGGAGGAGATTCTAAAGGTCTGTCTGGAGAAATGTCCGTTCAATGGGCACGCCCAGACCCTCCCAGCCACACATATATTGATCAAATTCTCCTCCCCTCCTGTGGTTCATAAAATTCCTCAACATCATACTCCTGAACCACTGGAACTGCACGAACCAACCTTTTACCAACTGTTGGTGGTTCGACAGGTCCCTGAGACAGTGACTGGACAATCTGAATGGCTTTAGCTATCTCTGCAGCAGTTGGAGAACAATTTTGACTCCAAACCTACTGATTTCTTTTGTTTTAACTGGGACTGGTTCATCTGAACCAGCCTTTCTTTTGCCCGAGGAAGTCTCGCCCTGGTCAGAGGGCACCCCTCTGGTCCAGTGGGTGCTGGACCGGCTGGCCATCCGGTCAGCGGACTTTTTGGTTTCTCCTCGCCCTGAGCCGCCCAAATCTCTTTCCAGGGTGGCTGCAGGGAATTTTTATACACCTGGCAGTCTGACAGGAGGTGGTCAGCCCCCAGACAATAGACACAAGTGGTGTGTGGGTTAGCCTGGCAAAGGCTTCCCCAGAACATCACAGTGTTGAAACCCAGTGGGCCGGTTTTCTTTTGGTTTCTCAGACATAATGCCAGCCTATCCAAAAATCTTGCCCCTTTGATGGCAGTGCCAGGCAAGACAATCTTATCGGTTCCTAACCGTGTCACAGGTATTTGAAAACCTATTTAAAACCAGGTTTTTTAGAACCGATAAGAACCGGAACCGCACTCTAAAAGCCCAACCAAACACTTAAAAACGTTAAAATCAGCAAACCGATCGGTTCAAAACCGAACCGATAATTGAATTTCCACACAGACTTTGAATTTGTACTTACGGTTTACCAGATAGAGCTTTTAACCGAAATGCGGTAAAATAAATACTTTTTGCCGGTTCAAATGAACCGGAAAATACTCGCTTGAACCGAGAATGAACCGAGCTGAAGGAGCTGATTTCCAGAGCGACTGTTCAGTGGAGCGGAGTAAAGAATCTAACAGTTTCATTTGAAACTGGCCAGATAGAGCTTTGGCACAGTGCCCTCGCGCTGTAGAACTCCAGATCCTCTGGAGTTAACTCCTTCCTCTCTGGGGCAGTTCAGCTGCAGTGGCTGACTGCTATTGCTATAATATAGCAAGACTTTATGGTGTTTGAATCTGGATTTCTGAAGCAGGGCAGAGGCAGGAAACTACAGACCAGTTAGTTTGAGTTCAGTGGTAGGGAAAATGATGGAATCACTTCTGAAGGAAAGAACTGTTGAGTACCTAGAGGCCAGTGGGGCACAGGACTCAAGGCAGCATGGTTTCACAGCAGGAAGGTCATGTCAGACGAACCTAATTGATTTCTATGACTGGGTGACCAAAGTAGTAGACGAGGGAGGGGCTGTGGATATGGCCTACCTAGATTTTATCAAGGCATTTGACACAGTCTCACACAAAAGATTAATATACAAGTTAGCCAGCCCTGGAGTGGGTCCCAAGGTGGTAGCCTGGATAAAAAACTGTCTGGACAACAGGACGCAAAGAGTAATAGTAAACGAAGTGCACAGTGAAGAAAAGAGGGTAACTAGTGGGGTACCACAGGGCTCGGTACTGGGACTGGTCCTCTTTAATGTCTTTATAAGTGACAATGGAGAGCACCTGGAAGGAAAGGTATGTCTCTTTGCAGATGACACAAAGATCTGCAACAGGGTTGATACACAAGGTGGGGTGGAAAGAATGAAAAGGGACTTGGCAAGGTTGGAGGAATGGTCAAATATGTGGCAGCTCAGATTCAGTGCAAGGTAATGCATCTGAGAAACAAAAACCCAGGGGAAGAGTATACAATGGAGGGGTGAGTTAATAACAACAACAAAAATCGAAAGAGACCTAGGAGTAATTATATCAGATGACCTAAAGGTGGGCAAGCAATGTGAAAAGGCAGTACGGAGGACTGGGGGGATACTGGGATGCACAGGGAGAGGCATCAACAGTAGAAAACAGGAAGCTGTTATCCCTCTGTACAGACAGTTAGTGAGACCCCATCTGGAGTACTGCGTGCAATTCTGGAGACCCCATCTCCACATAGACAGAGTGGAGGCTGTCCAGAGGAGGGCAACCAAAATGGTGCAGGGTCTGCACCAGAAGACATACGAGGAGACACTAACGCAGCTTAATATGAATACCCTTGAGGGAAGGAGGGACGTGATAGAAACTTTTAAGTATCTCAAGGGAATTAACAAAGTACAAGAGGGTAGTATCTTTCAGAAGAAGAGATGTGCAAGAACAAGGGGGCACAATTTGAAGATAGAGCGGGGACGGCTCAGAGGTAATGTTAGAAAGTATTTTTTCACAGAGAGGGTTGTGGATGCATGGAACAGCCTTCCTGAGGAGGCTGTGGAGTCAGAAACAGTGGAAGAATTCAAGAATGCATGGGACGGGCATAAGGCAATTCTAGTGGGGGGTAGGAGGAAGTAAGCTGTTGATTAACTAGAATCTGCAGCTTATTCATCAGGTAGAGAAATGGGCAGACTTGGTGGGCCAAGTGGTCCTTATCTGCCGTCAAATTATATGTTTCTAAGTTTTGCATTGAGTGGGGATGCAAAAAGGTCCAGGTCCAGAGTTCCCCACTCTTCGAATAGCGACAGCACGACAGCTGAGTCGACAGAACTCCCTTGTGGATCCGCCTTTGTTCTGCTGAGGCGGTCCGCCACATCATTCTGAGTTCCAGGCAGGTAGACTGCCTGGATCAGGGCTTCATGCTCAAGACACCACTCCCACACACTCATTGCCTCTCTGCACAGAGAGTAGGAGTGCACCCCACCCTGTTTGTTAATATAGTACATCACCGCTTTGTTGTCCGTCTGAAGGAGAATTACTTTGCAACAGAGGATATCCTTAAGGGCTCGGACAGCATACAGAACAGCTCTCATTTTCACAACATTTATGTGCAGATTGGACTCATCCTGGCTCCACAACCCTGGGTATGGAGGTCCTGACAGTGAGCTCCCCAACCGGTCAGAGATGCATCTGTGGTGATAGTGATCTGTGTCTCCAGAGGAGCAAAGGGGAAACCCTGGAGGAGGTTGTCCTCCTGAGTCTACAATGTAAGTGATCTCGTTAGAGGCTCTGTCACCTTGATGTGGAAGGACTGCAAGTGCGCGGTCAGAGACCACTGAGCGCTGAGCAACCACTGCATGGTTCTCATGTTCAAGCAGGCTAGGGAACTGTGAACAAGGATGATGCCATGAGACCTAGCAACCGCTGCATCAAGAGAGCTTGGATTGAGTCTTTCTCTTTGATGAAGCAAGCCATCTGGAGAATGTTGTTTCTGTTGTCCTCTGGAAGGAAGGAAGGAAGGCTCTTGCCCTGGAGGTGTCCAGGAGAGCTCCTATGAAGAGAAGTTGTTGGGAGGGCTGAAGCTGTGATTTTTTCAGGTTCAGTAGAACTCCCATGGATGTAAGGAACTTAGAAGCTGTGGAAGCTGCTTCCTGCGTCCACTGTCTGGAAGGGCTCGCTAGGAGCCAATCATCCAGGTATGGGTACACTTGAATTCAGAGTTTTTTTTGAGATGCACCACGAGTACCACAAAGCACTATGTAAAGACTTGAGGCACCGAGGACAACCCAATGGGCAGGACTCTGAATTGGTAGTGCTGACCCAGAGACATAAAACGTAGACACTTGTGGTGGCTTGGATGTACTGGAATGTGCTGGTAGGCGTCCTGCATGTCCAGAGATGCCAACCAGACATTTTGTTGAACGAGAGGCAGTAGCATTCCTAGCGAGATTATCTTGAATTTTTCTTTGAACAGGTATTTGTTCAACTTCCTTAGGTCTAGAATAGGGGGCATACCACCTGTTTTCTTTGGAACTAGGATGTAATGGGAGTAGAAACCTGTATTCTGTTCGGCCTGCGGAGCCACTTCTACTGCTCTGTTGTTCAGAAGGCCCTGAATCTGGGAAGCAAGGTCTGACTGAGTGGTGTTCAGCTTGGGCTGTCGACTGGGTGGATGATCGGGGGGGGGGGGGATTGTCTCTGAGAAACTGAGAGAATATTCCTCTTGAACTATCCTGAGGACCCATTTGTCTGCCATGACAGACTTCCACTGGTTGTAAAACTGAGTCAAGACATCCCCTACCGCCCAAGTGGAGTCCCCTTCAGGGAGTTGAGGTAGGACATGGGTCTTCAGAGGGTGGCACTGGGCACTTTTGGGGCCTGAGCCTTCTTCTGCATTTTCTCCTGTGGCTGAGGGGGCTCGAGTTTTGTTAAAAGCTCCTTGGCCTTTACCTCAAAAGGACTGCTGGTTATGACACTGTCGGCGGTTCCCACCCCATTGAGGGGCGGCAAGGGCTGGTCTGGCAGTTTTAACAGCAGTTCTAGTCTTCTGAGTGGTCTCCAGTGCCTACTCCACTTGTGGGCCAAACAGATAAACTCCATCAAAAGGGAAATTCATGACTCTCTGCTGAGCATCATTAGTGAAGTCTGAGGTTCACTGCCAGGAGTGACGCCAGGTACAGATCCCGGCCACTGCTGCTTTAGAGGCAGTATCAAAAGCATCCATAGCAGCTTTAAGTTGCCGACTGTTGGACTCAATGCCTCTGGTAATGGTCTGAAGAAGCTCCGAGTTAGTATCTCCAACTCTGGAAGAGCCTCGACTATGTCTTTGCGCGAATGCCAGAGGGTATACTCATACTGAGAGAAATAACCCTGGCAGCTAGCAATGTACATACCCAGGGCAGCAGCAGCAAACACCCACTTCCCCAGAGTTTCTATTTTATGGGATTCTTTATTTACTGGATTAGCCGTGGATTCCTGGGGGAGCACGGCTTTGTAATTTTCCACCAGAACCACTAGGGCATCTGCCAAGGCTTGAGAAGCAAGGACTGGTTTGTCCTTAGGGTGGACATATTTCCTGTCTATGGACTTAGCCACAGAAGGAATGAGCGCTGATCTGTCCCACACCATCTGTGAAAGAGTCTCAAAAGTAGGTTGCACCAGTGGTGTCAGTTCTACAGGAATTTCAGAAATGTACAGATACTGCAGGCACAAAAGCCTCCCAGGGTCCACCTCAGAAGTCTGGAGAGCAAAGGTGGAATTCATGTTCCTCAGCAGAGACTTAAAAGAGAGGTCTTCTACCACAGGCTCCACTGAAGTGGAGGGTTTATTCTCTACCCCATAATCAGAGTCCTCATCCACATCCTCTGCAAGGTGCAGATCAGGATCAGACTCAGCACAGTCTCCCACTACCCCAGAAGAAAAGTATAGATAGGAAAATGAGGAAGCAGGGCTGGAGGTGCCACCTCTGGAATTGGAATCAAGAACCACGGCAACTGAGAGGGAGGCAGTGCTGAAAATGGCTGCAGTACCGTGAAAGGTGCCGTGCGTGGCATTGGCAATGGTGCCGCTAAGGCCAGAGCCAAGAGCGGCACCGCAATCTATGCCGATCGAGTGCCTGGGGTCCCCAAACCCAACACCGAGATACCAGAAGCTGAAGACCTGAAAGTATGATGAGGAGTAGGAGGAGAATACAGTGCCTGTGCCGGCCCCTGCTCTGCAGCCACGTGAGGGGGAAAGGCATGAGGGAGTGGCATCAATGGCACCAAAGAAGGTGTCGCGTGACTAGGCTGACCCAACCGTTCCACCCGTAGGCCAACACCACCTAGGCCCGGAGGCCCAAGGCTTGGGTCCACAGGCAAGGGCAGTCGGGACAACCGCTGGACCCACTGCTCCATAAAAGTGGCCCAATGATGAAACTGATCACCGGAAGATCCCCCAGGGGACAGGGAGGGACTCCAGAGTTAAGGACTGCGGCCGCTAGAGACCGAGGTCACAGGAGACCCCAACAAAATCCGGGGTCGGCCTCCCATCCCCTGCTAGCGATGATCTCTGTGCAGATGTGCCAGAGGGCAACCACGAACAGTACCGCTTCTTCGACTGGTGGGATGAAGAAGAGCTGGAGGTCGAGAGGTGCCGAGCCCCCGACGGCAATTGGGCCCGCTTCTTTTTGTGCTTTTGGGAGGACTGCCCTTCCTCCTGAGCACCAGAGTGTCCAAGGTCAGACCCCCCCCCCCATCCGAAGAGGGCAGCAGACCGGAACCAGCTCTGCTGCCAAAAATGGAAATTATGTGCCTATCATAATTCTTGACCTTCTTGGACGAAGTCTCCACCACTCATTCACACTATTGGGATCTACGCCGGAGGCGCTAGTACCCAGCGGGAGCAAACTTTTTGCGGGAGGGCTGGTGCCAGAGATGGAGCCGCGACCCTCTGCTCATGCGGCAATGATTATCTCGGTGTCGACCCTCCAACCACCTCAGTACCTTTTTTCCCCGAGAAGGTGCAGCGTAACTAACCTAGAAGAATAGCCTAACAAAAACTGAACATAAGATAGTCCAGAACACCCGTATAAGAAGGGTCAAGAAAGAAGTCTTCACAGCCTAAAGGTTGAGGGAGTGAAGACCAACAACAGAGGTGAGCTCGGGGGACGGTGGGTGGGCGTGAGAATGAGTGGTGGAGACTTCATCCAAGAAGATCAAGAATTACGGTAGGTATGTAATTTCCATATCTTCCTGGACATAAAATCTCCACCATTCATTCACATTATTGGGAGAATACCGAGCTAATAATCCCCCGAGAGGGTGGCAGGAGAGACCAAGAGCTCACAAATTTAGGACAGAAGTCCACTGAGGATGGATCTGCCAAACGAAATACGTCGTCTGGCATGGACATCCAGGGCATAGTGTTTGACGAAAGTATGCACTGAGCTCCAGGTTGCTGCATTGCAAATATCTGCAATGGACACATTGCGGATCTCCACCAGGGATGCCGCAACCACTCTAGTAGAGTGAGCGTACACTCTGCCTTCCAGCTTAACCTGCACCATGGAATAACAGTGGCGAAGGCATGCCACCAGCCATGCTGAAATGCATCTGATAGCAACAGGTTGACCCAGCCGGGTCTCGCTGAAGGAAACAGTTGTTGAGCTTTGCAAAATTTTTGTTGTTCTATCTAATTAGAAACGCAAAGCTCTTTTGACATCCAAGGAATGAAGAGAACACTCTCCTTCACTTTGGAAGTTCACAAAGTAAGTAGGAAGGACCAAAGGCTGATTTAGATAGAATTCAGACACAACCTTAGGGAGAAACTTAGGATGGGTCCTAAGAACTACTTTGTGTTTATGAAACACAGTATACGGGAGGTCTGTGACCAAGGCATGTATCTCAGAGACCCTGTGGGCCGAAGTAATGGCCACCAGGAAGGCCGTTTTCCAAGTGAGAAATTTCAACTCACAGGTAGCTAGAGGCTCGAAAGGTTTTCAAGTGAGTATGTTTAGCACAAGATTAATGTCCCAGGCTGCGAATGGACGTCTGACAGGAGACAAAGAACCTCTGTGCGCAAACACTGAGGCAAGGGTTACCCCAAAGGGCATTTGGCTGGGAAGCCAAGTTTCAAGAAAATACAAAATCACACATGCCCACACAATGCAAAGCATCATGGGCTGCATATGCAAATCACCACAGAATGTTATGCTGGTTCAACTTTAAGCAGAATTGCATGGTGCCGAAAGGCCTCTCACACAGTTTGCAAAGGGTGCTAACAGATGCCATAGACACGTGTTTCGTCCTACCAGGACTCATCAGTATGCCTCGTCTGTTTGACACCCCAGTGTGATGAACAAAATCACACATCACAGTTTTTTTATTTTAATGGGTTCACTACAACATAACCCAGACAGACTTAAAGTTGAACCAGCATAACATTCTGTGGTGATTTGCATATGCAGCCCGTGAGCACTGCCCTGCTTATTGATGTAATACATCACTGCTTTGTTGTCCGTTTGAAGGAGAATGTTCTTGTGACAGAGAATGTCCTTCAAAGCCCAGACTGCATAAAGGATGGCCCTCATTTCTAGGACATTTATGTGAAGCTGGGACTCTTCCGGAGTCCATGTACCTTGAGTGTGGAGAGTTTGACAGTGAGCTCCCCACCCCATCAGGGACACGTCTATGGTAATGGAAATCTGATGTTCGAGAGGAGCAAAGGGATACCCTTTCAGAAGGTTGTCCTCTTGCAACTACCAGGTGAGTGACTTCTTCAGAGTTTCTGTCACCTTGATGAGAAAGGACTGAGGGTGAATGGTAAGAGACCACTGAGTACTGAGCATCCATTGAGAGGTTCTCATGTGTACGCGTGCTAGGGGTACAGTGAACACCGAGGATGCCATGAGACCTAGCTCTTACCGAGCTGTTCTCTCTGATGTATCGGGCCATCTCCAGAATATCGGTCCTTCTGTCCTCTGGTAGGAAAGCTTTCGCAATGGAGGTGTCCAGAAGAGTTCCTATGAAAAGGAGCCTCTGGGAGGGCTGCAGCTGTGATTTCTTGAGGTTTAGCAGGACTACCATGGACATGAGAAAGTCTGAGGCTGTGGCAACGGCGTCAATGGTTGCCTGCCTGGTAGGGCTTGCTAGAAGCCTGTCGTCCAGATATGGGAACACTTGTATTCCGATTTTTCTGAGCTTCACTGCAAGTATTGCACAACACTTTGTAAAAACTTGCAGCGTTGAGGATAGCCCAAAGGGCAGGACTCTGAACTGATAATGCTGGCCCAGAGCCACAAACCTTAGGTATTTGTGATGCTTTGGGTGAATAGGAATATGTTGGTAAGCATCCTGCATGTCCAGGGAGGCTAACCAGTCATGTTGATGAAGCAAAGGTAACAGGGTTCCTAGCGATATCACTTTGAATTTCTCTTTGGGAAGAAATTTGTTTAATTTGCTGAGGTCCAAGATGGGGCACATGCCCCTGGTTTTCTTTGGAAGCAGAAAGTAATGGGAGTAGAACCCTGTGTTCCATTGATCCAGCGGAACTACTTCCACTGCCCTGTTGTTCAGAAGGCCTTGTATCTCGAAGGTGAGAAGTTCTGACTGAAGTACTGACAGCCTGGGGTGTTGTTTGGGGGGACGATCCAGAGGGGTCTCTAAAAGATTGAGGGAATACCCCTCGCGGATTATTCGGAGGACCCATTTGTCCGATGTTATATACTTCCACTGATTGCAGAAGTGAGTCAAATGACCTCCCACCGCTGAGGAAAAGTCCCCCCTCGGGCAGCTGAGGTGGGACTTGGGCCAACAACTCAGAAGGCGGCACTGGGCGCTTTGGGTCCTTGCGCCTTCTGCTGTGTTTTCTTTTGAGGCTGAGGGGCTTGCTTTTTATTGAACCCCCCCACCTTTGCCTCGAAAGGACTGATGGTTATGAAACTGCTGTTTGTTAACTCCCCCTCGAGAGGGGACAGGAGGAGGTCAAGCCAATTTAATGGCTGACCTAGTCTTTTGTGTGGTCTCTAGAGTCTGTTCTACTTGAGGGCCGAAGAGATACACACCATCGAAGAGCAACGCCATGACCTGTTGCTGGGCATCATTCGTGAAACCTGAAGTGCGCAGCCAGGAATGGCAGTGGATACAAATGCCCACTGCCACAGCTCGTGAGGCTGTAGTGAAGGCGTCAATAGCTGCTTTTGACCTGCTGGTTACTGGACTTGATACCCCTGGTTATGGCTTGAAGAAGCTCTGAATTAGTGTCCAAGTCCAGTAGAGCTTCAACCATCTGTTTGAGCGAATGCCAAAGAATATACTCGTATTGAGAGAAACAGCCCTGGTAGCTGGCGATACGCATACCCAGGGAGGATGCAGCAAAGACTTTCTTCCCTAAAGCATCTATCTTAACGAGATTCTTTGTTTATAAGTCGAGCTGTAGTAGTCTGAGGAAGGACGAACTTATCATTCTCTGCCAAGACTACAACAGGATCCGCAAAGACTTGGGAGGACAAAATAGGTTGATCCTTGGAAGCAGCATACTTCTTATCTATGGACTTAGCCACAGAAGGAATGAGAGCAGGATTATTCCATACCATTTGAGACAGCGACTCAAAGGAGGGTTGTACCAGGGCAGTTAAATACATAGGGATGTCTGGAACATGAAGGTATTGGAGTCTTCAGAGCTTCCCAGGATTGATGTCCATTGTCTGGAGAGAAAGAGTGGAATTCAAATTTCTCAACAGAGATTTAAAAGACAGGTCCTCAACCACAGGCTCTGTAACAGGATTAAGTCCTGCTCCTTCCACATCATCACCCAGTCTAAGATCTGGGTCAGGCTCAATATCATCTCCTGACAGTCCAGGAGGGACTGTATGGACAGGAAAGGAATGAAAATCACCAGGAAAAGAGGAAGGAAAAGAATTCGGAGAGGAGAAGCCCTGAAGAATGGCTGAAGAAAAACCCGGCTTCGGTGCCGAAGAAGAACACGGCGCCGAAAGGCCGCACGACGCCGACAAAGCAGACGGCGCTGAAGAAAAACAGGGTGCCGAAAAGCCGCCGAAGTCGGCGCTGAAAGGGCACATGGCACCGAGAAACTCAACGCCAAGTGACCCACTGACGACGACACCAACCCACAGCCCCAAAAATTCGGATTTGAGGGGAAGAAGAAAGAATACCAGGAGACAAAGGCATCGTTGAGGCCCCCTGCGCCACAGCCATGTGAGGAGGGAAAACACCTGAGCATGGAGTCGACGACACCAAAGAGGGCGCCACACGACCAGGAAGGCCCAATCGCCCTGCCCGATCTCCTGAAAAACCCCGAAGGCCCCGAAGTGACTGGGCCAGGCAGCTGGACCAACCTCCGAGCCCACTACTCTATAAGAGCGGCCTACTGATGAAACTGCTCATCAGAAGCCCTACCAGAAGGCAGGGAAGGGCTCTGATGTCAAAGAGGTCGGTGACTAGAAACAGAAACTGGCGACTCCGAATGAGGAGACCGGCAACTGGCCCCAATGACCGACCATCGACGTGCAGACATATCAGAAGATGACCTCGAGTGATGCTTTCTCTTTCTTGACCTATGGGCCGAAGAAGAGCTCAAGGCCGAACGGTGCCAAGAATGCGACTATTTTCTTTTATGCTTCCGGGGGGACCGCCCTTCCCCTCAGGCACTGGACTGTCCATTGTCAGACCCCCCCCCGAGAAGGCGGTAGACCGGACCCAGCCTAGCTGACTGAACAGCTTTCATACGAAGTCTCCCTACTGTCACCTGACCCTCTCTTGGTCGACTCCCTCAATGTAGGCTGAGACTTCTTTCTTTAATAAGAATAAATTATCATAAGCGGTACTTTATTTGAAAAACACTACAAAATAAAAAACTGAAAACTATGTTGCTAGTTTGAAGTTTGACTCCTGGTGGGCAAGTGTCGTCATCACTGAAGCCGACTGATAGTAGGAAAAAGAACTGAGTGTTGGAGGGTCGAGACAGTCAGTTGCCGCATGACCAGAGGCTCATGGCGCCTACCCTCACGGCTCCATCTCTGGCGCCGGCCCTCCTGCAAAAGTTTGCTCTCGCTGGGTCCTAGAGCCTCCGGCGTAGATCCCAATAGTGTGAATGAGTGGTGGAGACTTTTAATGTCCAGGAAGATCAGCTTTTAAGCGAAGTCTCCCTACTGTTACCAGCACTGTTCATGGTCGACTCCATTGAAGGCGGGCTGAGAAGAACTCCTTTCTTCACTTCAAATAAAAATTAAATTAAAAGTTATTTTTTTTAAATATTACAAAAGAAACTAAATTAAATCAAATACTGAGTGACTAAGATGCTGTCGTATAGACACAAAGGTTTGACTCATGACGGGTGAGCGACGTCGTCACTGACGCGCACTTGACAGGGAAAAAGGAACTGAGGTGGTTTGAGGGTTGATGCTGATACAGCCCATATGGTGCAAGAAAGCCTCACTGCGCCGCGTGGTCCTACCTTGGCGTCAGCCCTCCTGAAGAGTTTTGGCTCCTGCAGGGTCCTAGCACCTTCGGCGTAGTCCAATTAGTGTGAATGAGTGATAGAGACTTCTAGTCCAGGAAGATTCAGAGTTTCACTATTTTGATGTGATTATCAAATAATGTCCGCACCTCTCACAAAGTAAGTGCTGAGCTCCATTACACATGCCTAGTTTTAACTAAAATGTTCATGTACTTTATTTGCTTTAAAAATCTCCTTTGAAGTGGATTTCAAAACATACCTCCTTGCTCTTTTCTTCTTCCTCTCTTTTGATGTATCTGAATCAACAATATCTGCCCTGAGGCATTCCAGAGTGCCAGAGAATGATAGGTATTCGCCAAAGTACATTCTGTAGCTCAGTGGTGCTGTGTCTTGAGACTGGATTCCTGCAAAGCTCAGTAAAGGCTTGAACACAACCTGAAGAATAAAATGGGTTTGGTTTCACTTATACGAGGCAAAACAGGGTAATCCTGTATAAATATGTTGGAAATCACAAGATTATTTTCACTGATCCTGGGACTAAGCTTAGTTACATGTTTATATGTAAAATTACTGTCTTGCATGGTTATATGAGTGTCTTCTTGAGTTTTCTGGATGAATGAACTATGAAGCCAAGCTTGGCAGTTCTGGCACACAAAGGACTTGAGTTCAAGTTTATTGCAGGAAATACTCCATTAAGCCGGCTCATTTGCAAGGAGGTCTTAATACATAAGAGACAATATACAATATATACAACAGAACAGTCAACATTTGGACAAATATACTGTAGTTCCAATCAATGTATATAATACAAGGCCTGATTGGGCTACATACAATAAATAATAAACAAAATATACAATTATTTACAACAAAACAGTCAATAGTTGGTCAAACACAGTTCCATGAAATGTACACAATACAAGGCCTGAGAGGGTTGCATACAATAAATAATGTGCAAGGATACAATAATACAATTCATAACGGGCACTACAAGGCATAGTGTTAGGCAATTAGTTACAAAAGGAACTAATCCATATTGAAAGCAGACATAACAGTAGTGAGGTGGAATACATAAATAGATTCAGGCGAGTAAAGAGGCTGACTGAGGGGGCAAGATAGGCAAAGACAGTCATGGAGGTGGAATGGGTACAGTAACAGAGAAGTGTACTAGAATGTTAAAAGAGGATGAGAGATCAACAAAGGTGAGAGCGCAGGGGGAATCCAAGGACATGGATGGCCAGGCTGGAAGATGGACAGGGAAGGAGAGGGGCCTGGGGTGAATCAGTGAGAAAATCCAAGGACATGGATGGCCTGGCCAGTAGGGTGGAAGATGGACATGTAAGGAAAGGGGCCTAGGCAGAACCAGTGAGGGGACAGGAGTATAAAACGATGAAGGATCCTACCCTATATTGCAGTGCCATAATCTGGCAGAAGGTACTAGTTCCTATGGCAGTGGCACTCTAATGTGAGGATTTTGTAGGTAAGGGATTTGAGGGTATTTATTGGAGCAATACTGGTGAGCCTGAGTGTCGTCTGGATGAGGTTCCAAACCGATGGCATAGTTAACGGCTCTCACGCCGAGGGAGGTACACATCCGAGGTACATCATGGAGGATGCAGTCAGATTTTCGAAGGAAACAGGAGCAATGTGAAATTTTAACAAGTGAGGAGATGTAGGCCAGTAATTTGTTTAGTAGACTTTTGAGGGTCCAGGTACCTAAGTAAAGTAACTGCCTAGTGGCGAGGGGTTGCCAGACAACTTCTTTATACAAGTCACAGTGGTGCATCCGGAAGGGTGCATTACTAATAAATGGCAGAGTCAGATGGAACAATATATCAAGCTTGCGAAGGTTGGAGCCAGCAGAAGAATTATATATGATGGCACTGTAGTCTAGGAGTGGGAGGAATGTGGCCTGTACTAGTCTGTGTCTGACATCAGGGGGAAAGAGCACTCTGTTCCTGAAGAAGCCTAGCCTTGCTTTCAATTTGCTACAGAGGCAGTCAGTGTGTACACTAAAAGAAAGCTTACTGTCTATCCATACACCCAAATATTTAGAATTTATCTACCACGTCTAGTGATTCACCTAGGTTTGTCACTATAGGTACAGGTGTTGCACTGTATCAAGTGGTGGGCCTGTTGCTACTAGATACAAAGTACAGCATCTTTTTTTTTTTTCACATTGAGTAAAAACTTAAAGCTAATGAGGTTGTGCTCTAACTGTGTGAAATCCTCTTGGAGTTCATCACGTATTTCAGTTAATGTTCGTTTGGATGTATATAAAATGGTATCATCTGTGAAAAGGTGTAATTTGACTTGACGATGTTAAGATTCCAGTGAATTGATGTAAATGGAAAATAATATGGGGCACAAAATGAAGCCTTGCAGGACATCTCACTTGATGAGAAGGGAGTCAGATACCTGACCACTCGCTCTGATTCTTTGAAATCTACCTGTAAGGTAACTGGAGAACCACTGTAGTGAAGTATCATCTGCGCCTATTTTACTGAGTCCCCTAAGGATGAGGTTGTGGTCGACGGTGTCAAAAGCCTTACTGAGGTCTAGGAATATGGCACCTGTGACTTGCTTAGGATCATGCACGATGAGCCAGTTGTTGGCGACTTTTGTTGGGGCAGAGGTGGTACTGTGGTTCTGTCTGAAACCAGACTGGGCAGGGCTGAAAAGTGAACATTTTTCTAAATGGTCTTTAAGCTGGTAATGGACAAGTTTTTCAAGTATTTTAGATAGGACAGGGAGTATGGAGATGTGCCTATAGTTGTTTAGGTTGCAGGGGTCACCTGATTTAAATAGGGGCAAGACAACAGGAAGGGACCGTGGCTGAGGAGTTGGGAGAGACTGAAGATATGGAGGATTGGTGCAGTTAGGTAATGGCATCCTAGCTTGAGGAAGATAGGATCCATGCCATCAGTTCCGTCTCCCCTTTTTTGATATTGAGCTTACTAAGGTGGTCCTCTACTTGTTTGTAAGTCACTGGGTGGAACTGGAGGGGATGAGGAGATGAGGACTCACAGGGATTGAGTTGGGACGGAAAGTTGGAAAGCCCTGCATAGGGACAGAAATTGAATGAGAGTCCAGTGGTAGCAAAATGAGTGTTCAGTTTTTCTAGAATGAGGTCACACTCATCATATTCAACCCTGTTAATGACTATCTTGGAGGGAAAGTACAGTCACGTAAGAACTTACCGTAACAGTAGATCTTCGAGAACAGCTCTTGCAGCAGGTTACACCATTAGGACTGAAGCTGTCAGGCGCCAGGACCACACGGAAATTTTCTAGCTAGCAGTATTCAGTGGGGACCGCCTCCGATGTCAGTCCCACCCCCGACGTCGGGCGTAGTATATAAGGAGGCGGTCCCCCCATAATCCTCAGTTCTCCCGCCGGTGACTCACGGCCGCTGGATGACATCAGAAGGGGAGACCGAGGATCCGCCATCAGGTGGCAAATCAAGGCATCAGTAAATGTCCTATCCTAAGAGATGGATGCTTTGACTATGACCTACCTCCAGCGGGGATGGTGGGAGGGAAAGTACCTGCTGCAAGAGCTGTTCTCGAAGATCTACTGTTACGGTAAGTTCTTATGTAACTGTACTATCTTACTTCGAGAAACAGCTCTTGCAGCAGGTTACACCATTACGACTAATTTCCAAGCAGTAGTGGTAATCACACACCATCGAGAGGAGGAACAGTAGAAATCCTCAAGCCTAGGACAGAAGTCCTTGAAGGACTGCTAGACCGAACCCTGCTCTTTGCCTCAATGCAATGTCCAGGCTGTAATGCCTGATAAAAGTATGCACGGAGCTCCAAGCAGCTGCAGCGAAAACAGCTGAGGTGGATACGTTCTTTAAAGCCGAAAAAGAGGTAGCCACCCCTCTGGTGGAATGACCCTTAACCAAGCCCGGTAAGGGTTTGTTGTGTTTGTGGTAACAGAATGTAATGCACTGGATAAGCAACCTGGACAGCGACTGCTTTGAGAGAGGAGCTCCCTTCATCCTATGGGCAAAGGAGACGAAAAGTTGATCCGACTTTCGGTGTTGTTTGGTTCTGGTCGGGTAGTATCTAAGGCACCTGTGCACATTAAGAGTGTGCAGAAGGGCTTCTCCTCGATTAGAGTATTTCGGAAAATACACTGGTAGATCGATGTCCTGATTAAGGGTGAGAGCTGAGACCACCTTAGGCAGAAATTTAGGATTAGTCCTTAGGGATAACCCGTCCTGGTGGAAAACCAAATAAGGCTCTTTGCACATAAGTGTGTGCATTTCAGAAATCCTTCTGGCAGAAGTAACTGCAACTAAAAACTACGTTTTCCAAGAGAGAAAACGTAGGTCGCAATCCGCGGCTGGTTCAAAAGGTGGCAGCGTGAGCTGCTCCAGGACGAAGGGTAAATCCCATGGAGGAATGGATCCTTAATCGAGGGCCTAAGGTGGAGGACGCCCCTCAAAAAGGCACGTGTCGTGTCCAGCTGGACCACAGTGTGTTGGTCTACGGGGACATGGTAGGCTGAAATGACACAAAGATGCACTTTAATCGTGGAGTAAGCCAGGCCGGAGTGGAAAAGGGATAGCAGGTAGTCCAGTACCAGCTTCTCTGGACAGTCCAAAAGCGAAAAAACACATGCTTGAGCCCATAAGCAGAACCTGCTCCACTTCATGGCATAGGTCGCGTGGATAGCCAGTTTCCTAGCGGCAATAAGCACATCTACCACTTCTTGCGAGACCCCGTATCGCATCATGGCTATGTCTCTAGGAGCCAAGCATGCAGGTTCAGGGAACGTAGGTCTGGATGGACTAAGGAACCCGCGTCCTGAGATAGTAAATGGGAGCTCAATGGCAAAGGCACTGGTGGTTCCCTGGGTAGCTGATGCAAGAGAGGGAACCATATCTGTCTGAGCCAGAAGAGTGCGATCAGTGTGAGCGTCGCTTGCTCCCTGCGGAGTTTTAAAAGAACTCTCTGGATCAACGGGAAAGGAGGAAAGGCATTAAAGAATCTGCCCGCCCAGGAGAGGGGCGACGCGTCTCACCAGAAAACACCAGGCCCTGGATCTAGCGAGCAAAAATTGGGCAGTTTTGCATTGTATGGGGACGCAAAGAGGTCTATCTCTGGAGTACCCCATCTGTGAAACAGATCTTCTGCCACCACCTGGAGTAGTTCCCATTCGTGGACTCTGGCCTGAGTGCAGCTCAGGCTGTATGCAGTGATGTTGTCCACTCCCAGAACATGAACTGCAGTAAGGTTTGCGCCATGTTGCAAGACCCAATCCCATACTCTGATGGCCTCCCTGCAAAGCAGGTAGGAGTGGGTACCTCCTTGTTTGTTGAGATAATACATCACCGCGGAATTGTCTGTTTGTAACAGAAGTGTACCCGGTGGAATCTCTGACAGGAAGGCCTGCAGGGCATAAAGAACTGCCCTCTTTTCCAGTATATTTATGTGGACATGAGACTCCTGTGCTGTCCACAGGCCCCGAGACCGAACACCATCGAGGTGTGCTTCCCACCCGAGCCCTGAGGTGTCTGTGGAGAGTGTCACAGTCGGGGACGGCGCTGTGAAGGGGACTCCCACCAAGAGGTTCCCTGAATGTAGCCACCATTGCCAATCTCGAATTATGGTCTTCGTGATTCGGACTGGATGCTGCAGATGGTCTTGCCTTTGGTCCCATTGTACCCGTAAGATCCACTGGGTTACCGGCATGTGGAGACAGGCTAGCAGGACTGTTGCAATGGCCGCAGCCATGTGTCTGAGCAAGCAAAGGACCAGTCTGGCTGGGACGGTCTTCTTCAACAATTCCCTGATGAAGGATCTTATGTGTTCCGCTCTGTCTGTGGGAAGGAAAGCTTTCCCTTGGACGGTGTCCAGAACTGCTCCGATGAATTGCAGCGTATGGGACGGAACCAGGCGTGACTTCTCGTAATTGATGAGACTGCCCAAGGTCTTGAACAGAGACTGAGTGCAGTGAATGGCAGACATCAGGGCCTCCCGTGAGGGCACCATGAGAAGCCAGTCGTCCAGGTAGGGAAACACGTAGTGGCCCTGTCTCCTCAGAGACGCGGCTATGACCACCATGCACTTCGTGAAGACCCGAGGTGCCGATGACAGCCCGAAGGGAAGAGTTCGGAACTGATAATGGTGTCCCTGAAACTCGAAGCGCAGGAACCTCCTGTGCGCCTCAGCGATAGGAATATGCAGGTAGGCGTACTGCATGTCCAGGGACGCAAGAAATGCGTCCTGCTTCAGCATGGGAATCAGGCCCAGAAGGGTCACCATGCAGAAGCGCTTGTACGCGGCCGAAAGATTGAGGTCACTGAGGTCCAGTATTGGATGAAGGTCCCCTATTTTCTTTGGAACCAGGAAGAAGTGAGAATAATACCCTAGTCCTCCCTGGTGTGTGCTCTATAGCTTCTTTTTTCAGAAGTGCCAGTACCTCCTGCTGTATGAGCAGGGCATGCTGACCCGAATAATGGGAAGGTCTTGTAGGTGGGTTGTCTATGAACTCTATGTAATGGCCTTTTTTGACCAACTGTAGAACCCACCTGTCGGTAGTGATCGACTGCCACCCTGAAAGGTAGCGTGCAATGCGACCCCCGACTTTCTTTGCCTGTTGATCCTGAGGAGGGGCGGGGGCCAGGAAGGAGTCACGCTGTGGCAGCGTTTGTCCCTGTGGGCTGGGCCACCTTTAAGTAACGTTGGCCTCTGCCTGGAGACGGTCTGGCCTGGGCCTTGTGCGAGAAAGTGCCCCTCTGCTGCTGGATGGAACGTTGCTGCTGCCTTTGTAGCCAGCTGCGTAAATGTCTCTGGTTCCTACAAAAGGAACTAGGTCTAGATCTGCATATGGCTTGTACAGATCGGACTGCCTTCCCTGCGTCTTGGAGCTTGGTGATAACCTTCTCGGAGGATTCAGCAAACAGCACCTCGCCGTTATATGGGACATCTAGAATATTTTTCTGTACGTCCGGGGTAAAGCCAGAGACATGGAGCCAGGAGTGTCTCCGGAGACAGATGCCTGAAGCTGCACCTCTGACCAAGGAGTCCGCAGAGTTGTATGCGGCTCTAAGCACTTGGGTCCCCACATCTGACTCAGTGCGAAGGAGGTTTAGGAGCTCCGCTTTCTGGTCGCCATCAGGTAGCTTTCAACCAGGTCCTGGCCCTATTCCCACAGGGCATTCTGGAACTGAACCATATGGGTAAGGTAGTTCAGGGACCTGAAGGCACAAGTAGCAGCCGCATATGTGAGCCTCCCCAGGGCATCCAATTGCTTGGATTCCTGTTCTGGTGGCTGAGTGCTCATATGCTGGGGCCTCTAAGACCAGTCATGTAAAGCAGTGATGACCAGGGAATCTGCCAGAGGTTGGTTCACCAAATACTGGTCCTCCATAGGGACCTTGTACAGGCGGTCAGCCTTCTTCGGCACCGCGGGAGTGCAGTGCGGACATTTCCACGCTGCCTTGGTGACGTCCACGAAGGTGTCCACCAAGGGTGGCACTACCACAGGCTTTGGGTCTTTTTGCCGAAGGTAGCCAGCAAGGCGCTGTCTTTCGGGGTCAAGCTCCTCAGCATCCCACCCCATATTGTCCTGGATGTGCCTCATGATCTCGGCGAAAGAGGGGTCATCCGGTGGAGACCTGGGGAGGTCGTGTGGGTCAGGAGAGGGGATGCCGAGTGGAGAAGGCGATCTGGAGCACTCCGAAGAATCCAATCTTGAATCCTCCCCCGACGGAGTATACCGGCGTCGTTTGGGGCTGGGTGACCCTGAGGGGGATCAGGAGGGAGGCCTTCCCCTGTCGGTAGATCTGCCCCTAGGAGGTGGAGTTTGCTCCTTGGGGGATGGAGGTCGTCCTACTGTCCCCTTAGGTAGAGGAGGGGGCGTAGGCGGTGAAGGGGTAGGGGGAGGAGGAGTAGTAGGAGGAGGATGGGCGGGGACTACATCCTTCTTGATGGTGTCCCACCAAAAGGTAACAAGCTCCTTTACCTCTGCAATGTTCATGCCTGTCGCCGGGGTCGGGCGTCGGCTCCCCGGGGGGTCTCCCAATCCAGAGAGGGTTCCCGTTGGAGCCCGGCATCCTCGGTGTCACCCGCCTGGTCTTCAGGCTGTGGGGTGTCCTCCTCTGTGGAATCCCTACGACCAACGTCCGCCGGCAACGGGGGTGCAGTCTTCCGCTCCGGGGTAGCCGACGTCGGTCTCCTGGCAGATGTCTTCGGACCTGGCGAACACCTGGCCAGCAACGAGTGTCTAGCCGGTGTCGTCGGCTCCTTTGAGTGCCAAGCCAATTTAGAGTGTTTGACCGACGTCAGGTGGTGGGCCGACGTCGGGTCTGACGTCCGTTTGAGGGACGTCAGCTCCTTAGTTTTTCTAGGCGCCAGATCAGGACCTCTGGGTGGTTGGGAGACCGACCTGGAGCCAGTGTCCCGGCGATGGGAGGATGAAGACTTGAGGCGTTCACCCGACTTCGAAGAGGCCTTGGAGGGTGTTGAAGCCAAGGGCCTCGAAGTCTTGAGAGGCTGGAACGATGAAGAACCACTGGAAGACCTGACCTTGACCGGGGCAGGTTGTGACTGAGCCCTGGAGGGAGAGCGGTCCGCTCTGGAGCCGGAGCTGCGGGAGTCCGAGGCCCGAGCAGAGGACCTAGATCTCACCTTTTCCCGGTGCTTGTCCCGGTGTCTGTGGGATTTAGACGAAGATTCTCCCCGGGAGGAAGGTTCCTGGTCCATACTTTTAAGCTTTTCTTCCAGAAGAAATACCTGAAGTGCCTTCTGACAGCGGACCATGGTGCGGCTATTAAAACCCTGGCAAAAGGTGCAGGCCTTGGTGTCATGGTCCGGGCTTAGGCAATGCACACAGGATGAATGGGGATCCTTGAAGGGGATATGTTTGCCACAGGCACACTTCAAAAGGTGACCGTCAAGAGATGGAGTTGGAGAGGACATCAATTGAGCAGAGCAAAGTTGTTTGAAAATTATTCGGTAGTTCAGCAGTCGTCATACCCTAGAAAGGAGACCAAGAGGCCGATGCTGGCGAGTCGATGGCGGGAAAAGAACTGAGGATTATAGGAGGACCGCCTCCTTATGTACTACACCTGACTTCGGGGGCGGGACCGACATCGGAGGCGGTCCCTGCTGAATACTGCTAGCTAGAAAATTTCCATGGGGTGCTGGCGCCTGCCAGCTTCAGTCCTAATGGTGTAACATGCTGCAAGAGCTGTTTCTCGAAGTAAGATCAGATGGTGCTGCTTTGTGTCCCACAACTGTCTTGTTTGTTTGCCAGATCTTGGCAGACTTGCCTTTGGCATTTTCGAGGAATTTCACACAAAAGTTAGTTTTCACAGTTCGTACTGATTTAACACATGCATTTCTAGTAATTCTGAACACCTGCCAATTGGTCGCACTCTTTGTGCACCTTGCACGGGCTCATAGTTTATCCCGGTTAGTTAGGGCAGCTTTGAGGTCTGCTTTGAACCAGTGATGGGACTGCTTACGAACCCTAGTTCTAATATATGGAGCATGTTTGTTGGTGAGCTGTGTTAAGGTATTAAGGAAAGAGTCAAAAAACTCAAGACAATGTTGTGCACTGTGTGATTAGAATAAGGTGGGTAGCATAGGTCTGAAGCCAGGATACAAAATTGTTTGGTTATAACTTCAGCATGGGGCAATAATACTTTCACATTGTATTGTTTGTTCTGTGATTACTTTGTTAGTCATGGGTTACCCATGATATGTATGTCATACTTTGTTTTAATATTTTATTAGAACTCATTGTAATGTATATTTTGTAAAATTTTAAGTGTTTTGAGATGTTTATGTACTATGGTTCTCATGGAAAATGAGTTTTACTCAATTGAGTTAATCCCAATTCATATGAATTATACGAATAAAAATATTTTACTACTACTACTTAGGTATTGTTGAGGTGGGTGACAGCCTCATCGACTAATCTGGCGAGATAAAGATCATGCCAGTTTGCGTGTTTGAGGTTCGAGATGTAGCTGTTGGTGTTGAGTTTGTGGAAGCTACGTTTGGTGACAAACCTGGAGGAAGAGGGGCGCTTATCTTGGTTTTGGGTACACACTACAATGTTATGATCGCTCAGGTTGTTGTGGAATATGGCTGAATGTGGGATTTTGTGAAGACGGTTAGTGGATAACTGTCACAAACGTACTCCGCAGGTCAGGCCCTCTGCTCCCACAGTGCCAACCTCAGAGCGCAATAGTGTGAACAGGTAACAGACAGGGTAACCCTCCTGTCTGCTTTTGGGTCCGAATCACCTTTAGCCTCAAGTTCTGGGGGGATTCAAACTGTGAACCTTATGCTAGCATACCCAATGAACAGGCTCAGATACATACCCTCTTCGGGGATTGCAGTACATCTTTCGCCAGGGGCACTCAGCCAGGCTTCCAAAATGAACCCTTTTAATTCTATAAGAGACCTTAGGTATATTTATACCTTTTTACTCAAGCTCGGTAACACTATCAAGATGTTGAACAACTGTCAGACTTAAGCACCGACACGTCACATGCAAAAAGGAAGCACAGTTATGTAAGAACTTACCGTAACTTCCAATTCTTTCCCACCAAAAGGCATGATGAGACAGAAGCGGATATTTCTCATCCTGGAAAAGGAGCTGAAAAAGCTGAGGGGGATGAAGGGCGGGAAGGTGTTACCTACTGCAAGAGCCTCTCTCAAAGTTCTACTGTTACGGTAAGTTCTTACAGAAATGAAAATGATGTACCTAACATAATTATGATCTTTCTGTGCATCTTCACCATTCATCACAATTGGGTACAGGGCCGGAGGTCATGACTCCGCGGGAGCTTTTTTTTTTTTGGAAGGTGGAGCCGACACACCATCAGCGCGACGCCCTCGAAGCCGACATATAGCATGGCGCTCGTGGGTTGGCCGCTATGCGCTGTCAATGCCGCCTGCCTGCCAGATCTGAGTCACCAGAGAGGTAAAACAAAGGGAGTGGAGGGTGGGACAAGGAAGTCCAAGAGACAAGAAAAAGGAAAAGATATAAAACTAAAAGGAGAAATAATGACTGGGAGGACAGAAAGAGAGAAGTCGGAAACTAAAGGGATTGGGAGGGGCCCCAATCTCTGGAAATAGAGGAGGGACGTAGGGTGGGGTAAATGATCTAGAAGGTAGGAAGAGAGGGGGAAAAGTTAAACACATCCCAGACCCTGGTCTGTCTCCAGACTGTATAGGAGCTGCAAGGAGTAGCCAAAGGCTTCTTGTCAGAATTCAAGACACAGAATAGCTGGCAAAAACTCCATCTGAGCAGAGTCGGCTTTTCTGGAAGGACAGTGCACAGAGAATTACCACTCACTCAAGGAAAGATTTTTGGTGAAAAAGGAAAAAGAGTATTTTTTTTGTTTTTTTTTTTTTGTAAAAAAAGAGAGTCCAAAGGACAAGGAAAAATAAGATGGATGGGAAGAAGGAGGAGGCGAGAATGGAGAGCAACTGTCAACTCCCACCCCACAGAGTTGGAGCTAACGCTCTGGAGAGGGAGTGCCCCCCATGCTGACCACTCTCCCCAGAACTTTATCCCCCTATGTGCCTCTGTTCACCGCACTCCTAACAAAGAAAGGGGGGGGGAGGTTGGGCACACAGAAGGACGTGGACCCAAAGACTGGGGCCCCAGGGGGATGGAGGGCGGGATCGTGATGAATGGTGAAGATACACAGAAAGATCATAATTACAGTAGGTACGTAATTTTCATATCTTATCTATGTCAGTCTTCACCATTCATCACATTTGGGTGAGTGCCGAGCCCCCCCCGAAGGGGGTTTTCTTTTACACCCTAAGGGACAAAGTCCCTTAGCTCTCAGTGGGTGACAAACTAAGAGGGAGAACCTTCAGGGCCTGAAGAGCCCCGAAAGTGAGGAGAGTGAGACGAGACTCCACTGGAGGGGGAAGGAAGTTGCCCCGACAAACGCCGTCTCGCTCTATGGGAGAAGAGATAGGTTTTCTGGTGAGTGGAGTTAATCACCCTACGCCGGGCCAAGGGTGACAACCGGGAAAGACGCAGCCATGCCGTCCGCCTAGTGCAGATCACTGTTCCTATGACCCTGGTAGCTACCTCATCATCATAGGATGCCCTCGCTTGGTGCCTTGCTAGCTCCAGGCCACGTGCAGAGAGTGCAATGGCTTGCCTGGTTTGCTCCGTATCAGGCAATGAGGCTAAAAGCTGACCCAGCTTGGACCACAAGAACCTGTCATAGGCTGCATAGTGGGCCTGATGTGCAGAAATGGAAAGCAATAACCATGCCTAGTAGAAAGTCCTCCTACCCCTGAAGTCAAAATCCAAGGAGTCTTGATCCGGGGAGCTGGTCACGGTAAAAGACGCGAAGCCCATCATGGGTATCCAACTGCGTCAATCCAGACTGTGGATGAGGCATGGAACCTGGAGACTCCGGGGGTGCGCAATACCTCTGGCGGAGATCCCTTGGGGCAGGAACTCCGGAGAAGGGCCTCTGCCAGGAATGCAACGACGCCTCCCGGAAGGGAGAAAAGGGGCGGCACCACAAGGGTGGCCTCGCCAAAATCGCCTAGAAGGGCATGTGCCGAGTGATCAGGATTGCTAATAGTGGTAGGACTGAGGTGCAAGTCCTCCAACATCCTCACGAGGACGCGCTGATACTCAGAGAGATCAGCAGCTGGAGAGATGTGGACAGAAGGTTCCTCTCCCCCAGAAGACGGGGATGAGGAGCTGGAGGGCACCGGCTGTTCAGTGGGTGGCTGCACGGGGGGAGGTTGAAAAACCTGGCTGTTCACTGCCCTAACGTAAGCAGGGAACCAAGCAGCCACCACTCTGAAGTGCTCCCAGGAGAGAGGCCCGCTAGGACCAAGGATGCCTGGGAGCCCAGGAAAATGTGGCAGAGGGATGTTGACAGAGCCAAGAGAGATGTCGGCTGACCTCCGCCTGGGCTAAGGAGCATACCGGGAGCACTCACGGAAGAATGTGCCCCGGAAGACCACACAGCCGACAGCTGAACAACCGTTTCAGTACTGCCTTGGTTGCGCATGGAAGAATCCCCTCTGTGAGGCGACCGAGGCCATATAGGTCCAGAAGAACGGTCCCCTACCTCAAAAGAATGGGGCTCTCTCAAAGAGATAGAGAAGGAAGAGTGGAGATCTGTATTATGGCTTCTCCCAGAGCCCAGGTGGACCCCCGTAAAAGGCCACCGTGCCGACCCCACACCCCTCAACCCCTCAGAGTCCGAAAGAGCCCTCCTCCTCGAGAGAGCCAGCCTAGGTAGCTGGCAGCTCTGGGCAGCACCCGAAGGATCTATCCAGGGCACAGAACCCTTCCCTCCCATAGGTGCTCTGATCGGCCCCAAAGTTGGGCGATCTAGGCACACCACAGGTGGGGGTACCACTTCTGAAGGATCAGTGAACCCACCAAGAACAGGCTGCAGAGCTATGGTGGCCTGCACCACTGCCCACTGGTCAGCACCCCTGACCCCAGTCTCGGTAGCCTCCGACCCCACCTCAGAAGGGGGCCGACTCTGGCTTGTCGAGGAGACTACTGGGCTACCCACCTCAACAGCCAACCCCAAAGGGTCAGACTGTACATCTGACTCAGAGCTCGACTCCACCTCCGAGAAGGTAGAGGCCGAGGCCCTTTGCCAAACCGTAGGAGGGCACCCACTGCCATCTTTGCCATGGGGCCCAGAAACCAAAGCTGTGCCCAAGCCAGTACCAGTGCCCCCGTAGCACCGTGAGTGGAATCCGCAGGGGGCATGGCTCCAGCCCAAATAGGAGCTCCAGAGTCGGGACCAGCCACAGCGCCCATCCAGTTCCATGGCACTGCCGAGCGCGCTGAGGGACGGCAAGACACGCCAAGGACGGGCTCCGACGTGACAGTGCCGCCCAGCTCCATGGCACCGTGAGCGGTGCCGAGGGCAGCGGCAGCGCTGACAGTGCCAATGGTGGCATCAGCGCCAAGGACAGCACCACAAATGGCGCCCAGGGCAGAGGCGGCGCCGATGATGGCGCTGACGGAAGACACTGACAGCCCCACGGCGCCGAGCCCCGAGGACACGGCACAGAGGTGAGACAAGGACAAAGACGGTGCCGCTAGCAGTGTCGGTGCCGCAAACGGCTTCGACAGAAGCCATGGCTCCACGTGACAAGTCGGCGCTGACAACTCCATCAGGGCCCACGGTGCTGTGAACAGCGCCGACCCGGGCCTTGCGAACGCAGGTCCAACACCGGTGGGAGCCCTCACCCCTGAAGGGGCGATTGCCATGGCGGCGCCTCCCGCCCACTCCCCGGGAGGAGCGGGACGGACCTTCTGAGCTGCGGAAGAAGCCTCAGCAATGGCTAGGCTACTAGCAGCCGAGGCTCCCTCCTCCTCAGTCCGTATAGAACCGGGAGTGGACCTGGAGAAAATGCCGAAAGAACGTGGCTTGACCCAACAAGTGCGCACCCGACCCCCAAAAGTCAGCGAAGCTCGCCCCACTTTCAAAGCGCGTTGCTCAATGACCCGGCAGTCCATGGAGAAATAGGTGTCACACAAATCCATGTCGTAAAGCAGGCCAAGACACGAAAGACACCGGTCGTGCTGGTCGGTGATGGAATACTTTCGGCCGCAAGGGCACCGTCACATGGGGGGGCCGACCTGTCTTAGAAGATTTCTTGCTCTCTGACCAAGACATGACCTACGGAGAAAAAAACAACAAAAACAGACTCGATGTCGCAGAAATATAAAAATAAGAAAAGATCTTAACGGGCGACATTGAGTAAGGCAAAGCACCGAAGAAAATAGAAAAGCGGCGTTGAAGGCTTTTAGGTGTCAATAAGGCCTCAAGCAGCAGCTTCCACACGAGGTTCGACCTCTACGGTGGGAGGCGAAGAACTGGCAGGCAGGAGTCGATGCAGCCTAGCAGCCAACCGCCAATGCCACGCGCAGTGCAGCACGACCTCGAGGGCGACAACAATGGTGCGCCGGCTCCACCTACCTTTAAAAAAGTTCGCTGGTCCTGACCTCCTGCCAGATACCCAACTGTGATGAATGGTAAAAAACGACACAGATAAGATATACCTCTACTGGCTTGGTAGGTGAAGAAGGGGTCCAGTGGTGGATCCCCATGCCCAGTGTCAGGCCTTCCGGGTTGTGCCTTTGGTTGCTCTCCCCCCTCCGGTTGCTCCACTAGATTCTCAGTAGAGTGCTGGAGGAGTTGGTGGTCCCACCACCAGGGGACTTAGAGTTGGGGGGGGGGGCTGAACGGCTGTAGGAGGATTAAGGGCACAGCCTAGAGCCAGAGCGTGTGACCAGAAGCTTCAGGTAGACAGCAGAGATTCACCAAGTGCACCCTTTGGAGAGAGAGAGAGACAGAGACAGTGCAAGTCCGGTAGGAGGCAAATAAAGATTACTACCAAAAAAAGGAAAAAAAAAAGGTGTCCGTGTGATTGTCACTGTTTTGGTTTCTAGGACTGCCCCCCCCACCCCCCGAGAGTTGTAGGTGTCGAGTTTGGCATCCAGTGCTTTAACCGTAACATCGGGCACTTTCACAGCCTGAAGAACAATGCTGTTGGTGGGCTCCGAGTCTCCTTCTACTCCGGTTGCTAGGCCACTGGATCCACTGCCTTCAGGCGGCCTGCCATGCTTTCCTCTGCCCGATTCGTGTTGCCCTTTTTTTTTCTTCTGATTCCCCATTTCTCCTGACAAAGGATCACCTAAACAAAATACACAGTAAGTTCTGGACAACTATACCACAATGCCTGAGAAGTCTGAACGAATAGTTTTCGAAGTTTATGCGTTTGACTCTGTTCCCCACAATGGTCTGGTGGAGAAACTGATGGGGTTAGGAGTAGGCCCTTTGATGGTCAGATGGATTGAAAACTGGATAGCTGGACGCACTCAGAGAGTAGTGGTCTGTGGGGAGCTCTCGAACCCTACAGAGGTTGGTAGTGGGGTACCACAGGGCTCGGTCCTGGGTCCAATCCTGTTTAATGCATACATATCGGACATCAGGGAGGGTATAGGGTGTGAAATGAGTCTCTTTGAGGATGACTCCAAGATGGGAGCAGTAGTTGAGGGAGAAGAGGGGAGGTTGGCCCTGCAAGGGGACCTGGACACCCTGGAAAGCTGGGCTCACACATGGAAATTAAATTTCAATATCACCAAGTGCAAGGTGTTGCATCTTGGTCGGGAACTCCTAAACACAGGTACACCCTGGGAGGGAGGTGCTGGAAGCCTCAACAGGGGAAAAAGACCTAAGGGTCATGGTGGATACATGTATGAATAACTCTGAGCAGTGCAGGAGAGCAGCTAGCAAGGCAAACAGGATGTTGGGATGCATCATAAGGGATCACCTCTAGGAGCAAGGAAGTGATTCTGCCGCTGTACAATGGACTGGTTAGACCACACCTTGAGTACTGTGTACAGTACTGGAGACCACACTGAAGAGGGACATACAGCTCCTGGAGAGGGTTCAGAGGAGGGCAACAAAGATGATACGAGGGCTAGGGGATATGACTTACGAGGACAGACTTGAGGAGCTCTGCCTGTTTTCATTGGAGGAGAGGAGAGACAGGGGGACATGATTGAGGTCTTCAAGTACCTCAAAGGAATAAATAGGGTAAACATGGAGGGATCTTTAGACTAAAGCAGGAGGCATCACCAGAGGCATGGTTTGAAGTTGGAAGGTGGAAGGGTGAGGGAAAAGAGGAGGAGGTTTTTCACTGAGAGGGTGGTGGACCTTGGAATGCTCTGCCTGGTGAGCTGGTTCAGAGATCCACAGTGGAGGGCTTTAAGAGAGGGTGGGACAGACACAGAAAGTGGATGTATCAGATGATGGCCTGTCCCGGGGGGGTGGGGATGGATGATAGGGGTTTCTGGAGCACAAGGGATGGGAGGGTCTCTGCACCCAACTAAGGATCTAGGTTCGAGCAGACTTGATAGACCATAAGGCCTAATCTGCTGGCAAATAGTATGTTAGTATGCCGTTATTTTTAATAAAGTCGGACAGCGCAGTAGGGTATGCGACCTGCTCAGTTGGCTGCAAGCCACGCCCCCATGCCTTCTATTTCTTTAATGCATATAGTGCAGTCCAGTGCATTAATGACAGAGCAAGTCTTATGTTTTGTGAGAAGTCTTTTCCTGCAATGCAATTAAATCATTTATTTTCATGCCTCCGTGGACAGCCATCTCAATCCAGCTTCTGCATTTGTGCAGCGCTGCACCGTGACGTTATGTATAGGGAGACTGATACACAAACTTGCACTAACAGTAATGCTCCCTATACTGATTGCGGTTCGTAAAGATGGCTAGTGACTCAAACCAGCACGAAAGTAATGCGTGCAGCAGTAATTCTATAGTGTCCTCATCTCAGTCACACAATGTAGATGAGGACAGTTCAGGCAGTTTTGTGAGTGAAGTGGATATTACCTACCATATGTTTGGTATTATTCCATATCAGTATGAGCCTGTGATTGACAGCGTTGAGCAGAGTGAGACAGAAGCCACACAGCAGTCTAGTGTGAATACACAATCTCGTCTCAGTGATTTGTCTTGTCCCCAGGAAACAGAGAGCTATTAGAATACCTCTTTTATTTGTTTATTTCACATCACTGCAGACAAAGAATACACACCAGTAAAAAAGTACAATACATTCAAAACAGTGCATGTCTGCAGGGTGAAGGGAAGCAAAACAATTTCACTCCACAGACTGCCTCACATGTCACACAGATATAACATTTTCTCCAAACAAGTCCCTATGTATCTGTCTCTCCAGTTTATGCATTTCAGATTTATTCAGACACTTTGGTGACATGCAGTGCTCTAACATGGCAGCTGCACGGGAAACCCCACATTCTTGCCTGCTACTGTACTTCTGTAATGAACCCTGTATGCAGATCGCAAAAATAAGCAGTCATTCCTTATGTCACGATCCAGTTATGAGCTGCGCTGCTTCAGGATTTAGAGATGAGAATGAGATTCGGACCGTTAACGTGTACATCGGGAATGGCTGCTGTACCGAAAGCACCAGTACTAGATGAACAGAGAAGGCTCACATAGGATTTGTGGACAGCCAGCACGGCAGTCACATTAATAATATTATTTTTTATTTCACTTTCTCCACATAGGACAGTGTGACATTTCGTTTCACTGCCCATATAATCCATAGTTAGTGTCACAATGACCCAAAGATAACAGCAGTAAAAATGGAAAGATTTACATGCTATTATACCGCATGTCAGTGAATAGGGATTGAAGTGCCACACTGTATTGCTTGTTTCCCTATTGCGACGTCACATGAACAGCCCCGGCTCACAGTGTCTTGCAGAATGCTCTGCAGCAGAAATGGAACAATGCAGTAAAATAAATGTATTAATTTAACAAGAAAACGACTGTGCTCTGCAGTAAGAGACCCACTGCCAGCATTAGAAGCAAGTTATGTAGTAAACCAAATAAGCAGAATTCATCTCAAACTACCCAAGATCGGTTATCTTTAAAGAAAAACTTCCATCAGACTTACCATAACTTATTCTTCTGTTAGTTCCAACATTGTCACTGGGTGTTCATTACTGCTGGATAATTAAGTCATCCTACTAGGATCACTGACACAGTCGCAAAACTGTAACATCGTCAATCAGGATTTAGTCTGTATCTACATTCCACTGACAGTAACAAGTCAGTTGCATTTTTTCTACACAGTACATGGACAGAATCCTTGCTAAAGATAGACCTGTTGGCCCTGTTACAGAGCCAGCAGATATATCCAAACTTTTGCTCCCTACATCTTCCAGCTTGGCTCCAGTACAAGTTAACAGCTTTGGGGTGTCACAATGAGCCTTTCAAGTCCTCTTGGCAGTTACAAAACACTCCACTATGAAAGTCTATGGTACTAATGGAAGCTTTCTCTTCGAACTAGTGCACAAAAATATCACAGAAACATAGAGGTTGGAGACAGATAAGGACTGCAAGGTCCATCCAGTCTGCCATTTCTTTTTCTACCTTATAAATGTGCCATCGGCCTTTGCTCTGTCAGTGGCCTATCTATTCATAGTCATTTGTATTGCTCCCTTATGCCTATCCCATGCCTGTTTGAAGCCCTGCACTGTATTTACATCCATCACTTCCTGAGGTAGGCTGTTCCATGCATCCACCACTCTTTCTGTGAAAAAGAACTTCCTCACATTACCCATTAATCGGCCTCCCTGTAATTTCATGCTGTGTCCTCTTGTCCTGCTATTTTTCTTATACTGAAACATGTTAGACTCTTTCACCTTGTTAGTGCCCTTACAGTGTTTGAATGTTTCGATCATATCACCTCTCTCTCCCTCCTTTGCGCGAGGGTATACATATTGAGCTCCGCCAATCTGTCCTCATATGTTTTCTGATGCAGTCCCTGCACCATTTTGGTTGCCCTTCTCTGAACTGCCTCAATTTGGTTAATGTCCTTGTGAAGGTGTGGCCTCCAGCACTGCATGTAGTACTCTAGTACTGGAGGCCACACCTTCACAAAGACATTAACCAAACCATATTCATATGTCCTTTACATCGCCCTCCGGAGCAAGCTTTGGATTACCTTTTGGACTTTGTAGTGTCTGGTCTTCAGTACTCTTCCTTCAAAGTTTGTCAGCTGTCTTTGCATATCAAAAGTTGGTGTGTAACACCCACTTGGCTCAATTCTCTCTCTTCAGAAAGTCCCTCAGCGGATTTCTAACTTGGATCTCAATCTAGTTCTTGACATGTTCATTCAGAAGACATTTTAACCAGTACACAGATCTGTGATATAAAGTATCAGACCTTGCAAAAACTTTTTGTAGTGCCCATTAATTCAGCTCATAAAGTGTCCAAGTTACAGGCACTAGTGACTGATCCGCCGTACGTTTTTTCATAAGGGCACAGTGGTTCTCAATACATATCCTAAATTTCTGCCCAAGATGTTGTCAGGATTACGTCTCCTGTAGTACCTGGTGCTACCAACTTTCTATCCTAAAAAGGGAAATCCGGGGAAAATGTTGCTCCATTCTCTAGATGCTAGACGGATTTTCAGTGTCTTCCTCAATAGAACCAAAGACTATAGGCAAGTTTCCCATCTGTTTGTCTCTTTCCACCCCAATCAAAATGGAATTCAGATCTCCAAACAGTGTCTGTCATACTAGTTTGTCAATAGCTATTAGTACTACTACACACTAGCAGGACAGCAATACAAAGGGGCTGTCAGAGCTCATTCCATTTGGGTAATGGCTAACCTCAGTGGCTTTGCTTTGCTCAGTCCCTATCTCTGGGATATGTAGGGCTGTTACATGAAGAAGTGTTCATACCTTTACAAAACCCCATTCCCTGGATGTTGCCTGCAGGAGACATACAGGTTTTGGGTTGGTTGAACTGCAGGATCTGCTCTCGCCATGAGTACTGTGGCTTACAACCTCCCTGTGCTAGGGGAATTTTATACTGCTCATCGCTTGATCAGAGAATGTGGCTCTTTAGTGAAGACTGATTCTTGAAAGACAGGAAATACAGGTTACTCACCTGTAACAGGAGTTCTAGGAATGGTATATGTTGTTCATCCACACTTATTGGCAGGTTCCTTGCCGCTTTAAATCTTGCTGGAAGGTCTTCAAGCTGGCTCCTCCCACCCACTCGGGTGGTAAAACTTTCGGCTCCGCCCCATGACGCCAGATCTGGCCAGCTGGAAGCTCAGGTTGTGCGTCGAAGGCGGGGAGGTCGGGTGGGTCGTGTGGATGAACAACATATACCATTCCTAGAACTCCTGTTACAGGTGAGTAACCTGTATTTCTAGGGACATGGATATGTTGTTCATCCACACTTATTGGCACACTCCTAGCAGTTCTCCGGGAGGAGGGAGGCAAGGCGCACACACCCTACTTAGGGAATAAAGACTGGAGAACCGAGGCCCCAAAACCAGCATCCCGGCGTGACTCAAGGTCGATGTGGTAATGGGTAATAAAGGTGTGTGCTGACTTCCAGGTAGCAGCCCTGCAGATTTCCTGGATAGGGACGTCCCTGGAAGCAGCCACCGATGCAGCAGTATGACGGGTAGAATGAGCTCTTATCCCTCTGGGAGGCTCCATGCCCGCCAACTTATAGCAGAGATCTATGCAGGAGGTGACCCACCTGCTTATTGTCCGCTTGGCTGCAGGTCTGCCAGGTGCGGCTTCAGCGTAGGTGACAAACAGCTGGAGAACCTCTCCCGAATTTCAGCCGTGCGCTCCTTATAATAAGCGAGCGCCCTTCTAGGGTCCAAAGTATAGAGCCTGTATTCGGCCTCCGAGGTGTGACTGGGGTAGAACACCGGCAGAGTCAACACCTGGTTAAGGTGAAACTCCGACACCACCTTCGGAAGGAATTTCAGGTGGGGGCGCAGGACAACCTTGTCCCTGTGGAAGACCAGGTAAGGAGACTCAATGCAGAGCGCCTGGAGTTCTCCCATCCTTCTGGCTGACGTGATAGCCACCAAGAAGGCGGTCTTCCACGACAGGTGAGAGAGTTCACACCTGTGCATTGGTTCGAATGGCTTGCCCATGAGCTTTGCCAGTACCAGCAGTAAATCCCACGGAGGTGGAGGTTCTCGCACCGGAGGGGAAATGTGATCAAGGCCTTTGAAAAAGCGCCAGACCACCTTCTCCTGCGCCACCGACTGCTCCCCAGCCCGCGCCCGGTAAGCAGAGATGGCTGCCAGGTGCACCTTTAGGGTCGTCGACCTAAGCCCTTGACTAGAAAGGGACCATAAATAGTCCAAAATGCTTGCCAAGGAACAGGAGGAAGGGTCCAAGCCCTTATCTGACACCAAATGGAAAACCTCTTCCATTTGAAGGCATAGCATTTCCTGGTCGACTCCTTACGGGACGCCTCAACAACATTGAGGACCTCGTCGGAAAGACCCAAGGCCTGGAACTCTAGCCGCTCAGGAACCAGGCCGTCAGGTGCAGGGATTGAAGGTCCGGATGGAACACCTTCCCCTGATTGACTGAGAGCAGGTCCGGGCGAGCTGGAAGCTGCCTTGGGAGCCTGTAGCTGAGGTTGAGGAGATCTGGGTACCAGAACTGGCGGGGCCAGTCTGGGGCTATCAGAATCACCTGCGCCTCGTCCCTCCTTGTCTTGAGAAGCACCTTGTGAATCAAGGGAAATGGGGGAAAGGCGTAAAAGAGGCCCGGGGTCCACAGCCTCGAGAAGGCATCCCCCGGCAGCGAGCCCTGCTGAGGGGGGCGGGCATGAAACAGCCTCGGCTTCACATTCTCCCTGGAGGCAAACAGGTCCACCTGAGGTGTGCCCCAGTGGGAGAACAGATCTTGTACTACCTCCGGCAGGAGAGACCACTCGTGAGATGCAGCCCCTATCCGGCTCAGGGCATCGGCCAGGGTATTGGAGGCTCCTGCCACATGAATGGCTAGGAGATCCGCCTCCAGGCTGCGCACGAGTGACCAAATGCGGAGAGCTTCCTTGCATAGAAGCATGGAGCGCGTCCCACCCTGGCGGTTCAGGTAGTACATGGTCGTGGTATTGTCCATCTGGACTCGGACCACTTGACCCCGGAGGAACGGAGCAAAGGCGGTGAGAGCTAGGCGGACCGCTCGGAGCTCCAGCAGGTTGATGTGGCATCGGGACTCCCGCGGGGACCAGAGGCCGTGCACTCGGTGTTCCCCCAGATGGGCACCCCAACCCATCAGAGAGGCATCGGTCGATAGAGAGACCGTCGGCTCGGGGCGGACAAACGGGATGCCCTCCTGCAGATGGGATGGAATGGTCCACCACTGGAGAGCGTTCCACATCTCCTGGGTCACTATCACTAGCTGGTCCAATGGATCGCAGCGTTGTGACCACCGGCTGGCCAGTCCCCACTGAAGGGGGCGCATGTGCCAGCGTGCCCAACGGACCACGCTGGTACAGGCCGCCATGAGACCCAGGAGGCGCAGGAAGTCCCGGGCTAGGCGCGATTGCCCAACCAGAAATGATTGGGCAAAGGAGGTAAGAACCTCGGCCCTGTCCGCCGGGAGCCGTGCTCTGGCTCGAAGAGAGTCGAGCTCTGCCCCGATGAACAGGATCACCTGCTTCGGCTCGAGTTCCGACTTGGCCTCGTTGATGAGAAGGCCGACTTGAGAGCAAACCTGGAGGGCCAGATCTCTGGACTGCTCCACCTCCCGTCTGGAGGGGGCTGCTATCAGCCAATCGTCCAGGTAAGGGTACACCCGGACCCCTCGGCGCCGCAGGAATGCTGTCACCACTGCCATGCATTTGGTGAAGACCCTGGGAGCTGGAGATAAGCCGAAGGGCATGGCTTGGAACTCAAAGAGGGATCCTTCCGCTCGAAAGCGGAGGAATCTCCGATGTGACGGACGGATAGGGACGTGAAAGAACGCGTCCTGCAGGTCCAGAGAGCAGAACCACACGCCATGTTCCAGAGATGGTATTATCTGCGCCAGAGTGACCATTCTGAAGGTCCGAGACCTTAGGAACTTGTTCAGGTCGTGTGAGTGAGAGAATGGGCGCCAGCCCCGTCCGTTCAGGACCAGGAAATACCTGGACACGAACCCGGGTCTAAGGGGTCCTCTACCTCCATGATCACCTCCTTTTGGAGGAGGAGGTGATGTCGGCTCGCAGCCGCCAGTGAGCTGCGGACCTCGAGGCCCCAGGTGCGCGGCTCTGAAGGGCGGGCCTGCTCAGAATTCTAGAGGTAGGCCTTTTCCCACCACCTCCAGTACCCACCTGTCCGTGGTAACAGCGGACCAGGCGGAAAGGAAGTGTCTGAGCCGTCCCCCCACGGGGGAACCAGGGGTGAGGTGACAGGGATGGGGGCGACACCCCTCAGCCCGTCACTGGGCAGGCTTGGAGGAGGGACCGGCCGAGGGACCTCCTGGGCCTTTACCTCCCTGCTTCCTGTTGGAGGAAGCCGACGGCTTAGGTTTGGGATACCAAGCTCGAGCCTGCTGGCCCTGACGTTGCTGGGCCGGGCGCGCCGCGGGCGCAGAAGGACGAAAGGGCTTAGGCTGTGGCTTGCGGCCTTTGTCCTTCTGAGCGGAAGAGACCGAGTCCAAGGTAGCATTGGACTTCTCGATCCTCTGCAGGTGACCTTCCACCCCAGGGCCGAAGAGGTCAGTCCCCAAAAAGGGAACATCCGCCAACTTGTGCTGGGTATCCGAGGTAAAGGTGGATATCCTCAGCCAAGCCCGACGACGCATGGCCACTGCGGCCGCCACAGACCTGGCACATGAGTCCCCGATGTCTAACGCAGTCTGGAGCTGCTGTTTAGCCACTGCCCTACCCTGGTCCCGCACCTGCCTGACCGTAGTCTGCAGATCTGCGGGAAGATGAGGGACAACCTCATCCAGGGAGCCCAACAGGGCGTGAGAAAAATGTGCCATGAGGACGGCCGAACTGGCCTGACGAAGGCCGAGAGAGGACGCAGCATAGACTTTTCGCCCGGCATAATCCAATTTCTTGGATTTCTTGTCGGGAGGTTTGTCCACATCCCTGGCGTTCCCGGCACGCCGGAAAACGCTGTCGGTAACCAACCCCTCGGCCGAGGGGTGTTCCGAAAAACCAGACAGGGAACCGGTAGGGACCGCATACTTCCTGGCCAACCTGGCCGAAGGCGCAGGGCAGGAAGCAGGACGCTGCCAAAGTTCCAAGGCCGGACCCACTATGGCTTCGGCCACCGAAAGGCCTCCGTAGGAGAATCCCCTCGGTCCAGAATCTCCGTGAGGGGATACCTGGCCCGCTTAGAAACGGGTTCGAGCCTATCCCGTGGACCCGAGATGAGTCAAGCAACCCTAAGAAGGACGGAAGGGCTATCATCCATTGACTGATCCTCCGAGGGACCCAAGTCCATGCGCTTGGAGAAGAGGGAGGAACCATCATCGGACTCAGAAGAGTCCTCAAAGAGCTGCCTCGGGCCTGAGCCATCCTCCACCTGCCGAGGTTTATCGGGAGTGAGGGTGACAGACAGCCTATGGGGCAAACCCAAGGCCGACCGAGAATTTTTGGTCGGAGCCCCAACTAATGGCTGTGGAGGCGGAGGTTCCACCAGAATCGGTGGGGCAGCTGGAATTGGCCAAACAACCGGCCTGAGAACAGGCTCCTCGACTACAAAGAGGGGTTGTTTTGGCTGCTCCGGTGACAGGCACTTAATGGCCGGGGAAGACGACTGGGTCGGCTTATTCCCAGTCAAAAGGAGCTGTTGCCACATAAGTTCCTCGTACTTCCGATGCAACTTGTGCCGAAGCCTCCTCTCGTCCGAGGAAGAGGAAGAGCGGCGGCGCCGCTTGCCGCAGTGCCGAGACTGCCTATGGCGGCGTGATCGGTTGGACCGCGAGGATGTCCGAGACCGAGAGTCTCGACTGGGCCGAGGAAGGTGAGGAGAAGTGTCGGAAATCGGCACTCTCCTCGGCTCGGACGATCCCACCAAGGCTCCGAACCGAGGCACAGACGAGCCGACGGGATCCTCAACTCCCACCGGGGAACCGGGGAGGGATTCTCAGCTTCTCCAGCCGACAACCCGTCCTAACAGGTCGAGAAAAATCTCGACCGCGCATCGGCCGGAGTCTCGGTCAACTGGCCTGACGGGGACACAGTGAAGCCAGTGACCGGAGCTGAGGGGTCGACCGAAGTCGACTGTCGACAAGGGGAGGGGGATCTTTCCCACTCCCAAGAGCGTCCACAAAGAGACTTACTTTTGCTCTTTTTGGACCTGGAAAAAGGTCCCGAAGAAGTTGGACCCTTACCTTTCGTCGAGAGGGTCAGACAAAGCTCCTTAAAAGAAGCCAAGTACGAGGCACCGAGAGAGAGCAGGACAAATGCCGTAGCCGAGGTAGAAGTGGCCCGCGCCGCCTCCTCTTTGAGGGCGATCATCTGCTCGAGCTGATCCGCCGAGCCACGCCGCCAGGGACACCGCAATCAGACCTCTTTAGATTTCACGGTGGAATTCTTTTCTCGGGCGCCCCAGTTGTAATCGGGCAGCACGGTCTTCAAGGGCGTGAGCCGAAAAGAAGAGCACAAGTCAGGCCTGCGGGTGCGTGCTCAAGGCCCAGGCAGTAGGCGCGTGGGCGCGGATCCGTCCTAGACATCTTCTGCCCGCAAGGGCACCTCCGAAAACCGGGAGTCGATTTGTCCATCGCAGCCGCGAGGAGAAGAAGACCGAAGTCTTTTTAGCAAAAACTTTTTGATTTCGAACTTTCCAAGAATTAGGAACCAGTCTTAATCACAGAGCGTTAAGGAGGGAACCTGAGCTTCCAAGCGGTAAGGAAGATCTGGCGTCATGGGGCGGAGCCGAGAGTTTTACCACCCGGGTGGGTGGGAGGAGCCAGCCTGAAGACCTTCCGGCAAGATTTAAAGCGGCAAGGAACCTGCCAATAAGTGTGGATGAACAACATATCCATGTCCCTAGAAATGAAAATTACGTACCTACCATAATTCTTGATCTTCTTGGACGAAGTCTCCGCCATTCATTCAGGCTAATGGGATCTAAGCCGGAGGTGCTAGGACCCAGCAGGATTAAACTTTTTTCAAGGGGGTCGGCGATAGAGGTGGAACCGCTAGGAAGCGGCACTGCAAGCTGTGGCTAGCGCGGTAAAGACTAGCTTGGTGTCGACCCTCCAACTGCCTAAGTGCCCTTTTTTCCGAGGAGATGCAGCGTAACTAGCCTAACAAAAAACGGACATAAGATAGTCCGAATGACCCGTGTAAGAAGGGTCAACAATAGAGTCTTCAAAGCCCAGCCACTGAGGGAGTGAAGACCAGAAACATATATGTGAGCTCGGGGGATGGTAGGTGGGCATGTGAATGAGTGGTGGAGACTTCGTCCAAGAAGATCAAGAAATATGGTAGGTACGTAATTTCCATATCTTCCTGGACATGAAGTCTCCACCACTCATTCACACTAATGGGAGAGTACCGAGCTAATAATACCCCCCCCCCCCAAGACGGGCAGCAGGAAAAACTAAGAGCTCACATACTTAGGACAGAAGTACATTAAGAACAGTCCTATCAAATGACAGATGTCGTCTGGCATGGACATCCAAAGCATAGTGCTTAACGAAGGTATGCACTGAGCTCCATGTAACCGCATTACAAATGTCTGCAATGGGCACGTTGTGGATTTCCTCCAGAGATGCCGCGGCTGCTCTAGTAGAGTGAATATACACTCTGCCTTCCAGCTTAACCTGTGCCATACAATAGCAGTGGTGGAGGCATGCTACTAGCCATGCTGAGATGCACCTAACAGCAGCAGGTTGACCCAGCCGGGTCTCGCTGAAGGAAACAAACAGTTGTTGAGCCTTGCGAATGTCTTTTGTTCTATCCAGATAGAATCGCAGCGCTCTCTTAACATCCAAAGAATGAAGGGCACGTTCTCCTTCACTCTGAAAGTTAGCAAAGTAGGTAGGCAGGACTAAAGGTTGGTTTAGATGAAATTCTGAGACAACCTTAGGGAGAAACATAGGATGAGTACTAAGAACTACTTTGCCCTTGCGAAATATAGTGTGACCAGAGCGTGTATTTCAGAAACTATACGGGCCGAAGTGATGGCCACCAGAAAGGCAGTTTTTCAAGTCAGGAACTTCAACTCGCAGGTACCCAGAGGCTCGAAAGGTTTCCAAGTGAGCATGTCTAGCACAAGGTTAATATCCCAGGCTGCAACTGGACATCTGACAGAAGGTCTGGTATGCAGAGTACCCTTATGAAACCCCTTAACTACAGGTAACTGAGCCAGAGACGAGGACTGTACTGGCTCATGATAAGCTGCAATTGCACAGAGATGAAATCTGACTGTAGAGTACTGCAGACCTGAATTTGAGAGGTCTAAAAGGTACTCCAAGACTTTATTTGGTGAGCAGGAAAAAGGTTTCGAAGAGGATTTTGCACTCCAGAGAAAAACACTTCCATTTGGCTGTGTAGGTTTTTTTTAGTGGCTGGCTTACGTGCAGCCAAGAGAATATCTGAAACCCTATGGGAAACATTGAACCTATTCACCTCTATCTCTTCAGGAGCCAAGCATGAAGATGAAGCACCTTCAGATTTGGATGGACCATGGGACCTTGGGTCAGCAAGTTCGTCTGAAGGGGAAGGGCTTCGGGGTCCAACAGACGGTTGAGCAGCGGAACATATCTGTCGAAGCCAGAAGGGAGCAATGAGAATCATTTTGTCCCCCTGAGACTCGAATTTGAGAAGTACCCTCTGGATTAGGAGAAGAGGATGAAAGGCTTATAGAAAGCATTTTGTCCACTGCAGCCTGAACGCATCCTGACAGAAAATGCCAGGTCCTGGATTTCTGGAGCAGAAGAGAGGCAGTTTTGAGGAGTGGGGATGCAGAAAGGTCCAGGTCTGGAGTTCCCCACTCTCTGAAGATGACTGAGCGATGGTTGTGTCGAGAGACCACTCTGAGGATCTGCCTCCGTTCTGCTGAGACAGTCCGCCAGTTCGTTCTGCACTCCTGGCAGGTAAACTGCATGGATTAGCCTCGTGCTCCAGGCACCATTCCCCCACTCTCATAGTTTCCCTGCAAAATGGGTAAGAGTGTGCATTGCCCTGCTTGTTGATGTAATACATCACTGCTTTGTTGTTCATTTGAAGGAGAATGTTCTTGTGACAGAGTATGTCCTTCAAGGCCTGGACCACTTGGAGGACGGCTCTCATTTCCAGGATGTTTATGTGAAGCTGGGACTCGGCCAGAGACCACGTACCCTGGGTGTGGAGATTCTGGCAGTGAGCTCCCCACCTCATCAGGGACACGTCTATGGTAACAGAGATCTGATGATCCAGAGGAGCAAAGTGATACCCTTCCAGAAGGTTGTCCTCCTGCGACCGCCAGGTGACTGACCTCCTTAGAGGTTCTATCACCTTGATGGGAAAGGACTGAGGGTGAGTGGTTGGGGACCAATGAGTACTGAGCATCCACTGAGAGGTTCTCATGTGGAAGTGTGCTAAGGGTACAGTGAACACCGAGGATGCCATGAGTCCCAGCATCTGTTGCATCAAGATAGCTCAAATTGAGCTGTTTTCTCTGATGCACCAGGCCATCTGTAGGATATCACTCCTTCTGTCCTCTAGGAGGAAAGCCCTCACACACGAGGTGTCCAGAAGATTTTCTATGAAAAGGAGTTTCTGGGAGAGCTGCAACTGCGATTTGTTGAGATTTAGCAAGACTCCTATGGACATGAAGAAGTCTGAAGCCGTGGCTACAGCGTCTAGAGTTTCCTGTCTGGAGGAGCTTGCTAGAAGCTAGTCATCTAGGTATGGGAACACTTGAATATCGATTTTCCTGAGATGCACTGTGAGAATTGCACATTTTGTAAAAACTAGTGGCACCGAGGATAGCCCAAAGGGCAGGACTCTGAACTGATAATGCTGACCCAACGCCACAAACCTTAGGTATTTGTGGTGCTTTGGGTTTATAAGAATGTGTTGGTAGGCATCCTGCATGTCAAGGGAGGCTAGCCAATCGTGTTGATGAATCAAAGGTAGAAGGGTACCCAGAGATCTCATCTTGAACTTTTCCTTGTGAAGGAATTTAACTTTCTGAGATCCAGAATGGGGTGCATGCTGCCAGTTTTCTTCGGAACTAGAAAGTAATGGGAGTAGAATCCCGTGTTTCATTGGTCCAGCAGAACTACTTCTACTGCCCTGTTGTTCAGAAGGCCTTGTACCTCGGAAGCAAGAAGGTCTAACTGTACTGTCAACAGCCTGGTCTGTCGTTTGGGGGGATGATCGGGGGGGGGGTCTGAAAGATTGCGTGAACACCCCTTGCAGATTATCCAGAGGACCCATTTGTCTGATGTTATAGACTTCCACTGGTCGTAGAACTGAGTCAGATGTCCTCCCACTGCTGAGGAAGAGACCCCCTCGGGCAGTTGAGGTGGAACCTGGGCCAGGAACTCAGAAGGTGGCACTGAGCACTTTGGGGCCTTCTACTGCATTTTCTTTTGTGGTTGAGGGGTGTGTTTTTTGTTAAAACCTCCTCTGCCTTTGCCCCGAAAGGACCGACAGTTGTGAAACTGACGCTTATTGGCACCCCCCCCACATGGAGAGGGGGAGGGTGTGAGTCGAGCAGTCTTAATGGCTGACCTAGTCTTCTGTGTGACCTCCAGAGCTTGTTCCACCTGGAGTCCGAACAGAGACATACCGTCGAAGTGTAAGGCCATGACCTGCTGCTGGGCATCATTCGTGAAGTCTGAAGTACGTAGCCAAGAGTGGCGATGGGTGTGACACTTGGACAGCTGGTTCTGACTGCTCTATGATTTTGTAATATAAAAATATGTTACTGAGTGTCTCTCACGAGACATCCTGTGCTCCTGGGATGACTCCCCCTCCCCCCCAGGTTTCAGTTCAAAGGACAGGATATGTTAAACAGTAGATCTCTGTAATGTGATTAACTTCCAAAAAGTCACACTTTATAGCCTTGTGGTTGAGCTGTGCTTCTTTGAAGCCAGGAACTAAAATATCCATTTTATGATGTCTTCAGAGGAAAGAACAGTTAATTTCAACTGGTGCTAAAAGAAGCTATATGATAGCAAAGTGAGAAAAACTGCAGAGTTGTACAATTCCTGATGTCTTGGGAAGCAAGAAAACCACACTAGATCAAAGGAAAGACTCAAGATCAAAGGGTCATAGAGGGAAATGAGTTTTTGCTGATGTCACCTTATTTAATATACCTACTGAGCGATGGCACATCCTGTGTGTATTAATTTCTAAATTTAACAGGGAGGAGCTGGGTGACATCATGGAAGGGGCGGTTTACCTGTATTCTGTATTTCCACTTAGACACATTCCTGTTTGGACTCTCTTGAAACAACAGCTACCTAAAGCACTGTAAGAAGGTATACATCAGATAGAAAAGTCTAACTGTAAGTTGGTAGGAAATTGCACTTTAAACCTTGCTCTTTTAAGTGATTGTATGCTTTGTGATATATTGTTCTGTATTTACATTTTACATGTTTTTATCCATTTTTTTAGTAAACCCCTTATTTTAAAAGAGACTACCTGATGTGCCTTTGAAATTCTTTCTTTTACAAGTGAAGTACAGAAGGTTAAAGTTGACCCTGTTCATAAGCTTCCCGGTAGTACCAAACTGAGACAAGGTAAGAATTTTCCTAAGGTCTTTCATAGAGTTTTTAGGGTTCATTTTGTATACCTGGTTAGGTGCCCGCAGGCGAAAGATAACTGGCATTTCCCCGAAGAGCAGAATTATCTGAGCCTGTACATTTGGGTATGCTAGCATAAGGTTCACAGTTTAATTCCTCCAGAACTTGACAGCAAAGGTGATTTGGACCCACAAAACAGACAAGAGGGTTACCCTGTTCTGGTAATTGTCCACAATACTGCGCTCGGAGATTGGCACTGTGGGAGCAGAGGGCCTGACCTGCTGAGTGGGGTTGTGATAACGGGTACAAATGCCAGCCGCCGCCGCTCGAGAAGCAGTATCAAAAGCGTCCGTTGCAGCTTTAACCTGTTGGTTATTGGGACTCGATACCCCTGGTTATGGTCTGAAGTAGCTCTGAATTAGTTTCTGACTCAGACAGAGCTTCTTCAATTTGCTTGAGCAATTTACTCATATTGAGAAAAATAGCCCTGGTAGCTGGCAATATGCATTCCCAGAGTAGAGGCAGCAAAGACTCTCTTACCTAAAGTGTCTATCTCACAAGATTCTTTATTTATAAGCCGGACTGTAGATGCCTGAGGGAGGACGGTCTTGTCATTCTCTGCTAAGACTACAATGGGATTAGCAAAAGCTTGTGAGGACAATATGGGTCAATCCTTGAGTGCAACATACTTCTTATCTATGGACTTAGCCACAGGAGGGATAAGAGCAGGATTGTTCCATACCATCTGAGAAAGGGTCTCAAAAGATAGTTGTACAGGAGGAGTTAAATCGATAAGGATCTATGGGACACGTAGGTTTGGAGTCTTAAAAGTTTCCCAGGATCGATTTCTGTAGTCTGGAGAGAAAGACTGGAATTTAAATTTTTCAGCAGAGACTTAAAAGAAAGGTCTTCGACCACAGGCACTGCAGCAGGATTGCTCCCTGTTCCTTCAACATCATCACCCAGCAGAAGATCGGGTCAGGCTCAAAATCATCTCCTGACAGTCCAGGGCGGACTGTATGGACAGGAAAGGAGAGAAAATCAGAATGAAAGATAGAAGAGAAGGAATCTGAGTCAAAAAACCATGGAGGCTGGATGGCGCTGCACCAAGCATCCAAACCCAAGGAGGTCAGCGCCATCAGAAACAGCCAAGCACATGGCGCTGACAAAGGCCACGGTGCCGTGGACAGTGCTGACAGAGCCCCAGACGCCGAGGACGGCACCGACAGAGCCTTCAGTGCCACGGACGACTCCAAGAGTGTCCCATGTTTCTGAAAACTGTGATCTGAAGGAAAAGAAGGAAAATTAACAGGAGATAGAAGCATCGGTTTGGACCCCTGCGCTGTAGCCATGTGAGGGGGAAAACACCTAAGCACGGAGTCGATGGCACCGAAGAAGGCGCTGCGCGACTAGGAAGGTCCAACCGCCTTACTCAGTCCCTCAAGCGTCCTGAAGGCCCCGGAGTGACTGGTGCAGGCAGCTGGACCAACCTCCAAGCCCACTGCTCCATAAAAGCAGCCCACTGGTGAAACTGCTCATCGGAGGCCCCTCCATTAGGCGGGGACAGGCTCCGATATCAAAGAGGCTGGGCACCGGAGCCAGAAACCGGCGACTCCGAGAGAGAGGAGGAGGAGACTAGTGCATAGCCCTAATGACCGACTGTTGATGTGCAGACATACAAGAAGGCGACCTCGAGTGATGACATCTCTTTCTCAACTTATGTGTTGAAGAACTGTAGGCCGAACCGTGCCGCAAATGGGACCGTTTCCTTTGATGCTTTTGGGGGGACCGCTCATCTCCCTGAGCTTTGGACTGTCCATTGTCAGACCCACCCTCCGGGGAGGGTGGCGGACCAGACCCAGCCCAACTGACTGAACAGCTTTCATACAAAGTCTCCCTACCGTCACCTGACCCGCTCATGGTCAACTCCATCAATGGAGGGCTGAAGACTTCTTTTATTAATCAATAAAATTAAATCTACTAGGTACTTTAGAAGATAAACTACAAAACAATAAACTGAAAACTATGCTGCTAGTTTGAAGTTTGATTCCGGGCGAGCGACGTCGTCACTGAAGCGCACTTGAAGGTGGGAAAAAAGGAACTGAAGCAGTTGGAGGGTTGATGCCGAGGTAGTCTTTACTGCACAAGCCACGGCTCATGGTGCCACTTCCTCGTGTCTCTATCTCTGGCACCCACCCTCTTAAAAAGTTTGCTCCCGCTGTGTCCTAGCACCTCCGACACAGACCCTATGTGTGTGAACGAGTGGTGGAGACTTTATGTCCAGGAAGATCTACCTTGTCTTTGTGAAATACAGTACATGGGGTGGGGGTCTGTGACCCAAAGCATGTATTTCTGATACTCTACGGACGGAAGTGATGGCCACCAGGAAGGCTGTCTTCCAAGTCAGAAATTTCAAGTCACGAGTAGCTAGAGGCTCGAAAGGTTTATGGGTGAGCGTGTCAAGCACAAGGTTAATGTCCCAGGCTGCTACTGTACGTCTAAATGGTGGTATGGTATGCAGAATGCCCTTAAGAAACCTCTTAACCACGGGTAACTGAACCAAAGACATGGAGAGTACAGGCTCATGGTACTCAGAAATTGAGCAAAGATGAACTTTGACAGCGGAGTATTATAGACTTGTGTTAGAGGGGTTCAGAAGATACTCTAGGACTTTGCTTAGTGGGCAAAAAAACGGGTTCCAGGAGGATTTTGCACACAAGATAGAAAAACGCTTCCACTTAGCCATGTAAATCTTTTGAGTAGCTGGCTTGCGTGCAGCTAACAGAATATCTGAAACTCTACATGAAATATTAAACCCATTCACCTCTATCTCTTCAGGAGCCAGGTGTGGAGGTAAAGGGACCTCTGGTTGGGATGGACTACTAGGCCCTGGGTTAGTAGGTTCATCTGAAATGGAAGCGGTTTCGGGGAGGTTTCTGATAATCTGTTGATTAATGGGAACCAGATCTGACGAGACCAGAATGGGGCGATGAGAATCATTCTGCCCCCCTGTGCCTCCAGTTTGAGCTGCACTCTCTGAACTAAGGGAAGAGGAGGAAATGTGTTCAGAAAGTGTTTTGTCCACCATAGTCTGAATGCTTCCTAACAAAAAAACACCAGGTCCTGGATTTCTGGAGCAGAAGAGAGGCAGTTTTGTGATGAGTGGCGACGCAAAAAGGTCCAGGTCCGGAGTTCCCCATTCGTTGAAGAGTGACTGCACAACGGCTGCGTCGAGAAACCAATCATGGTGTTCTGTCTCCATTCTGCTGAGACAGTCTACCAGGTCACTCTGTACTCCTGGTAGGTAGACCACCTGAATTGGAGCTTTGTGCTCTAGGCACCATTCCCACACTCTCATCGCTTCCCTGCATAAGGGGTGTGTGCCCCGCCCTGCTTGTTGATGTAGTACATCACTGCCTCGTTGTCCGTTTGAAGGAGAATGATCTTGTGACAGAGAATGTCCTTCAAGGTCTGGACTGCGTAAAGGACGGCTCTCATTTCCAGAACATTTATGTGAAGTTGGGACTCATCCTGAATCCATCTGCCCTGAGTGTGGAGATCCTGGCAGTGAGCTCCCCATCCCAGCAGGGACGCATCCGTGATAATGGAGACTTGATGATCCAGAGGGGCGAAGGGATAACCCTCCTGAAGTTTGTCCTCCTGAAACCACTAGGTGAGTGACCGCCTCAGCGGTTCTGTCACCTTGATGTGAAATGACTGAGGATGTGTGGTTGGTGACCACTGAGTGCTGAGCATCCACTGAGAAGTTCTCATGTGAAGACGAGCCAGAGGCACCATGAACACGGAGGATGCCATGAGACTCAGCATCCGCTGTATCAAGAAAGCTTGGACTGAGCTGCTTTCTCTGATGAAGCAGGCCATCTGGAGAATATTGCTCCTTCTGTCCTCCGGAAAGGAAGGCTTTTGCGCAGAAGTGTCCAGAAGGGCTCCTATGAAGAGGAGCCTCAGGGAGGGCTGTAACTGCGACTTTTTCAAGTTTAACAGAACTCCCATGGACGTGAGGAAGTTTGAGGCTGTAGCTATGGCCTCTAGAGTCTCTTGTCTGGAAAGCCTCGCGAGGAGTCAGTCGTCCAGATATGGGAACACTTGGATTCCAATTTTCCTCAAATGCGCCACGAGAACTGCACAGCACTTTTCTAAAAACTCGAGGTGCTGAGGACAGCCCAAAGGGCAGGACTTTGAATTGGTAATGCTGACCCAATGTCACAAACCTTAGGTACTGGTGGTGCTTTGGGTGCATGAGAATGTGTTGGTAGGCGCTCTGCATGTCCAGGGAGGCTAGCCAATCGTGTTGATGAATCAGAGATAGAAGGGAACCGAGTGATATCATCTTGAATTTCTCCTTAACTTATTTAACTTTCTGAGGTCGAGAACAGGGCCTGTCTTCTTTGGAACCAGAAAGTAATGGGAGTAGAAACCAGTGTTTCGCTAGTCCAGTGGAACTACCTCTAGAACCCTGTTGTTCAGAAGGCCTTGAATCTCGGATGCAAGAAGGTCTGACTGAGAGGCAGACAGCCAGGGGTGTCGCTTGGGTGGATAATCTGGAGGGGTTTCCGACAGACTGAGAGAGTACCCCTCTCGGATTATCCTGAGCACCCATTTGTCTGATCTTATCAACTTCTACCTGTCGTAAAACTGTGTCAGACGTCCTCCTACTGCCAAGGAAGAGTCCCACTCGGACAGCTGAGGTGGGACCTGGGCTGGAATCTCAAAGGGTGGCACTGGGTGCTTTGGGGACTGGTGCCTTCTGCTGCGCTTTCTTTTGTGGCTGAGGAGTTTGGTTTCTGTTAAAGCCTCCTCTGCCCTTACCACAAAAGGACTGACTGTTATGAAACTGACGCTTGTGCCCACCCCTTTGAGAGGCTGCATAAGGGGGTCTAGCCATCTTGATGGCTGATCTAGTTTTCTTTTGTTTTATACTTTGTTTGTGAAAACATTTCATTTTTTTACACTTGAACATTCACTTTTTCTAACAAGTTTTCCAAGTGAAATGCCTTATTTTTTTACAAGAAAATAAAAATACATTCTTTTACTAGAATTATTATTCCTAGCCGGCTCGTCGGCGCAGTGGTTGGATTTCCGCTTGTGACGCCGGCGACCCGGGTTTGAGAGCGGACCCAGTGCGTGGGAGGGGCGGCGGGGAGCAAGGATCAGCGTCGATGGGACTGCTCTCCTTCTCGGGGGGGATGGGGTAGCATCCAGGGCGATGGGGATTCTTAGCGGAGGCCAGGAGCACCCACGCCGCTACCAAAGATTGTAGAGGCGGGCGGACGCTGGGCCACTGTACCCACCCGCCTCCGGAAAAGAGGAATGGACGGCTGCCGTCACCCTCCATGAAGCCCGCCATGTTTTGATTAGCCCCCACGCCCAGTCCTCCCACCACCACGGTCTCTGCGGGATGTCTCGCCCCCTCCATCCCGCAGCCCCACCGTGGGGGGTAAGCCACGGGGTATCGGAGGACCCGAGGACGTTGTGGGGGGGTGGAAGCCATCGGCCCGTGACCGGGCTGAACATTGGGTGGTCGGCAGCTAGGAAGGTGAAAAATGCAAATTTAAAAAAAAAAAAAAAAGAATTATTATTCCTATTTAAGTGCTTATTCATTCCTTAAGTAGCATTTAATCTCAGACATTTCTTTAAAAAACAACATAAAGAGTACCTAAGCAAAAAATGAAAATTATGTACCTACCGTAATTCTTGATCTTCACCATTCCTTACTGCTTGGGTTAAGCCGGAGGCGCGCACCCGCTACGGGAGTGGTTTTTTTTTTTTTTTTTGAGTCGGCTCCAACGGCGGCGCCCCACGAAAGCACGACGCATCAGCGCGCCACGCGCGAGGGTGCTGTTAGGTGCCACAGACTCCTCCTCTATCTCAATTCTGGTAGCCAGAGAGGCGAAAATAAAGGGTAAGAAAAAAGGAAGCGAGGCAAGAGAGCCGAGGGATAGAAAAAGGAAAGGAAAGGATATAAACTGAAAAATCAATAAGCCGGTAGAGAATAGACAGAGGAGAGAGAATTCCTACCCTAAGAGCCCGCAGGGCCTCCTTTCCGGGGCGGCTCTAGGGGAGGAACAGAGAGAAGGAAAGGGAAAGAAGAAGAAGAAGAAAAAGAGGCATGTTGAGAGGGAGAACAGTGTCCATTGAGCATTGGTTGAGAGGCTTACAGGATCGAGACTAACAAGGGAGCAAGAATCCCAGTTGCTAGGACTGAGAGGAGGTTCAACCGAACCACGTGAACAGATTCGAATGATGGCAACATCTCTGAACTCTCAACATGCCAAGTCCCTACATCCTAGCTGAGGGCTCTTAGACTGCCCGGGCAGAACCTGTTCCGGGAAGAGCACCCACCCAGGAAGGGGACTAAGTCCCTTAGCACCTTGTTAAGTGCTAACACAGCAGTGTATGGGAAGACTATGCCTTCACGAAGGCAGTTTGTATGAAAGATAGAGTGGAACTCAATCAGACTCCCTAAGGCAAGGCAAGCAGATGCTCAGAGCTGACAAGTTCAATCAGCAGCTGGAAGAGCTCAAAATAATACCTGCCAGGGGATTCTAATTTTGCCGAGGCCGGCCAGAACATGGCCTCTGTTGGGAAACTGCATAACCTAAGAAGGTATTTAGGAATCGCACTCTAAGGGCGGTCAGAAAGAGTTCCTCAGAATTAGAGAAAGTACAACCGTGCTTGTTCCTCTTACCTTGAGGAAAAAGGGGATCCATTCACTAAGAATGGAAAACAGAAGTTTTTTTTTTTTTTGGCATAAAGGCCAAGGGAAGGAAGAGGAACGAGACAGAGGGGAGACGCCACAGAAGGAGGCCACTGAGGGGAAGGTGGGTGGGTATCAGTAATGAATGGTGAAGATACAAGAGAAGATCAAGAATTACGGTAGGTACATAATTTTCATATCTTCCCTTGTCAATCTTCACCATTCATTACTGCTTGGGTGAGTACCAAGCCGCCCCCAAAAAAAGGGGGGGGGTAGAACCTGAGGAAAAGACCCCAGCCTCCCGCTGGTGAGAAACAAGGGGAAGACCCTGGGCTAATCCAGAGAAAAGCCTATGTGGGAGAAGAGCTAGAGGTGTCCCCGAGGACAGGGAGACGGAGGAAGCCCCTGCAGAAGTCTCCTATCTCTGAGAGAAAGAACGGGTCCTCGGAAGGCGGAGCGATCACACTCACGCCGGGCCAGGGGTGACAACCTTGATAGACGAAGCCATGCCGTCCGCCTAATGCAGATCACTGTCCCCGCAAGCCTGGAAGCCACCTCACTGGCGTCATAAGATGCCCTTGCTTGGTGTCTTGCCAGCTCCAGGCCTATAGCGGAGAGGGCAATAGCCTGTCTGGTTTGCTCCATATCAGGCATTGATGCTAAGAGTTGAGAGAGCATCGACCATAGATGCCTACTGTAGGCAGCGTGGTGAGCCTGATGTGATGCAATGCAAGCCATCGCACGAGAGGAAGAGAACACTCTTCGCCCCCACCGGTCGAATTGTAGGGAATCCGAATCCGGTGGACGGTCGTGCGCCAGGCGGCGCGCACCGGAAGGAGTCTCTAGGTATACCAAACCCGAGGACGGGTTGGGAAGGGTACCTAGGGATTCCAAGGGCACAACACTTCCTGACAGTCTGCGGGGCTGGAGAAGGGGCGGCTGGCAACTGCCAGGAACGGATAGACGCCTCCTGGAAGGGTATAGGCCAGGAAGGTACCACCAGGTGCTGGGCACTGAATTCTCCAAGGAATTCCGACGTCTCTCGTTCAGTATTGTCTCGCCTAACGTAAGAGATGCGAAGATCCCTCACCATCCTCGAAAGGAATCGCTGATATTCAGTGAAATCAGCATTGGAGGAGATATGAGCTAGGGGTTCCTCTCCCTCAGAGGAGGAGATGAGGATGATGGAGAGCTTGAGTGTCCAGAAGATTCCCTGGTGGGGAGGCGAAAGACCCGCTCATGCATATACCTAATATATGAGAGGAAGGCCACCGCAGAACCTCTGAACTGCTCCCAGGATAATGGACCCGTAGGACCGACATGGCCTGGAAGAGCGGGGGGTGGCTGCAGAGGTACTGGAGATGGGCACCTACGAAGAGGCAACTGACCTCTGCTAGGGCTCTGAAATCCGGAGAACGGAGCCCGAGCTGGCGGGATTCCAGACAACAGACCAGGTCGCAAAACGGAACCCTGGGGATGCGAAACCCGGAAGAGCCCAGGAGGGGATCCTCCCCTGTGACGAACCTGGGACTGCATGGATCCAGAAGGGCAGTCCGCAGCAACGCCACTGGAGGGGACCCCGGGGCCCAAGAGGGGAAGGCGGGGCTCAGCGCTACGGCTCCTAGCCACCCCACGAAGGGTGGCTGGCAGAGACCGTGACGACTGTCCCCCGCCCCAGAGAGCGCCCTCCTCCTCGACTCCAGCGTTCTTCCACCCCGAGAGGCGGTAACAGCACCCGGAAGGGCAGCTGTCACGGGCCCTCCAGGAGGGAGAGCCCCCCTCCGTCCCCACCCCATCGCCCCCCCGAGACCCGGGGCCACCCCTAGCCTGAGGGCCCTCAGGGAGGACGGGAGCGGACAGCGGAGGGGCCCGCTGGCCGACGCAGCACCACGGCCACTGGCACCCCAAATCAAGAGTCAGGGTGCCAGGATGGGTCCACGTCCAGTCATCGACCAAGAGGAAGAGACCAGCTGAACCTCAATGTTGGCAACCCCGGGGTCCCGAGAAAGGCACCGATGCAGAGACGCACCGATGACCCTGGCCCACCCGCAACCGCTAGGTTCGCCCGCCCTGGCGGGTGTCAGTTAGCCCACGGCGCCCGCATCGGAACCCAACCGCACCGCCGAGAGCTCAAACCAGACCTGGCACGGCGCTGCAGCAGCGGCTGGGATCAAAACGGCACCGGAGGGCGGCGTCGAGGGTCCACCGGTGCCGGGCCCAGCAGGCGCGGGCCTCGACACTGGGGGAGCCTGCACCTCCGAGGAGGTGACTGCCGAGACGGTGTCCCCGTCATGGCCCCGGAAGGGACCACGACGTTCCTCCGACCCCGCGAGAGAAGCTTCCTCTTCAGCAAGAGAAGAGGAAGAAGCCTCCTCCTCCACAGACCGTACAGGCCTGGGAGGGGACCCGGAGGAAGGGCCTAGAGACCTTACCTGGGAATCCCTGGAACGATGCCGTCCCCCGGCTGGGTCGCGGGCCTCGCCAGCTTGGACACGCGACTTCGAGGACACGACAGTCCATGGAGGAACAGGCGTCGCACGCGTCCATGTTGTGGTTGGGTCCCAGGCAATGGAGACAGACATCATGCCGGTCCGACATGGAGAAATGCCGGCCACAGGAGCACCGATGCATAGGGGCACGGCCCGCCTTCGACTAACACCTTGCTCCTGAACCTGACATGATGAGAACTAAACAAGGCAAAAAACAGCAATAAAGCACTTGGCGCCGTTGATAGAAAAATAAGAACGGTCTTACCGGTATACGGCGTCTATCGAGACACTGAGGAAAAACGAGGAGTCTTGAAGGATTCTGAGAACGTTAAACTATTTCGCTACCGTGCAGCAGGTGCAGCCTCAATGGCGGAAGAAACAGATGGAGGAGGAGTCCTGCGACTTCTTGGCGCCCCTCGCGCTATGTGGCCTGATATGTCGCGCTCGAAGCGGCGCCCGTTCAGCCGACTCAAAAAAAAAAACTCCCGTAGGGTGCGCCGCCTCGGCTTAACCCAAGCAGTAATGAATGGTGAAGACTGACAAGGGAAGATCAAAAACCTTTAGGGGACTGCTAAAAATTGTATATAGAGGGTAATAGTCAAAATTGATGAGGGTACGGGGAAAATGGAAAGGGGGAGGGGATATTGTAATTTATTCCATTATATCTTTATACAAATCCCAGCGAGTCCATCTATTCACATATGAGTCTATAGCATGGTTAGCAGCAAAAGTGATTCTCTCCATTGTTTGAATTTGAAGAACTATCTGCAACCAATCTTTTATTTCTGGTATAGACCGCTGGAGCCGTTTTTTAGTGATGGCCTTCAAAGCAGCTCTGCATAATATGGGCCATAAATATTGCCCTTCTTTCCCTTTAATTTCGGAAGGGTATATTCCCAATATTATATTTTCACGGCCTAACCTTGCATCCATGCCAAATATTTTACTAAGGTGACTCACTGCTTCGTCCCAGTACTTTTGAACCAAAAAGCACTTCTAAAATATATGGGCCATATCTGCTTCCAGACAGACACACCCTCTCCAACATTCTGCGCTACTTCTCATTCCCATTCTAGACTGCCTACATGGGATTAGAAAATACCTGATTCTAATTTTCCAGGCAAATTCTTGCCAGTTTGGGGAACATGTTGTACGCCAGCTGCCTCTAAACGCCAAACACCATTGTGATTGGTTTAAGTGTTTTCCTAAGTCTTGCTCCCACCGTTTTTGTATACGACCTGTGTTATACGCTCGGTCAGCTATCACATTCCAGTAAAGCATTGTTATTGCTCCTTTACCATATGGTGAACCCCAGATAAGTTCAATTACATTTGGAAAAGGTCTAGAATCAACATATTGTAGATTATTTTGCAGCCTATCATTAATTTAGTCTCTTATTTGATAATAATATAGTAGATTTCTCTCTGTCCAACCATATATGGACTTGGTGCTCTCGAATGAAATAATTTTATTTCCTTTGAGCAGCTGCCAAGAGGCATACTTAACCCTATCTGCTTCTGATACCAGTTTGAAACCTTGGCTGGAGCAAACCCTTTATCCACCGCCCACCATGTATATTTCCAAATATTTCTACCTGTGTACCCCCTTCTAATACCCTGGTATCAGCCATTTAAAGTTGCCATAGCTGAGGTCATTGATGTTCCTATATCTGAAGGTCTGCCATGCGGACCTAAAAGCTTGGCACACAACTGTATCTTGCCCATCTGGTGCAGTTCGAGTTGTTGCCAGTGAGCCTGATAATTCTGATGTGCCCATAACAATGCAATTTTCATCTGAACTGCAATCCAGTAGTCTACTATATGTGGATAAGCTCTCCCTTCCTCTTGTTTTGATAAATATGATCTAGTTTTCTGAGTGGTCTCCAGCACCTGCTCTACCTGAGCCCCAAAAGATACATACCGTTGAAAGGTAACCCCATAACCTTTCACTGGGCATCATTAGGGAAGCCCAAGGCATGCAACCAAGAGTGGCGACAGGTGCAAATACCAGCCACCGCCGCTCTGAAGGCAGTGTCGAAAGCATCCATGGCAGCTTTAAGCTGTTGATTATTGGAGTCAATACCTCTAATAATGGTCTGTAGGAGCTCTGTGTTAATCTGTGACACTGCATCCTCGTGGGCTCCACTGTACTTTCCTCATTACAAAAGGATTAAAATTTACAATCTGTGTCATATATAACATGAACCACTAATTGTCAAGATCCCCTGTGGGCCCAGTACTTCTTTTACATTGGTATTCATTTATTTGCAGAATAACTCTTTTTGCAGTGAGGAGCCCCAGATAGCTGTACATTGTTTTCTCCTATTTCCTGGTCTTCCTCCATTCTCATGACATACCCATGTTTTTTTGTTGATCTTTTGCTGCCACTACACATTCAGTCACTTCTCTACCAGTCTAGCATTGCTTGTAAAGCACTTCAGGATACATTGTGAATGAAAAGCGCTAAATAAATGCTGATTCTTCTTCTTGTGGAGGATATGGGGATGCATGCACCCTGACTGCATCCTTGGCCCACAACAGGGGATGCTGCTGAGTGGAACAAGGGCCCTTCATTCCTGGCCAAAAATGCTGTCATCTACAACACAACAGACATGGGGCTGTCTGAAAAGCAGAGATCCAGGCTCACTCCTCAGTACAGGTTGTCCACATGGTAGCGTGGTGCACTACAGCCCTATTTTCAACAAGGTTTGTCCCACTCTGTCCTATAGCAAATCTCTCTGTAGAACAGGCCCTTTGTCTTTATAGTGGGACTCCCATCAGTTATCTGGATCTGGTATTAGAATATATCATATAGATAGTAAATGAGCTTCCTCTATAGCCGATTTAAATGGGAAGGGACGTTTGCCATGCTTCCCCCTTAAAAGCTCATGAAAAGAGTTTTTCAAATAAGGTATTGGGCTTACCTGTAAGTGTGGGCAGTATTGAGATGTAAAGTATCTAAATCATCCATAAATGAAATCAAGGCCACACCCATTTCACAATATTCTAAGACAGAAAGTGATGTCACAGAGAGAAAAACTATATGTTGTTAATCATAGCCAGCTCCTCAGTGTTGTCGCTTTCTTCTTAAGATTACATGGAATTGACCTATGTGCTAGTGCACCGTTTATGGGGGAGGTGGGGCATCTGTAAGGAATGTCTCTATGTCACATGCAGAGATTTCCAAGATGGCCAGGTGAAGAGAACGCCACAGCACCTGGCTGGAGCACCTCCTTCAACTCTGTTCAGAATGTCGACTTGAAAGCTGCTGATTTTAAGTAAATTGCAGCTTGTGTTGTGTAGCACTTGTGTATTATGTTTATGTATGTCTCAAACAGTTTGTCGTGCTAAAGAACTATCAGACGCTCACTTTGAGGACAAGAAAAAAACTAAAGAACTGAAGACGCCACGTGTAACATGATGGCAAATGGTTCACCATTCATCAAGCTTACCTGACTTGCAAGTCTTCACAGTCACACCGAAGACGCAGATATCTCCTCTACTAACTTCTCCTTTATATAGCTATTCCTCTGCAAATGGTAATATATCTGCATATTTTAAATTTAAGGAGTCAGCAAGCACTAGTGAGGAAAGGGGTTCGATCCCAAAGTTACTACAGCAGTCAGAGCAGCCAGATTTGAAAAAAGGCGAGTTCCCGAAGCAGGTAGAAAACTTTTTGTTATCCCCAAATTGCAACTGCTCTACCAAAGCCCAGACACTAGAAATGCCTAAAAAGATTTCAGAGAAAGCACCAGATTCAAATAAAGATAATAATATGTGTGACTCTCAGGAAAGTCTGATTAATGACTGCTCAAATTGTGGGAATCAAGATATAAACATAGTAGATAAAGCAGAAAGTGAAGGGATAGCTAGTGCACCATTTATGGGGGAGGGGGGCACCTGTGAGGAATGTCTCTATGTCACACGCAGAGCTAGTTTTGGAACCCACTCGGGAGAGAGCAATCTTAGACCTGATACGCTCAAATTGGGACGGAGAGAGGATCTCTGATCTTGAAGTGGGTAGCCATCTGGGAACAAGCGACCACCAAACAGTGGTTCACGAGAAACTTAGCTGTAGAGTCAAGCCACACAAAAGTGAAGGTACTGGACTTCAGGTGGGCTGATTTTGTCAAAATGGGAGAGTGCCTCAGAAAAGCACTAGCAAACAGGCAAGAAGGTGGGGTGGAGCAACAATGGGGAAATATCAAAACCGCCATCACAGAGGTAACACACCTTTGTGTGAGGCAAATAAACAAATCAAAACGAAAGAAAAAAACCACTATGGTTCTCAAAAGAAGTGGCAGGGAAGGTAAGGGAGAAAAAGATAGCATTCATGAAGTATAAGGCAACACAGAAGGAGCAGGACAAAGAACTGTACCAGTTAAAGCAGAAGAAAGCAGGTAAGGCAGTCAGAATAGCAAAGGCCCAAACTAAGGAAAAGATAGCCAACTCGGTTAAGAAGGGGGATAAAACCTTTTATAGGTACATTAGGAAGCAAAGAAAGACTAAGGCAGGGATACTGAAGCTAAACAAAGAGGAAGGTGGTTGGGCAGAGAGCGACAGTGAAAAAGCAGGGATACTGAATGAATACTTCTGCTCAGTATTCACAATGGAAAAGCAGGGAGAAATACCTAATCCGGTCAATAGAAGTACTCTAGATAGGGGGGTTGATATTAGTCCTTTCACAGAAGAAAGGGTTCTGAAAGAACTCTTAAAACTGAAGGTGGATAAAGCAATGGGGCCTGATGGGATTCACCCCAGAATTCTAAAAGAACTAAGGGAAGAACTAGTAATACCACTGACTACCCTTTTTAATAAATCATGGGAGAATGATGTGTTACCTAAGGACTGGAGGAGGGCAGATGTGATTCCCCTTCACAAAAGTGGGAGCAAGACAGAGGCAGGAAACTACAGACCTGTCAGTTTGACCTCAGTGGTAGGGAAAACTATGGAATCACTTCTGAAGGAAAGAATTATTGAGTACCTAGAGGCCAGTGGGGCACAGGACCCAAGGCAGCATGGATTCACACCGGGATGGTCATGTCAGACAAATCTAATTGATTTCTTTGACTGGGTGACCAAAGCAGTAGACCAGGGAGGGGCTATGGATATGACCTACCTAGACTTTAGCAAGGCATTTGACACAGTCCCACACAAAACATTAATAAACAAATTAGCCAGCCTGGGAGTGGGTCCCAGGGTGGTAGCCTGGGTAAAACACTGGTTGGACAACAGGACACAGTGGGTAATAGTAAATGGAGTCCACAGTGAAGAAAGGAGGGTTACTAGTAAGGTACTGTAGGGTTCAGTACTGGGGATGGTCCTTTTTAATGTCTTTATAAGTGACATTGTAGAGGGACTGGAAGGGAAAATATGTCTCTTTGCAGATGACACAAAGGTCTGCAACAGGGCTGATACACAAGGTGGGGTGGAAAGGATGAAAAGGGACTTGGCAAGGTGGGAGGAATGGTCAAATGTACGGCAGCTTAGATTCAGTGCAAAGAAGTACAAAGTAATGCACCTAGGAAACAAAAACCCAGGGGGAAAGTACACAATGGGGGGTGAGATACTGACAACAACAAAAATGGAAAGAGACCTGGGGGTTGTCATATCAGATGACCTAAAGGTGGGCCAGCAATGTGAGAAGGCAGTAAGGAGGGCTGGGGGGATACTGGGATGCACAGGGAGAGGCATCGCCAGTAGAAAACAGGAACTTGTTGGCCCTCTTTACAGACAGTTGGTAAGACCACATCTGGAGTACTGTGTACAGTTCTGGAGACCCCGTCTCCGCAAAGGCATTGACAGGATGGAGGCTGTCCAGAGTAGGGCAACCAAAATGATGCAGGGTCTGCATCAGAAGACATATGAAGAAAGACTAAAGGAACTAAAGTTGTATAGCCTCGAGGAAAGGAAGGAGAGGGGAGACATGATAGAAACTTTCAAATACCTCAAGGGAATCAACAAAGTCCAAGAGGGTAGCATCTTTCAGAAAAAGAGATGTGCCAAAACAAGGGGGCACAATTTGAAGATGGGGGGGGATGGCTCAGAGGTAATGTGAGGAAGTATTTCTTCACAGAGAGGGTTGTGGTTACATGGAACAGTCTACCTGAGGAGGTCGTAGAGTCAAAAACAGTGGGGGAATTCAAGAATGTATGGGACAAACATAAGGGAATTCTAGTGGGGGGGGTAGGAGGAAGTAGGCTGTTGATTAACCAGGATCTGCAGCTTATCCATTAGGTAGGGAAATGGGCAGACTAGGTGGGTCAAGCAGTCCTTATCTGCCGTCAAATTCTATGTTTCTATGTTTGAATCAGGAAGAGCTTCTACCATAGTTTTGGGCAAATGCCAGAATGTATACTCGTGCTGAGAAAAATAACCCTGCTAACTAGCAATTCACAGGCCCAAGGTTGAAGCAACAAAGACTCGCTTACCCAAGGTGTCGATCTTGCTAGATTCTTTGTTTACTGGACATGCTGTAGCTTCCTGTGAAAGAACAGCCTTGTCATTCTCAGTCAGAACCGTGATGGCATCAGCAAAAGCTTGACAGGCCAGAACAGGATGATCCTTTGGGGGGGGGTATATTTCCTACTTATGGACTTAGCCACAGAGGGAATAAGAGCAGAGTTATCCCACACCATCTGGGAAGGAGTCTCGAAAGAGGGCTGCACCGGAAAGGTTAAATCTGTAGGGACATCCGGAATATGCAGATACTGCAAACACAGCAGCTTTCTAGGATCAATATCCGAGGTCTGAAGAAAGAGAGAGTAGAATTTAATTTCCTGAGCAGAGACTTAAAGAAAAGGTCCTTGACCAAAAGCTCTGTAGAATGTTTGTTCCCTGTCCCTAAGGCGGAATCATCATCAAAGTCATCTCCCAATCGAAGATCAGGATCAGGTTCAATGTCATCCTCTGCCAGTCCAGAAGGGACTGTATAGACAGGAAAGGGATGAAAAGAAGAAGGAAGAGGAGCGGAAAGAATCAGCGTCGAAAATCTCTGATACCTGTTTGGCGTTGCCAGAGCCCCCACCACTGCAAGCGGCACCAAGAACACAGGCGGCGCTGGCATAGGAAGCAGCACCAAGCGTGGTGCTGGCAAGGACTGTGGCACTGACACAGCACCTAGTGCCAAACGCAGAGCTGGCAGAGAGCGCAGTGCCGATGCGGCTTATGCCACAGCAGAAGTCTGTAAACTCTGATTTGAGAAAGAAAAATGAATAAATTCAACAGGAGACAAAGGCACTGGTGTGGACCCCTGCACCGCAGCCATATGAGGGGAAGAGATACCAGGGTGCGGAGTTGATGGCACCAGAGAGGGAAGTCTCAACGGCCCAGTCTGCAGGTCTATAAGCAAGAGGCCCAAAGGTCCAGGTGACAGACTAGTTGGCTCAGGTAGTTGTGATAACCGCTGCACCCACTGTTCCATAAGAACAGCCCAATGGTGAAACTGCTCACTGGAGGACCCCCCCCAACCCCAGCATCTGACGATCTACAAGCAGACGTACCTACCAGAGGGCGACCTCAAGCGGTGCTCTTCTTCTTCGTCCGGGAGGTCAAGAAGAGCGTGGAGTGTGCTGAGAATGGGACTCATCTTATAGTGCTTTAGGGGAGACCACCCATCTCCCCCAAGCACCAGACTGTCTGTAGTCAGACCCCCTCCACAGAGGGCGATGGACCAGAACCAGCCCGGCTGACTGAACAGCTTTCATGCGAAGTTTCTCTACCCTCAGCTGCCCCACTCATGGTCGACTCCATCAATGGAGGGCTGAAGACTTCTTCTGATGAAATAATAAAATGTAATTGATACTATTTGTGACACTTGGACAGCTGGTTCTGATCACTGTATCATTTTTTGTAATATAAAAATGGGTTATGGACTGTCTCTCATGAGAAATACTGAAACAGCATGTGAGTAAGACACACACAGGTTTCAAATACAAGGTGTTACCTGGAAGGCCAGAAGCTAATTACAGACCAGGCCTTAATCAAGGATCTCCTGTTTGTCTGAGTTAATTATAGCTGTAGTTGCTAAGAGGGAAATCATAAACGTTTATGACATTCAGAGGAAACACAGTTAAATTTTCACATGGTGATACAAAGCATGTTGCACCTCCGTGAGATTTGGCAGAAAGACAGAAGTGCTTTGATGTCTGTGTGAGAAAGGATACTGCTTATAGATGAAAAGGAGTTTCTGCTGATGTAACCTTAATTATCTGACCTTCTAATACGATAAAATATCCTGGGTGTATGCTTTTTCATAAACAGAGGAGTAGCTAGGTGACCTCATGCAAAGAGGTGGGCAAAGCCAGCTTTTAAACAGAATTCTGTTTTCCTTCAGACACTTTTATCTAGACTCGGACAAAGAAACATCTTTGAGCACTTTAAGCAGGTATTTAAAGAGAGAGACAAATCTAAGTAGTGTAGTAGGAATTGTACTGTTAAAACCCTGTTCTTTTAATAGATTTGTATGTCTTGTGATATAATAGTTCTGTATTTTATGTTTTACATATTTTGTATCTATTTTAGTAAAACTCTGGTTTTAGAGTCTACTTGGTCTCTTTGATTTATTTTCTTTTACAACTGGAGTATATATGGTTAAAGCAGACACTGTAAATAAGCTTGAATGGTGTTACCAAACAGGAAAAAGGTAAGCGTTTTAAATCTGAGGTCTTTTATTAGTTTTTAAGGGTTCATTTCTGTACACCTGGTTAGGTGCCCACAGGCAAAGCTATCTGGCCCCACCAAAGAGAATTATCTGAGCCTGTACATTGGGTACGCTAACAAGAGGTTTACAGTTTGCATCCCTCCAAGACTTGAGGCCAAAGGTTGATTCAAACCCCCAAAACAGACAGGAGGGTTACCCTGTTTCTGTTAACGGTTCACAAGCCTGCACTTGGAGGTTGGCACTTTGGGAGTAGAGGGCTGACCTGCTGAGTGGGTTTGTAACACTATTTTCTCTAGAAAATAACAAAAATAATAAATATTAATAAAAACTGAAGCTGCTGTCATATAGACATGATGTTTTGACTCCCGGCAGGTGAGCGTCATCATCACTGAAGTGCACTTGACAGAGGGAAAAAAGGAACTAAGGCGGTTGGAGGGTCGATGCCGAGGTAGTCTATACAGCGCGAGCTGAGCTCGCAGTGCTGCTTTCTTGCGGTCCTACCTCGGCACCGGCCCTCCTGAACCATCTGGACTCCCGCTGGGTCTTAGCGCCTCCGGCATAGTCCCATCAGTGTGAATGAGTGGTGGAGACTTCATGTCCAGGAAGATTTCTGCCCTGAAGCTTCTTCTCCATCACAGTTAACTTCTACTGCAGCAAGAAGCCCTGGAGGGTCTTCAAACAGCATCTCTGTGTGACCTGGTTGAAGTCCTGGCAGTGCTGGCAAGCCTTGGTGTCGTGGTCAGGGCCTAAGCAGAGCAGGCAGGAAAGTAGCCATATTTTATTTACTAGAAAACAATAAAACTATGCTCAGCTAATTGAAACTGAAGACTATAGCTGCTGTCGTATACACGTGAAGTTTTGACTCCCGGTGGGCAAGCGACATCATCATTGAAGTGCACTCGACAGTGGGAAAAAAGGAACTGAGGTAGCTGGAGGGTCGACACCGGATAGCCTATATGGCGTGAGCCGAGCTCGAGGTGCCACTTCCTCGCGGCCTCACCCGGCTCTTCTGAAGAATTTTGTTCTCGTTGGTCCTAGGCCCAAGTAGTCCCCATTAGTGTGAAAGAGTTGTGGAGACGTTATGTCCAGGAAGATATGGTGTATATTTTTTTTTTGTATTATCTTTTTATTATATTTCTTACAAGACATAAGAAACATAACATTTACATATGTCAGATATCACATCTGAACCAAGATCCATTCAATGGCACAGAATCCCAAAATCTAGCAGATAAATTACAGAGGAGAGGTATACCTATAACAATGTTAACTAAGTTATAGAAATTGGATCAGATTGCTATATCTTACACGAGAATAGAGGTCTGTCCAAGTATAGTATGTCCCAACATAAAGTGGAAAATGGCCAGTCCAGCTGATATGACCTCGCTGCAAAGATATCTCCCTCTACATTTTAGCAACTCAGGGTGCATATACTTAGGAGCAAGAACATTACGGAAATTAAACAGCTTTATATCCCTCATATTTAGCAGAATCTGATTTACAAATTATTAACTGCACATACAGGCATAACAGATTTATTCTATAATCCCCTATGGGGAACAAAACAATTTCTACTTAGCTTATTTAAAGCATTTAAGGCATTTAACGTATAGAATCTGGGGGGTAAAGGTTTATAGCCCTTTCAAGGGGATTAGAAAAGGTCTGCACATAGGTTCACTGTCCAAATGTAATTACATTCTAGAATCTCTCACCCCTTCAGGTTTCTTCTTCTGAATCAAGATCCGATTCCTCCTCCCTCCTAACATCAGCAAATTCCTACTCGATCTGCTGGATTCGTTGACCCACATCCATTGGGTTCGTGTAAACTGGTATGTACGACCTCCACAAAAGATTTGCAGGTGGGCTGGCATAAGCAGTGAGTGCGAAACCCCTAACCTTAGCTTGCACTCTGTCGAATTTCTTGAGTCTGGATCGTGTGGCAAAGGAGAGATGGGGGAACACATGTATTGCATGGCCCTGATAATTCACGCGATCAGCTGGCCTCACCGCCTGCAAGATGGCATCCCTCGTGGTCACTCCATCCGTTATCAGCAAGACAGTTCTGGGTAGGTTTTGTTGTGATGTCGCAGATCTTGGGGAAATCCGATAAGCTCTGAGCATGGAATTAGCCAGATTTGGGGGCAGATTCAGTGAACCGGGCAGCCACTGTTTAAGAAATTGAAGAGGATCCGCTTCCTCAAGATCCTCTGGTAAACCAAGCAGTCGAACGTTAGAGGCCCTGTTGGTGTTTTCCAGGGCCTCCAAACGACAGCAAAAATTCATGTTCTCCTGGACCAGTTTTGCTGAGGTGGTTAGCGCTTTGACGGTCTGTGATTCCAACGATGCCGCAGTCTTGGTGGCCGCCTCAATCTTCAGGTCCTGTTCTCCCATTCTTTGTAGGATTCTCTTGATCTTAGTGTCAATGGCCTGCATTGACACTTGTAGGGCCATCCATGGCGGTTCTTGCCCTGCTCTTTCTGGCAATGAAGCTGAGGCCTGTGGCTCCTTCTGTGACTGAGACTTCGAGCCCCCGGGCCTCCTTTATTCGTCCTCCCCATTGCTGAATTTACCATCAATCTGCTCAGCCTAATGTGCTCTATCTTGCTTTGCACACAGTTCATTTTAAATTTAAGATTTTTAAGCTGTTTTTAATAAGAAAATAGCTTCCATATGCAGAGCAGCTCTGACTCATGCTGCTCAGTAAGGTGCTCCACAGCACCCCCCATGGTGTATTTTTTTACAAAGAAAATAGTGGGAAGCAGGCATCCATGTAGGTCCGATGTGTGCGGGTCAACAGCAGGAAAAGAACTGAGGTTGGGCTGGGGGACTGACCTTTTTATACCACAGGTGGACAGCGGCATGCCAACGTCAAGGGTGGTTCATCACTGTAGACTGCTAGCTAGAAGTTTTCCGTCTGCTCCTAGCGCCTGGCAGCTTCGTCCTGCCAGTGCTGCCTGCTGCAAGAGCCCCTCTGAAGTTAGATCTTCTTATAACAGATATTGGTGTTCAGATTTCTCAGGTCTAGGATGGGCCACAGATCCTCTGTGGATTTGGGGACCAGGAAGACGTGGGAATAGAACCCCCTGCTCCACTGATCTGTGGGGACAGGTTCTATGGCCCTCTTTTTGCAGCAACATGTGAATTTCTCCCCACAGTACAGGAACGTGGTCTGGAGGATAACTTGAATGAACTGGAGGCTGATCTGAAGGCCACTCCAGAAGCATTAGAATGTCACCTGACTCTAAGAGCTGCAGGACTGAAGCAACTGTTAGGATCTCCCGCCACCTGTCTAGCTGGAGGGAGAAATGATCCCCTACTGCTGCCTTCTGCAGAGCTGGAGTGTAGGGGTCAGGTGAGGAGCCATGCAGTAGTAGCCCCTGCATCTGGGGCCACACCACCTCCTGTAGGCACCTCCCCAGTTCTGGTGGAAAGGGCAGTGGACCATGGCAGCTTTACGTTTGGCCTGGAGCCTAGAGGCCAGTTTGGGCTAGTGAAGGGGCCAATGAAAGGACACCCTCCTCTGGGCACTTTTCTGCTGGGTGTGGTAGAGGGTAGAGACAGACCTCAAAGCTGTACCCCAGGCCTGCAGGCCAGACAGAATATCTTCCACATCTGTGCCAAAGAGCTACAGCCTCTAAAAAGTGCATTCAAGATGGGCCGTTGCTCATCTTTTGCAAAGCTAGACACTCTAAGCCAAGAACACCTCCACAAACAGATGCTCCCTGCAGCAGCTCAAGCAGAGGCATCAACAGTGTCATAGGCAGACCTCAAGAGGTGCTTGCCAACGCTGGCCCTAGTTTGGAAGGTATTAAACATTTCCTGCCATTGGGGACCATCCTGGAGGGCCTAGACAGCTGCCTTGGCCTTCTTCCAGGGGATAACCTGATATCTGGCTTTGTGGGCTACAGAATACAAGACCCTGATGACCAGCGAGGAGGAGGCATTCAGAAGAGGTGCAGCTGGACGAAACCATGATGGAGAGAGGGAAGATCCCGAGGCCGTCGACAGGCCAAAGGGAGGGTCTGGAGCAGGAAACAGATCCCACGCCTAGCCCAAAGGAACACAAGGAGCACCAGCGCTACCTCTGAACCAAGGAGGAGTTCCTGGTGAGACATACTGCCCAGTGCAACAGGGGTACAAGACATGGCGCATAGTGGGGAAGGGACGTCGACGGGCCCATGACCGGCGATGCCTGCCAGAATGTCACCCCCCCACGAGATTTAGCAAAGATGGCAATACTGAAAAGGGAAGGACCAATGGGGGGAGGTTGGCAGTGTGTACTAAGCTCAGGCCACACTTCATCCCCGAAGAGGTCTGACTGATAGCAAAGGCTGGAGGGGCTCCTAGCACTATAGTCTGCCTTGACACTGGCCCCCACCCAAAAGGGGTGGGGCCGCAAAAGACAGTAAGGCAGAGCAGGGTAGGGGCCGCTTAGGGTCATCATGTCCCTGGAGCTCTGAACGGAGCCGACAGAGGGAGGTAATGCCCCGGCATCAGTGGATGGCCCAAAAATTGCAAAACAGAGGGACAAAGCCATCAGTGCCAAGAAGTGAGCCAGAGGGGCTAACTTGAGATGTGACCAGAGTAGAAACAGGATGGTCGGGGAGAACCAGACAATGACAGGCCGTCACAGGCCAACCAAGGCAATAAGGGGTGCCAGTGGTCGGGGTGGACCAGTGGCGGGGGCTGGAAGGAAGCCCGGAGCCCAGTAGACACTGGTCAAAACAAGGCCAGTGACACTCCCTGCCCATTGCCTCCGAGGAAGGAGTGGACGGCAGGGATACTGACATCGGAGGGGGCGAGGAGAAGGCCCAACACCGACCAACCCTCAGTGGCTGAGAAAGGCCCAGTGGATCATCTGCCAAGGCCCACCCTGGGAAGAAGATGGCACGGGTGGCAAGGCAAGAAAAGCAACCTTGAATTTGGGGGGGCGCGCAGTGAAAGGCCCAACGATCCGCAGCCCTAGAACCGATGGGTCCACTCCACCAAAGGAAGTCTACACTGCCCAGCAGAGGAGCTTGAACTTGGGGGATTGCTGAGAGCCTTTCAGAGGTAAAGCCTCCTGCATTACAGCCTGCTTGTGGAGAACTTTTAAATGCTTTGAGGTCTGTTTTTCTGTCCCCACACAGTGACTGATTGTTTTTCCAACTGAATTACTGGACTTTTCTGCATGGGGATTAGGGGTGCACCACTCCAACCGATCTCCTCTCCTTCCTAGCAACTATTGCAATCCTTGTCCACTAGCGGTCTCTGCAGTTCCCTCCTAATCCTTTCTGCTGTCTTCTTTCCTCACTCCTTCCCTTCAGCCCACCACCAGGCCCCTTGCAAGCCTCAAACCTAGTACCCCTTACTCCAAAGTCTGCAGCCCAACCGTCAAGCCAACGAACCAGGCCAATATCTACCTTTAATTTCAAGGTTTTAACTCTTCCTTCTTAGAAACAAAAATACCTATCCTCTGTCCTGCTGCTGTTCTCAAACCCAGTACCCTTGCTATCAGAGTCAGCAGCTCTACCACTTAACCATTGTATCTGGCTATCTTTTCCTTACTTTCTAAGACTTTCATAGTCTCTGACCCCCCCTAGTCTGCCAAAATATTTCACCATTTCTCTCTTGGTGCCACTGCACGCATTGAGCCCTGCACCCTTGCTATTTCACTCAGCAGCACCACCACTCAGCTATCACGTCAGACTATTGTTTGTAATAGGTTTTAAGACTCTAAAAGCCTCTAACCCCCATAGTCTGCTAAAATATTTTCTGGGTGCTACTGCAGGCTTTGAACCCTGCACCCTGCTGCTGCAGCCACCATCCTGGGACCTCTCCTATCACCCTAGGCAAGCCTTGAACCTGGTACCCTGTGCACTTGAGGCGGGGGCTCTACCACTGCACCAAAATGGCGACTACACTTATGGGTAGACCTTTCACCCTCTTCTACCCATCCCATTACTGTTATCTGCAGACCCATCCTAAGATGACTGCCCACCTTCTCTTGTCATGCCTCATCTAACCCAGGTGTCCCCATGGCTCCACAGGTCCCCTACTCTGGGGCCCCAGAGTCGCCTCCCTCCTTCTCTACTATCTCCTTGCACCCCAACCTATCATACCCTTCCCCCAGTCCCACCTAGCTTCCTCCTTTTGCGCCTACGGGCAACTTATTGTACTAGCCTGCCCATCCTGTACCTCTTTGCCCACCCCTTGTGTCTCTAAGCTCTCCCACTCCTATTATCTCGCGCGACGCAAAAATGCCTTCCACCCACCCCCCCGATCAGGGCTGTACTTCTTCTCCTTCTACTCTTGTCAGGGAACATTCATCCCAACCCTGGCCCAACCCACAATAACTCCTTGACTAGATCCCCTGGGCTTCTTATTGCGTCTATGAATATCTGCAGTCTCCAGAAGAAATCTGACTCGCTCCATTGCTGGGTCACTGTCCACAAACCTGACATCATCTCCCTAGTCGAAACCTGGCTATCTGACTCTACCCGACTCCCTTGTCTCATTCCCTGGCTACTCCCTCTTTCAAGAAGACCATGTAGGGAGATGAGGTGGAGGCTGTGCTATTTATATCAAAGACTCCCTTCCTGGAGTAGCCCTTCCAGCTTCTGTCCTTAACCTCAGGGCACAGGCCCTTACCCCAAAACTTACCCCACCTCTAAAGGCCCTCTTTCTAACTTCCGCTTATATTCCCCCAAAAGAAAAAATTACTCACCTTAGTAATGTTGTTTCTTCTAATGGAGTCTTGCTATATTATAGACATTAGCAGTTTGTTCCAGCTCTAGAACTGCCCGGGTGAAATGGTTAAACCATTCCAAAATAGAATTTTAGCGCGAGAGCAGCTCTATCTGTGTCATTTCAAACTTGAACTGTCAGATCTTTACGACCAAACTCACTAAGGTCTGTGTGGAAGCTGTAACCTACACTAGCCAAATGGCTACCTAAGTAACAACCATTGATGGTCCCAACACCCAAGACTCAAGTCAGGGGACCAGAAATACTAACACCATTCTAATAATATGAAAATGGAACATAAGTATAATAAAACACACACACGTGTACACATACACACTCCCAAAGTCCCAAAGGGGACAAAATGCTAACAGGACATAAGTAGTGCCCACACTAAGTTGCCCCACCCCACCAAGTAGAGGTTCTGGAGAGGGGCAGGTTAGAGGTTATATTATAGCAAGACTCCATTAGAAGAAACAACATTACTAAGGTGAGTAATTTTTTTCTTCAAACAACATGAAGTCTTGCTATATTATAGACATTAGCAGAATACACAGCAGTACCTCCATGGAGGAGGGCAGAACCCACTTAGGGAATAGGCTCTGAAGAACAGCTGTGCCAAACCGAGCATTCTCCTGGCCTGGACATCCAGGAGTAATGCTTGGTAAAAGTGTGTACCGCTTTCCAAGTAGCAGCCTGGCAAATCTCTAATAAGGATATCTCTGGCAGCAGCTAGAGACGCAGCTGTACCCCTGGTAGAATGATACCCTCAAAACTGGGGGCTCTGCCCACTTTCTGATAACAAAATTGGATACAAGAGACAATCCATCTGGCTATCGATCTCTTAGTGGCAGGTTTGCCTTTCCCAACTTCACCATAGGTAAGGAAAAGTTGGAGGATTCAACCTGTGACCTTTGGGACGCTCTATATAATAACTAAGAGCTTTCTTAACATCCAGGTGTGCAATCTCCTCTCACCCAAGAGGAGTGATCAGTGAAAATACTGGAAGAGAGATAGATTGATTAAGATGGAAATCTGAAACCACCTTAGGCAAAACTTCCTATTAGTCCTAAGGACTACCTTATCCCTGTGGAAGAAATAAAGTCAGTCTCCACTGACAAGGCTTGCACCACTTATACGTCTGGCAGAAGTGATAGCCACTAGAAAACAGTTTTCCAAGTTAGGTACTTAGCTCTGCAGAAGACAGAGGTTCAAATGGGGTTGCATTAACTGGGCAATGCAAACATTAAGGTCCCAAGCAGGGGCCGGTTCCCGAAAGGGAGGATTAGTTTGGAGTAATCCCTTAAAAAACTTGGAAAACACAGGATGTGAGGAAACAGGGGATGACTTTACTGCAGACACAAAAGCAGACACAGCTGCCAAATGAACTCTCAGGGTAGCTGGTCTGAGACCCAAGGAATTAAGATGTACCATGTAATCTAACAAAATGGGCAATTCAGCAGATTCTGGGGAAATATTTTTCCCAGCACACCAAATGGAAAACCTTTTCCATTTAGAACTATAAGTAGCCCTAGTGGAAGGCTTTCTGGAAGCCTTTAGGGTCTCAAGAACACCCTGAGAGAGGTGTAAATCAGCAAACTCCAACTCCTCAAGAGCCAGGCCTTGAGGTTGAGGGATTTGAGGTCCGGATACCAAACCCTTCCCTGGGCACAAGTCAACAGATTGTGATTCCTGGGGAGGCACAGGGGAAGATGGACTGTCAGAAACAGAAGGAGTGGGTACCAGGGCTGCCTGGCCCAATCCGGGCAATCAGAATCACCCTGCAAGGCTGAGATCTGATTTTGACTAGTACTTTGAATAGGAGAGGAAAGGGGAAAGCATAGAACTTCCCTCCCAATCCAGAAGAAGGGCATCCAGGGAACTGAGCCCAGCACTGGAGGCCTGCAACAGAACAGAGGAAGTCTGTGATTGTCTGGGGCTGCAAAAGATCTATCTGAGGGATGCCCCACCTGGCAAAAACTATCCCCAGCACTTGAGGATCCAGGGACCATTCGTGATGGCCCTGGGAAATCCTGCTGAGGGCATCCGCTAGACATTGTCCTTCCTGGAAGATGAACTGCTATGAGGGAAGTGTTCAGGAATAGGCCAGAGACCACAACTTCATTGCCTCGGGTGCACAAGGCCAAGACCGAGTGCCCCTGCTTGTTGCTGTACCACATTGTTGTGGTGTTGTCTGTTCTGACTTGTATCACCTTGTCGTGGACAGATGCAGAAAAGCTTGAAGAGCTAAAACACAGCTCTGAGTTCCAGCAAATTGATGTGGAGCAGAGATTCCTGGGGACCAAACTCCCTGAGTGGAAAGGTCGCCCATGTGGGCTCCCAACCCAGAAGGGAAGCATCTGTAGTGAGAGTCAAGTGGAGAAGCGGAAATGAAGGGGACCCCCGCTTAAATTGCTCTGATCCTGCCACCACTGGAGAGCTAGGATCAAGGTTCGAGTCACTGGGACCAACTTGGAAAGGGGTCTCTTCTCTGAGACCAAAAGGTTCTCAAGTGAAACTGAATGTCTCTCATCTGAAATCTGGCTCCCTGCACAACAGCTGTGGATGCAGCCATGTGCCCCAGGAGCTGCAGAAGTGTCTTGCTGGTAGAGACCTGCAGAGTGAAGGAAGAGGCCAGAGCCACTAAACTCCTTACCCTTTCTGGGGGAAGAAAGGCCCTGGCTAGCTTTGTGTCCAATTCTGCCCCTATAAAGGTGAGTACCTGGACTGGTTCCAGAACTGACTTTGGTAGGTTTAGCAGAAAACCCAGGGAGGTGAGAAGCTGCTGGGTGACCTGCAGGTGAGATTTTACCTGTTCTGGGGACTGGCCTACAATGAGCCAGTCGTCTAGATAGAGAAAAACAGCAATCCTCTGCCTCCTTAAGTGGGCCACTGCCACTGCTAGACACTTTGTGAATACCCTTGGAGCAGAGGTAAGGCCGAAGGGCATTGCTCTGAACTGGTAATGACCTGAGGGCAGTTCGAATCTGAGGTACTTTCGATGGGATCTTCTGATTAGGACATGGAAATAGGCATCCTTGAGGTCCAGGGAGGCTAGCCAGTCCCCTGGCCTTAGGGAAGGTAAAATCATTGCCAGAGTTACCATTTTGAACTTTGGTTTCAAAAGATGCTTGTTCAGATATCTGAGATCTAAAATGGGCCCATTCTCCTGTCTTTTGGGGTAAGCAAGTATCTGAATACAGACCCCTGCCCTGATGCAGGGAGGAACCCTTTCTACTGCTCTGAGAGCTAACAGGGATGAGACCTCTGTTTCCAGAGTGAGGGTCTCTGAAGCACTTGCAGGTAGAAAAGTCTGCTTCTCAACTTGGGAAACTTTTGAAGCTGAGAACCAGACCCTGGCTTACTACTTCCAGAACCCACTTGTCTGAGGTTAAAGAAGCCCAATTCTGACTGAAGTAAGCCAGTCTGCCCCCACTGGTACAGGAGAATGCCCCTGGGCACCCCATCAGGGTGCCTGTTTCGAGGAGCTTTTAGGCTGGGGGTGGGAGCAGGTCTGCCACCCCTCGCCTGCCCCTGCCTCTGAAGAAGCCCCTCTGAGCATAGGCAGAAGAGGCCTGAGTCTGGTAGAAGGCCTATGAAAAGGCCTACTCCCTACCCCTGGGGCATGCCTTTGAGGAGTGGCTTGCCGCTCCTTAGCCTGGGCACTCTTGTAAGTAGTCCTATATTCATCCATCTTCTTCATGTAATTCTCTGTCTGCTCTCCAAACAGAGAATTTCCCACCACAGGAAAATCCATAGCCTTAGTCTGGGTATCCTGTGACAAACTAGTACACCTGAGCCAGGCCAACCTACGAAAAGCTACAGATGTGGCCATGACCCTAGAGGAAACATCATTAACATCCACAGCAGCATGAAACTGAACCTTAGAGGCTTCACTGCCATCAGCAGCCACCTGTTCTATTTCACCAGCCAGCTGGCCATAGGCCTGCTTGGCCAACTGCATAACAGTATCCCATCTAGATTTCTGATACCTAGCTACATAAGCCATATAATTTGCTTGCCTGAGTCCCAGAGAGGCTGCCATATACTGTTTTTTTGCCATGGCATCAATCTTCCTGGAATCCTTGTCAGGAGGATGTGAAGCCAAGGGAATATTAGCTTTATCACAGGCAGCAGCCTGAACTACCCCAACATGACTGCATCGCTGAGAAAGGAATTCTGTATCAGGGCCTGACAATGTATACCTTCTGTCCATCTTTTTATCTACAGGAGGCACAGAATTAGGAGCTTTTAAAATTTTAATTGTTTGTTTCCTAAAAGACTTATGTAAAGGAAAAGACAATCTCCTAGACTCTGGAATATCCATCATTTCTACAAAATCAGGCTCCTCTTGCTCATCCACAGCCTCTTCTAAAGGAAGCTGGAGGGTTTCAGCAACTTTTTTATAAAACATAAAATGAGATGGGGACTCAGACAGCATAGGGGGAGATTCTAAAGGTCTGTCTGGGGAGATGTCCGGCTCAATGGGCACACCCAGACCTTCCCAGCCACATTCATACTGTTCATAATCCTCCTCCCCCTCCTCTGGTTCATAAAATTCCTCAATATCATAATCCTGAACCACTGGGACCGGACGAACCGACCTTTTACCAGATAGTGGTGGTTCGGACGGACCCTGAGACAGTGACTGGACAATTTGTATGGCTTTTGCTATCTCTGCAGCAGTTGGAGAAGGAATTTTGGACTCCAGACCTGCTGATTTTCTTGTTTTCTTTACTGGAATTGGTTCCTCAGAACCAGCTTTTCTTTTGCCCGAGGAAGTCTGGCCCTGGTCAGAGGCACTCCTCTGGTTCAGTTGGCACCGAACTGGGCTGGCCATCGGGTCAGCGGACTTTTGGCCTCTTGTTCCCTGAGCCTGCCCAATCTTTTTTCCAGGGTGGCTGCAGGGAAATTCTTACATACCTGGCAGTCTGACTGGAGGTGGTCAAACCCCAGACAATAAACACATGTGGTGTGTGGGTCAGCCTTGGCAAAGACTTCCCCACAAACATCACAGTGTTGAAACCCAGTGGGCCCGGTTTTTCTTTTGGGTTTCTCAGACATAATGCCAGCCTAACCAAAAACTTGCCCTTTTAACGGCAGTGTCAGGCAAGACACCCTTATTGGTTCCTAACCGTGTCACCGGTATTGGAAAAAACCGTAATAAATCCGTTTTTTTTAGAACCGATAAGAACCGGGAACCGCACTCTAAAATAGTAACTTTTAGTTTTAAATGAGTTTTAACCCACTGATCGGTTCAAAACTGAACCGATAACTTACAAGTTCCACACACAGACAAAACCTTCATTTACTTACGAGTTACCACAGATAGAGCTTGAACCGAGCGGTTTTGGTTAAAATAAAACTATTCTCGGTTAAATCCAACCGAGAAAACATTTTTAAACTGAGAAATGAACCAAGCAGAAGGAGAAATCTCGGGCGACTGTTCACTGAGGTGGAGTAAAGAATCTGACAGTTCAAGTTTGAAATGACACAGATAGAGCTGCTCTCGTGCCAAAATTCTATTTTGGAATGGTTTTAACCATTTCACTCCGGGGCAGTTCTAGAGCTGGAACAAACTGCTAATGTCTATAATATAGCAAGACTTCATGTTGTTTGAAAATCAAACTCGGGCCCGGGTCCCTCTAATAAAGTATCTCACCTCTCTACAACATTCCCCTGAGCATATTCTCATGGGTGATCTAAAAATCAACTGGCTTAGCCCCGCATCTTCCTCCACCTGCGACTCCTTTACTGCTATTGACCTAACGCAACTTGTTACCCAACCAACAAGAGTGAACCCCACAATGGGGTCGAGCACTCTTCTGGATGTAGTCCTCACCAACCGACCTAACCAAGTTTGCAATCTACAAGTCCTCCCGGATTGAATCAGCGATCACTCCCCTATTCTTTTCCGTTGGATTACGTCCATAACCAAACCCACTGCACAGGCCACCCTACGGTGGCGGTTGCGACCAGGTGGGCTGAGAGGCCTGAAGCAACTTCTAGCCCAAGTTGACTGGTCTCCATTGAGACCACCCCCAACCTTGATTCGGCCCTGGCCTTCTTCACCTTAATGTTTAACAAAGCTTGTGATATCTTCGCACCCCTAACCAAACTTCGTTCCAAGGTACGGCATACTCCTGGGTCACTCCGTCCCTACTCCAACTCCTTAGGCACAGGGATAACCTGCGGCACCTAGCCATGGAAACTGACCACCCTGCCGACAGACGGGCATATGCTGCTGCCCGAAATAAATGTACCTGCGCCATATGCAAAGCAAAGGCCGATCATTATCGGGCCTCACTCACCTCATCCTGGGGGAATGCTAGAACCTTCTGGGATAACATCAAACAACTAAATGGTGGTACACGCTCTCCTCCGCCTTCCCAAATCAATATTGAGGTATTATCTCTACTGATCCTACCCTCATTGCTAACCATCTCAATAAATCCTTTACTGACCTTAGCTGTGTACTCCCTAGCAACTTTTTTGACCCACCCCCCCACTCTCCTGACCCTGCTCCCTCACACGCATCTTTCCACTTCCACCGGGTTACTGTCAATGAAGTCAGACTGTATCTGACCAAGGTCCTAAGGAGCAACACCACTGGCAGTGACTCCTTGGACCCCAGACTCCTCAGCCTGGCACTGGACCAGGTCATCGCCCCAATCACTAGCCTCTTCAACAAATCACTCTGTCTAGGGCAATTTCCATCTGCCTGGAAAAATTGCAGCTGTCACTCCCATACAAAAGGGTGGAGATAAGGCCCTTTCTGGTAATTATCGTCCCATATCAATCCTCTCACCACTCTCAAAAGCCTTAGAGAAAGTAGTATCCTCCCAAATATCTGAGTTTCTTACCAAATACAGTATCCTCTGCCCTGAACAACACGGCTTCCGTGTTGGGCACAGCACCAATACTGCCCTCATCAAGTTTTCTAACTTCCTCCATTCCTCCCTGGACTCGGGCTCTCTTGCTGGTGTAGTGTTCATCGATCTGTCAAAAGCCTTTGACACCGTATCCCATCCTCTCCTGCTGGATGCACTCAGCCATGCTGGCTTTGCCACAGGACCTGTCTCATGGTGCTTCGGCTATCTGTCTGCCCGGTCCCAGCGTGTAAAAATCAATGGCACCCTCTCTGACCTCTGCCCTATCCGATCTGGGGTTCCCCAGGGCTCTATTTTTGGGCCCCTGCTCTTTTCCCTTTATCTCAACAACCTGCCAGGTGCCTGTACTGGTAAACTCCTCCTTTATGCTGCTGATGCTGTTATCTTCGCTTCTGATCGCAACCCCACCACCCTCCAAGATTCCCTGCAATTATCCTATAAAGACGTGGAAGCCTGGTTTAAAGAACATAGACTGGTTATCAATCTTAAAAAGACCAAATCTATGATCTTCTCCCACCCCCAAAACAAAGCTAGTAATTTCCAACTTCAAGTCTTAGCCAGCTCTATGTTCCCACTCGAACAAGTTTACACATACAAATACCTTGGGATAACCTTTGACCCTGCCCTCACGCTCCATTCCCATATCTCTGCCTTAGCCTCCACCACCAATATTAGGTTGGAATCCTTTACCACAAACACTGTCTCTCCCCCATGCCCTCCGACTCTATTATGTCCTCCATTCTGTCACTTGTTGAGTATGGCTTACCAGTCTACGGGGCTGCTGACCAGACCTCACTAAACAAAATCCGCCTCACCTTAAATAAGGCCTGTCGACTAATCTTAGGTGCTCACAGACTTACACATACCTGCCATCTTTATTCCCAAGCAAATCTGCTCAATCTTGACGAACGTCTTAGGTATCAAACCTGCATCCTTACAAAAAAAACTCTCCTTGGGCTCTCTCCTCCTGGTTTGACTGCCATTATCCACCATGTAAACTCACTAGCTTCAACACGGTCCTCCTGTAAAACCAAGTTGAAGGTACCTGAAACAAGGACCTCTCATGGACAACAGGCTTTCCTCTACGTGCCCCTTCTTGGTACAGTTCCCTCCTGCCAGTATTTCAGACACCCCACAATCTCTTGCTTTAAAACTACCTCGGAACCACCTTCTCACTACTACTTGGCTGTTGCTGTTTCTAAGCTATCTTGCTCACTCTCTGACAAAGCCCCCTGATGGCTGCTCAAATCCTTACCTTCTCTACCCTTGGTTCCTGTTACCTCCCTGTTGACTTCGCTAAAACACACTGTATTGATATCCTATGTTTTTCTGATGTTATTTCCCTGAACAATGTTAACTTCACCAATCCTGTATGTTGTAAATTGTTGATCTCATTTGTCCTCCTGTATCCTCAAAAAAACTGTACACTGTTTCTCTGTAGCAAGTTGTTATCACTGTATTGTCCTCTCTGTGACGAGGTACCTTTGTAAATAAGCCTCTGGCTCAAAGGTTGTAAACTGATGCTTAATAAATAAATAAATAAAAGTCTGGTGGGAGAGCGCTGCCAGAGTCATAACCTGTGGAGATTTAGGGTGCTGGATGGCAGATCCCGGTGTTGCCAGAGACGACGACGGTGCAATCACAGCTGGCGCCTGGAAGGTGGCGACCAGGAGGAACTGAGGAAGGGGACACCCTTCCCAAAGAAAGAAGATGCAACACAGCTCTTTGGGGTCCCATGGCTCAGGAAATCCGAGGAGGGACCAATGAGACGGGGTGGGGGGGCTCTTCTGAGACTCCCACCCCTTCCCCAGAGAAGTGATCCGCTGCCGAAAGGGAAGGCGGGTTAGGACATCCCTGGTAGAAGGATCCAGAAGCTCTGCGAGGAAAATAAAGGAAAGGCCCTGAGACTGCCGTGGGCCCACCTGGGAAAAAGCTACCACCCACTGGAACAGGAAAGGGGTGGCAAACACTGAAAGAATAAACCATAATCTTTTTTTATGGAAAAAGGCAAACTAAAGCAAAATGAAGTGAAAAACTCGCTGTCGACTGAAGTAGCGGAGTCTCTGAAGGGTCCGATGTGCACAGGTCGACTGCAGGAAAAGAACTGAGGGAGCAGGGGCCACCCACGCTTATTTGACAGGGACGTCACCTACAGTATGTAGAACGTCGTCCTGGGTGGCCTCCCCTTTCAGTCTGCTAGCTAAGAAAGTTTTTGTGTTGTCTTAGTGCCTGCGGCTGTAAGTTCCATAGGTGTGGCCTGATGCAAGAGATATCCTTGATGAGGATCAATAATTACAAAACAATGGCTGGAAATGGAGCATCTGGTCAGCTGACTGGCATTCTAAAGGGATAACAACTGGAAACCCTCGTGTACAATGAATCAATTAAAATTAAAAAAAATATTAAATTTAGTTCAATAATAGCATGAAGGTAGGGGGCGCTGTGGAGCCCGAGCAAGATGGCTGCAAGTTGATCGAGCTCCATTGCTAGGAATCCATAAACAGATGGTAAACTGCTAATTCCCAAAGAGAAGGTATATATAACTAAGATAAAGCTGCAGTGGAAAACCTCCAGATCAAGATGGGGAACCCTCGCAGAGACAAAACATCTGAGAATAGTACTAAAAGTAAAACTATCTCCGGAACCTCTACCGCCACGAGGACCGCACAGGGCCATGAATCCATACCAGTAGAAGGCATCCAGGAAGAAACGCTTCAAACGTTAGGAGCCAAAACGAACCGCATGATAGCATTAATGTCTGGACTGGCGGGTAAATTTGACGCTCTTTCCAGTAGAGCTGTCCAGGTAGAAACTCAGGTTGAAACTATATCACAGTAATGGTAGAAGCAAATAAAAATTCAGAAGCTGCACTAGGAGCAGTCAACACGGTGATAAAAGAAAATATGCACCTCTGTTCCCGTCTCGAAACTTTAGAGAATCAAGCAAGAGCAAATAACCTGAGACTTCTTGGACTGGAGGAAGGCTCTGAAGGGAATCACCTTATGCTATTTGTGCAAGAATGGATGAATCAGCAGTTCGGAGAAGAAGCTGCCCAGATCGTTAAGAAGTTCCAGAAAGCTTACAGGGTGACACCTTGGGGCTGTCGAGATAATCCAGAGGCCCCAAGAATGGTAGTGATAGTAACAGACGGCGTCGGATCTAGAGGTACCCTGCTCGCTCTACCTAGGAGACAACGGACCCTCTTGCACAATGGTCAACTGATAAGAATCTTCCCAGATCTGTCATATGCAACGAGATAAAAAAAGGAAGAGTTTCAATGGAGCTCGAGCAACGCTGACAGAGGCGAGTATTCCTCACGGCCTAGTGTTCCCAGCCTGTCTCCGTATAGTACACCGAAGTAAAATGTACGTTTTTTCTGATCCTGGTGAGGCCCAGAAGTGGTGTTGACGACACACTGTCCCATGACCTCACGTCCCACTGGAGGAGAATACCTCATCAGAGGAGGACGATTCCTGAATTTTAATGTGGTACCTATTTTTTCTACTAGTTACCCCTTATACTGAAGAGAACAGGGGTAGAGGGGGCTTGTTACAGTCCAGAGAAATTGTCCCTTTTTCTTTTCCTTCGTTTGAAGTACGTTTCTACGTACATATACTGTTGCACTAGAGACCTTGGACTTCCATTCCCATTTACATATTAATTTTGGTTTGGTCTTTTTATAGTATGCTAGCTAAAAGACGTGTTGAAATAAGGGCAAGCTTATTTTAACATTTACAAGTTTAAAAGCATGTGATTGCAAGCGTCTTAAGTAATGATTTGTAGACAATTTGGTTCATAACTATAGGGCAGCATAACTAAACACTGAAAACTTTTGCTTTTAGCAATAATTGTCCTTGACCAGGGAGTCAATCAACACATGATTTGTACTAAAAAGTACAGAAACTTGGATGAGACATGATGGAATTTTCTCTCCCCCCTTTTGGGGGAAAAGATATTGGCCTTTAAATGACTTGGTTCAGATTGTATTAGTCACCATATAGCTCATGGGTTCCTTAACAGCAACTGAAAGTTTTGTGACATTTGTACATACATCTAGTTATTCCCCTCATTAATGTATCTTTTAACACTCAGTAGACCCTATGCAAATATTAAGAGGAGTGGCGCCCTCATTGGTTGAAAATGACTACATTTGTAAAACTGAATGTTGGGAATTAACTGTATGTTTAATGGAAATCCAATAAACATAAAATAAAAACAAAAAAATAATTGCATGAAGGTACTCTTGGGTGTGGAGAAATACAGGTTACTCACCTGTAACAGGAGTTCTAGGAATGGTATATGTTGTTCATCCACACTCATTGGCAGTATCCTTGCCGCTTTAAATCTTGCCGGAAGGTCTTCAAGCTTGCTCCTCCCACCCACCCGGGTGGTATAACTCTCGGCTCCCCCCCATGACGCCAGATCTGGCCCGCTGGAAGCTCATAGGCCAGCGCCGGGCCGGGAGGAATGAGGGAATGTAGGATGAACATATACCATTCCTAGAACTCCTGTTACAGGTGAGTAACCTGTATTTCTAGGGACATGGATATGTTGTTCATCCACACTCATTAGCAGACTCCTAGCAGTTCTCCGGGAGGAGGGAGGCAAGACGCACACCCCATATACTTACTTGGGAAAGAGAGACTGGAGAACCGAGGCCCCAAAACCAGCATCCCGGGCGTGACTCAAGGTCGATGTGGTAGTGGGTAATGAAGGTGTTTGCTGACTTCAGGTAGCAGCCCTGCAGATTTCCTGGATAGGGACGTCCCTGGAAGCAGCCACCTGCAGCAGTATGGCGGGTAGAATGAGCTCTTATCCCTCTGGAGGCTCCATGCCCGCCAACTTATAGCAGAGATCTATGCAGGAGGTTACCCACCTGCTTATCGTCCGCTTGGCTGCAGGTCTGCCAGATGCGGCTTCAGCGTAGGTGACAAACAGCTGGCGAACCTCTCCCCGAATTTCAGCCGTGCGCTCCTTATAATAAGCGAGCGCCCTTCTAGGGTCCAGAGTATGGAGCCTATATTCGGCCTCCGAGGTGTGATTGGGGTAGAACACCGGCAGAGTCAACACCTGGTTAAGGTGAAACTCCGACACCACCTTCGGAAGGAATTTCGGGTGGGGCGCAGGACAACCTTGTCCCTGTGGAAGACCAGGTAAGGAGACTCGATGGAAAGCGCCTGGAGCTCTCCCATCCTTCTGGCTGACGGATAGCCACCAAGAAGGCGGTCTTCCACGACAGGTGAGAGAGAGCACACCTGTGCATAGGTTCGAATGGCTTGCCCATGAGCTTTGCCAGTACCAGCAGTAGATCCCACGGAGGTGGGGGTTCCCGCACTGGAGGGGAAATGTGATCAAGGCCTTTGAAAAAGCGCCAGACCACCTTCTCCTGCGCCACCGACTGCTTCCCGGCCCGCGCCCGGTAAGCAGAGATGGCTGCCAGGTGCACCCTTAGGGTCGTCGACCTAAGCCCTTGACTAGAAAGGGACCATAAATAGTCCAAGATGCTTGCCAAGAACAGGAGGAAGGGTCCAAGCCCTTGCTTGACACCAAATGGAAAACCTTTTCCATTTGAAGGCATAACATTTTCTGGTCGACTCTACGGACGCCTCAACTACATTGAGGACCTCTCGGAAAGACCCAAGGCCTGGAACTCTAGCAGCTCCAGGAACCAGGCCGTCAGGTGCAGGGATTGAAGGTCCGGATGGAACACCTTCCTGATTGACTGAGAGCAGGTCCGGGCGAGCTGGAAGCTGCCGCGAGTCCTGGAGCTGAGACTGAGGAGATCTGGGTACCAGAACTGGCAGGCCAGTCTGGGGCTATCAGAATCACCTGCGCCTTGTCCTCTCGCCTTGAGAAGCACCTTGTGGATCAAGGGAAATGGGGAAAGGCGAAAAGAGGCCCGGGGTCCATTGCCTCGAGAAGGCATCCCTGCAGCGAGCCCTGCTGAGGGGCGGGCATGGAACAGACAGCTTCGCTGCTTCCATGGAGGCAAACAGGTCCACCTGAGGTGTGCCCCAAAGGGAGAACAGATGCTGTACTACCTCCGGCGGGAGAGACCACCGTGGGATGCAGCCCCATCCGGCCCAGGGCATCGGCCAGGGGTGTTGGAGGCTCCTGCCACGTGAATGGCTAGAGATCCGCCTCCAGGCTGCGCACGAGTGACCAAATGCGGAGAGCTTCCTTGCATAGAAGCATGGAGCTGGCCCCCGCCTGGCGGTTCAGATAGTACATGGTCGTGGTATTGTCCGCCTGGACTCGGACCACTTGACCCCGGAGGAACGGAGCAAAGGCGGTGAGAGCTAGGCGGACCGCCGGAGCTCCAGCAGGTTGATGTGGCATCGACTCCGCGGGGACCAGAGGCCATGAGCCCGGGTTCCCCAGATGGGCACCCAACCCATCAGAGAGGCATCGGTCGATAGAGAGACCGTCGGCTCGGGCGGATGAACCGATGCCCTCCTGCAAATGATCTGGAACGGTCCACCACTGGAGAGCGCTCCACATCCCCTGTGTCACCGACACAAGCTGGTCCAAGGGATCGTGAAGGCCAGACCACTGGCTGGCCAGTCCCCACTGAAGGGACGCATGTTCCAGCGGGCCCAACGGACCACGCTGGTGCAGGCCGCCATGAGACCCAGGAGGCGAGGAAGTCCCGGGCAGGGGCAGAATTGCCCAACCAGAAATGATCGGGCAAGGAGGAAAGAACCTCGGCCCTGTCCGCCGGGAGCACGCTCTGGCTCGAAGAGAGCGAGCTGCGCCCATGAATAGAATCACCTGCTTCGCTCGAGTTCGACTTGGCCTTGCTGATAAGGGAGGCCCAGTTGAGAGCAGACCTGAGGCCAGATCTCTGGACCACTCCGCCTCCTCCCTGAGGGAGCTGCTATCAGCCAGTCGTCCAGGTAAGGGCACACCCGGACCCCTCGGCCCGCGAGGAATGCTGTCACCACTGCCATGCATTTGGTGAAGACCCTGGGAGCTGGAGACAAGCCGAAGGGCATGGCTTGGAACTCGAAGAGGGATCCTTCCGCTCGGAAGCGAAGGAATCTCTGGTGAGACGGACGGATAGGGACGTGAAAAAACGCGTCCTGCAAGTCCAGAGAGCAGAACCACACGCCGCGTTCCAAGGATGGTATTATCTGAGCCAGAGTGACCATCCTGAAGGTTCGAGACCTTAGGAACTTGTTTAGGTCGTGTAGGTCGAGAATGGGGCGCCAGCCCCCCGTCCGCTTCGGAACCAGGAAGTACCTGGACACAAACCCTGGGTCTGAAGGAGGGTCCACCACCTCTCTTACCACCTCCTTCTGGAGGAGGAGAGCGATGTCGGCTCGACGAGCTGCCAGTGAGGCTGGGGATCCCGAAGCCCCCCGAGGGGCGACGGCTCTGAAGGGTGGTGCCTGCTCGAATTCCAGAGGCAGGCCTCTTCCCACCACCTCCAAGACCCACCTGTCCGTGGTAACAGCGGACCAGGCGGAACGGAAGTGCCGGAGCCGTCCCCCCACGGGGGGACCCAGGGGTAAGGTGACGGGGGTGAGGGCGGGCACCCCTCAGCCCGTCACTGGGCAGGCTTGGAGGAGGGACCGCCGAGGGACCTCCTGGGCCCTTCCTCCCTGCCCTGTTAGAGGAGCAGCGCTTGGGTTTGGGATGCCAAGGCCGAGCCTGCTGGCCTGGACGTTGCTGGGCCGGGCCGGGGCACAGAAGGGCGAAAGGGCTTAGGCTGTGGTTTGGCCTTGTCCTTCTGAGCGAAGAGACCGAGTCCAAGGTGGCATTGGACTTCTCGATCCTCTGCAGGTGACCTTCCACCCCAGGGCAAGAGGTCAGTCCCAAAAGGAACATCCGCCAACTTGTGCTGGGTATCCGAGTAAAGGTGGATATCCTCAGCATAGCCGATGATAACCACTGCGGCCGCCACCGATCTGGCACATGAGTCCCCTATATCCAAAGCAGTCTGAGCTGCTGTTTGGCCACTGCCCTGCCCTGGTCCCGCACCTGCTTAACCGTAGTCTGCAGATCGGCGGGAAGATGAGGGATGACCTCATCCAGGGAGCCCAACAGGGCATGAGAAAAATGTGCCATGAGGACGGCCGAACTGGCCTGACGAGGGCCGAGAGAGGACGCAGCGTAGACTTTTCGCCCGACATAGTCCAATTTCTTGGACTCCTTGTCAGGAGGTTTGTCCACATCCCTGGCGTTGCCGGCGCGCCGGAAAACGCTGTCGGTAACCAACCCCTCAGCAGAGGGGTGTTCCGAAAAACCGGACAAGGAACCGGTAGGGACCGCATACTTCCTGGCCATCCTGGCCGAAGGCGCAGGGCAGGAAGCAGGGCGCTGCCAAAGTTCCAGTGCCGGACCCACTATGGCCTCGCCACCGGAAAGGCTCCGCCGGAGAATCCTCGGTCCAGAATCTCCGTGAGGGATACCTGGCCCGCTTGGAACGGGTTCGAGCTCCATCCCGTAGACTCCGAGATGAGTCAAGCAGTCCTAGGAAGGACGACGGGCTATCGTCCATTGACTGACCTCCTGAAGACTCCAAGTCCAGTCGCTTGGAGAAGAAGGAGGAATCATCTTCGGACTCGGAAGAGTCCTCAAGAGCTGCCTCTGGCCTGAGCCACCTTTTCACCTGCCGAGGTCGGTCGGGAGTGAGGGTAACTGACAGCCGATGGGTAGACCCTCAGTCGATCGAGAATCCTTGGTCGGAGCCCCAATTGGTGGCTGTGGAGGCGGAGGTTCCACCGGAATCGGTGGAGCAGCTGGTTTCGCCGAACAAACCGCCTGGGTATAGGCTCCTGGATAAGTCGAGGGGTTGTGTCGGCTGCCCGGTGACAGCTATTTAATGGCCGGGAAGGCGACGGAGTCGCTTATTCTCGCCAGGAGGACAGTTGCAACATAAGGTCTCATACCGCCGACGTAATTTACGCCAAGCCTCCTCATCCGGAGGAGGAGACGAGGACGAGCGGCGACGCTGGCCACTGCTGTGCCGAGACCGAGACCGCCTATGACGGTGGATCGGCTGGACCGCGAAGAGGTCCGAGATCGAGACCGAGAGTCCCGGAATTTCCGAGGTCGGTGCGGGGAGGTGTCGGCCGGAACCGGCACTCCCTTCGGCTCGGATGGTCCATCCGAGGGCTCCGGAACCGGAGGCACAGGCGAGCCCACGGGATCTCAACTCCTCCCGGGGAACCGGGAGAGGGAATCTCGCTGCTAAAGGCGACAGTCCGTTCAATGGGTCGAAAATCTCACTTCATCGGTGAGTCTCGTCAACTGACCTGGACGGGGACACCGTGAGGCCAGTGGCGGCCGCCGAGCGGTCGACTCGAAGCCGACGGTCGACGCTGCCCGGGAGAGGGACCTTTCCCGCCCCCAAGAGCGTCCGACGGAGGGACTCTACCCCTGTCCTCTTTTGACCGAGAATAAGGTCCAGCAGACGCAGGCCCTTCTCCTTTAGTGGAGAGGGACAGACAGTCTTTAAAAGAAGTCGTAGGAAGAACCCAGAGAGAGCGGGATAAATGCCGCGGGGTTGAGGAAGATACGCCCGCCGCCTCCCTTCTCTCGAGGGCGCCACCATCCGCCTGAGCTGATCCGCCGAAAGCCCGCCGCCGACACCGCCAACCGCCTCCTTGGTCTCTGCAATCGAGGGAACGCCTCGACGCTCCAGTTGCAATCGGGCACGGTCTTCGAGGACGCGAGGGCCGAGAAAGATGAGCACAGGTCCAAGCCCGCGGGTCGTCCAAGGCCTAAGCATGTGGATCCGTCGTGACATCTTCTGCCCGCATGGGCATCTCCCAACCGAGTCGATTTGTCCATCGCGAGCCGCTGAGGGATAGAAGACTGAAGTCTTTTGCAAAATTTTATTTTTAAACCGCAAATGGAGAAATAGGAACTAGTCACAAACGCAGAGCGTTAAGGAGGGAACCTGAGCTTCCAAGCGGTAAGGAAGATCTGGCGTCATGGGGCGGAGCTGAGAGTTATACCACCCGGGTGGGTGGGAGGAGCAAGCTTGAAGACCTTCCGGCCAGATTTAAAGCGGCAAGGATACTGCCAATGAGTGTGGATGAACAACATATCCATGTCCCTAGAACCTTCATTTATCTAACACAAGGATATGGAAATTACATACTTACCGTAATTATTGATCTTCCTGGACAGTCTCCATCACTCATTCACACTAGTGGGATAATGCCAGAGGCGCTAAGACCAAGTCGGAGCCTAAAATTTTCAGAAGGGTTGGCGCCGAGACAGGACCACGCATGCGCGGCACCGCGAGACTAGCTTGCACCTGTGTAGGCTATCTCGGCGTCGACTCTCCAACCGCCTCAATACCTTTTCCACCGAGGAGGTACAGCATAACTAATGAGAATAACTCGTCCTTAGTTTCTGGGCCTGAGAGGGGCCCAGATGGCCTTTGCAAGAAAGGTCAGAAGAACAACGTCTCACAGTCCTGGAACCATAGGACCATGAAGACCAGGAAAGAAAATGAGGAACCTAGGGATGAGAGGATGTAGAATGAGTGATGGAGACGTCCAAGAAGATCAATTACAGTAGGGCACGTACTTCCATCTTCCTGGACTAAGTCTCCATCACTCATTCACACTCAGTGGGAGAGTACCATGCTAAAACCAACAACCCTGAGTAGGGTGGTAGGAGATAGGGTTCACTCAGAAAGGACGGCCAAGGACTGTCCTGCAAATAAAATGAGCTGTCTTGTAAAGAGCATCTAGAACATAGTGCTTACAAGATAAGTGCTTGAGTTGTAACTCACCACTTTGCAGACGACTGCAATGGGCACAAAATGAAAGTCTGCCAGGAAGCCGTAACGACTTTAGAAGAGTGGCAAGAACCTGGCCAAACAATTTGGTCTAGGACCAAAAGTAATAGTGTCAAAGACATGTACTAATGTAACATAAAGGGACCTCAGGAACTGAAAGAGTTGGAGGTAAAGTCTACTGGCTCAGGGTAGACTGGAAAGTGCAGATGGAAACCCCCACTATCAAGTATGGCTGACCTGTGAACAACAGGTCCAGGAGTACTTGAACCCCTTAATTGGTGAGCAAAGGGGGGGGTCCAGGTGGGGTTAGCCCATCAAGGAGAATAGTCTCTGCTTAGTCACTGGAACCCTCCTGATGGAAGGCCAAGCACGACTTAGAAGCCTCTTGAGGTGGTCTAGTAGAACCAGATCCTACCCACTGCATACTCCAAAAAGGAACCATCCTGCCCCTGTGTGTACAACTGTAGCAGCAGTCTTTGAACTCAGGGAAGAAAGGAAAAGTGTACAGGAGGACATGTCCACTGCGAAAAAAAACATGCCGACAGAAAAAAAAACAGGCTGGATTTCTAAGGCAAATAGAGACAGATGTGCGTCGAGGAGAGGCACAGCAGGACCAAGTTAGGGCAAACCCATTCGCTAAAAGTGACTGGAAGTGGCAGTGACTCAATGCGGTGAGGCACTACTCACTCTGGCCTCCCTGAAGGGAGTAGGAAAGGATTCTAGTTTGTTTGCTGAAAAACAAACATCACAACGGTGTCATGCACTTGGAAAGGATAGCTTCGTGAGCGACTGGCATGGAACCAGTATGCCGGAACCAAAGATGTGAATATTTGAGAAGCTACCTCAGAAAAAATACCTACTTGACCTTCAGTCAAGAAGAAGAATACTGCCTGTTAAGTTAAAGCAAGCAAGGAAATAGGAACCTGAGTTCCGACTCAGTAGAGAATTGCTTCTGTTGCTGTGAGGCTCTGCTCAAGAGAAGAAAGCCTGATAAAAAGAAAGGGTAATTAACAGACTGGGCAGTCACCTAGGTCTGGGAAATGTCTCTGAATGAGAGAAATCTCTCTTGTAAAACGAGATGACCCATATCACCGCTGGATCAGACTCCCCCTAGGGGAAGAAGAAGAAGTCTGGTACTCTTTACCGTACTCTGGAGACGAGCGCCTCAGGAGCTGAGGCAGAACTGACCAGATCCAAAAAAGGAGGGTATCAGGTAATTTCGTCTAGGCCCTATGCTGTGATAACATTTTTTATTTTTTTATTTTAATTTTATAATCCGAGCCTAACAAGGCTTTCAGGCTGCTATTTCGTAAGGACTGTCTTGATACAAAATGATGAAAATGTTCTCCATCTGAGTGCAGAAGAAAAAATTACTCACCTTATTAATGTTGTTTCTTGTAATGGAGTCTTGCTATATTCTGACATATGCAGTGAGTCCCAACCTTCGAACTGCCCCGGAGATGAAAGAGTTAACTTTCCATGCCAGGCATGGAACGCTGAGCTCAAGCTCGCCTGAGACTGTCTGTTGTTCTTCAAACTCAAACCGGCCAGATCTTTACAAGCTAAACTCACTAAGGTCCTGTGTGAAGTTGTAAACTCCACACTAGCCAATCACTACTAAACATAAAACACATTTTTAGTCCCAACACAAAGACCAAGTCAGGGACCCAAAAATGAAAACACACACCCACTCACCCCAAAAAGAAGGGGTGAAATAAAAAAAGGTGGCACCAACTAAGTGCCAACACTGCACTGTCCACCCAATCCCAAAAACAGAGGTTCTGAGAGGGCAGGTATGAGAGAGGTAGAATATAGCAAGACTCCATTAGAAGAACAATATTACTACGGTGAGTAATTTTTCTTCTAACAACATGAAGTCTTGCTATATTCTGACATATGTAGACTATAAAGCAGTACTTCCATGGAGGAGTGGGACAGAACCTACTTAGGAAATAGGTCTGAAGCAATTGTGTTAAACCGAGCATCACTCCTAGCCTGATGCCTTAGAGCAATGCTTGGTAAAAGTGTGAATTGCTTCCAGGTAGCTGGCTGATACATATCTCTAGGATAGGGATGTCCTGGCAGCAGCCAGGGAAGCAGCTGTACCTCTGGTAGAGTGAGCCCTAAGGCCTGAGAGAGGAACCTTACCCAGTTTTCATAGCAAAATTGGACACAAGAGACAATACACTTGGCAATGGATCTTTAGTGGCAGGTTTCCTTTACCAACCCTCACCATAAGTGAGGAACAGTTGGAGGAGTCAAACCTTGTGACCTTGGTACGCCTATGTAGTAACTAAAGGCTCTTTTCACATCTGAACTGTGCAGTCTCCTCTCTCGCCAGTGGAGGAATGGCTCGGTAAGTGCACTGAAGAGATATAGATTGATTAAGGTGGAAATTGAAACCACCTTAGGCAAGAACTTCCTGTTAGTCCTGAGAACCACTTATCTCTATGAAAGGAGATAAAATCAGGCTCCACTGACAAGGCTTGTAATTCACTTATGTGTTGCAGAAGTGATGGCCATGAAACACAGTCTTCCAAGTCAAGTACTTAAGCTCTGCTGGAAGATAAAGGCTCAAAAAGGGGTTGTATAAGCTGAGCAATGCAAACATTGAGGTCCCAGGCAGGGCAGGGTCCCTGAATGGAGGGGTTGGTGAAGCAACCTTTGAAAAACTTGGAGAAAACAGGGTGAGCTGAGAGAGAACAGGGCTTACCTGTTGAAATAAAGCAGACAGTGCCAGATGCCTCAGTGGCTGGTCTCAGCCCCAAGCTATTTAAGGAACCATAATCAAGGACTGTGGGCATCAGCAGACTGTAGCCACGCTCCCAGAGCACCATATGGAAAATCTTTCCATTTAGAATTATGGGTAGCCCTGGTGGAAGGTTTTTGAAGCCTAGATATCCACACACCTGGGAGAGGTATCTCAGCAACTTAACCTTCAAGAGCCAGGCCTTGAGATTGAGATTTGAGGTTCGGTACCAACCCTCCCCTGAGCACAGGTTAATGGTTGTACCCTGGGAAGACATAGGGGGAGGTTGCTGCAAGTAGGAGTGATACTAGGCTGTCTGGTCAGTCTGAGCAATAGGCTATCTTGACTAGATCGATTTTGATTATACTTTGAACAGAGAGGGAAGGGGAAAGCATTAGAAACTTCCTTCCAGTTGAGAACTAAGGCATCCAGGGGACAGAGCCCAACACTGGGGTCTACAGCAAAAAGAGAAGTTGTGATTGTCTGGTGCTGAAAAGATTGATTCGGGTGTCTATTGGAAAATATCACCCCAGACCAGGGATCCAGTGACCATCTGTGATGGCCTGGGAACCTGTGAGAGATCTGCGTGGACATTATCCTTCCTGGGAGGTGAACTGCCGAGGGAGGTGTTCAGGAGTGCCAGAGACCACAACTTCACAGCCTGTGCACAAGTGTCGGACTGAGTGCCCTTTGCTTGTTGATGACTACTTGGTGGTGTTGTCTGCTCTGACCTGTACAACTTTTGTTGGAACTGATTTGGAAAAGCTTGAAGTTGTGAAATACTGCTCTGAGTTCCAATAGATTGATACAGAGCAGATTCCTGAGGGACCACAAACCCTGTGGAGGTCGCCATCTGAGCCCCCACCCCAAGAGGGAGGCATCTGTAGTAAGGATTAAAGAGGAGACTGAGTGACAAAGGAACTTTGTTCAATTGTTCTGATCCTGCCACCACTGTAGGGCCTGGCTAGGTTCAAGTTTTGACCAGTTTGGTCAGAGGGTCCTTCCTTGAGACCAGAAGGCTCTCAAATGGAACTGAATGTCCCTCATCTGAAATCTTGCTCCGCTGTAGACCATGCCTTGCTGGTCGGAGACACCTGTAGGGTGAATGAGAAGGGCTGAGAGACCAGGTCCTTGCTCTGTTCAAGGGAAGGAAGGTTTGCCTTCTGTGTTAGCTCTGCGGCTGTGAGGTGTGAGCTGGTCAGGCTCTAGAACTGACTTTGGAAAGGTTTAAAAGAAACCCAAAGAATGTGGAGTTGCTGTGTATCTGTAAGTAACTTGACTGGTTGGGACTGGCCTACAGAGCCAGTCTCAGGTAAGGGAAGATGGTACTGCCTCTAAGAGAAGCAACTACCGCTAGGCATTTTGTGAATGGGCTCAAGGCGAGGCCAAAGGGCATTGCCTGAACTGGTAATGGCCTGAGGTTCTCGAACCTGAGGCACTTATGGGATTCTGATGAGAATATGGAAGTAGGTGTCCTTGAGTCCAGACACTTCAGCCAGTCCCTGGCCTTAAGAGGGTAGAATAATTCTGGAGTCACCATTTACTTTTGTTTAAAAGGTGCTTGTTTATATCTGAGATCCAGGATAGGCCATTCTCCTGTCTTTGGGGTATGGAAGTACCTGGAATACAATCCTTGCCTGGTGTAGGGGTGAACCTTCAGCTCTGAGACAGAGGGAAGAGAGACCTGCCTCTTGTAGGCAAGTGCTCTGATGATTTGAGCTGGAAAGATCTGGTTCTCATCTTGGAAACTTTTGAAGCTGAGAATCGTCCCTGGCTTACTACCCAGACCCATTTGTCTGATGTGTGAGACCCCAGTCCTGGACAAAGTAAGCCAGTCGTCTCTACAGGTAGCTGAGAATCGGTCCTGGCAACTCTATCAGGCCTGTTGCAGGGGTTTAGGCTGAGGGTGGCTGCAGGCCTGCTTGTACTCTATCTGCTCTCCCTAAAGAACCCCTCTGGGCATAAGAGAAGAGGAGGCATGGCCTGGTAAAGGGCTGCCCCTGCCCTGGGAAATGCCTTGAGGAGTGGCCTGCCTTTCCTTGGTCTGTGCACCCTGTAGTGGTCCTATACCATCCATTTCATGTATTTCTGTCTGCTTCATAAACAGAGAATTACCCACAACAGGAAAATCTGCGTCCTTAGTCTGGTCTTTTGTGATAGCTAGTACATCTGCTGCCATTCTTCTCAAGTGCCACAGATGTAGCCATGACTTGATGACACATCATTTGAGTCCACTGCAGCATGGAATTGCACCTTGATGCCTCAATGCCATCAGCAGTTGCCTGCCCAGCTCCCCTGGCAAGCTGGCCATGGACGGTTTCACTAAAGCATACAGTCCCATCTGGATTTCTGATATCCTGCCATGTTGCATAATTTGCCTGTCGAGTCCCAAGGATGCTGCCATGTACTGTTTCTTTGCCATGGCATCAATCCTCCTGAGTCTTGTCTGGGGTGGAAGCCAAGGAATATTTGCCTGTCAAGGCTGCAGCCTGCACTACCCCAATATGCTGCATTGTTGTGTAGAACCCATATCAGAGCCTGACAGTGTGACCTTTGTCCATTCTAATAGCCACAGGAGATATAGTGTGAGGAGTTTTAGAATTTTAAATGTTTCCCAAAAGATTTATAAGGGAGCAGACAGCCCTAGACTCTGGGATATCCATTTCCACATAGTCAGGCTCCTCTGATCATCCACAGCCTCCATAGGGAGCTGAGGGTTTCAGCTTCCCTTTTAAAATATAAAATGAGAAGGGGACTCAGAAGCTCAGGAGGAGACCCAAGGTCTGTCTGGGAGATGTCTGGGTCACGGGCACATCTGATTTCAACCATATTCATCACCATACTCTTCTTCCCCTCCTCCGTCTAAATATTCCTCTAAATCATACTCTTGAACGTGTGGAACCGCCGAACCGAGCCTACTTTGACAGTGCCGTTCGGCCAGAACCGGGAAAGCGATTGAACAATTTTTGATCGCTTTGGCTATTTCTTCAGCGGTTGGAGAGAAAGTTTTGGCTCCACACCAGCTGATTTTCTAGTCCTTTTGCTGGAACCGACTCCTCAGAGTCGGATCTCCTTGCCCAAAGAAGTCTCGCCCTGGTCAGAGGGCACTCCTTCTGGTTCGGTTTGAACCGAACCGGGCTGGCCATCCGTTCAGCGGACGCTTGGCCTCCCTTTCCCTGAGCCTACCAACTCTGTTTTCCAGGGTAGCTGTAGGAAAATTTTTGCAAATCTGGCAGTCTGCATTGAGGTGGTCAAACCCCAGACAGTAAACACAGGTGGTGTGGGGATCAGCCTTGGCAAAGACTTCCCCACACACACTACAGTGTTGAAACCCAGTGGGCCCGGTTTTCTTTTGGGTTTCTCAAACATAGTGCCAGTCCTATCCAAACTTACCCGTTTATGGCAATCCGCCAGGCAAGACCCTCTTATCGGTTCCCAACCGTGTCACGGGTCGTGGAAAAAAACGTAATAAAATCCGTTTTTTTAGAACCGATAAGAACCGGTAACCACACTCTAAAAGTACAATTTAAGATTTTTTAAACAACTTGATTGGTTCAAACCGAACCGATGAACCGTTTACAAGTTCCACACAGAATAAATAAAATATAACCTATCTAGTACTCACAAATACCATAGACAGAGACTGAACCGACAGGTTACGGTTTAATTTCAGTCGAAACCCGAGAAAATGACACTTTAACCGACAAAATGAATCGAGCAGAAGGAGAAATCTCCAGAGCAACTGTTCAGTGAGGCGGAGTAAAGAATCTGATGGTTTGAGTTTGAAGAACAACAGACAGAGTCTCAACCGAGCTCAAGCTCAGCGTTCCATGCCTGGCATGGAAAGTTAACGCTTTCATCTCCAGGGCAGTTCGAAGGTTGGGACTCACTGCATATGTCAGAATATAGCAAGACTTCATGTTGTTTGAAGCAGCCTGAGTGTCCATACTGAAAACATGACCGGACTAATAATCACAGCTAGAGAGATGTTAACCATCTGTGCCGAAGAAGCCACTGAAGGGGCAATATCACAAGGGAGTCATATAGCCCTAACAAAGAGGCGGAAGAGCCTGAGCAGCTCCCAACCATTAAATCATAATGTTCCACAGAATGTAACTGTCTTGACGATTGAAAAAGTCTAGACGCAGAAGTGTATGGTCCATAGACGCAGTGTGAAATACTATAGTGGACCCCATTACTGAGGCACTACTGAAAAGATCTTCCATCACGGACTCTGAGGATAGAGAGAACGTGCCCTTCAGTATATAGAATGAGTCGTCCGCTGTATTACTGACCAGAAGGACAGGGAAAGACCCATCTAGATGCATTTCTACCCCAGAAGGACCTCTAAGAGAGGTCTAGGTCAGAGCCACTAGAGACTCCGCCATCAGGAAGGATGTCAAGGAGCTTGGTACCATGTAGGGATCCAAGAAAATGATGACTGGAATGAGAGATTCCGCAGGCAGAGCAGTACAGCAGAGTTCCATCAGCAGAAAACCACTGGATGACACACGATCCCACATGGACCGCCACTCACTAAGATGTGGGGGAAAAATAATCCACAGAACAGGACTTCATTCTGCGGAAAACATCCCGCCACAAGTTCTGTGGAGAAGAAGTCCAAAACAGAAAAATGTGTCACTAGTTCTGCCAGACAGCACCCACTAGCACCTCCGAGGCACCAGTATCACTTGTGGCACAGTAGGGCACCAAGCAGTGCCTATGCCAACCTGGGCGATACCCGAGAGCACCCGCGTCAGTACCCGAAGGCACCCCTGCCACTCATGCAGCAATGGCACCGGAGAGCACCAATGACACCCATGGCAAGAAAGACACCCGAGGGCACCAGTGGCACCCACAGTGTCACCCGCAACACCCATGGTGCCTCCAGTGCCACCCATGACACCCATGGGTGCACGGCACCGCTGGTGGGTGCTCGGCACTGTCTGCAGGTGCACAGCGCTGACTGGGGGTGCTTGGCACCACCCAGACACCTGTGGTATCACTGGTGGCACCGACAACTAACGGCAGCAACAAAAGCACTCACGGCACTGGACAGAGCGATGGCGCCGACGATGACGTCGACCCATGGCATCAACTAAAGCACAGTGCCGACCAAGGCACTGAGCCATGGCGCCAACCAAGGCACCGATGCCACGGCGCTGAAGGAAAATGCCAATGGAATCCTGAAAAGAAGGGGAGAAGGAAAAAGGTGGTGCCCGTGCCGGCCCCTGCATGGAAAAGGGAGAGGGGGGGTAGGCACGAGGGATTGACACAATGTCAAAGGCACCAAGAGGGCACCTCGCCCATCGTGATCCAATCGACCTGGCTCCGATCCAACGGCTCCAAGGCCCGGAGGCCCTGAAATCAGGAACAGAGCCAGGAGAACTGGAAAAGTTAAACCCCCTGCTCCACAGGAGTGGCCGAGAGGTGAAACTGCCCACCGGAGCTCCAACAAGGACAGAGATGGAGTTTGGAGTCGAGAATGCAGCCATTAGGAGCGGGGACAAGGGGAACCCACCAAAGTCAGTTCAGGCCCATCTCCCCTCCCGACGAACAATCCTCATGCAGACGTACCAACAGGCAACCTCAAGTGGCACCGATTCTTCTTCCCCCAACGAGGAAGAAGAGCTCGAGGTTAAGCGGAGCCGGATCCACTAGATTTGTACTTTGGAGGACTGTCTTCCCTCGAAAGCACAGGATCTGCTCAGAGTCGGACCCCCGTTAATTAAGGGCGGCGGACCGCATACAGCCCTCTGCCATAAAAACTTTCAATTGAAGTCCTCCTACTGTCACCGCTACTGTATAAGGACGACTCTGCTGATGGCAGGAAGGAATTTCTTTTTCTTCTTCTTCGTCATAATCTTCTTTTCTTGTTCGTAAAATAAGAAAGTACTACTTAAATATTAAATACTAAAAGCTTCTGTCGTATAGATGAAAACTTAGACTCCGGCAGATGAGCGACGTCGACATCCAAGCGCACTCGATGGCGGGAGAAAAGGAACTGAGACGGTTGGAGGGTCGACACCGAGATAGCCTACACAAGCGTGAGCTAGTCTCGCGGTGCCGCGCATGCATGGTCCTGTCTCGGTGCCGACCCTTCTGAAAATTTTAGGCTCCCGCTTGGTCCTAGCACCTCCAGCGCTATCCCACTAGTGTGAATGAGTGATGGAGACTTAGTCCAGGAAGAACATATGGCACTCTGCTTCATCTTATGCCTCGTAACTTTAGTAAGGGTAAATTAAGTCATGGTAACACAATCCTTGGATATACCTTAATGCATAATGGATGGCCAGCAAATATGTCCCAAATTATACGTAAATGTCTATGGAGTTTATCAGTGCTGTTACACAAAATTATGTTCCGATTACTCAAAACCCCTGGGAGCCTAAAATATGAACTCCAAGCAGATGAACAGTAAAGTGGTCTCACCTGTGCATCTGCTAGTTGAACAGCTGGGGGTGCCTGGTTCCCCTCCTCTATATTTGCAATGTCATCCTGGCTGGTACTGTGTTGAGAATGTGTACCATCTAGGGTGTTCTGATCACTGGACACTACAGTATTGAAGTCAGAAGCAGATGGTATTGTAGGAAGATTATAGGTCACTCCTGAAAAAACATAAAGCATATATATTACAAACACTATGCATAAATAATTAACCCTGACAAACCATGACAATGTATTTTGGTGCATAAAGAGTACAAGCGGTCTTCAGTTTTCACAGGAAAGCCCATTCTGCTTTGAGAAACAGAGCAGTGCAACATGAAGCCAACAGCAGAAAACATTTACTTTTCTATAAGCATCTTTCACAGGGCTTTTAGCAAATCAGGTTTCTAGAAATGCTGTGCTCATTTTGTAACGCGAGCCATCCTACTTCAAAAAAGGAGAGGGATGCCAATGAACCAGAAGTTTTTACAGAAGGGTTAAACTAGCTACAGAAGGCTGTCAGTGTATCTCATGGCTTATGCATCTTTACTGCAGGCCATCAAACAAAAGTACACCTAGCACTTAGCACTCAGCAGCCCAGAAATGACACTGCAAAGCAGGGCCCCATTCTTCAAAACATTTCAAAGAAACACAGGTGTAATAAATAAATAAAGAGAAGTGTTCTTGCTGGAAATATGACGGGAAGAGGTTTTCAATCTCTTTAGTGTACAAGACTGGAAATAATAGCCACTTGGTATTCAAAAGTCAATACTTTGCTAAATGCTCTGACTGCACAGCAGAGTGAGTCCTATACATCTTGCTGGCTGCTTTGCGAATTCGTATCAGCACAGAATGTCTGCATGGTATGCCAAAACGTGTAAGTTGCATGGGAACGATATTCTGTGAAATTTGTCTTTCTAGTCTTTTTTTTCAAGAGCACCTTTCATGATATTTTGAAATTATAAATATTAAACAGGTAGCTCCCTCACCTTACAGGGAGCTCCTCCAGGCTGTTTTCATGCTATTATTTTTAGCCCCCCCCCCCAGGAAGGGAAGGAATCATAATTTGTCATTACAGGTTTAACGCAAGGGCGCACTCCATTCACTTGAATGGAGCATCTACTGATGCCAGGATTCAACTAACAAGGTTCTTGTCAGTTGAACCATGGCCTCAGTAGGTTCCAAAACCACTTTAAAAATCGGAAATCACATTTTAAAAGGCGCTCCATTAAAATGAATGGAGCATGCCCCGGTGCTAATCCTATAATGACATCACAAAAGCGTCGGGCGTGGGGGAGGCGGATCGGTGAGTCAGGAAGGTGGAAACAGATTGTGCAGCCAGCCTCTCGGGTGCAAATTACGATCCCTTCCCTTCCTTGGGGGGCTAAAAATAATAAAATAAAAACAGCCTGGAGGAGCTCCTTATGAGGTAAGAGAGTTCCCTGTTTTATGTTTTTAAATTTGAGAAAGGTGCTGTTTAAGAACAGGGGTTGGTTATATTTGCTCGAACTTGCTAAATTAAAATCAAACAGCTCTTACAACAACTGTTCACACAAAACTGCCTGCTGCAAAAGTACAACTAGACAGACCCAGGTCTAAAACCATAATATGGTCTCTGGGTGGCAGGTCTTCCAAAATTAGTGCACACATCCTCTGAAAGGGAGGAAATCAGCAGTCCGCCTCCCCATCTCACAGCTGATTTACACAGAAACAAAGGAGTTGGGACCAGGAACCCATTCACTTGTTTTACTAGCCAAGGTAAAGCTGCTGATGCAGTCAACAACAGCGGAAATGTCAGGAAACAGACACCAAAGAACAGAGCATGTCTGAGACTTGCTACTGTATTGCGGCCTACTGAGTGCAGCGTTTTGACAGTGTACCAGTCTAATATCAGAGTAGGCAATTCTGCAGCAAACTTACTGAGTGTGAGATGTTACAGTGCAGCAAAAATAACATGGCTGCTGCAGATAACGTATGAAAAATGAACATGTTCAAGCAGAACTCGTTTACCATCTACAGCAAAATTAACTACCACATTTTTTGTACTTAATTTTCAAACTGCATTTCTTAAAGCCTCAATGTAGTTTCTAGCTTCAAACCACCTCTTTCTGCCAAATGCAGCTATTTTTTATTATTTTTTTATAAAAATTGTGTGTGTCTGCGTGCACAGCTTTCTCTTTACCCACATGCAGGACCGATTAAAACATCAATAAAGTGAAGTAAATGTAAAATGAATCGTAATGAATATTGTATCTGCTACCCTGCACAAAGACTTCGGCCAAAATCTCTGGCAGGAAAGAGAAAGAGTTACTGCAATACGGCTGCTAACGACAGACAGCGAGCCACGGTAGTATCCTTTTAAAGCCGGGGATGTAGTTAGCCATACCTGTTTGCAGACTGTTCTGTCCTGATCTGGGGACAGGAGACTCTTGAACCACACTGCCTCTGTTCACACCGCATTGGACATCCAGTTATAGAAGCTAACAGATGATGGCTCAAAGGGTAAAGGATGTTCTGCTACTGTGTCTGTGGCAACAGTGTTTCCTGTGTTTGTAAATCAAAGAGGAGGTTTCAAAAATGCTTGAAAGTGTATGCTTTGAAAAAAAAGGCACTAGGAATTGTCACCATTAAGTACTGTTCTGATTATCTACCCAAAATTAAGAGCAACTACAGGTTTTCAATGACCAGGCTGGAAATGTGTATGTACTGTAACTGAAATTCTGAAACAAAATATTAAACAGTTTTCACTAAAACTGCTTCTCAAGCTAAAATCCACAGACCACAGCTAGCTCTCTATCACCTCATCTAAGGTCCTGGACCCTGTGAGCATTTTCGTCTTCTCTTTTACCTCTTGGATATACTACTTCAGGGGTTCCTTAGAAGCCCTTCAAGATGGGGAAATGCGCTGGAAAACAGCCATGGAGGGTACCTGTTTTTGTCAGGGAACTGCTTTTAACAGCCAAAGCATTTCTCTGGGGAGTTCCTTCAAGCAGATTGTGCAGACTAGGGAAGCTTCCAGTCAAGTAGCTCAGCAGGCTCTCTTTCCGGGGACTGTCCTTCATTGGTAATCCAACACGGCTAACGTGAGCTGGGGAATCCGCTGCTGTATCCCCACTGGTGTAGCTGAGTGACTGATAGGGATGTATACCCTGTGGAATGAGCAAAGAAAATAAACATACTGCAAAAGTCATCTTAATCTTCAACCATACAATGCATTTCTTAGATGCTGGTTGCAGCGTATGGGCTTTCATGTTCTAGGAAAAAGGAAAGTCACTTGCCTGAAGACTTTTTTTTTTTTTTGTTAAATTTAAAGTTTACTGAACTTGTGTAGGAGCAATCACAATACACATTATTACGTACAGATAGTTTTCAATCAATTCAGTCTCAACCAACATAATACATGTTCACAGTGCCTATTATCAGTTCCTGATCAGTGGTCTCTCTGTACTTCATGCAGGTTAATGTGAGTCTCTTCCACATCTCCCCTTTCCCCCAGAACTAATATAGTAGTATGTGCCTCTTAGGCATTGGTTAAGGGATAATATCAGGTTGATAGTTCATAACCCATATATGAAACATAGAAGTTGACAGCAGATAAGGACTGCAAGGCCCATCTAGTCTGCCCATTGCTTTTTCTACCTTATAAATGTGCCATCGTCCTTTGCTGTCACTGGCCTATCCATTCATACTCTTCTGTATTGCTCCCTTATGCCTATCCCATGCCTGTTTGAAGCCCCACAATGTATTCACAGCCACCGCTTCCTGAGGTAGGCTGTCCCATGCATCCACCACACTTTCTGTGAAAAAGGACTTCCTCACATTATCCCTTAATCGGCCTCCCTCTAGTCTCATGCTGTGTCCTCCTGTCCTGCTATTTTTCTTATATTGAAACGTTAGACTCTTACACCTTGTTAATGCCCTTAAGGTGCTTGAACGTTTCAATCATATCACCTCTCTCCCTCCTTTGCCCTAGGGTATACATATTGAGCTCTGTTAATCTGTTCTCATATGTCTTCTGATGCAGTCCCTGCACCATTTTGGTTGCCCTTCTCTGGACTGCCTCAATTTGGCTAATGTCCTTGTGAAGGTGTGGCCTCCAATACCATGCAGTACTCCAGATGGGGCCTAACCAGTGTCTTGTAAAGAGGGATTATTACCTCCCTCTTACGACTTGTGATACCCCTACTAATACATCCTAAAATCCCCTAGCCTTACCTACTGCTTTAGAAGTCTGCTTGGATGATTTCAGGTCATCGGTGATGATGATGCCCAAGTCTCTTTCTTCCTTTGAGACTGCCAGCAACTCCCCTCCCAGCCTATGAGTGGCTTCAGGATTTCTCTTCCCTATGTGCACTTCTTTTCATTAAATCCCAGTTGCCACTCTTCCGACCATTTTGCTAGTTTACCGAGATCTCTTCTCATTCTGTCCACCCCATCTGGATCATCTACTCTATTGCAGATCTTGGTGACAGATGAAAACAGACATGCCTTACTCTCTAGTCCATCAGCAATGTCACTGATGAAGATACTGAAGAGGACTGGCCCCAGGACTAATCCCTGTGGTACCCCACTAGTGACTTGCATCTCTTCTGACTGTATACCATTTACCACCACTCTCTGAGATGCAGCCCCTATCCGGCTCAGGGCATCGGCCAGGGTGTTGGAGGCTCCCGCCACATGAATGGCTAGGAGATCCGCCTCCAGGCTGCGCACGAGTGACCAAATGCGGGAGAGCTTCCTTGCATAGAAGCATGGAGCGTGTCCCCTCGGCGTTTAGGTAGTACATGGTTGTGGTATTGTCCGTCTGGACTCGGACCACTTGACCCTGGAGAAAGCGGAGCAAAGGCGGTGAGAGCTAGGGACCGCTCGGAACTCCAGCAGGTTGATGTGGCATCGGGACTCCGCGGGACCAGAGGCCGTCGCTCGTGTTCCCCAGATGGGCACCCCAACCCATCAGAGAGGCATCGGTCGATAGAGAGACCGTCGGCTCGGGGCAGACAAATGGGATGCCCTCCTGCAGATGAGATGGAACGGTCCACCACTGGAGAGCGTTCCACATCTCCTGGGTCACCATCACTAGCTGGTCCAATGGATGCGGCGTTGTGACCACTGGCTGGCCAGTCCCACTGAAGGGGGCGATGTGCCAGCGTGCCCAACGGACTACGCTGGTGCAGGCCGCCATGAGACCCAGGAGGCACAGGAAGTCCCGGCAGGCGCGATTGCCCAACCAGAAATGACTGGGCAAAGGAGGTAGAACTCGCCCTGTCCACCGGGAGCGCGTTTGGCTTGAAGAGAGTCGAGTTTCTGCCCCGATAAATAGAATCACCTGCTTCGCCCGAGTTCGACTTGGCCTCAGTGATGAGAAGGCCGACTTGAGAGCAAACCCGGAGGGCCAGATCGCTGGACTGCTCCACCTCCTGTCTGGAGGGGGCTGCTATCAGCCAATCGTCCAGGTAAGGATACACCCCTTGGCGCCGCAGGAAAGCTGTCACCAATGCAATGCATTTGGTGAAGACCCTGGGAGCTGGAGACAGGCCGAAGGGCATGGCTCGGAACTCGAAGAGGGATCCCTCCGCTCGAAAGCGAAGGAACCTCGATGTGACGGACGGATAGGGACATGAAAGAATCGTCCTGCAGGTCCAGAGACAGAACCACACGCCGTGTTCCAGGGATGGTATTATCTGAGCCAGAGTGACCATCCTGAAGGTTCGAGACCTTAGGAACTTGTTCAGGTGGTGCAGTTGAGAATGGGCAGCCCGTCCGTTCAGAACCAGGAAATACCTGGACCACGAACCCGGGTCTGAGGGAGGGTACGCTACCTCTCTGATCACCTCCTTTGGAGTGAGGAGAGCTATGCAGGCCCGACGAGCCAACAGTGAGGCTGCGGACCCAAGCCCCTGCGCCACACTTGAAGGGTGGGGCCTGCTTGAACTCTAGAGGCAGGCCTTTTCCCACCACCTCCAGTACCCACCTGTCCGTGGTAATAACGGACCAGGCGGAAAGGAAGTGCCGGAGCCGTCCCCCCACAGGGGGAACCTGGGGTGAGGTGACAGGGTTGGGGGCGACACCCCTCAGCCCGTCACTGGGCAGGCTTGGAGGAGGGACCGGCCGAGGGACCTCCTGGGCCTTTACCTCCCTGCTTCCTGTTGGAGGAAGCTCCGGGCTTGGGTTTGGGATGCTAAGCCCGAGCCTGCTGGCCCTGACGTTGCTGGGCCGGACGCGCCGCGGGCGCAGAAGGACGAAAGGGCTTAGGCTGTGGTTTGCGGCCTTTGTCCTTCTGAGCGGAAGAGACCGAGTCCAAGATAGCATTGGACTTCTCGATCCTCTGCAGGTGACCTTCCACCCCAGGGCCGAAGAGGTCAGTCCCCAAAAAGGGAACATCCGCCAACTTGTGCTGGGTATCCGAAGTAAAGGTGGATATCCTCAGCCAAGCCCGACGACGCATAGCCACTGTGGCCGCCACAGACCTGGCACATGAGTCCCCAATGTCTAAAGCAGTCTGGAGCTGCTGTTTGGCCACTGCCCTGCCCTGGTCCCGCACCTGCCTGACCGTAGTCTGCAGATCCACGGGAAGATGAGGGACGACCTCATCCAGGGAGCCCAACAGGGCATGAGAAATGTGCCATGAGAACAGCCGAACTGGCCTGATGAAGGCCGAGAGAGGACGCAGCATAGACTTTTAGCCGGCATAATCCAATTTCTTGGATTCCTTGTCGGGAGGTTTGTCCACATCCCTAGCATTCCCGGCACGCGGAGCACGCTGTCAGTGGCCAACCCTCAGCTGAGGATGTTCTGAAAAACCGGACCAGGGAACGGTAGGGACGCATACTTCCTGGCCATCCTGGCCGAGGCACAGGGCAGTGCAGAGAGCTGCCAGAGCTCCAAGGCCGGACTCCACTATGGCCTCGCCACCGGAAAGGCCTCCGTGAGGGAATCCTCGGTCCAGAATCTCCGTGAGGGGATACCTGGCCCGCATTAAACAGGTTCGAGCTTCATCCCGTGGACTCGAGATGAGCCAAAGCAATCCCAGAAAGGACGAAGGGCTATAGTCCGCAACTTGTCCTCCTGAGGACTCCAAGTCCATTCGCTTGGAGAAAAGGAGGAATCGTCTTGGACTGGAAGAGTCCTCAAAGAGCTGCTCGGCCTGACCCACCCTCCACCTGCAGAGGTCGTCGGGGTGTGAGGTGACAAGACAGCCTATGGGGCAGTCCCTGAGCCGACCGAGAATTTTTGGTCGGAGCCCCAACTAATGGCTGTGGAGGCGGAGGTTCCACCAGAATCGGTGGGGCAGCTGGAAATGGCCGAACAACCGGCCTGGGAACAGGCTCCTCGGCTAAAGCGAGGGCTGTTTAGGCGCTCGGTGACAACCATAATGGCGGGAAAGATGGCGGTGGCTTTATTCGGCCAAAGAACTATTGCCACATGAGTTCCTCATACCTCCGGCAACTTGCTTGAGAAGCCTCCCTCGTCCGAGGGAGGAGGATGGCGGCGGGCACCGCTTACGTGGTGCCAGAAGCAAGACCCGCCTATGGCGGGCGGGATCGGCTGGACCCCTGACGTCCGGACCGAGAACCTCGGCTAAGCCAAGGGCCGGTGCAGGGAGGTGTCGCGGGGAATCGGCCTCCCCTCGGTTGGACGATTCAGCAAAGGCTCGAACGGAGGCACAGACGAGCGACGGGATCCTCAACTCCCACCAGGGGAACCGGGAAGGGGATTTTCAGCTTCTCCAGCCGACAACCGTCAGCGGGTCGAGAAAATCTCGACAGCGTCGGCCGGAGTCTCGATCCAACTATTGGCCTGATGGGGACACCGTGAAACCAGTGGCGAGCCGAGGAGGTGGGCCGGAAGTCGGCCAGTGACTACAGGAGGGATCTTTCCTGCTCCCAAGAGCGCGACAGTGAGACTTACCCTGTCTCTCTTTTGGACGAGGAAATGGTCCAGAAGAAGTTGGACCCTCATGTTTTGTCGAGAAGGTCAGACAAAGCTCCTTAAAGGAAGCCGAATAAGATGCACCGAGAGATAGCGGGACAAATGCCGCAGCCGAGGTAGAAGCGGCCCGCGCCGCCTCCTCTTCGAGCGATCATCTGCTCGAGGCTGATCCGCTTGAGCCCGCCCGCCCTCGGACACGCTCGACCAGGCCTCTTTGACTTTACAGGAGTGAAATCTCTCTCGACACCCCAGTTGTAAAGCGGGCAGCACGGTCTTCGAGGCGTAGGCCAAAAGGAAGAGCACAGGTCGAGGCCTGCGGGTCGTGCTCAAGGCCCAAGCAGTAGACGCACGTGGAGTGTGGATCCGTCCGAGACATCTTCTGCCCGCAAGGGCATCTCCGGAAACCGGGAGTCGATTTGTCCATCGCAGGCGCGAGGGAGAGAAGACCGAAGTCTTTTTAGCAAAACTTTTTTTATTTTCAAAGATTCAAGAATTAGGAACCAGTCTTATCGCGAGAGTGTTAAGGAGAGAACCTGAACTTCCAAGCGGTAAGGAAGATCTGGCGTCATGGGGCGGAGCCGAGAGTTTTACCACCCGGGTGGGTGGGAGGAGCCAGCCTGAAGACCTTCCGGCAAGATTTAAGGCGGCAAGGAACCTGCCAATAAGTGTGGATGAACAACATATCCATGTCGCTAGAAACCAGGGTTACTCGCCTGTAACCACAGTTCTAGGAGTAGTATATGGTGCAAATCCACACTCGGGCAGTCTTCTTTTCCCTTTAATTCTAGCCAAAATGTCTTCAAACTAAGCTCCTCCCACCCACACAGGTGATCTGCTTGTCAGCTCTGCCTTACAATGTCAGATCTCGCACACTGGAAGCAGGGATCCGTGTGCCACTTGCCAGAGGAGGTCGGGTGGGTTGTGTGGATGTGCACCATATACCACTCCTAGAACTATGGTTACAGGTGAGTAACCCTCATTTCTAGGGACGTGGATATGGTGTACTATCCACACTTAGGCAGACTCCTAGCAGTTCTCCGGAAGGAGGAGGGCAAGGCACACACTCCTACGTAATAAACAAGGAGTGGAGACCTGTGGCCCCAAAACCAGTATCCTGGGGTGACTCAAAGTCAATGTAGTAATGGGAAATGAAGGTGTGTGCTGACCTCTAGATAGCAGCCCTGCAGATTTCCCAGATAGCAATGTCCCTGGAAGCAGCCACCAAGGCAGCGGTGTATCTGGTGGAATGAGCCATTAGCCCTAAGGGAGGTCCCCTACCAGCCAACCTATAGCAGAGGTTGATGCAGAATACAATCCATCTGCCAACTGTCTGCTTTGCTGCTGGTCTGCCAGATGTGGCGTCAGTCTAGGTAACAAAGAACTGGTGAACCTCTCCCCAAACTCCAGTCATGCGCGCCATGTAATACGAGAGCGCTCGCTTCAGGTCCAACGTATGGAGCTTGTGTTTAGCCTCCAAGGTTGGATTGGTGACGTTCACTAGGAGATTGATCATGTCAGTTATGGTATCCAGATCTCCTCAGCATCAGCGGGCTTCTGTGGCACCTCCGAAACATCCTCTGGGAGGAACTTCGAGTTGGGGTGGAGGGCAACTTTTGTCCTTATGGAACACCAAGTATGGAAACTCCACCAAGAGCACATAAAGCTCATTAATCCTTCTGACGGAGGTGATGGCCACCAAGAAGGCGGTCTTCCATGACAGGTGAGAGGTGTCACACCCATGCATTGGTTTGAATGGCTTGCCCATGATCACTACCAAGACCAGTAACAAGTCCCACAGTGGTGGTCGTGGTGGTTCACACACTGGCGAGGACAGGTGGTCAAGGCCTTTAAAGAAACACCTGACCACCTTTTCCTGCGCCACTGTTGGCATACCAGCCCACACATGGTACACAGAGATGGCTGCAAGGTGCACCTTAAAGGTCGTCAACCTCAGCCCCAACTGGGAAAGGGACCACAGGTAGTCCAGAATACTAGACAAGGGGCAAGACAGGGTTTTAGCGCTCTACCCTGGCACCAAATGGAAATGTGCTTCCATTGGATGGTGCAGCACTGGCATGTCAACCCCTTCTGGGAGTTTTCCACCACCTGGAGAACCTCTTTGGAGAGACCCAAAGCCTGGAACTCTAGCTGTTCAGGAACCAGGCTGTCAGGTGTGGGGAATGAAGGTCTAGGTGTAAGACCTTCCCGCAGTGGCAAGACAGCAGATCTGGATATAAAGGCAAGTGCCACGGGAAGCCTGCTGAGGCTGAGGAGATCTGAGTACCAGAAAAGGAAATTACGTACTTAACGTAATTATTGATCTTCTTGGACAGTCTCCATCACTCATTCACACTAGTGGGATAGCGCTGGAGGCGCTAGGACCAAGCGGGAGCCAAAAATGTTCAGAAGGGTCATCGCCGAGACAGGACCACGCATAAGCGGCACCACAAGACTTAGCTCGTACCTGTGTAGGTTATCTCAGCGTTGACCCTCCAACCGCCTCAGTATCTTTTCGACCGAGGAGGTGCAGCATAACTAATGAGAATAACTCATCCTGAGTTTCTGGGCCTGAGAGGGCCCAGATGGCCTTTGCAAGAAAGGTCAAAGAACAATGTCTTCACAGTCTGAACCACAGGACCATGAAGACAATTTTTTCCAGGAGTTTTGACAATGTTAAAATCCCATAGCTTCCACTTGCATACTGTGTGACCCTAAGCAAGTTACTTAACTTCTCTCTGCTCCCAGGTCGCACCTGTAAAAAAACTTTCAGCTTAGTGAGCTACTCCTGGTTAAGCAACTAAATAATAAATAAGACCAGGAAAGAAAACAAGTGAACCCTGGGGATGGTGGATGGTCATGTGAATGGGCGATAGAGACTGTCCAAGAAGATCAATAATTACGGTAAGTACGTAATTTCCATATCTTCCTGGACTAGGTCTCCATCACTCATTCACACTAGTGGGAGAGTACCGAGCTAAAACCAACAACCCTGAGTAGGGTGGTAGGAGATAGGGTTCACTCAGAAAGGATGGCCAAGGACTGTTCTGCTAATAAAAAGAGCTGTCTTGTAAAGAGCATCTAGAACATAGTGCTTACAAGATAAGCGCTTGAGCTGTAACTTACCACTTTGCAGATGACTGAGATGGGCACAAAATGAAAGTCTGCCAGGAAGCCGCAACCACTTTAGGAGAGCGGCGAGAACTTGGCCTCACAATCTGGTCTAGGACCAAAATTAATAGTGTCAAAGACATGTACTAATGTAATGTAAAACGGACCACAGGAACTGAAAGAGCCAGAGGTAAAGTCTACTGGTTCAGGGTAGATCGGAAAGTGCAGATGGAAACCCCCACTGTCAAGTATGGCTAACCTGTAAACAACAGGTCCAGGAGCACTTGAACCCCTTACATGGTGAGCAAAGGGGGTCCAGGTGGGGTTAGCCCATCAAGGAGAATGGTCACTTAGTCACTGGAACCTTCCTGATGGAAGGCCAAGCACGACATAGAAGCCTCTTGTGGTGGTCTAGTAGAACCAGATCCAACCCACTGCATATTCCAAATAGGAATCATCCTGCCCCTGTGTGTATAACTGTAGTAGCAGTCTCTGAATTCAGGGAGGAAAGGAAAAAGTGTACATGAGGATGAGTCCACTGCGGAAAAAAACACTCAGACAGAAAAAAACAGGGGCTAGATTTCTAAGGCAAATAGAGGCAGATGTGCATCGAGGAGGTACACAGCAGGACCAAGTTAGGGTTAACCCATTCGTTGAAAGTGACTGAATAGCGGAAGAAGTTACTCAATGCAGTGAGGCACCACTCACTCCGGCCTCCCTGAAGGGAACAGGAAGGACTCTAGTTTGCTTGCTGAAAAACAAACATCACAGCTCCGTCATGCACTCGGAAAGTATAGCTTTGCATGTGACTGGCACAGAACCAGTGCGCAGGAACTGAAGGGTGTGAATATTTGAGAAGCCATCTCAGAAAAAGACCTACTTGACCTACGGTCAAGAAAGGAGCATGTCGTCTGTTAAGTTGAAGCAAGCAAGGAAGTAGGAACCCACGTTCCAACTCACTGAAGAGTCACTTCTGTTGCTGCGAAGTTCTGATCAAGACAAGAAAGCTTGATAAAAAAGGGGGACCAAGGGACTGGGCAGTCGCCTAGGTCTAAGAAATATCTCGGAATAAGAGAAGTCTCTCTTGGAGAAAAGAGATGACCCATACCTCCGCTGGATCAGACTCCCCCTAGGGGTAGAAGAAGTCAGCTACTCTTTACTGTAGTTTAGAGATGACCGCCTCAGGGGCTGAGGCGGATCCTGACCAGATCCACAAGTGTGGTATCGGGTAATTTCGGCTAGATCCTGTGCTGTGATAATTAGAACCTTTTTTTTTTTTTTTTACCATTAGTCCGAGCCTGACAAGGTTTCAGGCTCCTATCTCGCATGGATTGCCTAATATAAAAATTACGAAGATGTGATCCCTCTGAGGAGCAGGAGGAGCCTGAGCGTCCATAACTGAAATCGTGACCAGACTAATAATCACAGCTGAAGAGATGTTAACTACCTGCCAAAGAAACCACCGAAAAGGCAGTATCAGAAGAGGTTATATACCCCTATCAAAGGAGCGGAAGAGTCTGTGCGGCTCCCAATTATTGAATTAGAATGTTCCACAGAATATAATTGTCTTGATGACTGAAAGAGGCTAGATGCAGAGGTGTATGGTCCATGGATACAGTCTGAATACTATGGTGGACCCCATCACTGAGGAACTACTGAAAAGATCTTCTATTACAGACCCTGACGATAGAGAGGGCGTGCCCTTCAGTAAATAAAATTTGTCATCCGCTGTATCACTGACCAGAAGGACAGGGAAAGACTCATCTAGATGCACTTCTACCCCAGAAGGACCCCTAAGGGAGGTCTAGGTCAGAGCCACTAGAGACTCGCCACCAAGAAGGATGTCGAGGAGCTTGGCACTACGTAGGGAGCCGAAAAAGTGCTGAGAGGAATGAGAGATTCCACTGGCAGAACAGCACAAAAGTGTTCCATCAGCGGAAAACCACTGGATGTCACAAGATGCCAGCTGGACCGCCACTCACTAAGATGTGCGGAAAAATAATTCGCAGAACAGGACTTCATTCTGCGGAAAACATCCCACCACAAGTTCTGTGGAGAAGAAATCTGAAGAAGGAAGATTTTTACTAGTTCTGCCAGACAGCACCCACTAGCACCCCTGCAGTCCAGCATCACTCGTGGCACAGGAGGGCACCAAGCATTACCTGTGCCAATGTGGGCGGACCCTAGGGCGCCTGCAAGTGTACCCGCAGGCACCCTTGGCACCCACGTAGCAATGGCACCCGAGGCACCCCCGACACCCATGGTACCAGGGCACTCATGGAACCCATGGCAAGAATGGCACTCGAGGGCACCAGTGGCACCCATGAACTCATGGCACCCACGGGTCTCTGGCATGGCCTGTGGCACCAGCGGGTGCCCAGTGCCACCCGTGGGTGCCTGGTGCCACACTTGGCCCCGCAAGACACCTGTAGCACCACCAGTGGCGCCGGCAACCAATGGCAGCAACAACAGCACCAATGGCGCTGCACAGAGCGATGGTGCTGACTCACGGCATCGACCAAGGCATGGCGCCGACTACAGCACCGAGGCACGGCACCGACCCCTGACGCCAAAGGAAAAAGCCAATGGAAATCATGAGAAAGAATGGAGAAGGAAAAGGGTGGTGCTCGTGCCAGCCCCAGCATGAAAAAAGAAGAGGGGGGTAGGCACGATGGGTCAACACAATGGTGAAGGCACCAAGAAGGAGCCGCGCTCATCCTGATCCAATCAACCCGGCACTGGTCCAACGACTCCGAGGACCCGAAATCAGGAACACAGCCAGGAAAAAAGGAAGACGTCAAACCCCCTACTCCACAGGAGTGGCCCAGAGGTGAAACTGCTCACCTGAGCTCCAGCGAGGACAGAGACGGAGTCTGGAGTCGAGAATGCGGCCACAGGAGGCAAAAAGGGAACCCACTGAAGTCAGTTCAGGCCTCCGCCTTCCCCGACAAACAAACCTCGCTACAGACGACAAAGGGCAACCTCGAAGCGGCACGGATTCTTCTTCCCAAACGAGGAAGAAGAAGAGCTCGAGGTTAAGTGGAGCCAGATCCCCAGAACCGCTAGATTCGTGCTTCGGTGGACTGTTCTCCCCCCGAGCACAGGACTGTCCATAGTCAGACCTTCCCCTGTTTCTAAAAGGACAGCGGACTCGGCACAGCCCCTCTGCCATAACAACTTTCAAACGAAGTCTTCCTACCATCACTGCTTCCGTCTAAGGACAACTCCTTAGATGGCAGGAAAGAAAAAATTACTCAACTTAGCAATTGTATTTCTTCTAATGGAGTCTTGCTGTATTCTGACAATCTGCAGTTAGCTCCAGCCTTTGAACTGCTCCAGACAGTAGAGGGTTAATTTTCTATGCAGTGCATAGAACGTTGAACTCGAGCTTGGTTGAGGTCTCTGTCTGCAGCACTTTGAAACCCAACCGCCAAATTCTTACGAGCAAACACTCACTGACTGACTATGTGGAAATTGTAAAAATGTTAACTAGCCAACTGGCAACAGAAAGTTTTGGATTCCCAAAGGAAGACTCAAGTAAGGAAACCCAAAACTAAAAACCTATCCAAAAACAAAAGATTATAATACAAAGCACCCCGATAAAGAGGAAGGTGTGCTTGAAGCACCCCTTGGTGCAACACTCTCCTGCCTACCCACTTCCCAAAAACAGGTTCTGAGAGGGGAGGCAGGGAGGGTGGTCAGAATACAGCAAGACTCCATTAGAAGAAACACAATTACTAAGGTGAGTAATTTTTTTTCAAACAACATGAAGTCTTGCTGTATTCTGACAATCTGTAGACTACCAAGCAGTACCTCCATGGAGGAGGGACAGAACCTACTTTGGGAATAGGCTCTGAAGTACTGCTGTGCCAAACTGAGCATCACTCCGAGCCTGGATATCCAGAGAGTAATGCTTGGTAAAGGTATCGACTGTTTTCCAGGTGGCTGCTTGGCATATTTCTAAGAGAGGGATATCCCTGGCAGCAGCCAGGGAAGCAGCTGTACCTCTTGTGGACTGAGCCCTCAGGCCTGAGGGTGGAATTTTTCCCAGTTTCTCATAGCAGAACTGTATACAAGAAACAATCCACCTGGCAACAGTTCTCTTGGTGGCAGGTTTGCCCTTTCCCACTTCCACATAAGTGAGGAACAACTGGAGGGAATCAAACCGTGACCCTTTGTATGCTTTATATAGTAGCTAAGGGCTTATTTAACATTTAAACTGTGTAGCCTCCTCTCTCCTGAGGAAGAATGATCAGTGAAGGAAACAGGGAGAGACACAGACTGATTTAAATAGAAGTCTGAAACCACTTTGGGCAGGAACCTCCTATTGGTTCTAAGGACCAGTTTCTCTCTATGAAAGGAGACAAAATCAGGTTCCACTGACAGGGCTTGCAATTCACTGATACGTTTGGCAGAGGTAAAGGCTACCAAAAACACAGTCAAGTACTTAAGCTCTGCTGAGGACATAGGCTCAAATGGGGGTTGCATAAGTTGAGCAATGCAAACATTTAAGTCCCAGGCAGGGGCAGGTTCCCTAAAGGGAGGATTGGAATGAAGCAATCCCTTGAAAATTTACAGACTACAGGGTGAGATGACAGTGAAGAAGGTTTTCCCACTGACAGAAAAGCAGAAGCAGCTGACAAGTGTTCCTTGAGAGTAGTTGGTCTGAGGCCTAGGCCATTAAGATGGACCATATAATCCAGTACTGTAGGCAATTCAGCAGTGTCTGGGGATATATGCTTCTTGGAACACCAAATGCTGAATCTTTTCCATTTGGAGTCATAAGTCTTTCTGGTGGCAGGCTTTCAAGAGGTTTTGAGAATATCCAGAACCCCTCGGGACAGATGCAAATCTGTATACTCTACCTCTTCCAAGAGCCATGCCTTGAGATTGAGAGACTGAAGACTGGGGTACCAAATCCTCCCCTGACAGGATGTTAACAGGTTGTAATTCCTGGGAAGAGACAGGGGAAGATGGACTGCTAGGGACAGCAACAGGGGATACAGGGCTGTCTGGCCCAATCTGGAGCAATCAGAATCACTTTGCAAGGTTGAGACCTTATTTTGACTAAAACTTTGAACAGGAGTGGGAAGGGAGGGAAGGCACACAGAAACTTCCCTTCCCAATTCAGAATCAGGGCATCCAGGGGGACTGAGCCTAAGACTGGAGGTCTACAACAAAAGAGAGGGAGTTGGTGATTGTCTGGGGATGCAAAGAGATCTACAGTATCTCTGGAGTGCCCCACCTTGAAAAAATCACTTTCAATACTTGAGGGTCCAGGGACCATTTGTGATGGCCCTGAGAGATCCTGCTCAGTGCATCTGCTAGTACACTGTCCTTCCCTGGAAGGTGAACTACTACCAGAGAGGTCTGCAGGGAATAAGCCAGGGACCACAATTTCATGGTTTCCATGCACAAGGCTGTGGACCGAGTGCCTCCCTGCTTGTTGATGTACCACATGGAGGTGGTGTTGTCCATTCTGACTTGAATCACCTTGTTCTGTATTGATTGAGAGAAAGCTTTCAGGGCCAGAGAAACTGCCCTGAGCTCTAGGAGATTGATATGGAGAAGGGATTCTTGAGGGGACCACAGCCCCTGGGCAGTGAGAGCCCCAAGATGGGCCCCCCAGCCCAGAAGAGAAGCGTCCGTGGTAAGGACCACTGAAGAAGGCTAAGCGGCAAAAGGAACACCTTGTCTTAAATTGTCCTGATCCTGTCACCACTGGAGGGCTTGGATCAAGGTCAGAGTCACTGGGATCAGTTTGGTAAGGGAATCCTTCCTCAGAGACCAAAAAGCTCTAAGATGGAACTGAATATTCCTCATCATGAATCTTGCCCCTTGGACCACTGCTGTTGAAGCTGCCATGTGGCCCAAGAGCTGGAGGGAATGCCTTGCTGGTCGAGACACCGAAGACTGAAGGAAGAGGCTAGTTCCATAAGAACCCCTCCCTTTTAGAGGAAGAAAGGCCCTTGCTCTGGACTGTGTCCAGTTCTGCCCAGAGTAAAGGTAAGAAGCTGCAATTGTCTTCGAGAAATGACTTGGGAAGGTTGGAAGAAATCTCAGAGAAGTGAGCACTTGCTGGGCCACTTGCAGAGAGACTTGACTTGGTCTGGAGACTGGTCCACTATTAGCCAATCGTCCAGATATGGAAAATGGAAACATTTTTGCCTTCTCAGAAAGGCAACCACTACTGCCAGGCACTCTGAGAAAACCCTGGGGCTGAGGTTGAGCCAAAGGGCATTGCTCTGAACTGATAGTGCCTGAGGGCAACTCTCGAACCTGAGGTACTTTCTTGGGAACACCTGATGGGAAATGTGAAAGTAGGCATCTTTGAGGTCCAGGAGGCCAACCAGTCCCCTGGCCTTAGAAGGAAGGATTACTCCTAGAGTTACCATCTTGAACTTTAGTTTGAAAAGATGTTTGTTTAGATATCTTAGGTCTAGGATGGGTCGCCACTCCCCTGTCTTTTTTTGGGGTCAGGAAGTACCTGGAGTACAGCCTTTTGCCCCAGTGTAGGGTAGGTACTCTCTCTATGGCTCTTAAGGCCAGAAGAGAAGAAACCTCTGCCTCTAGGGCAAGGGGTTCTGAGAGATTTGCAGGTGGAAAAGATCTGGCTCTCATCTTTGGACATTTTCTGAAGCTGAGAACCAGTCTCTGGCTTACTACTTATTGGACCACTTGTCTGATGTAACAGACATCCAGTCCTGGACAAAGTAAGTCAGCCTGCCCCCTACTGGAATAGGAGACTCGACCCGGGCAGGCACATCAGGGTGTCTGCTTGACAGGGGCTTTAGGCTGAGGAGTGGATGCAGCCCTGCTCATCCCCCTTCTGCCTCTCCCTCTAAAGAACCCCCTCTGCGAAAAGGAAGAGAGGTCTGTGGTTGGTAAAAGGCCTTTGAGAAGGCCTGCCTCTGCCCCCTAGACTGCTCCTTGAGGAGTTGCCTGCCTCTCCTTGGCCTGAGCACTCCTGTATGTGGTCCTGTACTCATCCATTTTTTTCATGTAATTCTGTCTGCACCCCAAACAGAGAATTACCCACTGCAGGAAAATCCATGGCCTTAGCCTGGGTATCCTGCAAGAGGCTAGTACATCTGAGCCAAGCCATTCTCCGAAGAGCCACAGATGTAGCCATGACTCTTGTTGACACATCATTAGAGTCCACAGCAGCATGAAACTGAACTTTAGATGCCTCAATCCCATCTGCAGCCACCACCTCCAGCTCCTTGGTTGGCGGGAGGCCTATTTAAGCCAGTGACAGTACAGTGTCCCACCTGGACTTCTGGTACCTAGCTGTATAGGCCATATAATTAAGCCTGTCTGAGTCCCAGCAAGATGACATATACAGCTTTTTTGCCACGGCATCAACATTCCTAGAGTCTTTGTCTGGGGGGTGTGAAGCCAAGGGAATGCTTGCCTTATCACAGGCAGCAGCCTGCACGACCCCAACATGGCTGCATTGGTGGTGTAAAAACTCTGTTTCTGAGCCTGAGTGTGTACACCTCTTGTCCATTCTTCTGTCCACAAGAGGTACAGAATTGGGAGACTTCAAAATTTTTTTGTGTCTGTTTCCCAAAAGATTTGTGGAGAGGAATAGACAGTCTCCTGGACTCTGGAAGTCCATCATTTCTACATAATCAGGCTCCTCCTGATCCTTCACTGCCTCTTACACAGGAAACTGAGGGTCTCGCCACCTTTCTGTAGAACATAAAGTGGGAAGGGACTCAGAAAGCCTGGAGGGATAGCATCTGAAGGTCTGTCTGGGGAGATGTCCGTTCCAGAGGTACATCTAGACTTTAACCACATCATCTTCAAACTCCCTTCTCCTCAAATCCGGTTCATGAGAATTCTTCAAAGTATAATCATGAACAGAGAACTGACCGAACAGAGCCCCAAAAGTGCTGGATCGGTGGAACCGGGCGGCGATTCACAATTAAGATCATCTGGCTATTTCTTCAGCGGTCAGAACATGGACTTCTGGATCCGAACCAGACGATTTCTTTGGTGCTTTTGTCAGAACCGACCCTCAGGGTCGGCTCTCCTTTCGACCAAGAATTGCCCTGGTCAGAGGGCACTCCATCTGGTTCAGTCGGAACCGAACCAGGCTGGCCATCCGGGTCAGCAGACTTCTCGGCCTCCTTTTCCTACAATCTACCTAATCTCTTTTCCAGGGTAGATTTGGGAAAATTCTTGCAAATTTGGCAGTCTGAATTGAGGTGGTCAAACCCCAGACAATAAACACAGGTGGTGTGGGGATTGGCCTTAGCAAAGACCTCCTCACACTCAATGCAGTGCTGAAACCCAGTGGGCCCGATTTTTTCCTTGGGTTTCTCAGACATGGCCATCGTAACCAAACTTACCCTTTTTTCAGCAACCGCCAGGCAAGACTCCCTTATCGGCTGTTAACCGTGTCACAGGTCTTGGAAAAAAACATTTAAAAACACGTTTTTTTTAGAACCGATAAGAACCAGTAACCACACACTAAAATTACACAAGAATTAAACAAATGATCGGTTTTGCCGAACCGATCAACACTTTTTACAAGTTCCACACAAAAACACAGTACAAATCTTATCTAGTACTCACGGTACCACAGACAGAGACTGAACTGACTATGCGGGAAACTTTTTTCAGTTAGAAACCAACGAAAAAATGACACTTAAACAGACTTTCAAACCAAGCTACAGGAGAAATCTCCGGAGCGACTGTTCAGTGAGGCGGAGTAAAGAATCTGACAATTAGTGTTCAAAGGGAAACAGAGACATGAACTGAGCTCAAGCTCAGCATTCTATGCTCTGCATAGAAAGGTTAACCCTTTGTTCTCCGGGGCAGTTTAAAGGCTGGGGCTAACTCCACTTGTCAGAGTACAGCAAGACTTCAAGTTGTTTGAAAACCCCTGCGCTTGAGCCCACAGGCAAAAATGGCACCATTTCATGGCGTAAGTAGCATGAGTGGCCGGTTTTCTTGAGCCACCAGAGAACGCAAGCTACTCATGCAAGACCCCGTGTCATAAAAATACAGGTTACTCACCTCTGTAAAGGAGTTCTAGGAATGGTATAGTTGTTCATCCACACTTCATAGCAGGTCCTTGCCGCTAAATCTTCGGAAGGTCTTCAAGTCTGGCTCCTCCCACCCACCAGGTGGAAAAACTCTGGCTCACCCCATGACACCAGATCTAGCCCGGCTGGAAGCTAGCACTGTGCGTCAAGCTGGGAGTTCGGTGGTTGTGTGGATGAACAACACATACCATTCCTGAAATCCTGTTACAGGTGAGTAACCTGTATTTAGGGACATGGACATGTTGTTCAACCCACACTCTCATGGCAGACTCCTAGCAGTTCTCCGGGAGGAGGTAGGCAAGGCGCACACCCCCTACTTAGGAAACAAGGACTGGAGAACCGAGGTCCCAAAACCAGCATCCCGGCGTGACTCACGGTTGATGTGATAATGGGTAATGAAGGTGTGTGCTGACTTCCCCGTAGCAACCCTGCAGATTTCCTGGATAGGGACATCCCCGGAAGCAGCCACTGAAGCAGCGGTATGGTGGGTAGAATGAGCCCTTATCCCTCTGGGAGGCTCCATGCTTGCCAACCTATAGCAGAGATCTATGCAGGAGGTGACCCTGCCCGCCTATCGTCCCGCTTGACTTGCAGGTCTGCAGAATGCTGACTTCCGCGTGAGTGCAAATAGCTGGCGAACCTCTCCTAGAACTTCGTCCATCTCCTTGTACTAAGAGAGCGCTCTTCTAGGGTCCAAAGCATGGAGCCTATATTCGGCCTCCGAGGTGTGACTGGGGTAGAACACCGGCAGAGTCAACACCTGACTAAGATGAAACTCCGACACCACCTTTGGAAGGAATTTCGGGTGGGGGCGCAGGACAACCTTGTCCCTGTGGAAGACCAAATAAGTAGACTCAATGGAAAGCACCGAGAGTTCTCCCATCCTTCTGGCTGACATGATAGCCACCAAGAAGGCGGTCTTCCACGACAAGGTGAGAATGTCACACCGCCATCAGTTGAATGGCGCCGCGGAAGCAGGTAATACCAGCAGTAGACCCCACGGAGGTGGAGGTTCATACGACGGAGGATAATGATCAAGGCCTTTGAAAAGCACTTGACCACCTTCTCCTGCACCACCGACTGCTTTCCGGCCCACGGCCCGTAAGCAGAGATGGCTGCCAGGTGCACCTTAAGGGTTGCCGACTGAAGCCCTTGCTGAGAAAGGGACCATAGGTAGTCCAGAATGCTGGCCAAGGAGCAGGAGGAAGGGTCCAACCCCTTATCTGGACAGCAAATGGAGAATCTCTTCCATTTGAAGGCACAGCATTTTCTGGTCGACTCCTTAGAGGATGCCTCAACAACATTGAGGACCTCGTCGGAAAGACCCAAGGCCTGGAACTCTAGCTGTTCAGGAACCAGGCCGTCAGGGGCAGGGATTGAAGGCCCCGGTGGAGTACCTTCCCCTGGTTGACTGAGATCAGGTCCGGGCGGGCTGGAAGCCACCTCAGGAGCCTGGAGCTGAGGAGATCTGGATACCAGAACTGGTGGGGCCAGTCTGGGGCTACCAGAATCACCTGCGCCTTGAGAAGCACCTTGGGGATCAAGGGAAATGGGGGAAAGGCGTAGAAGAGGCCCAGGGTCCATGGCCTCAAGAAGGCATCCCCCTACAGCAAGCCCTGCTGAGGGAGGCGGGCATTAAACAGCCTCAGCTTTGCATTCTCCCTGGAGGTAAACAGGTCCATCTGAGGAGTGCCCCAGTGGGAGAACAGATCGTGTACTACCTCCGGCAGGAGACACCACTCGTGAGATGCAGCATCTATCCGGCTTAGGGCATCGGCCAGAGTGTTGGAGGCTCCCGCCACATGGATGGCTAGGAGATCAGCCTCCAGTCTGCTCATGAGGGACCAAGTGCAGAGAGCTTCCTTGCAAAGGGGCAAGGAGTGCGTCCCGCCCTGGCGGTTTAGGTAGTACATGGTCGTGGTATTGTCCATCTGGACCTGGACCACTTGACCCCATACAAATGGAGCGAAGGTGGTGAGGGCTAGTCGGACCGCTCGAAGCTCCAGCAGGTTGATGTGGCATCGAGACTCCAGAGGGGACTAGAGGCCATGCACTCTGTGCTCACCCAGATGGGCATCCCAATCCATCAGAGAAGCACTGGTCGTTAGAATGACCCTCGGCTCGGGGAGGACAAATGGGATGTCCTCCTGCAGATGAGCTGGAACGATCCAACACTGGAGAGTGTTCCACATCTCCTGGGTCACCGCCACAGGCTGGCCCAAAGGACTGGAATGCTGTGACCACTGGCGAGCCAGCCCCCACTGAAGGGGACACATGTGCCAGAGGGCCCAATGGACCACGCTGGTGCAGGCCGGCATGAGGCCCAGGAGGCACAGGAAGTCCTAGGCAGGGCGCAATTGCCCAACCAGAAATGATTGGGCAAAGGAGGAGAGAACCTTGGCCCTGTCCGCCGGGAGCCATGCTCTGGCTCAATGAGAGTCGAGCTCTGCCCCGATGAATTGAATCACCTGCGTTGGCACAAATTCCGATTTGGCCTCGTTGATGAGGAAGCCAATCTGAGAGCAGACCTGGAGGGCCAGATCCCTGGACCGCTCCACCTCCAGCTTAGCTGCAGGGCTGCAACCCTTGACGCCCAGAGAATGCTGTCACCACTGCCACGCATTTGTGAAGACCCTGGGAGCTGGAGAAGGCCAAGGGCATGGCCCGAACAAGTAAGGGACCCCTCCGGCTCTACGGCGAAGGTCGCTGGTGGGGCCGGGCGGACTGGGGCGTGAAAGAATGCATCCTGGAGGTCCAGAGAACAGAACCACTGGCCTCGTTCCAAGGATGGAATGACCTGCACCAGAGTGACCATCCTGAAGGTTCGAGACCTTAGGAATTGTTTAGGTCATGCAGGTCTAGAATGGGGCGCCAGCCACCCAGTCCATTTTGGGACCAGGAAACACCTGTACACAAACCCTGGGTCTGATGGAGGATCCATGCTACCTCCTGATCACCTCCTTCCGGAGGCAGCAGAGCAATAGTCAGGCTGACGACCCAACAGAGAGGCTACCCGGACCCATAGCCCCCATGGCGAGCGACAGCCTGACAGGGTGAGAGCCTTGCTCGAACTCCAGAGGCAGAGCATGATTGCCACTTCCAACACTCCAGCGGTCCGCGGTGACACCGGACCAGGTGGAAAGGAGTGGCGGAGCAGTTCCCCCACGGGGAACCCGGGGAGTGACAACGCTGGGGGCGACACCCCTCAACCCGTCACTGGGCAGGCTTGGAGGAGGGACCGGCCGAGGGACCTCCCAGGCCTTTTCCTCCCGGCTTCCTGCTGGAGGAAGCTGCAGGCTTGGATTTGGGGTGCTAAGTGCATGCCTGCTGGCCCTGATGCTGGTGTTGCTGGGCCAGACGTGCCGCAGGGGCAGAAGGCCAAAAGGGCTTACCCTGCTGCTGGCAGCCTTTGTCCTTCTGGGCAGACGTGACCGAGTCCAAGGTGGCACTGGACTTCTCGATCCTCTGCAAATGACCCTCCACCCGGGACTGAACAAGTCGGTACACTGAGGAGGGAACGCCTGCCAGCTTGTGCTGGGTATCCGCTGAAGGTGGAGATCTGCAGCCAAGCTCTGCGGCGCATGGCCACTGTGGCCGCCACTGGACCGGGTACAAGAGTCTCCAATGTCGAGACAGTTTGGAGCTGTTACTTTGCCACCGCCCTTCCCTGATCACGCACCTCCTTGACCGTAGTCTGGAGGTCAGCGAGATGAGGAATCACCTCATCCAGGGAGCCCATGCGGGCGTGGGGAAAGTGTGCTAATCAGCACGGGCCGAACTGGCCCGACAAAGACCTATGAGTGGAATGAGCGTAAACTTTACACCCAGAGTAGTCCAGTTTCTTGGACTCTTTATCTGGTGGCTTGTCCACGTCCGAGCGTTTCCGGAGCGCCGGAAAACTCTGTCGGTCACCAACCCCTCCACAGAGGGGTGCTCCAAGAATCCGGAGAGTGAGCTGGTGGGAATGGCATACTTCCTGCCCATCCTAGCCGAGGGAGCTGGACAAGAAGCCGGCCGCTGTCATAATTCCAGGGCCAGGCCAACAATGGCTTCGGCCACAGGAAAGGCCTCCATAGGAGAATCCCTCCGGTCCAGTATCTCCGTGAGGGGATACTTGGCCTGCTTTGACATGGGCTTGAGCTTCATCTCAGTAGATTCTGAGACAAGCCAAAGTAATCCCATGAACGAGGATTAGCTCTCGTCCACCGACTGTCCCCCAGAGGACTCCAGGTCGAGAGGCCTGGAGAACAGGGAAGAGTCATCATCAGACTCTGAGGAGTCTGCAAACAGCTGCCGAGGGCCTGAGCCACCCTCCACCTGCCAAGGGCGATCGGGAGTGAGGGTGACCAACAACCGATGGGGCAACCCATGACCTGACTGAGAATCCTTGGTCGGGGACCCAGTTTTTGGTTGTGGAGGCAGGGGTTCCACCACAATGGGTGGCGCAGCTGGTTTCGGCCGAACAACCAGTGCCGGCTTCAGCTCCTCGATGACCACGAGGGGTTGTTTCGGCCGCTTATGTGACAGCCACTTAATGGCCGGGGAAGCGACAGGGTCAGCTAGTTCCCGGTCAGAAGGAGCTGCTGCCACATCAAGTCCTCATAGTGTCGACGCAATTTGTGCTGAAACCTTCCTCTGAGGAAGAAGATGACGAGGACAAGCGGCGAGAAGAGGTCAGAGACCGAGACCGTCGGTGTTCCAAGGGTGGGTATGGGGGAGGCGGGGGAACCCGTTCCTCCCTCAGCTCGGGAACCCTAACTGGGGACTCTAGCACAGCAGGCGCAGGCAAGTCCTCGGTTTCCACCGGGGGAACCGGCGAAGAAGGGTTGTCGGCTTCTCAAGTACACAACCCGTCCGACGGGTCGAGAAAAATCTCGACCGTGTCAACGAGTGTCTCGGCTGGCTGACCTGACGGGGACACCGTGAAACCAGCAGCCTTAGCCGCAACCTCGACCGAAGTCGAGTGTCGACTGTCCGGGGAATGGGACCTCTCCCACTCCCACGAACGCCGACGGTGGGACTTACCCTTCTTGGACCGAGAGGAATGTGCCGATGGACCCTCACCTTTTGTAGAGAGGGACTGACAAAGCTCCTTAAAAGAAGCCATGTAAGAGAAGCCCAAGGAGAGCGGGAGAAATGCCGCAGCCGAGGAAGATGAAGATGTGGCCTGGGCCGCCTCCTCCTCGAGGGCGATCATCTGCTCAAGTTGCTCAGCCAAGCCCACTGCCGCAGACACCGGCCAACAGGCCTCCTTTGACTTCACTGGAGGAACACGTCTCTCGGGGTGCCCAAGTTGGGGTCTGGCAGGACGTTCCTCGAGGACACTGACCGAGAAGGACTTGCACGATTCGCAGGCCTGTGGATCGTGATCGAGTCCAAGGCAACAGACGCACGTGGAGTGCGGATCAGTCTGAGACATTTTCTGCCTGCATGGGCACCGCCAAAATCCGGGAGATGACTTATCCATCGCAGCCGTGAAGGAAGAAACAGACCGAAGTCTAGAGAATTTAAGAATACATTTCGGTTTAACCGACGAGTTTGGATCCAAGCCTAAAACGCAGAGCACTAAGCAGGGAACCTGAGCTTCCAAGCGGTAAGGAAGAACTGGTGTCATGGGGCGGAGCCGAGAGTTTTATCACCCGGGTGGGTGGGAGGAGCCAGCTTGAAGACCTTCCGGCAAGATTTAAAGTGGCAAGGAACCTGCCATGAAGTGTGGATTGAACAACATATCTATGTCCCTAGAATGGCCATGTCTCTAGGAGCCAAGCGTGCAGGCTCAGTGAACGAAGGTCTGGATGGATCAAGGAGCCCTTCTCCTGAGACAACAAGTGAGAGCTGATTGGCAGAGGCACTGGAGGTTCCCAGGATAGCTGATGTAGCAGAGGGAACCAGATCTGCATGGGCCAGAACGGCGCGATGAGTATCAGCATCGCTTGCTCTCTGTGAAGTTTCAGAAGAACCCTCTGGATCAACGGAAAGGGGGGAAGGCATAGAGGAATCAGCCCGCCCAGGAGAGGGGCAATGCATCTCGCCAGAAAACACCAGGCCCTGGACCTAGCAAGCAAAAATTGGGCAGTTTTGCATTGGATGGGGACATGAAAAGGTCTAACTCTGGTGTACCCCATCTGTGAAACAGATCCTCTACTACCTTCTGGAGTAGTTCCCACTCATGGACTCTGGCCTGAGAGCGGCTCAGGCCATCTGCAATGACGTTGTCCACTCCTGGGACATGAAGAGCAATGAGGTTTGTGCCGTGTTGCAAAACCCAATCCCACATCCTCATGGCCTCCCTGCAAAGCAGGTAGGAATGGGTGCCTCCTTGTTTGTTGAGGTAATACATCACCGCTGAATTGTCTGTTTGTACAGAATGGTACCCGGTGGGATCTTCGACTGGAAGGCCTGCAGGGTGTGAAGAACTGTTCTCATTTCCAGGAGATTTATGTGGAGATGAGTCTCTTGGGCTGTCCACAGGCCCTGAGACGGGACACCGTCGAGGTGTGCTCCCCATCCAAGCCCCGAAGCGTCTGTGAAGAGTGTCACTATCGGAGATGGCGCAATGAAGGGGACCCCTGCTAATAGATTCTTCGGATCTAGCCACCATTGCCAATCCCGGATTACGGTCTTCGTGATCCAGACTGGAAGCTGAAGATGGTCTTGCTTTTGGTTCTACTGGACCCCTAACATCACTGGATGACCCGCATGTGGAGACGAGTGAGCGGGGCCGTTGCAATAGCTGCAGCCATGTGTCCGAGCAGGCAAAGTACCAATCTGGCAGGAACGGTCTTCTTCGCCGAAATGTCCCTGATGAGGGATCTGATATGTTCCACTCTGTCCTGGGGAAGAAAAGCTTTCCCCTGGATGGTGTCCAGAACTGCACCTATGAACTGCGGGGTCTGTGACGGAACTAGGCGTGACTTCTCGTGATTGATCATGATGCCCAGCATCTCGAACGGAGACTGAGTATAATGGGTGGTGGACATCAAGGCCTCTCGAGAGGGTGCCATGAGAAGCCAGTTGTCCAGGTAAGGGAACACAGTAGTAGCGCCTCTTCCTCAGGCCCTTCTCGGCCACCACTGCTCACCCGTGAATACCGAGGTGCCGATGACAGTTGCAAGGGAGGCTCGAACTAATAATGGTGGCCCTGAACTCAAGCACAGAAACTTCCTGTGCGCTTGAGCAATGGGAATATGCAGGTAAGCGTCCTGCATGTCCAAGGATGCTAGAAAGGCACCCTGCTTGAGCATGGGAATCAGAAGTGGGAAGATCACCATGCGTAAACGTTTGTACAGGACTGACTTGTTGAGGTCACTGAGGTCCAGTATCGGACAGAGGTCCCCTGTTTTCTTGGGAACCAGAAAGAAGTGAGAATAATATCCTGCACCCCTCTGGTTCCGTGGAACGTGCTCTATCACTTCTTTTTCCAGTAGCGCGAGCACCTCCTGCTGTATGAGCAGGGTGTGCTGACCCGAGTAATGGGAAAGCGGGGGAGGTCTTGCTGGCGGGTGGTCAAGAAATTCTATGAAGTGACCTTTCTTGACCAATTGGAGAATCCACCGGTCAGTGGTAATCGACTGCCACCCTGAAAAGTGGTGAGCGATGCAACCCCCAATCTTTTGTGCCCCTTGATCCAGAGGAGGGGCGGGGGCCGGGAAGGAGTCATGCTGTGGCAGCACTGGTCCCTGCAGGCTGGGCTGGTTTAGTGTAGCGTTGGGCTCTGCCTGGGGACGACTTAGCCAGGGCTTTCTGCTGAAAGGTGCCCCTTTGTTGCTGGCCGGAACGTGGCTGCTGCCTTTGTTGCTTGCTGTGAAAACGGCTCTGGTTCCTACGAAAGGAACCGGGCGTGGATCTGTACATGGCCTGTAGAGACCTGACTGCCTTCCCAGTATCCTGGAGTTTGGTGATGACCTTCTCCGGGGGTTCACCAAAGAGTACTTCGCCACTGTAGGGGACGTCGAGAATGTTCTTTTGTACGTCCGGGGTGAAGCCGGAGACACGGAGTCAAGAGTGTCGCCGGAGACAGATGCCTGAAGCTGCAGCTCTGGTGGACGAGTCTGCAGAATCATATGCGGCTCGTAGTACTTGGGTACCCACATCAGACCCTGTACGGAGAAGGTTTAGGAGCTCCGCCTTCTGATCGCCATCCGGAAGCTTATCAACCAGGTCCTGGCCCTGTTCCCATAGAACATTCTGAAACTGTACCATGTGGGTTAGGTAGTTCAGAGACCTGATGGAGCATGTAGCAGCTACATACATGCGTCTCCCCAGGGTGTCCAATTGTCTGGATTCCTGGTCCGGTGGCTGTGTGCTCATGTGTTGTAGTCTTTGGGACTGGTCATGTGAAGTTGTAATGACCAGGGAGTCTGCCAGAGGTTGTTGAGCCAAGTACTGGTCCTCTTTTGGGGCCTTGTACAGGCACCACAGGAGTGGAGTGTGGACGCTTCCACACAGCCTTGGTGACGTCCACAAAGGTGTCCACCAAGGGTGGCACTACCACAGGCTTTTGCTCTTTCTGCCGAAGATAACGAGCAAGGCGCTGCCTTTCCGGGTCGAGGTCTTCAGCAACCCACCCCATGTTGTCCTGGATATGCCTCATGATCTCAGAGAAAGAGGGATCATCCAGAGACCTGGGAAGGTCATGTGGGTCAGGTGATGAAATGCTGAGTAGAGAAGGAGCTCTGGAGTAATCCGAGGTATCCGATCTGGAGTCCTCCCCCGACGGAGTATACCGCTGACGTCTGGGTCGCTTGGGGCTGGGAGACCTTGATGGAGATCTTGAGGGAGGCCTTCTCCGATCCTGGGATCTACCCCTAGGAGGTGGAGTCTGCTCCTTGGTGGTTGGTGGTAGTCCTGCTGGCCCCTGTGGTGGAGGAGGAGGCGTAGGAGGTGAAGGAGTAGGAGGAGTTGGGGGAGGAGGCTTTACTGGGACCATGTCTTTATGGACAGTGTCCCACCAGAAAGGAGAGAGTTCCTTTACTTCTTGAATATTCATGCCCGACGGGCCTGGCGCCGGTGGTCTGACGCTGGGGTCGGGCGTCGGGTCCTCGGGTGTCTCCGAGGTGGGCGAAGGTTCCCTCGGAAGCCCGGCATCCTCTGGGTTGCACGCCTGGTCTTCAGGCAACGCGGTGACTTCCTCTGTGGAGTCCCTGTGACCGGTTTCCACCAGTGACTGGGGGGGGGGCGGTCTTTGGCTCTAGTGAAGCTGACATCTGTCACTTGGCTGATGAATTCGGGTCCGGTGAACACCTGGCCGGCGTCTGGTGCTTGGCGGATGTTCTAGGCTCCGTGAATGCCTGGCTGACTTGGTGCTTGGCCGACGCCGGGTCCGTCGGTCCGCTTGAGGGACGTCAGGTCTTTCGTCTTCCTGGGTGGTGGATCCGGGTCCCTAGGGGGCAGGGAGACCGACCTGGAGTCGGGGTCCTGACGTCGAGTGGAAGAGGAAGACTTGTGGCGTTCAGAGGACTTAGAAGAGGCCCGAGAGGGAGTAGAGGAAGCCCAGGGCCTGGAAGTCTTCATGGGCTGAAGAGTCGAAGAACCACTGAAAGCCCGGACCTTAACCGGAGGGGGCTGAGACCTAACCCTGGAGGGAAAGCGGTCCGACTGGGTGGAACCAGAGCTCCACAAATCCGAGGCCCAGGTCGGGGATCTGGACCTTGCCTTCTCCTGGTGCTTGTCCCAGTGTTTTTGGACCTTGGAGGAAGAATCGCCCCTGGAGGAAGGTTCTTTGTCCATCCTACTAAGTTTTCCCTCTAGCAGGTAAGCCTGATGTGCCTTCTGACAGCGGATCCTGGTGCAGCTGTTGAACCCTTGGCAAAAGGTGCAGGCCTTGGTGTCATGGTCCGGGCCTAAGCACCACATGCAGGAAGAATGAGGATCCCTGAAAGCGATCTGTTTTCCGCAGGCACACTTTGAAAGGTGTCCCTCAAATGAAGGAGTTGGAGAGGACATTAGTTACAGTGCCTTCATAAAGTATTCGCCCCCTTGGATTTTGTCACATTTTGTGATGTTGCGAACTCAAATTAAAATACATCATATGGGATTTTTTTGGTCATGTATCTACACAGATTACTCTATAATGTCAAAGTGGAATGAAACTTCTGGAATTTTTTATACATGTAATTTAAAATAAAAACCTGAAATGTCTTGATTTGATAAGTATTCACCCCCTTTGCTATGACACTCCAAATTGAGCTCAGGTGCATCCAATTTCCTTGTGAGATCACTCTAAAACTTGAATGGCGTCCACCTGTAGTCAGTTCACATGGTTGACATGATTTCAGAGGAAATACACCTGTCTATATAAGGTCCCACTGTTGACAGTGCATGCCAGAGCAGAAACTCTACCATGAAGACCAAGGAGCTGTCCGTAGAACTCTGTGATAGAATTGTGAGGAAGCATAGATCTGGGGAGGGTATAAAAACATTTCTAGGGTGTTGAAAGTTCCCAGGAGCACAGTCAAGTCCATCATTAGGAAATGGAAAGATTACGGAACCACCCAGACTCTTCCTAGAGCAGGCCGTCCTCCCAAACTGAGCAACCGGGCAAGAAGGACCTTGGTCAGTGAAGTGACCAAGAACCCAATGACCACCCTGACAGAACTACAGAGTTCCATGGCTGAGATGGGAAAACCTGTCCAGAGGACAACAATCTCTGCAGCACTTCACAGGTGTAGCCTCTATGGGAGAGTGGCTAGACGGAAGCCACTCCTGAGAAAAGGCCACATAATAGCATGCCTGGAGTTTGAAAGAAGGCACGTGGCAGACTCTGAGACCATGTGGCAAAAGTGTCTCTGGTCTGATGAAACAAAATTGAACTCTTTGGCCTGAATGCAAAGCTGTGCCTGCCTGCGCAAACCGAACACAGCTCATCACCCTTGTAACACCATCCCTACCATGAAGCATGGTGGTGGCAGCGTCATGTTATGGGGATGCTTTTCAGCGGCAGGGACTGAGGCACTTGTCAGGATAGAGGAAACAATGAATGGAGTCAAATACAGGCACATCCTTGAGGAGAACCTGCATCAGTCTGCAATAGACCTTGGACTGGGACGAAGATTTACATTCCAACAGGACAATGACCCCAAGCATACAGCCAAAGCAACACCGGAGTGGCTTCAGAACAAGAAGGTGAATGTCCTTGAGTGGCCCAGCCAAAGCCCAGACTTGAATCCCTGGAGAATCTGTGGAAAGACTTAAGATTGCAGTTCACCGACGCTCCCCATCCAACTTGACAGAGCTTGAGCAAACCTGCAAGGAAGAATGGGCCAAAATCCCAAATCCAGATGTGCAAAGCTGATACAGACATACCCAAGAAGACTCAAAGCTGTAATTGCTGCCAAAGGCGCTTCTACAAAAGTACTGACTCAGGGGGTGAATACTTAAGTAAACAAGATATTTCAGTTTTTAATGTTTCATAAATTTTGTTACATGATGTAAGAAAAATTACTCACCTTAGTAATGTTGTTTCTTCTAATGGAGTCTTGCTATATTATAGACATTAGCAGTTTGATCCAGCTCTAGAACTGCCCCAGAGTGAAATGGTTAAAACCATTCCAAAATAGAATTTTGCACGACAGCAGCTCTATCTGTGCATTTCAAACTTGAACTGTCAGATCTTACGAGCCAAACTCACTAAGGTCTGTGTGGAAGCTGTAACCTACACTAGCCAAATGGCTACCTAAATAATAACAACCATTGATGGTCCCAACACCCAAGACTCAAGTCAGGGGACCAGAAATACTAACACCATTCTAATAATATGAAAATGGAACATAAGTATAATAAAACACAGCATACGCGTACACACACACCCCAAGTCCCAAAGGGACAAAATGCTAACAGGACATAAGTAGTGCCCACACTAAGTTGCCGCACCCCACCAAGTAGAGGTTCTGAGAGGGTAGGTTGGGGAGGTCTATAATATAGCAAGACTCCATTAGAAGAAACAACATTACTAAGGTGAGCAATTTTTCTTCAAATAACATGAAGTCTTGCTATATTACAGACATTAGCAGAATACACAGCAGTACCTCCATGGAGGAGGGGCAGAACCTACTTAGGAATAGGCTCTGAAGAACAGCTGTGCCAAACTGAGCATCTCTCCTGGCCTGGACATCCAGGAGTAATGCTTGGTAAGTGTGTACCGCTTTCCAAGTAGCAGCCTGGCAAATCTCTAATAAAGGGATATCTCTGGCAGCAGCTAGAGACGAGCTGTACCCCTGGTAGAATGAGCCCTCAAACCGGGGAGGCCTCTGCCCACTTTCTGATAACAAAATTGGATATAAGAGACCATCCACCTGGCTATTGATCTCTTAGTGGCAGGTTTGCCTTTCCCAACTTCACCATAGGTAAGGAAAAGTTGGAGGATTGAACCTGTGACCTTTGGTACGCTCTATATAATAACAAGAGCTCTCTTAACATCCAGGCTGTGCAACCTCCTCTCACCCGAAGAGAGTGATCAGTGAAAATACTGGAAGGGAGACAGATTGATTAAGATGGAAATCTGAAACCACCTTAGGCAAAACTTCCTATTAGTCCTAAGGACTACCTTATCCCTGTGGAAAGAAATAAAGTCAGTCTCCACTGACAAAGCTTGTAATTCACTTATGCTCTGGCAGAAATGATAGCCACTAGAAAACAGTTTTCCAAGTTAGGTACTTAAGCTCTGCAGAAGACAGAGGTTCAAAGGGGTTGCATTAACTGGGCAATGCAAACATTAAGGTCCCAAGCAGGGCGGTTCCCGAAAAGGGAGGATTAGTATGGAGTAATCCCTTAAAAACTTGGAAAACACAGGATGAGAGGAAAGAGGGGATGACTTTCCTGCTGATACAAAAGCAGACACAGCTGCCAAATGAACTCTCAGGGTAGCTGGTCTGAGACCCAAGGAATTAAAATGTACCATGTAATCTAACAAAATGGGCAATTCAGCAGATTCTGGGAAATATTTTTCCCAGCACACCAAATGGAAAACCTTTTCCATTTAGAACTATAAGTAGCCCTAGTGGAAGCGTTCTGGAAGCCTTTAGGATCTCAAGAACACCCTGAGAGAGGTGTAAATCAGCAAACTCTAACTCCTCAAGAGCCAGGCCTTGAGGTTGAGGGATTGAGGTCCGGATACCAAACCCTTCCCTGGGCACAAGTCAACAGATTGTGATTCCTGGGAAGCACAGGGAAGATGGACTGTCAGAGACAGAAGGAGTGGGTACCAGGGCTGCCTGGCCCAATCCGGGCAATCAGAATCACCCTGCAAGGCTGAGATCTGATTTTGACTAGTACTTTGAATAGGAGAGGAAAGGGGAAAGCATAGAGGAACGCCCCTCCCAATCCAGAAGAAGGGCATCCAGGGGAACTGAGCCCAGCACTGGAGGCCTGCAACAGAACAGAGGAAGTTTGTGATTGTCTGGGGCTGCAAAAGATCTATCTGAGGATGCCCCACCTGGCAAAAACTATCCCCAGCACTTGAGGATCCAGGGACCATTCGTGATGGCCCTGGGAAATCCTAGCTGAGGGCATCCGCTAGGACATTGTCCTTCCCTAGAAGATGAACTGCTATGAGGGAAGTGTTCAGGAATAGGCCACAGACCACAACTTCATTGCCTCGGTGCACAAGGCCAAGACCGAGTGCCCCCTGTTTGTTGATGTACCACATTGTTGTGGTGTTGTCTGTTCTGACTTGTATCACCTTGTCGTGGACAGATGCAGAAAAGCTTGAAGAGCTAAAAGACAGCTCTGAGTTCCAGCAAATTGATGTGGAGCAGAGATTCCTGGGGGACCAAACTCCCTGAGTGGAAAGGTCGCCCATGTGGGCTCCCAACCCAGAAGGGAAGCATCTGTAGTGAGAGTCAAGTCGTGAAAAGGGGAAATGAAGGGACCCCGCTTCTAATTGCTCTGATCCTGCCACCACTGGAGAGCTAGGATCAAGGTTCGAGTCACTGGGACCAACTTGGAAAGGGGGTCTCTTCTCTGAGACCAAAAGGTTCTCAAGTGAAACTGAATGTCTCTCATCTGAAATCTGGCTCCTGCACAACAGCTGTGGATGCAGCCATGTGCCCCAGGAGCTGCAGAAAGTGTCTTGCTGGTCGAGAGACCTGCAGAGTGAAGGAAGAGGCCAGAGCCACTAAATTCCTTACCCTTTCTGGGGAAGAAAGGCTCTGGCTAGCTTTGTGTCAATTCTACCCCTGTAAAGGTGAGTACCTGGACTGGCTCCAGAACCGACTTTGTGTAGGTTTGCTAGAAAACCCAGGGAGGTGAGAAGCTGCTGGGTGACCTGCAGGTGAGATTTTACCTGTTCTGGGACTGGCCTACAATGAGCCAGTCGTCTAGATAGGGAAAAACAGCAATCCTCTGCCTCCTTAAGTGGGCCACTGCCACTGCTAGACACTTTGTGAATACCCTTGGAGCAGAGGTAGGGGTCGAAGGGCATTGCTCTGAACTGGTAATGACCTGAGGGCAGTTCGAATCTGAGGTACTTTCGATGGGATCTTCTGATTAGGACATGGAAATAGGTATCCTTGAGGTCCAGGAGGCTAGCCAGTCCCTGGCCTTAGGGAAGGTAAAATCATTGCCAGAGTTACCATTTTGAACTTTGGTTTCAAAAGATGCTTGTTCAGATATCTGAGATCTAAAATGGGCGCCACTCTCCTGTCTTTTTGGGGTAAGGAATATCTGAATACAGACCCCTGCCCTGATGCAGGGAGGAACCTTTCTACTGCTCTGAGAGCTAACAGGGATGAGACCTCTGTTTCCACAGCAAGGGTCTCTGAAGCACTTGCAGGTAGAAAAAGTCTGCTTCTCAACTTGGGAAACTTTTTGAAGCTGAGAACCAGACCCTGGCTTACTACTTCCAGAACCCACTTGTCTGAGGTTAAAGAAGCCCAATTCTGACTGAAGTAAGCCAGCCTGCCCCCCACTGGTACAGGAGAATCGGCCCTGGGCACCCCATCAGGGTGCCTGTTTCGCAGGAGCTTTAGGCTGGGGGGTGGGAGCAGGTCTGCCCACCCCTCGTCAAACCCCAGACAATAAACACATGGATTCCCTGCAGGGGGAGGGCCTCAAACAACTCATACAGCAACCCACAAGAGACAGGGCTATCCTAGATCTAGTACTGACTAACAGGGAAGGGATCACAGATCTCCAGGTAGAAGATCACCTGGGGGCCAGTGACCATCACATGGTATTGTTCATTCAAACAACATGAAGTCTTGCTATATTATAGACATTAGCAGTTTGATCCAGCTCTAGAACTGCCCCGGAGTGAAATGGTTAAAACCATTCCAAAATAGAATTTTGGCACGAGAGCAGCTCTATCTGTGTCATTTCAAACTTGAACTGTCAGATTCTTTACTCCGCCTCAGTGAACAGTCGCTCCGGAGATTTCTCCTTCTGCTCGGTTCATTTCTTGGTTTAAAAGTGTTTTCTCGGTTGGATTTAACCGAGAATAGTTTTATTTAACCGCCAAAACCGTTCGGTTCAAGCTCTATCTGTGGTAACCGTAAGTAAATGAGGTTTTGTCTGTGTGGAACTTGTAAGTTACAGGTTCGGTTTGAACCGATCAGTGGGTTTAAAACTCATTTAAAACTAAAAGTTACTATTTTAGAGTGCGGTTCCCGGTTCTTATTGGTTCTAAAAAACGCGTTTATTACGTTTTTTTCCAATAGCCCAGTTAAGATGAAACATCTGGTTTCCAAGGGGTCCTGCTTTTACCCATTTCCACAGTTGGGTGGACTGGAGCACTGGGAGGTTAAGCAACTTGCCCAAGGTCACATATGAACATATGAATGTGCCAGCAGAGAAACAGACCATCGGTCTTTCTAAGTCTACTCGATTGTGCAGCTAGCACCCTAGTTTGCAGCTGCCCACCCTCCCTTGTCATCCACTGCCACCCCCCACCCTCACTCTCCCTGTTCCTGTCCCCTGTCCCTGTCCCACGCCCTTCTGAAGCTGTCCACAGATTTACATGATATCACCCATTCTGGTTGTGCATTCCATTTTGCTACCACCCTCTCTGTGAAATAGTGTATGCCTATGATGTTTTGTACTACTATGTATTTTCCTGCCATTGTCTCTGTCATATTAGCAATACTGTTTATGTCACAGAACATGGTGTAGATTTTTCCTTGTATGGTTGATTACCTCTGAACATTACCTGTTATTTGTTTTGTCTGCCCATTTTGTATTGTAACCTCCCGGGTGGTGTCTGAAAATGGTCATATTTCATGGCTATGACACCTTACCCAGTAAACAAAAACTAAATAAATAAATCTTCCCCCCTCTATTCTTAGCCCGTGCCCCCTGGTGACCCTCCCCCTCCTTAGCTTAAAGAACCCATCTGCCCCCTCCTTACTGATTCCCCTCAGATACTTGAATGAGACTATTCTGGCTCTAAGGGGGTTTGAACCTATGAATTCCCAGTTCCAAAGACAGTGCTCTAACCAGATCACATTGCCCCCGGTCACTATATGGTATAAGTAGATAATTCATTGTTATTTGTCAGAAAATAATCCTCTGGGATTATGTGCTGTGATACTCTAAGAATGGGTTGTATGAAGTACCTGTTTGTTTATCTAATTTCATTTTGTTGTTATATAGTGTTTATTGTATTTAATTCTTGAGTAACACTCTGTATGCACATCATCCAATGTTTGTTATTTTCTACCATGGTTGCCTATAAAAACGGGCACCAAAGCCCACAGGCCTTCGGTAATCAATAAAATGTCATAAAACTACACGATAAATGATTATTTACTTACCCTTATTTTAAGTGCCGAATCACTGTGCGTATGAGACTTAGACAATTTTCTCATGAGTTCAGAGCCGCTTACAGGTCCCGATGTCACACCAGCAGGTGGAGGACGATTGTTCGTGCCTTCTAAGAGCATTGTGTGTTCACTTACAGTAGCTGTAAATAAAAATTACAAAAAAAATAACTGTAACAATATCAAAAAGAGCAAAGGAAAAGGAGGTTACAAATTAAACAGCGCTGAGTATTCCTCTTGATTCTATATGCCTTATTTGGAATTAAGTTTAAATGTTAGTGAGAAAGTAATAACTTGATCTAACTGGGTTTATAAAAATGTCACTGAAAAACAAAATAGACTGGCCAAGAACAATGCATAGTAACATTTCAGACTTTCTTCTTGCCCAAAGCCCAGTTAACTAAGTAACAGCAAGCCATTTTATATGCAGAATAATTCCCACCAGGGTGTGCAGTAATGCTTAATTTGGTGTACCTCCCAGGGGTGTAAAGGAACTCACGATAAACACCTTGTTCCTCATCACCCCTGGGGCATGCAACGGCACAGAATTACTGCACAACCTAGTGCGAGTTACTGGTTACATCACTGTCCCAGTGAGGTACAAAACAAGAAAGTTGCTTTCCGTAACTCTTGATCTTCTTGCGTATCTTCATAGAGCCACACTCTTTGGTCTTAGGGACAGAAGTTCCAGGACCTCACAGGAATAAAATCAGGCAATGCCAACATATGGCACCGTTATGCGACACTCACACATGTATGGCATTTTACATATGTCTTTAGCTGCACGAATCACATCTGTTCATTTTTTTCTACAAAACACATTAAAATTCCTGACAGATCTGAGGGAAAAAGTATTTCTTTAACAGAGAGATTTGAAAAATAATTAAAACATCTACCTGTCCCCAGTGCCTGGATAACAGGAAAAATTGAGAAAATGAAAGAAACAGTGAGGTACAGTGGGTGGAAAAACTCCCACTTGAATACTTAAGAGGGAAAGTAATGCATAACTGAAAAACAGTGAAGAAAATCCTCATAAGTGTCCCTGATTTTTTTGGGATGTTTCTGATTGTGGTCCCAAAATTTATTCTATTTCTTCCAAAAATGTTACTTTTGACATGGAGGAGTAAAGACTGAAAATACAGTCTAACATTATAGCTACAGTCTAGTTAGCCTTCAGGATATGTTACTGTACAGCACATCAGTGATTCTAACAGATTCCTAAGGTAATATATATAGAATAGTGGATGGGTGAACATCCACAACAAGGCTGTGTTTCCAGTGAGGGAGTTGATGACATCACAGAGACCTCGAGAGCGAAGCTCGAGAGGTCTCGGTGATGTCATCAACTGCCTGAGATAGAAACACAGCCTTAGTTGAGGATGGTCACCCATCCACTGTTCTGTACAGTATATGGTTTCCGGCGTGTTTTTTTTTTTTAAAGTTGCTTGTAACCTTTGTTATTTGGTGCGGCTCCCACTGGCTCCTGCTTTTCCCAGCTCCCTCTGGCTCCTGCTACTCCCCACTCTTGCTCACTCAGCACCGTTTATTTTTAAAGTGAAAAAAACAAACAACAGTTCATTTTTGTGACACAGAACCAGGTCAGGCTCTTTGTGTCAAGAGTATGGAGGGTCCACTGATCATCGCTCGATAAATCGCGCCACCGTGTTTCCCATATTTTCATCTTTAGACCCACATCAAGTGATCCGATCAGGTTGTAGGACAAGGCTAAAAAGTTGTCGTACTATTGATGTGACGTCAGAACAATAGTACAACTTTTCTAACCTTTGAACTGTCCTACAACAAGAATATTAAAGCCATCATTTTCCATGTGGAATAAGCCCTAACCAAATACAGTGGCGAGGTAGTCAACTGCCACTCATTATTTGAGATATAATTCTGTTTTGTACACACACACACATACATATATACACACACATTTTTATCTTTGTATTTATTAACTTTTAATGTAAAAACTATTTTACATTACAATGCGTCTAGGAAACAGCACAAAAATACAGGTTACTCACCTGTAACAGGAGTTCTAGGAATGGTATATGTTGTTCATCCACACTTATTGGCAGGTCCCTTGCCGCTTTAAATCTTGCCGGAAGGTCTTCAAGCTGGCTCCTCCCACCCACCGGGTGGTAAAACTCGGCTCCGCCCCATGGCGCCAGACCCTAACCGCTGGAAGCCAGGTTGTGCGTTGAAGCCAGGGAGGCGGTGGGTCGTGTGGATGAACAACATATACCATTCTTAGAACTCCTGTTACAGGTGAGTAACCTGTATTTCTAGGGACATGGATATGTTGTTCATCCACACTTATTGGCAGACTCTAGCAGTTCTCCAGGAGGAGGGAGGCAAGGCACACACCTACCAGGTAGAAAAACTGGAGAACAGAGGCCCGACCAGCACCTTACGACCCAAGATTGATGTGGAAGGAGCGGTAAAGCCTGCTTCTGGGCTGAAGCCCTGCGGATATCGGACGGGTATCCTCGGAAGCAGCCACCCGATGCAGCGGAGGGGCGGGTAAAAATGAGCACTTATCCCTCTGGAGCTCCATGCCCGCCCGCATATAGTGGAGACCTATGCAGGGGTGACCCACCCGCTCGTCGTCCCACTTGGTTGCAGGTCTGCCAGATGCGGCTCAGCGTAGATGACAAACAGCTGGTGAACCTCTCCCGAACTTCAGCTTTATGCTCCCTGGGTAGGTGAGCATTAAACAGGTTCCTATGGAACCTATATACGACCTCCGAGGTGTGAATGGGGATGAACCCCGGCAGAGGCAATACCCCCTAAGGGAAGACTCCGCCATCGCCTTCGGAAGGACTTCGGTTGGAGTGCAGGACAACCTAGTCCCTGTGGAAGACCAGATAGGGAGATCCAAAGGAGCGCCTGGAACTCTCCCCACCTCCGGGATGGCCGAGTAGCCCCAAGAAGGTGTTCTTCCACAACAGGTGGGGGAAACTCGCACCTGTGCAAAGGTTCAGACGGCTTGCTCGTGAGCTAAGCCCATACCAGAAAGGATCCCACAGAATGGGGATACTCTCCCCCAAAGGGGAGGCGTGATCGAGGCCTAGAAGTGCCAGACCACCTATTCTGCACCGCCAACTGTCTTCCGGCCCGCGCCCAGAAGACGGGGTGACCACAGAAGCACCTAGAGGGTCGTTGACCCAAGCCCTAATTCAAAGAACAGATGCAGATGGTTCAAAACGCTCGCCCAGGGACGGGAGAGGGCCAGGCCCTATCCCATCATCAAATGGAGAACTTTTCCAAGAGGACGAGCATTATTTTTGGCCGACTCCTAGCAGGATGCCTCGAAAGTCGAGGACCCTGTCGAAGGACCCTAGGCCTGGCCCCTAGCTGCACAGGGACCGGGCCTACAGGTGTAGGGATTGAAGGTCCCGAAGGAAAACCTTCCCCCAAAAGGGAAATCAGGACCGAGTGGACTAGAAGCCGCCATGGGAGTCTGCGGTCGAGACTGAGGAGAGCTGGATACCAGAGCTGGCAATCCAGTCTGGGGCTACCAGCATCACCTGCGCCCAGTCCCTCCTTGCCTTGCCCATAGGTCAAGGGAAATGGGGGAGAGGCGCGGAAGGGCCTGGGGTCCGTGGCCCTGATGGCATCCCCTAATGCAGACCTTGCTGAGGGGGTGGGCAAAAAGCAGCCTCGGCCTCGTATTCTCCCTGGAGGGAGGAGGGAGAAGATCCTGTGCTACCTCTGGCAGGAAAAAAAGCACTCATGAGGCGCAGCCTATGTCCGGCTTATGGTCGTAGCTGGAGAATTGGAGGCTCCCGCCATCAGAAGGCTGGGAACCCCGCCTCCGACTGCATGAAAAACCCAATGCGGAGAACCTCCTTACACCGAGGCAAGGGGTTCGACCGAACCTGGCGAGGCAGGTAGCACAAGGTTGTGGTGCTGTCCGGATGGACTAAACCACTAGACCCCGCATAAACGGAGCGAGCGGTGCAAGCTAAGCGGACCGCCTGGAGTTCCAGCAGGTAGAGAGGACATCGGGACTCCCGAAGGACCAGAGGTGAAGCACTCTGTATTCCTCTAGATGGACACCCACATCCATCTGAGAAGCATCGGTCGGAGAAGACCGTCGGCCCAGGGGGGACGAACAGGATGTTCTCCTGCAGGAGCTGGAACGGTCCGGAGGGGAGCGTTCCACTAACTCCTGGGCTGTAGTCATGAACGGGTCCGAGGAACGCGGTACTGTGACCACTGGCAGGCCCGTCCCACTAGAGGAACTCAGCCGCCAAGAGCCCAGGAGGTGCAGGAGGTCCCGGAAGGGCACAATTACTCGGCCAACCTGACTGGGTAAGGGAGGAAGAACCTCAGCCCTGTCCGCCCGGAGCCGAGCTCGGACTCAAGAGTCGAGCCTAGTCCCGGAGAAAACCTCACCCGCTAAGCCACGAGTTCCAGCGTGGTTCCGGTAAGAGAGACCAATGTAAGCCTAGAAGGTATTAATCAGGCCGCCATCCGGGTGGGGTTACGCCCAGACCCTTCGAAGCTGCAGAAACTGCGGAGCAGAGAACAAGGGCCTGGCCAGGGAACTAAGTAGGGGCCTCTCGCCTGAGAAGGAGGGTCTCTCAGGAACGGACAGAACGAGGAGGAAGTACGTCCTGGAGGCCCAGGAGGAAGCCACACGCCTCAAAATGAGGATGGGAGATCGGCAGAGGGACCATCCGTCGTGCCGAAGGATGGGCGCAAGCATCCCGTCCATTTGAGGCCAGGAACACCCGGACTCGAACCCCGGGTTGGAAGGAGGCCCACCACCTTCCTGACCACCTCTAATTAGGGAGCCAGGCAAGTCGGCACAGCAGTCCGACAAGGAGTCTGTGGACCCAAGATCCCCGTGCAGTAATGGCTCGAGAGGAAACCTGTTCACAACCCGCGACAGGGCGATCCTTAGCACCACCAAAGAGGAAGAGGTGCGGAGCCGTCCCCCCACGGGGAATGCCCGGGCAGGGTTGAAGGTGCTGGGGACAGCTCCCCTTTAGCCCGTCATTGAGCAGGCTTGACGGAGGAAGAGGCCGAGGGGGCTCTCGGACCCCTACTTCCCTGCTTCCATTTGGAGGAAGATGCTGGTCTGGCAACAGGCCGCCCAGCGCATGCCTGCTGGCCCTTGAGCTGGGCCGGTCGAGCCGCAGGGGTAGGGGGGCCAAGGGGCTCACGCAAAGGCTGAAGGCTGCCCTTGTCCCTCTGGGTGGGACTGACAGAGTCCGGAACGGCATCGGACTTCTCCGGCCCCTGGATATGTCCCTCCACGCCAGGGCCGAAGAGGTCAGCCCCCAAGAAAGGGGTGTCCGCTAACTCATGCTGGGTTTTCAAGGAAACAGAGGATAACCTCAGCCACGCCCTGCGGCGTATGGCCACTGTGGCTGCCACCGATCTGGCACAGAGGTCGCCCAGATCCAGGGCCGAATGAAGCTGCTGTTTCACCATCGCCTTACCCTGGTCCCGAACCCGCTGGACCACGGTCCACAGGTCGGCTGGAAGATGAGGAAGGACCTTGTCCAGGGAGCCCAAAAGGGCGTGGGAACAGTGCACCATCAGAGCCGCCGAGCTGGCCTGACGGAGGCCTAGGGAGGATGCAGCGTAAACCTTGCGCCCGACGTAGTCCATCCTTCTGGACTCTTTGTCAGGGGGGCCTATCCACGACCCTAGTGTTTCCAAAACGTTGGAAAACATTGTCAGTAACTACCCCTTCAGCCGAGGGGTGCTCTGAGAAACCGGGCAGAGAACTGACAGGGACAGGGTACTTCCTGGCCAACCTGGCCGAAGGCGCAGGGCAGGAAGTAGGCACCCCAGAGCTCCAAGACTGGGCCACGATAGCCTCAGCCACAGGGAAGGCCTCCGAGGGAGAGCCTTCGGTCCAGAATCTCCGTAAGGGGCAAAGGTGCCTGTTGAAAACGGCTCAAGCTGCATTCGTGAATTCGAGATGAGCGGAGCAGACCAAAGAGGACGATGGGCTATCGCCCAGAATTTCCGGAAGACCAGGTCCTCCCTGCAAGGAAACATAACGAACCAACGCCAGGCTCTGAGTTCGCAAGAAGCTGCCGCAGGCCAGGAGTCACTTCTTCATCCGGCCGAGGGCGGGCGGGAGGGGCCGAGTGACCCGCAAAACAGGTCATGGTCCGGCCCGGGTTCCGTCGAAGGCGGAGGGGCAGCGAGGATCGGGCGAGCAACCGGCCCTGAAGAGGGCTCCTCGATTACCTCGAGCGACTGCGTCGGCCAACCGGGCAGCGGCTGCTTATTAGCCAGAGAATGCATCGGGGTTGATTGACTTCCGGACAACAGCATCTGCCGCCACAAATTCCTCGTAACACACCGGCGTAGCGGCATCGAAGCCACTCCTCATCCGAGGAGGGATGAGAAGAATGGCAAACCACTTGACTCGGTGCCCGATCGAGAACGCCGAGGTCGGCGTGGCGAACTAGACCAAAGAGAGGACGAGACCGAATCCTCGGGAAACCGAGGCGGGCTGGAGAGGGAGGCGGCGTGCCGCTCCTCCTTCAGTTCGAGAATTTGGCCGAGACTGTCGACCCAAAAGGGTACTGGCAGAACCTCAGCCTCCACGGGAAACAGCGAAGGAAATATGGCACTAGCAGGAGACAGCCCAGATAGCGTGCCCGAGGGCTCGACCCGCATCCGGCGAAGTCCTGGCCGGCTGACCTGGCGGGGACACACGTATGAGGCAGAGGCGAGCCACTTTGTCTTTCGACCCAGCTAGCGTCAGCCTCTGAGGGGAGGGGTTTTCCTGCTCGCTGCAGGGCAGCAAGGACCCCGCCTCACGGACCCTTGGAATTGGGCCGAGGGAGGTCCCAGGGTCCCTCTCCTTTCAGGGAGAGAGACTGGCTCCTTGAGCAGAGCTGAATGAGTAGAACCCAAGGGACAGTGGGAAGCAACCTGGGGAAGAGGGGTGGGCAGCCCTCGCCCGGCAGATTCGAGCTGCTCAGAAACAGCCGAAGCGGACGCCCAACGATCCGAGGGATTTTCCGGAGCAGGAAAAACTACTGGATGTCCGAGCCCCGAACGGGCCGCGCGGTACTCCCGAGAGCTGGCCGAAAGAGCACAACAAAATTGCAAAGCTGAGGATCATGATCCAGGTCAATGCAGTAAACGCACGTGGAGTGCGGGTCTCTCCTGGAGGAAAAAAACGGGCGCCTCCCAGGGCCGGGAAGGGATTGAGCCATCGCCGCAGCGAGGAAGAAGATATCAAAATTTCTTCTAAAAGATTTCGAAGACCGAAATTTCCAGGAACCAGTCCACTGCAGAGCGCTAAGGAGGGAACCTGAGCTTCCAAGCGGTAAGGAAGATCTGGCGTCATGGGGCGGAGCCAAGAGTTTTACCACCCCGGTGGGTGGGAGGAGACAGCTTGAAGACCTTCCGGCAAGATTTAAAGCGGCAAGGGACCTGCCAATAAGTGTGGATGAACAACATATCCATGTCCCTAGAAATGGAAATGACATACCTACCGTAATTCTTGATCTTCTTGGACGGAGTCTCTGCCACTCATTCACACTAATGGGAGTACGCCAGAGGTGCTAGGACCTAGCGAGAGCAAACTTTTTCAGGAGGGCCAGCGCCTGAGATGGAGCCACGAGGAAGTGGCACCGCGAGCCTAGCATGTGCGGTAATCACTATCTCAGCCTCCAACCGCCTCAGTACCTTTTTCACGAGGAGGTGCAGCTCAACTAACCTAGAAAAAAACTAATGTAAAAATTGGACATAAGATAGTCCGAATAACCCGTGTAAGAAGGGTCAACAACAAAGTCTTCACAGCTCGGCCACTGAGGGAATGAAGACCATAAACAGGAAGCGGCACCGCAAGCCTCAGGTCGTGCGGTAATGACTATCTCGGCGTCGACCTTCCAACCACCTCAGTACCCCCCCCCCGAGGAGGTGCAGCGTAACTAACCTAGAAGGATAGCCTAACCAAAAACTGGACATAAGATAGTCTGGATGACCCGCATAAGAAGGGTCAACAAAGAAGTCTTCACAGCCTAAAGACTGAGGGAGTGAAGACCAACAACGGAGATGAGCTCGGGGGATGGTGGGTGGGCGTGTGAATGAGTGGCTGAGGCTCCGTCCAATAAGATCAAGAATTACGGTAGGTACGTAATTTCCACATCTTCTTGGACATAAAGTCTCCACCACTCATTTACACTAATGGGAGAGTACCAAGCTAAATCATCCCGAGAGACGGGCGACAGGCGATAAAGAGCTCACGTGCTTAGAACAGAAGCCCGTTAAGAATGGTCCTGCCAAACGACAGATGTCGTCTGGCATGGACATCCAAGGCGTAGTAGTTTACGAATGTATGCATGGAGCTCCAGGTAGCCACATTGCAGATATCTGCAAAGGGCATTACAGATTACCAGATCCCGCGGCTGCTCTGGTAGAGTGAGTATACACTCTGCCTTCTAGCTTGACCTGTGCCATAGCATAGCAGTGGCGAAGGCATGCCACCAGCCATGCTGAAATGCACCTGATAGCAACAGGTTGGCCTAGCCGGGTCTCGCTAAAGGAAATAAACAGTTGTTGAGCCTTGCAAACTTCCTTTGTTCTATCTGCAATGCTCTCTTAACATTCAGCAAATGAAGGGTATGCTCCCCTTCATTCTGGGAGTTCGCAAAGTAGGTAGGAAGGACTATAGGTTGGTTTAGATGGAATTCTGAGACAACCACAGGGAGAAACTTAGGATGAATCCTAAGAACTATTTTGTCCTTGTGAAATACAGTACACGGGGGAGCCTGTGACCAATGCATGTATTCCAGAAACTCTATGGGCCGAAGTAATGGCAACCAGGAAGGCCACTTTCCAAATGAGGAATTTCAGCTCACAATTAGCTAGAGGCTCGAAAAGGTTTACGAGTGAGCATGACTAGCATAATGTTAATGTCCCAGGCTGCAACTGGATGTCTAATAGGAGGTCTAGCATGCAGAATTCCCCTAAGAAACCGCTTAACTACGGGCAACTGAGCCAGCGACATGGAAAGTACCGGCTCATGATGTGCCAAAATGGCACAAAGATGAACTCTGACTGTGAAGTACTGCAGACCTATGTTTGAGAGGTATAAGAGATACTCCAAAACTTTATTCAGTGGGCAGGAAAAAGGATTCAAAGAGGATTTTGCACACCAGATAGAGAAAAGCTTCCATTTAGCTGTATAGGTTTTTCTAGAGGCTGGCTCACGCACAGCCAAAAGAATATATGAAACGCTACGAGAAACACTCAACCTATTCACCTCTATCTCTTCAGGAGGCAAAGGTGAAGCGACCTTAGGTTGGGATGGACCACAGGACGCTGGGTCAGAAGGTTTGTCTGAAGGAAGCGTTTTCTGGGGGTTCCGATAGTCTGTTGAGTAGCAGAACCATATCTGCAGAGGCCAGAAGGGGCAATGAGAATCATTCTGCCCCTGACACTCCCATTTGAAGTACCCTCTGAATTGGGGAAGAGGAGGAAAAGCGAATAAGACGTTTGTCCACACGAGCCTGAGCATCCTGACAAAAATGCCAGGTCCTGGATTTCTGGAGAAGAAGAGAGCAGTTTTGCATTGAGTGGGGACGCAAAAGGTCCAGGTCTGGAGTTCCCCACTCTTTGAATAGTGACTGAGCAGACGGTTAAGTTGAAAGACCACTTGTAAGATCCTCCTCCATTCTGAGATGGTCTGCCAGCTCTGTTTTGTACTCCTGGCAAGTAAAAGCCTGGATCAGAGCCTTGTGCTCCTGGCATGATTCACACTCCCCTTTTTGTTGATATAATACATCACTGCCCTGTTGTCCATTTCAAGGAGAATGCTCTTGTGACAGAGTATGTCCTCCAAAGCTCGGACTGCATAGAGGACGGCTCTCATTTCCAGGATGTTTAAGTGAAGATGAGAGTCGTCCTGAGTCCACACACCCTGAGTGTGGAGATCCCGGCAGTGAGCTCCCCAACCCATCAGGGACGCAATCTGTGGTAATGTAGATCTAATGATCCAGAGGGGCAAAGGGATATCCTTCCAGAAGGTTGTCCTCCTGAGACCACCAGGTGAGTGACCTCTTCAGAGGTTCTGTCACCTTGATGAGAAAGGACTGAGGGTGAGTGGATGGGGACCACTGAGCATCCACTGAGAGATTCTTATGAGAAGACGAGCCAAGGGTACAGTGAACACCGAGGATGTCACGAGGCCCAGCATTCGCTGCATCGAGATAGCTCAAACCGAACTGTGTTCCCTGATGTATCGGGCCATCTGTAAGATATCGCTCCTTCTGTCCTTTGGAAGAAAAGCCTTCACACAGGAGGTATCCAGAAGAGTTCCTATGAAAAGGAGTTTCTGGGAGGGTTGCAACTGCAACTTGTTGCGATTCAGCAGGACTCTCATGGCCGTGAGGAAGTCTGAAGCCTTGGCTATGGTGTCCAGAGTTTCCTGTCTGGAGGGGCTTGCTAGAAGCCAGTTGTCCAGAAATGTGAACACTTGAATTCCGATTTTCCAGAGATGCGCTGCGAGAACTGCACAACACTTTGTAAAAACTCGCTGCGCCGAGGATAGCCTAAAGGGCAGGACTCTGAACTTATAATGTTGACCCAACGCCACAAACCTTAGGTATCTGTGGTGCTTTGAGTGTATAAGAATGTGATGGTAGGCATCCTACATGTCCATGGAGGCTAGCCAATTGTGTTGATGAATCAAAGGTGAAAGGAACCTAGAATATCATCTTGAACTTTCCTTGTGAAGGAATTTGTTTAACTTTCTGAGATTCAGAACGGGGTGCATGCCACTAGTATTCTTTGGAACTAGAAAGTAATGGGAGTAGAAACCTGTGTTTTGTTGGTCCAGCGGAACTACTTCTACTACCCTGCTGTTCAGAAGGCCTTGTGCCTCGGAAGCAAGATGCTCTGACTGTACTGCCGACAGCCTGGGTTGTCGTTTGAAGAGGGGATGATCCGGGCGGGTTTCTGAAAGACTGAGCGAATACCCCCCGCAGATTATCCGGAGAACCCATCTGAGGAAGAGTCCCCCTTGGGCAGCTGAGGTGGGACCTAAGCCAAGAACTCAGAAGGTAGCAGTGGGCGCTTTGGGGCCTTGTGCCTTCTGCTGTGTTTTCTTTTGTGGCTGTAGGGTGTGGTTTTTACTAAAACCCACATTGCCTTTTCCCCAAAAGTACTAACGGTTGTGAAACTGATGCTTGTTGGCACGCACACACACACACACACACACCCACACCCAGAGAGGGGGCGGGTGTGGGTCAAGCTGTCTTAATGGCTGACCTAGCCTTCTGTGTGGCATCCAGAGCTTGTTTCACCTGGGGTCGAACAGATACATACAGAGTCAAGGGTAAAGCCATGACCTGCTGCTGGGCATCACTCAGAAAGCCCGAAGTAAGTAGCCAAGAGTGGCGATGGGTACAGATGCCCTCCGCTGCCACTTGAGAAGTAGTATCGAAAGCATCCATTGCAGTTTTAACCTGTTGGCTATTGGACTCTATGTCCCTGGTTATGGTGTGAAGTAGTTCTGAATTAGTTTCTGACTCTGGCAGAGCTTCTACCATTTGCTTGAGCGAATGCCAAAGGACATACTCATATTGAGAAAAACAGACCTGGTAGCTGGCAATACGCATACCCAGGGTGGAGGCAGCACAGACTCTCTTACCTAAGGTGTCTATCTTATGAGATTCTTTATTTATAGGCCGGGCTGTAAATGCCTGAGGGAGGATGGCCTTGTCATTCTCTGCTATGACAACAATGGGATCAGCAAAAGCTTGTGAGGCCAATAGGGGTCGATCCTTGGCAACAGCATACTTCCTATCTGTGGACATAGCCACAGAAGGGATGAGAGCAGGATTATTCCATACCATCTGAAAAAGTGTCTCAAAAGATGGTTGTACCGGAGGAGTTAAATCCACAGGGATCTCCGGGACATGCAGATATTGGAGTCTTAAAAGCTTCCCAGGATCGATTTCTGTAGTCTGGAGAAAAACAGTGGAATTAAAATGTTTCAGCAGAAACTTAAAGAAAAGGTCTTCAACCACAGGCTCTGCAGCAGGATTAATCCCTGCTCCTTCAACTTCGTCACCCAGATAGGAGATCTGGGTCAGGCTCAAAATCATTTCCTGACAGTCCGAGGGGTGAGTGGGTGTATGGACAGGAAAGCAGTGAAAATCAGAATGAAAATTAGAAGAGGAAGAATCGGAGCAGAAAAGCCCTGGAGGCTGGACGGCACCGCACCAAGCATTGGCGCCGACTAAGAACATAGCACCACGGATGGCACCAACAGATCCCCAGCACCGCGTGAAGGCACTGACTAGAGCCCTTGCTGCCGTGAACGGCTCCGAGAGTATCCCAAGGTTCCGAAAACTGCGATTTGAAGGAAAAGAAGGAAAATTAACAGGAGATAGAGGCATCAGTGTGGACCCCTGCGCCACAGCCATGTGAGGGGGGAAACACCTGAGCACGGAGTCGACGGCACCAAAGAAGCCGCTGCGTAACTAGGAAGGTCCAACCACCCTACCCAGTCCTTTGAACGGCCCGAAGGCTCTGGAGTGACCGGGTCAGGCAGCCGGACTAATGTCTGAGCCCATTGCTCCATAAGAGCGGCCCACTGGTGAAACTGCTCATTGGAGTCCCTTCCAATAGGTGGGGACGGGCTCTGATGTCGAAGAAGTCAGACACTTGAGCCAGAAACCGGTGATTCGAAGAGGAGGGAGCTGGTACCCAGCCCCAATGACCGACTGTCGACCATAGACATACCAGAAGGTGACCTCAGTGATGCCTTCTCTTTCTCGACTTATGCGCCAAGAACTTCGGGTTTTAACGGTGCCTCAAATGGGACCGTTCCTTTTATGCTTTCAGAGGACCACCCATCCCCTGAGGCACTGGACCGTCCGTTGTCAGACCCACTCTTCAGGGAGGGTGGCAGACCAGAACCAGCTCGGCTGACTGAACAGCTTTCATACGAAGTCTCCCTACCGTCACCCCTGACCTGCTTATGGTCAACTCCGTCAATGGAGGGCTGAAAACTCAATAAAATTAAATCTACTCGGTACATGTTTCAAAGAGAAATTGCAAAACAAACTGAAAACTATACTGCTAGTTTTAAGTCCGACTCAGCGGCGAGCAATGTGTCACTGAAGCGCTTTCGGCCGGGAAAGGAGAGGTTGGAGGGTTGGCCGAGGTAGTCTTACTGCATGAGCCACGGCTCATGGTGCCACTTCCTCACAGCTAGATCTCTGGCGCTGACCCTCTTGAAAAGTTTGCTCCTGCTGGGTCCTAGTGCCTCAGGTGTAGATCCCATTAGTGTGAATGAATAGTGGAGACTTTATGTCCAGGAAGATCTGCAATGGACACAAAATTAAACTCTGCAAGGAGACCGCAACCACTCTAGGAGAACAACGAGAACCCAGACGTATAATTTGGTCTAGGACAAAAGACAAAGTTACTTACCATAGTAACCTTGTTTCTCCCAGAGGATATTCCAATATTCATCACTCTTATGCAGTATACCTTTAAGTTCAGATCCGCCCGGAGATGGAATGCTATGCAAATGATGGAATCATTAGCATGAGACACTTTTCAAATGCTGCCACCTATCAACTGCCTACATTCTAACCCTCAGATTTTGTGGACACCTGCAAGACAGGGCCCAAAATTTAAATATATCAAATTCCAATTTTAAAATTCCCTACCAAAAAAAAAACTCCAACTTAAGAAAACACGCAGAGAAAAAAAATATCATTAAAAATCCCCACAAGCTCCTATGTCAGAATCACCTGAAAAAGGCAAAACAAGTTTTAATAAAAGTAAAAGTGTGGCATGGAAACACTGGTACAGCATGGAATACAGAGGTCACTGGTTCTTAAAACGGGGCGGCAGGGAGGGAGAGTTATGAATATTGGAGTATCCCATGGGAGGAACAAGGTTACTATGGTAAGTAACTTTTTCTTCTCACCCCAGGAATACTCCAATATTCCTAACTCTTCTGCAGACTAAAAAGCAGAACCTCAGAAGGCGGGAAGAACCTATTTTGGAAACCGGCTCTGCAGTACAACTGCACAAACCCTGGCATCAGCTCTTGCCTGCATATCCAAGCTGTAATGCTTGACAAATGTGTGTACCGTTTGCCAGGTTGCTGCTTTACAAATATCCACCAAGGATACATCCCTTGCAGCTGCACCCCTTGTGGAGTGGGCTCTAAGCCCTGCTGGAGCTTCCTTGCCCACCTTTGAATACCAAAATTGGATGCACTGAAAAATCCAATCAGAAATGGACCTTTTAGATGCTGGGTTACCCTTTCCCACATCCCCATAAGTGAGGAAAAGCTGTGTTCTCTCCTGTCTATGGGGCTTAATGGCTGTCATGTAGTTGCTCAAATCTCTTTTGACATCCAGGCTATGCAGCCTACGCTCACCAGAAGAAGAATGGTCAGTGAAAAACACTGGCAAAGTAATGGACTGGTTCAAATGGAAGTCTGAAACCACTTTAGAAGAAATTTCCTATTTGTTTGAAGGACTACCTTATCCCTGTGGAAGGCAATGTAGTCCTTTTCAATACATAAAGCCTGGAGCTCATCAATTCTTCTAGCTGAAGTGATAGCCACTAGAAATACAGGTTACTCACCTGTAATAGGAGTTCTAGGAATGGTATATGTTGTTCATCCACACGTACTGACAGGTTCCTTACCACTTTAAATCTTGCTGAAAGGTCTTTAAGCTGGCTCCTCCCACCCACCTGGTGAGTATAACTCTCAGCTCTGCCCCATGACACCAGATCTTGGCCGCTGGAGCAAGGTTGTGCGCCTGAAGCCAGGGAGGTGGGTGAGTGTGTGGATGAACAACATACCATTCCTAGAACTCCTGTTACAGGTGAGTAACCTGTTTTCTAGGGACATGGATATGTTGTTCAATCCCATTACTGGCAGACTCTAGCAGTTCTCCGGGAGGAGGGAGGCAAGCGCAACCCTACTTGGGAAATAAGGACTGGAGAACCGAGGTCCCAAAAACAGCATCCCGGCATGACTCAAGGTCGATGTGGTAGTGGGTAATGAAGATGTGTGCTGACTTCCAGGTAGCAGCCCTACAGATTTCCTGGATAGGGACATCCCTGGAAGCAGCCACTGAAGCAGCGGTATGGCGGGTAGAATGAGCTCTTATCCCTCTGGGAGGCTCAATGCCCGCCAACCTATAGCAGAGATCTATGCAGGAGGTGACCCACCTACCTATCGTCCGCTTGGCTGCAGGTCTGCCAGGTGCGGCTTCAGCGTAGGTGACAAGCAGCTGGCAAACCTCTCCCCGAACTTCAGTCGTCCGCTGCTTATAATAAGAGAGCGCTCTTCTAGGGTCCAGAGTATGGAACCTATATTCGGCCTCCGAGGTGTGACTGGGGTAGAACACAGGCAGAATATGAAAATTACATACCTACCGTAATTCTTGATCTTCTTGACGAGTCTCCACCACTCATTCACACTATTGGGATCTGCGCGGAGGCACTAGGACCCATCAGGAGCAAACTTTTGCTGGAGGGTTGACACCAGAGATGGCGCTGCGAGGACGCAGGCGCCCACATAAGCACTAGCTAGATCGGCCAATGACTATCTCGGCGTCGACCCTCCAACCGCCTCAGTACCTTTTTTACCAAGGAGGTGCAGCGCAACTAACGTAAAGAGTAACCTAATCTTAAGACCGGACATAAGATAGTCCGGGCGACCCGTGTAAGAAGGGTCAACAAAGAAGTCTTCACAGCCTAAAGATTTGAGGGAGTGAAGACCAACACAGCGGTGAGCTCGGGGGATGGAGGGTGGGCGTGTGAATGAGTGGTGGAGACTCGTCCAAGAAGATTAAGAATTACGGTAGGTACGTAATTTTCATATCTTCCTGGACATAACTCTCCACCACTCATTCACACTATTGGGAGAGTACCTAGCTAATAATCCCCCGAGAGGGCGGCAGGAAAACCAAGAGCTCACGTTTCTAGGACCGGGGTCCATTAAGGATAGTTCTTGCCGAAGGTGGAATGTCACCTGGCATGAACATCCAGTGCATAATGCTTAACGAAGGTATGCACCGAGCTCCAGGTGGCGGCATTGCAGATGTCTGCAATCGGCACATTGTGAATTTCCGCTAGGGATGCAGCAACCGCTCTGGTAGAGTGAGCGTAAACCCTACCTTCCAATTTAACCTGTGCCATGGAATAGCAATGTCGAAGACATGCCACTAGCCACCATGAGATGCATCTGATAGCGACAGGTTGACCCAGCCGGGTCTCGCTGAAGGAAACAAACAGTTGTTGGGCTTTGCGAAAATCCTTGGATCTTCCCTTGTCAATCTTCACCATTCATTACTTCCTGGGGTGTAAGGCCGGGCGGCACACCCGTCCACCAGGCTTTTTTTTTTTTTTTTGGCTAACTTTGCGCGACGCCGAGAGTGACGCCATGCGTGAGGGGCGGCCGTTAGTAGCAACCGACTCCTCCTCCAACTCAGTTCAGTTTCTCCCGCCGTCGAGGCAGCACCTGTTCGCGTGTAGCGTCGTTTAAGTGCGTAGTGTTCTGACTCCTGCTTTTTCATCACACTCGACGCCGATCCGGTAAGACTGTTCCTTTTTCTATCTAACGGCGGCAGGTGTGTTTCCTTCTGTGTTTTAGCCTTGTTAATTTCGCGTTATGTCCGGTTCGGGAGCTAAGCGCTCAAGACGGGCCGCGCTCCTGGCGCGCCGGTGCTCCTGTGGCGCATTTCTCCGCCTCGGACCGCATGACGTTTGCCGTTGCCTGGGACCAACCATGATATGGATTAGTGCGGCGCCTGTTTCTCGATGGACCTCCGTCCTCAAAATTCACGCGATGTTTAAGCTGGCAAGGCCCGCTGACCGACCGGGACGGCACGCCGCGGGATTCTCGGGCAAGGTCGTTAGGTTTTCCCGCGGTCCTCGGCCTATACGGTCTGAGGAGGAGGCCCTTCTGGCGTGTTGGGAGCGTCGTAGTCCTCCGGCCGCTGGCTCGACGCACTTCGGCAGTCACCTCTTGGAGGTGCAGGCTCCTCTGTCGAGTCTCGGCTTTTGGGCCTGGCTCGGGTGGACCTCGACGCCGCTCCTCGGCGCTGTTGATCCCGCACCATTCATGTGCCGTGATCGACGTAGCGCCGCTCTCGGCGCCTATTTAATCCCGGCGCTTCAGGGCGGCGCTGCAGCAGCGCCCGCTTTGATCCCGGGCGCCGTGATCGAGGCGGCGCCATTGGCGGTGTCACTTTGGGCCTCGGGCGCGATGGACCTGGCGGCGCCAGCCGGCGGTGCTGCCGCTTTCCCGACGCCGCCAGCGCACTGCGGGCTTCAGTCCATCCTCCAGCGGTGCTGGCTTGCCGGGCGCTGCGGGGGGTTTGAAGTTGGGCCTGGCTGATACCGGCGCAGAGGGGCGAGCGGCGTCACTCCTTGTACGGTGGCTGCAGGCACCGTGGCCTCAGGGACCCCTGAGGTGGCCAGCATCGAGGTCCAGCTGGTCTCGTCCTCCTCGGAGGGCGATAACTGGATTGGACCCATCCTGGCACCCCACTCTTCGGGTCTGGGTCCCTGTGGCTAGAGGTACCAGGTGGCGAGCGGGCCCTCTCTGTCCCCCTTCCGCGCCTCCTGAGGGTTCCCCGGCTGGGTGGCCGGGAGCCCTGGGGCAGGCGGGGGTGACAGAGGGGAGGCTCCCTCTGAGGGCCGGTGACAGCTACCCCCAGGGTGCTGTTGCCCCTCTAGGGACAGGGGGACGGTGGTCGAGGAGGAGGCCCTCGGAGTCCGAGGGGTTGAGGGCAGGGTCTGCCATTCGTCCTCTTTGGCCACCCCAGGGGGTGGCCAGGAGCCGAGTGCAGAACCCCGCCCTCCTCCAGGGTTCTAGGTGCCTCCGATGGCGCCAGCGGACTGCCCTTCTGGATCCATGCAGTCCAGGGCGTCAACAGGGGAGGTTCTCCTCAGGGCTCTTCCAGGCTCCGCCTCAGAGTTCCGCTTCTTGCCTGGTCTGATTCCGGGATCCCTCCTACTAGGGCTCCTTTCCCGGATTCCAGAGCTCAGAGAGCAGTTGCCTCCTCGGAGGTGCCCCTCTCCCATCTCTCTTGCTTCACACCCCGCCTCCCAGGTCATGTCGGTCCCACGGGTCCGCTATCCTGGGAGCAGTTCAGGGTCTCTGTGGTGGCCTTCCTCATATGTTAGATACATGCATGAGCGGGTCTTTGACTCTCCCCACCGCCGCAGGAATCCTCTGGACATTCCAGCTCCCCATCATCCTCGCCTCCTCCTCTGAGGAGAGGAACCCCTGTCATCTTTCCTCCGGTGCTGATTTCACAGAATATCACGCTTCTCTCGAGGATGGCTGAGGGATTCGGATTTCATGTCTGAGAGACAATACCGAACGGGAGACGCGAATTCCTTGTGAATTCCAGCCCAGCATTTGGTGGTACCTTCCTGGCTCATCCCTTCCAGGAGGCATCTATCCGTCCTGGCAGTCCCCAGCCGCTTTTTCTCCAGCCCCGCTGACTGTCAGCGTAGGTATTGTGCCCCTCAGAGTCTCTGGTTCCCTTCCAACCCGCCTCTGGTTTGGTTTACCTAGATACTCCTCTGCGCCGCTGCCTGGGCGACGATCGCCCACCGGATCCGACTCTCTCCAGTTCGACCGCTGGGGGCGTAAGAGTGTTCTCTTCTCGCATGAATGCCCGATTGCATCTCATCAGGCTCACCACGCTGCCTACAACCGCATTTGTGGTCGATGATGTCCCAGCTGTTAGCATCAATGCCTGACACGAGCAAACCAGACAAGCCGCTGCCTCTCCGCGGTAGGCCTGGAGCTGGCAAGACACCGCCAAGGGCATCTTACGACGCCAATGAGGTGGCTTCCAGGCTTGCGGGACAGCGATCTGCATCGAGGACGGCATGGCTTCGCTTCTTTCCAGGCTGTCACCCTGGCCCGGGCGAGGTGATTCGCCCGCCTCGGGGACCCGCCTTTTTCTCCTCTAGAGCTAGGAGATCTTTACAGGGGCTCCCCTCCTCCTCGCTCCTCGGGAGGCACTCTAGTCTTCTTCCCACTTAGGCTTTCTGAATGAGCTAGGGCTTCTCCTTCTGTTTTCACCAACAGAAGGCTGGAGTCTTGTTCCCTCAGGGTATGGCCTCTTCCCTCTCCCCGGGGAAGAGGAGCTTGGTACTCACCCAGGAAGTAATGAATGGTGAAGATTGACAAGGGAAGATATGAAAATTACGTACCTACCGTAATTCTTGATCTTTTCTTGTATCTTCACCATTCATTACTTACACCCTCCCTCCATCCCCTCAGTGGCCTCTTCCTGTGGCTTCTCTACCTACCGTCTCCTTCCTCTCTCTGCAAAATACATAAAATAAAAATAAATAAATAAATGATAGGAAGAATTGCTCAATTTTCAAAAAAAAAAATCTATATCTTTGGGGTTCTTATTTCTCCAGAAAAATTATTTACTCTAAGATTCTTGGGCCTCTATCTGGATTTGCATTGGCGATCAAACTGCACAACTATCTCTTGTCATCCTCAAGTAGATACCTCTGGGGTTTTAGCCTGGCTCAGGCTATTCAGTTTTGATCCTGCAATCCTGCGGCTCCAGCTGTTACGCCCTAGAATCAAAAACCCCTCCCCCTTCCCTAATTCTTGCCTTGCAGAGCGGAGGAACGGGCACGTCTGTTTTTTTTTTTCTACAAAAAAACAAAACAAAAGAAAAAAGCTGAGGAAACTCTCTTCGACTGCTATAGGCATTCTTGGTATTGAGGTCATGCTCCTAGCCTGCAAGTGATTATCTGTAAAAAAAAAAAAAAAAAAAACAAACAAGAAGTAAGATGAGAGGGCAGACAACCCTTCTCGTAAGATTTTGATGATTGGTTTTTCCTTTCAAGTGTCCTCTTGGACAGTTTTACAGACAAGCAGTGCTGACCATAACCAATCCCAGCCAGCCTAAGCCTCTGGCCTGCCTTGGCGAGACCGACTGAGTCCCACTTCTATACTTATAAACGCCTGAAAGGCTTACATTTTCCATTTCTAAACCCCTGAGCAGTGCTCCATGTTGCCTGGGTTTATTCTTCCTCCTCGGTGTCTCCAGTTAAAGGCCTCGTGCCAGGAGCCCGGGCGGGTATCATAAACAATGGCATGTTGAAGATGAGGACTATGCCCTCCTGAGTCTGTCTAGCGGGTTTGGTGAACCTTCTTCAGCTCTATCTCCGGGATTCTTGCTCCCTGTTAGTCGAGCCTTCAACCATAAGCTAACTATGCTCATGCATTCTGGTCCCTTCAACATCCCATCTCTCTCTTCTCTTCTTCTTCTACTCATTTCCTTCTCTCTCTCCTCCTAGAGTCGCCCAGGTAAGGAGGCCCTGCAGTCCCTAGGTTAGGATACTTCATCTCCTCTGTCCTTCCTCCATCGGCTATTCCTTTTTCAGTTCATTCTTCCTTGCTTTGCTATCCCTTGCTATCTTGGCTCGCTATCTCTATTCTCTGTTGCTTTTGCCTCCAGCTCACAGAACTGAGTTGGAGGAGGAGTCGGTTGCTACTAACGGCCGCCCTCGCGCATTGACGCCACTCTGGGAGGTGCCATGCTAGCCAAAGTTTTTAACAAAAAAAAAAAGTTTCAGTGATGAAAGGCCTCCGCCTACACCCCAGGAAGTAATGAATGGTGAAGATACAAGAGAAGATCAAGAATTACGGTAGGTACGTAATTTTCATTTCTATCTAGATAGAAACGCAAGGCTCTCTTAACATCCAAGGAATGAAGAAATCGTTCCCCCTCATTTTGGAAGTCCGCAAAGTAAGAGGGAAGGACCAAAGGTTGGTTTAGATGGAATTCCGACACAACCTTGGGAAGAAATTTAGGATTAGTGCGAAGAACTACTTTGTCCTTCTGGAACACAGTATACGGAGGGTCCGTAACCAGGGCATGTATCTCAGAGACCCTGCCGGCTGAGGTAATGGCCACTAAGAAGGCCGTCTTCCAGGTAAGAAATTTTAGCTCACAGGTAGCCAGAGGTTCGAAAGGTTTCCGAGTGAGCATGTCTAGCACAAGGTTAATGTCCCAGGCTGCAACGGACGTCTTATAGGGGTCTGGTATGCAGAATTCTTTAAGAAATCTCTTAACCATAGGTAACTGAGCCAGAGAAAAAGAAACCAGCTCATGATACGCTGAAATGGTACTAAGGTGAATTTTGACTGTAGAGTACTGAAGACCTGAATTTGAGCGGTCCAAAAGGTACTCCAAAACCTTGTCTGGTGGACAGGAAAAGGGATTCCAAGAGGACTTTGCACACCAGAGAGAAAAACGCTTCCACTTAGATGTGTAAGTTTTCTGAGTAGCTGGCTTCCGAGCAGCCAGAAGAATATCTGAAACTCTTCGAGAGACATTGAACCGGTTCACTTCCACCTCTTCAGGAGCCAAGCGTGAAGGTGAAGTGATCTCAGGTTGGGATGGACCACCGGACCCTGAGTCAACAGGTTCATCTGCAGGGGGAGTGGTCTCGGAGGGGCTGCCAACATATTGTTGAGTAGTGGAAACCATAGTTGCCGAGGCCAAGAGGGAGCAATGAGAATCATCTTGGTCCCCTGGGACTCGAATTTGAGAAGTCTTCTCTGAATTAGAGGAAGAGGCGGAAATGCGTAAAGAAAGCGTTTGTCTACCGCAGCCTGAACGCATCCTGACAGAAAATGCCAGGCCCTGATTTCTGGAGCAGAAGAGAGGTAGTTTTGCGTTGAGTGGGATGCAAAAGGTCCAGGTCTGAGTTCCCACTCTTGAATAGTGATTGAACTATGGTTGAGAGAGACCACCTGAGGATCTGCCTCTGTTCTGCTGAGACGGTCCGCCAAGTCGTTTTGTACACCTGGCAGGTAGACCGCCTGAATTAGAGCTTTGTGTTCCAAGCACCATTCCACACCCTCATCGCTCCCTGCATAAGGGTAAGAGTGAGCACCACCCTGCTTGTTGATGTAATACATCACAGCTTTGCTGTCCGTTTGAAGGAGAATGTTCTTGTGACAGAGGATGTCCTTCAAAGCCGGACTGATAAAGGACGGCTCATCTCTAGGACATTTATGTGAAGCTGGGCCTCGAGTTGAGTCCATACACCTTGAGTGTGGAGAGAGCGACAATGAGCTCCCCATCCCTGCTAGCTATGCGCCTGTGGTGATGGAGATTTGATGATCCAGAGGAGCAAAGGAAATCCTTCCAGGAGATTGCTCTCTTAAGACCACCAGGTGAGAGATCTGTAAGGGTTCTGTCACCTTGATGGATAAGACTGAGGTGAGTGGTTGGGGACCACTGAGCACTGAGCATCCATTGGGTGGTTCTCATGTAGCTGAGCTAGGGGTACAGTGAACACTGAGGATGCCATGAGGCTCAAATATACGCTGTACTGAGAGCTGTAACTGATCTGTTCTCCCAATGTAATGGGCCATCTGAAGGATATCGAGCCTCTGTCCTCTGGAAGGAAAGCCTTTGCTAGAGGTGTCCAGTAGAGTCCCTATGAAAAGGAGCCTCTGGGAGGCTGCAACTGTGACTTTAGATTCAGCAGAACTCCCATGGACGTAAGAAGGCGAGTGGCTGAACGGCTTCCAGGGTCCCCTGTCTGGAAGGGCTTGCTAGAGCCAGTCGTCCAGGTAGGAAACACTGGATTCCGAGCTTCCTGAGATGCGCTATGCAGAACTGCACAACACTTTGTAAAGACTCGCTGCCGAGGATAGCCCAAAGGGCAGGACTCTGAACTGATAGTGTTGACCCAGAGCCACAAACCTCAGGAATTTGTGATGCCTCGGTGAATAGGAATGTGCTGGTAAGCGTCCTGCATGTCCAGGGAGGCTAGCCAGTCGTGTTGATGAAGCAAAGGTAACAGGGTTCCTAGAGAAATCATTTTGAATTTCTCCCTGGGGAGAAATTTGTTTAGCTTTCTGAGGTCTAGAATGGGGCGCACACCCCCAGACTTCTTTGGAACCAGAAAGTAGTGGGAGTAGAACCCTGTGTTTCGCTGATGCAGAGGCACCAGTTCTACTGCCCTGTTGTTCAGAAGACCCTGGATCTCGGCGGTGAGAAAGTCTGACTGAAGGATTGACAGCCTGGGTTGTCGTTTGGGAGGACGATTCGGAGGGGTCTCCAGAAAATTGAGAGAATACCCCTCGCGAATTATCCGAAGGACCCATTTGTCTGAGGTTATGGACTTCCACTGGTTGTAGAAGTGCATCAAACGACCTCCCACCGGAGAGGAAAAGTCCACCTCGGGCAGTGGAGATGGAACTTGGGCCGGCAACTCATAAGGTAGCACTGGGCGCTTTGGGCCCTTGCGCTTTCTGTTGCGTCTTCTTTTGAGGTTGGGCAGGTTGGCTCTTATGGAAACTTCCTCTGCTCCTGCCTCGAAAGGACTGACTATTATGAAACTGACGTTTACTGACATGCCCTCGAGAGGGGGTAGGAGGGGGTCGAGCCAGCTTAATGGCCGACCTAGTCTTCTGAGTAGCCTCTAGAGCTTGCTCTACCTGAGGACCAAAAAGATATGAGCCATCAAAGGGCAACGCCATCACCTGCTGCTGTGCATCATTCGTGAAGCCCGAAGTACGCAGCCAGGAGTGACGGCGAGTACAAATACCAGCGGCTGCTGAACGAGAAGTAGTGTCAAAAGCATCCATGGCTGCTTTGACCTGTTGGTTATTAGATTCAATACCTCTGGTAATGGTCAGAAGAAGCTCTGGCTTAGAGTCCGAGTCCGGAAGAGTTTCAACCATTTGTTTGATAGAGTGCCACAGGATATACTCATACTGAGAAAAATAGCCCTGGTAACTGGCAATACGCATACTTAGAGTGGATGCAGCAAAGACTCTCTTACCTAATGTATCAATCTTACGAGACTCTTTGTTAATAGGTCGAGCTGTAGTAGTTTGAGGAAGAACGACCTTGTCATTCTATGCCAGGACTACAATAGGATCCGAAAAGGCTTGGGATGCCAGGAAAGGACGATCCTTGGGAGCTGAGTATTTCCTATCAATGGATTTAGCCACGAAGGGGTAAGAGCAGGATTAATCCATACCATTTGAGACAGCGTCTCGAAGGAAGGTTGAATCGGAGGAGTCAAATCCGTAGGGATCTCCAAAGCATGAAGATACTGGAGTCTTAACCACTTCCCAGGATCGATGTCTGTAGTCTGGAGAGAAAGAGTGGAGCTCAGGTTCTTCAACAGAGACTTAAAGGACAGGTCCTCGACCACAGGCTCTGTAGCAGTGAAAGATCCTGCTTGGTCCACTTCATCACCCAACCGAAGGTCTGGGTCAGGCTCAACGTCATCTCCTGATAGTCCAGGGAGGACTGTTTGGACAGGAAAGGAGGAAATACAGGAGAGGAAGGAAGAATTGAGAGGAAAGAGGAGTCCTCGAGAGCCCGCGCCGAGGAGGCAAACGGGACCGAAACGGCGCAAGAACAGCGACGCCATGAAGCTACCCGCCGCTGGACGGCACCCCAGGAAGGCACATGGCACCGAAAAAGCCCCGCTGACGCCGCGGATAGTGCCGAAGGCACACGGCGTCAAGACGGCGCCGAGAAGCGCTGGCGATGCTGGACGGCGCAGAGAAGGCACACGCACCACAGAAGGCACCGAGAAGCCCGCGATACCGCGGACAGCGCCGACAAGCCTGCGCGACGCTGAAAATGGCGCCAACAAGCCCCTGACGCCGCCAGATGGCCTGGGTGTAGGACGGCACCGTGGACGGCGCCAAAGCATCCCAGGACCCTGAAAAACATGGTTAGAAGGAAAACAGCAGGAGATAAGGGCATCGGTGGGCCCCTGAGCCGCAGCCATGTGAGGGGGGAACAACAAAGCGCGGAGTCGTCAGCACCGAAGAAGGTGCCCCGCGACCAGGAAAGTCCAACCGCCCTACCTGGTCGCCCGACAAGCCCGCGGGCAACCGAGCCAGGTAGCAGAACCAACCTCCGAGCCCATTGCTCCATAAGAGCGGCCCACTGATGAAACTGCTCATCTGAAGACCTACCTATAGGCGGGGTAGGACTCCGATGCCGAAGACGCCGGCTTCCGGAAGCAGAAGTTGGCGACTCCGAAGGAGGAGACCGGCAACTAGCCACGATAACAGAGCGTGGACGCGCAGACATATCAGAGGGCGACCTCGAGTGATACCTTCTCTTTTTAGACCTGTGGGCCGAAGAAGAGCTCGAGGCTGAACGGTGCCGAGAATGCGATAGTTTGTTTTTATGCCTCCTGGGACCGCCCATCCCCCAGGCAATGGACTGACTATTGTCGGACCTTCTGGAGAAGGAGGCGGACCGACCCAGCCCGACTGACTGAACAGTTTACACGAAGTCTCCTCACCGCCACCTGACTTGCTTCCGTGGCCGACCTCAAGTAGGCTGAGACTTTATTGTATATTAAAATAGAATAAACTAAAGCGATACTATATCGAGATAATACAACAAAAAATAAACTGAAAACTGTGCTGCTAGTCTGAAGTTTGACTCCGACAGGCGAGCCGACGCCGCTACTGAAGCGCACTCGACGGCAAGAAAAAAGGAACTGAGGCGGTTGGAGGGTCGACGAGATAGTCATTGCCACGCCGAGCTAGTGCTCACGGCGCCTGCCTCGCGGTGCCATCTCTGTGTCAACCTCCAGCAAAGTTTGCTCCCGATGGGTCCTAGTGCCTCCGGGCGCAGATCCCAATAGTGTGAATGAGTGGTGGAGACTTATGTCCAGGAAGATCAACACCTGGTTAAGGTGAAACTCCGACACCACCTTCGGAAGAAATTTCGGGTGGGGTGCAGGACAACCTTGTCCCTGTGGAAGACCAGATAAGGAGACTCGATGGAAAGCACCTGGAGCTCTCCCATCCTTCTGGCTGACGTAACAGCCACCAAGAAGGCGGTCTTCCACGACAGGTGGGAGATATCGCACCTGTGCACCGGTTCGACTGGCTTGCCCATGAGCTTAGCCAATACCAGCAGTAGATCCCACAGAGGTGGAGGTTCTCGCACCAGAGGGGATATGTGATCAAGGCCTTGGAAAAGCGCCCAACCACCTTTTCCTGTGCTACTGGATCGCTTTCCGGCCCGCGCCCGGTAAGCAGAGATGGCTGCCAGGTGCACCTTAAGGGTCGTCAACCGAAGCCCTAGCTGAGAAAGGGACCATAGGTAGTTCAGAATGCTGGCCAAGGAGAAGGAGGAAGGGTCCAACCCCTTATCCTGACACCAAATGGAGAATCTCTTCCATTTGAAGGCATAGCATTTTCTGGTTGACTCCTTACGGGATGCCTCAACAATGTTGAGGACCTCGCCGGAAAGACCCAAGGCCTGGAACTCAAGCCGCTCTGGAACCAGGCCATCAGGTGCAGGGACTGATGGTCCAGGTGGAGTACCTGGTTGACTGAGATCAGGTCCGGGCGGGCTGGAAGCTGCCTCGGGAGCCTGGAGCTGAGGCTGAGGAGATCTGGATACCAGAACTGGCGGGGCCAGTCTGGGGCTACCAGAATCACCTGCGCCTTGTCTCCCTCGCCTTGAGAAGCACCTTGTGGATCAAGGGAAATGGGGGAAAGGCATAAAAGAGGCCCGGGGTCCACGGCCTCAAGAAGGCATCCCCCTGCAGTGAGCCCTACTGAGGGGGATGGGCATGAAACAGCCTCAGCTTCGCATTCTCCCTGGAGGCAAACAGGTCCACCTGAGGTGTGCTCCAGTGGGAGAACAGATCGTGTACTACCTCCAGCAGGAGAGACCACTCGTGAGATGGAGCACCTATCCGGCTGAGGGCATCGGCCAGAGTGTTGCAGGCTCCTGCCACGTGGATGGCTAGGAGATCCGCCTCCAGTCTGCTCACGAGAGACCAAGAGCGGAGAGCCTCCTTGCATATAGGCAAGGAGTACATCCTGCCATGACAGTTTAGGTAGTACATGGCTGTGGTGTTGTCCATCTGGACCTGGACCACTTGACCCCGTACAAACGGAGCGAAGGTGGTGAGGGCTAGTTGGACCACCAAGCTTCAGCAGGTTGATGTGGCATCAAGACTCCTGAGGTGACCAGAGGCTGCGCGCTTGAGCTCCCAGATGGGCACCCCAATCCATCAGAGAGGAGTCGGTCATTAGAGTGACCGCCGGCTCTGGGTGGACAAACGGGATACCCTCCTGCAGATGAGCCGAACGATCCACCACTGGAGAGCTCCACATCTCCTGGGTCACTATCACTGGCTGGGTCCAGAGGACTGGAGCGCCAGGACTACTGGCGGGCCAGCCTCCATTGCAGGGGACGCATATGCCAGCGGGCCCAATGGACCACATTGGTGCAGGCCGCCATGAGGCCCAGGAGGTGCAGGAAGTCTCGGGTAGGGCGCACCTTGGCCCTATCCACCGGGAGCCGTGCTCCGGCTTGAAGGGAGTCAAGCTCTGCCCCGATGAACTGAATCACCTGCGTTGGCACGAGTTTCGATTTGGCCTTGTTGATGAGGAGGCCAATCTGAGAGCAGACCTGGAAGGCCAGATCCCTGGACCACTCCACCTCCAGCCTGGAGGGAGCTGCAATCAGCCAGTCATCCAGGTAAGGGTACACCTCGACCCTTCGGCGCTGCAGGAATGCTGTTACCACTGCCATGCATTTGGTGAAGACCCTGGAAGCTGGAGAGAGGCCGAAGGGCATGGCCTGGAACTCATAAAGGGATCCCTCTGCCCCGAAGTGGAGGAATCGCTGGTGAGATGGACAGATTGGGACGTGAAAGAACACGCCCTGGAGGTCAAAGATGGAATGATCTGAGCCAGACTGACCATCCTGAAGGTACGAGACCTTAGGAACTTGTTCAGGTCATGTAGGTCTTGAATGGGGTGCCAGCCCGCCTGCCCATTTTGGAACCAGGAAATACCTGGACACAAACCTTGGGTCTGGTGGAGGATCCGCACCTCCCGGAGCACCTCCTTCTGGAGGAGCAGGGCAATGTCAGCTGTAAATGAGCCGACAGAGGATGCAGACCCGTGGCTCCTCCCATGGGGGCGACGGCTCGATAGGGTGGGGAGTGCTCGATTCCAGAGGCAGACCTTTCCTACCACTTCCAGCACCCAGCGGTCCATGGTGATATCAGACTAGGTGGAAAGGAAGTGTTGAGCCGCCTCTCTCCACGGGGAACTTGGGAAGGAGGACGAGGTTGGGGCGGCACCCCTCAACCCGGCCACTGGGCAGGCTTGGAGGAAGGACCGGCTGAGGGGCCTCCTGGACCTTTCCCTCCCGGCTTCCTGCTGGAGAAAGCTGCAGGCCTGGCTTTGGGGTGTCAAGTGCAAGCCTGCTGGCCCTGATGCTGGTATTGCTGGGCCGGACATACCGCAGGGGCTGAAGGCCGGAAGGGCTTACACTGCTGCTGGTGGCCTTTGTCCTTCTGGGCAGACGTGACCGAGTCCAAGGTGGCACTGGACTTCTCGATCCTTTGCAGATGACCCTTCACCCCAGGACCGAACAAGTCGGTACCCAATAAGGGAACGTCTGCCAGCTTGTGCTGGGTATCCACTGTAAAAGTGGAGATCCGCAGCCAAGCTCTGCGACGCATGGCCACTGTGGCCGTTGCTGACCGGGCACGCGAGTCAGCTATGTCCAAGGAAGTCTGGAGTTGCTGTTTGGCCACCGCCCTTTCCTGATCCCGCACCTGCTTGACCGTTGTCTGGAGGTCAGCCGGGAGATGAGGAATCACCTCATCCAGGGAGCCCAAAAGGGCGTGCCGAAAGTGTGCCACCAGAGCGACCGAGCTGGCCTGACGAAGGCCTAGGGAGGAAGCAGAATAGACTTTCCACCCGGAGTAGTCCAGTTTCTTGGACTCCTTATCGGGTGGCTTGTCCACATCCTGAGTGTTTCCGGAGCACCGGAAAACGCTGTCAGTCACTAGCCCTCCGCGGAAGGGTGCTCCGAGAAACCGGAGAATGAACCGGTGGGAACAGCAAACCTTCGAGCCATCCTGGCCGAAGGTGCTGGACAAGAAGCTGGCCATTGCCATAGCTCCAGGACCGGGCCATCAATGGCTTCGGCCACCGGGAAGGTCTCCGTGGGGGAATCCCCTCGGTCCAGTATCTCTGTGAGGTGATACTTGGCCTGTTTTGAAACGGGTTTGAGCTTCATCCCAATGGACTCGAAGCATTCCAAGGAACAAGGATGGGCTCTCGTCCACCGACTGATCCCCAGTGGACTCCACGTCAAGCAGCCTGGAGAACAAGGAGTCATTATCGTCAGACTCCGAGGAGTCTGCGAACAGCGGCCGAAGCACTCAGCCACCCTCCACCTGCCGAGGTCGATCGGGAGTGAGGGTTACCGACAACCAATGGGGCAAGCCCTGACCCGACCGAGAATCCTTGGTCGGGGCCCCAAATTTAGGTTGTGGAGGTGGGGGTTCCACCACAATGAGTGACGCAGCCGGTTACAGCCGGAAAACCGGTGCCAGCTTCGGCCCCTCGATTACAACAAGGGGTTGTTTCGGCCACCTTGGTGACAGCCACTTAATGGCTGGGGAAGGCGATGGAGTCGGCTTATTCCCAGTCAAAAGGAGCTGCTGCCACATCAGATCCTCACAGCACTGACACAATTTGTGCCGGAGCCTATTCTCCGAAGAGGACGAAGACGAGGATGAGCAGCGGCGCCACCGCTTTCCATGGTGCTGAGACGGACACTGCTGGCATCGGCAGGATCGGCTGGACCTGGAAGAGGTCCGAGAACGAGACCTTCAGTGTTTCCGAGGGTGGGTCTGAGAGGGGGCAGGGGAAACCCACTCCTCCCTCGGTTCAGGGACCTTAACCGGCGACTCTGGCACAGGAGGCACAGGCAAGTCCTCTGTTTCCACCGGGGGAACCGGTGAAGAAGGATTGTTGGCTTCTCCAGTCGACAGCTGTCCGGCGGGTCGAGAAAAATCTCGACTGCGTCAATGGGTGTCTCGGCCAGCTGACCTAACAGGGTCATCGTGAAGCCAACGGCCTTAGCTGCAATGTCGACCGAAGAAGAGTGTCGACTATCCGGGGAAGGGGACCTCTCCCACTATCACAAACGTCAACGGTGGGACATACCCTTAGAGTCCTTCTTTTCGGACCGAGAGGAATGTCCCGAAGGCCCTTCTCCCATGGTGGAGAGGGATTAACAATGCTCCTTGAATGAAGCCATGTAGGAGGAGCCCAAAGAGAGCGGAATAAATGCCACAACCGAAGAAGATGATGATATGGCCTGGGCTGCTTTCCTCCTCGAGGGCGATCAGTTGTTCGAGCTGTTCAGCCGAGCCTGCCACTGCGGACACCGCCCAACGGGCCGCCTTCGACTTGACCGGAAGATAATGTTTCTCGGGGCACCCAAGTTGCAATCTGGCAGCACGATCCTCTAAGACTGTGGCTGAAAAGGACTTGTGTAAGTCACAAGCCTGCGAATCGTGCTCAAACCCAAGGCAGTACACACACGTGGAGTGTGGATCGGTCCAGGATATCTTCTGCCCACAGGGACACCAACGAAATCCGGGAGTCGATTTACCCATCGCAGCCGAGAGGGAAGAAAAAGATTGAAGTCTTGTAAATTTTAAGATTAGATTCGGGTAAACTGAAGAGTTTGGATTCAGGCCTAAAACACAGAGCTCAAAGGAGGAAACCTGAGCTTCCAAGCAGTTAGGAAGATCTGGCATCATGGGGGCAGAGTCGAGTTTTACCACCCGGTGGGTGGGAGGAGCCGCTTGAGACCTTCCGCAAGATTTAAAGTGGAGGAACCTGCCAGTAAGTGTGGATTGAATAACATATCCATGTCCCTAGAAACACTGTTTTCCATGTGACATACTTCAGGGTGCTGAAAACATAGGCTCAAAGTGGGGAGCCATGAGCTGAGCAACGCAAATATTAAGGTCCCAAGCTGGCATTGGTTCTCTTACTGGTGGATACATATGTGTTAGGCCTTGAAAAACTTTTTTTAAAACGGTTTGATGTTCAGGAAACAGGCTTACCTGCCGACGATAGGCCGAGACTGAAGCTAAATGAACCTTTAGTAAAAGGCTGCAAACCTAAGGAATGTGAGTAGACTAGGTAGTCCAGTATCCCTGGCACTCCTGCCTGGGTTGGCACCATACTCCTGTTAGCACCATATAGAAAACCTCTTCCATTTTGCAGCATAGGTTTTCTTAGTAGAGGATTTCCTGTATCCTCTTAAAACATCTACAACTGACTCAGAAAGATGTAAACCAGCATATTCCAGGTCCTCAAGAGCCAAGCTTTGAGCCTGAGTGACCTGAGGTTCAGATACAGGAGCATCCCGATTGGACGTCAAAATATTGTGCCTCCTGGGAAGGTGTATTGGTTTCTCCACTGACATGGACAGCAACAGGAGTGCCATTGTTGCCTGGCCCAGTCTGGGGCTATCAGGATCATTGCTGCTGGCTGAGACCCGAGTTTCAACAGCACCCTGTATACCAGGGAAATGCACACAGGAATTTACCTGACCAATCCAGGACAAGGGCATCTACAGGAATCATGCCCACTACTGGAGGTCTGCAACAGAACTGAGGTAAGTGATGACTCTGATGAGAGGCAAAGAGATCTATTACTTGGGTCCCCACCTCCTGAATAAAGTCTGTACCACTTGCCTGTTCAAGGACCATTGTGATGGTTCTGGCTGATTCAAGCTCAGGGCATCTGCCAGAACATGTCTTGCCTGGCAGATGAATGGCCTGTAGTGAGGAGCCCAGAGTAAGACAGAATCCAAATTCTCATAGCCTCTGTGCACAGGAGATGTGACCTTGTTCTAACTTGCTTGTTTATGTAGTACATGATGGTAGTGTTGTCTGCCCTGACTTGCATTACCTGTCCCTGAATCAGTGGCTTGAAAACTTGCATTGTCAGAAACACTGCCCTGAGCTCCAACAAGTTTATGTGTAAAAGAGTCTCTGCACTTGACCAAGTACCCACGGTAGTGTGCTCTGCTAGATGAGCCCCCCCAGCCCAGGAGGAATGCATCTGTTGTGAGAATCAATGAAGGAAGCTCTTTTTGGAAAGGGACCCCTTTTTTGAGGTTGGCTACCTTCTTCCACCACTGAAGAGCTTGGATAAATGTTTTTATTACAGGAACAAGCTTTGACAGGAGTCCTTCCGTTGGCACCAATGAGCCCTTAAGTGAAATTAGATGTCCCTCATCTGAAACCTGGATCCCAACACTGTGCCTGCTGCAGCTGCCATATGTCCCTGGACTTGAAGCAAATGCCTTGCCAGCCTTGGGACATTGAGCTTGAAGGAGGCTGCCAACTGCAGGATGCTTTTTACCCTGTATCTGGGTAGAAATGTTCTGCCCACTTTGGCATTCAATTCTGCTTCTATGAACTGCAGAAACTGAGAAGGAATTAGAACTGATTTCTCCAGGTTTATGAGAAACCCCAGAGACTCCAGAAATTGCTGAGTGAGTTGAAGATGTTCCGTTAACTGTTGTGGTGAGTCTCTCACCACCAACCAGTCATCTAGATAAGGGAATCCTGAGACACTTTGCCTTCGCAAGTGTGCCACTACCACAGCCAGACACTTTGTGAACACTCGGTGCTGAAGTGAGACCGAATGGAAGAGAGCTGAGAAAGTAAAGTTAACGCAAGAACTTACCGTAACAGTAGATCTTGAGAACAGCTCTTGCAGCAGGTAACACCATTAGGACTGAAGCCGCAGGCGCCAGGACCCACGGAATTCTTCTAGCTAGCTATCTTCAGCGGGACCACCCCGACGCGGTCTCGCCTCAGACGCCAGGCGAGTATCAGGGGGAGGTCCCGCCCAGATTCCCCAGTTCTCCCGCTCGAAACTTCCGGCCGAGGACTACATCAGAATGGGAGACCGAGGATCCACCATCAGAAGACAAAAGGGCATAAACCCCTGGCAAAGGCTCGGAAAGCCATCCCTCCTCCAAGGGGGAAGGTGGGCGGGAAGGTACCTGCTGCAAGAGCTGTTCTCGAAGATCTACTGTTACGGTAAGTTCTTACGTAACTGTACTATCTTACTTCGAGATACAGCTCTTGCAGCAGGTAACACCACTAGGACTGATTTCCAAGCAGTAATGCTTGTAAGCATCCTGGGAGGAGGAAACTAGGAAAATCCATACCAAGTCCTGACTCTAGGACAGGAGACTCTGTAGCATGGCCAGGCCAAAACCGTCTCTTTGCCGTGAAGCAATGTCCAGGCTATAATGCCTGATAAAAGTATGCACAGATCTCCAAGTGGCTGCAGCACAAATGGCAGAAGAGGAGACGTTACGAAGTGCTGGAAAGGAGGTAGCCACCCCCCTAGTGGAATGGCCCCGAACTGTACCCGGGAGAGGTTTCTGCTTTGTATCATAGCAGTATGATATACACTGGACAAGCCAGCGAGAAAGGGACTGCTTCGATACTGGTTGGCCCATCATCCTCTCAGCGAAGGAAACGAAGAGTTGCTCCGACTTGCGAAGCTGTTTAGTCCTGTTCAGGTAATACCTTAGACAGCGGTGAACATCCAGGGTGTGGGCAGCACTTCTCCTCTATTAGAATATTTAGGAAATATACAGGCAGGTCAATGTCCTGATTGAGAGTGAGTGCAGAGACCACCTTAGGCAAGAACTTAGGATTCGTCCCTCAGGGACACACTGTCCTGGTGGAAAATCAAATGAGGTTCCTCACACATGAGAGCGTGAAGCTCTGAAATTTCTCCTTGCTGACGAATAGCAACTAAAAAATAACGCTTCCATGACAGAAATGCAGCTCGCAATCCGCGGCAGGTTCAAAAGGGGGAAGCGTGAGTTGTTCCAGGACAAAGAGTAAATCCCATGGAGGAACAGGGTCCTTAATGGGTGGCCTCAGGTGTAACACCCCTCTCAGAAAGTCTCTCGAGGCGTCAAGTTGCGCCACTGTGCGCTGTCCCACCGGGAAGTGGTAAGCAGAAATAGCGCAGAGGTGCACTTTAATAGAGGAGTAGGCGAGACCCGAATGGAAAAGGGAGAGCAGGTATTCTAACACCGCTTTCACTGGGCAACCTAAAGGGGAAAGGCCACGTGCTTGCGACTACAAGCAAAAACGGTGCCATTTCATGGTGTACGTCGCAAGCGTTGCCGGCTTTCTGGCCGCGGAAAGAACTTCCGCCACCTCTTGCGAGACCCTGTGTCGCAAAATGGCTATGTCTCTAGGAGCCATGCATGCAGGTTCAGTGAACGTAAGTCCGGGTGGACCAGTGAACCTTCCTCCTGAGACAAGAGATGGGAGCTGAAGGGCAACGGGACCGGAGGTTCCCGGGACAGCTGCTAGCAGGGGAACCAGATCTGCCTGGGCCAGAAAGGCCACCAGGATCAATGTTGCGTGCCCCGCGCAGTTTGAGAAGAACTTTCTGGATCAATGGAAGGAGGAAGGAGAGGAATCTGTTCGCCCAGGAGAGGGACAACGTCCTCACCAGAAAACACCAGGCCCTGGATCTAGCGAGCAGAAATTGGGCAGTTTTGTGTTGGATGGGGAAGCTGAATAAGTCCAGTTCTGGAGTGCCCCATCAAGAAACAGATCCTCTGCAACCCCTTGAAGAAGTTCCCACTGTGGACCCTGGCCTGGGAACGACTCAGGCCGATCTCATGATTGTGTTGTCCACTCCGGGAGCGTGAACTGCAATCAGGTTCGCGCAGTTTGATTATCCAATCCCACACTCTCCTCGCTTCCTGCAAAGGTAAGAGTGTGCTCCTTGTTTGTTGAGGTAATACATCACCGCCGTGTTGTCTGTTTGGATCTATAAGAGTAAGCGTGATCTCTGACTGGAAGGCCTGCAGGGCATAAGGACCGCCTCATCTCCAAAATGTTGATGTGGAGATGAGCTCTTGAGGGGTCCACGCTCCTGGGACCTCACCCTGCTCAGGTGTGCTCCCACCAGAGCCCTGAGGCATCTGTGGAAAGGATCACCTCCGGGACGGCGCTGAGAAAGGGACACCACGAGAGAGCATTCCTGGTCTAGCCACCACTGCCAGTCTTGAATCACGGCATCTGTAATTCTGACCGGATGCTGCATGTGGTCTTGCCTTTGGTCCCACTGCACCTTGAGCATCCACTGAGTTACCCACATGTGGAGCCTTGTCAAAGGGACAGTCGGAATGGCCGCGGCCATGTGTCCGAGCAGACGAAGGACCAGCCTGGCAGGGACAGTCTTCACGAGAGATCCCTGATGAGGGATCTGATGCGTTCCACTCTGTCGCTCTGAAGAAATGCTCTCCTGAACAGTGTCCAGAACTGCGCCTATGAACTGCAGCTTCATGCACGGTACAAGGAGAGACTTTCAGAATTGATTATGATGCCCAGAGACCCAAACAGAGCCTGGGTGCTCTGGATAGCCATCACCAACGCCTCTGGAGGCAGCCATGAGAAGCCAATCATCCAAGCACGGGAACACATAGTGGCCCTGTTTCTTAGAGACGCTGCCACGACTGTCATGCATTTGGTAAAGACCCTGGGGGCCGATGACAGTCCGAACAGAAGAGCTCGGAACTGAAAGTGGTGGCCAAGGAACTCGAAGCGCAGGAACCTCCTGTGCGCTTGAGCTACGGGGATATGCAGGTATGCGTCCTGCATGTCCAGGGAAGCTAAGAAGGTGTCCTTCTTTAGCATGGGAATAAGACCCTGAAGAGTCACCATGCGAAATCGTTTGTAGGCGACCGACATATTGAGGTCGCTGAGGTCCAGGATTGGATGGAGGTCCTCTGTTTTCTTCGGAACCAGAAAGAAGTGGGAATAGTATCTGCACCCTCTCTGGTTCTCTGGGACATACTCTACCGCTCCCTTTTGCAGGAGCGCAAGTATTACTTGCCTGATAAGCAATTTGTGCTGATCCGAGTAATGGGAGAGCAGAGGAGGCCTCGAGGGTGGTTCGTCTGCGAATTCTATAAAGTGGCCTTTTTCGACCAACTGAAGAACCCACCTGTCGGTGGTTATGGACTGCCATCCTGGCAGGTAATTTGCAATACGACCCCTGACCATGATGTTCCATTGATCCTGAGGGGCAGGGGCCGGGAAGGAGTCAGGCTGTGGTGGCGGAGGAGGGGCCCGCGGGCTGAGCCGGCTTAGCTGGGCACTGACTTCGGTCCACGGGCTGTCTTCCCTTGGCTCTGCGGGAACCGGAGCCCCTCTGTTGTGGACCAGTGCGGGACTGTTGTCTCTGTGTCCGTCCACGAAAACGGCTTTGGTTCCTACGAAAGGAACTAAACCTCGGTCAGTACATTGCCTGGACCGACCTCACTGCCTTCCCGGCCTCTTGGAGCTTGGTGAGAACCTTCTCAGAGGGTTCGCCAAAGAGAACTTCTCCTTCGAAAGAGGCGTCCATGATGTTCTTCTGGACGTCCGGGGTAAATCCGGAGACACGGAGCCATGAGTGTCTCCGGAGGCATACGCCTGAAGCTGCAGCTCTGGCCGAGGAGTCCGCGGAATCATATGCGGCTCGCAGCACCTGGGTTCCCACATCCGAACCCGTACGGAGGAGCTGCAACATCTCCTCCTTCTGCTCACCTTCTGGCAATTTCTCCGCCAGATCCAATCCCTGTTCCCACAAGGCATTTTGGAACTGCATCATGTGGGTCAAGTAGTTCAGGGATCTGATGGTGCAAGTAGCGGAAGCATACGTGCGCCTGCCCATAGCGTCCAGCTGTTTGGACTCTGGGTCCAGTGGCAGGGTGCTCAAATGTTGCGGTCTCTGGGACCGGTCATGAGAGGCTGTTATGACCAGAGAGTCGGCCAGAGGATGTTGAGCCAAGTACTGGTCCTCCTTAGGAGCCTTGTACAGGCGGTCAGCTTTCTTCGGCATCGCCAGGAGCGAGTGTGGATTCTTCCACGCTGCCTTGATGACGTCCACAAAAGTGTCCACCAAGGGTGGTACCACTGCAGGCTTAGGATCCTTCTGCCGAAGATACCTAGCGAGGCATAGTCTCTCGGGGTCTAATTCTTCCGCATCCCAGCCCATGTTCTCTTGGATATGTCTCATGATCTCTGAGAACGATGGGTCATCCGGAGGAGATCTAGGAAGCTCATGTGGGTCCGGAGAGGGGATGTGAAGGGGAGAGGGGGATCGGGATCCTGCTGAGAACTCCGATCCCGTATCCTCCGTCGAAGGTGAACGGCGACGTCTTCTGGGTCTCTTAGGACTGGGTGACCCTGAAGAAGATCTAGACGGAGGTTTCCTTTTATCTGGTCTCCCCCTTGGAGGGTCCGTAGGCTCCTGGGGGAGAGGTACTCGGCCTGCAGCCCCGGACGGAGAATGGGGTCCCAGGAGCTGGAGGGGTCGCAGGTGGCGGAGGAGGAGGAGGTGGTGTGGGAACCATATCCCTTTTAATGGTATCCCACCAGTAAGTAAAGAGCTCCTTAACCTCAGAAATGGAAAGGCCCGACGACGGACCGGGCGCCGGTGGCCAGTCTTCGGGTTCCGGCGTCGGCTCCTCAGGGGCCTCAGGTTGTGGGAAGGGTTCCCTGGGAGGTGCGACAGGACCGGGTTCGCCTTCCTGGTCCTGGGCTGCGCCAACCTCCTCCGTGATAGTCTCCTGACCGACATCGGTAGGAGGCGTCGGGTCCCCTTCTCTACATTCACAGATGCGGACGCCGGCCCCACTGCCGACGACACGAGGGTGAAGGCCTGACCGCGACGGGCGCTGGTGGTCGACGGCTCCTGGGACCTGTGATGAGTGGCCGCGTCGGACGGGCCGACGTCGTGTCCGACGGCTTCTTAAGAAAGGTAAGCTCCTTGGTCTTCTGCTGGGGAGGAGGAGGCAAGGAGGCAGACCTGACGTCGGGTTCAGGATGGCGGGAACTCGACTTGTGGTGATGATGACGGTCCCCAGACCTAACCAGAGCTTTGGAAGAAGATGACAAAGAGGGCCTGGAGGTCTTGGCCTGTGAGGAGGAAGAGGAGCCCGAAGGTTTCTTCACCGCAGCGGAGGGAGGCTGAGAACGGGCCCGGGAGGGCGAACGGTCGGACCGGGAGCCGGAACTACGGGAGTGAGAGGCCCTAGACAGGGACTTGGATGGAACCCTCTCCCAGTGCTTTTCAGAGTGTTTCTGGGCCTTCTCTGCTGAATCCCCCCCTTGAGGTGTCCATGGACTTAATCTTCTCCTCGAGCAGGAACGCCTGCAGGGCCTTCTGGCGACGGATCCGGGTCCGGCTGTTGAAACCCTGGCAGAAGGTGCAGGACCGGTGTCGTGGTTCTGGGCCTAGGCACCGACGCAGGCCGATCGCGGGTCCTTAAACGGGATTTGCTTCCCACAGGCGCATTCGAGGATGGCCTTCAACGGAGGTTGGAGAGGACATCAGACAGCAACTGAGTCAAGAAATGAACGCTTCCGAAGGAAGAACTTAACTGCAAGGCCGACGCTAGAAACGAGCCAAGGGTTGAGACATGCAAGTCGACGGCGGAAAGAATTGGGAATCTGGCGGACCGCCTTATGTACTACGCCTGACGCCGGAGGCGGACCGACGTCAGGGTGCCCGCTGAAGATAGCTAACTAGAAGAATTCTGGGGTCCTGACGCCGCCGGCTTCAGTCCTAATGGTGTTACCTGCTGCAAGAGCTGTATCTCAAGTAAGATCTGATAGTGACCAGATAGGAGTCTGAACCTGAGAAACTTTCTGTGAGACTCCTTATTGGGATGTGGAAATAGGCATCCTTTAGGTCCAATGATGCCAGCCAATCCCTTTCGGATTGCTGACAGAATCAGAGACAAAGTTATCATTTTGAACTTTGGTTTTGTTAGGAACTTGTTGAGGACCCTGAGATCCAAGATAGGCCACAGCTCTACATTTTTCTTTGTGAGAAAGTACCTTGAATAAAGTCCTTTCCCTTTGATGCAGAGGCACTAGTTCCACTGCCTTTAGTGAAAGAAGGTGTTTTACCTCTTTTTCCAGCCTTTTGCTTTTTAGGTGGGAAGCTGGTTTGAAAACTCTGTTTCTTTGAACAGGGGAGGACTTGAAGCTTAGAGACAGGCCAAGACTCACCATCTCCAGAACCCACTTGCCTGTGGTGATGGTTTTCCAGTTCTGGAGAAAATGAGTCAGCCTGCTCCCTACTGGTAAAGGAGAGGCAGCCTGAGCGATGAAGTCAGGAATCCTGCTTGGATTTGGGCTGAGACTAGGTACTACGCCTGGCACCTCTTCTACCCTGCCCCTGAAGTACCCCAGCTGTGGGTACTGGGGTGCCTGAGGGAGTACCATGGTCTGGTAAAAAGGGCTGGTATGAAATGGTCTGCCCCGCCTCCCCTACTGAAGGATCTAGAGGAGGTGGAGGGTCTTTCCTTTGTAGAATTACTATGGAAGGTGACCTTATACTCGTCCACCTTCTTCATGTAGGCCTCCGTATGGCTGCTAAATATGGAAATGCCCTCCATAGGAAAATCCAGAGTCTTATTCTGGGAATCCTGTGTGAGGTTTGTGGCTCTCAACCAAGCAAACCTTTTCTGTGCGATGGTATTTGCTATCCACCTTGCAGCAGTCTCATTGCTGTCTGCTGCCATCTAGAACTGGTATTTTGCAGCTTCCAGGCCAAATCTAGCAGTTTCAGCTAGGTCTGCCGAAAAAGGAGGAGATGCTTTCAGCCATGTCCAGAACAGACTGCCAGAAAGCCTTCTGGCCCTGCTGCATAGGCCTGATAATTGCTTGCCTAATGGCCAGAGAGGCTGACAGGTAACCTTTCTTGGCCATACTTTCGGGTTTTCAAGAGTCCTTCTCTGGAGGGTGAGAGGCCAGAGGGACTTCAGCCTTATCACAAGCTGCAGATTGCATCACCCCTGGTGGTCAGGGTGTGAAAACAAGAATTCAGCCCTGTTCTGTCAAGCTGAGACTTTTGTCCACCCTTTGTCTAAAGCAGGGACAGACCCAGGAGCTTAGAGGAGTTTTAAGGTATCCCTTCTGAAGAACTTATTGATGGGAAGTAAAAGCTTTTTAGTAGGAGTCAGTCCCATCATGTCCATATATTCAGCCTCCTCCTTCTCATCCTCTACAGCTTCAGTGGTAGGGATGTCTAAGGCATCAGCAGTTTTCCTAATGAAGGAAAAATGGGAAGAATAGTCTTCAGTGGTCCTGGAAGGAGAGCCAAACTCCTGTTCAGGTGAGACCTCAGGCTCTATAGGCTCACCTTCTTCTTCTTCTACTCTCTTTCTCTCCTCCTCACCACACCGCTCAGGAAAACAGAGTAGGTGGAGAGTGCAGAAGTCTGAACTGGAGACTGTGATACCACAGGCAGCAGACCCTGCAAGGTTTGCATAATCTTTATTGCTTGTGCAATCTCAGAAGGAGAAGGCACAGTGGCAGGCACCACAGAAGTCCCCTTTTCCACAAGGTGTTTGGTGTGCTTTGTCTTTTTTTTTTTTAACTGGAACCGGAGAGCTAGCCAGTTCAGAGGGTCTCTTTTACCCATATATGGGGTAGAAGTAGCAGAAATTGTGGTGTCACCCACAGACCCTGAGGGTTTCGGCCAGTCAGAGCCAGAGTGACCCTTGAATCTTTATTCAGTCTGTCCACACGTTTTCCAAAGTTTTGTCTGGAAAAGATTTATAAATAGACAATCAGATTTCAAATGGTCAAAATCCAGGCAGAAAACACAAGCAGAGTGTTTATCTGCCTTGGCAAAGACCTCACCACACTCAGAACAATTCTAAAACTGGGTTCACCAGTTCTCTTTTAGGTTTTTCTGATATTATGGAGAAAAACACAACCGCAATTACTACAAGCTTTAAAATTCAAAAAAACAATTTTCTTGGTTGCGGCGTTTCAGGGACTAATCGAGGAACCAAGCGGAACCGTGAACTAATAAAAATTTGAACCGAGATTATGGTTCAGAACCGAGTTACTGGTTCTAAAACAAGATTAAAACGCACCAAAATATAACAAATGGAGGGAAAACCCAAATTAACTAGAAATACTGGTTCCTCAGCGGTTATTCCAAACCGAGAAGAACCGAGAAAACAATACAAAACTAAAACTAAACTAACGGTTATTAAAAAAAACACTGATAAGAGGCAGCAAATGAAAATAAACAAAAATACTTATCTATTTGTGAATAATCAAGGCTTCTTTGACTAGATGTTGAAGAGGAAATCTCCAGGCGTCTGGTCTTGACAGGCGGAGAGAGAAATCTGAGGGCTAGAATGTAGGCAGTTGATAGGTGGCAGCATTTGAAAAGTGGCTCATGCTAATGATCCCATCATTTGCACAGCATTCCATCTCCAGGCAGATCTAACCTTAGAGGTATACTGCAGAAGAGTAAGGAATATTGGAGTATTCCGAGTGAGAAGAAAAATTACTCACCTTAGTAACTGTGTTTCTTCTAATGGAATCTTGCTGTATTCTGACAATATGCAGTTAGCCCAGCACTTGAACTGCTACGGAGAGCAGAGAGTTGACTCTATGCCAAAGCATAAACGTTGAGCTCGACTTCGGTTCAAACCTCTGTCTGCTGCATTTTGAAGCGTAACCGTCAGATTCTTACAAGCTAACACTAACTACCCCACTATGTGGAAATTGTAAAATTTACTAGCCAAAAAGGCAACCAAGTATTTTGGATCCCTAAAAGACTCAAGTCGAGAAATCCAAAACAAAAACTAGGTACTGAGCAAATATAATTATCAAAACATATGAATAACCCACTCCCCCTGTATAAAAAGGGGAGAGTGCCAAGTACACACCTGAGGTACAACACTGCGCCTGCCAGCTCACTTCACAAAAAACAGGTTCTGAGAGGGGAGGGAGGTCAGAATACAGCAAGACTCCATTAGAAGAAACACAATTACTACGGTGAGTCATTTTTTTTTTCTAACAACATGAAGTCTTGCTGTATTCTGACAATATGCAGACTACCAAGCAGTACCCCCATGGAGGAGGGAGTCGAACCTATTGTGGGGATAGGCTCTGCAGTATTGCTGTACCAAACCTAGCATTACTCCTAGCCTGGATATCCAGAGAGTAATGCTTGGTGAATGTATGGACTGTTTTCCAAGTGCCTGCTTTGCATATCTCTAATAAGGGTATATCTCTGGCAGCAGCCAGAGAAGCAGCTGTACCTCTAGTTGAATGAACCCTCAGGCATGAGGGGGTACTTTGCCTAGCTTTTCACAGCAGAACTGTATACAAGAGACAATCCACCTGGCAATAGCTCTCTTAGTAGCAGGTTTACCCTTCCCCACTTCACCATAAGTGAGGAACAACTGGAGAGAGTAGAATCTAAGTGCCTTAGTATGCTCAGTGTAGTAGCTAAGAGCCCTTTTAATATCCAAACTGTGTAATCTTCTCTCTCCTGAAGAAGAATGATCAGTGAAGAACACAGGAAGAGACATGGATTGGTTCAGATGACAATCTGAAATCACTCTGGGTAAGAACCTCGTGTTGGTTCTAAGGACCACCTTATCTCTGTGGAATGAGATAAAATCAGGCTGTACTGACAGAGCTTGCAATTCACTGATACGCCTGGCAGAGGTAATAGCTACCAGGAACACAGTTTTCCAAGTCAAGTACTTAAGTTCTGCTGAGGACAAAGGCTCAAAAGAGGGTTGCATAAGCTGAGCAATGCTAACATTAAGATCCCAAGCAGGCGTATGATCCCTAAAGGGGGGATTGCTATGAAGCAAACCTTTGAAGAATTTGCTGAAAACAGGGTGAGATGCCAGTGAGGAGGTCTTTCCCACTAACAGAAAGAAACAACTGACAAGTGTATTTTAAGGGTAGCTGGTCTGAGGCCTAAGCCATTAAGATGAACCATGTAATCCAGAACTGTAAACAAATCAGCAGTATCTGGGGGTATGTGCTTATTGGAACACCAAATGTTGAATCTTTTCCATTTGGAGTTACAAGTTTTCTGGTGGCAGGTTTTCGAGAGGCTTTGAGAATGTCCAGAACCCTTGAGAGAGATGCAAATTTGCATATTCTAGCTCTTCAAGAGCCATGCCTTGAGATTGATTGACCAAGGTTGGAAACAAATCCTCCCCCGAGAAGAGGTTAACAGGTTGTGATTACTGGAAGAGATAGGGGAAGATGGACTGCTAGGGACAGCAACAGTGGGTACCAAGGCTGTCTGGCCCAGTCTGGAGCAATCAGGATCACTTTGCAAGATTGTGACCTCATCTTGACTAGAACTTTGAACAATAGAGGAAAATGAGGAAAGGCATACAGAAATGTTCCCTCCAATCCAGAATTAGAGCATCCAGGGGGGCTGAACCCAAGACTGGGGGTCTGCAACAAAAGATGTGAAGTTAGTGATTATCTGGGGCTGCAAAGAGCTCTATCTCTGGAGTGTCCCACCTTGAAAAAATCACTTTTAACACTAGGGGATCGAGGGACCATTCGTGATGGCCCTGGGAAATCCTGTTCAATGCATCTGCTAGCACACTGTCCTTCCCTGGAAGGTGGACTGCTACCGGAGAGGACTGTAGAGAATAAGCAAGGGACCATCATTTCATGGCTTCCATGCACAAGGCCGTAGACAGAGTGCTTCCCTGCTTGTTGATGTACCACATGGTGGTGGTGTTGTCTATTCTGACCTGAACCACCTTGTTCTGTACTGAGTCTGAAAAGGTTTGTAGAGCCAGGTACACTGCCCTGAGCTGGAGAAGAGACTCCTGAGGGACCACACTCCTGAGCTGTGAGGGCTCCCAGGTGAGCTCCCACTGCAGAAGAGAAGCATCTGTGGTTAGAACCACAGAATGAGACTGAGTGATGAATGGAACTCTTGCCTGAGGTTGTCCTGATCCAACCACCATTGGAGAGCCTGGATCAGACTCTGAGTCACTGGAATTAGTTTGGTTAGAGGATCTTTTTTCTGAGACCAAAAGCCCTCAAATGGAACTGGATGTCCCTCATCTGAAATCTGGCCCCTTGGACCACTGCAGTGGAAGCTGCCATGTGGCCTAGGAGTTGAAGGAAATACCTTGCTGGTCGAGACACCAGAAGGTGGAAAGAAGAAGCCATCTCAATAATGGCCTTTACCCTTGCCAGAGGGAGAAAGGCTCTTGCTTTGACAGTATCCAACTCTACCCCTATGAAGGTCAAGAGTTGCACTGGCTCGAGAACTGATTTGGGAAGATTGAGGAGGAATCCTAGAGAAGTGAGCACTTGTTGAGTCAATTGCAAATTTGATTTGACTTGATCTGGATGTTGAAAGTGGCCAGTGGCCAAAGTTTTAGTAACCAGTGGCCCAGGTTCATACAAAGTTATTAATAACAACCTTTATATAAATAGCTATGAGAGACTGCAAATGAGTAATAAATAACTAAATTATGCCAACATGTGAATTAATAGATATGGCTAGCAAAAGATGCAAGTGGCTAGTAGATAATGACCAGGATAAATGGCAATGATACCCCCATGTAAAGTGATATATATGTAGGTTCACAGGTTTAAAAGGTGGTCAAGACCCTGTAAATGATACTTGTAGAACACAGGTAAAGAGCATAAGCAGTGTTTTAAAAAAGTACAGTTACGTAAGAACTTACCGTAACAGTAGATCTTTGAAAGAGGCTCTTGCAGTAGGTACCTGCATATAGGACTGATGTTGGCAGGCAGCAGGACCCCACAGAAACATTTCTAGCTAGCAGTCTCTGGCGAGGGACCGCCCCCACGCCAGGTGACCGGCATCAGGAGACGTCGGTATAAAGGGGCGGTCCCTCACGCCTGCTTTCCAGTTCCTTCCCGCCACAGGCCAAAAGAGGCCGGACAAGAGAGAAGCGGATATTTCCCTCACTGGAAAAGGAGCTGAAAAAGCTTACAGGGATGGAGGGCAGGAAGGTATTACCTACTGCAACAGCCTCTCTCGAAGATCTACTGTTACGGTAAGTTCTTACGTAACTGTACTATCTTACTTCGAGAGGGCTCTTGCAGTAGGTAATTACACATAGGACTGAGTCCCAAGCAGTCTGGAACAAGAAGCAGCACATGGGAGGAGGAGAGCTACTCAAAGCAGATCCTCTAGCTGTAAAGGCCTTAAGAAAGGAGGCCTTGCAGGACAGCGAGCCCGAGGCCTGCTCTACGGCGAGAGGCAATATCCAAACTGTAATGTTTTGTAAATGTTTGGACAGAAGTCCAAGTGGCGGCAACACAGATGTCTGCCGCTGACACGTTCTTGAAACATGCCACCGAGGCAGCGACCCCTCTGGTGGCGTGTCCTCTTACTTGACCCAGAAGGGTCTTGTTGTACTTGTCATAGCAGAAGGTGATGCAATGAGCCAACCATTTAGACAGGCATTGCTTGGAAACAGCATTGCCTTTCTTTTGGGTACAAAAAGACAAACTGTTGATCAGTCTTTCTGAGATCCTTGTTCTGTTAGTGTAGTATTTCAGGATCCGTGAAGTCCATAGTGTGAAGCAGATACTCCCTTGATTGGGGTACTGCATAAAGAAAGTGGGTAACTCTATGGACTGGTTCAATGTAGATTCCACTACCACCTAAGGGAGAAACTTAGGACTGGTGCGCAGAGCCACACTTTCCTTGTGAAAAATCAAGTACGGGATTTTACACATCAGGACCTGGAGCTCGGAAATCCTCCGAGCAGAGGTAATGGCCACTAGGAAAGCGCCTTCCATGAAAGGAACTTCATGTCTGCTGAGGCCACCGGTTCAAAAGGAGGCAAAGTAAGCTTCTCAAGAACAAAGTTCAAATCCCAAGGAGGGGCCGAACTCGGATAGGAGGTCTCAGTGAAGAACCCCTCTGAGGAAAGTCTTAGAGACTTCCAGTTGAGCAAACGTCCTATCTGCGAAGGGTACATGGTAGGCCGAAATGGCCACCATGTGTACCTTCAGAGACGAGTGACTAAGACCCAGGTCGAAGAGATGGTGCAGCTAGTCCAGCAGTCGCCCAACCGAGCAGGAGAAAGGCTCAAAGCCTTTTGAAGCGGCCCAGATTGAGAACTGTTTCCACTTCATGGCATAAGTAGACCTAGTGGAGGGTTTCCTAGCCTCCACCAAGATCTCAGCCACCTGGGGAGAAACCCTAAAGCAGGCTTGAGCTATGTCTGCAGGAGCCACGCATGTAGTTGAAGGGACTTGAGACCTGGATGGACCACGGTCCCCTGATCCTGGGTCAGTAAAATTTGTGACAGCAGAAGAGGAAGAGGAGGTTCCTCTGAGTATTGTTGCAGAAGAGAGAACCAAACTTGCCTGGGCTAGAAAGGAACAATCAGAATCATTCGTGCTCCTTCTAAGCCAAGTTTGTGCAAGACACGTAGGATCAGAGGAATCGGGAGGAAGGCATAGACGAATCTGTCCTTCCAATCTAGAGACAAAGCGCCCTCCAGAAATGCCCCCGCTCTTGAACGAGCGAGCAGAAGTCGGGAAGCTTTGTGTTTAGAGGTGAAGCCAACAGGTCCACCTGAGGTGTTCCCCAACGTAGGAAGATATCATCTAGGACCCTGATACAGCTCCCACTTGTGAGATTAAGCAGGCAGTGACTTAGTTTGTCTGCTAAGAAGTTCTCGACCGCGGAACATGAATTGCCGTGAGGTGAAGGTTGTGTTGTGCTGCCCAATCCCAAACTCTCATCGCTTCCCTGCTAAGAGGGTAGGACCGAGTCCCCTGTTTGTTGATGTACCATACACGATATTGTCCGCCTGGACGGCTAGGTGGCCTGGAAGAAGATGCAAGTGGAGAGCCTGGAGGGCAGAGCACCACACGAGCCCGAGCACACTGATGTTCAGGATTGTTCCAGCTTGGACCAAGAGCCCTGGGTCCGATGTGGATCGAGATGGGCTCCCCAACCTTCGCCCGAGGCATCTGTGGTCAGAGTCTGGGAGGGGGAGGAAGGAAGAATGGAACTTCCCGAAGGTTCTCTCGAACCATCCACCACTGTAAGTCTCGAATCATGGGAGAGGAGACTAGGACCAACTGGTCCAAGTCATCTACCAACTGATCCCACTGAGAGACCCTCATGTGGAGCCGAGCACGAGGGACTGTTGGGACAGCAGCCGCCATAAGCCAGAGGAGGTGAAGAACTGACTTTGCACTGACCCACCTGTGGCCAGACAACAGGCTTACCTGAGTCTGGAGTGTGGCCGCCCTGTCCGGTGGCAGGAAGGCCCTGCCTAGGGTCATGTCCAGTATCGCCCCAATAAACTCGAGCCTCTGGTATGGGATCAAGTGAGACTTGGAATGGTTGATGGTAATACCCAGGCAGGCAAAGACCTGCTGGGTGAGGGAGAGGCAGTGCAGGAGTTCCTCCCTGGACGAGTCCGCCAGGAGCCAATCGTCTAGGTATGGGAAAACCTGTACCCCCCGGGTATGCAGGTAGGCCGCCACCACCGCAAGGCATTTGGTAAATACTCGGGGAGCCAAGAAGAGGCCAAATGAAAGTGCCTTGAACTGGTAGTGGACCCTTGGAAAGCAAAATGGAGATATCTGCGGTGAGATGGGTGGATAGATATGTGCAGGTAAGCGTTCTGCATATTCAGATCGCACAGCCACTGGCCCGAGCGGAGGAGGGGCAGAAGGCTCTGCAGTGAGAGCATCCTGAACCTCTTGTACTCCAAGAAAATGTTCAGGGAATTGAGATCTAGAACAGGTCTTACATCTCCTGTCTTCTTCGGGACCAGGAAGAAGTGGGAATAGTAACCCGTTCCTTGCAGGGGAAGGGGGACAGGTTCTATTGCCTCTTTCAGCAAAAGTGCTGAAATTTCTTCCTGGACCAGAAGAAGATAATGTTACTGAGAGTACGACGACCTTGGGGGGAAGGGGAGGGTGATGAGGTGGTTTCTGCAGAAACTCTATTGAGTGTTCTTCTGCGATTAGCTGAAGCACCCATGAATCTGATGTTATCTTCTCCCTCCTACTGGTTCCTCCGGGAAGCCCAGAGGCTGTGGGAGAGGGAAGGAGTCAGGTGGTGTATGGCAGCGCCGCAGCTGAATATCCCGCTGCTTTTTTGGGCGTTGGGGGGCTTGGCAGCTGGGGGGGGTGTGTGCCTGATGTTTAGTGGCCCTCTTTCCCTGTGGTCTCGCTTTGGGCTGATTCCGTCTGCGAAAGGGACGGCGCTGCGATTGATGGGGATGATACATAGAGTCCACAGACTTTAGTGCCGTTCCCTTCTCCTGCAGGTCGGTGATGATGTCCTTGACATCACCCCTGAACAGCACCGAACCCCGGAAGGGCGCTTCTCCACGAGGTGCTGGCATGAGCCAACAGCGGGACAGAACTGGAAGGTGGGCATGAGGGACCGCCCCTTTATACCGATGTCTCCTGACGCCGATCATCTGACATGGAGGTGGTCCCTCGCCAGAGACTGCTAGCTAGAAATTTTTCTATGGGGTCCTGCCGCCTGCCGACGCCAGTCAGTCCTATATGTAATTACCCACTGCAAGAGCCCTCTCAAAGTAAGATCAAATGTTTTGAAGCAAAATTAGCTTTGCTTTGCTCAGCAGAGATATTTTGTACAAAACCTTCCTTCAACCCAAGGTCATAGCCACAGATAAGGTCCAGCTGCTTCAACCCACTGCAGCTTAGATACAGTTCCTCATTTTATAATTTCTTGTGTTTAAAAAACATGTGCAACACAGAGTTGATAAGAAACAATTATATACTTGTTTTAACCACTGTCTAGTCAGCAAATTATTTAAAGTGAATGTGAAGTCCCCTGTGGAGGAATTTCTTTTTATATATATATTTTTTTCATGCATACATATAGAGTGGATTCGTGTATACATATAAAGCAAAGTGTGTTACAATATATTATGATTATGATGTAGAAGCTGCTAGCATAGTTGCAGGTCTAGCTAAAAGCTAAGGGTCATTATAAGTTTATAAAAATCACAAAGCAAGCAGAAAAGCAATAACTCGTGCTGGCTGAAACCAGTTCCTTAGGTTGTGAAAAATAGTAAGTTAGATAAGAATAGCAGAACTGAAACGCGTGTTTCTCTTAGGGTCAGCCTGACCCAGACATATGTATCGCAGTAATGGGATGAAATAAGCCAGTGGAAAAATACCTAATGCTTCAATGTGTTTTCTTCTGTTACATTGCTGAGAACTTTGATTGGCTAATACTGAAATGTTGATGTTTTTCCAAAATGAGAGAGTGTTATAAAATACTGTGTAAACCTTTGTTCGAGGAGCTCTCTGTCTTTTAACTGAGGCTCCCATACATATGTGTGCAGACAATAAACTGAGTTTATTGGAATAACCATTGGGTGTGGTTATTGAGTATATAGAATTTAAGGTAAAGTATATACAGTAAAGAGAATCTGCGACCACAGTTTTTTGGCGTAGTCAGCAGGATGGCTTCACTTCTCCGTGTCACACTGTGATTGGACTGACAAGTCCCAGCCTCAGGGGAAGGTGGCCCCGGAGGTTTAAGTCCCACCATACGTGTGACGCCTTGGGAGCGGTGACAGTCATCAGTTACTGTTTCTAGGTGCAGGGGTGGCACCAAGAGTGCTAAGGGGCACTCGGCGTCAGGGGCACGCCTAAAAGTAAGGGTGCTAAGGGCACTCACAGTCAGGGACGCTCAGAAGAAATATAGGAGTGTTGGGCACTCCGAGTTTGGTCAAGGCGCCTTTTTAGGGACTACAATGGAAATACGGGGACCTCTACCAGATGGATCTCAACCTAGTACTGTTAGAGATTTTTTGTTGTGTTTTTAAACTGCAAACCAGAGCTCTGGAAAAGACTTGGTTTGGCAGGTTACTAAAATGGCCAAAACAAAACATTTGAAAGGGTTAAATAGCTGCAGTGTTTGAAATTATCATGAAGGTCCTGCAGTCAGTTTTCTTACTCAGACTTGTGTATCAGAAAAGAAGAAGAAAAATACCTTGGCACCGGGTAAGTCTGAATTTTTTATTCAAAGTTGTTTTATGTCTGTCTGTTTTATTTCTGTAATACATATACTAAACAAGGTAATGCTCTGTCTTTCTCGTGCATATTTTCTAGCTTATATCTGTGTTCTGTAATTATGTTCTGTTGTCAAGGTTGCGAGATAGGATTGACTTTTTCAGTGCACAACATGTTACAGTAAAAAAAAGAAAAAGAAGCTTTGCCTCATAGCTGACTGTTTTAATTGGCTTTATTTTTAATGGAACATTTGTGCTGCCTAGATAGGGTCAGTGAAGAACTTTTGTATGTAGTTGTTGGGTGAAGCAGGTAGTGTTGAAGGTGAAGAGATATGACGTCATAGACTGCAATGTGCAGAAAGATTTGTAGTTTGCAAGCAATGTGCCAAGCCACTGCTAGGTGAAAATGTAATGTGTTAACAGCTATAAATGGCTTTATCATACTTCTAGTTAAAACCAGAAACTTTTTGCAAAATGGCAAAGTGCCATATTTTGGCTATGTGCCAAAAGGTGTAACCATGTTATACAAGATGTGTTCACTTACAGATGGTACGTTGTGTTGTGTTTTAAAGGTGTTAAAAGAAGTTATTAGAATGTGTTTAAAAAGTGTTTTGTTCTGGAAAGATTTGGCATGGCAATATGTATAAATGTGTTGGTTCAAAATTGTCAGTGTTACAAGACAGGCAGGAGGCAGCACATATATCTAAAACACGTATAGTTTTCTAATGAAACTATGGGCATTACCTCAGCAAACTGGTGTGAAACAATGTCAGTCTTATTTTGTGTTAAGTATTTCTTTTTGTGTATGTGTGTGTGTGTACTGTCTTGGCCAGCAGTTTTATTGTAAAGATATTTAATATCAGTAGTGTTCAAGGACACTAAAAAAAATAAATAACTGGGTTTAAACGACCCTTGCATGCACACTGTGACCTTTTGCACGTTATTTGACCTTCTTGTGTTTCAACATTTTATGTTACTACCAGTTCAAACTTGATGTGTATTCCATACCCAAAGCACAACTTTTCACACAAAATGTATGTTTTCATGAAAGCACACCAAGAGTGAACCATGTAATTTGACTTTTTGTTGCAAAACTAGTATTCTAAGTAAAGAGGAACAAACTTTTCTTCTCCTCTCATGGCTTCTGACTTGCAGCCAACACAGGCAATACTCCAGCTGGAAGGGGAGAATTATTTATCATCTCCCCATATTTTTATTATATATATATATATATATATATATAGTACGCTTTGAAAAAGGACTATTACAGCTGTTTTGAGAGTCTACCATCTACAGTTAAAAACAATGGTTTTGGTTTTATGTGTGACCATGGTGTAATCTATTTTTTTTTGTCTTTTGAAATGCATTCTAAGAGATACGTACGTACGGTATTACCATCAATCTGGATTTTTATAAACTCAGCTGACATTTTGTCATGCTTAGGATAAGGGAACCCAGGGACGCTTGGCTTCTTTTTTCCTATGGAAATAATCTTGTTTTATTTTTAAACTCGTGTGTGTTTGTTTTTGTTGTTTGTCTGTGTTTCTTCTCTTTCTTCTAAAGAAAAAGAAGTTCCCCATCTTTATAGTAAGGTATGAAACTTACTAAACTAATTGTAATATTATCTTGTTATAATTTAAAGTGTAGTAGGTGGGGATCATGTCACCATCCACAGCTAACCTTTTTATTGCTACAGTATTCGAGCTGTCTCTTCCACCAGTAGGAGCTTGGGGGAGGGGAAGTACCTTCCTCTATCCCTTCCAGTGTAATACCCACAAAGGTTGCAAGGTACATCACTGTTCCCCTAGAGGGGTAAATAAGGAAAATATGTATTTGCCAATAATTGTTTCTTATTTACAGGTTTTAAAAAAGACCCAAGGTATTTTAACAGCATAACCCAGCCCAAGCCCTTCTGTTTTTTCTAGTGCAAACAGTTAAATCTCACACCTATTATTGGTACAAGGGTTTCTGCCCTCAGCAAATAATCAGTTACGCTGAAAAGTAGAGTTGTGTATGTATGTCCACACATATTCATTCTTTTGATTGTCTTTTCAGCATTCTTATCCTGTTAAAACAAATGCAAAGCAACTTTTGTCATTGCCTTACAGCAATGAATGCTTTTTTTTTCAACCAGTAAATTCACAGTACTCTAACATTTCTGGATTCTAAGCTAAGTTTACAGTCTATATGTGTTGTTTAAAATGTATTTTATGCATTATGCATTATGCTCAATACTGAAATTGTTCTATTACAAACATGCTTATGTTTCATGTTTATGTTATAATGTTTTGATATACATCTTGCTACACTGTATCATGTGTGTGTTCAAAAAAGTGCTCCACATGTATAATGTTTTTAATGCTCATAACCAAACCTAAATACTGGGACCAGCATTGCTGACCCACCCTACAATATGTTCCAAGCAAAACCAAAGTAAAATTAATGCTCGTTTGTCTTATTACTCACAGGTACCCCTTAAAAATAAGTGCACTCTATGCAGGTTTTGTCATTTTCAATTTTAACAATTATAATATGCACAATTTAGATTGTACTTCAAACCTATGCTTCAAGCCTTATCTCACTCAGTACTTTAAAGTATGTCACTATACAGGGTAAAAAAGGTAGACCTTTTCACGTGTCACAGGTGCAATAGGCACTGTTATTAAATTGGCATAGGCCAACAACATATGTATTTGTCCCACTAATTGTAGTGTAAAAGGCATATTGTTATGAACAATATGTTTGAAGCGTGTAACTGCATTAAGCAGGTTAGCAAGAGAAAAAGGAAGAGGAGACCATTATGGTTTTCAAAAGAGGTAGCAAAGAAAGTGAAAGCCAAAAAGATAGCATTCAGGCAAATACAAAAAGACACAGGCAAAAGGGGATAGGGAGAAGTATCAGGAAAAACAAAGGGAGGCAGGAAAGTCAGTAAGGGAAGCCAAAGCTCAGACAGAAGAACACATTGCAAAATCAGTGGTTAAAGGAGACAAAACCTTTTACAGGTACATAAGTGAAAAAAAGAAAGACAAAGGGAGGGATAGTGAGACTAAAGGGAGGATGGAGTCGCGTGGAAGATGACAACAGTAAAGCTGACATATTAAACAGGTATTTCTGCTCAGTCTTTACTGAGGAAGAGGGGGTAATGGGTCTGAAGAGAGTACAAGGGTGAAAATGGTGCAGAAATGGATTGCATCACAAGTCCTATGAAGACAAGTTGAAGGAACTAAACATGCACTCCTGGGGAGAGAAGGAGAGAGAGGATATGATAAGAGACATACAAGTATCTTACAGGGAGAAACAGAGTGCAGGAAAACACTATTTTTAAGCGGAAAAAATGTTCCAGGACTAGAGGGCATGGAATGAAGTTGGAGGGAGGACGATTCAGAGGAAACATGAGAAAGAATTTCTTCACAGAACAGGTGGTGGCAAGTGGAACACCCTGCCAGAGGAAGTGGTGGGGGCTGAAACAATCACGGGATTTAAGAATGCATGGGATAGACATAAAGGAATTCTAGAGGTCAGGGGTAAGGGAAAACAGACTTCTAGGAAAACAAACTGAACTTACAAGCTCAAATGGGCAGACTGGGTGGGCCATAGGCCCTTATCTGCTGACACTGTCTATGTATCTATGTATTGTAACATTACAGGATTTTATAACTCAGGTCTCCATCAGGCCTGCTTGCAACAGACAGGGAAATAATGTTCATCACTGTCATAACTGCTGTGATTTAAAAGCAGGAGGTAACCATAACATTGTCATGATTTACAGATGGTCAAATGGTATAATTGAACCTCGGCCTGCACCCCCAGGTGTGCGTGTTAATGTCCCAGTTTTATTTTTATTTTTCTAATTGCCAGAATTTAGGCTCTGTCACACCACTCTTTACAAAACAAGAAGTAAATGGTTTAAAAGATTGTTATTTATGTGTTTTAACTCAGTGTCTCAATACACTTTGCAAGTTTGCAGGTTTCTCACGGTGTGGCACACACAAGATCTCCAATGCTCAACAGCAGTAACCCTGCAAGTGTAATGTTTTCAGCTTAAATTACACCTATTTGTAGAACTTTAAATCAACTGAAGAAGGTCCAGTCAGTTCAAACTCTGCAATCAAGCTTATTGTTTCTGCTTACTATGAAGTTAAGTCTGGGGAAGGGCACTCCCCAACTCAGAGAAGATTCTGCTTCAATTGACCTTCAAGCAATACATCCATTTTCTTCGCTGCTGCTTGTTCCAAACATGGCTGGTACTTTCTACAACCCTATTGCTCTGTTATGGACTGTGTTCTTAATGGTTTATTGTCAATTGTTACCTTTTTATGGACTGTTAATCTTTATGCTGGGGTGTAATCAACTCGACAAAACAAATGCCATGCCAGTGTGTGTGTGTGACTACTCCATTAAAAGGACTTAATGCACCCCTGGCCAGTGTGTCTACTAATCAGCCAGCCAGCAAAATGAACACTGACTTTTCTACTATGCTGGTGTTTTGTTTTAAATTACTGTCTGCATTGCCCCATATGCCTTGTGGGGTTACCACCATTCTGCAAATGACATTTCATCTGTACTGTAACTACATCAACCTGTGGATACTTATATGAACTTTATGGACTGTTAACTTTATGGACTGTTATGTTTTATAAGGACTTATCTGTCAAGAGACATTATCAATAGATTCTTCAATCAAGCTCCAAGGGTGTGCCACACCTCAACACAAGGTAGCATCTACCTTATTCACTCTCAAAGTGAATTCCATGAACTCTTTTTCATCAACAAAATTGTTATGTTATATTGTGTTATATGTGGTGTCACATGTTAGCATTTTTCACATATTTCAATTGTGGTGTTGACATCCTCAATTCTGTATTATGTTTTACAAACTCACCATTGTGTTCCATCTGTAACTCCATGCCTTAACTATCTGTATGCTGGGAACCAGTTTTAAATCATATAAATAAAAAGGGGGGTGGTTAGTTAATACAGAGTATCAAAAGGGGGGAGTGTGGAGGAATTTCTTTATATATATATATATATCTTTCTTTCATGCATACATATAGAGTGGATTCGTGTATACATATAAAGCAAAGTGTGTTACAATATATTATGATTATGATGTAGAAGCTGCTAGCATAGTTGCAGGTCTAGCTAAAAGCTAAGGGTCATTATAAGTTTATAAAATCACAAAGCAAGCAGAAAAGCAACTCGTGCTGGCTGAAACCAGTTCCTTAGGTTGTGAAAAATAGTAAGTTAGATAAGAATGAGCAGAACTGAAACTCAGTGTTCCTCTTAGGTCAGCCTGACCCAGACATATGTATCACGCAGTAATGGGATGAAATAAGCCAGTGGAAAAATACCTAATGCTTCAATGTGTTTTCTTCTGTTACATTGCTGAGAACTTTGATTGGCTAATACTGAAATGTTGATGTTTTTCCAAAATGAGAGAGTGTTATAAAATACTGTGTAAACCTTTGTTCGAGGAGCTCTCTGTCTTTTAACTGAGGCTCCCATACATATGTGTGCAGACAGTAAACTGAGTTTATTGGAATAACCATTGGGTGTGGTTATTGAGTATATAGAATTTAAGGTAAAGTATATACAGTAAAGAGAATCTGAGACCACACCCCTCATATGTTTTCTGTATCCTAAAGTGAGTTATTTTTGATAAATGTAAAATACCCTAATCACTTGTTTTTCCGTCTAAGAATGATCACATGTCTCGGCAAAGTGTCAAATGTATCTTATGACCGAGGTATCTCATGGTCACTATACTTTTAAACCCGAGTCTCATGATTTACTAAATGACGTAGTGTCTAGGCTAAAATTTGCTGTAACAATTTGGAAATTTCCACTATGAATTTTAAAGGTAATAGCTGAATATAAATACAGGACCTAAGTGTCCTGCCCAGTGTGTCCAAGAGGAGTAGCCAACATGGCTGCCATAGATACTTGGGTCACCCAGAGGAATGAGGAATGTTGCTTCATTCCCTCTGAACACCTGTAGTCCTGGTGGTAATAAGCCATCAGCTGTTTAAATTTGATCATGTTAGAGGTAAAATTGTTAGGGCTTATTTGGTATTAATAAATTGCAACTGATTTAAAACTACATCTCGTGTCAGGTGGCTTTATTGAATTACTGAGAATTACCAACCAGAAACCTGTATAATTGGGTTTTTACATGGAGACTGATCCACAATGAGCCAGTCGCCTAGGTATGGGAATATGGAAATGTTTTGACCCCTTAGAAAGGCCACTACTAATGCTAGGCATTTTGTAAACACCCTTGGAACTGATGTTAGGCCAAAGGGCACTGCTTTGAACTGATAATGGCCTGAAGGCAGTTCGAACCTGAGGTACTTTCTGCAGGAGCACCTGATGGAAATGTGAAAACAGGCATCCTTTAGGTCCAGGGAGGCTAGCCAGTCCCCTGGCCTTAGAGAGGGAAGAATTATTCCCAGAGTCACCATTTTGAATCTTGGCTTTGCTAGGTGGTGCTTTAAGTATCTTAAATCTAGGATGGGCAGCCACTCCCCTGTTTTTTCAGGGTAAGGAAGTATCTGGAGTACAGACCTTTGCCCCTGTGAGGTGTAGGAACTTTCTCTATGGCTCTGAGAGCCAGCAGAGATGAAACCTCTGCCTGTAGGGCAATGGTTTCAGAGATGTTTGCAGGTGGAAAAGACCTAACCCTCAGCTTTGGAAATTATTTGAAGCTGAGGGCCAGTCCCTGGCTTACTACCTCCAGGACCCACTTGTCTGAGGTAAAAGACTTCCAGTCCTAAAAGTAGTAAGCCAGCCTGCCTTCTACAGGAATTGGGGCGTCGACCCAGGCTGACACATCAGGGTGTCTGCTTAGCAGGAGGCTTAGACTGAGAGAAGGATGCAGCCCTGCTCATCCCCCTTCTGCCTCTCCCTCTGAGGAAAAGGAGAGGAGGACTGTGCCTGGTAGAAAGGCCTGTGAAAGGGCCTGCCCCTGCCCCTAGACTGCTGCTTCTGAGGAGTTGCCAGCCTTTCCTTGGCCTGCGCACTCCTGCAGGTGGTCCTGCATTCCTCCATTTTCTTCATATAATTCTCTGTCTGCTCCACAAACAGAGAATTCTCAATGACAGGGAAATCCATGGCCTTAGCCTGGGTGTCATGTGATAGGCTAGTACATCTGAGCCAAGCCAGTCTCCTAAGAGCCACAGATGTAGCCATGACTCTTGATGACACATCATTGGAGTCCACAGCAGCCACCTATTCAAGCTCCTTGGCCAGCTCAGGGGAGGCGTGTTTAGCCAGTTCTAGAACACTATCCCATCTGGACTTCTGGTATCTGGCTGTGTAGGCCATGTAGTTAGCCTGCCTGAGTCCCAAGGAGGATGCCATGTACTGTTTCTTAGCCATGGCATTCAGCTTTCTGGAGTCTTTATCTGGGGGGTGTGAAGCCAAGGGTATGTTAGCCTTATCACAGGCTGCAGCCTGCCAACCCCAACATGGCTGCATTGCTGGTACAAGTACTCAGTACCTGGACCTGACAACATATACCTCTTGTCCATTCACCTGTCCACAGGAGGTAAAGAATTGAGTTTTAAGTAACTTCTCTCTGTTTCCCAAAACATTTGTGAAGGGAATAGACAATCTCTTGGATTCTGGGATGTCCATCATTCCACAAAGTCAGGCTCCTCAACAGCTTCATCCAGAGAGAGCTGGAGGATTTCAGCCACTTTTTGTAGAACATAAAGTGGGACGGGGACTCAGAAAGCCTAGGAGGGGAAACACCAGAAAGTCTGTCTGGGAGCTGTCCGGTTCTGTGGGCTCATCCAGACTTTCCACACCATCATAATAATCTTCATCCCCCTTCCAAATCTGGTTCATAAAAGTCTTCAGGGGAATATTCCTGAACCGTGGGAACTGACCAAACCGAACGCCTACTGGGAGGCGTCGGATCAGCCAGAACCAAACGGAGCAATTCAACTATACTAATCGCTCGGGCAATTTCCTCGGCGGTTGGACGATGAAGTTCTGGATCCGAACTGGCCAATTTCTCCTTTTTCTTGCTTTTTGCTGGAACCGACCCCTCAGGATCAGCTCTCAGTTTGCCAGAGGGAGTCTCGCCCAGGTTCAGTCGGAACTGAACTGGGCTGGACTAGCTATCTGGATCAGCGGACTTCTCTGCCTCCTTTTCCTAAGCCTGCCCAATCTTTTATCCAGGGTGGCCTTAGGAAAATTTTTACAGATTTGGCAGTCCGAATCCAGGTGGTCAAAACCCAGACAATAAACAAAGGTGGTGTGGGATCAGCCTAGCAAAGGCCTCCCCACACCTACTGCAGTGCCCAGTGGATCTGTTTTTTCTCTTGGGTTTCTCAGATGAAGCCATCCTACAACTTACCTTTTTCGGCAACAGCCAGGCATGACCCCCTCTCGGTTCCTAACCGTGTCATGGGTGTGGAAAAAACAATAAAACAAATTTTTTAAGAACCGATAAGGACGGTACCTCACATTAAATTCAAACTCAAAGAAAAATACAAGATAAAACAACAGACAACCGTTCAGCAGAACCGATTGAAATAAAATTTTACAATTTCCACAAATTTGGCACAAGTCCACTACCTAAAGTACTTACTGTACCGCAAACAGGGATCTGAACCGAAGAAATACATGAAAAAAGCAGTTTAAAACCGACGTTTTTACTGGACTGAACCGATAGCGAAGGAGAGATACAGAAGCGAATGTTCAGTTAGGCGGAGTAAAGAATATGACAGTTACATTTCAAAGTGCAGCAGACAGAGGTTTGAACTGAGCTCGAGCTCGACGTTCTATGCATTAGCACAGAGTTAACTCTTTCCTCTCCGGAGTAGTTTAAGTGCTGAGGCTAGCTGCATATTGTCAGAATACAGCAAGACCTCATGTTGTTTGAATTAATGGCGTCAAAGACATGTACTAGTCTAACGTAAAAGGACCTCAGGAACAGAAAGAGCCAGAGGTAAAGTCTACTGGTTCAGGGTAGACTGGAAAGCGTAGATGGAACCCCTACAACCAAGCATGGCTGACCTGTGAACAACAGGTCCAGGAACACTTGAACCCCTTACTTGGTGAGCAAAAGGGGGTCCAGATGGGATTAGCCCATCAAGGAGAATGTTTTTCACTTAGTCACTGCAACCTTCCTGATGGAAGACCAAGCACGACTTAGAAGCCTCTTGTGGTGGTCTAGTAGAACCAGATCCTACCCACTTCTGGTGGTCTAGTAGAACCAGATCCTACCCACTTCTTATTCCAAAAGGAATCATTCCGCCCCTGTACCTACAACTGTAGTAGCAGTCTCTGAACTATGGGAAAAGAGGGAAAGTGTACAGCAGGACACGTCTATTGAGGAAAAACATTCCGACAGAAAAAACAGGGTCTGGATTTCTCAGGCAAATAGAGGCAGATGTGCATCGAGGGGGGATGCAACAGGACCAAGTTTGGGCTAACCCATTCGTTGAAAGTGACTGAATAATGGCAGAAGTGACTCAATGCGGTGAGGCACCACTCACTCCGGCCTTCCTGAAAGGGAGTAGGAAGAACTCTACTCTGCTTCCTGATGAAAACAAACATCCCAGTTTAGTCACCCACTGAACTGGGTAACTTCAAGAGTGACTAGCACGGAACCAGTGCACAGGAACCCAAGGATGACTATCAAGAAGCCATCTCTGAAAAGACTCTACCTGACCACGGTCAAGAAAGGAGCATGCTGCCTGTTAACTTGAAGCAAGGAATTAGAAACCTGAGTTCTGACTCACTGGAGACTCACTTCTGTTGCTCTGAGGCTCTGATCAAGAGAAGAAAGCCTGATAAAAACAGGAGAACCAACAGACTGGGCAGCCACCTAGGCCTAGGGAATATCTCTGAATAACAGAAATCTCTCTTGGAGAAATGAGATGACCCATACCTCCGCTGGATTGGACTTCCCCTAGGGGTAGAAGAAGTCAGGTACTCTTCACCGTAGTTTAGAGACGTCCACCTCAGGGGCTGAGGCGGAACCTGGCCGGATCCAAAGTATGGTATTGGGTAATTTCGGGCTAGGCCCTGTGCTGTCATGATTTTCTTTTTTTTTTTATCATTAATCTGAGCCTGACAAGGCTTTCAGCTTGCTATCTTGCAAGGATTGCCTGATACAAAAACAACGAAGATGTTGTCCATCTGAGGAACAGAAGCCTGAGCATCCATAACTGGAATCGTGACCGGACCAATAATCACAGCTGAAGAGATGTTAACCACCTGTTGTCAATGGAGCCAATGAAGGGGCAGTATTACAAGGGAGCTAAATGCCCACATCAAAGGAGCAGAAGAGCCTGTATGGCTCCCGACCATTAAATTAGAATGTTCCACAGAGTGTACTTGTCCTGACGACTGAAGAGAGTCTAGACGCAGAAGCGTTTGGTCCACGGATGCAGTCTGAAACACTACAGCAGACCTCATCACTGAGGAACAACTGAAAGGATCTTCCATCATGGACTCTGGTGATAGAGAAGGCTTGCCCTCCAGTCTATAAAATGAGTCATCCGTTGTATCACTGACAACTAGGACAGGGACAGACTCATCCAGATGCACTTCTACCCCAGAAGGACCCCTAAAGGGAGGTCTAGGTCAGAGCCACTAGAGACTCCGCCACCAGGAAGGGTGTCAAGGAGCTCGGCACCACATAAGGAGCTGAGAAAGTGCTGAGCGGAATGAGAGATTCTGCTGGCAGAACAGCACAGAAGAATTCCATCAGCGGAAAACCGCTGGATGTCACAAGATCCCACACAGACCGCCACTCACTAAGATCCGTGGAAAAATAATTTGCAGAAGAGGACTTCATTCTGCGGAAAACATCTCGCCTCAAGTTCCATGGAAGAAGAGGTCAGCAGGAGGAAAAATCCACCACTAGTTCTGCCAGACAGCACTAACTGGCACCCTCTGTGGCACCAGCATCACTTGTGGCATAGGATGGCACCAAGCAGTGCCTATGCCATCCTGGGCGACACCCAAAGGCACCCACAGCAGTACCCGCAGGCACCTCGGTACCGACGGCACCTGTGGTGGCACCTGCAGACACCTGTGCCAGTGCCCGAAGGCACCCATGACACTCATGGCACCCGCAGCACTCATAGGTGCATGCAGCGCCACCCGCGGCACCTGCAGGTGCCCGGCGATGGGAACCAACGGCAACAACAGCACCTGCGGCACCACACAGCACCCGCAGTGTCACATGGCAGCCACGGCACCGACACCAGCGGTGTCGCTCACAGCACCGACACCAATTCTAGTGGCACCAACCCACAGCGTCAACACCAGTGGTGCCGCCTACAGCACCAATGCCAATTCTAGTAGCACCACCATGACGCCGCTCCACGGCGTTGGACCTGCAGCACAACCCATGGTGTCAGCCGTGGCGCCAGGACCATAAGCACCACGGAGAATGCCAGCAGAGAAATCCTGAGGAGAAGGGGAGAAGGAAAAAGTGGTGCCCGTGCTGGCCCCTGCATGGAAAGAGGGAGGGGGTAGGCACGAGGGGTCGACGCGATGGTGACGGCACCAAGAGGGCACAGTGCACATCCTGATCCAATCGACCCATCCCGGCTCCAGCGACTCCAAGGCCCGGAGGCCTCAAAATTGGGAACACTGGCTAGGAAAACTGGACAGAAATAGAACCACCTGCTCCACAGGAGCAGCCCAGAGGTGAGACTGCTCACTGCAACTCCACCGAGGACAGAGATGGCGTCCGGAGTTGAAAAAACGTGACTGTTAAGAGTGGGGCCAAGAGGAACCCACCAAAGTCGGTACAGGCCTATCACCCCTCCCGACTGACAATCCTCATGCAGACGTACCAGAGGGCAACCTCGAGTAGCACTGATTCTTCTTCCCCCAATGAGGAAGAAGAGCTTGATGTTAAGCGGAGCCGTATTCCCGGAACCGCCAGATTAGTGCTTTGGTGGACTGCCCTTCCCCAGAGCACAGGACTGTCCATATTCAGACCCCCACTTTAGCAAAGGGCAGCGGACTGGACACAGTCCCTTTGCCATAACAACTTTCAAACTAAGTATTTCTACCATCACCACTACTGTCTAAGGACGACTCTGCTGATGGCAGGTGAGAATTTATTTTTCTTTTTCTTCATAATTTTCTTTTTCTTCTTCGTAAAATAAGAAAATACTACTAAAAATGTTAAATTAAATGGATACTAAATGGCTAAAAGCTGTTGTCGTATAGACAAAAAATGGAAATTGCGTACTTACCATAATTACTGATCTTCTTGGACAGTCTCCAGCACTCATTCACACTAATGGGATAGCGCCGGAGGTGCTAGTACCAAGCGGGAGCCAACAATTTTCTGAAGGGTTGGCACCGAGTTAGGATTGCACATGCGTGGCACCGCGAGACAGACTTGCGCCCGTGTACACTATCTCAGCGTTGACCCTCCAACCATCTCAGTACCTTTTCGTCCAAGGAGGTGCAGCATAACTAATGAGAATAACTCATCCTGAGTTTCTGGGCCTGAGAGGGCCCAGATGACCTTTGTAAGAAAGGTCAAAGAACAATATCTTCACAGTCCGAACCATAGGCCATAAAGACCAGGAAAGAAAAACAAATGAACCCAGGATGGTAGGTGGGCATGTGAATGAGTGATGGAGACTGTCCAAGAAGATCAACAATTCACGGTAAGTACGAATTTCCATATCTTCCTGACTCAAGTCTCCATCACTCATTCACACTAGTGGGAGTACCGAGCTAAAAACCCACAACCCCTGAGCAGGGTGGTAGAGATAGGGGTTCACTCCAGAAAGGACGGCCAAGGACTGTCCTGATAAAAAAAGAGCCATCTTGTAAAGAGCATCCAGAACATGACCTTACCGTATAAGCGCTGAGTTGTAACTCACCACTTTGCAGATGACTGCACTGGGCACAAAATGAAACTCTGCCAAAAGCCGCAACCACTGTGAGAGAGTGGAAAACCCGGACTAACAATCTGGTATAGGACCAAAACTAATAGTGTCAAAGACATGTACTAATCTACTGTAAAGGACCTCAGGAACTGCAGAGCCGGAGGTAAAGTCTACAGGTTCAGGGTAGACTGAAAAGCGGAGACGGAACCCCCACTACCAAGTATGGCTCGCCTGCAAACAACAGGTCCAGAAGCACTTGAACCACTTACTTGGTGAGCAAAAGAAGGTCCAGGTGGGGTTAGCCCATCAAGAAGAATGGTTTTCACTTAGTCACTGAAACCCTCCTGATGGAAGGCGAATCACAACTTAGAAGCCTCTTGTGGTGGTCTAATAGAATCAAATCCTAGTCACTGCATATTCCAAAATGGAATCATCCTGCCCCTGTGTGTATAACTATAGTAGCAGTCTCTGAACTCAGGGAAGAAAGGAAAAAGTGTACAGGAGGACGTGTCCACTGCGGAAAAAAACATTCCGACAGAAAAAACAGGGACTGGATTTGTAAGGCAAAAAGAGGCAGATGTGCGTAGAGGAGGGACACACCAGGACCAAGTTAGGGCTAACTCATTCGTTGAAGTGATCGAATAGCGGCAGAAGTGGCTTAATGTGGTGAGGCACTACTTACTCTAGCCTCCATGAAGGGAGTAGGAAGGACTCTAGTTTGCTTTGTTGAAAAAAAAAAAAAATCACAGTTCCGTCACGCAGTTGGAGAGGACAGCTTCATGTGTGACTAGCACGGAACCAGTGCGCAGGAACTGAAGGTGTGAATAATTGAGAAGCTATCTCAGAAAAAGACCTACTTGACCTATGGACGAGAAAGGAGCATGTCGTCTGTTAAGCCGAAGCAAGCATGGGAGTAGGAATCTAAGTTCCGACTCGCTGAAGAGTCACTTCTGTTGCTGCGAGGCTCTGATCAAAAGAAGAAAGCCTGAGTGAAAAAAAAAAGGAGGGACTAACAGAGTGGTTAGACGCCTAGATTTTGGAAATATCTTGGAATAAGAGAAATCTCTCTAGAGAAAAGAGGTGAGCTATACCACCGCTGGATCGGACTGCCCTTAGGGGTAGAAGAAATCAGGTACTCTTTACCGAAGTTTAGAGACGACTGCCTCAGGGTTGAGGCAGAACCTGACCAGATCCAAAGTGTGGTATTGGGAAATTCCAACTAGGCCCTGTGCTGTGATAATTCTAACCCCTTTTTTTTTATCATTAGTCCGAGCCTGACAAGGTTGCAGGCTGCTATTTCGCAAGGATTGCCTGATACAGAAATAACAAGGATGTCATCCCTCTGAGGAGCAGAGGGAACCTAAGGATTCATAACTGAACTCTTGACTGGACTAATAACAATAGCTAGACAGATGTTAACCACCTGTGCCGAAGCAGCCACCAGAGGAGCAGCATCAGATGTGGGGCTGTATACCCTATCAAAGGAGAGGAAGAGTCTGTGCTCCCAATCATTGAATTAGAATGTTCCACAGAGTGTAATCGCCTTGACGGCTGAAAGAGTCTAGATGCAGAGGTGTATGGTCCACAGATGCAGTCTGAACACTATGGTGGACCCCATTATTGAGGAACTACTGAAAAGAGCTTCCATCACGGACACTGATGCTAGAGAGGGCATGTCCTTCAGTATATAAAATGAGTCATCCGCTGTATCACTGACCAGAAGGACAGGGAGAGACTCATCTAGATGCCCTTCTACCGCAGAAAGACCCCAAAGAGAGGTCTAGGTCAGAGCCACTGGGCTCCTCCACCAGGAAGAGTGTGGAGGAGCTTGGCACCACGTAGGGTGCTGAGCGGAATGAGAGATTCTGCTGGCAGAACAGAACAGAAGAGTCCCATCAGCGGAAAACCGTGGATGACACAAGATCCGATGCAGACCGCCACCTCTAAGATGTGTGGAAAAATAATCCACAGAACAGGACTTCATTCTGTGGAAACATCCTGCCACAAACCTCAGGAAGAAGAGGTCCGCAAATGGAGATCTTTCCCTAGTTCTGTGGACAGCACCAACTGGCACCCCTACGGCACCAGTGTCACTCGTGGCACAGGAAGGCACCAAGCAGTACCTATGCCAACATGGGAGACACCCAAGGGCACCCACGGTGGAACCCGCAGGTATCCTCGGCAGCAATGGCACACAAGTGCACCCACGACGCCCATGGCACCATGGCACCCAAGAAACCCACGGCAGCAATGGTACCCAAGTGCACCCATGGACTCATGGCACCCATGGCACCCACGGGTGCCCGGCATCGGCCACGGGTGCAAGGCACTTCCTGCAGCACACACGGGTGCCCGGCCCCGCCCCACCCGTGGGTGCCCACAACACCCACGAGCAGCCGTGGGCATGAGGAGGAGAGGATCCACTGGGACACTCAATCCTACCTCCCACAGTGACCTGAGTCCATTTCCGAACCCAGGTAGCCGGCATAGCGTTAGGTGCGACATTCAGCGCCTCAACTCTCAGCGTCACTGGGCTGACCAGTAGTGCATTTTTCACGTATATTTTTCCACTTTAATTTCTGTTAGTCTGTGACCAAATTAGTGCTTATTTTAGTTGTAACTTTATGATAATTATTAAAGTATTTTAGTAAAAACATTTGTTTTTAAGAAACCTGCCTGACCAAGATTTCTATGTTGCGCGTGTGATTGTGGGATTTTTCAGTAATAATCTGTGACTAAACTGTTATTGCTAAGGGGTGCCATCCTAGGCTATCAAATCGAACAAAGGGTCTGAAAGGGAAAATCTAGATAAAGATAGGGGGAATACTAAAGTCTCAAGGAACAGTCTGTGGGGATTTGACCAAATCAAGGTTACAACGCTACCCCGAAGAGGTTGTAAAGCCTGGGCCTTCTCCCTTTGTGTAACAACCGAGAAGGGGTTCTCATTTGGCTACAAGACTCAAGACTGGTATTGTACCCTGATCCAGAGTAAAGAGGGGACCCTGGGACTTTGTGGCAAGTGTTCAGTTGTGAAGCCAGCGAGCACTATAGAGGGACTCGAACAGGGTATCCCATTTTCCCCTCCCTGTCACGGACTGCACTTAGGGGTGGGCACTGTGATTCAAAAATAATTTTGGCTCCCTAGGATGCACCTGACCCTCAGTAGTGAGTTTGTGACATATACTATTACAGTCTGTAGACTGGTATGAGGACCAGGGACTGGAGAAGCATGAATATCATAGATTGATACAGAAACCTCAGGGCACCTGAGTCAAGATCTCTAGCATTAGTAACCATAGCATCTATGCAACAACTTTAAAAAAGAAAGTCCCACCTGAGATCTACAGAGTGAGAAGACACTGAGACAAGCTAATGCAGTACAGTTTAGCCACCGAGTAAATCCATGAACAAGCTACCAAAAATAGAGACCACAAAGCAAACAAAAAAAAGAAAGTAAAATGGTAGAATGAAGATCTGTGCTGAGTGTGGTTCCTTGATGAAAATACTCAAGATCAGCAACTTTCCTATCTTCTTAAGAGTCAAAATTCTCCACACAGCCAACATTTTTGGTCAAGTAACAAGCAACACTCACACACGCCTATGAGGAGCAGGAAGAAATAAGAGGCATCACTTATCATTGCATCCTACAGCTCTGTCCGACAGCTGTGAAAGAAGTCCTCAGTAATAAGTCCAGAAAGGCAAATGACCCAATGGAATTAAATTTATGAGCCCTATGAGAAGTGTCACGAACATGGTGTTTAAGTCTAAGAGGGTAACAGCTTGTATGGTCTCAAAACCTGAAGAAGATATGCTAGCTGCCGAGCGCAGTGGCAAGGCATCTACTTGATGCTGACATCCAGGGTTCAGCAACGGACCTGGGAGTCGGAGGGCTTAGCGGGTGGAGAAGGACTGAGCATCCGAGAGATGGCCTCCTTCTCCACGGGGAGGTCCGCCTCCTAGCGGACCTAGCTATGTGGAGGTGGGACAGATGTCAGACTTGTCCGTGGATGTCACTGCATGTCCCACCTCCAGGGGAACACAGCATCTAGAAAATCCAGCCCCAGTATGACACCCTGCTCTGCTGCCACTCCCATTGCCACCGCTGTCCGCTGGGGCCTGCTGCGGGTCCTACACTGGGGGCTAAGCCAGGGCTCATACCAGTGGCCATGGGGGTGCCCGCCTGGCGACTCCGCCCAAGGAGTAAGCCTGGGCACAGTGGAATGGTGCAGGGCAGGGGCTGAGATTCTGGGATTGGGGATCTGGGTAAAAAAAAACAAAAAAAAACCTGGGAAGATGGGCCAAAGAACATGCTGCAGAAGGTGTGGCAGATGGAGTGGATACAGTATTAACAATCCTCTGATAAAAGGAGTCTGTGACCCTTAAAAGATGCAGTTAAATAATTATTCTGGGACAGGGGCGCATCAAGCAAGCCACAACCAATCATGCTACCTGATACAAACGGCTACAGCTGCTGAGTGGGCAGCAACCAGTGACACACTGTAAGTAGACTGGACATTTCTGTTGGCCCCCATGCCTCCCCCAGTGAGATCCAAAAGGCTTGTTGTGTTTTGCTCAGGGGTAGTACAAGAAGATTCTCATGCACCTGTTCCAAAAGGTGATGATGACAGGCAATCATTTGTGTCTGGTATGAGGCAACAATGAAGAGTGGCGACTGCCCACTAACACTTTCCACTCTGTTGCATCTAACCATTTTGATTCCAATGCAGGAGGAAACACTGGGAGGCAGACACCTGATAAAATACTGTTGGGGTACAAAGCTTATGAATGCCTTTAAGTGGTTAACAACCTTTGGAAAGTTCCTTCTCAGAGGTAATATATCTATACCTGACCCCACAAGGACTGGTAATGTAGCGTGAACATCTGATGCCTCTTGAGAATGGGAACTGTGCTGGCCTCCAGGACGGGAAAATTCAAAAGAATAATTTTGTCTCCTAGGATGCATCTGGCCAAAAAGCTATCTTCTATCGGAAATGAAGCAATCAGCTATGACAGAAGAGGAAGTAAGAGAATTAATATCTTGTTGCAAAAGGAATACCAATGGATATTCAAGCTAAGGACTTTGAATCCAAATGACATCAATGATCACATGGATTGAAAGCCATTTCTGAAACAGTGATAAATGGGTTCCGTTCCTCTCTCATATTAAGTGATAATTTTCATGGTTGGACTTTTGCTCTGAGAAACAGTTTTGGCAAAACTATTTTGTTTCTGCCTCATTACAGATTCTGCCCTCTCCTGAAAGCTGAAAACAGATGTCTTGTGAATGTTATGAGTGTTCTGACTGAAGCAGATTTCTTTGAAAAATGGGATTGATTTATAGCTTCGATACCTGTTTGGCACAGTATGAGATATATATAAATTTTTTATGTGTTGGTTTCACTGCAGTAGACAATACCTCTGTTCCAGTGATCTTTCTTATAAAGTATGGAAATATATTCCTGGTTGTACTATTTATGCTGCACAGGATTAACTCTATGATATAGAGATATCAGGTCACAGTGAGCACTTTTAACGGGATGACGTAACACAGATCTGTGTTATAGTGGACTACAAGGTCCTTCAGTAATGACAATCTGGAGGACCCCCCCCCAAACTTGTGTCGTCACAGGATTATTTCAGCTATTTAAGTCTGACCCCACAATGATACAGCCACGCCCCCTGAGGAAGAGGGTACACCTTCAAAGCGCCAGGGTTCACACGGATTGGTCTGGTTCGAGGTGCAGCCATAATTTATTTATTTATTTTCTTTTAATTTCTTTTTATTAAAATGTTTTTTCCACATAAATACACAATGGATGTTACAGAGTTTGTGTTAATAATTTTCCAAGGGCAAAATACATTTCATGACATTTCAAATGTGCATTTTCTAATTCTTATTAAGCAGTTGATTGAATATGTTTGGTAGCAGGTAAAGCTTCAAGACAATGGCAAGTCAGGGTTAGTACATCATTATAGATCATTTTCTCTAATTTGGGTAATTTTTATATACTCAGATCTAGCTGTTCTGAAGCTATATAGTGGATCCACACCTTCCATTTCAGTGTATGTGATGTGGATCCTCCCCGCTGTTCAGCATTGAAGGGTTCTGTTTTATATATTTCAGTTATTATTTTCCTCCAATTCTGGACAGTTGAGATCTGGGTTTTCATCCAACATCTAGTAATTGCCTTCTTGGCCGCTATGAAGCAAACTGGAAGCAAGGATCTCTCCCGGGGGGAGCATGGTCCAGATAAATCCCCATCATTAATTGTTCAGCAGTAAGTTCCACTGGTTCATTAAAAATAATGGTTAGTTCATTTTGAAAGGTTAACCAAAAGGGCATGAGGGACGGACAGGACCAGAAAACATGCCCCAGCATGGCTCTTCGGCATCCACATCTCCTCCAACATTTCCCGTACTCGTCGGGGAGATATTTCATTAGTTGTGAAGAAGCTCTGAAGTATCTTGAATGGCATTTCCATGTAAACTCCCTCCAGTAGGACGATGAGGTGGATTTTATCTCAGTTAAAGAGGATCTTGACCAAGATTCAGCAGGAATTTCTGTTTGGAGGTCTTTATTCTTTATTATGGAGGTTGTAGAAATAGAGAGCCCATTCCGAAGCTCTTTATGGATAAGGCCTATCAAGTGGGATCCCAAATTTCCTTTTATTTGCTTCTATAAAGAGTTTAAGTAATTCAGGAGTTGGAACAGGTAATTTGAGGAATTATAGTATCTCGAGGATATGATTTCAATCTGAAAGTATCTAAATCGGTCAGTATTCTTGAGGGGAAATGAGGATTGAAGTTTATCAAATGGAATAATTACATCTGTAGAAAGGAACTGGTAGAAATGTATTAAACCTATATCACGTCATCTTGTGAAGGCGTGATCCATATATATTGGGGTAAATTTTTCATCTTGTGATATTAGCTTACAGTATTCATATATATTTTGAGTGAGTCCTCCTTTCTGATCTGTTTCCAGAGTTTGTATGTCCAACCATTACTTCTGTTAGAGCTGAAGGGTTAAGAGATCTATTGTCAGAAGAAAACAGAATCTTTTTTATGTCATATAAATCACTGATTTGAAATTCTATGGTTTTCCATGGAGAATTATAAGAGTCAGCCAAAATATTAGAGTTCTAAGAAATGCTGCTTGGGCATATAAATAAAACTCTGGAAGGTTTAAGCCTCCCTGAGGTAGAGATAGTTTTAGAATGGGTAACCTAATTCTGGGATGGTTTTTTCCCATATGAAGTTCTGTAGGATTTTATTCCAGGAGGCAAGTAAAACTTAGAGGGAAATAGGGATGGTCTGAAGGAGATAAAGGATCTGGGAAGGATATTGATACTAATTATTGATATTCTTTGATGCAGGGGGATACAAACTGCGGACCACCTATCTAGATCTGCCTGTATCTGGAGTGTAAAAGGTTCGTAGTTAGATAATCCTAGGACCCCTGGGTCAGAAGGGAGGTGAAGACCTAAATATTTTATTTTGGTTGTTCGCCATTTAAATGCATCCATAATTTTTGTATCTTTTACACAACTTTGCAGTGTTTGCACTCATTCGTCTACGGATACACTGTGTACTTTTGGTATTTTTCATTAAAACTTTTTTGTGTTGATAACAGATGGGAGCATAAGTTTCTGCATATTTCAGGTTTTGACATTTTACTCTGCACCCAGACTAATTGGTAGCTCCACCGACTCTGTCTGTGTTTTGCTCAATCCACCTCCCCCAGGCCGCCCCTGACAACCCCGGGTCTTTCCAGAACCCGGGCTGATGGAGTTGCTTGCAGTAATGCTACCACTGTGCCAATGGACAAGCCAAAAAGGTGCTCTTTAAAGCAAAACAAACCAACCCAATGTTACAACATTGGATAGGTAAGTTCCAAGTCTCAGAGTTGAACAAGCTTATGGCTTGTTCCACCCCTTGATGGTGATACTTCCTCAGATCTAACACTTACCTATCAAAAATATTACGCAGCTCTCAGTGGGTCAAGTAACATATTCGTCTCCACTACTGAGTCACAGCGGTTCCTGAGGCTCAGGAGCAGAAGGGTTCCCTGAAGACTGCTGCCTGACCTGCAGGACAAAGAAGAACCAAGCCCCTGGAACTGCAAATTAAGCAGCTTATGCTGGGCCAAAGGTGCTAGATAAGACAGGACGAGCCAGGACATCTGTCTGATACAGGCGACCGATCCAACAATCCAGACCACCACTTCACTGGCATTGTACAATGCCCTCAACTGGGATTAATTCAGAATCGTTGGGTTTGTCTTCAGTGACTTCACTCATGGTTCCACTTTGCTCCACTTTGGCGGGTTACAAAATACAAAACCAAACTCATCAGGATTAATCAGTTATTTAAACCAGCCTTACTGCACAGTCACTATTTATTCAATATATAGAATATTAAGTATATATACAAATGAAGGACAGAAAGGTACCTGCATCAAACTCAAACTCTGCTCCATCAGCACTTGTGTCGCCTGAAGACCACTCCATTGTCCAGTCCTTCACCACTCTATTCATTCTGAGGCGAGCTGTGGCTTCAGCAACCAAGTGAGGTCTCAGTAAACCGATTCCTTTAAAGGCTCCAGTAACTACTATGAACTTCATCCATTGCCTTGCTAGTGCAACTAAGCCTTTCTTCAGAGTCACCAGGGCAGGCAGGCCATCATTCTAAAGCAGAGTTTAAACACAGTTAATTAAAATCGTGTACAGAATGTTTTTTTGTGCATCTTTATGAACAGCACACCACATACATACAATCTAAAACCTCAATCCCAGTGCACAGCAATCATGAGTAGGCAAATCTGTGTACAAGGCAGGCTGACAAGGCTTCACCAAAACAGCCTAAGAGATGCTGATGTTTGTCTCTGTTTTGTATCTCATTAGTGGAGGCTTTGATGCTTTACTGCTTACTAATGGAGGTTGCACAGCTGAGTAACCTCGCTGTACCCAAGAAGCTTATAGCTTCAGTCTTTACATTACTCACAGTTCAAACTGGTATAAATGAAGAGAAAGTAAGCTTCTTACTGCAGCTTCTAATCTTCTAGAGTATCTGTTCCATAAAGCCACACTCTTTCATCTTAATAATGGCGGCAATTAGGACTGCCTCAAGAACCAGAACTTTTGGGAATAGGGATGCTGGTGCATGACACCAACTTACACTGCAATGCAAAGAGCTAGAAGGACATGAAGTGGTGCCGCCCTAAGACCTCAGAATGTTTTTTTTATCAAGGAAGATGGCAAAAAGATACAGATTAACAATGTTTCTAACAGATTTAGAAAACATGAAAGAGGCACAACATAGACCACAAACCCCTGTAAGAAGGGATGAAAAAAAAAAGTAGCTTCAAGAATAATTTCTTTGCAGCCAGCTAGCCTGGTGGCACAGACGGCTGAGACACTTCAAGTGCCTTACCTCTCCCATGCTGGCAACCCGGTTTGGGAATGAGCTTGGGCCACCTGGGGTGGCCAAGCTGGGAGGGGAAGGCTGAGAGAGACTGAGCGGCCAACAGGCAGCCTCTCCCAGATCGGAAGGTAAGGCCTCCATGGCTCTTGGCTGCCACTGAGTGGAGGCTCGGTGGTAGCATTGGGCAAATGGGGGTCTGGCACTAGGCCAGGTGGCTGGATGGGGTCACCGGTTCTAGAGTGCACGTGCACGCGCGCCTGTGTTACGGAGGCCCCAGGATGCAAGGGGAGAAAAAAGGGAAAAATGATGGTTGCAGGCTTCAGGAAGCCCTGCATGACCCTCCCCTTTCCTCTGCACTGCCGCTGGTCTGCCAACCCAGAAATCTGGACACTGTGTTTCTGCGTGGGGGAAGGACGGCCCTTCCCTTCCCGGCATTGCCACAGGGGGCAATCTGTGGGGGATACGGGGCTTGGTGGATCGGGAGGCAAGTCACTAGGCGAGGGGACAGGAACAGTACCTTTGGGTACGTGGCGGGAGGGCATGACCCCGTGGGAGCCTTCTTTTTTTTTCTGGCTGGGTGGAGTCGATGCACCATCGGTGACGCCCTCGATGTCGATGCACTGCGTGGTGCTCACGGGTTGGCCGTTAGGTGTTGTCGACGCTGCCTCCTGCTAGTTCTGAGTTGCAGAGGTTAGAAAAAGGGTTGGCAGGGTGGGACAAAGAAGTCCAACAGACAGACAAAGGAAAATATATAAAACCAAAAGGAGAAAAATGACTGAGAGGACAGAGCAAGTTCAAAGACTAAGGGGGACTGGTAGGGGCCCCAACCTATGGAAGTAGAAAAGAGAAGGGAGGGAGGGTTTAGGTTTTATAAGTAAGGAAAAATTGAGAGGAGGGGGAGACAGGAGAAACATACCCTGTAACCCTGACCTGTCTCTGGTTTATATAGGAACTGTGAAGGAGTAGCCAAGAGGCTAACAGCCAGAATTGCAGGCACAGAATTACTGGGAAAACTCCTATAAGCAGAAATGGCTATTCTGGAAGAAAAGACAGGAAATAGGGATATCTCCCCCCTCAAAGGAGAGTTTGGTGCAAGAAACCTAGTTTTTTAAATTAATTAAGGTTATGTCCACAGGACAAGGAAATCAAGGATTGACAGGGAGAAGGAAAGAAAAGTGGGCAAATGCCAACCCCCACCACACAGGGGTGGAGCCGAAGCACTGAAGAAGGACTGCCCCCATATCCTGACCACTCTACCCCAAAAGAAAACTATCCCCCTTTGTGTCCCAGTTTACCCCGCTTCTGAGTAACAGAAAGGAGAGGGCACAGAGAGGGAGGGAGACCCAGAGACTGAGGCCTCAGGGGGATGGAGGGTGGGATTGTGATGAATGGTGAAGATGCACAGAAAGATCAGAATTACTGTAGGTAAGTAATTTCCATATCTTATCTGTGTCAATCTTCACCATTTATCACCTTTGGGTGAGTGTCGATCCCCACCGAAGGGTTTTTTTAACCCTAAGGGACTGAGTCCCTTAGCTCTCAGTGGGTGACACATTAAAAGGGAGAATCTTCAGGGCCTGGAGAGGCCGAGTGTGGGGACAGTGAGACGGGGACCACCCCCCCAAGGGGGTAGGAAGTTGTCCTGACAGATGCTGCCTCACTCTACGGGAGAAGAGATAGGTTCTCTGGTGGGCGGAGATAATCACCCTACGCCGGGCCAAGGGTGACAACCGGGAAAGACACAGCCATGCTGTCCGCCTAGTGCAGATCGCTGTCCCTATGACCCTGGTAGCTACCTCACTGGCATCAGGATGCCCTTCCTGCGCCTTTGCTAGCCCAGGCCACGCAGAGAGTACAATGGCTTGTCTGGTTTGCTCCGTGTCAGGCATGGAGGATAGGAGCTGACTCAGCCTGGACCACAGGAACCGGTCATAGGTTGCAAAGTGGGCCTGATGTGCTGCAATAGAGAGCAGCAACCATGCCGAGCAGAATGCCCTACTCCCCCAGAAGTCAAAATCCCAAAAATCTTGATCTGGGGGCCGGTCATGGTGAGGGGCGCGTAGCCCATCAGGAGTGTCCAATTGTGTCAATCCTGACTGAGGAAGAGGCATGGAACCTGGAGACTGGGGGCACAATACTGCTGGCAGAGATCTCTAGGGGCAGGAACTCCAGAAAAGGGTCTCTGCCAGGAACGTAACGACGACTCCTGAAAGGAAGCAGGCCAGGGGGGCACCACAGGGGTGTCCTCACTGAAATTGCCTAGAAAGGCGTGTGCTGAATGCACTGGATAGTGTAGAGTGGGAGGAGTAATGTGCAGGTCCTCTAACATCCTCACGAGGAATCGCTGATACTCAGAGAGATCAGCAGCTGGAGAGATGTGGACAGACGGCTCCTCTCCCCCCAGAAGAGGGGGTTGAAGAGTCAGAGGACCTCAAAGGTTCAGAAGCTGTCTGCTCAGGGGGAGGCTGAAAAACCTGTCTGTCCACTGAGCAGCTGAGCTCTGAACTGCTCCCAGGAGAGAGGCCCGCTAGGACCACAAATGCCTGGGAGCACAGGAGAAGGTGGCAGAGGAATAGGTGCAGAACTGACAACGGGGATCGGCTTATCTCCACCTGGGCTAGGGAGCGCACCAGGAGCCCTAGGGGAAGAAGGTGCTCCAGAAGACTCCACAGCCAACAGCTGAACAACCAAACTGGTACTGCCTAGGCTGCACCCTGAAGAATCTCCCCTGTGAGGTGACCGGGGCCGTGCAGGTCCAGAAGAAGCAGGGCCCTCTCAAGGAAACCAAGGGGGAAGAGTGGAGATCCACACTACAGCTTTTCCCAGAGCCCGGGTGGGTTCCAGAAAAAGGCCGTCGCACAGACCCCATGCCCCTCAACCCCTTGGAATCCGAGAACGGCCTCCTCCTCGAGAGAGAGCCAGCCTAGGCAGCTGGCAGCCCTGGTTGTCCTCCCGTGGGTGCTCTGATCAGCCCCAAAGTTGGTAGATCCAGGCACACCACCTGACAGGGTACCACCACTGATGGGTCAGAGAACCTTCCGAGGCCAGGTTGCAGGGCAACGGTGGCCTGCACCACTGCCTGCTGGTCAAAACCCCTGACCCTGGCCGTCACTGCCCACTCCTCAGAGGGGGGCTGACCCAGCATGTCAAGGACACTACCAGGGTGTCCATGCCAGCAGCCAACTCCAGGGAGCCAGACTGCCCGTCTGACTCAGAGTCCTCCTCCTCCTCCTCCTCCGAAGAGGTGGAGATCGAAGTCTTGTGCCAAACAGTGCATGGACCCCTGCTGCCATCCCTACTGAACAGGGCACCAGGACCTGAGACTGCACCAGAGTCGACGCCGGTGCCCCTCTCTGCACCAAACACGGTGCCAGAAGAGGACACAGCCTCAAAAAGGGCGGCAGTCTCAGAGCCAGAGCCTGTCATGGCACTGTCCTGATCCACAGAGCCGCAAGCGGCACCAAGATCAGCAATGGTGCCGACGAAGGCTCCGACCGTGCTCTCGGCGCATAGGCTGGAGACCCCCACGGTGGTGACCTGTCCCACGGCGCAGGGACAGGGGCGACACAAATGTCGTCCCCAACAGCACTCTCGGCGCGGGGTCCGAAACCCCCACGGTGCTGTATCCATGTTCAGAGCTGCAAATGGGTCCAGAACTGGACACGACGCCATGCTCAACCACAGCGCCGGGGTGAGAAACAGATAGGGACAGTGCCGTAGAGCCTCCTACGGCGCCGGCGGCACCATCGGAGCCGCAAACCGACACTGACAGCAGCAACAGCGCTGAGCAATGAACCGGTGCTGATGACAGCGCCATCAGGGCCCATGGCGCCGCAACCCAAGACGGCGTCGAGGACAGCACCGACCCAGGCCTTCTGAGCCACGGGTATAACACTGGGGGAGCCTTCACCCCTGAAGAAGCAATTTACAAGGCGGTGTCTCCGCCTGTCCCCCGGGGGGGGGGACAGACCGGGCCTCCTGCACCGCGGGAGGGGCCTCTGCCACGGCTAGGCTAGAAGAGGCAGAAGCCCCCTCCTCCTCTGTCCATATAGAACTGGTAGGGGACCTGGAGGAAAGGCCGAGAGAATGCGGCTTGGCCTGACGAGTGCGTGCCTGAAACCCGAAAGTCAGCGGAGCTCGCCCCACTTTCCATGCGCGTTGCTCGATAACATGGCGGTCTATGGACAAACAGGCATCACACGGATCCATGTCGTGAAGCGGGCCAAGACACACAAGGCAATGGTCGTGCTGGTCGGTGACGGAGTATTAACGGCCGCAAGGGCACTATCGCATGGGGGGGCCGTCCCGTCTTGAAAGTCTTCTTGCCCTCCGACCTAGACATGACCTTCGAGAAAGAAACACCAAACAAGACTCGACATCGCAAAATAAAAATAAAATAATGCAACAATCTTACCAGGCGATGTCGAGTAGGCCAACAGAACCGGCAGGAGATAGGGGCCGACGAACTTCAGCATGGAGCCGACACGGAGTTGAGAGGTAAGTTAGAAAATGAACTGGCGGCAGCGAGGCCTCAAAATTCTTCAGAAAGTGTCCCATGGGTGACCTTGATGGCGGGAGATGAAGAACTGGGGGAGAGGGAGCTGACAACACCTAACAGCCAACCTACGAGCACCACGTAGTGTATCGGCCTCGAGGCGGTGCCAATGGTGCATCGACTCCACCCATCAAAAAAAAAAAAAGGCTCCCCTTGAAGGTCATGACTTCCGGCCAAGTACCCAAGGTGATGAATGGTGAAGACTGACACAGATGAGATCAGTGTAGTTATCCTAATATTAATTATTTTATTTTGGTTACTTTTAACAATTCTTACACATCATACCTGAAAGTTAGTTAAGTCATAGACTTTTAAACCAGTGTTCAAGTTTGGGTCTTGTCCCTAAATTAATACAGTGGGTAGAATATTCAAAATGCACCAGGCACTGAGCATGCATGGCATGAACCAGGCAATATTCAGCGGTGCTGCGCCATGGCTCCAGCACCGTTGAATATAACACTGAGAGTTCCCACTGCACACAGTGCAGTGGCACTGAGCCAGCAAAAGTGGCAGTTGAGGAGCAGGGCTGCGCCAGTGTGGTGCAGCTACTTCTAGGCACAGCAAGAGCAATATTCAGATGTGAGCTACCAAATGAGGCCATTATGAATGCAAGACGAAATGGGGCCATTTGCATGTCATTATGGACCCATTTACATGCAGGTGCGCCAATCTCCGGCGACTTGTGCCTGCTGCCCTGCCAGGCTGCAGCCGTTGGGAACCGACACCTCCTGCCTCTCGGCAACGCATGACGTGGACTTTGTAAATAAAGAGAATCCCTGGTGGTCAGTGGACCTGCTCCCAAGCCATCGCGGGCTTAAATAAAGTGAAATAATCCCTGGTGGTCCAGTGGACCCGCTCCCCAGCCTGATCACGGGCTATGTAACTAAAAAGACTCCCTGGTGGTCCAGTGGACCTGCTCCCAAGCCCAATCGCGGGCTTTGCAAGAATATGAATCCTGGTGGTCCAGTGGACCTGCTCCAAAGCCTGATCATGGGCTTTGTAAAGAACATGAATCCCTGGTAGTCCAGCAGTCCCCCCCTCTCAATGTCAAGAGCACTACGTATGAATCTGGTAAATTCCAGGAGAGCCATGATGGTGCTATGGCCAGCTCGGAAACCATGCTGTTCTGGGCATAGGAGATGATACTGATTGAAGTATTCCACCAGCTGGTCAGTCACAATCCTTTCAAGGGCCTTGTAGAGTGTGGGGAGGATAGAGATCTGCCTGTATTTGTTTTGAAGAGACCGGCCACCACTTTTGTGTACTGGGGTTAATTACCTGGTTAAGGTGAAAATGGAAATTACGTACTTACCATAATTCTTGATCTTCTTGGACAATGTCTCCACCACTCATTCACACTAATGGGAGTACGCTGGAAGCACTAGGACCCCGCAGGAGCCAAACTTTTTCAGGAGGGCCAGCGTCGAGATGGAGCCGCGAGGAAACGGCACCACAGACTATCTTGGCGTCGACTTCTCCAACCATCTTTCAGTACCTTTTTTCTGAGGAAGCGTAGTGTAACTAACTTACAGAGGACTAACCTAAAAATCGGACATAAGATGTACAGTCTCCCCTGGACTGTCAGGAAATGATTTTGAGCCTGACCCAGATCTTCACCTGGGTGATGATGCTGACACTGCCCTGGCAGCAGGGATCAATCCTTCTGCAGAGCCTGTAGTTGAAGACCTTTCCTGTAAGTCTCTGCTCAAAAATTTTAATTCTACTCTTTCTCTCCAGACTACAGAAATCAATCCTGGGAGGCTTTTGCGACCCCAGTATCTTCATGTCCCAGAGATCATTTTGGATTTAACCCTCCGGTACAACCCTCTTTCGAGACCCTCTCTAAGATGGTGTGGAAGAATCCAGCTCTCTTTCCTTCCGTGGTCAAGTCCATAGATAGGAAGTATGCCCCTCCATAGATCGCTCCATTTTGGCCTCACAAGCCTTTGCTGATGCCATTGTGGTCTTGGCAGAGAATGATAAGGCTGTCCTTCCTCAAGGATCTACAGCCTGAGCAATGAACGAAGAATCTCGTAAGATAGACACCTTAGGTAAGGGAGTCTTTGCTGCCTCAACCCTGGGTATGCGCATTGCCAGTTACCAGGACTATTTTTCTCAATATGAGTATGCACTTTGGCATTCCCTCAAAGAAATGGTAGAAGCTCTGCCTGAATCGGAAGTTATCTCAGAGCTACTCCAGACCATAACTAGGGGTATCAAATCCAATAACCAACAGGTTAAAGCTGTAATGGACGCCTACGATACAGTCTCCCAGGCTGTGACAGCTGGCATCTGCACCCGCTGCCACTCTTGGCTACATACTTTGGGCTTCATAAATGACGCCCAGCAGCAGGTCATGGCTTTACCTTTTGACAGTATGTATCTGTTCGGGCCTCAAGTGGCGCAAGCTCTCGAAGCCATGCAGAAGACTAGGTCTGCCATTAAGATGGCTAGACCTGCACCCGCCCCTCCGGGAGGTGCTAACAAGCCGCCAGTTTCCACAAACTGGCTCGTCATTCTTTCAGGCAGGCAGAAAGGTTTTAACAAAACCACAACCCTCAGCCACAAAAGAAAGCACAGCAGAAGGCACAAGGGCCCAAAGTGCCCAGTGCCCCCTTCTGAGTTTCTGGCCCAGGTAACACCTCAGCTGTCCGAAGGGGACTATTCCTCAGCGGTGGGAGGATGTCTGACTCAGTTCAACAATCAGTGGAAATCTATAACATCAGACAAATGGGTCCTCCGGATAATCCGTGAGGGGTACTCTCTCAATCTTTCGGAAACCCCTCTGGGTTATACTCCCAAACGACAGCCCAGGCTGTCGGCAGTACAGTCAGACCTTCTAGCTTCCGAGGTACAAGGTCTTCTGAACAACAGGGCAGTAGAAATAGTTCAGCTGGATCAATGAAACACAGGCTTCTACTCCCATTACTTTCTGGTCCTGAAGAAAACCAGCGCCATGCGCCCCAATCTGGATCTCAGAAAGTTAAATAAGTTCCTTCACTAGGAGAAGTTAAAGATGATATCACCAGGTACCCTGCTACCTTTCTTCAGCAACATGATTGGCTAGCCTCCCTGGACATGCAGGATGCATACCAACACATTCTCATACACCCAAAGCACCACAAATACCTAAGGTTCGTGGCATTGGGTCAACACTATCAGTTCAGAGTCCTGCCCTGTGGGCTATCCTCGGCGCCTCAAATTTTTACAAAGTGTTGCGCAATTCTCGAGGCGCACCTCAGCAAAAAAATCAGAATACAAGTGTTCCCGTATCTGGACGACTGACTCCTAGCAAGCCCATCAAGGCAACAGACTCTGGAGGCAGTGGCCATGGCCTCAGACATCCTCACATCCATGAGAGTCCTGCTGAATCTCAACAAGTCGCACTTGCAGCCCTCCCAGAAGCTCCTCTTTATAGGAACTCTTCTGGACACCTCCTGTGCGAAGGCTTTTCTTCCAGAGGACAGAAGGAACAATATCTTACAGATGGCCCGATACATCAGAGAACACAGCTTGGTTTGCGCTATCTCAATGCAACAGATGCTGGGTCTCATGGCATCCTTGGTGTTCACTGTACCCCTAGCTCGTCTCCACATGAGAACCTCTCAGTGGATGCTCAGTACTCAGTGGTCCCCAACCACTCACCCTCAGTCCTTTCTCATCAAGGTGACGGAACCTCTGAAGAAGTCAGTTGCCTTGTGGTCACGGGAGGACAATCTTCTGGAAGGATATACCTTTGCCCCTCTGGATCATCAGATCTCCATTACCACAGACACATCCCTGATGGGTTGGGGAGCCCACTGTCGGGATCTCCACACCCAGGGTACGTGAACTCAGGACGAGTCCCAACTTCACATAAATGTCCTGGAAATGAGAGCAGTCCTCTATGCAGTCCAAGCCCCGAAGGACATACTCTGTCACAAGAACATTCTCCTTCAAACGGACAACAAAGCAGTGATGTACTACATTAACAAACATGGTGGTGCACACTCTTACCCATTATGCAGGGAAGCAATGAGAGTGTGGGAGTGGTGCCTGGAACACAAGGCTCTGATTTAGGCAGTGTACTTCCCAGGAGTACAAAACGAACTGGCAGAATGGATAGTGATCCTCACAAGTGGTCTCTCGACTTAACCATCACTTAGTCACTCTTCAAAGAGTGGGGAACTCCAGACCTGGACCTTTTTGCGTCTCCACTCAACGCAAAACTGCATCTCTTCTGCTCCAGAAATCCAGGACCTGGCATTTTCTGTCAGGATGCATTCAGGCTGCGGTGGACAAGACGCTTATACACCTTTCCTCCTCTTCCCTAATTCAGAGGATACTGCTCACATTGGAAACCCAGGGGGCAGAATGATTCTCATTGCCCCTTCTGGCCTCGCAGATATGGTTCCAGTTACTCAGACTATTGAAGGCCCCAGAAACCTCCCCTTCAGATGAACCTTCTGACCCAGGGTCCTGCGGTCCATCCCAACCTGAGGTTGTTTCACCTTCACACTTGGCTCCTGAGGACATAGAGGTGAATAGGTTCAATGTTTCTCGTAGAGTTTCAGATATACTTTTGGCCGTGAGTAAGCCGGCCACTAGAAAAACCTACACAGTCAAATGGAAGCGTTTTTCTATCTGGTGTGCAAAATCCTCTTGGAACCCTTTTTCCTGCCCACTGAATAAAGTCTTAGAGTATCTTTTAGACCCCTCAAATACAGGTCTGCAGTACTCCACAATCAAAGTTCATCTTTGTGCCATTTCGCATATCAGAGGAAACATGAGAAAGAATTTCTTCACAGAACGGGTGGTGGACAAGTGGAACACCCTGCCAGAGGAAGTGGTGGGGGCTGAAACAATCACGGGATTTAAGAATGCATGGGATAGACATAAAGGAATTCTGGAGGTCAGGGGAAGGTGCAACAGACTTCTAAGAAAACAAACTGAACTTACAAGCTCAAATGGGCAGACTGGGTGGGCCATAGGCCCTTATCTGCCGACACTGTCTATGTATCTATGAGCCGGTACTTTCCATGTCACTGGCTCAGTTGCCTGTAGTTAAGAGTTATCTTAAGGGTATTCTGCACACTAGACCTCCTATTAGGTATCCAGTTGCAGCCTGGGACATTAACGTTGTGCTAGACATGCTCACTTGTAAAACGTTCGAGCCTCTAGCTACTTGCGAGTTGAAATTCCTCACTTCAAAACGGCCTTCCTGGTAGCCATTACTTCAGCCTATAGAGTTTCTGAAATACACACCTGGTCAAAGAACCCTGTACACTGTATTTCACACGGACAAAGTAGTTCTTAGGACTCATCCTAAGTTCCTGTCTAAGGTTGTCTCAGAATTCCATCTGAATCAACCTTTAGTCCTTCCTATCTATGTTGCGAACTTCCAGAATGAATGGGAGCGTATCATTTATTCACTGGATGTAAAGAGAGCATTAAGGTTCTATCTAGGTAGAATGAAAGAAATTCGCAAGGCTCAACAACTGTTTGTTTCCTTCAGCATGACCCGGCAGGGTCAACCTGTTGCTATCAGGTGCATTTCAGTGGGACTGGTGGCGTGCCTTCACCACTGCTATTCTATGGCACAGGTCACGCTGGAAGGTAGAGTGTCGCTCACTCTACCAGAGCAGTCATGGCATCTCTGTGGAACTGTAATAAAGCCCATTGCAGACATTTGCAATGCAACTACCTGGAGCTCCATGCATATTATTCGTTAAATTATGCCTTGGATGTCCATGCCAGACGACATCTGTCATTTGGCAGGCCAATTCTTAATGGATTTCTGTCCTAAGCACGTGAGATCTTTTCTCTCCTGCTGCCCGTCTTGGAGGATTATTTAGCTCGGTATTCTCCCACTAGTGTGAATGAGTGGTGGAGACTTTATGTCCAGGAAGATATGGAAATTATATACCTACCGTAATTCTTGATCTTCTTGGACGAAGTCTGCACCACTCATTCACACGCCCATACACCATCCCCCAAGCTCACTTCTCCATTTCTGGTCTTCACTCCTTCATTGGCTGAGCTGTGAAGACTTTGTTGTTGACCCTTCTTACACGGGTCATTCGGGATATCTCACGTCCGATTTTTAGGCTACTCCTTCTAGGTTAATTATGCTGCACCTTCTTGGAAAAAACGTACTGAGGTGGTTGGAGGGTCGACGTTGAGACAGTAATTACCGCACAAGCCGGGGCTCGTGGTGCCGTTTCCTGGCGGCTCCACTCTCAGGTGCCAGCCCTCTTGAAAAAGTTTGCTCCTGCTGGGTCCTAGCACCTCCAGCAAACTCCCATTAGTGTGCATGAGTGGTGGAGACTTCGTACAAGAAGATCAAGAATTACGGTAGGTACGTAATTTCCATTTTTCTGGGATCAGTGAGCCCTTAGGTGAAATCTGGCGCCTGGTACCACAGCCGTAGTAGAAGACAGGTGACCTAGAAGCCTCAGGAAGTGTCTGGCTGGCCTTGGCTGGCACAGGACGAAAGACTTTGCTCAATTCTGAAGGTTGTTAGCCCTGTCAAGAGGGAACAAGGCCTTTCCCTTTTATGTGCCCAGTTCCGCCCCAATGAATTCCAGTAACTGAACGGGATTGAAGAGGGATTTCTGAGTACTGATTAGGAAGCCTAAGGACTCCAGAGTGCTCTGAGTTAGGCTGAGAGAGTTTCTGACCTCCCGCAGAGTCTTGCCCACTATTAGCCAATCGTCCAGGTAGAGGAAGATAGATGCCTCTTGTTTCCTGAGATGGGCTGCCACTACTGCCAGGCACTTTGTGAAGACCCTGGGAGCTGAAGAAAGGCCGAAGGGCAGTGTTGCAAACTGATAATGACCTGAAGGCAGTTTGAACCTGAGGAATTTTCTGTGGGGCTGCCCAACTGGAATATGGATACAGGCATCCTTTAGGTCTAGGGAAGCTAGCCAGTTCCCCTTTTGCAGGGATGGAATCATCACAGCCAGGGAGACCAACTTAAATTTGGGATTGAGCAGATATTTGTTCAGGTATCCGAGGTCTGAAATGGGTCGCCAGTCCCCAGTTTTTTTCTTGGCTAGGAAACACCTGGAGTAGAGACCCTCTTCCCCACTGGGGGAAGAGAACTTTTTACTTCTAACTCCAACAGAAGTTTCTCTACAGGAGTCAAGAGATTTTAGTGACTTCTGAACCTGCTGAGTGGGAAATTTCCTGAACTGTAGGGTAGGTCCCTGACTCACTACCTTGAGCACCCACTTGTCCATGGTGATGAGGTGCCAGTGGTGGAGTTACTGGGTCAGCCTTCCTCCTACTGGGGGTGGGAGGGGGGGAGGTGACCTGGCTTTTGCAGTCAGGAGATTTGCTTAGACTGAGTATTTGAGGAAGGCGAGGGACCAGCCTGTCTTTGACCTCTCCTTCCTCTTCCCCTGAAGAAACCTCTCATCCAAGAGTAATCCAGGGGCATAGGCACTGGCATAAGGTAGAAGGCCCTGGGGTAGTAACCTCTGTCTCCAATCCCCCTGCTCTGAGATCTCTGGGAAGAAGAGTTTTTTTTCTTTTGCAGTATTATTTTGGTAGGTGGCTTTGTATTACTCCACCTTTTTCATGTAAGCTTCTGTTTTGTCACCAAACAGAATTATTCTCACGGGGAAATCCACAGCTTTAGTCTGAGTGTCCTGTGAGAGGCTGGTTGTTCTTAGCCAGGCATAGAGTCTAAGGGAGATGGCCTGGGCCATGGCTCTGGAAGCAGTGTCATTTGTGTTCACTGCCATTTGAAACTGGTACTTAGTAGCCTCTAGGGCAGTTTTTTCCCTTAACTTTCTGTTTACCACTCCTTCTCTGCCCCATTCCGTCCCATCTCTCGGATCCCTCAATCGTCCCTACGTCCCAACCACCATGGAGTTTTGTTCCTAGAATGCACTACTCGGTATGTCCAGAGCCCCAGGTTAACGGGTGGGGCGAGAAAGGTACCCTGCTTACGTTTCCTCAACCTGCAGAGGGGTGAGCACAGTGTAGTCTGCCCTCAGTGTCTCTGTGGATACAGAAGTAGAGGGCTCCGTTGCCAGGACCGAATGGGAAATTTTTCCCTTTTACTCCCGCCCCTCTGTCGATGTCGGCATACAAGGAGGGCCAATGAGACAGAGGCACACTGAAACGCGCCTCTGCTCAGGTCCTCAGCCGACGTCGCCCCCCCCTTAACTCCTTCCCACATCCGCAATGCCAGATACCTGTGGTCAACCAGGATGTGGCAGTATCAGCGGGAATGCTTCCACCTCTCCCCAGAGAAGGAGGCGAGCAGGCTCACCCCCACCCCTGACCCCAGTGGCTAGATCAGTGCTGGCGTGGTACAGGTATGGCGTTCAGAGCCTCAACCCTCAGCACCACCAGGCTGGCCCTAGGGCAGTTTTTACAGTTTCTGCCAGGTTCTGGGCTACCTTGTCTGGGGCCTGTTGGCTGATAAATAGCACAGAGTTCCAGAGAGCTTTTTGATATTGAGCTGCATAGGCCATATAAGTAGATAGGCGAAGCAGCAGAGAAGCTGTTATAAGATTTTTTTACCCATCACATCCAGCCTTCTAGATTCCTTTTCAGAGGGCTACGAAGATAGAGGCACTTCAGCTTTGTCACAAGCAGCAGCCTGCACCACCCCCTCGTGGTCCAGGTGCATACAGAGAAATTCAGCATTATTTCTCCCCAATTGCTACTTTTTTTGTCAATTTTCTTGTCTACTCCAGAAATAGAAGTAGTATTCTCAAGTATTTTTAAAGTTGTTCTGCAAAGAGATTTATGTATGGGCAAAAAAACTTTTAGAGGGAGGAAGACCCATCATATCTAAAAAGTCTTCCTCCTCATCGTCAGTTGTCTCTTGAATAGCGAGATCCAGAGTGTCCACCATATGCTGAATGAAGGTATAGTGAGAGGAAAAATCCTTCTGGCCATTTGAGGACAGTGAAACTCCTGGTCAGGGAAAACATCAGGTCCTGAAGGTTCACCTTCTGGTTGGTCATCATCACTCATAGTAAAACCCTGGGTATGCCCAGGGTCTGAACTGTGAGGGGTACTAAGCTCAGGAGAGGCATTAAGAGATTGCCCATAGCCTGTATAGTCTGGTATAAATACCAAGCCTCAGCCATTTCTGCATCAGAGGGTGTATCTTTTTGTTTCACTGGCGTCTCCCTTTGCTTTTTAGTGGAAGGGACAGTGATATGTTTTTCCTTTTGCTTATTATTTGCAGTTATTGAATCAGGAACCTGCTCATTATGTCTCTTTTTGGATTGGTCAGAAATGAAAATTACGTACCTACCGTAATTCTTGATCTTCTCTTGTATCTTCACCATTCATTACTGATTGGGTTAGTGCCGGGGGCGCACACCCGCTACGGAAGATTTTTTTTTAAGTAGGCTCCAACGGCGCCGCCCCAGAGAGAGCGACGCCACGCGCCATGCGCAAGGGGAGGCCATTAGACGCGAGACCTCCTTCATCTCAGTTCTGGTAGCTGGAGAGGCGAACTAAGGGTAAGGAAAAAGAAGAGCGAGACAAGAAAGCCAAGGGACAGAAAAAGGAAAAGATATAAATTGAAATAGGAAGAAGCCGGTAGAGAACAGACAGAAGAGAGAGAGAGAGAATTCCTACCCTAAGGGACCGGAGGGTCTCCTTTCTGGGGCGGCTCCAAGGGAGGAACAGATAGAGAAAGAGAAAAGGAAGAAGAAGAAGAAAGGGAAGAAAACAAGGTATGCTGAGAGGGGAGAACACTGCCCATAGATACATTGGTTGAGAGGCTTATAAGCTCGGAACCAAAAACAAGGGAGCAAGAATCCCTCCTGATAGGACTGAGAGAAGGTTCAACTGAACCGCCTGTACAGATTGGACACAAAGGGCAGATTCTCTAACCTCCCATCATGCCAACCCCCTACACTCTAGCTGAGAGCTCACAGACTGCCCGGGCAGAAAATCTGTTCCGGAAAGCGAGCGCCCAACTAGGAAGGGGGCTAAGCCCCTCAGCACCCTGTTAAGTGCTAACACAGAAGTATATGGGGCGGGGTTAAGCCCTACAGAAGGCAGCTTTTTATGAAAGGATAGAGAGGGAACTCAATCAGACTCCATGAGGCAAAGCAAGAACAACCACTCAAGGCTAAGGAAGTGCCAGAATCACCAGCCAGAATGAACTGACAATAATAATACCTGCCAGGGGGCATCTAAATTTTTGAGGCCGAGCCAAAGGGACGGTCTCTTGAGCTGTGAACTGAGCAACGTGGTTAAAGGGCCCAGAGGTCACCCCCTAGGGACAGTCAGAAAGAGTTCCCTCAGGATAGGTGAAAAAGACCCTACTCGGTCCTCTTTACCTTGAGGAAAAAATATCCATTCAAGAAGAACGGAAAACGGAATGATTTTTTTTTTTTTGGCATAAAGACCAAAGGAAGGGAGAGAAACGAGATGGGAGGGGGAGACGTCACAGTAGGAGGCCTCTGAGGGGAAGGTGGGCGGGTATCAGTAATAAATGGTGAAGATACAAGAGAAGATCAAGAACCCTTGTCAATCTTCACCATTCATTACTGCTTGGGTGAGTACCAAGCTCCCCCCCAAAGCGGGGGATAAGAAACCCTGAGGGAGCAAGACCCCCAGCCTCCTGTTGGTGAGAAACGGAAGGGGAAGACCATGGGCTAATCAAGAGAGAAGCCTATGGGGGAGAAGAGCTAGGAGGTGTCCCCCGAGGACGGGGAGATGGAGAAAGCCCCTGCAGAAGTTTCCTAGCTCTGGAGGACAAGAGACGGGTCCCCCGGAAGGCAGAGCGAATCACCCTATGCCGAGCCAGGGGTGACAACCTTGATAGATTTGCCATGTCATCTGCCTATTGAGCAGATCGCTGTCCCTGAAGCCACCTCATTGGCGCCATAAGATGCCCTTGCTTGGTGTCTTGCCAGCTCCAGGCCTATAGCAGAGAGGGCAATAGCTTGTCTGCTTTGCTCTGGTCAGGCATTGATGCTAAGATTTGGGAAAGCATCGACCACAAATGACTACCGTAGGCAGCATGGTGGGCCTGATGAGATGCAATGCATGACATCGCACGAGAGGAAGAAAACACTCTTCGCCCCCACCGGTCAAACTGTAGAGAATCTGAGTTTAGTGGACGGTCGTGCAGCAGCGCCTGGAGGGAGTCTATATGTATGCCAATCCCGAGGGTGGGTTGGTGACAGTACCTAGAAATTCCGATGGGGCACAATACCTACGTTGGCAGTCTGCCAGGGCTGGAGAAAGGGCAGCTGGCGACTGCCAGGAATGGATAGATGCCTCCTGGAAGGGAACAGGCCAGGATAGTACCACCAAATGTTGGGCACTGAATTCGCCGAGGAATTCACGCATCTCCCGTTCAGTACTGTTTTGCCTAACACAGGAAATCTGAAGATCCCTCACCATCCTCGAAAGGAATCGTTGATATTCAGTGAAATCAGCATCGGAGGAGAGATGAGCAGTGGGTCCTCTCTCCGAGGAGGAGGAGGAAGATGAGGATGATGAGTGCTTGAGTGTCCAGAGGACTCCTGTGGCGGTGGGAATAGGCGAAAAACCCGCTCAGCCTAGAAGGGGATCCTCCCCTGTGACCAACCTGGGACTGCATGGATCCAGAAGGGCAGCCCACAGCAACGCCACCAGAGGGGTCCCTGGGGTCCAAGAGGGAAAGACAGGGAGCCCAGCACTACGGCTCCTACCCACACCCCGAGGGTGGCAGGTAATGACCGAGACGCCTGAACCCTGTCCCTCGACCCCTTGGACTCAGAGAACGCCCTTCTCCTCGACTTCAGCGACCCCCCACCCTGGGCGGGGTAGCATCACCAGGGTCGTGGCAGCTGGCACGACCCCTCAGGAGGAGAGCCTCACCCACCTCCGCCTCCATCGCCTCAGGGACCCCAGACCACCCCAGCCTGGGGAGCCTCATGGAGGACGGCAGCGGAGACAGAGGAACAGGGCGCTATGGGCCGTCTAGCACCTTGTGCCAACGGACCCTGACTCCGAAGAGTCAGGGTGCCAGGATGGGTCCACGTCTGAGTCATTCCCCTCCAAGGAGGAAGAGACCAGTTGGACTACAATACTGGCAACCCCAGGGGTCTCCAGTGAAATGGCGCCATGGACGGCGCTGGTGCCAGGCGGTGCTGGGCGACCCCGACCCGACTCCCTAACAGTGCTGGCCAAACCCACGGCACCGCCTCGGTGCTGGGACCCCCACCAGCACCGCTAGATGAGCCCACCGGCCCGGGCGCTGAGAGCCAACACGGCGCCACCAACTGCGCCATCTCAATCACCAGCGCCGCCAACGGCGCCAGGATCCGAAACGGCGCTGGAAGGCGGCATTGAGGGTCCACCGATGCCAGGCCCAGCAGACGTGGGCCTCGACACTGGGGGAGCCTGCACATCCGAGGAGGTGACTGCCGAGGCAGTGTCCCCACCAAGGCCCCGGAGGGGACCCCGGCGTTCCTCCGACACCGCAAAAGAAGCTTCCTCTTTGGCAAGAGAAGATGAGGAAGCCTCTTCCTCTACAGACCGTATAGACCTGAGAGGGGACCCGGAGGACGGGCCTAGAAACCTTACCTGGGAATCCCTTGAGTGGCGCCGTCCCCCAAAAGTCGGCGGGGCCTTGCTGATCTTAAACGCGCGGACTTCTAGGATGCGACGGTCCAGTGAGAAACAGGGATCGCACACATCCATATCGTGGTTGGGTCCCAGGCAACAAAGACAAACATCATGCCGGTCCATGACGGAAAAATGCCGGCCACAGGAGCACCGACGCATAGGGGCACGGCCCGCCTTCGACTTACGTTTTGCCCCCGATCCTGACATGATGCGAAAATATTGATACTAAAAAACAAAAGCTCTCGGCGCCATCGAAGAAAGTTATAAAAAGAACGGTCTTACCAGTGACGGCGTTGAGAAAAAGCAGCAGGAGGAGTCTGGAATTCGATGACGCAGAAGGCCTCAACTGCATCTAACTGCACAGCAGGTGCAGCCTCGACGGGCGGAGAAACAGAACTGAGATGAAGGAGGAGTCTGCAGAGCCGACGGCCGCCTCGCAGACATGACGAAAAGGCCGCTTCCTCAGCGGCGCCATTGGAGCAGACTTCAAAAAAAATCTCCATAAGTGGTGCGTGCCTCTGGCAGTAACCCAAGCAGTATTGCATGGTGAAGACTGACAAGGGAAGATCTATTTTTATCAGGCTTATTTTCTAGGGAGTCCTTCTTGGACTTTTCTTTAGATTTATGAGAAGATGACCCCTCTTCAGGGTTTTTATTAGAGGGGGAGGCAGACTGAAAAGCCAGAATTTCCAATCTTTTGGCTGTTTTTTTTAACTGTTTTAGAACAAAATTTAGAGCAAAGTTCACAGTTATGGTCTGGACCTGAACAACTTCATAAAAAAAATGTGGCTGTCTGCCATGGCCACTATTTCAGCACACTTAATACAATTTTTAAAACCAGTAGGTCCAGTTTCCTTTTTAGGACCATCTGACATGTCAAGTCGTCAGAAGATCTCAGAATTATATTCCCAAAAGGAAAAAATAAATACAGTAGAATTCTGTCAGTTCCCAAGCACTATGGGACCATGTATAAACAGTTGCAAAGCACTAAAATAAAGAGTCTGTAGTTCAGAATCACAGCTCTGATGAAAGATAGGAAATGCTAATAAAATAAAGTAAAAGAAATAAAAAGCACTTTATTTAGTTAAAAGCACTAACATTTTACCTCAAAAAGAGCAGAAACCGTGTAGGAACTGCTGAGGCAAAGAGAAGAGTTCTTGTGAACTGAAGGAACTGCTAAAAATGCTAAAATAAAGAAACTACCTCAAAAACACTAAAGGCAGCACTGAAATAAATATTTTACTGACTTCTAAAGGCATGAACTTCTTCAAGCGAAGTTGTGAAGAGAGGACCCCAGGGTAGTGTTGTCCAGTCAGTGGAGAAATGAATCTGCCTGACCGCCCACTCCAGCTACAGGCAGCACTTCCTCTCCTGCTCTGATTGGTTGATGCCAAAAATCATTAGCAAGGACTCCATCTCCGGGGCAACTGAACCCAGCTGACATACTGGACTAGACAGGCATACTGAAGAATTCCTGGGGTGAAAAGAAAGATTTCCCATGACTTGAATGGCTTGGAAATACAGGTTACTCACCTGTAACAGGAGTTCTAGAATGGTATATGTTGTTCATCCACACTCATTGGCAGGTATCCTTGCCGCTTTAAATCTTGCGGAAGGTCTTCAAGCTTGCTCCTCCCACCCACCGGTGGTATAACTCGGCTCCCCCATGACGCCAGATCTGGCCCGGCTGGAAGCTCAGGTTAGCGTCGGGGCCGGGTGTCGGGTAGGATGAACAACATATACCATTCCTAGAACTCCTGTTACAGGTGAGTAACCTGTATTTCTAGGGACATGGATATGTTGTTCATCCACACTCATTGGCAGACTCTAGCAGTTCTCCGGGAGGAGGAGGCAAGACGACACCCCAATACTTACTTGGGAAAGAGAGACTGGAGAACCGAGGCCCCAAACCAGCATCCCGCGTGACTCAAGGTCGATGTGGTAATGGGTAATGAAGGTGTTTGCTGACTTCAGGTAGCAGCCCTGCAGATTTCCTGGATAGGGGCGTCCTGGAAGCAGCCACCGTTGCAGCAGTATGGCGGGTAGAATGAGCTCTTATCCTCTGGGAGGCTCCATGCCCGCCAACTTATAGAGAGATCTATGCAGGAGGTTACCCACCTGCTTATCGTCCGCTTGGCTGCAGGTCTGCCAGATGCGGCTTCAGCGTAGGTGACAAACAGCTGGCGAACCTCTCCCGAATTTCAGCCGCTGCGCTCTATAATAAGCGAGCGCTCTAGGGTCCAGAGTATGGAGCCTATTCGCCTCCGAGTGTGATTGGGGTAGAACACCGCAGAGTCAACACCTGGTTAAGGTGAAACTCCCACACCACCTTCTGGAAGGAATTTCGGTGGGGGGCGCAGGACAACCTTGTCCCTGTGGAAGACCAGGTAAGGAGACTGGATGGAAAGCGCCTGGAGCCTCCCATCCTTCTGGCTGACGGATAGCCACCAAGAAGGCGGTCTTCCACGACAGGTGAGAGAGAGCACACCTGTGCATAGGTTCAATGGCTTGCCCATGAGCTTTGCCAGTACCAGCAGTAGATCCCACGGAGGTGGGGGTTCCCGCACTGGAGGGGAAATGTGATCAAGGCCTTTGAAAAAGCGCCAGACCACCTTCTCCTGCGCCACCGACTGCTTTCCGGCCCGCGCCCGGTAAGCAGAGATGGCTGCCAGGTGCACCCTTAGGGTCGTCGACCTAAGCCCTTGACTGAAAGGGACCATAAATAGTCCAAGATGCTTGCCAAGGAACAGGAGGAAGGGTCCAAGCCTTCGCTCTGACACCAAATGGAAAACCTTTTCCATTTGAAGGCATAGCATTTTCTGGTCGACCTTACGGGACGCCAACTACATTGAGGACCTCGTCGGAAAGACCCAAGGCCTGGAACTCTAGCCGCTCAGGAACCAGGCCGTCAGGTGCAGGGATTGAAGGTCCGGATGGAACACCTTCCCCTGATTGACTGAGAGCAGGTACGGGCGAGCTGGAAGCTGCCTCGGAATCCTGGAGCTGAGACTGAGGAGATCTGGGTACCAGAACTGGCGAGGCCAGTCTGGGGCTATCAGAATCGCCTGCGCCTTGTCCCTCCTCGCCTTGAGAAGCACCTTGTGGATCAAGGGAAATGGGGGAAAGGCGTAAAAGAGGCCCGGGGTCCACTGCCTCGAGAAGGCATCCCCCTGCAGCGAGCCCTGCTGAGGGGGGCGGGCATGGAACAGACTCAGCTGCTTCTCCCTGGAGGCAAACAGGTCCACCTGAGGTGTGCCCCAATGGGAGAACAGATGCTGTACTACTCCGGCAGGAGAGACCACCTGGGATGCAGCCCCTATCCGGCTCAGGGCATCGGCCAGGGTGTTGGAGGCTCCTGCCACGTGAATGGCTAGGAGATCGCCTCCAGGCTGCGCACGAGTGACCAAATGCGGAGAGCCTTGCATAGAAGCATGGAGCGGCCCGCCCTGGGGGTTTAGATAGTACATGGTCGGTATTGTCCGCCTGGACCGACCACTTGACCCCGGAGGAACGGAGCAAAGGCGGTGAGAGCTAGGCGGACCGCTGAGCTCCAGCAGGTTGATGGCATCGACTGGGACCAGAGGCCATGAGCCGGTGTTCCCCAGATGGGCACCCCAACCCATCAGAGAGGCATCGGTCGATAGAGAGACCGCCGGGCTCGGGCGGACGAACGGATGCCCTCCTGCAAATGATCTGAACGGTCCACCACTGGAGAGCGCTCCACATCCCCTGTGTCACCGGCACAAGCTGGTCCAAAGGATCACAGCTGCCAGATCACTGGCTGGCCAGTCCTCACTGAAGGGACGTATGTTCCAGCGGGCCCAACGGACCACGCTGGTGCAGGCCGCCATGAGACCCAGGAGGCGAGGAAGTCCTGGCAGGGCGCAATTGCTCCAACCAGAAATGATCGGGCAAGGAGGAAAGAACCTCGCCCTGTCCGCCGGAGCCGCCTGGCTCAAGAGAGTCGAGCTGCGCCTATGAATAGAATCACCTGCTTCGCTCGAGTTCCAACTTGGCCTCGTTGATAAGGAGGCCCAGTTGAGAGCAGACCTGAGGGCCAGATCTCTGGACCACCCGCCTCCTTCCTGAGGAGCTGCTATCAGCCAGTCGTCCAGGTAAGGGTACACCCGGACCCCTCGGCGCCGCAGGAATGCTGTCACCACTGCCATGCATTTGGTGAAGACCCTGGGAGCTGGAGACAAGCCGAAGGGCATGGCTTGGAACTCGAAGAGGGATCCTTCGGCTCGGAAGCGAAGGAATCTCTGGTGAGACGGACGGATAGGGACGTGAAAAAACGCGTCCTGCAAGTCCAGAGAGCAGAACCACACGCCGCGTTCCAAGGATGGTATTATCTGAGCCAGAGTGACCATCCTGAAGGTTCGAGACCTTAGGAACTTGTTTAGGTCGTAGGTTTGAATGGGCCAGCCCCCGTCCGGCTCGGAACCAGGGAAGTACCTGACACAAACCCTGGGTCTGAAGGGAGGTCCACCACCTCTTATCACCTCCTTCTGGAGGAGGAGGCGATTGTCAGCTCGAGCCGCCAGTGAGGCTGGGGATCCTCAAGAAGCCTCCGAGGGCGCGGCTCTGAAGGGTGGTGCCTGCTCGAATTCCAGAGGCAGGCCTCTTCCCACCTCCAAGACCCACCTGTCCGTGGAAACAGCGGACCAGGCGAACGGAGAGCTGAGCCGCCTCACGGGGACCCAGGGGTGGGTGACGAATGGGGCTACCCTCAGCCCGTCACTGGGCAGGCTTGGAGGAGGGACCAGCCGAGGGACCTCCTGGGCCTTTCCCTCCTGCCTCCTGTTAGAGGAAGCCGGCGGCTTGGGTTTGGGATGCCAGGCGAGCCTGCTGGCCCTGACGTTGCTGGGCAGGCCAAGGGCACAGAAGGACGAAAGGGCTTAGGCTGCGGTTTATGGCCTTTGTCCTTCTGAGCGAAGAGACCGAGTCCAGGTAGCATTGGACTTCTCGATCCTCTGCAGGTGACCTTCCACCCCAGGGCAAGAGGTCAGTCCCCAAAAGGAACATCCGCCAACTTGTGCTGGGTATCCGGGGCAAAGGTGGATATCCTCAGCTAAGCCCGCCGACGATAGCCACTGCAGCCGCCACCGATCTGGCACATGAGTCCCCTATATCCAAAGCAGTCTGAGCTGCTGTTTGGCCACTGCCCTGGCTCCTGGTCCCGCACTCGTTTAACCGTAGTCTGCAGATCGGGGAAGATGAGGATGACCTCATCCAGGAGCCCAACAGGGCATGAGAAAATGTGCCATGAGGACGGCGAACTGGCCTGACGAAGGCCGAGAGAGGACGAGCGTAGACTTTTCGCCCGACATAGTCCAATTTCTTGACTCCTGTCAGGAGGTTTGTCCACATCCCTGGCGCTTGCCGCTACCGAAAACGCTGTCGGTAACCAACCCTCAGCAGAGGGGTGTTCAAACCGACAGGGAACCGTGGGACCATGATACTTCCTGGCCATCCTGGCCAAGGTGCAGGGCAGGAAGCAGGCGCTGCCAAAGCTCCAGTGCCGGACCCACTATGGCCTCGCCACCGGAAAGGCCTCCGCGAGAATCCTCGGTCCAGAATCTCCGTGAGGATACTCAGTCTGCTTGGAAACGGGTTCGAGCCCATCCCGTGGACTCGAGATGAGCCAAGTAGTCCTAGGAAGGACGACGGGCTATCGTCCATTGACTGACTTCCTGAAGACTCCAAGTCCAGTCGCTTGGAGAAAAGGAGGAATCATCTTCGGACTTGGAAGAGTCCTCAAGAGCTGCCTCTGGCCTGAGGCACCCTTCACCTGCCGAGGTCGGTCGGGAGTGAGGGTAACTGACAGCCTATGGGTAGACCCTTAGCGACCGAGAATCCTTGGTCGGAGCCCCATTGGTGGCTGTGAGGCGGAGGTTCCACCGAATCGGTGGAGCAGCTGGTTTGGCCGAACAACCGGCCTGGTATAGGCCTCGGATAAGTCGAGGGTTGTGTCGGCCGCTCCGTGACAGCCACTTAATGGCCGGGGAAGGCGACGGGGTCGGCTTACTCCCGGCCAGGAGGAGCTGTTGCAACATAAGGTCCTCGTACCGACGACGTAATTTACGCCGATGCCTCCCCTCATCCGAGGAGGAGGACGAGGCCGAGCGGCGACGCCGCTTACCGCGGTGACGAGACCAGACCGCCTATGACGGTGGGATCGGGCTGACCGCCGAAGAGGTCCGGAGACCAGACCGAGAGTCCCGGAATTTCCGAGGTCGGTGCGGGAGGTGTCGGCCGAACGGCACTCCTTCGCCTCGATGGTGCATCCGAGGGCCCGGAACCGGAGGCAGAGGCGGCCCACGGGATCCTCAACTCTCCGGGGAACCGGGAGAGGGAATTTGCCGCTAAAGGCGACAGCCCATCCAATGGGTCGAGAAAATCTCGACCATCGGTGGGAGTCCGGTCAACTGACCTGACGGGACACCGTGAGTCAGTGGCCGGGCCGACGGTCGATCAAGCCGACGGTCGACGGCCCGGGAGAGGGACCTTCCCAGCCCCAAGAGTGCCGACGGAGGAGGCTCTACCCTGTCCCTCTTTTGGACCGAATAAGGTCCCAAGAACGTAGGCCCTTCCTAGTGGAGAGGGACAGACAAAGCTCCTTAAAAGAAGCCGTAAGAAGAGAGAGCCCAGAGAGAGGGATAAATGTCAGCGGCCGAGGAAGAAACGCCCGCCGCCCTCTTCGAGGGGCGACCATCCGCCCGAGCTGATCCGACGAGACCGCCATGACACCGCCAACCGGGCCTCCTTGACTTCACCAGAGGAAACGCTTCGACGCCCAGTTGCAATCGGGCAGCACGGTCTTCGAGGACGAGGCTTGAAAGATGAGCACAGGTCGAAGCTCGCGGGTCGTGCTCAGGCCTAAGCAGACACACGTGAGTGTGGATCCGGCTCGAGACATCTTCTGCCCGCATGGGCATCTCCAAACGTGAGTCGATTGTCCATCGTGAGTCACGAGGGATAGAAGACTGAAGTCTTTTTGCAAATTTATTTTAAATCCACAAACGGAGAAATAGGAACCAGTCTCAAACGCAGAGCGTTAAGGAGGAACCTGAGCTCCAAGCGGTAAGAAGATCTGAGTGTTATAGGTGAGCCGAGGTATACCACCGGGTGGGTGGAGGAGCAAGCTGAAGACCTTCCGCAGACGTAAGCAGGGATACTCCAATGAGTGGTGGATGAACAACATATCCATGTCCCTAGACTACAGGTTACCACCTGTAACTGGAGTTCTAGGAGTGATATATGTTGTTCATCCAGACTGTCTGGCAGGTTCCTTGCCTCTTTAAATCTTGCTGGAAAGTCTTCAAGCTGGCTCCTTTCACCGACCCGGGTGGTAAAACCCTCGGCTCCGCCCCATGGACGTAAGAAGGCGAGAGGCCGTTTGAACGGCTTCCAGAGTCCCTTGGCTGGAAGGACTCGCTAGGAGCCAATCGTCTAGGTAGGGAAACACTCGGAGTCCGAGCTTCCTGAGATGCGCTGGCAGAACTGCACAACATTTGTAAAACCTCATGGCCGAGGATAGGCCTAAAAGGCAGGACTTGAACTGATAATGCTGACCCAGAGCTACAAACCTCAGGAATTTGTGTTGGGTCGGTGGATGGGGATATTGGTAAGCGCCCTGCATATCCAGGGAGGCCTAGCCAGTCGTGTTGATGCAGCAAAGGTAACAGGGTACCTAGGGAAATATTTTGAATTCTCCCTGGGGAGGAATTTGTTTAACTTTCTGAGGTCTAGAATGGCGATCCTCCAGATTTCTTTTGGAACCAGAAAGTAATGGGAGTAGAACCCTGTGTTTTGCTGATGCGGGGCACCAGTTCTATTGCCCTGTTGTTTAGAAGGCCCTGGATCTCGGCAGTGAGGAGGTCTGACGAGAGGTCGACAACCTGGGTTGTCGCTTGGGGGGCAACTCGGGGGTTTCAAAAGATTGAGAGAATAACCCTCATGAATTATCCGAAGGACCCATTTGTCCGAGGTTATGGACTTCCACTGATTGTAGAAGACACTGACGCACCTCCCACTGAGGAGAAAGTTCCATCTCGGCAGTGTGGATGGAACTGGGCCGGAATTCATATAGTAGCGCGAGCTTTGGCCCTGCGCTTGCTGCGCCTTCTTTGAGGTTGGGCAGGTTGGCTTTTATGGAAGCTTCCTCTGCCTCTGCCTCAAAGGACTGGCGACTATGAAACTGACGTTTACCTACATGCCCCCGAGAGGGGGTAGGCGGGGTTCAGCCAACTTAATGGCCGACCTAGTCTTCTTGAGTGGCCTCAGGGCTTGCTCTACCTGAGGCCCAAAAAGATAGGAGCCATCAAAGGCAACGCCATTACCTGCTGCTGAGCATCATTCAGAAGCCAGAAGTACGCAGCCAGGAATGACGTACGAGTACAAACACTCATGTGCTGCTGAACGAGAAGCAGTGTCGAAAGTGTCCATGGCGGCTTTGACCTGTTGGTTACTGGACTCAATACCTCTGATAATGGTTAGAAGGAGCTCTGACTTGGAGTCGGAATCTGGAAGAGCTCAACCATTCGCTTCTCTTAGAGTGCCACAGGATATACTCATACTGAGAAAATGGCCTTTGATAGCTGGCACATGATACCTTAGTGGAGGCAGGCAGCAAAGACCTCTTACCTAATGTATCAATTTTACGAGACTTTGTTAATAGGTCGAGTAGTAGCTTGAGGAAGAACGACCTTTCATTCTCTGCCAGGACTACAATAGGATCCGCAGCGGTTGGGATGCCAAATGGGACGATCCTTGGGAGCTGAATACTTTTATCAATGGATTTAGCCACTGAAGAATAAGAGCAGGATTATTCCATACCATTTGAGACAGCGCCTTGAAGGAGGGTTGAATCGGAGGAGTCAAACTGTGGGATCTCCGAGCATGAAGATACTGGAGTCTTAATATTTTCTCAGGATCGACGTCCCGAGTCTGGAGAGAAAGAGGGATCTCAGGTTCCTCAACAGAGACTTAAAGGATAGGTCCTCACCACAGGCTCTGTAGCGTGAAGGGTCCTGTTTCTCCACTTCATCACCCAACCAAGGTCTGGGTCAGGCTCAACACTATCTCCTGATAGTCCAGGAAGGACTGCTTGGACAAGAAAGGAGTGAAAATAGAGAAGAAGAAAGAGCAGATAGAAAGGAGAGTCCCCGAGGGCCCCCGGCGCAGGGAGGCGAAGGTCGAGTGGCCGCGAGGCACACGCGCCAAAGAAGCACGCGCACCACACGCCCCAGCAGCGCCAAGTGGCGCCACTAAGACACACAGCGCCAGGCCCGCTGGGCGCCAAAAACGTGCCGACAAGTGCAGCGACTCAAGAGAAGGCGCCGAGGACACCTCTGGAACCTGGAAAGCAAGAGAAGGGAAAACCAGGAGATAAGGGCATCGGTGGGCCCCGCGCCCGCAGCCATGTGAGGGGGAACACTAAGCACGGAGTCGCTTGGCACGGCGAGGCGCCCGCGATCGGAAGATCAACTGCCTGCCTGGACGCTCGACGAGCTCGAAGGCTCCAGGGCAACCGAGCCAGGCAGAAGAACCAACCTCCGAGCCCATTGCTCCATAAGAGCGCCCACTGATGAAACTGTTCATCTGGAGCCCCACCTATAGGCGGGTGGGGCTCCGCGTCGAAGACGGGCGGAAACTGGAAGTTACGACTCCAAAGGAGGAGACCGCAACTAGGTACGATAAACCGACCGTCGACGCACAGATCGGGTATTAGAGGGCGAATTCTTTAGTGATGCCTTCTTTTTGACCTGATGCAGAAGATTGAGGCCGAACGGTGCCGGCGAATGCGACCGCTTATTTTATGCCGGCGGGGACCGCCCATCCTCCCGGGCATCGGATTGACCGTTGTCGGAACCCCGCTGAGGGAAGGGGCTGACCGGATCCAGCCCGACTGACTGAACAGCTTTCATCGAAGTCTCCCACCGCCACCTGACCTGCTCATGGTCGACTCGGCCGTCAGCAGGGCCGAGACTTTTACTATAAGTTAAATTTTAAAATATGAGAGAAATAGAATAAAATTAAGCGATACTACTATCGAGATAAAATTACAAAAAATAAACTGAAAACTATGCGCTTAGTTTAAGTTTGACTCCCGACAGGCGAGCCGACGTTGTTACTGAAGCGCACTCGAATGCAAGGGAAAAAGGAACTGAGGCGGTTGGAGGGTCATTGCTTATAGTCATTATCGCCGAGCCACTGGGCCGCGCCATCTCTCCACGCCGACCCTCCAGCAAAAGTTTGCCCTGATGGGTCCTAGTGCCTCCGGGCGCAGATCCCACTAGTGTGAATGAGTGGTGAGACTTATGTCCAGGAAGACCACGTCCTGGAGATCCAGAAAGCAAAACCACATGCCTAGTTCCAAGGATGGAATGATCTGAGCCAGAGTGACCATCATGAAGGTGCGTGGCCTTAGGAACTTGTTCAGGTCCTGCAGATAGAGAATGGCCAGCCCCCATCCGGGGACCAGGAAGTACCTGGACACAAACCCCGGGTTTGGAGGAGGATACACCACCTCACTGATCACCTCCTTTTGGAGGAGCAGAGCTATGTCGGCTCAACGAGCCGACAGAGAGGTTGCAGAACCCGCAAGCCCCTGAGGGGCAACTGGCTCGATAGGGAGGAGTCTGCTCTTATTCTAGAGGTAAACCACGTTCCAGGTCCGTGGTGATAGCGGACCAGGCAGAAAGGAAGGTGGCTAGGGAGGAGTGACGAGGTTGGGGCGACTACCCCTCAACCGGCCACTGGCAGGCTTGAGGAAGGGCCGGCCTAGGGGCCGCCTGGACCTTTCCTCCAGGTTTCCTACTGGAAGAAGCAGCAGACTTGGCCTTGGGCGCAAGCGTGTGCCTGCTGGCCCTGTTGCTGGTGCTGCTGGGGCGGAAGGGCTTACGCTGTGATGGTGGCTTTGTCCTTCTGGGCAGACGGACCGGTACAAGGTGGCATTGGACTCTCTATCCTCTGGAGATGGTTTCCACCCCTGGCCCAAACAAGTTGGTGTCCAGGAAGGGCACGATCTGCCAGCTTGTGCTGGGCATCCGCCCGTGATGGAGATCCACAATAGCTCCCTGCGGTGCAGCTACTGCCGCCACTGACCGGGCACAAGAGTCTCCAATGTCCAAAGTGCAGTTTGAGCTGTTGCTTGGCCAGTGCCTCTCTGATCCCGCAGCTGTCTGAACATCGTCTTGAGGTCAGCTGGGAGATGAGGAAGCACCTCATCCAGGAACCCATAAGGCGTCGAAAATGTGCCATCAGCACGGCCGACTAGCCTGTCTAAGACCTTGTGAGGAGACAGCGTAAACTTTGCACCCCAGTAGTTCAGTTTCTTGGACTTCTTGTCGGGGGTCTTTCCAGTCGCGTTTAGCGCTTGGAGTGCCAGAAGACTTATTGGTTACCAGCCCTCAGGCCGAGGTGTGTGCCTCAAAAACCGGAGAGGGAACCGTGGGGACTGTGTACTTCATGGAGCCATCCTGGCCGAAAGTGCAGGACAGAAAGCAGGCTGCTGCCACAACTCCAAGGCAGGACTAACAATGGCCTCGGCCAAAGGGGAAGAGCCTCATGGGAATCCCTCGGTCCAGAATCTCCGTGAGGGGATATCTCACTGCTTTGTTGTATTTGTTCTGACATCCCAGTGGACTCTGAGATGAGCTGAAATTCCAGGAACTAGGATGGTCTTCATCCACCCAGTGACCCCGAAGATTCTAGGTCATGGTCCTGAATACAAGGAGGAGTCCGCGAACAGCTGCCGAGTGCCTGAGCCACCCTCCACTTGCCGAGGCCGATCAAGTTAGAGTGACAGACAACCTGTGGGGCAAGCCCTGACCCAACCGAGAATCCTTGGTCTGGGCCCCAGTCATAGGTTGCAGAGGCGGTGGTTCCTCCACAATGGGTGGAGTAGCCGGTTTCAGCCGAGCAATCGGTACTGGAGTTGGTTCCTCGATGATACCGAGGGGGCTGCTTCAGTCTTTCGGGCGACAGACACTTAATGGCCGGTGAAGGTGAAGGAGCCGGCTTTACATTGGATAGCAAGAGATGCTGCCACATCATGTCCTCACAGCTACCGACTAACCCATACCGGAGCCTATCCTCCGAAGGAAGATGAGGATGAGCGGCAATGCCGCTTTCTGTGATGTTGGGACAGAGTCTGCTGATGTCAGCAGGACCTACCCAACACAGAGGAGGACCGAGACCGAGACCTTCGAGGTCGCCGACGGTGGGTCGAAGAGGGGGTGGGGGAAACCCACTCATCCCTCAGTTCAGGGTCCTTAACTGGGGACTTCGGCACAGGAGACACGAGCAAGTCCTCAGCAATCCCCGGGGGAACCGGTGAAGAAGGGTTGTCGGCTTCTCCAGTTGACAACCCGTCCAATGGGTCGAGAAAAATCTCGACCGCATCGACGGGTGTCTCGGCCGGCTGACCTGACAGGGACACCGTGAAGCCAGCAGTCTTAGCCGCAACTTCGACCAGAGTCGAAAGCAGATGCTCTGGGGAATGAGATCTCTCCCGCTCCCAGGAACGTCGACGGTGGGACTTACCTTTCGGTTCCTTTTTCTTCAACCTACTCATGTGAGTCCCTGAGGGCCCTTCTCCCTTGGTGGAGAGAGACTGACAAAGCTCCTTAAAAGAAGCAGTGTAGGAGGAACCCATGGAGAACGGGATAAACACCGATGCCGAGGAAGAGGAAGACGCGGCCTGGGTCGCTTCCTCCTCAAGGGCGATCAACTGCTCCAGCCGCTCCGCAGAGCCTGCAGCCACAGATACTGCCTAAAGGGCCTCCTTCATCTTCACCGGTGGAAAACGTTTCTCAGGGCTCCCCAGCCGAAGTCGGGCAGCGTGGTCCTCTAGAGCCAAAGGCGCGAAGGACTTGCATAGATTGCAGGTCTGCAGATCATGGGCAAGTCCCAGGGAATAAATGCACGTGGTATGTTGGTCGGTTCGAGACATATTCTGACCGCAAGGGACCAAGGAAGCTGAGAGTACATTTAGTGTCCTCGCAGCCATGAGGGAAGATGAAGACTTAAGTCTCAAACTTTAAAATTATTTTTGGAAAATTTGAAGGATTAGGATCCAGGCCTACAAACGCAGAGCGCTAAAGAGGAACCTAAGCTTCCAAGCGTAAGAAAGATCTGGCGTCATGGGGTGGAGCCGATGGTTTTACCACCCGGGTGGGTGGGAGGAGCCAGCTTGAAGACTCTACAGCAAAATTTAAAGCGGCATGGAACCTGCCAGACAGTGTGGATGAACAACATATCCACGTCCCTAGAAAAACTGTTACAGTTGTTTTATGTCTTCCTCAGAAGGCATTTTATGCTTTGGCACTGGTTACTCTGGTTACTTTTCAGGCTGAGGAACCATAAAGTGCTTCTCCTTCTGCTTCTTTTTGCCAGACACTGTGAGCAATGCCTGGAGATAAGCTCTCGTATGTTCCTTGCCACTGTTGGCATCAGGACTCCACCTATTAGATGCCCTGTGTTTTACTGTGATGTGAAAGATGGCTTGGCAGTAAGTGATTTGTTTGGGCAGAGACGACTACACACAGAAGTTTTCATTCCCTTTTAATCTGGGGTTGCTGCGGGTAACAAACCATCCAGTGTGCTTTCCACCATCAGAGGAACCCTCCAGTATTACATGTGTGGTTTTCACATACAGTAAGAACACTAATGTGATACACGTGCAGACAATGACTGCCGCTTAGTTGCCTTTTTTCTTTGTTTTAGGGCAGAAAATCTGCAAAGATCCTCACTGTCAAACTTATGATTAAGGCCCAAACAATTAAAGTACAGGTCACGATCATTGCTTTTGCATAACCAGTGCTCACAGGATTTATACTAGTCAAACATGTGGGCCTGTTTGATTTATCAGCTTTTCCATCATGACAAGCTGACAAGAAAAAGTGTCAAAAGCATTCTGGGTTGTTTATTTTTAATTCATTTCAGTGCGGTAACCCAATTTAGTAAGTGCTGTAAACCGCGGTTTCCTCGGTTCCAGGAACCAACCGAAAACCCAGGAAAAAATGCAAAATACACTGAAAATAAATAAAAACCAAACTAAAGTAACAACATTATAAATAAAAGTAAACTTTTTTTTTTTTTTTTATAAAACTTAGCCACTTAGGACTGGAACAGGACATTAGGGCATCTGATCGCTTCAGCAGACAAACAGAATTTCTGTTAAAATGCTAGGATGGGAGGGGGTGGCACAACCACAGTGGAGAGCTTGAACTTTCACATTCTAAAGTTCTGTCTCCAGGGCAACAAAATTGCATGATATCTCTAACATATTTTTTTTTTTTTTTTTTTTGCTGGAACAGCCTGCAAATTGACGTAGCCCTCTTTTTACTGGAATATGCACTATGGGAGTACATGGTAAATCCCTTCAATGTAAGTGGGTAGTGGCAGTCAGCATGGAGGTCAATTGTCTGGAGGTGGAGGACTGTAGACAGCCCCACTGTAGCAAAGTGAAAGCAGCGGGCTGGACAACTGTCCACTCAACAGTACCTGTCTTACATAGCTGTATATGACATGGCGGCTCCATGTGGTAACGGTGACCGTGTAACAGTGACTACAGTTTGGGCAGTCTCACATCTCCAAAATGAATTTCGTGGAGTTGACTACAGTGCAAAGCAAAATGGTTCCGACACTTGTGATTTATTTTATGCGGGGGCTGTACCCCCCACCTCCTACTAAAGGATTCTTAACTCCAGGAGGGTGCATGTTTGGGGTGTGTGCAAAAAATTCCGACCATTGCAAAAGCGAGGGCGTCCGGAACAAACCCGCCACCCTCCCAACCCTAACCTGCTACCAATCCAACACACCACATGGCCAGCAAGGCAATCCACCGCCGAACTACTCCCAGCAAACCCCCGCCTGTCGAATGGCATCGCCCCACCACCCTCCTGCACACGTGTACATACAGCGACATCCCACAGCTATATTCGCCGACCCCCACATCCGTCACCTCCTTCCCAGTAGCCCTGAGTAAAGTGCGCGATTGAGTCGCCTTTTGAAAGCACTCAATCATGGTCGCTCAATACACGGGCTACTGATATGGCCACATAACACTAAATGTGGGATCCATATCCATCCTTGCCCTTGTGCTCACTAGCAACCCAACTGCATAAAAAGGATGGCATTCACACTCCTTATTGCCAGTCTGAATAACAGTCACCAAGGGGGATATGCCCTCCATCTCCTTCCCATCTGTTACAACCCGCTCTACCTTCAGATCTGAAACCCTGCTGAGAACTGCTGAAACAGCTGGTTTCATAGGTGTAGAGGGGATGCGCGCCTGGTGCGGGAGTTGACTGTCTCACTACTGCCTCTCCTCTTACAATGGGGTCTCTCTGTTGAGGTTTGGGGATAGAAAGTGACTGCCCTCCTGGGGGCAGCAGTCTGCCTTATAATAGTAGATGACTTTACAAACATTATATATGTTGTCTATATCAGTGTTATCAGGTCACTGGAGCAGACAATGCATGTAGTAAGATTCCATGGTTATGTGTATGTACGTTTGTTGTATACCTGTGCTATTGTTGTATTTATCTCAAAACTCAATAAAATGCTTAACTACAAAGAAAGTGTTTTAAGCTACTCACCATGGTTGCATCATCAATAAGGAGTAATTCGCTTGCTGTAGGTATCTATGAAGTATATTGCTCAGTAAACAGGAAGGATTATCCTGGAGAAATCGAGCCCGGTTTGTAAGTTTGTCATACTTGCTCCTCAGTGGAATGTGAATTCTCTTATTCTGAAAGCAGCAGTAAAGACTTTCATTTTAGGAATGACACAACAAAAGTTAAAAAAACTGAAAACAGAACAATTTCTCATTGCAAAACACGTACTAGACAACCAATTTTTTGAATCTCTGCCTTGAAAATATCATTAATAACCTATTCAAAATAAAACCTCAAACGGAGAAGTAAAGTTGTGTTCAGACAGCATATACTCCCACCTCTACATTTCATTTATACTTCTTCTACTGGTATGCAAGATACACATTAGAATGTGCATGGAAAAAAGCATTAATTACAACTCCTTTATGAAATGTCATTAAAAACATTTTTCCAAATAAACAATATTTCTGTTTAGTGGGCAACTGTGAGAATAAACAGCTTATTCTACCAGTTCCTCGATCATCGCTATTTATTCTTACAGCTGACCTGTCAACACCTCCCAAAAAATAAAAAACACCCAAAATTCCCACTGGACCTTGATTCTGAACCAGCTGTTGGAACACTCACATGCTGATCCGGACCATTATATGGTAACATTCTGACAATGTCATGGCAGCCAGGGCAAAAAAACAACAGTGAATCACTGAGCAGAAAAAAGTGAGACTACACTACTAAAGCACAGACAGCATAATAAAAAAATTATGGTATTCATCATAATTCTTGATCTTCTAAGAATGTCTTCACCATTGAGTCACACTAATGGGTCAGAGCGGGAGGCGCTAGGATCCAGAAGAACCAAAAGTTTTCAGCGGAAAGATATGCAACATGCATGCACGGCTACATGAGCGAGTGCACGCAGATCTACTACAAATACAACAAATTTTTTTTCTAACCAAGGAGGCACAGCATAATCAAACAAGTACCTATGCACTTAACCTAAGGGCACTGGACAGTCATACAGAAACTTCCCTTCCCAATTCAGAATCAGGGCGTCCAATGGGACCAAGCCCAAAACTGGAGGTCTGCAACAAAAGAGAGGGAGTTGGTGATTGTCTGGGGCTGCAAAGAGATCTATCTCTGGAGTGCCCCACCATGAAAAAATCACTTTCAACACCTGAGGGTCCAGGGACCATTCGTGATGGCCCAGAGAGATCCTGCTCAGTGCATCTGCTAGCACATTGTCCTTCCCTGGAAGGTGAACTGCTACAAGAGAGGTTTGCAGGGAATAAGCCAGGGACCACAACTTCATGGCTTCTGTGCACAAGGCCGTGGACCGAATGCCTCCCTGACTGTTGATCTACCACATGGGTGGTGGAGTTGTCCGCTCTGACCTGAACCACCTTGTTCTGTACTGACTGAGAGAGAAAGCTTTTAGGGCCAGAAAAACAGCCCTGAGCTCTAGGAGATTGATATGGAGAAGGGATTCTTGGGGAGACCACAGCCCCTGAGCAGTGAGGGACCCCAGATGGGCTACCCAGCCCAGAAGAGAAGCGTCCGTGGTAAGGACCACTGAACAAGGCTGAGTAACAAAAGGAACACCTTGTCTTAAATTGTCCTGATCCTGTCACCATTGGAGGGCTTGGATCAAGGTCAGAGTCACTGGGATCAGTTTGGTAAGGGAATCCTTCCTTAGAGACCAAAAAGCTCTCAGGTGGAACTGAATATCCCTCATCTGGAATCTTGCACCTTGGACCACTGCTGTTGAATCTGCTACGTTGCCCAAGAGCTGGAGGAAATGCCTTGCTGGTCAAGATACCCGAAGGCTGAAAGAAGAGGCTAGTTCCATAAGAACCTTGTTCTTTCTAGAGGAAGAAAGGCTCTTCCTCTGGGTGTGTAAAGTTCTGCCCTATAAGGTAAGAAGCTGGACTGGTTTGAGAACTGACTTTGGTAGGTTGAGAAGAGATCCTAAAGAAGTGAGCACTTGCTGGGTCACTTACAGATGAGACTTGACTTGGTCTGGAGACTGACCCACTATTAGCCAATCATCCAGATATGGAAAAATGGAAATCTTTTGCCTTCTGAGAAAGGCAACTACTACTGCCAGGCACTTTGTGAAAAAACTTGGGGCTGAGGTCAGGCCAAAGGGCATTGCTCTGAACTGATAGTGGCCTGAGGGCAACTCGAACCTGAGGTATTTTTTGTGGGTGCACCTGATGGGAATGTGAAAATTGGCATCTTTGAGGTCCAGGGAAGCTAGCCAGTCCTCTTGCCTTAGAGAGGGAAGGATTATTCCCAGAGTTACCATCTTGAACTTTGGTTTTAAAAGATGTTTGTTGAGGTATCTTAGGTCTAGGATGGGTCACCACTCCCTGTCTTTTGGGGTAAGGAAGTACCTGGAGTACAGTCTTTGCCCCAGTATAGGGTAGGTACTCTCTCTTAAGGCCAGAAGAAAAGAAACCTCTGCCTCTAGAACAAGGGTTTCCGAGAGACTTGCAGGTGGAAAAGATCTGGCTCTCATCTTGGGAAATTTTCTGAAGCTGAGAACCAGTCCCTGGTTTACTACTTCCAGGACCCACTTGTCTGATGTAACAGACATCGAGTCCTCAACAAAGTAAGCCAGCCTGCCCCCTACTGGAATAGGAGAGTCAACCTGGGCAGGCCCATCAAGGTGTCTGCTTGGCAGGGGTTTTAGGCTGATGAGTGGATGCAGCCCTGCTCATCCCCCTTCTGCCTCTCCCTCTGAGAAAAGGAAGAAGTGGTCTGTGCTTGGCAAAAAGGCCTTCGGAAAGGCCTGCCCCTGGACTGCTGCCTTTGAGGAGTTGCCTGCCTTTCCTTGGCCTGAGCACTCCAGTAAGTGGTCCTGTATTCGTCTATTTTCTTCATGTAATTCTGTGTCTGTTCCCCAAACAGAGAATTACCCACTACAGGAAAATCCATGGCCTTAGCCTGGGTATCCTGTGAGAGATAGTACATCTGAGCCAAGTCATTCTCCTAAGAGCCACAGATGTAGCCATGACTCTTGATGATACAGCACTGAAGTCTACAGCAGCATGAAACTGAACTTTTGATGCCTCAATCCCATCTGCAGCCACCTGCTCCAGCTCCTTGGCAAGCTGGGGGTAAGCCTGTTTAGCCAGTGCCAGTACAGTGTCCCACCTGGACTTCTGGTACTTGACTGTACAGGCTATAAAATTCGCCAGCCTGAGTCTCAAGGAAGATGTCATGTACTGCTTCTTTGCCATGGCATCAATCTTCCTGGAGTCCTTGTCTGGGGGGTGTGATGCCAAGGGAATGCTTGCCTTATCACAGGCAGCAGCCTGTACAACCCCAAAATGGCTGCACTGCTGATAAAGGAACTCCGTATCTCAGCCTGAAAAAGGATACCTCTTGTCCATTCTTCCATCCACAGGAGGTATAGAATTGGGAGACTCAAGAATTTTGTGTGTCCGCTTTCCCAAAAGATTTGAGATGGGGAATAGACAGTTTCCTGGACTCTGGGATGTCTATCATCTCTACATAGTTAGGCTCCTCCTGATCCTCTACTGCTCCTCCACAGGAAGCTGGAGGGTTATCAGCCACCTTTCTGTAAAACATGAGTGCAGAGGGACTCAGAAAGCCTAGGAGGAGAAACACCTGAAGGTCTGTCTGGGAGATGTCCGGTCAACAGGCACATCCAGACTTTCACCATCACCATAATCATCTTCCAACTCTCCCTCCTCCTCAAACTGTGGTTCATAAAATTCTTCCAGTGTATAATTGTGAACCGGGGGAACCGACCAAACCGAGCCCCTGCCAAAAGATGCCAGATCAGTCGGAACCGGGCGAAGCGATTCCACAATATGAATCGCTTTGGCTACTTCTTCGGCGGTTGGAGTATGAGATTCTGGATCCGAACCAGTCGATTTGTCTCTGCGCTTTCTTTTTGTCAGAACCGATTCCTCAGAATCGGCTCTCCTTTTGCCCAAGAAGTATCGCCTGGTCAGAGGGCACTCCTTCTGGTTCGGTCGGAACCGAACTGGGCTACATCGGGTCAGCGGACTCTCTCGGCCTCCCTTTCCCTCAGTCTACCTAATCTCTTCTCAAGGGTAGATTTGGGAAAATTTCTGCAAATTTGGCAGTCTGAATCGAGGTGGTCAAACCCCAGATAATAAACACAGGTGGTGTGGGGATCGGCCTTAGCAAAGACCTCCCCACACACACTGCAGTGTTGAAACCCAGTGGGCCCGGTTTTTTTCTTGGGTTTCTCAGACATGGCCAACCTAACCAAACTTACCCTTTTTTCAGCAACCACCAGGCAAGACTCCCCTATCGGTTCCTGACCGTGTCACGGGTCTTGGAAAAAAACGTACTAAAACCAGTTTTTTTTTAGAACCGATATGGACCGGTAACCACACACTAAAGTAAAATACAAAATTTACCTGAACGATCGGTTCAGCCAAACCGATCCACACTTTTTACAAGTTCCACACAGAAAACAGAACAAAACCTATCTAGTACTCATGGTACCACAGACAGAACTTGAACCGACTATGAAACTAAATTTTGGTAGAAAAACTACAAAACTGACACTTCAACCAACTTCAACCAAGCTGCAGGAGAAACCTCCGAGCGACTGTTCAGTGAGGCGGAGAAAGAATCTGACAGTTGCAGTTCAAAATACAACAGACAGAGACATCAATCTGAGCTCGAGATGAACATTCTATGCCCTGCACAGAAAAGTTAACCCATTGTTCTCCGGGCAGTTTAAAGGCTGGGGCTAACTGCACTTGTCAGAATACAGCAAGACTTTATGTTGTTCAAAAGAAAAAAAAAAGAAAAAGAAAATAACACTGGCACCGAGGCAGATGCTGTTGCACTCTACCTGTCTGGTTCTAGTGCCATAGGTCTCTCTTGTCAAGCTGTGCCTCTGTGGAGTGGGGCCTGAGACACACTGTGAATTAAAAAAATAACAAAGACAATAACATTGGCATGGAGGCAGATGATGTTGCACTCTACCTGCCCGGTTCTGGTGGCCAGATCTTTAAGTACCCTTGCTCCTTCTCTGGTCAAGAAGGTTATAGACAGCTTTGTGTTTTGCTGACTTGTCTAACCCAAAGGATTCTGTCTGGGACACCCTATGAGCAGATAGGCAGTGGGTATCGGTGGGCCAGTGGTGACCATTTCCATAGATGTTGGTTCCAAAGTCTGTAAACAGACTAAAGGAGAGCCTTGCCAATCAGGTACGGTGGAAAAAACAGAATACTAAAAAAATAATCCAGGTCTCTAAATTCGCTGTTTCTAAAGAAACACTTTGAAATAAATAGCATCTGTAGCGTTACTCCAAAATCTAGACACCAAATACCACCAAGCACTCATTCTACCAGCTTTCAGTAAATTCATGAATTTATATCAGGATTTAACCCACCTCTAAAGCCTCTGTCATGATGCAGCCCATCACTGCGCAAATTCGCAGGGTCCATTCCGTGTCAAGTTTATTAAGAGAGGACTTCAGCTGATCTATCGGAACGAGCCATGAACCAATAGCAGGCGTTGCTGTGCTCAGCAAGTTAAGTTGCCTATTTGATGAAGAGGAGACAGAACTGAATTTAGTAATCACACTATGTTACTTGTTTAAGTCACATGTGCAATGACATGCAAGCTGCCCCGTTACAAAGTCTCTACTGGCCCTCTTATGCACTGTGCTGCATCTACTAATATCAGATATGTAAAAATAGCCCTGTAGATTCCTTCTTTAGTCAGCCTCTTAATGCAGCATACCTGCTCAGGGATCAGAGATGGTGCTGCACTGGGACACTCATCCTACCAAACCTCCAGACTGGGAGGCAGTGATGTCATGTTCCACACAGAACATGCAAAAAATTGGAAAATCAGGAATAACCAGAAGAGTGAATAATGAGGTTAGAATATCAATAAGGTTATTGCTTTGACAGTTTTCATGTAGCACACAATATCTTGCAGCACTTCAGGTAGACATGCATACGCTTCTGGGCACATTTTAAAGATTACTGTTACACTCTGTGTGAGTCAGCTGTGGTGAGATCTAAGCAGTGGTATGGCAAGCAGAATGCTGTATCAGTTTAGCCATTTTGTAGTCAATTTACTTCCCCCTTTTACATACAAATGCACACACACACCCATACCCACACCCACACTGTTCTGTCCTCGGTTTGAGGCTTTAATTGTATGTGTATTTACAAAAAAATACACATCAGGAAGTATCTGCCTTCTTGCACCATTTATGCATCCCACATACTGTTCTTTTCATCCACATTAAAATTCCTTCTTTCCACTCACTATGAAAACGGAAAGAGTTAAAGTGTATCTGCTTCTACGTCATCACTAAAACCAAAGTAACAGTAGCCGCCAACCTGTATGGGATTCAACCTATGGTAAAAATAAAGGAGTTGTCAGTTTGGAAGTACAATAGATTCTCATACATGTCTGACCCTGGAATTGCAGGTGGTGGCTGCACTCAAGGGCTGCTTTCACCATATCCAGATTTCACCCCTTTCTTGAAGTTGAACATGTGACAAAAGTGGCACAGAATTATGCTGACTCAAGTAGTGTACTGCTCTTGCCAAGATTAGACATCTGCAGTGGCTGCAGAATACTGCACCGTCTCTCATCTCTTCAGCACTTTGCATCTTGTGCTTGTGGACTTAAGCAGATGAAAAGATTGTGCATTTTAGGAAGAGCAAAGAGCACCTTTCATATATCAGTTCAGAGTCATGCATAAAATCACACTTGTTGCATTATACTTTCCTGTGCATTTTTTAGTGCTGTGTGCGTATTCTGCTTTGCATATTTTGTAATTTAAAAACTGCACTTCATTTGGTCTGCACAGTGTGAGAATTGAGATTCTCTGAGCAGCGCAGCTGCTCATGTGATGTAATTATAGGGAGTCTCGCTGAGTGGAGGACGCGCAGTTCTGTAGCTGCCTACAGTGATTAGAGGAAGCACCCCGGCGCCACCGAAAACTCTGATGCCACGAGCAGCATCAGAATTGACAGCAGCACCGAGAGAAGGCCCAACGCCAACAGTGATGCTGCACTGAAAGCCCACGGCACCACGAATGGCACCGGGGTGAAGATGACGCAGAGGACAGTGCCGGCCCGGCCCTGAAGGGCCCGGAACATGACATTGAGGGAGTCTTCACCACTGAAGAGGTGACTGCTGAAGGGGTGCCTCCCGAATGACCCCCAGGTGGCCGGCCTGGGCCTCCTGAACCATGGAAGAAACCCCCGCCATGGCAAGGCTAGAAGAGGCAGGGGTTCCCTCCTCCATGGGCCATATAGGACCGGGAGGTGATCCAGAGGAAGGGCCGAGAATCCTCGCCTTGACCCGGCAAATGCGCATACAACCTCTGAAAGCCGGCAGCGTACGTCCGACCTTCAATGCGCGGTTCTCAACAACACGGCAGTCCACAGAAAAGCAAATGTCGCAGTTATCCATATCGTGCTCAGGGCCGAGGCAGGAAAGGCAGCCGTCATGCTGGTCCATCATAGAGTAGAGTAGAGGCAGCCACAGGGCACCGACGCATTGGAGCCGCCCCGCTTTAGACGTCTTCTTGCCACCCCGGACGAGACATGACTGAACGGAAAATAAACTATAAACCGTACTCGACGCCGCTTAATAAAAGGAAAGCTCTTACCGGTACTTGAAGCAACGTTGAGCAGGTGAGCAGAACAGAGGCAACTGTAATTTTGAATGCAGAATCGACAGACTGGGCCGCAGATATTCAAGTCTCACACATGAGGTACCACATTCGACGGCAGGAGAGAAAGAACTGGGACCGAGGCACAGTTAACAGCAGCTAACAGCCAACCCTCGAGCGCTACGTGGAAAGTCTGCCTCGAGGGCAGCGCTGGCTCTGCGTCGACTCCGTCCATGTTAAAAAAAAAAAAAAAGTCTCCCGCAGGGTCCCAGCTCCGGCACAGTACCTACTAGTGATGAATGGTGAAGATTTTTTTTTTTTTAACTATGATGTTTTCACTCTGCCTAACTGTCCCTTTCTCCACTCATTTAGACTGCCTCTATCTGTGTGGCGCAATCCCTCCCCCGTCACAGTCTGCCCTACAGCACACACAGTCCACTAATCTAGGTGCCCAGATAACCCCGGTGGGTGAGGAGGGATACCCCACTTTTACCCCTCCAACCTTACATTCTGCGACGTGGACTGCTTATACAGCCGGAGTCTGCCCAACGAGCCTGAGGATCCATACGCACGCAGCGAGTCTTTGTCACCAAGGAGAGAGAGGATGTTTTTTCGCCTGTTCGTTCCCCAACGCTGGCGTGCAATGAGGGCTAAGGAGCCTGAAGGCACGCTGAGATGTGCCTCCTGCACAGATGACGTCTGCCCTATCCCAATGCTTCTACTCCCTCCTACCGCACCTTCACCCGGGCTCCCCTGGGTGTCAGCATTGTGGTGGAAGTGTGCAAGTAACCCCCCAGGAGAAGGAGAGTGGCCACTGGGGGCTCAATCCTTCTCCTCCCCGGCCAACCCCCAGCGACCTGTGCTCATTCCGAACACGGGTTGCGGCGGCGAGGTAAGGCGTCCGGCGCCTCAGCGCTACCGGGCCAGCGACATGAATGGTGAAGACTGACACAGATTAGATATGGAAATTACATACTTACTGTAATTCTTGATCTTCTTGGACGCAATCTCCACCACTCATTCATACTAATGGGACTATGCCGAAGGCGCTAGGACCCAGCAGGAGTCAAAAATTTTCAGGAGGGCCGGTGCCGGGACAGAACCATGCATGCACAGCACTAATAGGGTATCTCGCGCCTGTGTAGGCTATCTCAGCGACAACCCTCCAACCACCTCAGTACCTTTTCGACCGGGGAGGTGTAGCATAACTAACAAAAATAAATAACTTTCCTAAACCTCCGGGCCTGTGAAGGGACGAATGACCCATGCAAGGGGGTCAACTGAACAATGTCTTCACAGCTCGAACAACAAAAAGGAAAATTACGTACCTACCGTAATTCTTGATCTTCTTGGACGAGTCTCCACCACTCATTCACACTAGTGGGATTAGGGCCGGAGGCACTAGGACCCATCGGGAGCAAACTTTTTTGCTGGAGGGTCGGCGCGAGACACGGCGCCGTGAGCTGCGGCTCGAGCCGAACGACCTTCTCGGGCGCCGACCTCCAACCGCCAGTACCTTTTACCAAGGAGGTGCAGCGCAACTAACGAAAGAGTAACTGTACATTAAAAACACGGACATAAGATAGTTCGTGACGACCTGCGGTAAGAAGGGTCAGTAAAGAAGTCCTCACAGCCTAAAGATTTGAGGGAGTGAAGACCAACACAGCGGTGAGCTCGGGGGATGGAGGGTGGGCGTGTGGATGAGTGGTGGAGACTCGTCCAAGAAGATCAAGAATTACGGTAGGTACGTAACTTTCCTATCTTCCTGGACCTAAGTCTCCACCACTCATTCACACTAGTGGGAGAGTACCAAGCTGATAATCCCCCAAAAGGGCGGCAGGAGAGCCAGAGCTCACATGTCTAAGGTGGAAGCCCATTAAGGATGGTTCTGCCGAATGCGGAATGTCGCCTGGCATGAACATCCAGTGCATAGTGCTTAACGAAGGTATGCACTGAGCTCCAGGTGGCGGCGTTGCAGATATCTGCAATTGGAACATTGCGAATTTCCGCCAGGGATGCCGCGACCGCCCTAGTAGAGTGAGCGTACACTCTACCTTCTAATTTAACCTGAGCCATGGAGTAGCAATGTCGAAGGCATGCCACTAACCATGAGGAGATGCATCTGATAGCGACAGGTTGACCCAGCCGGGTGTCGCTGAAAGAAACAAAGAGTTGTTGAGTCTTTGCAACATCCTTGGTTCTGTCCAAATAGAACCGCAAGGCTCTCTTAACATCCAAGGAATGAAGAGCTCGCTCCTTCATTTTGGAAATTAGCTAAGTAAGTGGAAGTACCAGAGGTTGGTTTAGATGGAATTCTGACACAACCTTGGGAAGAAATTTTGGATGAGTACGGAGAACTACTTTGTCTTTATGGAAGACAGTATACGGAGGGTCTGTAACCAGGGCATGTATCTCAGAGACTCTGCGGGCTGAGGTAATGGCCCCCAGGAAGGCAGTCTTCCAGGTAAGAAATTTTAGCTCACAGGTAGCTAGGGGTTCGAAAGGCTTCCGAGTGAGCATGTCCAGCACCAGGTTAATGTCCCAGGCTGCAACTGGACACTTAACAGGGGGTCTGGTATGAAGAATCCCCTTAAGAAATCTCTTCACCATAGGTAACTGAGCCAGAGTCAGGGATGAAACCAGCTCATGGAACGCTGAGATGGCACTAAGGTGAACTTTAACTGTGGAGTACTGAAGACCTGAGTTAGATAGGTCCAAAAGATACTCCAGAACCTTGTCAGGAGGACAGGAAAAGGGGTTCCAAGAGGACTTTGCACACCAGAGAGAAAAACGCCCATTTGGATGCGTGAGGTTTTCCGGTGGTGGTTGGCTCCCGAGCAGCCAGAAGGATGCTCGAGACTCTACGGAGACGTTGAACCGATTCACTTCTATCTCTTCAGGAGCCAAGCATGAAGGTGAAGTGATTTCAGGTTGGGATGGACCAACAACCCTGGGTCAAGAGATTGACTTGCAAGGAAGTGGACTTGTGCCCAAGCACCACTCCCATACCCTCACTGCTTCCCTGCAAAGGGATAAGAGTGAGCACCGCCTTGCTTGTTGATGTAATACATCACAGCTTTGCTGTCCGCTTGAAGGAGAATGTTCTTGTGACAAAGGACATCCTTCAGAGCTTGGATCGCATAGAGGACCGCTCTCACCTCCAAGACATTTATGTGGAGATGAGATTCGAACGGAGTCCATACACCTTGAGTGTGGAGGGAGAGACAGTGAGCTCCCCATCCCATTAGCGATGCGTCTGTGGTGATGGAGATCTGATGGTCCGGAAGAGCAAAGGGGAACCCTTTGAGGAGATTGCTCTCTTGAGACCACCAGGTGAGAGACCTTCGAAGGGGTTGCGTCACCTTGATGGGATAAGACTGGGGGTGAGAGGTCGGAGACCACTGAGTGGAGAGCATCCATTGGGTGGTTCTCATGTGCAACCGGGCCAGGGGTACAGTGAACACCGAGGACGCCATGAGACCCAACATGCGTTGCATCGAGAGAGCTGTAACTGATTGGTTCTCCCCGATGTAACGGGCCATCCGAAGGATGTCGAGTCTTCTGTCCTCTGGAAGGAAAGCCTTCGCGGAAGAGGTGACTAGAAGCGTCCCTAAGAAAAGGAGCCTCTGGGAGGGCTGCAGTTGGGATTTTTTTCAGATTCAGCAGAGCTCCCATGGACGTGAGAAGACGGGAAGTCGTTTGCACGGCTTCCAAAGTCCCTTGGCTGGACGGGCTTGCTAGAAGCCAATCGTCCAGGTAGGGAAAGACTCGGAGTCCGCCTTTCCTGAGATGCACCGCGAGAACTGCACAACACTTTGTAAAAACTCGCAAGGCACCGAGGATAGCCCAAAAGGCAGGACTCTGAACTGATAATGCTGACCCAAAGCTACAAACCTGAGGAACTTGCGTGGGGTCGGGTGGACGGGATATGCTGGTACGATCCTGCATATCCAGAGAGGCCAGCCAGTCGTCCTGATGCAGCAAGGGTAACAGGGTACGAGGGGAAATCATTTTGAATTTCTCCCTGGGAGGAATTTGTTCAGCTTTCTGAGGTTAGAATGGGGCGATCCCCCAGTTTTCTTTGGAACAGAAAGAAATGGGAGTAGAACCTGTGTTCCGAATGCGGGGCACCAGTTCTACTGCCCTGTTGTTCAGAAGGCCTCGATCTCGGCGGTGAGGAGATCTGACTGAGAAGCCGACAACCTGGGTTGTCGTCTGGGAGGACAATTTGGGGGGGGAAATTGAGAGAGTAACCCTCGCGAATTATCCGAAGGACCCATTTGTCTGAAGTTATGGACTTCCACTCGTTGCAGAAGTACATCAGACGACCTCCCACCGGAGGAGAAAGTTCCATCTCGGGCAGTGTGGATGGAACTTGGGCCAACAACTCATAAGGTGGCGCTGGGGGCTTTAGGCCCCTGCGCTTTCTGCTGCGTCTTCTTCTGAGGTTGGGCAGGTTGGCTTTTATGGAAGCTTCCCCTGCTTCTGCCTCGAAAGGACTGACGACTAAGAAACTGACGTCTGTTCGCATGCCCGCGAGAGGGGGCAGGCGGAGGTTCTGGCCAATTTAATGGCCGATCTAGTCTTTTGGGAGGCTTCTAAGGCTTGCTCCACCTGAGGGCCGAAAAGATAGGTGCCATCAAAAGGCAGCGCCATTACCTGCTGCTGAGCATCATTCGTGAAGCCCGAAGAACGCAGCCAGGAATGGCGTCGAGTACAAATTCCTGCAGCAGCTGAACGAGAAGCAGTGTCGAAAGCGTCCATGGCGGCTTTGACTTGTTGGTTATTGGATTCAATACCTCTAGTAACGGTCAATAGAAGCTCTGACTTGAGTCCAATCTGGAAGAGCTTCAACCATTCTTTTCATAGAGTGCCACAGGATATACTCATACTGAGAAAATAGCCTTGATAACTGGCAACACGATACTTAGAGTGGAGGCAGCAAAGACTCTCTTACCTAATGTATCAATCTTACGAGACTCTTTGTTAATAGGTCGAGCTGAAGTAGTTTGAGGAAGAACGACCTTGTCATTCTCTCTGCCAGGACTACAACAGGATCCACAAATGCTTGGGATGCCAAAAATAGGACGATCCTTGGGAGCTGAATACTCTTTATCAATGGATTTAGCCACTGAAGGATTAAGAGCAGGATTATTCCATACCATTTGAGACAGCGTGCCTCGAAGGAAGGCTGGATCGGAGGAGTCAAACCGAGGGATCTCCAAGCATGAAGGTACTGGAGTCTTAATATCTTCCCAGGATCGATGTCTGTAGTCTGAGAGAAAGAGTGGATCTCAGGTTCTTCAACAGAGACTTAAAGGACAGGTCCTCGACCACAGGCTCTGTAGCAAAGAAAGATCCTGCTTCCTCCACTTCATCACCCAACCAAGGTCTGGGTCAGGCTCAACATCATCTCCTGATGGTCCAGAAAGGACTGTTTGGACAGGAAAGGAATGAAAATTAGAGAGGAGGAATATCAGAAAACAAGGAGAGTCCTCGAGACCCCCGCGCCGAGACGGCAAAGGGCCGAAGAGACGGCACCATGGAGGCACACGCGCCAAAGAGGCACGCTGCCCGCAAGCGCACCGCAAAATTTCAGGCGGCGCCTGAACGGCGCTGGTGCCGACGGCTGCCAAAGCCGACGGTGCCGCATCGACATGGCGCCGCGACATGGCGCCGCGAACGGGCGCCGCTTGACCAGCGCACCGCCGACGGGCGCCGCCAGATCCAACGGCGCCGCGGACGGCTCCGCAAGACCCACCGGCACCAAAAACGGCGCCGACAAGCCAACAGACCCCGCAGAAGGCGCCGGAAAAGCCCCAGGAACCTGGAAAGCAAGAGGAGGAAACAAAACCAGGAGATATGGGCATCGGTGGTGGCCCTCGCGCCGCAGCCATGTGAGGGGGAACACTTGGCACGGAGTCGCAGGCACCAAGAAGGCGCCGCAACTAGGAAGGTCCAACCACCTACCTGATCGCCGAGGGGCCCGAGGGCCTGAGGCAACCGAGCCAGGCAGAAGAACCAACCTCCGAGCCCTATCGCCCATAAGAGCGGCCCACTGATGAAACTGCTCATCTGGAGCCCCTACCTATAGGCGGGAGGGGTTCGATGTCGAGGACGACGATTACCAGAAGTTGGCGACTCGAAGAAGGAGACCGCAACTAGCAATGATAACCGACCGTCGGACGCAAGAGACATACCAGAGGGCGACCTCAGAGATGCCTTCTTTTGACCTGTGGGTCAAGAAGAGCTTCGAGGTCGAACGGTGCCGTGAAAGCGACCGCTTATTTTATGTGCCTGACGGGGACTGCCCATCCCCCCGGGCATCGGACTGACCGTTGTCGGAACCCCGCTGAGTTTCTTGAGAAGGAGGTTGACCGGACCCAGCCCGGCTGACTGAACAGCTTTCATACGAAGTCTCCCTACCGTCACCTGACCTGCTCATGGTTGACTCCGTCCAGTAGGCCGAGACTTCTTCAAGTAAGTTAAATTTAAGATATTAGAAAAAATTTTCGAAATAGAATAAAATTAAGCGATACTACTATCGTGATAATGTTACAAAAAAACAAACTGAAAACTAAGCGCTAGTTTGAAGTTTGACTCCCGACAGACGAGCGGACGTCAGATACTGAAGCGCACTGACGTGCGGGAAAAAGGAACTGAGGCGGTTGGAGGGTCGGCGCCGAAGGTCGTTACTGGCCGAGCCGTAGCTCATGGGCGCCAGTGTCTCGCGGGCGCCATCTCTCACACCACCCTCCAGCAAAAAAGTTTGCTCCCGATGGTCCTAGTGCCTCGGCCCTAATCCCACTAGTGTGAATGAGTGGTGGAGACTTAGGTCCAGGAAGATCAGTAAAGACCAAGGAAACAAAAGTGAGTGAGCCCGGGAGACGGTGGGTGGGCATGTGAATGAGTGGTGGAGATTGCATCCAAGAAGATCAAGAATTACGGTAAGTATGTAATTTCCATATCTTCCTGGACTCACATCTCCACCACTCATTCACACTTATGGGAAAGTACCAAGCTAAAACCAACCCACCCTGAGCAGGCCAGTTGGAGATAGGGCTCACCCAGAATGGAAGTCCAAGGGACTGTCCCGCCAAAAAGGAAAGAGTGTCTGGAGGACATACAGAACATAGTGCTTTACAAAGGTATGCACTGAGCTTCAACTCACTATCTTGCAGAAGACTACAAAGGACACACACGAATCTCCGCCAGGAAGCTGACACCACTCTGATAGAGTGGTGTGAAACCGGCCTTACGGTTTGGTCTGAGACAAGGGTAGTAGTGTCGAAGACATGCTACTAAGGCAGCTGAAAACATCTCAAGCAAGAAGTTGATCTAGCTGAGGCATGCTGAAGCTACAAAAATTGCTCAAACTGTAGCTTTTTTGTTCTGTCGAAGAAAGTTGCAGAACTGGCCTAACATTCAGAGAGAGAAAGGAACGCACCTTTCCCTTTTGGAGTTAAGGCAAAAACTCGATTAATGGCAAGAGCCAGAGGGAAGTCTACTGGTTCAGGCTAGACCGAAGAAGCACAGATGTGTATCACCACCACCAAGTATGGCTGACCTACGAAGACAGGTCCAAGAGGCACTTTAAGACATTTCTTGGAGAACACCAAAGGGTCTAAGTGGGATTCGGTCATCAAAAAGGGAAGGGTCTCCATTTAGCCATGTAAGCCTTCCAGGTGGATGGCCTACACACGATTTAGAGGACATCTGCGAAAGTCTGGGAGAACCACAGTCTACCCACTTCCATTCCGAAGAGGAATCAATCTGCCCCCGTTTGCCTTCAACTTGAGTAGCACTCTCTGAACCAAGGGAAGAGGTGGAAAAATGTACAGGAGAAAGTACAGTTACATAAGAACTTCACCGTAACAGTAGATCTTCAAGAAATGAACATTACATACCTACTGTAATTCTTGATCTTCTTGTATCTTCACCATTCATTACTGCTTAGGTAGTGCCAGAGGCACGCACCCTTCTAGGAGATTTTTGTTTTTGTTTAGAGCTAGCTCCAACGGCGCCATCCCTCGAGAGCTGAGCTACTCATTATCGCGCGAGGGGTGGCTGCTAGGGTGCCACAGACTCCTCCTCCATCTCAGTTCTGGTAGCTGGAAAGGCGAAACAAAGGGTAAGGAAAAAGGAGAGCAAGGCAAGAGAGCCGAAGGACAGAAAAAGGAAAAGATATAAACTGAAAAAGGAATAAGCTGGTAGAGACGAGAGAATTCCTACCCTAAGGGACTGCAGGGCCTCCCTTCTGGGGTGGCTCCAAGGGAGGAACAGATAGAGAGAAAGAGAAAAGGAGAAGAAGAAGAAGAAAGGGAAGAAAACAAGGTATGCTGAGAGGGGAGAACACTGCCCATAGATACACTGGTTGAGAGGCTTATAAGCTCGGAACCAAAAACAAGGGAGCAAGAATCCCTCCTGATAGGACTGACAGAAGGTTCAACTGAACCGCCTGTACAGATTAGACACAAGGGGCAGATTTTCTAACCTCCCATCATGCCAAACCCCTACACTCTAGCTGAGAGCTCACAGACTGCCTGCAGAAAATCTGTTCTGGAAAGAGAGACTCAACTAGGAAGGGGTTAAGCCCCTTAGCACCCTGTTAAGTGCTAACACAGAAGTGTATGGGCAGGGTTAAGCCCTACAGAAGGCAGCTTTGTACGAAAGGATAGAGTGGGAACTCAATCAGACTCCCTGAAGGCAAGGCAAGAACAACCGCTTAAGACTAAAGAAGTGCCAAAAGCACCAGCCAGAATGAGATGAAAATAATAACACCTGCCAGGGGGAAACTAAATTTTTGAGGCCGAGCCAAAGGGACGGATCCTTAGGCTGTGAACTGAGCAAAACGGGTTATGGTGCCCAGATGTCACCCCCTAGGGACAGCCACAAAGAGTTCCCCAGAATAGGAGAAAAGACCCAACTCTGCTCCTCTTTACCTTGACGAAAAAAGATACATTTAAGAAGACTGGAAAACACAATGATTTATTTATTTATTTTTGCATAAAGGCCAAAGGAAGAGAGAGGAACGAGATGGGAGGGGGAGACGCCACAGTAGGAGGCCACTGAGGGAAGGTGGACGGGTATCAGTAATGAATGGTGAAGATACAAGAGAAGATCAAGAATTACGGTAGGTACGTAATTTTCATATCTTTCTTTGTCAATCTTCACCATTCATTACTGCTTGGTTGAGTGCCAATGGGGGGGCGGGAATAAGAAACCCTGAGGAAGCAAGACCCCCAGCCTCCTGTTGGTGAGAAACAGAAGAAGAAGACCCAGGGCTAATCAAGAGAGAAGCCTATGGGGAAGAAGAGCTAGAAGGTGTCTCCCGAGGATGGGGAGAAGGAGGAAGCCCCTGCATAAGTCTCCTAGCTCTGGAGAAAAAGAGACAGGTCCCCCGGAAAGCAAAGCAAATCACCCTACGCCGGGCCACGGGTGACAACCTAGACAGACAAAGCCATGCCATCCGTCTAATACAGATCGCTGTCTCTGCAAGCCTGGAAGCCACCTCACTGGTGTCATAAGATGCCCTTGCTTGGTGTCTTGCCAGCTCCAGGCCTATAGCAGAGAGGGCAATAGCTTGTCTGGTTTGCTCCGTATCAGGCATTGATGCTAAGATTTGGGAAAGCATCGACCACAAATGCCTACCGTAGGCAGCCCGGTGGGCCTGATGAGATGCAATGCAAAACATCGCATGAGAGGAAGAAAACACTCTTCGCACCCACCGGTCAAATTGTAGAGAATCTGAGTCCAGTGGATGGTCATGCACCAGGCAGTGGCGCCCGAAGGGAGTCTCTAGGTATGCCAATCCCGACGGTGGGTTGGGGAGAGTACCTAGAGATTCTGATGGGGCACAATACCTACATTGGCAGTCTGCCGGGGCTGGAGAAAGAGCGGCTGGCAACTGCCAGGAACGGATAGACGCCTCCTGGAAGGGAATATTCCAGGATAGTACCACCAAATGCTGGGCACTGAATTCGCCAAGGAATTCTCCCGTCCAGTACTGTCTCGCCTAATACAGGAAATCTGAAGATCCCTCACCATCCTTGAAAGGAATTGCTGATATTCAGTGAAATCAGCATCAGAGGAGAGGTGAGCAGTGGGTTCCTCTCCCTCAGAGGAGGGAGATGAGGATGATGGAGAGCTTGAGTGTCCAGAGGACTCCTGAGGCAGTGGGGATAGATGAAAACCCACTCATTCATGTACCTAACATATGAGGGAAGGCCACCGCGAGAACCTTCAGAATGTCTCCCAGGATAACGGGCCTTGAACCGACATGGCCTGGGAGAGCAGGGGTAGCTGCAGAGGAATGGGAGAAGGACACCCACGGCGAGGCAACTGTCCTCTGCTGGGGCTCCGGAATCCGGGGAACAGAGCCCGAGCTGGCGGGATCCCGGACAACAGATCAGGTCACAAAACAGAACCCTACGGATGTGAAGCCTGGAAGAGCCTAGAAGGGGATCCTCCCCTGTGATGAACCTGGGACTGCATGGATCCAGAAGGGCAGCCCACAGCAACGCCACCAGAGGGGTCCCTAGGGTCCAAGAGAGAAAGACGGGACCCAGCGCTACAGCTCCTACCAGCACCCTGGGGGTGGAAGGTAGAGACCAAGATGCCTGAACCCTGTCCCTCGACCCCTCGGACTCCGAGAACGCCCTCCTCCTCAACCCCAGTGTCCCCCCACCCTGAGGGGTGCAGCAGCACCAGGGTTGGCAGCTGCCACGACCCCTCAGGAGGGAGAACCCTCCCTCCACCTCCCCTCCGTCGTCCCCCAGGGACCCCAGACCACACCCAGCCTGGGGAGCCTCAGGGGAGGATGGCAGTGGGGACAGAGGAATAGGTGCGCTGGGCTGTCTAGCACCTCGTGCCACCAGAGACCCTGACTCTGAAGAGTCAGGGTGCCAGGACAGGTCCACGTCTGAGTCATCGTCCTCCGAGGAGGAACAGATCAGCTGAACCACAATACTGGCAACCCCAGAGGTCTCCAGTGAAACAGCGCCGAGGAAGGTGCCGGAGGCAGCGCCGGACAACCCTGGACCCCCCGAACACCCTAGGCCCGCCTGACTCTAACAGCACTGGCCAAACCCACGGCACCGCCCCTCGCCGGACCCCACCTGGCACCGCCAGAAGAGCCAACCGGGCTCAAGGGCGCCAAGAGCCAACACAGATCCACAAACGGCGCTTGTCTCGATCACCGGCACTGCAAAATGGCACCGGATCCAAACAGCGCCGGAAGACGGCGCCGAGGGTCCACCTCCATGCTGGGCCCCAGCAGATGTGGGCCTCGACACTGGGGAGCCTGCACCTCCTGGTGAGGTGACTGCCGAGGCGGAGTCCCTGCTGCGGCCCCGGGAAGGACGTCGGCATTCCTTCGACACCGCAAAAGAAGCTTCCTCTTTGGCAAGAGAAGATGAGGAAGCTCTCCCACAGACCATATAGGCCTGTGAGGGGACTCAGAGGAAGGGCCTAGAGACCTTACCTGGGAATCCCTGGAGCGGCACCGTCCCCCGGAAGTTGGCGGGGCCTTGCTGATCTTAAACGCGTGGACTTCTAGGATGCGACGGTCCATAGAGAAACAGACGTCACACGCATCCATATCGTGGTTGGGTCCCAGGCAACGAAGAGAAACATCATGCTGGTCTGTGACGGAAAAATGCCGGCCACAGGAGCACCGACGCACAGGGGCGCAGGCCTCCTTCGACTTACGTTTTGCCCCCGAACCTGACGTGATGAGAACAAATTTAGACTAAAAACAGCAAAAGCTCACTGCGCCAAAGAAAGTTATAAAAAGAACGGTCTTACCGGTGATGGCGTCGAGAAAAGCAAGAAAGGAGTCTGGAATTCTATGACGCAGGTGGCCTAACTGTATCTAACCGCGCAGCAGGTGCAGCCTCGATGGCGGAGAAACAGAACTGAGATGGAGGAGGAGTCTGCGGCACCTAACGGCCGCCCCTCACGCATGACGCAGCACGTCACTCTTGGGATGGCGCTGAGCCGCTCCTAAAAAAAAAATCTCCTGGAAGGGTGTGCACCTCCGCTACTACTCAGCAGTAACGAATGGTGAAGATTGACAAGGGAAGATATGGAAATTACGTACCTACCTTAATTTTTGATCTTCTTGGACAAAGTCTCCACCACTCATGTACACTAATGGGATCTACGCCGGAGGCGCTAGGACCCAGCGGGAGCAAACTTTTTTGCAGGAGGGCCGGCGCCAGAGATGGAGCTGTGAGGAGTGGCACCGTGAGCCTCTGCTCGTGCTGCAATGACTATCTCAGCGTCGACCCTCCAACCGCCTCACTACCTTTTTTCTCCGAGGAGGGAGTTGCAGCGTACCTAACCTAGAAGGATAGCCTAACCAAAAACTGGACATAAGATAGTCCAGAACACCCATATAAGACGGGTCAAGAAAGAAGTCTTCACAGCCTAAAGATTGAGGAGTGAAGACCAACAACAGAGGTGAGCTCAGAGGATGGTGGGATAGGAATGAGTGGTGCAGACTTCATCCAAGAAGACTCAAGAATTACAGTAGGTATGTAATTTCCACATCTTCCTGGACATAAAGTCTCCACCACTCATTCACACTGTACTGAGCTAACAATCCAATGAGAGGGTGGCAGGAGAGGCCAAGAGCTCACAGATTTAGGACAGAAGTCCATTAAGGATGGTTCTGCCAAACGAAACAGGTCATCTGGCATGGACATCCAGGGCACAGTGTTTGACAAAAGTATGCACTGAGCTCAGATAACCGCATTGCTGCAAATATCTGCAATGGGCACATTTGATTTCCACCAAGGATGCCGACTGCTCTAGTAGAGTGAATATACACTCAACCTTCCAGCTTAACCTGTGCCATGGAATAACAGTGGCGAAGGCATGCCACCAGCCATGCTGAAATGCATCTGATAGCAACAGGTTGACCCAGCCGGGTATTGCTGAAGGAAACAAACAGCTGTTAAGCTTTGCTAAAAATCTTTGTTCTATCTAAATAGAAACGCAAAGCTTTTTTGACGTCCAAGGAATGAAGAGAACGCCCCTTCATTTTGAAGTTCGCAAAGTAAGTAGGAAGGATCAGAGGTTCGCTTAGATGGAATTCAAACAACTTTAGGAGAAACTTAGGATGGGTCCAAAGAACTACTTTGTCTTTATATGAAACATAGTATAAGGAGGGTCTGTGACCAAGGCATGTGTCTTGAGAGACCCTATGGGCGAGGTAATGGCCTCCAGGAAGGCCGCTTTCCAACTGAGGAATTTCAACTCACAGGTAGCTAGAGGCCCTAAAGGTTTTCGAGTGAGCATGTTCACACAAGACTAATGTCCCAGGCTGTGACTGGATGTCTGATAGGAGGTCTGGTATGTAGAATTCCCTTAAGAAACCTCTCAACCACAGGTAACTGAGCCAGTGACAAGGAAAGTACTGGCTGATGATAAGCTGAAATGACATAAAGGTGAACCTTGACTGTAGAGTATTGCAGACCTGAGTTTGAGAGGTCCAAAAGGTACTCTAGAACTTTATTTGGTGGGCAGGAAAAAGGATTCAAAGAGGATTTTGCACACCAGAGTGAAAAACGCTCCCATTTGGCTGTGTAAGTTTTCCTAGTGGCTGGCTTGCATGCAGCCAGAAGAATATCTGAAACTCTGCGGGAGACATTGAACCTGTTCACTTCTATCTCTTCAGGAGCCAAGCGTGAAGGTGAAGTGATCTCTGATTGGGATGGACAACAGACCCCTGAGTCAAAAGGTTCGTCCGAAGGGGAAGTGATATCGGGGGTGTTTCCGAGGCCAGAAGCGAGCAATAAGGATCATTTTGCTCCCCTGGGACTCGAACTTGAGAAGTACCCTCTGAATTAGAGGAAGAGGCGGAAAAGCATACAGAAGGCACTCTGTCCACTGCAGCCTGAACGCATCCTGACAGAAAATGCCAGGCCCTGGATTTCTGGAACAGAAGAGAGGCAGTTTTGTGTTGAGTGGGGATGCAAAAAGGTCCAGGTCTGGAGTTCCCTACTCTGCAAATAATGACTGAACTACGGTTGAGTTGAAAGAACACTCGTGAGGATCTGTCTCTGTTCTACGGAGACGGTCTGCCTGGTCGTTCTGCACTCCCGGCAGGTAAGCCGCTCAATTAGAGCCTTGTGCCCAAGCACCATTCCCACACTCTCAATGCCTTCCCAGCATAATGGATAAGAGTGAGCCCTCATTGCTTGTTGATGTAATATATCACTGCTTTGTTGTCCGCTTGAAGGAGAATGTTCTTGTGACGAGAATGTCCTTCAAAGCCTGGACTGCATAAAGGACAGCCTCATTTCTAAGACATTTTTGTGAAGCTGGGACTCATCCCTGCGCCACGCATCTTGAGTGTGGAGAGTCTGACAGTGAGCTCCCCACCCCATCAGTGAGGAGTCCGTGGTAATGGAAATCTGATAATCCAGAGAAGCAAAGGGATACCCTTCCAGAAGATTGTCTTCATGCGACCACCAGGTGAGTGACTTCTTCAGAGGTTCTGTCACCTTGATGAGAAAGGACTGAGGGTGAGTGGTTGGGGACCACTGAGTACTGAGCATCCACTGAGAGGTTCTCATGCGAAGGCATGTTAGGGGTACAGTGAACACCGAGCATGTCATGAGACCTAGCATCCGCTGCATCGAGATAGCTAGAACCAAGCTGTTCTGTCTGATGTATCAGGCTATCTGTAGGATATTGCTCCTTCTGCCCTCTGGTAGAAAAACGCTTTCACAGGAAGTGTTCAGAAGAGTTCCTATGAAAAAGGAGCCTCTGGGAGGGTTGCAGATGCGATTTCTTAGATTTAGCAGGATTCCCATGGACGTGGAAAGTCCGGAGGCTGTGACAACAGCGCTGAGAGTTCCTTGCTTGGAAGGGCTCACTAGAAGCCAGTCGCCCAGTTATGCGAATACTTGTATTGCGATTTTTCTGAGATGCGCTGAGAAACCTGCACAACACTTAGTAAAATCTCGAGGCACTGAGGACAGCCCAAAGGGCAGGACTCTGAACTGATAATGCTGTAACAAAACCATGAACCTTAAGTATCTGCGATGCTTTGGGTGAATAGCAATATGTTGGTAAGCATCCTGCATGTCCAAGGAGGCTAACCAGCCATGTTGACGAAGCAAAGGTAACAGGGTTCCTGGCGATATCTTGAATTTCTCTTTGGGAAGAAATTTGTTTAATTTTCTGAGGTCCAAAATAGGGTGCATGCCCCTGGTCTTCTTGGAACCAGAAAGTAATGGAGTAGAACCTCTGTTCGCTGAGCCAGCGGTACTACTTCCACTGCCCTGCTGTTCAGAAGGCCTTATATCTCAGAGGTGAGAAGTTCTGACTGAAGAATTGAGAGGAGCTGAAAAAGTGCACTCCTCTGTTTTGAGACTCCATTGGTCCATAGGCTTTTCATGGACCTCATGTTTTTCTATATAATGAAGAATTGACAGCTTTGGCTGCCGCTTGGGGAGACAATCCAGAGGGTTCTCTGAAAAATTGAGGGAATATCCCTCGCGGATTATCCGCAGGACCCACTTGTCCGAGGTTATGGATTTCCACCGTTGTAGAATTGAGTCAGACGACCTCCCACTGCTAAAGGTCCCCCTTGGGCAGCTGGAGGCGGGACTTGGGCCAGAAACTCAGAAGGCGGCACTGGGCACTTTGGGTCCCCGCGCTTCTTGTTGCGCTTTCTGAGACTGAGGGACTTGATTTTTATTAAAACCTCCTCGCCTTTGCCTCAAAAGGACTGACGGTTATGAAATTGGCGTTGTTAACACCCTCGAGAGGAGCAGCAGGAGGTCGAGCCAATTTAATGGCTGACCTAGTCTTTTGTGTGGCTTCTAAAGCCTGTTCTACTTGAGGTCCGAAGAGATACACACCATCGAAGGGCAACGCCATGACCTGTTGCTTGGCATCATTTGTGAAACCTGAAGTGCGCAGCTAGGAATGACGGCGGGTACAAATGCTGGCCGTCGCTGCTCTGGAAGCAGTATCAAAAGCATCCATAGCTGCTTTAACCTGCTGGTTGTTGGATTCGATACCCCTGGTAATGGTTTGAAGAAGCTCTGACCTTGTATCTGATTCCAGAAGAGTTTCAACCATCTGTTTGAGCGAATGCGAAAGAAAATACTCATATTGAGAGAAATAGCCCTGGTAGCTAGCAATACGCATACCTGTGGAAGCAGCAAAGACTCTCTTACTTAAAGTGTCTATCTTATGAGATTCTTTGTTAATAGGTCGAGCTGTAGTAGTTTGGGGAAGGACGACCTTATCATTCTCCCAAACTACAATAGGATTTGCAAAGGCTTGGGATGCTAAAATGGGTCGATCCTTGGGGCTGAGTATTTCCTATCTATGGATTTAGCCACGCAAGGAATGAGAGCAGGATTACTCCATACCATTTAAGACAGCAAGCCAAAGGATGACTGTACCGAGGAGTCAAACAGGGATCTCCGGACGTGGAGATATTGGAGTCTTAGCAATTTCCCAGGATCGATATCTGTAGTTTGGAGAGAAAGGGTGGAAATCAAGTTTTTCAGCAGAGACTTAAAAGACAGGTCCTCAACCACAGGCTCTGCAGCAGGAATAGACCCTGTTTCTTCCACTTCATCACCCAGCCTAGGGTCTGGGTCAGGCTCAATGTCATCTCCTGACAGTCCAGGAAGGACTGTATGGACAGGAAAGAAGTGAAAATCAGATGGAAATGAGGAAGGAAAAGGACTAGGGAGGAGTCTTGAGAGATGGACGGCCTATGGACTCCTGGGCGCTGCAGAGATGCACAGGCGCGGCGGCGCCTGCAAGCACGGAGGGCGACACAGAAGGCGGCACCACGGCTAAGCACCGGTGCATGCGCGCCGACAAAGCGCACGGCCAGGTGGTAACTCAACGGCGCCGACAGACAGCCGCCAGCAGCTACCGAGGATGGAGCCAGAGGCCGAAAAACCCCAAGACTAAAAACAGGATTTGAGGAGAAGAGGAAGAAGAGCAGGAGATAGAGGCATCGGTGGTGGCCCCTGCCGCAGTCATATGGGGGACACCTAAGTACGGAGTCGACGGCACCGGAGACGGTGCTGCAGGCGACTCAGGGAGGCTCAACCCCCTACCTGGTCTCCCAAGAGGCCTAAAGGCCCCTGAGTGACCGGGCCAGGCAGCTGGACCAACTTCTAAGCCCACTGCTCCATAAGAGCAGCCCAGTGATGAAACTGCTCATCTGAAGACCTACCAGAGGGCGGGTAGAGCTCCATGTCAAGACGCCAGCTACCAGAAACAGAAGCTGGCTCCAAGGAGGAGACCGGCGACTAGCTCCAATAACTGACCGTCTACGTGCAGACATATCAGAGAGCGACCTCAAGTGATGCCTTCTCTTTTTTGACCTATGGGCCGAAGAAGAGTTTGAGGCCGAACGGTGCCGAGAATGTGACAGTTTATTTTTATGCTTTCAAGGGACAGTCCGCCTCGGGCATTGGAATGACGTTGTCGGACCCCGAGGAAAGGCGGCGGACCCGGACAGACCAGCTGATTGAACAGTTTTTCACTTATGAAGTCTCCCTACCGTCACCTGACCCGCTCATGGTCGACTCCGTCAAAGTAGGCCGAGACTTCTTTGTAAATGAAAATAAACTTAAGTGATACTTATTCGAGATATTACTACAAAATAATAAAACCGAAAACTATGCTGCTAGTTTGAAGTTTGACTCCCGGTTGGCGAGCGACATCGTCACTGAAGTGCACTCAACGGTGGGAAAAAAGGAACTGAGGTGGTTGGAGGGTCGACGCCGGGATATTCATTACCACATGAGCTGAGGCTCACAGTGCCGCTCCTCGCGCCTCCTCAGGCGCCCAACCTTCTAGCAAAAGAGTTTGCTCCCGATAGATCCTAGTGTCTCCAGCACAGATCCCATTAGTGTGAATGAGTGGTGAGACTTATGTCCAGGAAGATCACTCAACAACAGACTCGACATCGCCAAGAATAAAATATATGGAAAGATTTTACCAGCGACATCGGGTAAGGCAACTAGAACCAGCAGGACGAGGCACCGATGGACTGCGACATGAAAATAGCTGGAGAGCGAACTGCGTGAGGCGGTGGTCTCAAATTAGATCTGGCTTCCCACAAGGTAATCTCTGGCGGAGACAAAGAACTGGCAGGCAAGGGGAGTCGACAGCGCCTAACGGCCAACCCGCTGAGGGCTATGCAATGAGTCTGCCCAGAGGCGGCACCGAGAAAAGGCCGGCTCTGCCTACCTAAAAACTGTAAAGGCTCCCGGGGTCATGACCACTGGCCATGTACCCAAAGCTGATGAATGGTGAAGTGACACAGATAAGATCAACACTTATTAAAACAAACATATTAGGTTAAATAACAAGTACAATTTTTCTCTTTACATGTATTTTGTAGGTAATCCATACTTTATATTTACTGTACCCCTTCTTAATTTGATCTTTTTGAGCACTGTTCAAAATTCCTCTCTCTCTTGTACCATACACCCAGGGCACACCTGGAAACGAACAGCTTGCAGGTTAACGTGCTCTGTCCTGGACTCAGAATTTAAAAAATCAATGAATGCCATTATTATCTCCTTTAGGGAAAACATTAGGATATAAAACTCATGATGTCACATCTATGAGGACAACAACTCGTTGTACTGTTCCTTTCCTGCCAATGCAAAGATGTCCAGCAACTGTGTGAATGAGCACCAGGCGGAGGTTACGAGTTGCCCGTAAGAAAAATATGAATTCCATCATGTTGTATCTAAATACAATATAAATCTTGCTTTACTATCAAAGGACTGTGTTTGCTTAGATATATTAACTAGCACCTTTTGACCATACACTATCTCTAAGCTACATCAGAATTTTCTAGATGTACCCGCTAAACATGTATTCATTGTAAACACCACTTCTGTACCACAATGCTATAAATGTTCCATTTAACTTAACTTAATACATATAAGTGTGTGTATGTATATGTTTGTGTGTATATATATCTATATGTGGTTCCAGGCTCTCAACGCCCTTGACACTGGTGCCATTCTCTTGGATCTAGCTTCAGTAGACTGGTCCCCAGAAACCACAGCTCCAGATGTCAACTCTGCCCTCTGCTTCTTTACCTCAATTCTTACTAATGCTTGGAACTGCCATGCCCCCCTCAAAATAGTCTGTAAACACCACTCAACCATCTCCTCCCTTCTACGGATCACAAACGTTGTCCAACTGGTGAACAGACCAGGGTCACATCACCACTGCAATCTTCAATGACCTGGCCAAAGCATTCCACTTTGTCTCCTACTCTCTGCTCCTGAACAAGCTACTCACAGTCAGTCTGGCCATCCCCGCAGTTAACTGGTTCAGATCCTATCTCACCAAAAGGCAACAATCTGTCCTAGTGAGTTCCGTCTTGTTACCCCTCTCCCCATCCATGCAGGAGTCCCACAAGGGTCCTTGGCCCCATCCTTTTCTCCCTCTTCATTAATGATCTCCCCTCTGTCTCCACTAACTCCCGCATCCAAATGTATGCAGACAATACCATCCTATACACCTCGGGACCTACCACAGCTGACGTCCCAGGTCATCTTCAGCAGGATTTCAACAATGTTCTCAGCTGGTTTCACATGATCAACTCGAAATAATACTAACAAACCGTCTCTGACATTTGGCACAAGGCAAAAGCTGGATAAGCTTCAGACCCCCGTATTCTCCACCCGATGCCTCCAACCTCAAGTAGTCACTGCATTTAAATATCTTAGGGTCTGGCTGGACACCAATCTCAGTTCCACCCCACCCCACACTGCTGCCATATGCTCTGAACTCTAACCTAAATTAGGCATATTGTATCAAAACAGAGACAGCCTCCCCTCCCTGTCACAAGCTAGTCAAGAAAGTGATTCTTCTAGTAATTGACAATGCTGACAGTCTCACGGTTCTGCCCCCACTGTGTCCCTGTCCAGGCTTGATACTCTCTGAATTCCTGCTACCGCTTCATTTCTACCCCACACCCACATGCATCACTGCTCTCTATACTCCTCCCCTGCTATCTCACCTCTACTCCATCATCACTTGACCTATTGCTCGGCTTTCATGGCCAAATACTGATTTGGACCCTCCCCATCTATCTCTCCTCTGCCCTTTCCCCAGCGGCCCCCTCTTCCTACCCACTGCGCTCCAGGGACTCCTGCACTTTCTCCCTGCCTCACTCCCTCTCAACTTCTGGTCTGTCGGCTTTCTCCTACAGACTCCCCTAATTCTGGAATCAGCCCTTCCCAACCACTCACCCTCGCTTCCAGTCCGCTTTGACACATTCCCTCCCCCCTTGCTCTTGCACTACCTCCTCCCCAGTTCCTCAACCTCAGCCCCTGATGACCTCCTAGCCTCCTCCTTCTGGCACATTATTTGATTTGTTGGCCTGCCTACCCTGCTTGTTACTGATGATTTGCTGCAGTTACTGAATGTATAATTTGATCCTACTCCTACTCCATAGCACTTGACTCTGTTTGTATTTGCTTGACTTTGTGATAATTGCTGTGTCTGTCTTTCCCGTTACCAAAGTTTAAATAAAATAAATAAATGAAACATATGTGCTTTTATCACCAGTGCTATGTGTATTCTGTTACACTGTATGCATGAGAACTGTACGTCTAAAAATGCAATACTGCCATATGGATTTCCTTGTAAACAACATACTAAATCGCAAAATGTCAATCCTGGGCAGCAAAATTTCAGCTAAGCAGATTTAACATCACGCCCTGTCAACACTGATTACAACACTGATCGCTACATAGAGAATTGGAAGATTACCTGGAATAAGCTTGGGCAGGGGAACGGAGGTTGGTTGGAGCTGCAAAACTAAACCAAATCTCTTTGATGTTAAGCTTCATACTACTGGAGTCTGGGGTGGTGGCATGAGGGAAGGTCTTTCTTCAGGTCATCAGATCTGACTCTTCATCCTGCAAAATAAATGACACCATTATTAAGTGTGCAAGCTAATATAAAAGTCATAAAACAGGTAAATGATTAAAATAAAAAGGAGTTACTTATCGTAACTCTAAATCTTCAAGAGCATCTTCTACATAAAGCCACCTTCTAGGACCCCCATGGGCATAAACATTTTGTCAGTGCTGCCAAACAAGGTGTTGGCACCAATGCACGCATGCTTGCCATCAAACACCACAGCCAATAACTGTCACCGGCATCCCTAACTGCCTCACTTCTCCAAGCAAGGAGAGTGCGAAAAAACACAGGGCAGTAAATATGATCTAAAACATAAAATAAACAACATAACAAATGACAAACAAAATAAAAAAAGGACGAGGGAAGAGCTTCCCTCCAGAAAAGCAAAAAAAAAAATCTAAAGAGTTTAGGGTAAATTAACAAAAGCAAAAGACATCTGGAGTCAAGGACTCCCATCGTCTGGTACCTGGCCGATAAGGAAACCAGGGGTCAAAACTCAGTCCTGCAGCTCCTAGCCAGAAGGACTAGTGACAAACACAGAAACAGAAATGTAGAAAATGTTGGCATAAAAAGACAACTGGTCCATCCAATCTGCCCTGATCTTCCGAGAATGAATCTTTTCCATAGATTCTCATGAATGTGTCTGTGCCAGATGCACTAGGATCATGTAGGAGTCAGAACTTTTCAGCATGGCCGAAGATGCAAGTAGACCTCACACACGTGTCACTGCACATGCCCACTGGTATACTGCGGTGCCAGATCCCAACAGTCTCAGTTCTTTCTTCCCCACACCATTAAGTGCACAGCAACAGTGTTGCCACTCTCCACGCTGAGGCTAGATGTTCACCATTTATACGACGAAAGCACTGAATTCTTAGGTTTTAGTTCAAAATATACTAGAGTTTATTATTCTTGTGTCAGTTTAGTTAAACACACAAAAGTGTCAAGTATTCTCTCAGCCCTACCTCGTTCTGACAGTTGATAACCATGGAAGAAGGTAGGGAGCCTGAAAAGGCTAGTAGCTCTGGCAATGGGGCTACATTTTGCCACCAGCTCTCTCTGGACAGGTGCTCTGGCATGGGGCAATCTGTCAGCTGGGAGGATGGAGAGTCTTCTTGGAGTTGCAAAAAGAAATGGTTCAGATTCCACACATGCTCTACATTGGAGTCTTTGCACCGTTCGACCCTGACCACTTCCCGCAAGAACCATAATGGGAAGAAGCAGTGCCGGTCGAGGTCATCCCCTGGTCATTCTGCTGTGAGACACTTAACTTCAGTGGACCAGGGTACCCCACTGTCATAACCAACAACACTGGGGAAGCATGGGCCTGCGAGGTCAAGGTCTCCATCTCGTAGCACCTCTGTGTCTACTAGAGGGGACTACATTGGTCAATCTGGCCATTGGGACGCTCTTATGGAGAGGTAGGTACAGCACATAAATGAAGCAGCACCGTTTTTGGTGATGGTTCCGACCTCTTGGGGACATCTGACTTAGGCAAGCTGCTGATCCCAACTCCAGCCATTGGACTGGGGCTGCTGATGGTGCCGCTGGCATGGCCAAACTTGGGATGTCACCTCTGACCCCTCAGAAGATGGAGCTGCCACAGTGCTGCTGCCAGTTACTTCTGGGCTGGCAGGTTCATCCACACTGTTAGCAGTGCAGCATTCACCATCTGGGTTAGGCCCTTCGGGACCTACTCTGATGCAAGCACTAGCACTCCCAATGGTGCCACATGGAACTTCAGTGCCAGGATTAGCCCCTTCAGTGACCATTCCAGGACCATCCTCAGTGCCTCTGCTGTTCCCAAGACCCCATCCAAGGCCACTGCTGCTGAGTTTGTGGCCTGCAATGTTGCCTTTTTGACCCTTCCTCTTTACTCCCTCACGCCCAAGTATGGAGGGAGTAGGGAGAAATGAGTTAGATCCTGACCTCATCATCTCCGATGGTGACAAAGATGACTCATACCACAGTCCAGAGAAATGAAAATTAAGTACCTACCATAATTCTTGATCTACCCTTGTATCTTCACCATTCATAACTGCTGGGTGTAAGACAGAGGCGTGCAACTGTTTGGGAGATTTTTTTTTTGTGGGAGGAGTCGGCGCCAATGGTGTTGCCCATGAGGACGATGCATTTGCGTGGCACTCACAGATTGGCCATTAGACACCGCTGACTCCTCCTCCACCCTAGTTCTGTTCTGCCAGAGAGAAAGAAAAAAAGAGGACTAGAGAAAATTAAGACGACGTAAGATAGCCGAGGGATAAGAAAAGGATTAAGCCGGCCTGAGAATGGGGGGGGGGGACTCCAATCTCTAGACATTAGGGTCCCAGCCCCTGGCCAGCAGCAGAGGAGAGAAAGAGAGGGAAAGGAATAAGAAAGAGAGGAAGACAGTGGAGAAGGCGAAAGACCCCTGTCATGCTCAGCCAGGAGACTGCTGGCTTACCATTATCTCAAGACCTTGAAAGGGATGAAGATATGGGTGCAAGGTTCCCGTCAGGCTACAGAAACCACTGGACATTGGTAAAGGGCAGGGGAGCTTGAGATGGTCTTGGAAAATATACGACATGGCAGTGTCTGCTCCCTCCTGCCCCTAAATCTGCATTTGGGATGAAAGTCCCCGGGCAGGGCCCTCTCAAGCCTGCCACTAGAGGGCTTAGCCGAGGGAGAATCTCTAATTATGAGATATGTTGGATAAGTTGGATGGATAGGTTGTTCATCCACACTGTCTGGCAGACTCCTAGCAGTTCTCCGGGAGGAGGGAGGCAAGGCGCACAGAAATAATCCCTACATAGAGGGGTTAAAGAGAAGATGGGGAAGTCCCCATGGATCCTCTCGTAGGGTGCCACGAAGGAGTCCCCCACCCCTTTTTCCCTCTGAGTCGGCAACAGACCAGACAGGTCTGTGCCAAGTTGCAGAAGGGACGCCAGAGTGCACCCAACAGAGAACCTCAGGGAGTTCCCTCCAAGGCAAGGACTTAAGACCTCACTGCCCCCTGGTTGCACCTGGCCAGACTTAGAGAAGGAAGCGGAGGGCGCTGGAGATACGCCGGGGGACTCGGCCCTGGCCTCATACAGAGGGAGGGTAAGCAGGGTGGAGGCGATGCCCCAAGACTTAGGCCCAAGAGGGGAAGGTGGGCGGGAATCAGTAATGAATAGTGAAGATACAAGGGTAGATTAAGAATTACGGTAGGTACATAATTTTCATATCTTCCCATTGTCAATCTTCACCATTCATTACTGCTGGGTGAGTACCAAGCTCCCCAGAGGGGACCAGGCACTGCCCTGAGGTAACAGCTTCCCTCAGCCTCCTGCAGGGGAGACGCAGGAGGAGGAGACCCTCTAGCCATCTTAGGCCACACATGGCCTAAGGCTGCCCAGGGCGAGTCGGTGTCCCCTGTGACCAGAGAAATGGAAGACGCCCCTGCAAATTCCTCCTTGCCCTACAGGAAGAGACGGGTCCCACGGAAGGTGGAAGAAATCACCTTATGACGGACCATGGGAAATAATCTTGACAGGCAAAGCCATGTCATCCAACTAATGTAGATCGCTGTCCCAGCTAACCTGGAAGCCATCTAACTGGCATCATACGATGCCCTTGTCTGGTGCCCTGCAAGCTCCACAACCTGTGCAGAGAGGGTGATGGCCTGCCTGGATTCCTCCGTATCAGGCAACAACGCTAACACCTGAGCCAACATCGATCACAAAATACAGGTTACTCATCTGTAACAGGAGTTCTAGGAATGGTATATGTTGTTCATCCACACTGTCTGGCAGGTTCCTTGCTGCTTTAAATCTTGCCGGAAGGTCTTCAGGCTGGCTCCTCCCACCCACGTGGTAAAACTCTCGGCTCCGCCCCATGATGCCAGATCTAGCCCACTGGAAGCCAGGCTGTGTGTCAAAGCCGGGGAGGCCGGGTGGGTCGTGTGGATGAACAATATGTACCATTCCTAGAACTCCTGTTACAGGTGAGTAACCTGTATTTCTAGGGACATGGATATGTTGTTCATCCACACTGTCTGGCAGACTCCTAGCAGTTCTCTGGGAGGAGGGTAGCAAGGCGCACACCCCCTACTTGGGAAATAAAGACTGGAGAACCAAGGCCCCAAAACCAGCATCCCGGCGTGACTCAAGGTCAATGTGGTAGCAGGTGATGAAGGTGTGTTCTGACTTCCAGATAGCAGCCTTGCAGATTTCCTGGATAGGGACGTCCCTGGAAGCAGCCACTGATGCAGTGGTATGGCGGGTAGAATAAGCTCTTATCCCTCTGGGAAGCTCCATGCCTGCCAACCTATATGCAGAGATCTATGCAGGAGGTGACCCACCTGCCTATAACGCCTGCTGGCAGCAGGTCTGCCAGGTGCGCTTTCAGCGTGAGGGTGACAAACAGCTGGCGAACCTCTCCACGAACTTCAGCCGTCCACTCCTTATAGTAAGCGAGCGCTCATCCTAGGGTCCAAAGTATGGAGTCTATATTCGGCCTCCGAGGTGTGATTGGGGCAGAACACTGGCAGAGTCAACACCTGGTTAAGGTGAAACTCCAACACCACCTTCGGAAGGAATTTCGAGTGGGGGCACAGGACAACCTTGTCCCTGTGGAAGACCAAATAGGGAGACTTGATGAAGAGTGCCTGGAGCTCTCCCATCCTTCTGGCTGATGTGATAGCCACCAAGAAGGCGGTCTTCCACGACAGATGAGAGATGTCACACCTCTGCATCGGTTCGAATGGATTGCCCATGAGCTTAGCCAATACCAGCAGTAGATCCCACGGAGGTGGAGGTTCTCGCACCGGAGGGGATATGTGGTCAAGGCCTTTGAAAAAGCACCCGACCACCTTCTCCTGCACCACCAACTGCTTCCCGGCCCGTGCCCGGCAAGCAGAGATGGCTGCCAGGTGCACCTTAAGGGTCGTCGACTGAAGCCCTTGCTGAGAAAGGGACCACAGGTAATCCAGAATCCTTGCCAAGGAACAGGAGGAAGGGTCCAGGCCCTTGCCCTGACACCAAATGGAGAATCTCTTCCATCTGAAGGCATAGCATTTTCCGGTCGACTCCTTACGGGATGCCTCAACGACATTGAGGACCTCGTCAGAAAGACCCAAGGCCTGGAACTCTAGCTGCTCAGAAACCAGGCCGTCAGGTGCAGGGACTGAAGGTCCGGAAGGAATACCTTCCCCTGACTGACTGAGATCAGGTCCGGGCGGGCTGGAACCCACCTCGGGAGCCTGGAGCTGAGACTGAAGAGATTTGGATACCAGAACTGGCGGGGCCAGTCTGGGGCTACGAGAATCACCTGCACCTTGTCCCTCTTCGCCTTGAGAAACACCTTGTGGATCAAGAGAAATGGGGGAAAGGCATAGAAGAGGCCCGGGGTCCACGGCCTCGAGAAGGCATCCCCCTGCAGTGAGCCCTGCTGAAGGGGGCGGGCATGAAACAGTCTCCAACTCGCATTCTCCCTGTAGGCAAACAGGTCCACCTGAGGCATGCCCCAGTGGGAGAACAGATCTTGTACTACCCTGCAGGAGAGACCACCGTGGGACGCAGCCCCTTCTGGCTTAGGGCGCCGGCCAGGTGTTGGAGGCCTGCCACATGGATGGCAAGGAGATCCACACTCCAGGCTGCGCACGCAGTGACCAACTGCGGAGAGCTTCCCTGCACAGAGGCATGGAGCGCGTCCAGCCCTGGCAGTTTAGGAAGTACATGGTCGTGGTATTGTCCATCTGGACCTGAACCACTTGACCGCGTAGAAAAGGACCGAAGGCGGTGAGGGCTAGACGAACCACTCGAAGCCCCAGCAGGTTGATGTGACACCGGGACTCCTGAGGGGACCAGAGGCCGTGCGCTCTGTGCTCCCCCAGATGGGCACCCCAACCCATCAAAGAGGCATCGGTCGACAGAGAGACCATCGGCTCGGGGTGGACAAACGGGATGCCCTCCTGCAGATCTGCTGGAAAGGTCCACCACTGGAGAGCGTTCCATATCCGCTGGGTCACTGTCACTAGCTGATCCAGCGGATCAAAGTTCTGTGACCAATGGCTAGCCAGCCCCCATTGACGGGGACACATGTACCAACAGGCCCCACGGACCACGCTGGTGCAGGCTGCCATGAGGCCCAGGAGGCGCAGGAAGTCCCGGGCAGGGCGTCAATTGACCAACCAGAAATGATTGGGCAAAGGAGGAAAGAACCTCGGCCCTGTCTGCCGGGAGCCGTGCTCTGGCTCGTAGAGAGTCGAGCTCTGCCCCGATGAATTGGATCACCTGCTTTGGCACGATAGTTCCAACTGGGCCTCGTTGATGAGGAGGCCAACCTGAGAGCAAACCTGGAGGGCCAGATCTCTGGACCGCCCACCTCCGCTCTGGAAGGGGCTGCAATCAGCCAGTTGTCCAGGTAAGGGGACACCGGACACTTCAGCAACGAGAAATGCTGTCACCACTGCCAAGCATTTGGTGAAGACCCTGGGAGCTAAGGAAAGGCCGAAGGGCATGGCCCGGAACTTGTAGAGGGATCCCTCTGCCCTGAAGTGGAGGAATCTCTGGTGGGACGGACGGATTGGGACGTGAAAGAACACGTTCTGGAGGTCCAGAGAACAGAACCACATGCCTCATTTCAAGGATGGGATTATCTGAGTCAGAGTGACCATCCTGAAGGTCCGAGACCTTAGGAACCTGTTCAGGTCGTGCAGGTCAAGAATGGGGTACCAGCCCCCCGTCTGTTTTGGGACCAGGAAGTACCTGGACACAAATCCCGGGTCTGGAGGAGGATCTGCCACCTTCCTGATCACCTCTTTTTCGAGGAGCAGGGCAATATCGGCTCGGCGAGCCGACAAAGAGGCTGCAGACCCCGTAGCACCCCCCCGAGGGCGACGGCTCGGAAGGGCGGGGCCTGCTCGAACTACAGGGGCGGGCTCTTTCCTACCACCTCCAACACCCACCGGTCCATGGTGATAGTGGACCAGGCGGAAAGGAAGTGACGGAGCCGTCCCCCCACGGGGGGAACCCAGGGGAGTAGCGAGACTGGGCGACCCTCAACCCATCACTGGGCAGGCTTAGAGGAGGGACCGCCGAGGGACCTCCTGGGCCTTTTCCTCCCTGCTTCCGATTAGAGGAAGCCGCAGGCTTGGGTTTGGGGTGTCAAGTGCAGGCCTGCTGGCCCTGGTGCTGTTGGATCGGATCTGCCGCAGGCGCAGAATGGCGAAAGGACTTATGTGCTGTTGTCGATGGCCCTTGTCCTTCTGGGCGGAGGTGACCGAGTCCAGAGTGGCATATATTTCGATCCGCTGGAGGTGACCTTCCACTCCAGGGCCGAAGAGGTCAGTCCCCAGGAAGGGGACATCTGCCAGTTTATGCTGGGTATCTGCCGTGAAGGTGGATATCCTCAGCCATGCTCTGCGGCGCATGGCCACTGCAGCCGCAACTGATCTGGCACAGGAGTCTCCAATGTCCAGAGCCTTTTGGAGCTGCTGCTTTGCCACCGCCCTTCCCTGGTCCCATACCTGCCTGATCGAGGTCTGCAGGTCGGCCGGGAGATGAGGGAACACCTCATCCAGGGAGCCCATGAGGGCGTGGGAGAAGTGTGCCATCAGCACGGCTGAGCTGGCCTGCCGGAGGCCAAGGGAGGACACAGCGTACACCTTGCACCCCGCATAGTCCAGCTTTTTGGGCTCCTTGTCGGGGGGCTCATCCACATCCCTAACGTTCCCAGAACGCCGGAAAACGCTATCGGTGACCAACCCCTCGGCGGAAAGGTGTTCCGAAAACCCGGACAAAGAGCCGGTACGGACCGCATACTTCCTGGCCATCCTGGCCGAAGGCACAGGACAGGATGTAGGCCGCTTCCAGAGCACCAAGGCTGGGCCAACAATGGCTTCAGCCACCGGAAAGGCCTCCATGGGTGAATCCACCCGGTCCAGTATCTCTGTTAGGGGATACTTGGCCTACTTGGATACAGACTCGAGCTGCATCCCGGTAGACTCCGAAACAAGCTGAAGCAGACCCATGAAGGACGATGGGCTTTCATCCATTGACTGGCCACAAGAGGACTCCAGGTCAATGGGCCTGGAGAACAAAGAGGAGTCATCGTCGGACTCCGAGGAGTCCGCGAAGAGCTGCCTGGGGCCTAAGCCACCCTCCACCTGCCGAGGACGGTCAGGAGTGAAGGAGACTGACAACGTGTGGGGCAGGCCCTGACCCGACCGAGAGGTTTTGGTCGGCACCCCCGATCTCGGTTGTGGAGGCGGAGGTTCCACCACAAGCGGTGGGGCAGCTGGTTTCGGCTGAACAACTGGCCCAGACTTGGGCACCTCAACTACAGCGAGGGGTTGTTTCAGCTGCTCGGGTAGCAGTCACTTGATGGCCAGGGAAGGCGACGGCGTTGGCTTGTTCCCCGATAGAAGTAACTGCTGCCACATCAGGTCCTCGTAGTGTCGACGCAATTTGCGCTGAAGCCTCACCTCTTCCAAGGAGCAAGACGAGGACGAGCAGCAACGCCGCTTACTTCGTTGCCGAGATCGAGACCGCCGATGTCGGTGGGATTGGCTGGACCGAGAGGATGTCAGAGACTGAAATCCTCAGTGTTTCCGAGGACAGGTCTGGGAAGGAGAGGGGGACACCCGCTCTTCCCTCTGCTCGAAAGCCTTGACCGAGGACTCTGGCACGGGAGGCGCAGGCAAGTCCTCGGTCTCCACCGGGGGAACTGGTGAAGAAGGGTTGTCGGCTTCACCAGTCGACAGCCCGTCCGACGGGTCGAGAAAAATCTCGACCGCGTCGACGGGTGTCTCGGCCGGCTGACCTGACGGGGACACCATGAAGCCAGCGACCTTAGCCGCAACCTCGACTGAAGTCGAGTGTCGACTGTCCGGGGAAGGGGACCTCGCCCGCTCCCACGAACGCCGACGGTGGGACTTACCTTTCGAGTCCTTCTTTTTGGACCAAGAAGAATGTCCCGATGGCCCCTCTCCCTTCGTGGAAAGGGACTGGCAAAGACAGTGTAGTTGGCAAAGGGATTGACCCTCCAACCACCTCAGTATCTTTTCGACCGAGGAGGTGCAGCGTGACTAATGAGAATAACTTATCCTGAGTTTCTGGGCCTGAGAGTGTCCAGATGGCCCTTGCAAGAAGGTTCAAGAAAAAAAAATTACTCACCTTAGTAATGTTTCTTCTAATGGAGTCTTGCTGTATTCTGACTATTGCAGTGATATCCAACCTTTGAACTGCCCTGGAGAGGAAAGAGTTAACTTTCCATGCAAGGCAAGGAATGCTGAGCTCGAGCTCGGTTGAGCCTCTGTCTGTTGTTGTTTGAACCCAAACCGCCAGATCTTTACGAGCTATACTCGCTGGGCCTCCTGTGTGGAAACTGTAAACTCACATTAGCCAATTGGCAACTAAATTTAACAAAAAGGTTTTTTGGTTCCAAGGCAAAAACTCAAGTCAGGAAACCCAAAAAACAAAACACAACACACACCCAAAAATAAGAGGGTGAGAAAAAGGGGGCACCTCTAGGGTGCCAACACTATTCCTGCCCACCCACATCCCAAAACTTAGGTTCTGAGAGGGGAGGGGGGGAGAGGTCAGAATACAGCAAGACTCCATTAGAAGAAACAACATTACTAAGGTGAGTAATTTTTTCTTCAAACAACATGAAGTCTTGCTGTATTCTGACTACTGCAGACTACCAAGCAGTACCTCCATGGAGGAAGGACAGAACCTACTTTGGGAACAAGCTCTGAAGCACTGCTGTGCCAAACCGAGCATTACTCCTAGCCTGGATATTCAGAGAGTAATGCTTGGTGAAAGTATGTACTGTTTTCCAGGTGGCAGTGGAGAATCGGCCCGGGCAAACCCATCAGGGTGCCTGTTTGGCAGGGGCTTTAGGCTGAGGGGTGGTAGCAGGCCTGCTTATACCCCATCTGCCTCTCCCTCTGAAGAACCCCCTCTGAGCAAAGGCGGAAGAGGAGGCCTGGGCTTGGTAGAAAGGCCTATGAAAAGGCCTGCCCCTGCCCCTGGAATGCTGCCTCTGGGGAGTGGCCTGCCTTTTCTTGGCCTGAGCACTCCGAGGCTGGTCCTGTATTCATCCATTTTCTTCATGTAGTTCTCTGTCTGCTCCCCAAACAGAGAATTACCAATAACAGGGAAATCCATGGCCTTAGCCTGGGTATCCTGTGACAGGCTAGTACATCTGAGCCAAGCCATCCTCCGAAGGGCCACAGATGTACCCATGACTCTTGATGAAACATCACTGGAGTCCACAGCAGCATTAAATTGTACTTGGGATGCCTCAATCCCATCTGCAGCCACCTGCTCCAGCTCCTTGGCTAGCTGGTCAGGGGCCTGTTTAGCCAGAGCCAGCACAGTGTCCCACCTGGACTTCTGGTATCTAGCTGTGTAGGCCATATAGTTAGCCTGCCTGAGTCCCAAAGATGCTGCCATGTACTGTTTCTTTGCCATGGCATCAATCTTCCTGCAGTCCTTGTCTGGGGGGGTGTGATGCCAAGGGGATATTTGCCTTATCACAGGCAGCAGCCTACACTGCTGGGAAAGGAACTCCATGTCTGAGCCTGGAAGAGTATACCTCTTGTCCATTTGTCTGCCTACAGGAGGTATGGAATTAGGAGTCTTAAGAATTTTATGTGTCTGTTTCCCAAAGGATTTGTGGAGGGGAATAGACAGTCTCCTGGACTCTGGGATGTCCATCATCTCAACAAAATCAGGCTCCTCCTGATCCTCTGCTGCTTCCTCCACAGGTAGCTGGAGGGTCTCAGCCACTTTTTTGTAAAATATAAAGTGAGAAGGGGACTCAGAAAGCCTAGGAGGAGAACCACCTGAAGGTCTGTCTGGGGAGATGTCCAGGTCAATAGGCACATCCAGACTTTCATAATCACCATCATCATCCTCATACTCTCCTTCCTCCTCCTCCGGTTCATAAAATTCTTCCAAAGTGTAATCCAGAACTGGGGGAACCGACCGAACCGAACCCCTGCCAGATGGTGACGGTTCGGTTGGAACCGAAGTAAGCGACTGCACTATCCTTATCGCCTTGGCTATCTCATCGGCGGTCGGAGTATGAATTTCTGGGTCCAAACCAGACTATTTATCTTTTCTTTTTCTTTTTACCGGAACCGACTCCTCAGAATCGGCTCTCCTTTTGCCCGAAGAACTATCGCCCTGGTCAGAGGGCACTCCTGGTTCGGTCAGAACCGAACCGGGCTGGCCATCCGGGTCAGTGGACTTCTCGGCCTCCCTTTCCCTCAGTCCACCTAATCTCTTTTCCAGGGTAGATTTGGGAAAACTCTTACAAATCTGGCAGTCTGAATCGAGGCAGTAAAACCCCAGACAATAAACGCAGGTGGTGTGGGGATCAGCCTTGGCAAAGACTTCCCCACACACACTGCAGTGTTGAAACCCAGTGGGCCCGTTTTTTTTTCTTGGGTTTCTCAGACATGCCAATCCTAACCAAAACGTACCCTTTTTTCGGCAATCTGCCAGGCAAGATTCCCTTATCGGTTCCTGACCGTGTCACAGATCTTGGAAAAAAATGCAATAGAATCTGTTTTTTTTTTAAAGAACTGATATGGACCGGTTACCACACTCTAAGTAAATTACAAACTTTTTTACCTGAAAACTGATTGGTTCAGCTGAACTGATCCACAATTTACAAGCTCCACACAGAAACTATACAGAACACCTATCGAGTACTCACGGTACCACAGACAGAGACTTGAACTGACTGATCGGTAACAGCAATTCGGTAGAATCCGAGCGAAAAAAACGACACTTCAACCGACTTTTCTGAACCGAGCAAAGGAGAAATCTCCGGAGTGACTGTTCAGTGAGGCGGAGTAAAGAATCCGATGGTTGGAGTTTAAACAGCAGCAGACAGGGGCTTCAACTGAGCTCGTGGTGAACATTCCATGCTGGCCATGGAAAGTTTAACTCTTTGTTCTCCGGGGCAGTTGAAAGGCAGGACCTAACCGCATATGTCAGAATACAGCAAGACTTCATGCTGTTTGAATACGCTCTATGCCCATTGAAGAAATCTGCAGAACTATGCTCTGTGCCTACTGAAGACATTTGCAGAGCTGCAACTTGGAGCACAGTGCACAGTTTTACTAAGCACTATGCCCTGGATGTTCATGCCAGGCAGCATGCCACCTTTGGCAGGACAATTTTGAATGGATTACTGTCCTAAGTGAGCCCTGAGCGCCAGTGTTCCCAGTACAGGGGACTTTCACCGATTAGTGGGAGTCTTTGAAGAAGATTCATTCTTGGAAGACATTTATGTTACATACTTACTATAACTGTTGATCTTCCTGAGTATCTTCTCCTTAGATTACCACGCCTGCCCACCATCCCCCGGACTCACTCCAGTATTCTTGTGTTACTGCCTTCATCTCTCTGTGTACTTGGTTTGGGCTGTGAAGACACTGTTACTGAGTTTGGCTGCCCTTCTTACATGGGCCATCAGGGCTATCTTATGCCCTTAGGTTAAGTGCACAGGTTATTTAGCCGGCCTGGTGGTGCTGAGGGTTGAGGCACTGGACGCCACACCTCGCGCCATGCCGGCAACCCGGGTTCAGGAATGGACTCTAGTCATTCGAGGGTTGGCCAGGGGAGGTAAGGATTGAGCGTCCAGAGGACAACTCTCCTTCCTCGGGGTTAGAAGTCTGTGCTGCACCGTCAGCACAATATGAGAGGTTCGCCCTCGCCTAGGGAGCCTTGGCTGCCTCTGCGGAGAGTGGAGACAGCTGCTGCTGCTGCACCCAATGCAGGCGAGGAGAAAATGGAGGAAAAATACCAGGACCGAGCAAGACCCACTGTGATGGCCCCGATGGCAGGAGGATGTACCCCTCCTGCTGGGTGTGGGGCATAGCCCTGTCAGGTCTGCAGAGGTAGCATAAAAAATGTGATAAAAAAAATTATATATATATATATATATAAAAAGTGCATAGGCTACTTGTTTGTTTCATGCTACCCACTTTCTTGGTAAAAAAAAGTTACTGAGGCGTTGGGGCTGGCATCGCTGCATACCAGCAGACACGCGCAGTGACATATGTGGGCCTACTCGCACCGCCAACCCTCCAGAAAGTTCTGGCTCCCATGGGGTCTTAATGCCTCTGGCACAGATCAATTAGTGGTAATCCATAGAGAAAATATTCAGGAAGACCAACGGTTATGGTTCTTGCACCAACCACCTCTGCTCATAGGCTGTTCAATGGCTTAACCACTCCCTCTGCAAGAGAAAAGTTCCTTGCATCCCTTTCAAATTGCCTCCTGCCAGCTTCTACCCAAGCCACTACATTATTGATTCACCAGTCCTGCTGAGCACTTTCTCACAATCTACCTTGCTGACTCCTTTCAGGAGCTTAAGGTCTTCAGCAAGTAAATGTTCAAGACCTTAAGCCGATCCTCATAGGATCTACCCTGATGGCCCTGAAAAATTTTGCTTATCCTACCTAATACTGTTGCTGGCCTGTCTTTTGTCTTTTATGTGACGGCTCCAGAACTGGGCACAGTATTACAGATGCAGCCTCACCAGTTACTTATAGAAAGGCAGTATCACCTCCTTCCTCCTGTTGTCAAACCCCCTCCTAATACACACCAACATCTTGGTTGCCTTTCTGTAGGCCTTATTACTTTGGCTAGATTGTTTAAGGCAGTTGCTTATGACGACTCCCAGGTCCCTTTCCTCAATGGTAGTTCCAACTTAACCTGTCCTATCCAATATTTCTTGGGTTTTCTTGTTGCCTATGTGCATCACCTTGCACTTTTTGGCATTGAATTTCAACTGCCAAACTTTGGACCCCTTTGTTAAGCACTGTAGGTCCTTCTGCAACTCCCTAACCCCTTCCTTCCTGTCTACACTGTCACAGAGCTAATGTAATTTGTGAAGAGACACATCTTGCCTTGTATTCCTTCTATGTCCCTGATGCACATATTGAAAATGACTGGTCAAAGGACTGAACCATTTGGCACCCCACATGACATCCCTCTCACTTGACCTGACCTCATTTACTACCACCCTCTGCTGTCTCCCCAGTGAGCTTCCCACCCATCTAACAAGTTCATACACTGTTTCCAGAACCTTTAACTTCAACAGAAACCTTTTATGTGGCACAGAGTTTACCACCTTGCTGAAGTCACAATACAGCAAATCCATGACCTGTCCCTTGTTCACTGCCCTGGTTAGCCAGTGGAACAATAGCATTAGGTTTGTCTGGCAAGATCTCCCTGCCACGGACCCTTGCTGCTTACTATCCTGGGGCCCATTTGTCTCCAAGTAGTCCAGCAGGTTCTCTCTGACTAGTGTTTCCATCAGTTTACCTGCTATGGAGGTAAGACTAATGGATATGTAGTTCCCTGGTTGCCCGTTTCCTCTTTGGAGGAGCAGGGCTACGTCCACTACCCTCCAATCTACTGGCACCACCCCTGACTGTAGGGAGATACTGAACAGCCCTGCCAGGGGTTCAGCCAGTTCCAATGCCAGTTCCCTGAGCACTTTTGGATGCATCCCATCTTTCATTGGAGACATGTCTATTATCAGAGCTGTAAGCAATTCAAGGCGCCAGTGCACAAGCACATATGCAAGCATTCAGGGCACTACCTGGCATCTGACCACTTATGTAGTGACTCTGACTGCACTACCACCTGTGGTCACCTAGGTGGCACTTTTACAGTAAAGCTATCTGCCCTCTCCCCCAAGAGTATGAGGGCGTCCTCTGGGACACTCTATCCTTCTCTCCCTGACTGATCCCTGACAACCTGAGTTTGTTCCCAAACTCAAGTCACCAGCGCTGCAACCAGTAGCACTACTGTTAAGCCAACAGGCCAGCAATCTTTTTTGTTCTTAATATTTTTAAGAGCAGTTCCATTTCACTGCTGTAGCTACCTGTAGTGAATTTTGTATATAATTTTTGCTGTAAATATTTTCCTTTTGTTCATAATTTGTATACAATGGGTACTTGCTCCCACTGTTTCCCCTCCCCCCCAGGACGTATCTGGAAACAAGCAGTTGTCTGCTCAGTATGCCTTCCTGGTGAAACTTTTAAAGAAATATACTGCTGAGTGTTACTAGTCTTCAACTAGCCCCAACAAATGAAAATTATATACCTACCATAATTCTTGATCTTCCTAGCCGGCCTGGGGGCGCTAAGGGTTGGCGCTGGACACCTTACCTAGCGCTACACTGGTGACCCGGGTTTGGGAATGACCTCAGGTCGTTGGGGTGCTGGCATGGGGGGGGGACAAGATCGAGCGGAGTTGGTAGGCTGCTCTCCTCAAGGTGGTGGGTTGTCACCCTCCCGTAGTCCCGCTCCCACTGTGAGGAGATCCAGTGGGAAGCATAGGCAGAGGGATGGCAAGGATGAGAGGGGTTGAGCTGGTGCCACGGTGTGTGTGCGTGCCTCCACGTGCGCACAAGGCCATGTTCCAGAGCCTCGGGTGGGGTAAAAATGGACAAAAACCACCACAGACGTAATAATAATAAAAAAAAAAAGTAAAAATTCTTTATCTTCCTGTATAGCTTCACCATTCATTACTGGTGGGTCTGGCTGGAGGCGCTAAGACCCTGCGGGAGCTTACAGCTTTTTTCCCTAGGAGGAGGAGCCAATGCTGGGGATGGCGCAGCTCTCAAGGCCGACGCATTGCGTGGTGCCCGCAGGTTGGCCAGTAACCAACACCGGCCCTTCTACTACCCCCCCACACACACACACACACATATACGGAATGGATTCAGGAAATATTAGACCAAGGTAAGGTTAACAAATTTATTTATTCCACGGAGGAAGAACAGGATAAATACTTAATCTGGCTACCATTTTTAACTGTTTTGGCTAATCTGGCAAAATAATCCAATTTGGCACCTCTAAATAAGGTAGCAATGATGAAAGAGTGAAGTCTTCATGAGGCTGAATGATGACTGAAGCACCCATGCTCTGAGCTACAAAAACAAAATGAAAACAAAAACCCACTAGGTTCTCATCAAGCGTCAGTCCCAAGTATTTGAATGATGAGATATTTTCCAGCATAGTACCTGAGGAGGTTTTTAAGAGGAAGGGTGTGTTAGATGAGGTTTTGAAGGAGGTGTAACGGAAGAGCATAGTTTTGTTTTTTTTCTCGTTGAGAACCAGTTGGTTATCTTTGAACCACGATTCTAGGGCATGGAAGTCAAGCTCAAGATTAGCGGTCAGGGTGCTGATATCCTTAGTGGATCTGTGGAGTACTGCATCATCAGCAAAGAGTTGTAGTGATGCACCACCACAGTTAAGAGGCAGATCATTGATGAATCTGGAAAATAGTAGGGGACCAAGTATGGACCCTTGCGGAACCCCGTCAGTGACTGGTGCTAGAGGGGATAGAGTGTTGGTCCATTTGACACACTGTGAATGATTTGCTAGATAACTGGAAAACCATGCAAGGGAGTTATTATCCAGGCCGATGTGATGGAGTTTAGTGAACAGTAGAGGGTGATTAACAAGGTCAAAGACCTTAGGTACGTCTACAACGACAGCTTCAGTGGCTTGGCCCTGATCCATGGTATTGAATATGTCAGAGGTGACTCGAAGGAGGGCAGAGTCAGTCCCATGGTGTTTACGGAAACCATGCTGAAAGTCTGTAAAGATGTTTGTCTGTTCAAGGAATGAGTATAATTGATCATAGAGGATTCGTTCTTGAATTTTTGCTATTGGGCAGAGGATAGAAATTGGCCTGTAGTTTTGGGCTATGTCAACCGGACCGATCTGTGGACAGGTACCACTACCACTGTTTTCCATTTGTCAGGGACAGAGTGAGTGATGAAGGATCGATTTACTAGCTTGGAGATGGGCGGGGCAAGTGCTGGTGCCCCGATATGGAGGAATTTTGGTGGCATGGTGTCAAAGCCTGGAGAGCTATCGCACTTGAGACTCTTGAGCAACTTTAGGACCTTGAAATTGGTGGTGATTTTTATATGAAAGGAGGGATGGTTGGTCACTTGTTGATTAGTATTATTGTATGAGTGGGTTATGGGAAGACTGTGTTTGTAGGGTTAAAGGTCAGTAAAGAAGTTATTTATTCCAGCGGCAACGTCCAAAGGTGCTGTGAGAATTGGTTCCATTGGCAGTCACAGTTCAAGGAACAGTGCGATCTCTACCTTTTAGTAGGATGTTCATCTGGTGCCAGAAACATTTAGGGCTAGTAAGGTTAGTTTCTTGTAAAGATATAAGATAGTCCCTTTTGGCATTCTTCACATTGTTTTTGCATATATTGCGGAGTCAATAAAGAATCCAATCAGTCTGTGCCGCAGATCGCTTTAAAGTCTTCCAGGCTTTATCGTATGTGTGCATGAGAACCCTCAGATCATTAGTTAGCCATGGGGAAAGAAAACCTTTGGATTTTCTGGTTTTATATGAGGCAAGAGAGTCAAGGGTGGTTGTGAACATTGAGATAAAATAATCATGGGCCTGATTTATATCGAGGAGGGTGTTAACTGGTAACCAGTCAATGGAGGCTAGGCAGCTGCTGAATTTTTCCTCTTTGAACTTGGTCAAGTTCCTGGTTTAGTTTAGTTTTGGAGGCGGACGGGGTGCAGTGTTATTCCAGACACAACAGGTCGGTGAGTGATTACTCACGGAATCGGGGAAGATACCAGTAGCTTTGATGTTGGTAGGTGTGTTGGTTATGTTTCAGTCGAGGAACGTGCATCTTCCAGACTTCGGGTTCAGTCTAGTGGGTTATTCTACGACCTGCTCAAATTTAATGTCTGCTAGAGCAGAGTGGCACTGTACATTTTGTGGACCAAGCCAATTAAGGTTAAAGACATCACATACCACAGTGTTACGTTTAAGGATGTTGTCCAGACTAGCAATAACCTCACCATAGGTGGACGTATGTCTGGGAAGCAGATGGACGCAGCCTAACACCATTTTCGTGGACAGACCAAGAGTGATGGTGATGAAGATAAGCTCAGCCAGAGGGTGGCTATCCAAATCTGACATTTCATCTGCAGTCAGTTCAGTCCTGGCAAAGGTTAGGACACTCCCACATTTTCCATGTGCCCGGTCCTTCCTGAACATGGAGAATCCAGGGAGGATGGTCTTGTGGGATTTAACATCAGGTTTTAGCTAAGTTTCAAACATGCGTAGGACATTGGGTTTATAAAGTTGAGTCCATGCTTCAAGCTTGGGCATCTTATTTCTGATGCTTTGAATATTCATGTGAGCTATTTTGAGGCCTGGAACGCTAGTCCATGTTGGCAGCTGTGTCTGGGGGATTGGTACGCTCCCACATAGGGTGTTATAGTGTTTCACCCCATATCCAACTCAGGGTTTAGTTCAAGGTCCGCAGACAGCAGCATAGTACAAAAGTGGCACTGCATCAGGGGAGTTCACAGGAAAGGTAACTTTTGCCACCATCTGATTCGAGGTGGTTTCAGGACTGTTTTACATTGCAGGGCTAGTAGTTGGAGACATGGTAGCCGTAAGACCACTTGACAGGGAGGGGTATTAGGCAAGCTGGAAATAAGGCTTTGTTCGGAGGCCATTAGAGAGAGCTTGATTTTGTAAAGGCTGGCTATGGCCTGTAATGCAACAAGAGTGCCAGATAAACTAGTAACGCTCTGGTACCTTTTAAGTGTGGCATGGTTGTGGTATGTAGTGGACTAGCTGAGAAGGCCAACTAGGAACTACTGTGGTATGAGATAAGTAGTTATGGGTATGGGCAGATAACGTAAGAGGCACTGAGAATGTTAGCTGAGGTTGTATAACCAGACAGTGGCCAGAAATGGTAAAGCTGAGGATTTGTTTGAAGCTTCCAGCCAATCTTAATGTATTTGGGAAGGGATTAAGAGCATTTAATAGAGGTCAGTGACAGGCCGAAAAAAATCAGGTGTACCGCATTGCAAGGAGTGGGCACTGCCCACCAAGAATCAAGGCTGCTTCTACCCGGTAGGGAGATCCATGGAGCCGGTTCAGCCACAGCACAAAACTTCACTGAAGCCTTAGGCCAATCTGGCCAATCCTGGTAGGGTAGCACAGGGCCATGGACCAATGAGCACAAAAGCCGTAGATCTAGGCAGTGAGTCATACCTTAGTGCCAGAGGGAGCGGAGCAAGTCTTGGCCTTCAGCCGGGCGCAGAACTTCAATTTCGGGGTATGGTCTACGGCGCCACTCGGCTGGCGCTTCCAGGAGGCGTTTAGAAACCTAAGACAAAAGAGAGGGGCGAGCGAGAGGTTAGATGGGGGTTTATATCTTCAGAGAAACAAAAGACAACACCAGAGCTAGGTAATTTGGGAGTGGAGGTGAGAAGCTCATTAGAGAAAACTGAACAGGTGCTAACATGGGGGGGTAGCCTGAAAGGCACCAAAGCTAGACAAAGATGGGGAGGGGGGAAGAGGAGGAGAAGGGCAACCCTTACTGAGAAGGGCAGATTAGTACTGTAGACGGGGAAAATAAAACAAGAGGGAGTTGTACATTCCAGTACCAATAATCCTGGCTAGAAATTGTTAACCAGAACAATTCTATCCTAGCACAATTAGTAGTATAAATAAAACTTGCAGACAGGCCTTGGGGTAGGCACAAATCAAGGTCAGTACAACTCCGTTTTAAAATTACAATTTGGAAGATAATACAGAGAAGATTAAATATAGAAAAAAATCATGTGCGTGGCACTGCAAGGACCAGGCGCTGCCCACCAGGACACAGGGCTGCTTTTACTTGGTTAGGGAGATCCACGGAGCCGGCTCAGCCATGGTGTACACGTTCACTGAAGCCTCAGGTCAACAGAGAAGAGGCAGCAGTGCTTCTGGCTAATCCTGGTAGGGTAGCGCAGGGCTGTGGACCAATGAGCACAAAAGCCACAGATCTAGGTGGTGAGCCATACGTTCGTGCCAGAGGGAGTGGAGCAGGTCTCGGCCTTCAGCCAGGCGAGGAGCTTCGATTTCGGGGCATGGCCTGCACTGCTGCTTGGTTAGCGCTTCAAGGAGGCGTTTAGAAACCTTCGTGCTAGAGAGAGCGGAGTGGGTCTTGGCCTTCATCCGGGTATGGAGCTCCAATCTCGTGGGCACAGTCTGCAGCACTGCTCAGTTGGCACTTCGAGAAGGCGTTTAGAAACCTTAGTGCCAGAGGGAGATGAGCAGGTCTCGGCCTTCAACCAATTGATATCAATGTGTGTCTAAAATCAAAAGCAAATTTTATTTGCTTCTCATTTTCTAAGCAAATTCCCTCTGTTGGATGTATCTGACAATGTAAAGCATAATGTCCAGATATGAGTGCCCAAAATCAGACACAGACAGTATTAGTAGTTGGAGTCCTGATTTAGCGCTTTGAAAATCCTGTAGAAACAAGCAGACACTGTACTCCCTCACGTTAGCATTGGGTAGCAGGAACTAGAGACCGAGTCTAAAGGGTGTAACAAACAATATAATCCTTTAGCCAAAAAAAAAAAACTTTAGTGACTCAGGCCAGGGAAAGGTATATCAGATATAGTGGCTCTGGAGAGAGTCCAGCAAGAACAGCTTATAAAATGAATACAAACACCAAATATAAAAATGAATGAAAAACAGTGATAAAAGTAACACAAATATCTGTAAATATATAGGAACAAGATTTCACAAATGCCTCCTTTTCAGCAAGCAAAGAAAACTTGATGGAAAAGCAACGGTCGTGTTGCTTATGTAATAAACCCTCAAGCTCCCGCATGAAAGCTTATCTAAACTAGACTGAAATAGTCCACTATGAAGAATTTTTAGATGCCTAAATACTTTAAGGGAAGCGACTGTAAATCCCCCTTGGCTGCACGATTCCTTCCCTTTCCTGGTGCCAATCGTAGCAAGCTCCGTCCCCGTGTCGCCCCTGTGCTTCCACATTTTGTGGTGCAGGATTTTGTAGAGCACGGGGCACGTTGAATTGATTAGAATGGGAGCGTAGTTTACAATTAATTTTTTAATATTTCAGAGGACCACTGTATTTAAATCAAAGTCACAGTTTAAGTGACAAGAGCCTTGTTAATTGAACTGTGGCTTTGATTTGACTCCAGTGGCCCTCAAAATATAAAAAAAACTCCTACACCATACAACTTGGGAGCACAAGGTGCTGCACTTCCCCCAAAGTATGTAGGCATCTAAGAATTCTTCGGAGTAGACTGTTTAAGTCCAGTGTAGGTAAACGTTAACGTGGGGACTTAATTAAAGCACCCAAACTGGTGATTTTTAATGTAGGTTCATTTCTTTTTTTTTTTTTTTGTTCAATTTCTGTTTATACCCCCTCCCCGGTCACAGCACTGTACCCGACTTCCCTCTGGCTCCCGGGCCCCGGAGGACCCCCCATCATGCCATGGTTTTGCCCCCCAGGTGGGATGGAGGGGTGGGGTCCTTCCCTTACCCCTGACCCCCTGCACGTACCTTCAATCTTGTCTGGGACCATCCTGCAGGCTAGGCGCCAGAGGGTTAGGGTTCATATCTACCCTCGTGTCAGTGTCATGCTGTGGCCAAGGCATTTTTTCTTGAGTACACCCCCCCCCAGGCGTGACCTGCGCTAGACACCATGGCATAAGCCGGTGTCAGTCACGCCTTCCCCCTACTTGAGGACCTGGGTAAGCTGCCCCACTAGTTGCTGCTAGTGGTCAGGCTTGCACCGAGTTGGTGCACCCCCCACCCCCACAGAGAAGACAAGCAGTCCTCTGGACACTTAAGTCTCCTCCCCACAGCTGGCCCTTCAGCAACCCGAGCCCGTTCCTGAACTTGGGTTGCTGGTGTCGCGAGCAGTAGTGCTACTGTTGTGCCAACGGGCCGGCTCAATGTAGGTTCATTTCAATTACAGAAAAAACATAAAATACAATCTTATTCCCTAGTTTAAGTGACTAAAGATTGTTTAACTTTCAGGTATGATTGGTCACTAAGCGCTGTAAAAGGAGTTTCTGTCCTTATCCCCAACCCGACTGGTTCAGATATTCTCTTGACACTATGAAAGTCCTGTACTGTGTCTGCGTACTGAATCAATATACAGATTATATTGCTTGGCATTCACCCTTGGGACTTAGTCTCGTAATTCTGTTGACAAGAGCTAACATGCGAGAGTGTAGTGTCTGCTTTTTCATTTGGATGTAGGAAGGCTGACAATGCACCCAGGCCCGGCACTGGACAGCACATTCTACCTCTTGCTCTGCTTTGAAAATCCTGTACTTGACACAGTATTCTATGAACTGTACACATCATTAACAGCAGACCAAATCATGCATACAAACATACACACTGAAGGAAAAAACCTACTCTTCGATGAAACTGCATGAAATTATGACATCAGAGGCCTTTAAAAGTACCCATGAGAAAGGTATATTATTTTTAATACAGTATTTTTAAAAGTACATTCAGAAGCAAGAATGGTTTCGGATTCCTTTTGCTTTTTCTGTTTAAATGTGGAATCATTTAGGCCTTACGCTTGGGAACAGTAGGCAAAGGAAGGAAAGTTTATTTATAAGGTGCACTATCCTGTAGGCTCAGGGTGCCGTACAAGGGAAAAACAGCAGAACAACAGAAAATTAAATAAATAATTCAAAAATAAATATATAAATTTACTTACTGAAATGTTTCACCAGGAAGGCACACTGAGCAACACGTTGCTCATCTCCTGGCGCGAGGGGTACAATAAGGTTGAGACATTATACACTCACGTTATATAGATCAACAATTAACATAACATTAATTAAGGCAGGTGTTACAACTGTGTTACACACACACATGTAAACTGTGAGAACAATTTATAAGTGCAACAGTAATCAGTGAACAAGTGGTATCGTGAAGGAGAGAGAGAGAGAGAGGATGAAATGAGGGAGGGGAAGAGTCTAAAAGGGACCCTTTCTTCTCTCTGTCTAATGAAAACACCTACCTGTTCATCAGTCTCTGAATTTACACTGACATCTGGCGGTCGAGTCACATCGTCATGGGGAAGGTTATCATCAGACACATCAGTACTGTAACCACTGCCAGTGGGAGAACCAGCAGATCCACTGGACTGCATCAAGCTGCTCTTTTCCATGTTTTCATTTTTTCCCATGACCCCAAATGTGTTGTATAAAATAGCGCCTGACTGTCTTCCACCTAAAAAAATATAGAACAATGAAAAAGGTCTCTCTTGCTAGTGTGGGGCTGGCTAAACATTCCCTCTCTTGTGCCTCACGTGTGAAAAAAGTAATGAGGAGCTGGACATCTTGGTTTGCTTACCAATCAGATTGGCAGGCAAGATTTATCCTGTTACAGTAAGTAATAAAAACACTGATTGTATGATCAAACCCAAACAGTTTTAAATTCTGATTGGTTAACAGATGCTCCAAAAGATAACATAGTACAGACAAAACAAAAATCATTACACTGGTCAGAAAGAAAAAAATTACTCACCTTGGTAATAGTATTTCTTCTAATGGAGTCTTGTATTCTGACAATTTGCAGTTAGCTCCAATTCTTGAACTGCCCCGGAGAGTGAAGGGTTTAAATTCTATGATAGGCATAGAACGTCGGGCTCGAGCTCAGTTGAAAACTCTGTCTGTGTCGTTTCAAACCCAAAACATCCAATTCTTACAAGCTAAAACTCACTGACTAGCTGGCCCGCTGGCGCAGCAGTTGGATTTCCGCTTGCGATGCCAGTGACCCGGGTTCAGGAATGAGCCCAGGACCTGGAGGGCCGGCCGGGGGAGGAGGCTTGAGCGCCCTAAGGGCAGCCTGCATTCTCCAGGGGGAGGGGGGAATCCAGGGCTCGACGCATGTCTGACCTCGGGTGGAGACCCAAGGTATGGCAAGCCCAAGCCAGTGAGAAGGGTGGCGTGCTGGACATCGGCACTTAGCGCCTTGACGTCAGGGCACACAGCACGCCAAGAAAACGGGAAAAACACCCTGCAGCACTGCCGGTAGATGGAGCACAACGGCCCCAATCCCCCTACCTACCCTGGTGATGGCATCCCGACGAAAACAGGAAAGACTTCGGGGTGTAAGGGCCCCACCTCGTACCCCGCCTGCAGGGTATAACCAAGGCTACATGGGGGATGGACCGCGCCAGGCTCCAGGTAAGAGGGCAGGGACTGACAAGGCCATATGTGTGTCTCCCCTGAAAAGTGGAGGTGCTGCGGGTAGGGGGAGAATAAAAAGTAAAAAAAAAAAAAAAAACTCACTGACTAAATGTGGAAACTGTAAAAACTCCTAGGAGCCAACTGGCAACAAAGACTCTGGATTCCCCAAAAGACTCAAGTCAGGAAACCCAAAGAACCAAAACCAGATAATAAGAACTGAAAAAAACTGTTAATTAAACAAATACAAAGCGCCCAACACAACAGGAGTGGGGTAAAGACACCCCTGGGGTGCAACTGCACCTGTCCACTCACTTCCCAAAAACAGGTTCTGAGAGGGAAGGCAGGGAAGGAGGTCAGAATACAGCAACACTCCATTAGAAGAAATACAATTACTAAGGTGAGTAATTTTTTCTTCAAACAACATGAAGTCTTGCTGTATTCTGATAATGTGCAGACTACCAAGCAGTACCTCCAAGGAGGAGGGACAGAACCTACTTTGGGAATAGGATCTAAAGTACTGCTCTGCCAAACCTAGCATCACTCCTAGCATGGATATCCAGAGAGTAATGCTTGGTGAAGGTATGAACTGTTTTCCAGGTGGCTGCTTGACAGATTTCTAACAAGGGGATATCCCTAGCTGTAGCCAGAGATGCAGCTGTACCTCTAGTGGAATGAGCCCTCAGGCCTGAGGGTGCAGTTTTTCCATTTTTCATAGCAGAATTGAAAACAGGACACAATCTCAACTGGCAATGGTTCTCTTTGTGGCAGGTTTTCCCTTACCTACTTCCCCATAAGTCAGGAACAACTGGAGGGAGTCAAACCTGTGACCCTCTGTAGGTTCTATGTAGTAACTAAGGACCCTTTTAACATCTAAACTGTGTAGCCTCCGTTCCCCTGAGGAGGTGTGATCAGTGAAGAACACAGGAAGAGAAATAGATTGGTTTAAGTGGAAATCAGAAACCACTTTAGGTAGGAACCTTCTATTGGTTCTAAGGACCACCTTATCTCTATGGAAAGAGGTAAAGTCAGGCTCCACGGACAGGGCTTGCAATTCACTGATATGTCTGGCAGAGGTAACAGCAACCAAAAACAGTTTTCCAAGTCAAGTACTTGAGCTCTGCTGAGGACACACGCTCAAAGGGGGGTTGCAAACGCTGAGCAATACAAATATTCAAATCCCAGGCAGGAGCAGAATCCCTAAAAAGGGGATTGGTATGAAGCAATCATTTGAAAAATTTACAGAATACAGGGTGAGATGACAGAAAGAAAGATTTCCCCACTGACAGGAAATCAGAAACAGCTGACAAATGAACTTTGAGAGTAGCTGGTTTGAGGCCTATCTAGGCCATTAAGGTGAACCATATAATCCAGGACTGCAGACAACTCAGCAGTGTCTGGGGACATATGCTTCTTGGAACACCAAATGCTGAACCTTTTCCATTTGGAGCTGTAGGTTTTTCTGGTGGCAGGCTTTCGAGAAGCTTTGAGAATATCCAGAACCCCTTGGGAAAGATGCAAGTCTGCATATTCTAACTCTTCAAGAGCTATGCCTTGAGATTGTGTGACCAAAGATTGGGGTACCAAATCCTCCCCTGAGAGGAGGTTAACAGGTTGTAATTCCTGGGAAGAGACAGGGGAAGATGGACTGCTAGGGACAGCAACAAGGGGTACCAAGGCTGCCTGGCCCAATCTGGAGCAATCAGAATCACTTTGCAAGGTTGTGACCTTACACTGACTAGAACCTTGAACAGTAGAGGGAGGGAGGAAGGCATTAAGAAATTTCCCTTCCCAGTTCAAAATCAGAGCATCCAGAGGGACTGAGGCCAAGACTGGGGGTCTGCAACAAAAAAAGAGGAAGTTGGTGATTGCCTGGGGCTGCAAAGAAATCTATCTCTGGAGTGCCCCACCTTAAGAAAATCACCTGCAATACCAAAGGATCCAGAGACCATTCGTGATGGCCCTGGAAAATCCTGCTCAATGCATCTGCTAGCACATTGTCCTTTCCTGGGAGGTGGACTGCTACCAGAGAGGTCTATAGGGAATAAGCCAGAGACCATATTTTCATGGCCTCCGTGCACAAGGCCGTGGACCAAGTGCCTCCCTGCTTGTTGATGTACCACGTGGTAGTGTTATCCATCCTGACCTGAACCACCTTGTTCTGTACTGACTGAGAGAAAGCTTGTAGGGCAAGAAATACTGCTCTGAGCTCCAGAAGGTTGATGTGAAGAAGGGATTCCTGAGGGGACCACAGTCCCTGGGCAATGAGAGCCCCCAGATGGGCTCCCCACACCATAAGGGAAGCATCTGTGGTAAGAACCACAGACTGAGAGACAAATGCAACACCCTGCCTTAGACTGTCCAGGTCCTGCCACCACTGAACGGCCTGAATTAAGGTCCGGGTAACAGGAACTAGCTTGGTAACAGGATCATTCCTTTGGGACCAAAAGGTTCTCAGATGGAACTGAATGTCCCTCATCTGAAACCTGGCCCCTTGGACCACTGCTGTGGAAGCTGCCATGTGGCCCAGAAGCTGCAGAAAATGCCTTGCTGGTCGAGAAACCAGAGGGAGAAAGGAAGAGGCAAGCTGAGAGATGGCTTTTGTCCTTTCCAAAGGAAGGAAGGCTCTTGCCTTGAGGGTGTCCAGCTCTGCTCCTATAAAAATGAGGAGTTGTACCGGTTCAAGAACCGACTTGGAAAGATTGAGAAGGAACCCCAGGGAAGTGAGAACTTTCTGGGTAACCTGCAGATCTGATCTGACTTGGTCTGAAGACTGGCCCACCAGAAGCCAATCATCCAGATATGGAAAAATGGAGATTCTTTTCCTTCTTAAAAAGGCCACCACTACTGCTAGGCACTTTGTAAACACCCTTCGAGCTGAGGTTAGACCAAAGGGCATGGCTCTGAACTGATAATGGCCTGAGGGCAATTCGAACCTGAGGTACTTTCTGTGGGAGCACCTGATGGGAATGTGAAAATAGGCGTCCTTGAGGTCCAGGGAGGCCAGCCAGTCTCCTGGCCTAGAGAGGAAAGAACTGTTCCCAGAGTCACTATCTTGAACTCTGGCTTTACTAGGTGCTTGTTTAGGTATCTCAGATCTAGGATGGGTCGCCACTCCCCTGTCTTTTTCGGGGTAAGGAAGTACCTGGAGTACAGACCTTTGCCCCTGTATGGCGTAGGAACTCTATGGCCTTTAAAGCCAGTAGAGACAAAACCTCTTCCTCTAGAGCAAGGGTTTCTGAAGTATTTGCAGGTGGAAAGGATCTGGGTCTCAGTTTCGGAAAACTTTTGAAACTGAGAACCAGCGCCTGGCTTACAACCTCCAGGACCCACTTGTCTAAGGTAACAGACATCCAGTCCTGGACAAAGTAAGCCAGCCTGCCTCCTACTGGAATGGGGGAGTCAACCTGGGCTGACACATCGGGGTGTCTGCTTGGCAGGAGCCTTAGGCTGAGGGGTGGATGCAGCCCTGCTCATCCCCCTTCTGCTTCTCCCTCTGAAGAACCCCCTCTGAGAAAAGGAAGAGGAGACCTGTGACTGGTAGAAAGGCCTGTGAAAAGGCCTGCCCCTACCCCTAGCTTGCTGCCTCTGAGGAGCTGCCTGCCTCTCCTTGGCCTGGGCACTCCTATAAGTGGTCCTGTAATCATCCATTTTCTTCATGTAATTCTCTGTCTGCTCCCCAAACAGAGAATTACCCACTACAGGGAAATCCATGGCCTTAGCCTGGGTGTCCTGCGAAAGGCTAGTACATCTGAGCCAGACCATTCTCCAAAGAGCCACAGATGTAGCCATGACTCTTGATGACACATCACTGGAGTCCACAGCAGCATGAAATTGCACCTTTGATGGCTCAATACAATCAGCAGCCACTCCCTCCAGCTCCTTGGCTAGCTGGGGGTAAGCCTGTTTAGCCAGTGTCTGTACAGTGTCCCAACTGGACTTCTAGTACCTGGCTGTATAGGCCATATAATTAGCCTGCGTGAGTCCCAAAGATGATGCCAAGTACTGTTTCTTTGCCATGGCATCTATCTTCCTGGAATCTTTGTCTGGGGGATGTGAAGCCAAGGGGATGTTTGCCTTGTCACAGGCAGCAGCCTGCACTACCCCAACATGGCTGCATTGTTGGTAAAGAAATTCCATATCCGAGCTTGACAAGGTGTACCTCTTGTCCATTCTCTTGTCAACAGGAGGTACAGAGTTGGGAGACCTAATCATTTTTTGTGTCCGTTTCCCAAATGACCTATGAAGAGGAACAGACAGTCTCAGACTCTGGGATGTCCATCATCTCTATGAAGTCAGGCTCCTCTTGATCCTCTACAGCCTCCTCAATAGGAAGCTGGAGGGTTTGAGCCACTTTTCTGTAGAACAAAAAGTGGAGAGAGGACTCAGAAATTCTAGAAGGGGAAACACCAGAAGGTCTGTTTGGGGAGATGTCCAGATCCACAGGCACATCCAGACTTTCACCGTCGAAATCATCCTCTTCAAAATCTCCCTCTTTATCAAACTCCGGTTCATAAAGATCAGGGAATAATCCTGAACCGGGGGAACTGACCAAACTGAACCTCTGCCAGAAGGCGCCGCATCAGTCGGAATCGGACGAAGCGATTCCACAATCCAAATCGCTTTGGCTATTTTTTCGGCGGTCGGAATATGCAGCTCTGGATCCGAACCGGACAATATTTATCCTTTCATTTTCTTTTTGTAGGAACTGATCCCTCAGGATCGGCTCTCCTCTTACCGGAAGAAGTACTGCCCTGGTCAGCAGGCACTCCTTCTGGTTCGGTAGGAACCGAACCAAGCTGGCCTTCCAGGTCAGCGGATTTCTCGACCTTCTTATCCCTCAGTCTACCTAACCTTTTCTCCAGGGTAGACTTAGAGAAATTCTTACAAATCTGGCAGTCTGAATCGAGGTGGTCAAACCCCAGACAGTAAACACAGGTGGTGTGGGGATCGGCCTTAGCAAAGACCTCCCCACAGACACTGCAGTGTTGAAATACAGTGGGCCCAGTTTTATTCTTGGGTTTCTCAGACATGGCCAACCTAACCAACTTACCCTTTATACGGCAACCGCCAGGCAAGACTCCTCTATCGGTTTCACACCGTGTCACGGGTGATGGAAAAAAACACTAAAATTGCATGTTTTTTTTTAAACCGATATGGACCGGTAACCACACACCATTTCCTTTTCAAGATCTCACTACAAGATCGGTTCAGCCGAACTGATCGAAAACTTTTTCACAATTTCCACACAACAGCTACTAATCTAAGTACTTCTGGTACCACAGACAGAGTCTTGAACTGAAAAACAGAACGAAAATCGGACTAAAACCGAAACTTTAACCGCAACGAACCGAGCAGAAGGAGAAATCTCCGTAGCGACTATTTCAGTGAGGCGGAGTAAAGAATCTGACGGTTTGGGTTTGAAAGGACACAGACAGAGTTTTCAACTGAGATCGAGCCCAACGTTCTATGCCTGGCATAGAATTTAACCCTTCACTCTCTGGGGCAGTTCAAGAGCTGGCGATAACTGCGAATTGTCAGAATACAGCAAGACTTCATGTTGTTTGAAACACCTGTAGTTTTTTTGTTTTTCAGGGCTGGTGACATGTTCAAAGTTCAAGAATGGTGAAGAGCACAAATTGTGAGGGGAGAGGAAAGCAATGTGCCCATTTCTGGAGGCTTTAGGAGCTCACATTTCAAGACTGGTAAGAGGCACAAGCCTTGGGAATGAGCGATACAAATTATGGGAAAGGCAAGGGGGCCAAAGTTCAAGAACAGTACAAATATCATTACGGGTAAGAAATGCAAGTTTTGGGAGGAGCAGGGGATGCATCATTTTGTGTGCAGTACAAATTTCCTGAGATGTAAGAGGTGAAGGATAGGAAGGGCCATAGGGCTTAAACTCCAGGTGGTGTACTAATTTTAAGAGGAGTAAAGTGTCAATTTTAGAGAGAAGCAAGAAATGAAAATTACATACCTACCGTAATTCTTTATCTTCTCTTGTATCTTCACCATTCATTACCGCTGGGTCTAAGCCGGAGGCGTGCACCCGCCACAGGAGTTTTTTTTTTTCCTAAGGAGCTGGCGCCGACGGCGCCAACCCCAAAAATGACACACTGCGTGATGTGCGAGGGGCAGCCGTTAGGCACCGCAGACTCCTCCTCCTCCATCCCAGTTCTGTTAGCTGGAGAGGCGAAATAAGGATAAGAAAAAGAGAGCGAGGCAAGAGAGCTGAGGGATAGAAAAAAAGAAAGGATATAAACTGAAAAAGGCATAAGCCGGAAGAGGACAGAAAAAGAAGAAAATGTCTACCCTAAGGGACCGCAAGACCTCACTTCTGAGGTGGCTCCAAGGGAGGAACAGAAGAAGAAGAAGAGAGAGAGAGAGAAGAAAAAATTACTCACCTTAGTAATGTTGTTTCTTCTAATGGAGTCTTGCTGTATTCTGACAGTAGCAGTGAGTCCCAACCTTCGAACTGCTCCGGAGATGAAAGAGTTAACTTTCCATGCCAGGCATGGAACGCTGAGCTCGAGCTCGGTTGAGACTCTGTCTGTTGCTGTTTAAACTCAAACCGTCAGATCTTTACGAGCTAAACTCACTAAGGTCCCTGGGGAGGAAGCTGTAAACCTACACTAGCCAACTGGCTACTAAACATAAAAACAGATTTTGGTCCCAAAACAAAGACTCAAGTCAGGAGACCCAAAAAATGAAAAACACAACACCCACTCACCCAAGAAAAGGGGTGAAAACAACAAGGTGGGCACCTACTGAGTGCCAACACTGCCACTGCCCACCCACATCCCAAAAAGAGGTTCTGAGAGGGGAAGGGGGGGGGTCAGAATACAGCAAGACTACATTAGAAGAAACAACATTACTAAGGTGAGTAATTTTCTCTTCAAACAACATGAAGTCTTGCAGTATTCTGACAGTAGCAGACTACCAAGCAGTACCTCCATGGAGGAGGGACAGAACCTACTTAGGAAATAGGCTCTGAAGCACAGCTGTGCCAAACCGAGCATCACTCCTAGCCTGGATATCCAGGGAGTAATGCTTGGTAAAAGTGTGAACTGTTTTCCAGGTAGAGTGAGCCCTCAGGCCTGAGGGTGGAACCTTACCCAGTTTTTCATAACAAAATTGGATACAAGAGACAATCCACCTGGCAATGGATCTTTTAGTGGCAGGTTTCCCTTTACCAACCTCACCATAAGTGAGGAACAGTTGGAGGGAGTCGAACCTGTGACCCTTGGTACGTTCTATGTAGTAGCCAAGGGCTCTTTTTACATCTAAACTGTGCAGCCTCCTCTCACCAGAGGAGGAATGATCAGTGAAGTACACAGGAAGAGACATAGATTGGTTAAGGTGGAAATCTGAAACCACCTTAGGCAAAAACTTCCTGCTAGTCCTGAGGACACCTTATCTCTATGGAAGGAGATAAAATCAGGCTCCACTGACAAGGCTTGTGACTCACTTATGCATCTGACAGAAGTGATGGCTACCAGAAACACAGTTTTCCAAGTCAAGTACTTAAGCTCTGCTGAAGACAAAGGCTCAAAAGGGGGGGGGAAGGTTGTATAAGCTGAGCAATGCAAACATTAAGGTCCCAAGCAGGGCAGGGTCCCTGAATGGAGGGTTGGAACGAAGCAATCCCTTAAAAAACTTGAAGAATACAGGGTGAGCTGAAAGAGAAGAGGGCTTACCTGCTGAAATGAAAGCAGAAACAGCTGCCAGATGAACCTTTAGTGTAGCTGGTCTAAGCCCTAAGCTATTCAAATGGACCATATAATCAAGGACTGTGTGCAGATCAGCAGGCTCTGGGGGAAATATACCTTCCACAGCACCATATGGAAAATCTTTTCCACTTGGAATTATAAGTAGTCCTGGTGGAAGGTTTACTAGAAGCCTTCAGAATATCCATTACACCTTGGGAGAGGTGTAAATCAGCAAACTCTAACTCTTCAAGAGCCAGGCCTTGAGACTGAGAGATTTGAAATTTGGGTACCAAACCCTCCCCTGAGCACAGGTTAATAGGTTGTAATTCCTGGGAAGAGACAGGGGAAGATGGACTGCTAAGGACAGTAGGAGTGGATACTATGGCTGTCTGGCCCAGTCTGGAGCAATCAGGATCACCATGCAGGGTTGAGACCTGATTTTGACTAGCACTTTGAACAGGAGAGGGAAGTGGGGGAAAGCATACAGGAACTTCCCTTCCCAACTGAGAACTAAGGCATCCAGGGGGACTGAGCCCAACACTGGGGGTCTGCAGCAAAAAAAGGGGAAGTTGGTGATTGTCTGGGGCTGCAAAGAGATCTATCTGTGGGGTGCCCCTTCTGGAGAATATCACCTCCAAAACCAGGGGATCCAGTGACCACTCGTGATTGCCCTGAGATAACCTGCTGAGAGCATCTACCAGGACATTGTCCTTGCCTGGGAGGTGTACTGCTGTGGGGGAGGTGTTCAGAGAATAAGCCAGAGACCATCTTCATTGCTTCTGTGCACAAGGCCGTAGACCGAGTGCCTCCTTGCCTTGTTGATGTACCACATCGTGGTGGTATTGTCTGTTCTGACCTGGATAACTTTGTTCTGAACAGATCTGGAAAAAGCCTGAAGTGCTAGAAATACTGCTGTGAGTTCCAATAGATTGATGTAAAGCAGAGATTCCTGAGGGGACCACAACCCCTGGGTAGTCAGGTCGCCCAAGTGAGCCCCCCACCCCAAGAGGAGGGCATCTGTAGTAAGGATTAAGGAGTGGGGCTGAGTGACAAAGGGAACTCCTTGCCTTAGAGTGTTCTGATCCTGCCACCACTGTAAGGCCTGGATCAGGGTTCGAGTCACTGGGATCAATTTGGTCAGAGGGTCCTTCCTTTGTGACCAAAAGGCTCTCATATGGAACTGAATGTCCCTCATCTGAAATCTTGCTCCCTGCACCACTGCTGTGGAAGCAGCCATATGCCCCTGGAGCTGTAGAAAATGCCTTACTGGTCGAGACACCTGCAGGGTGAATGAGGAGGCCAGAGAGATAAGGGTCCCTTGCCCTGTCTAGGGAAAGGAAAGCTCTGGCCTTTTCTGTGTCTAGCTCTGCGCCTATGAAGGTGAGGAGCTGAACAGGCTCTAGAACTGACTTTGAAAGATTCAGAAGGAAACCCAAAGAGGTGAGCAGTTGCTGAGTTATCTGTAGGTGTAACTTGACTTGGTCTGGGGACTGGCCTACTATGAGCCAGTCGTCCAGATATGGGAAGATGGCAATTCTTTGCCTTCTCAGAGAAGCAACTACTACTGCCAGGCATTTTGTGAATACCCTTGGAGCAGAGGTTAGACCGGAAGGGCATTGCTCTGAACTGGTAATGGCCTGAGGGCAGCTCGAACCTGAGGTACTTTCGATGGGAGCTTCTGATGAGAATATGGAAGTAGGCATCCTTGAGGTCCAGGGACACTAGCCAGTCCCCTGGCCTTAGAGAGGGTAGAATAATTCCCAGAGTCACCATTTTGAATTTTGGTTTTAAAAGGTGCTTGTTTAAGTATCTGAGATCCAGGATGGGCCGTCATTCTCCTATCTTTTTTGGGGTAAGGAAGTACCTAGAGTACAACCCTTTGTCCTGGTGTAGGGGTGGAACCCTTTCCACAGCTCTGAGAGCCAGGAGGGAAGAGACCTCTGCCTCTAGGGCAAGTGCCTCTGAGGGATCTGCAGGTGGAAAGGATCTTGCTCTCAGCTTTGGAAATTTTTTGAAGCTGAGAACCGATCCCTGGCTTACTACTTCCAGGACCCACTTGTCTGATGTTAGAGACTCCCAGTCCTGGACAAAGTAAGCCAGCCTGCCCCCTACAGGTAGTGGAGAATCGGCCCTGGCCAACCCATCAGGGTGCCTGTTTGGCAGGGGGTTTTGGCTAAGGGGTGGAAGCAGGTCTGCTTGTACCCCTTCTGCCTCTCCCTCTAAAGAACCCCCTCTGAGCATAGGCAGAAGAGGAGGCCTGAGCTTGGTAGAAAGGCCTATGAAAAGGCCTGCCCCTGGGGTGCTGCCTCTGAGGAGTGGCCTGCCTTTCCTTGGCCTGTGCACTCCTATAGGTGGTCCTATATTCGTCCATTTTCTGCATGTAATTCTCTGTCTGCTCCCCAAACAGAGAATTACCCACAACAGGAAAATCCATGGCCTTAGTCTGGTTATCCTGAGACAGGCTAGTACATCTGAGCCAAGCCATTCTACGTAGTGCCACAGATGTAGCCATGACTCTAGATGAAACATCATTGGAGTCCATTGCAGCATGGAACTGCACCTTGGATGCCTCAATACCATCAGCAGCCATCTGCTCCAGCTCCTTGGCAAGCTGGCCAGGGACCTGTTTAGCTAAAGCCACTACAGTGTCCCATCTGGATTTCTGATACCTAGCAATATAGGCCATATAGTTGGCCTGTCTGAGTCCCAAGGATGCTGCCATGTACTGTTTCTTTGCCATGGCATCAATCCTCCTGGAGTCCTTGTCTGGGGGGTGTGAAGCCAAGGGAATATTTGACTTATCACAGGCTGCAGCCTGCACTACCCCAACATGGCTGCATTGTTGTGTAAGGAACTCTGTATCTGAGCCTGACAATGTATACCTCTTGTCCATTCTCTTATCCACAGGAGGTATAGTATTAGGAGTCTTTAAAATCTTAAATTTCTGTTTCCCAAAAGATTTATGCAAGGGAACAGACAGCCTCCTAGACTCTGGGATATTCATCATTTCCACATAGTCAGGCTCCTCCTGGTCATCCACAGCTCCCTCCATAGGAAGCTGGAGGGTTTCAGCCACTTTCTTATAAAACATAAAATGGGAGGGGGACTCAGAAAGCCTAGGAGGAGACACTCCTGAAGGTCTCTCTGGGGAGATGTCCGGGTCAATCGGCACATCCAGACTTTCAAAACCACATTCACTTTCCTCATAGTCCTCCTCTTCCTCCTCCTCTGGTTCATAATATTCCTCTAAATCATAATCTTGAACTGGTGGAACCGGCCAAACCGAGCGCCTCCCTGATGGTGCTGGTTCGGTCGGAACCGGGGAAAGCGACTGCACAATTTTTATCGCTTTGGCTATTTCTTCAGCGGTTGGAGAGGAAAGTTTTGGCTCCACACTAGCTGATTTTTCTTTTCCAGTTCTCTTAGCCAGAATCGACTCCTCAGAATTGGCTCTCCTTTTGCCCGAAGAAGTCTCGCCCTGGTCAGAGGGCACTCCTTCTGGTTCAGTTTGAACCGAACCGGGCTGGCCATCCGGTTCAGCGGACTTTTTGGCCTCCCTTTCCCTGAGCCTACCAACTTTATTTTCTAGGGTAGCTGCAGGAAAATTTTTACAAATCTGGCAGTCTGAATTGAGGTGGTCAAACCCCAGACAATAAACACAGGTGGTGTGGGGGTCAGCCTTAGCAAAGACTTCCCCACACACACTACAGTGTTGAAACCCAGTGGGCCCAGTTTTTCTTTTGGGTTTCTCAGACATAGTGCCAGTCCTAACCAAACTTACCCTTTTAATGGCAATCCGTCAGGCAAGACCGTCTTATCGGTTCCTGACCGTGTCATAGGTCGTGGAAAAAAACGTAATAAAATCCGTTGTTTTTTTTAGAACCGATAAGAACTGGTAACCACACACTAAATGTACAAATAAAGATTTTTTAACAGCTTGATCGGTTCAAACCGAACCGATGAACCGTTTACAAGTTCCACACAGAATAAGAATTAATATAAACCTATCTAGTACTCACAAATACCACAGACAGAAACTGAACTGACAGATTATGGTTTAAATTCAGTCTAAAACCGAGAAAAGCGGTACTTTAACCGACAAATTGAACCGAGCAGAAGGAGAAATCTCCGGAGCGAATGTTCAGTGAGGCAGAGTAAAGAATCTGATGGTTTGAGTTTAAACAGCAACAGACAGAGTCTCAACCGAGCTCGAGCTCAGCGTTCCATGCCTGGCATGGAAAGTTAACTCTTTCATATCCGGGGCAGTTCGAAGGTTGGGACTCACTGCTACTGTCAGAATACAGCAAGACTTCATGTTGTTTGAACAAGGGATGTTGGAAGGGGAGAACACTGCCCACTGATATATCGGTTTAAGGCTTATAGGTTCGGACCAAAACAAGGGAGCAAGGATTCCACTTGATAGGACTGAAAGAAGGTTCCACCGAACTGCTTTCACAGACTGGACACAAAGGGCATACTCTCTAACCTCCCGTCATCCCAACCTCTTAAAATCTAGCCTAGAGCTCACAGTCTGCCGAGACAGAAATTCTGTTCCAGAAAGAGAGTGCCCAAATAGGAAGAGGTCCTTTAGCACCTTGTTAATACAAACACAGATGCGTGTGTGGAGGGGGTGAGCTCTACAGAGGGCACCCCTTTAGGAAAAGATAGAGTGGAAACTCAATCAGACTCCCTGAAGGCCAGGCAACAGTATCAGCTCAAGGTAACTGAAGTGCGAGGAAGCACCAACCAGAAGAAACTGATACAAAAGAAGATTAAGACCTGCCAGAGGGATCAGGACAAAAGGAACCAAGCCATAGAGGGATGGTCCTTTAACTGTGAATTGAACCACATGGTTAAGAAAACCAAGAGGTCACCCCTAAGGGCAATCAGAAAGGGTTCCCTCAGGATAGAATAAATTCCACTCATTCCCCCTTTACCTTGAAGAAAATAGGATCCGTTCAGAAAAGAACGGAAAAATCAAGATTTTTTTTTTTGGCTTAAAGGCCAACAAAAAAGTGGGAGGAATGAGCAGGGAAGGGGAGATGCCAAAGAAGGAGGCCCGTGAGGGGAAGGTGAGCGGGAATCAGTAATGAATGGTGAAGATACAAGAGAAGATTAAGAGTTATGGTAGGTATGTAATTTTCATATCTTCCCTTGTCAGTCTTCACCATTCATTACTGCTGGGTGAGTACCAAGCCCCCCCCCCCGAAAGGGGGGTCTGAGTAGACCCTGACGGAACTGATCCCTCAGCCTCCTACTGATGAAAAGTATGGAGGGGAGACCCTAAAGGAAAATTACGTACCTACCGTAATTCTTGATCTTCTTGGACGAGTCTCCACCACTCATTCACACTAGTGGGATTAGCGCCGGAAGCACTAGGACCTATCGGGAGCAAACTTTTTGCTGGAGGGTCGGCGCGAGAGGCGGCACCCCGCGGTGGCCGCTCGAGCAGCAATGACTATCTCGATTTACCACCATCCAACCATCCTCAGTACCTTTTTACTAAGGAGGTGCAGCGCAACTAACGAAAGAGTAACTAACTCAAAAACGGACATAAGATAGTCCGCATGACCCGTGTAAGAAGGGTCAGCAAAGAAGTCCTCACGCCTAAAGATTTGAGGGAGGAAGACCAACACAGCAGTGAGCTCGGGGATGGGGAAGGTGAATGAGTGGTGGAGACTCATCCAAGAAGATCAAGAATTACGTAGGCACGTAATTTTCCCATCTTCCTGACATAAGTCTCCACCACTCATTCACACTAGTGGAAGAGTACCATGTTGATAATCCCCCAAAAGGGCATGCAGGAGAGCCAGAGCTCACGTGTTCAAGATAGAAGCCCATTATGATAGTTCTGCCACGCGGAATGTCGCCTTGAGATGAACATCCAGTGCATAATGCTTAACGAATGTATGCATTGAGTTCCAGGTGGCGGCGTTGCAGATATCCGCACTGGAACATTGCTAATCTCCGCTAAAGATGCCGTGATCGCCTCAGTAGAGTGAGCGGACACTCTACCCTCCAATTTAACTTGAGCCATGGAGTAGCAATGTCGAAGGCATGCCACTAACCATGATGAGATGCATCTGATAGCGACAGGTTGACCCAGCCGGTGTCGCTGAAAGAAACAAACAGTTGCTGAGTCTTATGAAAATTCTGGTTCTATCTAAATAGAACCGCAAGGCTCTCTTTAACATCCAAGGAATGAAGAGATCGCCCCTTCATTTTGGAAATTAGCTTGGTAAGAGGGAAGTACCAGAGGTTGGTTTAGATGGAATTCTGACACAACCTTGGGAAGAAATTTAGGATGAGTACGGAGAACTACCTTGTCTTTATGGAATACAGTATACGGAGGGTCCGTCACCAAGGCATGAATCTCCGAGACCCTGCGGGCTGAGGTAATGGCCACCAGGAAGGCAGTCTTCCAGGTAAGAAATTTTAGCTCACAGGTAGCTAAGGGCTTGAAAGGCTTCCGAGTGAGCATGTCCAGCACCAGGTTAATGTCCCAGGCTGCAACTGGACGCTTAACAGGGGGTCTGGTATGAAGAATCCCCTTAAGAAATCTCTTCAGGAAGCTGAGCCAGAGTCAAGGAAGAAACCGGCTCATGGAACGCTGAGATGGCACTACGGTGAACTTTAACTGTGGAGTACTGGAGACCTGAGTTTGATAGGTCCAAAAGATACTCCAGAACTTTGTCAAGAGGACAGGAAAAGGGATTCCAAGAGGACTTTGCACACCAGAGAGAAAAGAGTTTCATTTGGAAACGATGCTGGTGGCTGGCTCACAGCAGCAGCAGGATGTCCGGAGACACTACGAGACGTTGAACCGATTCACTTCTACCTCTTCAGAGCCAAGCATGAAGGTGAAGTGATTTCAGGTTGGATGGACGAACGAACCCTGAGACAAAAGATTGATTTGCAAGGAAGTGGTCTCGAGAGGCTGCCAACATACTGTTGAGCAGAGGAAACTATAGTTGCCGAGGCCAGGAGGAGCAATGAGAATCATTTTGGTCCCCTGAGACTCGAACTTGAGGAGAACTCTCTGGATTAGAGGAAGCGGTGGAAAGGCGTAAGAAAGCGCTTTTGTCCACCGCAGCCTGAACGCATCCTGACAGAAAATGCCAGGCCCTGGATTTCTGAGCAGAAGAGAGGCAGTTTTGATGCTGAGTGGGGATGCAAAAGGTCCAGGTCTGGAGTCCCCACTCTTCAATAGTGACCGAGCTACGGCTGGATCGAGACCACTTGTGAGGGTCTGCCTCCGCTCTGCTGAGGTAGTCTGCTAGATCGTTTTGTATACCTGGCAGATAAACCGCCTGAATCAGAGACTTGTGCTCAAGCACCACTCCCACACCCTCATTGCTTCCCTGCAAAGGGGTAAGAATGAGCACCGCTTTGCTTGTTGGATGTAATACATCACAGCTTTGTTGTCCGCTTGAAGGAGAATGTTCTTGTGACAAAGGATATCCTTCAGAGCTCGGATCACAGAGGACCGCTCTCATCTCCAGGACATTTATAAGAGATGAGTTTGAACTGAGTCCATACACCTTGAGTGTGAAGGGAGCGACAGTGAGCTCCCCATCCCATTAACGATGCGCTGTGGTGATGGAGATCTGATGATCCGGGGAGCAAGGGAACCCTTCCAGGAGATTGCTCTCTGAGTCCACCAGGTGAGAGACCTTCAAGGGCTCCTCACCTTGATGGGATAAGACTGGGGTGAGAGGTCGGAGACCAGTGAGTGGAGAGCATCCATTGGGTGGTTCTCATGTGCAACCGGGCCAGGGGTACAGTGAACACTGAGGGATGCCATGAGACCCAACATGCGTTGCATGGAGAGAGCTGTAACGATTGGTTCTCCCCGATGTAACGGGCCATCCGAAGGATGTCGAGTCTTCTGTCCTCTGGAAAGAAAGCCTTCGTGGAAGAGGTGTCTAGGAGCGTCCCTATGAAAAGGAGTCTCTGGGAGGGCTGCAGTTGAGATTTTTTCAAATTCAGCAGAATTCCCATGGACGTAAGAAGACGAGAAGTCGTTTGCACGGCTTCCAAAGTCCCTTGGCTGGAAGGGCTTGCTAGAAGCCAATCGTCCAGGTAGGGAAACACTCGGAGTCCTATCTTCCTGAGATGTGCTGCAGAACTGCACAACACTTTGTAAAACTCGAGCCGAGGATAGCCCAAAAGGCAGGACTCTGAACTGATACCCACCCAGAGCTACAAACCTGAGGAACTCTGTGTGGGTCGGGTGGATGGGGATATGCTGGTAAGCGTCCTGCATATCCAAGGAGGCCAGCCAGTCGTGCTGATGCAGCAAGGGTAACAGGGTACCTAGGGAAATCATTTTGAATTTCTCCCTGGGGAGAAATTTGTTTAACTTTCTGAGGTCTAGAATGGGGCGATTCCCCAGATTTCTTTTGGAACCAGGAAGTAATGGGAGTAGAACCCTCAGCCAGAGATGCGGGGCACTAGTTCTATTGCCCTGTTGTTTAGAAGGCCCTGATCTCATGTGAGAAGGTCTGACTGAGAGGCCGACAACCTGGGTTGTCGCCTGGGAGGACAATTCAGGGGGTTTCCAAAATTGAGAGAATAACCTCGCGAATTATCCGAAGGACCCATTTGTCCGGTTATGGACTTCCACTGGTTGTAGAAGTACATCAGACGACCTCCCACCGAGGAGAAAGTTCCACCTCGGGCAATGTGGATGGAACTTGGGCCAGCAATTCATAAGGTGGCGCTGGGAGCTTTAGGCCCCTGCGCTTTCTGCTGCACTTTCTTTTGAGGTTGGGCAGGTTGGCTTTTATGGAAGCTTCATCTGCCTCTGCCTCGAAAGGACTGACGACTATGAAACTGATGTCTATTCACATGCCCCCGAGAGGGAGCAGGCGGAGGTCTGGCCAACTTAATGGCCGACCTAGTCTTCTGAGTGGCCTCAAGGCTTGTTCCACCTGAGGGCCGAAAGAAAGGAGCCATCAAGGGCAGCGCCATTACCTGCTGCTGAGCATCATTCGTGAAGCCAGAAGCATGGCCAGGAATGTATGCCGGTACAAATACCTGTGGCTGCTGAGCGAGAAGCAGTGTCGAAAGTGTCCATAGCGGCTTTGACCTCTGGGTTATTGGATTCAATACCTCTAGTAACGGTGAGAAGAAGCTCTGACTTGGAGTCCTAACCGAAGAGCTTCAACCATTCTTTTCAAAGAGTGCCACAGGATATACTCATACTGAGAAAAATAGCCTTGATAACTGGCACACGATACTTAGAGTGGAGGCAGCAAAGACTCTCTTACCTAATGTATCAATCTTACGAGACTCTTTGTTAATAGGTCGAGCTGTAGTAGTTTGAGGAAGAACGACCTTATCATTCTCTGCCAGGACTACAATAGGATCCGCAAAGGCTTGGGATGCCAAAATGGGACGATCCTTGGGAGCTGAATACTTCTTATCAATGGATTTAGCCACTGAAGGAATAAGAGCAGGATTATTCCATACCATTTGAGACAGCATCTCGATGGAAGGCTGGATCAGAGGAGTCAAATCCGTAGGGATCTCCGAGGCATGAAGGTATTGGAGTCTTAATATTTTCCCAGGATCGATGTCTCAGTCTGAGAGAAAGAGTGGATCTCAGGTTCTTCAACAGAGACTTAAAGGACAGGTCCCCACCACAGGCTCTGTAGCAAAGAAAGATCCTGTTTCCTCCACTTCATCACCCAACCCGAAGGTCTGGGTCAGGCTCAACATCATCTCCTGATGGTCCAGGAAGGACTGTTTGGACAGGAAAGAGTGAAAATTAGGAGAGGAGGAAATAGCAGAGAAACAAGGAGAGTCCCCAGGGCCCCCGCACCAAGAAGGCAAACGGGTTGAAAACGGGCACCGCAGGGGCACGCGCCGCCTCGACTGCTGTGGCGCCGCCAACGCGCCGCCAGACCAAGCGGCACCGCCAGATCAAGCGCGCGCCGCCAACCAGCGGCACCGCCAGACCCAATGGCGCCAAGAAGACCACGCCGGCACTGCTGATGGTGCCGCAGGCCCAGCGGCACCAAAACGGTGCCGACAGACCAGCGGAAGGCGCCAGAAAAGCCCCAGGAACCTGGAAAGCTAGAGAAGGAAAAAAAACAGGAGATAAGGGCATCGGTGTGGCCCCCTGCGCTGCAGCCATGTGGGGAACACCTAAGCGCTGAGTCACCGGCACCGAAGAAGGCGCCGCGCGACTAGGAAGGTCCAACCGCCCTACCCGATCACCGGAGGAGCCCGGGGGCTCCGTGGCAACCGAGCCAGGCAGGAGAACCAACCTCCGAGCCCATCGCCCATAAGAGCGCCCACTGATGAAACTGCTCATCTGGAGCCCTACCTATAGGCGGAGGGGCTTCCAATGTCGACGACACATCACCGCAGTTGCACCAAGAAGGAGAACGCAACTAGCAACGAGCAATCGACCGCCGACGCAAGAGACATACCAGAGGGCGACTCGAGTGATGCCTCTCTTTTGACCTGTGGGTCAAGAAGAGCTTGAGGCCGAACGGTGCCGAATGCGACCGCTTATTTTTATGCCGACGGGGACCGCCCATCCCCCCGGGCATCGGACTGACCGTTGTCGGAACCCCGCTGAGGAGAAGGAGGCTGACCGACCCAGCCCGCTGACTGAACAGCTTTCACACGAAGTCTCCCTACCGTCACCTGACCTGCTCATGGTCGACTCGTCCAGTAGGCCGAGACTTCTTCAAGTAAGTTAAATTTAAAATTTAACCAAAATAGAATAAATTAAGTGATACTACTATCGTGATAATGTTACAAAAATAAACTGAAAACTATGCTAGTTTGAAGTTTGACTCCGATCAGTGACGATGTCATCACTGAAGCGCGCTCGACGGCCGGGAAAAAAGGAACTGAAGCGGTTGGAGGGTCGTCGTCGAGATAGTCATTGCCGCTCGAGCCACTGCTCGCGGCGCCGTGCCTCGCGGCGCCGTCTCTCGCGCCGACCCTCCAGCAAAAAGTTTGCTCCCGAAAGGTCCTAGTGCCTCCGGCGCTAATCCCACTAGTGTGAATGAGTGGTGGAGACTTATGTCCAGGAAGATCCACTAAATTAGGAAGTCTAAGAAGGGTGAGGGAAAGTAGGCATCCCCCAAGGGCTGGGGGAGGGAGGTTGCCCCTGAAGAAGCCTCCTCACCCTGCGGGGGAAAAAAGGCAGGTCCTCCGGAATCAGAGTTAGCCACCCTACACTGGGCAATGGGTGACAGTCTGGAGAGACGAAGCCATGCCATCTGTCTAATGTAGATCGCTGTCCCAACTAGTTTGGACGCAACCTCGTTGGCATCATAGGATGCCCTCGCTTGGTGCCTTGCAAGCTCCAGACCCTGCGTGGAGAGGGCAATGGCCTCTCTAGACTGCTCTGAGTCAGGCAAAGAGGCTAAGACCTGAGCTCGCATCGATCATAGATGCCTGTTGTAAGCAGCGTGGTGAGCCTGATGCGATGAGATGCATAACAATGCATGACCGGAAGACAAAACTCTTCGTCCCCACTGGTTGAATTCAGCAGAATCCAAATCTGGAGGCCTGTCATGCACCAGTCATCGAGGCCCGGAACGAGTGTCCAGGGACGTTAAACCCGAAGGCAGGTGAGGCAGAGAACCTAGAGACTCGGGGGAGGCACAATACCGTCTCCTGCAGTCTCCCAGGGCTGGAGAAGGAGTGGCTGGAGACTGCCAGATGTGGATAGATGCCTCCTGGAAGGGGACTATCCAGGAAGGCACCACCAGATGGCAAGCACTGAATTCACTAAGGAAAGCACGCGTCTGCTGCTTGGTATTGTCCCTGCGGATGCAGGAGATACGAAGCTCTGACACCATCCTCGAAAGGAAACGCTGACAGTCAGTGAAATCAGAGTCAGAGGAAAGGTGGACAGGAATTTCCTCTTCCTCAGAGGAAAAGACGAGGAGGAAGTGGAGCCTGAATGCCCAGAAGACTCCTGCGGCGGGGGGGACAGGCGGAAAACCTGTTCGTCCATGGCCCTGACACAGGATGGGAAGGCTGTCGCAGTAGCTCTGAACATCTCCCAAGTTAATGGTCCAGTGGGCCCCACATGACCTGGGAGAGAGGGAGGTGGTTGCAGAGGAATGGGCGAGAGGCACCTAACAGCACATGCCTGGCCTCTGCCAGGGCTTTGGGATCCAGGCAGTGATGCCACCAAGACTGGGGACCCTGAGATCGTGCCGGGTTGCGTAGTAGAAAGGGAAAGAGGCAACTCTGGAAAGACCCTGAAGGGGAATCTCCCCTGTGACGCACCTAGGATTGCATGAGTCCAGAAGGTCAACCCTCAGAACCGCCACCAATAGGTGCTTTAGAGACCTTAAAATAAAGGTGAGGATCAGCGCTACGACTCCTCCCCACACCCCGCAGGGCAGCGGGGGCTTGACGCCACTCCTGACCTCTACCTCTCAATCCTTCGGACTCTGAAACAGCCCTCTTCCTCATGACCAGTGGTGGAGGTCCCTGCTGAGGCAGAGTCCTCCCCCCTCTGCTGAAGGACCAGAGCAGCACCAGGAACGGCAGCTGCCCAGGACCTCTGAGAAGAGGGTATCCTCTCCGGAACACCCAAATGGTCCACCATGGAAGACTCCAGGCCACCGCTAACCATGCAATCATCTGAGTTAACCAGCTCCGCGGACTCTGGGAGAGGAACACTGGAACATCTAGCCCTGAGGCCTACAGGAGGTTTCGAGCCCGAAGACTCTAGCAACTGGTCTGAGTCCTCACCTGAATCATCCTCCTCTGAGCAGGGGTCGACAAGGGAAGGCTCCATCGCAACAGCCACAGGAATCTGCCCAGAGGCGGCACCAGGCCTGGTACTGCTGCAGGTCACAATGCCAACCATGTCCGTAGAGTCATCCGCATGTTCGGTGGCACCAGGAACCTGGGCCGCACTGTGAATGGCACCACCCGAGTCCCCAGTGCTGCGAACAGTGCCAAGACCCAGTGCAGCACCACCAATGGTGCCATCCGAGTTCCGGGTGCCACAGACAGTGCCAAGGCCCAGCGCGACACTGCAAACGGTGCTGCCTGAGTCCCCGGTGCCACGATTGGCGCTGAAGCCCAAGATGGCACCTCCGAGTCCCCGGCACTGTGGACGGCGCAGAGATTCTGAATGGCACCACCGATGGCGCCGTCCGAATCCCCGGCACCGCAAATGGCACAGAGACCCAGAACGGCACCGCCGACGGCCCCAGCCAAGTCACTGGCACCGCAAGCTGCACCAGACTCTATGACGACAACGGTAGACGAAAAGGAGGGTCCACCAGAGCCAGGCCCCGCAACTGGGGACCGCGACACCGGGGGAGCCTTCACCTTCACGGAGGTGACTGCCAGGATGGCGCAACGCCAAGAGGGATCACACCATTCCTCCAGCACCGAAGAAGAAACCTCCTCCTTGGCAAGGCTGGAAGTGGAGGAGGTTTCCACCTCGCCGTCCCATGGGGACCCGGAGGAAGGGTCGAGAGATCTGGCCAGGGAAGCCCTCGGGCGACGTCGTCCTCCAAAAATCGGTGGAGCTCATCTGACTTTAAATGCATGGACTTCCAACACATGGCGATCCATGGAGAAGCAGGCATCGCAATGATCCATATCATGGTAGGGTCCCAGGCACCGGAGACAAACATCATGACGGACGGTCTGTGACGGAAAACTGCCGGCCACAAGGGCACTGACGCATAGGGGCGCCATCAGAGACTTCATGTCGCTTGCCCCTAACCAGAACATGATGCAAAACAATTAAGGAAAACACAGAAAAGCTCAGCGTCGGTCAATAATATAGAAAACAGAACGGTCTTACCGGTCGACGACATCAAGAAACATGGGATGAAGGAGCTTGACGGTTTTGAATAGGATACGGCCTATGACGCAGTACTGAATTCAGCTCTGTTCAGCAGGTGCAACCTTGACGGTGGGAAAAAGAGAACTGGGATGGAGGAGGAGTCTGCGGCGCCTAACGACCGCCCCTCACGCATCACGCAGTGCGTCACTCTCGGGGGTGGCGCCGACTCCTAAAAAATAATTCCTATGGTGGTGTACGCTTTGTAATGAATGGTGAAGATTGGACAAGGAAGATACGAAAATTACGTACCTACCATAATTCTTGATCTTCTCTTGTATCTTCACCATTCATTACTGATACCCGCCCTACCTTCCTTAAGGGCATCCTTCTCCAGCGTCTGCCTCTCCCTGCTCAGTCCTCCCCTCTTATTTACAAAAAAAAAACCAAACATACAAATCTTAGTTTTTCCGTTCCTTGGACGGATCCAACTTCCTGAGGGATTCGAGGAACGAGTAACTCTATTTTTATCCTGAGGGGAAGTCTTGCTGATTTCCCCTGAGGGTGACCATTTGGCTCTTCCTAGCCACGCTATTCAATTTACAGTTAAGGAGACTATCCCTTAAATGGCTCAGTCTCTTTTGCTAGGTCTCTTCTGGCATGTCTCGATCATCTTGTGTCAGTTTCTGCTAAATTAAGCTGTCCTGACACTATATTACCCTGAGCTGGTGAACTTCCCTTGTCTTCAGGGAGTCCAACTGAGTTCCACCCTTTTTCTATTTAAGGGATGCCTTTTGTAGGGCCTTAAACCCTTACCCCACCTGCCCACTCACATCTATGTTAGCACTTAAAGTGCTAGTGGGCTTCCTCTCCCTCCCTAATTACTGCTTGGGTGAGTGCCAAGCCCCCCCCCCCGGGGGGGGGAGACAAGAGAAAGCCCTGAGGGAACAAGACCCTCAACCTCCTGTTGGTGGGAAACAGAAGAGAGAGACCCTGCCTAATCAGACGAGAAGCCTAAGGCTGAGGAGAGCTAGGAGGTGTCCCCGGAGATGGGGAGACGGAGGAAGCCCCTGCAGAAGCCTCCTAGCCCTGGTGAAAAAAAGACAGGTCCCTCGGAAGCAGAGCGAATCACCCTACACCGGGCCAGGGGTGACAATCTTGATAGACGAAGACATGCCATCCATCTAATACAGATCGCTATCCCTGCAAGCCTGGAAGCCACCTCACTGGCGTCATAAGATGCCCTTGCTTGGGTGTCTTGCCAGCTCCAGGCCTATAGCAGAGAGGGCAATGGCCTGTGCAGATTGCTCCATATCAGGCATTGATGCTAGAAGTTGGGATAGCATCGACCATAAGTGCCTGTTGCAGGCAGCATGGTGTGCCTGATGAGACGCAATGCACAGCATCGCACGAGAAGAACAGAACACTCTTCTCCCCCACCGGTCAAATTGTAGAGAATCTGGATCCGGTGGACGTGTGTGTGCCAGGCGGCGGCGCCCGGAGGGAGTTTCTAGGAATGCCAATTGCAAAGGTGGATTGGGGAGAGAACCTAGAGACTCATGTGGGGCACAATACCTTCTCCTGCAGTCTACCGGGGCTGGAATAGGGACGTCTGGCAACTGCCAGGAACGGAGAGATGCCTCCTGGAAAGGAATAGGCCAGGACAGTACCACCAAATGCTGGGTACTGAATTACCTTCGCCTTATGCTCGTATTGTCTCGCTTAACAAAGGAGATCTAAGATCACTCACCAACCTCAAAGGAATCATGGATATTCAGTGAAATCGCACGGAAGAGAGAGAGAAGAACAGGGGGTTCCTGTCCCTCCGAGGAGGGCGACGAGGATGATGGGGAGCTTGAATGTCCAGAGGACTCCTGCGGCAGAGGGGATAGGCAAAACACCTGCTCATGCATACATCTAACGTATTAGGGGAAGGTCACCGCAGTGCCTCTGAACGTCTCACAGGATAACGGGCCCATAGGACTGACATGGCCTGGAAGGGGGGGGGTGGCAGCAGAGGAATGGGAAAGGGGCACCTATGAAGATGCAGCTGTCCTCTGCTGAGGCTCTGAAGTCCAGAAAATGTAGCCCATGCTGGCGGGGTCCTGGACCGCAAACCAGGTCGCAGAACGGAACCCAGGGGATGCGAGGCCTGGAAGAGCCTAGTAGGGGATCCTTCCCTGTAATGAACCTAAGGCTGCATGGGTCCAGAAGGGCAGCCCACAGTAACGCCACCAAAGGGGTCCCTGGGGCCAGAGAGGGAAAGACAGGGTCCAGCGCTACGGCTCCTACCTGCATCCCGAGGGGTGGCAGGTGAAGACCGAAGCACCTCACCTCGGTCTCTCAACTCCTCAGACTCTGAGAACGCCCTCCTCCTTGACCTCAGCGACAACCCACCCCGAGCAGTTGCAGCAGCACCATGAGTGGCAGCTACTGCAACACCCTCAGGAGGACTAGCCTCTCCCCATGCCATCGCCCTCTAGGGAACCCAGGCCACCCCTAGCCTGGGAAGCCTCAGGAGAGGACAGCAGAGGAGACTGAGGAATGGGCACGCTGGGCCGCCTAGCACCTTGTCTCGCTGGAGACCCCGACTCCGAACAGTCAGGGTGCCAGGATGGGTCCACATACGAGTCATCCTCCTCCTCCTCCTCCGAAGAGACCAACTGGACCTCAATACTAGCCACCCCAGGGGCCTCCAGAGAAACAGCGCAGCAAATGACATTGGTGCCACCTATGGCGCCAGATGGCTTCCGTGCACCCAGGACACCCAAACCCGGCCCCACCCGAGGCACCGTCCTCAGCACCAGGAACCAACGTGGCGCTGCTAGAGGAGTCAACTGTGCCCATGGCGCTGAAGGGAGCGCCGCGAACAGCGCCAACCTGAACACCGGCACCACAAACGGCACCAGGATCCAGAACAGTGCCAGAAGGTGGTGTCGAATGTCCACCGATGCTGGGCCCAGAAGTCCTGGGCCACGACACTGGGGGAGCCTGCACCTCCAAAGAAGTGACTGCCGAGGCGGTGTTTCCACCACGGCCCCAGGAGGGCCCATGGTGTTCCCCTGACACCGCGAAAGAGGCTTCCTCCTCAGCAAGACCAGAAGATGAGGAGGCCCCCTTCTCTCCAGACTGTAAAGGCCTGGGAGGGTACCCGGAGGAAGGGTCCAGAGATCTTACCTGGGAGGCCCGAGGATGACACCATCCCCCGAAAGTCAACGGGGCCTTGCTGATCTTAAACATGCAGACTTCAAGGATGCAACACTCCATCGAGAAACAGGTGTCACACGAATCCATATTATGGCTGGATCCCAGGCAACAAAGGCAGACATCATGCTGGTCCGCTACGGAAAAATGCTGGCCACAGGAGCACGCATAGGGGCACGGCCCGTTTTTGATTTATGTTTGGCTCCCGAACCCGACATGATGCTGAAAACAACTGAAAAACACAGAGAAAGGCTCCCAGTGCCGTAGAAATAAGTAACGGTCTTACCGGAATGAAAACAGTTCAACGGCGTCAGAAGGAACTAGAGGAGGAGTCGCAGGAAGGCCTATGACGCAGGTTCAGGAGAAATTTCACACGCGTAGCAGCTGCAGCTTCGACGGTTGGAGAAACAGAAATGAGATGGAGAAGGAGTCCACGGCACCTAACGGCCGCTCACAGCATGACGCAGCTGCTGCTCACGGGACAGCGCCGTTGGTGCCAACTCCAAAAATACAACCATAGCGGGTGCACACCTCCGGCACAACCCAAGCAGTAATGAATGGTGAAGACTGACAAGGGAAGATCACACATTTCAGAAAGGATAGGGGGTGCAAAATGCATGATCGATAAGGACATGAATTAAGGAGGTGGAAGAAGCACACATTTGGGGAGAGGTAAAGATCTGATCAGAAGTGCGGGTACAAATTTCTGGAGAGGTGTAGGAGTGATGCAGACATGTTGGCTGTGGGAAAGGGTACATATTTTGGGAACAGCAAGGAGTGGATTTTCAGAGGGGTACGGTCGTGGCCAAAAATATTGGCACCCTTGCAGTTTCTTCTAATAATGCACCATTCCTTTCAGAAAATTGTTGAAATTAACACCAATATTTTGGTATCCACATATGTATTTCTTTGGTTTGCAGTGGAATAAAACACAAAAAGCAGAAAAATTTACTAAGTCTTCGCTTATTCCACACAGAAATCCTTAAATGGCCCGGACAAAATTATTGGCACCTTTTAGAAGTAGTTAGAAATAATTAGATTTCAAGCAGGTGATTCTCCTTCACTTTGGAACTGAACTCACCTGTGGTGAGTTGCAGGTGTCTGCAATATTAAAATCACTCATTCAACCAGTTTGAATAGAGAAAAGGACTCATTCTCCTGTTTTGTGTCACTGTGTGTACCGCAATGAGCATGGAGAAAAGAAAGCCAGCCAGAGAATTGTCTGAGGAGGTCAGACAGAAGACTGTAGCCAAGCATGGACAATCTCAAGGCTACAAATCAATCTCCAGAGATCCTGATGTTCCTGTTTCCACCGTACGTAATGTTATCAGGATGTCTAAGACCCATGGCACTGTAGCCAACCTCCCTGGACGTGGCTGCAAGAGAAAAACTTGATCAAAGACTGCAGCGCAGGATTGTTTGAATGGTGGAGAAAGCACCTCGATCAACTGCCAAACAGATTCCAGCTGACCTTCAGACACAAGGTACGACAGTTTCAACTCACATCATCCGTCGCCAACTCAATGAAAGGGGGTTATATGGTAGGAGGCCCAGGAGGATCCCACTGCTGAGAGAGAGAGAGAGAGAGAGAGAGAAACATAAGAAAGCCCAACTGGGGGTTGTCAAAACACACCTGAACAAGCCAAAATCCTTCTAGGAGAATGTCCTGTGGACAGATGAGACCAAATTAGAGCTTTTTGGTAAAGCACATCATCTCTATGTTTACAGAAAACAAAATGAAGCATTCAAAGAAAAGAACACCTTCCCTACAGTCAAACATGGAGTAGGTTCAGTGATATTTTGGGGTTGCTGAGCTGCCTCTGGCACTGGAAGCCTTGAATGTGTGCATGGCATCATGAAATCTGGAGATTACTAGGCCATTTCGGAGCGCAATGTTGAACCCAGTGTCAGAAAGCTGGGTCTCCATTGAAGGTCATGGGTCTTCCAGCAGGACAATGACCCCAAACACACTTCAAAAAGCACCCAGGAATGGTTCAAGACAAGACTGCTGGACTGTTCTGAAGTGGCCAGCAACGAGTCCAGATCTAAATCCCATTGAAAACCTGTGGAGAGATATGAGAACAGCAGTTGGGAGACGGCACCCTTCAAATCTGGGAGAACTGCAGCAGTTTGCACAAGAAGAGTAGTAGTAGAGAGGTGCAGGAAGCTCATCCATGGCTATAGGAAGCGGTTGATTGCAGTTATTTTAACCAAAGACTGTGCTACCAAGTATTAAGTCTAGTGTGTCAATAATTGTGTCAATGCCATTTCTTTTCATTTTCTGATTTAAAAAGATATATTAAATTCTGAATCAAAAACAAAGGTTCTGTAATATTAACAGAGAAATAAAGAATTGTGGAGACCAAATACTGTACTGTTGTTAATTTCAACTTATGTTTAGAGGAAATTGTGAGTTATTTGAAAAAGTGCAAGGGCACCAATATTTTTGGCCATGACTGTAAGTGATGTGAATCTCAATAGGGCAAGGAAGAATAGGTTGCTTATAACTGTAGTTCTTCAACAAGTCTTCAGTTCACCATTGCACTTAGGCGGTCTTCTGCTGAACATGCTCTGCCGGCACCTTGAGAGGAATTCCGGGCCCCGGACAAAATTCAGACTCTGGTGCCCTTACCAGCTCGTAGTCCGTTTCCTACATACATTATGCTGGGCCCTGGAAATTATCCCCTGCTCCCCTACCCTCAGGAAATAGTCTTCAAGCTTGACTCCTCCTACCGGTCATGTGTTCACTGGCTTCATCTCAACTACTCTCAGATCTGAAAACTGGGAAAAGTACCAAAAGCAAGCCTTGTCAGGTGAGGTTGAATGGGTCACCTGAATGTTAAATGAATACTAGTATCAGAAAGTGAAGTTACGTAAAGTCTTACCATAACAGTACATCTTAAAGGAATGTCTCTTGCAGTAGGTAACTACTTCTGGGAGTTTCCAGCAGAGGGCGCTGTTGCACAGCAGCTCTTCTAGCAGTTTTCTCCAGGGCCCACCTACCCATGACACCATCTTTCTGCTTCCTATATAAGTGTGGATGGTCCCTGGTATCCTCAGTTCCCCCCGCTGGATTCAGCTCGCAAAAGCGAGGACTGTGGAGAAGCCGGGGTATCATGGAGTCCCAACCCTATGTCACTGGACCAGAATTTGCTCTGTTAGAGACAGAGGGCGGGACTGCACCTACTGCAAGAGACATTCCTTGAAGATATGTAAATTACGCACCTACAGTAATTCTTGATCTTCCTGGACAAAGCAGTAACAAAACAAAAGCAGCCATCTTTTGTGATGTAGAGAGATGCAATTGGTTAAAAGTAATTTTGTCTATGTGTTTTGTAAATATATATAAAACAATGGTTTATGGCTTTATAGTGGTATAAGCATTAGATGATTCTAATCAAGAGTTTGAAAATATTGTTCAATATGCCCTTTTTTACAGAATATTATTCAAAAGTTTTAAAATACAAACATCCTTGCACCTAACAGCGTCATTGGGCCAGGTAGGATGAGTGCTTTTGTTACTAAGGAGCACAAGTTTTAATAACACTGAGTAATAATTGACTGCCAGAGTGTCTTTTCACTTTTTCAAAGTATTTTTCACAGAAAGTTTGAAAAATGTATGCTGAGAAGCAGAAAAGAGTTTAAGTATACAGAACCAAATTCTGTGGTAACAGGCAGCATTTCTACTCAGGTATGAGGACTGGCTAATATTCATGAAATTACCTTAAAAGCATTATTGATTAAGTAACATTTATTAAATATTTTCTATAACTGCGTATAGATTATTAAGACTACAGAGACCGTACATACCCCGTGAACAAGCCCATTGTATGGGTGAAACGTAGGGGAATCAAGAAAGAATAAAAAAATGAAATTGACGTACCTACCGTAATTCTTGATCTTCTCTTATATCTTCACCATTCATTACTGCTTGGGGTTAAGCCGGAAGCGCACACCCGCTACGGGAGTTTTTTTGTTTTTTTTTTGAGTCGGCTCCAATGGCACCGCCCTCGAGAGTGACGTACTGCATCATGCGCGAGGGGCGGCCGTTAGGTGCCACAGACTCCTCCTCTGTCTCAGTTCTGGTAGCCGGAGAGGCGAAAATAAAGGGTAAGAAAAAAGGAAAGCGAGGCAAGAGAGCCAAGGGATAGAAAAAGGAAAGGATATAAACTGAAAAAGAAATAAGCCTATGGAGAATAGACAGAGGAGAGGGAATTCCTACCCTAAGGGACCGCAGGGCCTCCTTTCCGGGGCGGCTCTAGGGGAGGAACAGAGAGAAGGAAAGGAAAGTAGAAGAAGAAGAAGAAAGAGGCAAGTTGAGAGGGAGAACAGTGCCCATTGAGCATTGGTTGAGAGGCTTATAAGCTCGAGATTAACAAGGGAGCAAGAATCCCAGTTGCTAGGACTGAGGGGAGGTTCAACCGAACCGCCTGAACAGATTCGAATGATGGCAACATCTCTGAACTCTCAACATGCCAAGTCCCTACATCCTAGCTGAGGGCTCTAGAGTGCCCGGGCAGAACCTGTTCCGGGAAGAGCGCCCACCCAGAAAATGGACTAAGTCCCTTAGCACCTTGTTAAGTGCTAACACAACAGTGTATGGGAAAAGACTATGCCTTCACGAAGGCAGTTTGTATGAAAGATAGAGTGGAACTCAAGCAGACTCCCAAATGCAAGGCAAGCAGATGCTCCGAGCTGACAATATCAATCAACAGCTGGAGAGCTCAAATAAGACCTGCCAGGGGGATTCTAAATTTTTCCAAGGCCACGTGAGAACATAGCCTCTTAAGCTGGGAAAACTGTATAACCTAAGAAGGTATTTAGGAATCGCACCCTAAGGGCGGTCAGAAAGAGTTCCCTCAGAATTAGAGAAAGTACAACCGAGCTCGTTCCTCTTTACCTTGAGGAAAAAAGGGGATCCATTCACTAAGAATGGAAAACAGAAAGTTTTTTTTTTTTTGCATAAAGGCCATGGGAAGGAAGAGGAACGAGACGGGAGGGGGAGACGCCACAGAAGGAGGCCACTGAGGGGAAGGTGGGTGGGTATCAATAATGAATGGTGAAGATACAAGAGAAGATCAAGAATTACGGTAGGTACGTAATTTTCATATCTTCCCTTGTCAATCTTCACCATTCGTCACTAATTGAGTACCAAGCCCCTTGTAAAGGGGGTAGAACCCTGAGGGAACAAGACCCCGAGCTTCCTGTTGGTGAGAAAGAGAAGGAAGACCCTGGCCAATGCAGAGAGAAGCCTATGTGGGAGAAGAGCTAGGAGGTGCCCCCCCGAGGACGGGGAGACGGAGGAAGCCCCTGCAGAAGTCTCCTAGCTCTGGAGGAAAAGAGACGGGTCCACGGGAAGGCGGAGCTAATCACCCTACGCCGGGCCAGGGGTGACAACCTTGATAGACAAAGCCATGCCGTCCGCCTATTGCAGATCGCTGCCCCCGCAAGCCTGGAAGCCACCTCATTGGCGTCATAAGATGCCCTTGCTTGGTGTCTTGCCAGCTCCAGACCTATAGCAGAGAGGGCAATAGCCTGTCTGGTGTGCTCTGCATCACGCATTGATGCTAAGAGCTGAGAGAGCATCGACCACAGATGCTTACTGTAGGCAGTGTGGTGAGCCTGATGTGACGCAATGCAAGCCATCGCACGAGAGGAAGAGAACACTCTTCACCCCCACCGGTCGAACTGTAGGGAATCCGAATCCGGTGGACGGTCGTGCACCAGGCGGCGACACCCGGAAGGAGTCTCTAGGTATACCAAACCTGAAGACGGGTTGGGAAGGGTACCCAGGGATTCCGAAGGGGCACAATACCTTCGTCAACAGTCTGCCGGGGCTGGAGAAGGGGTGGCTGGCGACTGCCAGGAACGGATAGACGCCTACTGGAAGGGGATAGGCCAGGAAGGTACCACCAGGTGCTGGGCACTGAATTCTCCAAGGAATTCCCGTGTCTCCCGTTCAGTATTGTCTCGCCTAACATAGGAGATTCGAAGATCACTCACCATCCTTGACAGGAATCGCTGATATTCAGTGAAATCAGCATCGGAGGAAATATGAGTAAGGGGTTCCTCTCCCTCAGAGGAGGGAGACGAGGATGATGGAGAGCTCAAATGTCCAGAAGATTCCTGCGGCAGTGGGAAGAGTCGAAAGACCCGCTCATGCATATACCTAATGTATGAGGGGAAGGCCGCCACAGAACCTCTGAACTGCTCCCAAGATAACAGACCCGTAGGACCGACATGGCCTGGAAGAGCGGGGGGTGGCTGCAGAGGTACTGGAGAAGGGCACCTACGAAGAGGCAACTGACCTCTGCTAGGGCTCTGAAATCCAGAGAACGGAGCCCGAGCTGGCGGGATTCCGGACAACAGACCAGGTCGCAAAATGGAACCGTGGGGATGAGAACCCTGGAAGAGCCCAGGAGGGGAACCTCCCCTGTGACGAACCTGGGACTGCATGGATCCAGAAGGGCAGTCCGCAGCAACGCCACCGGAGGGGACCCCGGGGCCCAAGGGGGGAAGGCGGGGCTCGGCGCTACGGCTCCTAGCCACCCCATGAGGGGTGGCCAGCAGAGACTGCGATGACTGTCCCCCCGCCCTCGCCCCTGGACTGAGAGAGCCCTCCTCCTCGACTCCAGCATTCTACCACCCCGAGAGGAGGCAACAGCACCCGGAATGGTAGCTATCACGGACCCCCTAGGAGGGAGAGCCCCCCCCCGTCCCCACCACAACGCCCCTCCGGGACCCGGGGCCACCCCTAGCCCGAGGGTCCTCAGGGGAGGACGGGAGTGGAGACAGCGGGAAGGGCCCGCTGTGCCACCTAGCACCACGTGTTACCGGGGACCCCGACCCCAGAGAGTCAGGGTGCCAGGATGGGTCCACGTCCGAGTCATCGACCGCCGAAGAGGACGAAACTAGCAGAACCTCAATGCTGGCAACTCCCGGAGGAACGGGCGCCAGTGCCAGGGATGGCCGGATGACCCTAGCCCACTGGCAACAGCCAGGCCCGTCCCTGCCCTGCCGCGCCAGTTAGGGCCTGCACGACGCTGCCCCCCGCGCCGAACCCAACCCCGCACCGCCGAGTGTAAACTGGCCCGCGGGCGCCGCGCAAGCGACGCCGAGGCCAGAGCAGCAATCGCCTACGGTGCTGTCTCATCACTGGCGCCGCTCGAAATGGCCCGGAGGCGGCGCCGAGGTCCACTGTGCCAGCCCAGCAGGCGCGGGCCTCGACACTGGGGGAGCCTGCACCTCCGAGGAGGTGACTGCCCAGGCGGTGTCCCTGTTGCGGTCCCGGAAGGGACCATGACGTTCCCCCGACACAGCGAGAGAAGCTTCCTCTTCGGCAAGAGAAGAGGAGGAAGCCTCCTCCTCAGGACCCGGTAAGCCGGAGGGACCCGGAGGAAGGGCCTAGAGACCTTACCTGGGAATCCCTGGAGTGACGCCGTGCCCCGAAGGATGGCGGGGCCTTGCCGAGCTTGAACGCGTGGACTTCGAGGACACGACGGTCCATGGAGAAACAGGAGTAGCACGTGTCCATGTCGTGGTGGGGTCCCAGGCAACGGAGACAGACATCATCCCGGTCCGAGATCGAGAAATGCCGGCCACAGGAGCACCGACGCATAGGGGCGTGGCCCGCCTTCGACTTACGCTTTGCTCCCGAACCTGACATGTTGCGAACTAAACAAGGCAACAAAGGCAGAAGCACTCGGCCAGAAAGAAAAACAAGAACGGTCTTACCGTATACTGGCCGAAGCAAGTCGCTGAGGAGAAAAGCGAGGAGTCTTGAGGTATTAGAAAAACCAAGAACACTATTTTGCTACCGCGCAGCAGGTGCAGCCTCGACGGTGGGAGAAACAGAACTGAGATAGAGGAGGAGTCTGCAGCACCTAACGGCCGCCCCTCGCGCTCGAGGGCGGTGCCGTTGGAGCAGACTAAAAAAACTTCCGTAGCGGATGTGCGACTCCGGCTTAACCCCAAGCAGTAATGAATGGTGAAGACTGACAAGGGAAGATCAAGATATTATACAACACAGTGAGTGCACTGAACTATTAAAGGGCCCCCAGCACCATCATTTTTTTCCTGGACAAAGTCTCCACCACTCATTCACACTGATGGGACTATGCCGGAGGCGCCATGACTGAGCGGGACCAAAAAATCATCAAGAGGGCTAAAGCCAGGTAGGGCCATGAGGAAGTGGCACCATGAGCTAGGTTCATGCCATATAGGCTACCTGGCACCGACCCTCCAGCCGCCTCAGTACCTTTTTTACCAAGGAGGTGCAGCATAAACTAACATAGTGAAGCTAACCTATGTCGGACATGAGATAGTCTGAATGACCCGTGTAAGAAGGATCAACACAACAGAGTCTTCACAGCCCAGCCATCGAGGCAGTGAAGACCACAAACAGACAAGTTAGCTCGGGGGATGGCGGGTAGGCATGTAACTGAGTGGTGGAGACTTTGTCCAAGATCATCAAGAACTGCAGTAGGTATGTAATTTACATATCTTCCTGGACATAAAGTCTCCACCACTCATTCACAATGATAAGAGAGTACCGAGCTAAAATAATCCCCCAAGACAGGCGGCAGGAGAGAGGAACTCACTTTAAGACAGGAGACCATTAAGGATTGTCCTGCGAAAGGACTGATGCTGTCTGGCATGGATATCCAAGGTGTAGTGCTTTACGATAGTGTGCACAGAGCTCCAAGTGGCTGTACTGCAGATGTCTGCAATGGGCACGTTCTGGATTTCTGCCAGAGATGCCGCAACTGCTCTGGTACAATGAGTGTATACTCTGCCTTCCAGCTTAACCTGGGCCATGGAGTAGCAGTGGCAGAGGCATGCTACTAGCCATGCTGAAATGCATCTGACAGCAACAGGCCGACCCAGCCATGTCATGCTGAAGGAGACAAACAGTTGTTTTGACGCACAGATTTCCTTAGTTCTGTCTAAGTAGAACCGCAAGGCTCTCTTCACATCCAGGGAATGTGGAAGTAGGTAGGAAGAAATGAATATTAAGTACCTAATGTAATTCTTGATCTTTCTGTGTATCTTCACAACTCATCAGTAGTGGGTATAGCCCTACAGAGCTAGGACCCTGCGAGAGACTTTTTAATTTTCTCTATGGGTGGAATTGACGCAGGGACAACACCGTCCTCGAGGCCGACGTTCTACATGGTGTTTGCAGGTTGGCCATTAACTGCCGCTGACTCCACCCCCAATCTCAGCTCTGAAACATTGAAGAGAGAGGAAGAAAGGGGTGGGGCAAGAGATAAATGAAAAAATCAAAGGAGAAATAAACGAGAGAGAGGACAGAATGAGAAAATAACTAAATTAGGGATAGGGAGGATCCCCAATCTCTGGAAAGGAGAAGGGATGGGAGGGAAGAATAAAGAAGAGAGAGAGAAGAAATAATTGGGAGAAGGAGAAGACTGCACTCCCCAACTTTGCGGACCTCGACCTCCAATTCCCAAGGAAGTAGGAAAAACTGGACGCCAGTCTGCCCATTTAGAGAGGGAGAAGATTGCCAAGGAGGTAAAGCCTGGCCAAGGCAACGGCAAAGTTTTCAAAGGGTCAACCAGTTTAGGACAAAAATCCAGGCAAACCCGGAGGGGTAGCAGCAAGACATACTCAGGGCCAGCAGCTTAGAATGAAGAGTTCCAGGCAGCAAAGAGCATGTCCTCTCCCCGCAAAAAAAAAGAAAAAGGAGGAACTCTAAGGAGAAAAACCCAAAATATCAAAATGTTAAAGGGATTAGTCCCAGGGGATAGCAGAAAAGAAGCACACTAGAGGTCTGGAGGAGAGGGGGGGAAGAGGAGGTCCCAGCCCCACCATTCCACCACCAAACAAGGGGGCCGGGAGGCTGCTAAAAGTGAGGAAGAAGAAGGAGGAGACCCCCCCCACTGTCCAAAATCCCATGGGGATAAACTCCTCCCTGCGTGTCTCCAGGGTCCCTTTCCTCCTGGCTGCAAGGGAAGGAGAGAGAGCTTAAAGACAAGGAGACACACAGGGGGAGCCCAGAGACTGAGGCCCAAGGTGGAAGGGTGGGCGGGATTTAGTGATGAATGGTGAAGACACACTGAAAGATTAAGAATTACAGTAGGTACGTCATTTTTGTATCTTATCTGTGTCAATCTTCACCATTCATCACTGGGTGGGTACCGAGCCCCCCCAAAGGTGGCCCGATACAACCATAAGGGACTAAATCCCTTAGCCTCCAGTGGGTGAGGCACTGGAAGGGAGAACCCTTATGGGCCTGGAGAGGGCAGAGACTCGTCTGGGTGAGATGGAGAACCCCCAGTGAGGGAAGGAAGGTGCTTCCAAAGCTGCCGTCTCACCCTATGGGAGAAAAAAACAGGTTACTCACTTCTAACAGTAGTTCAAGGAGTGGTATATGTTGTTCATCCACACTTGTTGACAGGCACCTTGCCACTAGGATGTGCCGGAAGTCTTCAAGCTAGCTCCTCCATCCCACCCGAGTGGTATAACCCTCGGCTCCACCCCATGACGCCAGATCTCAGCCCACTAGAAGTCAGGTTTGTGTGTCAAAGTCGGGTGGATCAGTGTGGATGAACAACACATACCACTCCTAGAACTACCGTTAGAGGTGAGTAACCTGTTTTTCTAGGATCATGGATATGTTGTTCTATCAACACTTGTTGGCAGACTCCTAGGAGTTCTCCGGGAGGAGGGAGGTGAGACGCACACCCCTACTTAGGGAAGAGGGACTGGAGAACTGAGGTTCTAAAAACCAGCATCCCGGGACCACTCCGCCTCCAACCTGGAGGGACCTGCTATCAGACAGTCATTCAGCTAAGGGTACACCAGACCCTCGGTGTCTCAGATAAGCTGCCACCACTGCCATGCATTTGGTGAAGACCTTGGGGGCCGATGATAGGCCGAAGGGCATGGCCTACAACTCAAGGAGGATTCCTTCTGCTCTGAAGCGGAGGAACTGTCAAAGGGACAGACAGCTCAGGATGTGAAAGAACATGTCCTGAAGATCTAGGGAGTAGAACCACATTCCTTGCTACAGGGATGGCATGACTGGAGGCAGAGTTACCATCCGGAAAGTGCGGGACCTGAGGAACCCATTCAGATCATGCAGATCTAAAATGGAGTGCCAGCAGGATGCCCTTAAGGGTAAGGTGGGCGGGTATCACTGCAGAAGCAGCACGCTTTGTTGTATTTGAACCTTTTGCAATAAATATATTTGGATTAAATTGAAAGTGTTTAGTGGGTTCAACTGCACTAGGAATGCAGGACTATCTTGGAATTCATATTTATTAAAGACTGGCAACCCTTTTTGTCCTGCACCCAGCTCTGCTATCGCTGAGCACATGGTGTTTTGGAGTTTGGATTTAGAAGCTGACCTAGCCTGGACCCCAAGAATCTATCACAGGATGCATAGTAGGCCTGATGAGAAACAATGGAAAGAACATGTGCTGAACAGAAAGTCCATCTACCCCAGACGTCAGAATCTGCAGAGTCTGAGTCTGGGGGCCAGTCACGGTGACGGGTGCGAAGCCCAGGAGGAGTGTCCCGCTGCATCAGACCTGAAAGGGGCTGAGGCGTGTGTCCTGGAGACTCCAGGGGAGCGCAATACCACCAGCGCAGCTCCCAGGGGGCAGGAACGGTGGAGAAGGGATGCTGCCAGAGCCAAAGTGATGCTTCCCAGAAGGGGACAGGCCAGGCGGGAACCACCAGGTTGGCTGCACTGTATTCACCTAGGAAGCCGTGTGTCACATGGTCGGTATTGCCTTCAGGAGGATGGGGTAAGATGGAGCTCGTCCAGCATCCTCACAAGGAAGCGCTGATACGTTGAGAGATCAGACACTGGGAAGATGTGGACAGAAGATTCCTCTCCTCCTGAGGAGGGGGATGAGGAGGCAGACGAGTCCAGCGATTCAGGGTCAGGCTGCACAGGAGCGTGGTGGAACACCTGCTTGTCCAAGGCCCTGAGGTAGGTGTGGCAATGCGCAGCTGAACCCCTGAATTGCTCCCAGGTCAGAGGTCCCCTAGGACCAGGAATACCTGGGAGAGAAGGAGATGGAAAAGAGGTACAGGGGCCAAACTCCTCGCGGAAAAGTATGTCCCCTGCCCGTGTAGGGAGGCCTAGCAGAGGCTCCCAACTGGGAGGGAGACCTGGAGAGCCCAGCAGCCAGCAACCATTCAGCCGAATCAGAACGAGTGAAGCAGTGCTCGAAGGAAGACTCCCCCATGAGGTGACCGTGTGAACCCAGAAGGACGGTCCCTGGCCTCCAAAGCAGAGGTCACTCTCGAAGAGACAGAAGAGGAAAGGCGAGCATCTGTACAACGGCTCCTCCCAGAACCCAGGAAGGTCCCAGGGAGAGGCCACTGAGTCAAACTCAGGCCCCTTGACCCCTGGGACTCCGAAAGAGCCCTCCCCTTCAATACCACTCGCAACACTGGGCAGACTTCTAAGAGTCTACCCAGGGTGCAGCCCCCGCCCCCTCCTGGGGTGCCCCGGGCTGTCCCAAACTTGGACTGTCCAGGCACACCAAGGAAGGGAGTGCCCCAGCTGAAAGGGTAGACAACCCGATGACTCCGGGCTGAACAGCAGTGCCCACCTGGACCACCGCTGGCTGGTCAGTGCCACCGACCACAGAATCAGACAGAAATGACAATTACATACCTACAGTAATCTTTGATTTTTCTGTGTATCTTCACCATTCATCACAAAATACAGGTTACTCACCGGTAACAGGAGTTCTAGGAATGGTATATGTTGTTCATCCACACTGTCTGCCAGGTTCCTTGCCGCTTTAAATCTTGCTGGAAGGTCTTCAAGCTGGCTCCTCCCACCCACCCAGGTGGTAAAACTCTCAGCTCCGCCCCATGATGCCAGATCTAGCCCGCTGGAAACCAGGTTGTGCGTCGAACCTGGGGAGGTCAGGTGGGTAGTGTGGATGAACAACATATACCATTCCTAGAACTCCTGTTACAGGTGAGTAACCTGTATTTCTAGGCACATGGATATGTTGTTCGTCCACACTGTCTAGCAGACTCCTAGCAGTTCTCCGGGAGGGAGGAGGGAGGCAAGGCGCACACCTCCTACTTAGGGAATAAAGACTGGAGAACCGAGGCCCCAAAACCAGCATCCCGGCGTGACTCAAGGTCGATGTGGTAGTGGGTGATGAAGGTATGTGCCGACTTCCAGGTAGCAGCCCTGCAGATTTCCTGGATAGGTACATCTCTGGAAGCAGCTACCGATGCAGTGGTATGGCAGGTAGAATGAGCTCTTAACCTCTGGGAGGCTCCATGCCCGCCAACCTATAGCAGAGATCTATGCAGGAGGTGACCCACCTGCCTATCGTCCGCTTGGCTGCAGGTCTTCCACGTGCAGCTTCAGCGTAGGTGACAAACAGCTGGCGAACCTCTCCCCGAACTTCAGCCGTCCGCGCCTTATAATAAGCGAGCGCACTTCTAGGGTCCAAAGTATGGAGCCTATCTTCGGCCTCCGTGGAGTGATTGGGGTAGAACACCGGCAGAGTCAACACCTGGTTAAGGTGAAACTCCGACACCACCTTCGGAAGGAATTTCGGGTTGGGGTGCAGGACAACCTTGTCCCTGTGGAAGACCAGATAAGGAGACTCGATGGAAAGCGCCTGGAGCTCTCCCATCCTTGTGGCTGATGTGACAGCCACAAAGAAGGCAGTCTTCCACGACAGGTGAGAGATGTCACACCTGTGCATCGGTTCAAATGGCCTGCCCATGAGCTTAGACAATAACAGCAGTAGATCCCATGGAGGTGGAGGTTCTCGCACCGGAGGGGAAATGTGATCAAGGCCTTTGAAAAAGCGCCCGACCACCTTCTCCTGCACCAACGACTGCTTCCCGGCCCACACCCGGTAAGCAGAGATGGCTGTCAGGTGCACCTTAAGGGTCGTCGACCGAAGCCCTTGCTGAGAAAGGGACCACAGGTAGTCCAGAATGCTTGCCAAGGAACAGGAGGAAGGTCCAGGCCTTGCCCTGACACCAAAAGAAAATCTCTTCCATTTGAAGGCATAGCTTTGTCGACTCCTTACGGGATGCCTCAATGACGTTGAGGACCTCGTCGGAAAGACCCAAGGCCTAGAACTCTAGCCACTCAGGAACCAGGCTGTTACGTGCAGGGATTGAAGGTCCGGATGGAATACCTTCCCCTGATTGACTGAGATCAGGTCCGGGCGGGCTGGAAGCCACCTCAGGAGCCTGGAGCGGAGACTGAGGAGATCTGGATACCAGAACTGACAGGGCCAGTCTGGGGCTACCAGAATCACCTGCGCCTTGTCCCTCCTCGCCTTGAGAAGCACCTTGTGGATCAAGGGAAATGGAGGAGAGGCATAAAAGAGGCCCGGGGTCCACGGCCTTGAGAAGGCATCCCCCTGCAGTGAGCCCTGCTGAGGGGGGCGGCCATGGAACAGTCTCAGGTTCGTATTCAACCTGGACGCAAACAGGTCCGCCTGAGGCGTGCCCCAGTGGGAGAAGAGATCTTGTACTACCTCCGGCAGGAGAGACCACTCGTGAGACGCAGCCCCTATCTGGCTTAGGGCACCGGCCAGGGTGTTGGAGGCTCCTGCCACGTGAATGGCAAGGAGATCCGCCTCCAGGCTGTGCACGAGTGACCAAATGCGGAGAGCCTCCCTGCACCGAGGCATGGAGCGCGTCCCGCTCTCTCGGCTTAGATAGTACATGGTAGTGGTATTGTCCGTCTGGACCTGAACCACTTGACCCCGTAGAAACGGAGCGAAGGCGGTGAGGGCTAGAAGAACCACTCGAAGCTCCAGCACGTTGATGTGGCATTGGGACTCCTGAGGGGAACAGAGGCTGTGTGCTCTGTGCTCCCCCAGATGGGCACCCCAACCCATCAGAGAGGCATTGGTCGATAGAGACACCGTTGGTTCGGGGTGTACAAACGGGATGCACTCCTGCAGATGTGCCGGAACGGTCCACCACTGGAGAGCGTCCCACATCCCCTGGGTCACTGTCACTAGCTGATCCAACGGATCGAAGCGCTGTGACCACTGGCTGGCCAATCCTCATTGAAGGGGACACATGTACCAGTGGGCCCAACGGACCACGCTGGTGCAGGCCGCCATGAGGCCCAGGAGGTGCAGGAAGTCCCGGGCAGGGTGCGATTGCCCAACCAGAAATGATTGGGCAAAGGAGGAAAGAACCTCGGCCCTGTCCGCTGGGAGCCATGCTTTGGCTCGAAGAGAGTCGAGTTCTGCTCCGATGAAATGCATCACCTGCTTTGGCACGAGTTCCGACTTGGCCTCGTTGATGAGGAGGCCAATCTGAGAGCAAACCTGGAGGGCCAGATCTCTGGACCGCTCCACCTCCGCTCTGGAGGGGGCTGCAATCAGCCAGTCGTCCAGATAGGGGTACACCCGGACCCTTCGGCACCGCAGGAATGCTGTCACCACTGCCATACATTTGGTGAAGACCCTGGGAGCTAGGGAGAGGCCAAAGGGCATGGCCAGGATCTCGTAAAGGGATCCCTCCGCTCTGAAGTGGAGGAATCTCTGATGAGACGGACGGATTGGGACATGAAAGAACGCGTCCTGGTGGTCCAGAGAACAGAACCACACACCTTGTTCCAAGGATGGCATTATCTGAGCCAGAGTGACCATTCTGAAGGTCTGAGACCTTAGGAACCTGTTCAGGTCGTGCAGGTCAAGAATGGGGCGCCGTCCGTTTTGGGACCAGGAAATGCCTGGACACAAACCCCGGGTCTGGAGGATGATCCGCCACCTTCCTGATCACCTCTTTTTCAAGGAGCAGGACAACGGTCTCAGCGGGCTTCCATGAGAGTTGCGATCTCAGAGGCCCCCGAGGCCACGGGCTGAAAGGGTGGGGTCTGCTCGAACTCCAGAGGCAGGCACTTTCCTACCACCTCCAACACCCAGCAGTCCGTGGTGATAGCGGACCAGGTGGGAAAGAAGTGGCGGAGCTGTCCCCTCACGAGGGGAACCCAGGGGGGAGTGACGAGGCTGGGGGCAACGCCCATCAACCAGTCACTGGACAGGCTTGGAGGAGGGACCAGCCGAGGGACCTCATGGGCCTTTACCTCCCTGATTCCTGTTGGAGGAAGTCACGGGCTTGGGTTTGGGATGCCAAGCTCGAGCCTGCTGGCCCTGATGCTGGTGCTGTTGGGCTGGACGTGCCACAGGCGCAGAAGGACGAAAGGGCTTGTGCTGCTGCTGACGGCGGCCTTTGTCCTTCTGGGCGGAGGTGACTGAGTCTAGGGTGGCATTGGACTTTTCGATCCGCTGGAGGTGACCTCCCACTCCAGGGCCGAAGAGATCGGTCCCCAAGAAGGGGACATCCGCCAACTTGTGCTGGGTATCCGCCGCAAAGGTGGATATCCTCAGCCATGCCCCGTGGCGCATGGCCACTGCGACCGCCACTGATCTCACACAAGAATCCCTATGTCCAGAGCTGTCTGGAGCTGCTGCTTCGCCACTGCCCTACCCTGGTCCCGGACCAGCCGGACCGTGGTCTGGAGGTTGGCCGGGAGATGAGGGATCACCTCATCCAGGGAGCCCATGAGGGTGTGGGAGAAGTGTGCCATCAGCACGGCCGAGCTGGCCTGGCAGAGGCCAAGGGAGGACGCAGCGTACACCTTGCGCACGGTGCAGTCCAGCTTTTTGGACTCCTTGTCGGGGGGCTTGTCCACGTCTCTGGCGTTCCCCGAACGCTGGAAAACGCTGTTGGTGACCAACCCCTCGGCAGAGGTGTGCTCCCAAAACCTAGGCAGAGAGCCGGTAGGGACCACATACTTCCAGGCCATCCTGGCCGAGGGCGCAGGACAGGAAGCAGGCCGCTACCAAAGCTCCAAGGCTAGGCCGACAATGGCCTCGGCCACAGGAAAGGCCTCCGGTGAATCCCTCGGTCCAATATCTCCGCTAGGGATACTTGCCATCTGGACACGGGCTCGAGCTGCATCCTGTGGACTCCGAGGTGAGCCAAGCAGACCCATAAAGGACGATGGGCTCGTCCGTGGACTGGCCCTCGGAGGACTCCAGGTCAACTTGACTGGAGAATGGGGAGGAGTCATCGTTGGACTCCGAAGAGTCCGCAAAGAGCTGCCTAGGGCCTGAGCCACCCTCCACCTGCCGAGGACGGTCGGGAGTGAGGGTGACTGACAAACTGTGGGCAGGCCTTGAGCCGACCGAGAATCCTTGGTCGATGCCCCCGATTTCGGTTGTGGAGGCAGAAGTTCCACCACAATCGGTAGGGCAGCATGCTTAGGCCGAACAACCGGCCCAGACTTGGGTATCTCGACCGCAGCGAGAGGTTGCTTCGGCCAATTGGGTGACAGCCACTTGATGGCCGGGAAAGGCGTTTGAGTCGACCTAGCCCCAGACAAAAGTAACTGCTGCCACATCAGCTCCTCGTAGCGTCGACGCAATCTGTGCCGAAGCCTCTCCTCATCCGAGGGGGAAGACGAGGATGAGTGGCGTCGCCGCTCACCTTGGTGCCAAGACCGCCGATGTTGGCGGGATCGGCTGGACCGAGAAGAGGTCAGAGACCGAGAACCTCGGTGTGTCCGAGGGCGGGCCTGGGAGGGAGCAGGGGACACCCGCTCCTCCCTTGGCTCGGACGTCTTAACTGGAGACTGCTGCACCGATGGCACTGGTAAATCCTCGGCTTCCACCGGGGGAACCGGCAAACATGGGTTGTCGGCCTCACCAGTTGACAAACTGTCCAAAGTGTCGAGAAATATCTCGACCGCGTCAACGACTGTCTCGGCCGGCTGACCTGACGGGGACGCCGTTAAGCCAGCAGCCTTAGCCGCAACCTCGACCTAAGTCGACGGTCGGCTGTCCGGGGAAGGGGACCTTTCCCACTCCCACAAATGCTGATGATGGGACTTATCCTTGGGATCCTTCTTCTTGGACTGAGAGGAATGTCCCGATGGCCCCTCTCCCTTCATGGAAAGGGAATGGCAAAGCTCTTTCAACGAAGCAGAATACGAGGTACCCAAGGCGAGCAGGATAAATGCCGCGACCGAGGAGAAGGAAGATGCGGCCTGGGCCGCCTCCTCCTCCTCGAGGGCGATCATCTGCTTGAGCTGCTCAGCCCAGCCAGCGGCCGCAGTAACCGCCCAATGGGCCTCTTTCAACTTAACCGTCAGGTAGCACTTCTCAGGGCGCCCGAGCTTCAACCGGGCAGCGCAGTCCTCCAAGACGTTGGCCGAGAATGAACAGCAAGATTCGCAGGCCTGCGGATCGTGTTCTAGGCCGAGGCAGTAGATGCATGTGGAGTGCAGATCTGTCCTGGACATCTTCTGCCCGTACGGGCACCACCGAAAACTGGGAGTCGATTTGTCCATCGCAGCTACGAGGGAAAAGGAATACCAAAGTCTTGAAAATTTTAAAACGAGTTTCAGACAAATCGAAGAATTAGGATCCAGTCTAACACGCAGAGCGTTAAGGAGGGAACCTGAGCTTCCAAGCGGTAAGGAAGATCTGGCATCATGGGGTGGAGCCGAGAGTTTTACCACCCAGGTGGGTGGGAGGAGCCAGCCTAAAGACCTTCCGGCAAGATTTAAAGCGGCAAGGAACCTGCCAGACAGTGTGGATGAACAACATATCCATGTCCCTAGAATCGGTATATGGGCTGAGGTAACAATCCCGCTGGAGTTGTTTTTTTTGGGGGGGGATGTGGAGTCGGCGCACCGATGGTGCCGCTCGAGGCCAACACACTGCATGGCTCTCAGATTTGCCATTAGGTGTCGTGACCTCGCCTCTCGCCAGTTCTGAGTCACGAGAGTAAGAAAGAGTCGGGGGGGGGGGGACAAGGAAGTCCTGGGGGCAGACAAAGGAAAAGATATATGAACTAAAAGGGGAAATAAACGACGGAGAGGACAGACAGGATATTGAGAAAAACTAAGGGGATTGGGAAGGGGTCCCAGTCTCTGGAATCAGAAAAGGAAAGGGTAGGAGGGAGGGAAAACAAGAAGTGGGAAGGGGGAGGACATACCCCAGGCTCATTGTCTGTTCCCAAACTGAGATTAAGAACTGCGAAGGAGTAGCCAGAAGGCTGTATTGCCAGAATTCAAGGCACAGAAATTAGTGGCAACTAACTCCAGCAGAAGCAGATGAGGCTATCATGGGACAGAAGGGGACAGAAATCCAGGGTTGTCCTCCCCCGAAACTAAATAATTGGATAGCGGAGAAACAACAAGTCTCCCTAATTAAAAACTGAGGATGACTGAGGGAAAAAGAGGAAGAAGGGGGGGAGAGAGAGGAAGAAAGAGAGGGCAGCCCCCAATCCTACCCCAAAGGGCTGGAGCCAAGGCATTGAGGTGGGAGCCCCCCTCCACTGATCCCTTTCCCCTGACAGAAGGAGAAGGAAAAATCCCCGTCTGCCCAAGGTCACCCCGCTCCTGACCAGTGGAAAGGAAGGTGGGAAGGAGGACACACAGAGAGAGGGGGACCCAGAGACTGAGGCCCCATGGGGATGGAGGGTGGAATTTGTGATGAATGGTGAAGGTACACACAAAGATCAAGAATTACGGTAGGTACAACATTTTCATATCTGTTTCAATCTTCACCATTCATCACATTTGGGTGAGCACCGAGACCCCGAATGGGGCCCTAGACCTGGCGGACAAAGTCCCTTAGCTCACAGTGGAGGAAAAACACTGAGAGGGAGAACCTTTAAAGGACTGGCAAGGCCCGAGACTGGGGAGAGTGAGGCGGGGAACCCCTGGAGAGGGCAGGAGATTGCCCAGACAGACGCCGCCTTACCCTACGGGAGAAAGAAAAAATTACTCACCTTAATAATTATGTTTCTTTTATTGGAGTCTTGCTGTATTCTGACTAATGCAGTTAGCCCCAGCCTTTAAACTGCCCCGGAGAACAAAGGGTTAAACTTTCTATGCAGAGCATAGCATGCTGAGCTCGAGCTCAGCTGATGTCTCTGTCTTTTTCCCTTTGAAATCTAACTATTAGATTCTTACGAACAAAAACTCACTAGCTATCCTATGTGGAAATTGTAACATTTTTACTAGCCAACTGGCAACAAAAAGTTTTGGATTCCTAAAGGAAGACTCAAGTCAGGAAACACAAAACACAAAACCAATTCAAATAAGAATAACAACAAAATAAACACCCAAACAAAAAAGCCGAGAGTGTAAAGGAGCACCCCCGTACCTGCCCACCCACTTCCCAAAAAACAGGTTCTGAGAGGGGAGGCGGGGGAAGAGGTCAGAATACAGCAAGACTCCAATAGAAGAAACATAATTACTAAGGTGAGTGATTTTTTCTTCAAACAACATGAAGTCTTGCTATATTCTGACTAATGCAGACTACCAAGCAGTACCTCCATGGAGGAGGGACACAACCTACTTTGGGAATAGGCTCTGAAGTACTGCTGTGCTAAACCGAGCATCACTCCTAGTCTGGATATCCAGAGAGTAATGCTTGGTAAAGGTATAGACTGTTTTCCAGGTGGCTACTTGGCAAATTTCTAAGAGAGGAATATCCCTGGCAGCAGCCAGAGAAGCAGTTGTACCTCTTGTAGAGTGAGCCCTCAGGCCTGAGGATGGAATCTTTCCCAGTTTCTCATAGCAGAATTGTATACAAGACACAATCCACCTGGCAATAGTTCTCTTGGTGGCAGGTTTGGCCTTTCCCACTTCTCCATAAGTGAGGAACAACTGGAGGGACTCAAACCTGTGACCCTTGGTACACTCTATGTAGTAGCTAAGGGCTCTTTCAACATCTAAACTGTGTAGCCTCCTCTCTCCTGAGGAAGAATGACCAGTGAAGAAAACAGGAAGAGACACAGACTGATTCAAGTGGAAATCTGAAACCACTTTGGGCAAGAACCTTCTACTGGTTCTAAGGACCACTTCATCCCTGTGAAAGGAGATAAAATCAGGTTCCACTGACAGGGCTTGCAATTCACTGATACGTCTGGCAGAGGTAATGGCTACCAAAAACACAGTTTTCCAAATCAAGCACTTCAGCTCTGCTGAGGACATAGGCTCAAAAGGAGTTTGCATAAGTTGAGCAATGCAAACATTTAAATCCCAGGCAGGAGCAAGGTCTCTAAAGGGAGGACTGGTATGAAGCAATCCTTTAAAAAATGTACAGAATACAGGATGAGATGATAGTGAGGAAGACTTCCCCACTGACAGAAAAGCAGAAACAGCTGACAAGTGTACCTTGAGAGTATCTGGTCTGAGGCCTAGGCCATTAAGATGGACCATATAATTCAGAACTGTAGGCAATTCATCAGTATCCGGAGAAATATGCTTCTTGGAACACCAAATGCTAAATCTCTTCCATTTGGAGTTATAAGTCTTTCTGGTGGAGGGCTCAGAAGCTTTGAGAATATTCAGAACCCCCGCCTGAGACAGATGCAAATCTCCAAATTCTAACTCTTCAAGAGCCATGCCTTGAGATTGAGAGACTGAAGACTGGGGTACCAAATCCTCCCCTGAGAGGAGGCTAACAAGTTGTAATTCCTGGGAAGAGACAGGGGAAGATGGACTGCTAGGGACAGCAACAAGGGATACCATGGCTGTCTGGCCCAGTATGGAGAAATCAGAATCACTTTGCAAGGTTGTGACCTTACCTTTACTAAAACTTTGAACAGAAGAGGGAAGGGAAGGAAGGCATACAGAAATTTTCCTTCCCAGTTCAGAATCAGAGCATCCAGGGGGACTGAGCCCAAGACTGGGGGTCTGCAACAAAAGAGAGGAAGTTGGTGATTGTCTGGGGCTGCAAAAAGATCTATCTCTGGAGTGCCCCACCTTGAAAAAATCACATTCAATACCAGAGGGTCCAGGGACCATTTGTGATGGCCCTGTGAGATCCTGCTCAGTTCATCTGCTAGCATACTGTCCTTCCCTGGAAGGAGAACCGCTATCAGAGAGGTTTGCAGGGAATAAGCCAGGGACCACAACTTCATGGCGTCTGTGCACAAGGCCGTAGACCGAGTGCCTCCCTGCTTGTTGATGTACTGCATGGTGGTAGTGTTGTCTGTTCTGACCTGAACCACCTTGTTCTGTACTGACTGAGAGAAAGCTTGCAGGGCCAGAAAAAGTGCCCTAAGTTCTAGGAGATTGATATGGAGAAGGGATTCCTGAGGGGACCACAGTCCCTGGGCAGTGAGGGCCCTCAGATGGGCTCCCCAGCCCAGAAGGGAAGCATCCGTGGTAAGGACCACTGAATGAGACTGAGTGGCAAATGGGACCCCTTGCCTTAAATTGTCCTGATCCTGCCACCACTGAAGGGCTTGGATCAAGATCAGAGTCACTGGGATCAGTTTGGTAAGGGAATCCTTCCTCTGAGACCAAAAAACCCTCAGATGGAACTGAATGTCCCTCATCTAGTACCTTGCTGCTTGGACCACTGCCATAGAAACTGCCATGTGGCCCAAGAGCTGGAGGAAATGCCTTGCTGATCGAGATACCTGAAGGCTGATGGAAGAGGCTAGTTCTATAAGAACCCTTGCCCTTTCCGGGGGAAGAAAGGCTCTTGCTTTGACCATATCCAGCTCTGCCTCTATAAAGGTAAGAAGTTGGACTAGCTTGAGAACTGACTTGGGAAGGTTGAGAAGAAATCCTAGAGAAGTGAGCACTTGCTGGGTCACTTGCAGGTCTCAACTGACTTGGTCTGAAGACTGACCCACTATTAGCCAGTCATCCAGATATGGAAAAATGGAACTCTTTTACCTCCTTAGAAAGGCAGCTACTACTGCCAGGCACTTTGTGAAAACACTTGGGGCTGAAGTTAGGCCAAAGGGCACTGCTCTGAACTGATAGTGGCCTGAGGGCAACTCGAACCTGAGGTACTTTCTGTGGGAGCACCTGATGGGAATGTGAAAATAGGCATCTTTGAGGTCCAGGGAGGCTAGCCAGTCCCCTGGCCTTAGAGAAGGAAGATGTATTCCCGGAGCTACCATCCTGAATTTTGGTTTTAAAAGATGTTTGTTTAGGTATCTAAGGTCTAGGATGGGTCACCACTCCCCTGTCCTTTTTGGGGTAAGGAAGTACCTGGAGTACAAACCTTTGCCCCAGTGTAGGGTAGGTACTCTCTCTCTATGGCTCTTAAAGCCAGCAGAGATGAAACCTCTGCCTCTAAGGCAAGGGTTTCTGAGAGACCTGCAGGTGAAAAAGATCTGGCTCGCATCTTCGGAAACTTTTTGAAGCTGAGATCCAGTCCCTGGCTTACTACTTCCAGGACCCACTTACTTGTCTGATATAACTGACATCCAGTCCTGGACGAAGAAAGTCAGCCTGCCCCCTACTGGAATAGGAGAGTCGACCCGGGCAGGCCCATCAGGGTGTCTGCTTGGCAGAGGCCTTAGGCTGAGGAGTGGATGCAGCGCTGCTCATCCCCCTTCTGCCTCTCCCTCTGAAGGCCCCCCTCTGTGAAAAGGGAGACGAGGCCTGTGCTTAGTAAAAAGGCCTTTGAAAAGGCCTTCCCCTGCCCTAGATTGCTGCCTTTGAGGAGTTGCCTGCCTCTCTTTGGCCTGAGCACTCCTGTAAGTGGTCCTGTACTCATCCATTTTTTCATGTAATTCTCTGTCTGCTCCCCAAACAGAGAATTACCCACTACAGGAAAATCCATGGCCTTAGCCTGGGTATCCCAAGTAGAGGCTAGTACATCTCAGCTAAGCCATTCTCCAAGAGCCACATATGTAGCCATGACTCTTGATGACACATCACTGGAGTCCACAGCAGCATGAAACTGAACTTTTGATGCCTCAATCCCATCTGCAGCCACCTCCTTGGCTAGCTGGGGGAGGTCTGTTTAGCCAGTGCCAGTACAGTGTCCCACCTGGACTTCTGGTACCTGGCTCTATAGGCCATATAATTCGCCTGCCTGAGTCCCAAGGAAGATGCCATGTACTGTTTTTTTGCCGTGGCATCAATCTTTCTGGAGTCTTTGTCGGGGGGGGGGGGGGTGAAGCCAAGGGAATGTTTGCCTTATCACAGGCAGCAGCCTGCACAACCCCAACATGGCTGCATTGCTGATATAAAAACTCCATATCTGAGCCTGAAAGTGTATACCTCTTGTCCATTCTTCTATCAACAGGAGGTATAGAATTGGGAGACTTCCCGATTTTTTGTGTCTGCTTCCCAAAAGATTTGTGAAGGGAAACAGACAGTCTCCTGGACTCTGGGATGTCCATCATTTCCACAAAATCAGGCTCCTCTTGATCCTCCACTGTCTCCTCCATAGGAAGCTGGAGGGTCTCAGCCACCTTTCTGTAGAACATAAAGTGGGAAGGGGACTCAGAAAGCCTAGGAGGGGATACATCCGAAGGTCTGTCTGAGGAGATGTCCGGTTCCACAGGCAAATCCAGACTTCCACCATCACCATCATCATCTTCAAACTCCCCCTCCTCCTAAAACTCCAGTTGATAAAATTCTTTAGGGTATAATCGTGAACCGGGGAACCGAGCAGACGAGCCCTGCCAAAAGGTGCCGGATCGGTCGGAACCAAGCGAGCGTTCTACAATCGAATCGCTCTGGCTATTTCCTCGGCGATCGGAATATGGGCTTCTGGATCCGAACCGGATGATTTCTCTCTGCGTTTTCTTTTTGTCAGACCGAACCCTCGGAATTGACTCTCCTTTTGCCTGAAGAGTATACGCCCTGGTCAGGCTCAGTGGGTAGTGTCATTGGCTCAGTAGGTGCTTTTTCGCCTCTGGGCAGGAGATCGAGAGGCCATGGGTTCAGTTCCCACATCTGGCACGGTTAATATCCCAGTACTGGACGTAGTGCAGCATGAGAGGGTGCTGCACTTCTGAGGTGCCGTCTTCTCGATGAGACGTAAACCGAGGTCCCATCTGCCTGGATTGGTGGTAGTTCAGGTGGATGTTAAAGATCCCATGGCACTTACGAAAGTGTGAGAATTTCCCGGTGTTCTGGCCAAATTTCCCTCATTCACTAAAAATACCACCAACAGCTTAATCTGGTTCAAATTCAGTTGCTCACCATCTGTATCCCCAGTCGCCCCTGAAAAAGGGACTTCTAGGCCCAGTGGGCTTACCGGTCAACAAAATTCAACAAACAACAACAAACAATAGAGAGGGCACTCCTTCTGGTTCTAGTCGGAACTTAACTGGGCCGGCCATCTGGGTCAGTGGACTTCTTGGCCTCCTTTTCCCTCAGTCTACCTAATCTCTTTTCAAGGGTTGATTTGGGAAAATTTTTACAAATTTGGCAGTCTGAATCGAGGTTTTCAAACCCCAGACAATAAACACAGGTGGTGTGAGGATCGGCCTTAGCAAAGACCTCCCCACACTCACTGCAGTGTTGAAACCCAGTGGGCCCGTTTTTTTTCTTGGGTTTCTCAGACATGGCCAACCTAACCAGCTTACCCTTTTTTTTGGCAACCGCCAAGCAAAACTCCCTTATCGGTTCTTAACCATGTCACGGGTCTTGGAAAAAAACGCGCCAAACATGTTTTTTTTAGAACCGATAAGGACAGGTAACCACACACTGAAGTAAGATATAAGAATCAACAAATGATCAGTTCAGCTGAACCAAACCACACTTTTACAAGTTCCACACAGAAAAACAGTACAAAACCTATCTAGTACTCATGGTACCACAGACAGAGACTGAACCGACTATGAGTAAATAAATCTCGGTTAAAAACCAACAGTAAACCGACACTTCAACTGACTTTCGAACCAAGCTGCAGGAGAAATCTCTGGAGCGACTGTTCAGTGAGGCAGAGTAAAGAATCTGATGGTTAGATTTCAAAGGGAAACAGACAGAGACATCAATCGAGCTTGAGCTCAGCATTTTATGCTCTGCATAGAAAGTTTAACCCTTTGTTCTCAGAGGCAGTTTAAAGGCTGGGGCTAACTGCATTAGTCAGAATAAAGCAAGACTTCATGTTGTTTGAAAGGTGGGTTCTCCAGTAAGCGAAGGAAATCACCCTACGCCGGGCCAAGGGTGACAACCAGGAAAGACATAGCCATGCCATCCACATAGTGCAGATTGCTGTCCCTATGACCGTGGAAGCTACCTTGTTGGCGTCGTAAGATGCCTTCGCTTAGTGCCTTGCTAGCTCCAGACCACATGCAGAGAGTGCAATGGTTTGTCTGGTTACCTCCGAATCAGTCAAGGAGGCTAGGAGCTGACCTAGCCTGGACCACAAGAGCCTACAATAGGAAGCATAGTGGGTCTGATGAGCCGAAATTGAAAGTAACAACCGCGAAGAGTAGAAGGTCCTCCTCCCCCAGAAGTCAAAATCCGCAGAATCTTGATCTGGGGGCCGGTCTTGGTGGATGACGCGAAGCCCATCGGGAGTGTCCAGCTGCGTCAGTCCTAACTGAGGATGAGGCATACGACCTGGATACTCCGGTGGGGCAAAATACCTCTGGCTCAGATCCCTAGGGGCTGCGACTCTGGAAAAGGACCTTTGCCAGAACTGCAATGATGCCTCCTGGAAAGCAGCAGGCAAGACAGGCACCACAAGGGTGGCCGCATTGAAATCGCCTAGGAAGGCATACATCGAATGCTCCCAATTGTGCTGAGTGGGTGGGGTGATACGCAGGTCTTCCACCATCCTCACGAGGAAATGCTGATACAGTGAGATCAGCAGCAGAAGAGATGTGGATGGGGTGCTCCTCTCCCCAGAAGAGGAGGGTGAGGCATAAGACTTTGGAAGTCAGAGGTTGGCTGCTCCGGGAAAGATTGGGAATATTTGCAAATCCTGCAGTAAGCGGAGCCCTGCCAACTGCAAGCGTGGACTTCGAGAACATGATGGTCCATGGAGAAGCAGGCATCACAACTGTCCATGTCATGATTGGGTCACAGGCAGCGCAGACAAACGTCATGCCAGTCCGTAACAGAAAAATGCTGGCCTCAGTGGCACCAATGCATGGGGGCACGTCCCGCTTTGGATTTCTTACTAGGCCCCAAACCTGACATGACGCAAAAGAAACAGGAAAACTACAGCAAAAGACCCGGCACCGTCTATCGAAAAACAAGCAAAGATCTTACTGGGTAAAAACAGCATGGAGTGGACGAGAACAGGGCTGTAGACTGACAGAGAACTAGGCCCGACGTCACAGATAAACTCAGACTTGCGCAGCAGGTGCTACCTCGACAGCGGAAGAAAACAGAACTGGGATAGAGGAGGAGTCTGCAGCACTTAACAGTCAACACTCATGCGCCACACAGTGCGTTGGCCACGTAGGCAGCGCCATCAGCGCCGACCCCTCCCTCCAAAAAAAAAAAACAAAAAAAAAAACCCCATAGTGAGTGCACACCTCTGGCTTCACCCAGCAGTAATGAATGGTGAAGACTGACAAGGGAAGATCTTTTGTTTAGTCTCTGAATCTGGCAGGAATACAGGCAGGAACCTAAGCGAGCTCCATAGAGTATATTTCTTGTATTTGGGAAAATGTCACTGGTAGCTAGCAATCCGCATGCCTAGGGTTGTTGCTGCCGTAGTGTCAGTCTTGTGTGAATCCTTGTTAATAAAGTGCACAGTGACCTCTTAGGGGAGAATGGCCCTGTCTTTCCCAGCGAGAATAACAATGGCATCAGCTATAGGTTGAGAAAAATACACTGTTCTGTCCTTAGGGGCAGTGCATTTCTTGTCTATCTGCTTGCAGACAGAAAGTACTGAAGTTGTCCTACTCCAGACCACATCAGACAGGGTTTCGAATGTGGGTGGAATAGGATGAACTAAATGGACTAGTATGGTAGAAACATTCAACCACAGCAGACACAGACATTTACTTTGGTCAGTGACCGAAGGCCCAAAATTAGGTGCAGAATGCACGTTTCTGAGCAAAGCCTGGAAAGTTAGCTTCTCCTCAGGAACAGCAGTAGTTCTGAAGTACGAAGAGTCCAAGCCAAAGAAAGAGTCATCATCGGCACTTTCAGAAATGATGATGTCGGGGTGAGACTCATCTCCCCTACATCCTCCCCGGAGAAGAGTGGATCGCAGGCCCTCTTATCCAGCACGCAGCCTCGGCAACACCGGCCAGAAGACAAGAAGCTGGTGCCAGGGGCAGTGCTGGAACAGGAACTGAATCCCCGGTGCCAAGGGTGGCACCAAGACTGGCAATAGAAACAGTGCTGCCTGGTGCCAGCAGCAGTGCCAATGACCAAGCTGGCACCAAAGTGACCGGCTATGGTACTGCGGCTTGTCTCGCCACAGTGACACTGGATGAGGGTGTAGTCAGTGGGAAAGCAGCTGGTGGCACAGTCACCAGCAAAAGCCCAGGGGCTGCTGCCAGAGTCAAATGTTCTACCTGGCTTGAGGGCCCTACCTGCAGCTCCAGTTCCACCAACCCCCGAAGGGCCAGGGACCGGCTCTACTGGCACATAAGCCAGATGCTTCACCCACTGCTCCATAACATCTCCCAACTGTGGAACTGCCCAAAACAGTACCCACTTACAGACAGAGAAGGACTCCAGACCCAAAACCTTAACCTCACAGAACCAGAGGCCCCCTTTGGTACCAACTGTGCTGGTGAAGGCCTCTAGCACTAGGAGACCGAGGATCTCAGGTAGACTTCACAAAGGACAACTTCAGGTGGTATCATTTCTTCCCTTTCTGACAGGAAGAGTAAGAATTCGAGGCCAAGCAGCACCGAGAACCTAACCTGGATCGGGTATAGACCTGCTTCTTTTTCTGCTTCCAGAAGTACTGTCCTTCCTCCCAGCAGACCGCCTGAGGTCAGAACCCTTACCCGACGGGGAAAGTGAACTGGACATAGCCCTGCTGCCGAAGCAGCCTAACTCTACAGGCTCCCTACTGCTGTCCTCCATGGCCATCGATCACTGACTTGGTAGGGCTGAGAGAGACTGACAGAAATATTTTAGTAAAATCACTAAATTGACACATAAATAAACTCTAGCTTTAAACATCAACACTGAGAAGAACTGGTCACTGCAGTCATATAGACATGAAGTTCTGACACCGGCGGACGAGTGACTTCGTCACTGACTCCACAGCAGGAAAAAAAAAAACTGAAGAGGTTGAGGGCTGGTGCCAAGGTAAGCTTGAGCCGTGAGTCAGTCTTGCAGTGCCACGCATGTGCACAGCTTACCTTTGCGCCAATCCTGTTGAAACGTTCTAGCTCCTGCTGGGTCCAAGCACCTCTGGCTAATACCCACTGATGTGAATCAATGGTGAAAACTGATTCCTTGAACATCACAGTAAACCCTGGAGTCAGTGGAATTTTAAATTCAGACTATTACAACATCTGAAAGACTTTTCCAACTATACTAATTATAAATTTATGACTTCAACTATATAATGCAGGGACAGTGCTAGGTAGGGCAAAAAGGGAAAAAGCTGCAGCCTGCACAGAAATCACCCACTTTCCACTTGACAGTGGACCCATAGTGTTGCATCTAGTCTGCAGCAATAGCTGACAGGCAAAAAAGCGAACAAAAGGAAAGCATTTTTTCTCATTAATTTTAGCTTCTGCACTGAGGAAACTTGTACTTCTTTTTGCAGTCATTACTTTTTCCTCCCACCTGCCGGTTTATATCTGGAGGGCGTCCCCAGCCCCGTCTCCCGGTGTCCACCAACCAACGCTGACCTAGCCCCAGGGCATACCCCCCCCCCAATCGGGGTCGGCGAGGAGTCAAACCCCCACCGAGACGGATTAGGTGGCTAACGCTGGCCATGCCAGGCGGAGCCTACGAGGCGCCCTCCGCCGTTCTGCACGGCGATGTCCTTTTACTCCAGTTCTCCCAGGAGTCGGGACCGTGCCATGACGTCAGTGGAGTGGAGCGCGTACGCATCCGCAAGCACTCCCCTCCAGACATCTGGCCCAACTCCTCCTCTTCTTGTGGTGCGGCGCCCTGCCCTCCAGCCTCCGCCAGGGGGGCGAGCCAGCGCCAACCATCGAGAACCCACCTCCCGGAAGAGAGCAGTCCATCGGACGCTCAATCATTCTCCTCCCTGCCGACCCAATGGCTCGTGCTCGTTCCCTAACATACAGGGCGAAGGCAAAGTGAAGCGCTTGGTGCCGCCCAGCACCACCGGCTGACTGAAACTTGTACTTCTGATTAGGTTTTGACTCAGTTAGCTCTCACTTTGACCAACATTTTTTACATCAGTGGGTCTAATATGACCCATGTTTTAAAAAACCCTAGTGCTCACTGATGTAATGCAAAATTCTAATGATTGTTTCTACTGTACCTAAAGCTATGTCCAATGTTTATTTTATGACTTTCACACCACAATATCCTCATTTATATGCACCACAGGTAATCACAGTCTACTTTTCACTGATCATGATTAAGGCCACTGGTTTTGCTGGTGAAACCGATGGAACTGTGGACATCTAACTGGTTCAGATTGCAAGAATCATGAAAAGCCATGTATGTAGTAATGGATATGCACATAAAAAGGTTAAAAAATATTCCCAGATTCCAATTTTAAAACTTGAATTTTTTTACCTTTCTGGTCACCATAAACCAGCGGCTTCGACAGTGATAAAATAAATGGAATTTGTGGAATTTTAGTTGAATAATTAAAAAGATTTTTAAAAAGCCAGCCCAGTGGCGCAGAGGGTTGAGGGGCTGGACGCCACACCTTGCGCCACGCTGGCGACCCAGGTTCGGGAATGAGAGGATTGAGCGCCAGGAGTACAGTTCTCCTCTCCAGGGAGAGTGGGGGTGTAGACTCGGCACTTGTCTGGCCTCTGGCGGAAGCCAGTGGCACAATAAGCACATGAGCACATAGAGAGGGTTGGGAGTGAGGACGTCGGCGGGGAAGCCCTGACGTCTGGGCATAGCCAACCCCTTGGAACAAAGAAAAAACACATCGGAGTGCCGATGGGAAGGAACGCTGGGTATAGGCCCTAATGACTGCTGCCTGCCTGACCGCCTCGGGGACCCAACGAAGCTGATTGATCGGGGTGTATGGGCCCCACTGTACCCGCCTGGGGAATATAGCCACGGCTCCACGGGGGTTCACGAGGGGTTCCAGGTAGGCAGCAGCGTGGGTAATACCCTTAGCAACTCCTGACAGAGCGGGGCTGCGATGTCGAAAGAAGGAGATAACATACAATTTCCCCCCCAAAAAAAAAAAGATTTTAAAATGGGATGTCTTAAAGCAAATCTTAAACTACTGCAAACTATGGTGATAAAAGGAATGCAAGTAAAAGCAAACACACACAGTTTGTATCCACATACACACATCTACACACATACAGTTTTATGCAGAGAACAGAAAAAAGCTTTACCTTTGATTGTCAAATTCTCTATGCCACATTCAAACATTATCCACCCCCACTTTTCCATACTGGCAGCTACTCGACTTGAATCAGGTGCCATGTGTTGGTCCATCTCATCCACGTAGCTGAACTCATCCGGTTCCTCCAGAGTAAATAAGACTTTGGATTTCTCAAAAGGAATGGCAGTGATTGCAAAGGTCCCTATGTCTTGAAAAACAACCAAAACAACAATATGGTTTTGCAAGTCACAATTGGGATTCTCTTTAAGAACTAATGCAATTTCCATTTTTTAGCTACTAGAAAAAGCATCTCAAGTTTCAGTGTCACCAAAAGCAAGTAAACATGAGAAAATAAGAGAAGAAAGGAGGCTACTGACGCTTAGAAGATGAAGTCATAAAAGTTGGACATTTCCTTTTCTATAAGTTTTGTCTGACAAAAGACTATCTTTCTATTAAGCCATGAAATGCTGGCCATTAAGTCTGCAAACATGAAAAGAAATGGAAAGCAACAATGCGAATCTAACAGTGACCTGCGTGAGAATACATCTTGATCAGATGAGGTTTAAAGGTGGGAACCCACTGTACTTTACTGTTCTACATATGTACTTACTACTTTATCCCAAAACTTGTGAGATTTTTTTGTTTGCGTGCTTATTGTGTCAGGGAGGAGACAATGCTGCAGACAAAGACAATTAAAATGATGCTTTTCAACATGAATACAATGCAACACAACTTCATGTGGAACTTCATTTGATTCCTATTGCACAATGCACATATATTCAAAGGACTTAACTCTCTCTGCAGGAAATGACTGGCCCTTCCCTGAGCGGCAGCGGCAAAAGAACCTGTACCTAAGCACAGTGTCTCCATCTAGTAATGCTATGCCGTTATGCCATTCGCTGTTGTAGTCTGTAAGGTAGTATTGGCTCTACCTTATCTTTTCACTAGAACTGTCAGTAATTGCTACAGTTTTTCTTTTGAGGACGGGGTCATGAATATGCTTATAGTAACTGTATATTTCTCTTTAATATGGGAAAAACATATTTTTCTTATATGGAACATTTACCCATCTTTATAGTTAAATAACTGCAACATAATTTATTAAATGGAAAAGGCAGTTACGAGTATTTCCGTTGTATTATCTCACACAGACCATTATTTGTGTCAGTATGAAGGCTGTTCCTTTTTTTTTCCTAACGCTGAACTGGAAGTTGGAACTGGCAGCAGCCTGCAGGCTAAATGCTCCATTCGGGCATCCTCTCCATACGTAATGAACACCCAGTCTTACCTGCTGTATCAAGACTCCGGTGTTGACCATGAATACGGTGTATATTAAGTTTGGCTGCTATTTCTTTTCCTTTCTCTGCTCCAGCATTTGATCTCAGTGACCCAGAGGACTGGGGCTGCATTTTACTGGCATGAACATATTTATCGAACATTCCTGTAGTCTTGCCAGCCTCTGGGTTATTCAATCCCTCCTCCACTACACCCCTTTAAAAGAAAGAGAAACAATTTCACAACTTAAGCTGTTTGTACTGTAGTCAACAGGCCCAAAACAGATACTTATTTACTCAAATATGTTTTAAAAAAATCACTGATTTATAATCAAATTATTTCAAATTATTTGATATTTACAGTAAAGAAACTTGTGATGTTCTTAGGCAAAGGTGGGTAAACTTCCCCCCACTTGTAATATGGCAAGTCAAATCTACGGATTAACTTGCCAAGTCGAAAACCATCTCCCATGTTGCCAATGTGCTGAGAAGTTAAAGCTCTGAAACAACTACACAGGCAGCTATGACAGCCAAATGGCAAGGTGGCCGCCTGCCATGCTGTGGATCTGATTTCACATCTAAAGCTCAGATCTTAGTCACAAGCTCAGAAGGTCTGTATGCAGTCCCAGAGGACACACTTAACCTTTGAAGAGGGCTAGTCACTGCCAATCACCTGTTCACGGGGCCTGCAGAACTGAAACAATGACACCCTGTGCAGGCACCTGGGGGGCCCAGGTCAGGGTTGGAGTTGGTGTGAGACTCTGTCGACATGGCAGACTTCTTTCTCCCCCTCCCCACCCCCACAAATTGGTTACCACTGCGGTGGGGCATATCCACTGGGGTAGATCAGTCGAGACTTCATGAGATATAATGTATGTATTAAAAAGAAATAATTTCACAGCAGTGGTGATAAATTAACCCAGATAAACACAGGGTACACAACAGCTTGACTCAGAATAATACAGGTAACTCACCTGTAACAGGAGTTCTAGGAATGGTATATGTTGTTCATCCACACTGTCTGGCAGGTATCCTTGCCGCTTTAAATCTTCCCGGAAGGTCTTCAAGCTGGCTCCTCCCACCCACCCGGGTGGTAAAACTCTCGGCTCCGCCCCATGATGCCAGATCTGGCCTGCTGGAAGCTCAGGTTGTGCGCCGAAGGTCGGGGGGGTCGTGTGGATGAACAACATATACCATTCCTAGAACTCCTGTTACAGGTGAGTAACCTGTATTTTAGGGACATGGATATGTTGTTCATCCACACTGTCTGGCAGACTCCTAGCAGTTCTCCGGGAGGAGGGAGGCAAGGCGCACACCCCCTACTTAGGGAATAAAGACTGGAGAACCGAGGCCCCAAAACCAGCATCCCGGCGTGACTCAAGGTCGATGTGGTAATGGGTGATGAAGGTGTGTGCTGACTTCCAGGTAGCAGCCTTGCAGATTTCCTGGATAGGGACGTCCCTGGAAGCAGCCACCGATGCAGCAGTATGGCGGGTTGAATGAGCTCTTATCCCTCTGGGAGGCTCCATGCCCGCCAACTTATAGCAGAGATCTATGCAGGAGTTAACCCACCTGCTTATCGCCTGCTTGCTGCAGGTCTGCAAGGTGCGGCTCAGCCAGAGGTGATGACAGCTGGCGAACCTCTCCCGATTTCAGCTGCAGCCCTTATATAAGCGTTGCCTAGAGTCCAAAGTATGGAGCCTGTATTCGGCCTCCGAGGTGTGACTGGGGTAGAACACCGCAGAGTCAACACCTGGTTAAGGTGAAACCACACCACCTTCGGAAGGAATTTCGGTGGGGGCGAAGGACAACCTTGTCCCTGTGGAAGACCAGGTAAGGAGACTCGATGCAGAGCGCCTGGAGCTCTCCTATCCTTCCGGCTGACGTGACAGCCACCAAGAAGGCGGTCTTCCACGACAGGTGAGAGAGTTCACACCTGTGCATTGGTTCGAATGGCTTGCCCATGAGCTTTGCCAGTACCAGTAGTAGATCCCACGGAGGTGGAGGTTCTCGCAGCGGAGGGGAAATGTGATTAAGGCCTTTGAAAAAGCGCCAGACCACCTTCTCCTGCGCCACCGACTGCTCCACGGCCCGCGCCTGGTAAGCAGAGATGGCTGCCAGGTGCACCCTTAGGGTCGTCGACCTAAGCCCTTGCCAAGAAAGGGACCATAAATAGTCCAAGATGCTTGCCAAGGAACAGGAGGAAGGGTCCAAGCCCTTGCCCTGACACCAAATGGAAAACCTCTTCCATTTGAAGGCATAGCATTTCCTGGTCGACTCCTTACGGGACGCCTCAACTACATTGAGGACCTCGTCGGAAAGACCCAAGGCCTGGAACTCTAGCCACTCAGGAACCAGGCCGTCAGGTGCAGGGACTGAAGGTCTGGATGGAACACCTTCCCCTGATTGACTGAAAGCAGGTCCGGGCGAGCTGGAAGCTGCCTCGGGAGCCTGGAGCTGAGCCTGAGGAGATCTGGATACCAGCTTTGGTGGGGCCAGTCTGGGGCTACCAGAATCATCTGCGCCTTGTCCCTCCTCGCCTTGAGAAGCACCTTGTGGATCAAGGGAAATGGGGGAAAGGCATAGAAGAGGCCCGGGGTCCACGGCCTCGAGAAGGCATCCCCCTGCAGCGAGCCCTGCTGAGGGGGGCAGGCATGGAACAGCCTCAGCTTCGCGTTCTCCCTGGAGGCAAACAGGTCCACCTGAGGTGTGCCCCAATGGGAGAACAGATCTTGTACTACCTCCGGCAGGAGAGACCACTCGTGGGATGCAGTCCCTATCCGGCTTAGGGCATCGCCAAGGTGTTGGAGGCTCCTGCCACATGAATGGCTAGGAGATCTGCCTCCAGGCTGCGCACGAGTGACCAAATGCGGAGAGCTTCCTTGCATAGAAGCATGGAGCGCGTCCCGCCCTGGCGGTTTAGATAGTACATGGTCGTGGTATTGTCCGTCTGGACTCGGATCACTTGACCCCGGAGAAACGGAGCAAAGGCGGTGAGAGCTAGGAGCTCCAGCAGGTTGATGTGGCATCAGGACTCCCGCGGGGACCAGAGGCCGTGCGCCCGGTGTTCCCCCAGATGGGCACCCCAACCCATCAGAGAGGCATCGGTCGATAGAGAGACCGTCGGCTCAGGGCGGACAAACGGGACGCCCTCCTGCAGATGAACTAGAACGGTCCACCACCGGAGAGCGTTCCACATCCCCTGGGTCACCGTCACTAGCTGGTCCAATGGATTGCAGCGTTGTGACCACTGGCTGGCCAGTCCCCACTGAAGAGGACGCATGTGCCAGCGGGCCCAACGGACCACGCTGGTGCAGGCTGCCATGAGACCCAGGAGGCGCAAGAAGTCCCAGGCAGGGCGCGACTGCCCAACCAGAAATGATTGGGCAAAGGAGAAAGAACCTCGGCCCTGCTGTCCGCCGAGCCGTGCTCTGCTCGAAGAGAGTCGAGCTCTGCCCCGATGAAAAGAATCACCCGCTTGCCCGAGTCGACTTGGCCTTGTTGGATGAGAAGGCCGACTGAAAGCAAACCTGGAGGGCCAGATCTCTGGACCGCTCCCACCTCCTGTCTGGAGGGGCTGCTATCAGCCAATCGTCCAGGTAAGGGTACACCCGACCCTTGGCGCCAGAGAAAGCTGTCACCACTGCTATGCACTTGGAGAAGACCCTGGGAGCTGGAGACAGGCCAAGGGCATGGCTCGAACTGAACGGATCCCTCCTCTCGAAAGCGAAGGAATCTCTGATGTGACGGACAGATAGGGACGTGAAAGAACGCGTCCTGCAGGTCCAGAGAGCAGAACCACACGCCGAGTTCCAGGGATGGTATTATCTGAGCCAGAGTGACCATTCTGAAAGTTCGAGACCTTAGGAACTTGTTTAGGTCATATAGGTCGAGAATGGGGCGCCAGCCCCCCCGTCCGTTTCGGAACCAGGAAGTACCTGGACACAAACCCCGGGTCTGAGGGAGGGTCCGCCACCTCCCTGATCACCTCCTTCTGGAGGAGGAGAGTGATGTCGGCTCGGCGAGCAGACAGTGAGGCTGCGGACCCTGATGCCCCGAGGTGCGACGGCCCTGAAGGGCGGGCCTGCTCGAATTCCAAGGGCAGGCCTTTTCCCACCACCTCCAACACCCACCTGTCCGTGGTAATAACGGACCAGGCGGAAAGGAAGTGACGGAGCCGTCCCCCCACAGGGGGAACCTGGGGTGAGGTGACGGGGTTGGGGGCGACACCTCTCAACCCGTCACTGGGCAGGCTTGGAGGAGGGACTGGCCGAGGGACCTCCTGGGCCTTTACCTCCCTGCTTCCTGTTGGAGGAAGTCCCAAGCTTGGGTTTGGGATGCCAAGCTCGAGCCTGCTGGCCCTGACGTTGCTGGGCCGGACGTGCCGCGGGCGTAGAGGGACGAAAGGGCTTAGGCTGTGGTTTGCGGCCTTTGTCCTTCTGAGCGGATGAGACAGAATCCAAGGTAGCACTGGACTTCTCGATCCTCTGCAGGTGACCTTCCAACCCAGGGCCGAAGAGGTCGGTCCCCAAGAAGGGGACATCCGCCAACTTGTGCTGGGTATCCGAAGTGAAGGTGGATATCCTCAGCCAAGCCCGACGACGCATAGCCACTGTGGCCGCCACAGACCTGGCACATGAGTCCCCAATGTCCAAAGCAGTCTGAAGCTGCTGTTTGGCCACTGCCCTGCCCTGGTCCCACACCTGCCTAACCGTGGTCTGCAGATCCGCGGGAAGATGAGGGATGACCTCGTCCAGGGAGCCCAACAGGGCATGAGAGAAATGTGCCATGAGGATGGCCGAACTGGCCTGGCGAAGGCAGAGGGAGGAGGCAGCGTAGACTTTTCGCCCGGCATAGTCCAATTTCTTGGACTCCTTGTCGGGAGGTTTGTCCACATCCCTAGCGTTCCCAGCACGCCAGAAAACGCTGTCGGTAACTAACCCCTCGGCCGAGGGGTGTTCCGAAAAACCGGACAAGGAACCGATAGGGACCGCATATTTCCTGGCCAAAGGCGTAGGGCAGGAAGCAGGGCACTGCCAGAGCTCCAAGGCCGGGCCCACTATGGCCTCGGCCACCGGAAAGGCCTCCGTGGAATCAGTCCAGAATCTCCGTGAGGACATTTAGCCATAGAGATGGGTTCGAGCTTCATCCCGTGGACCCGAGATGAGCCGAAGCAATCCTAGGTAGGACGAAGGGCTATCGTCCACCGACTGTCCTCCTGAGGACTCCAAGTCCATTCGCTTGGAGAAAAGGGAGGAATCGCCTTCAGACTCGGAAGAGTCCTCAAAGAGCTGCCTCGGGTCTGAGCCACCTTCTACCTGCCGAGGTCGATCGGGAGTGAGGGTGACAGACATCCTATGGGGCAGTCCCTGAGCTGACCAAGAATTCTTGCTCGGAGCCCAAAATAACGGCTGTGGAGGCGGAGGTACCACCGGGATCGGTGGGGCAGCTGGTTTTGGCCGAACAACTGGCCTGGGAACAGGCTCCTCGGATAAAACGAGGGGTTGTTTCGGCCGCTCCGTGACAGACACTTAATGGCCGGGGAAGGCGCGGGCCGGCTTGTTCCTGTCAGAAGGAGCTGTTGCACATGGTCCTCATATCAGCCGGGCGCAACTTCGTCCGAAGCCTCTCCTCGTGTCGAGGAGGAGGACGAGCGGCGCGTAATGGCCAGTGCCAAGACCAAGACTGCCTATGACAGTGGGATCGGCTGGACCGCGAAGAAGTCCGAGACCGAGAACCTCGGCTTTCCCAAGGACGGTGCGGGAGGTGTCGGGGAACCGGCATCCCAATCGGTTTGGGGGTTCAACCAAGGTCCGGAACCGAGGCACAGACAAGCCAACGGGTCCTCAACTCCACCGGGGAACCGGGAGAGGGATTCTCGGCTTTCCTGCCGACAACCCGTCCAACGGGTCGAGAAAAATCTCGACCGCTTCGACGGGAGTCTCAGTCAACTGGCCTGACGGGGACACCGTGAGACCAATGGCCAAAGCCGAGCGGTCGACCAAAGTTGACGGCCGACAACTCAGGCAGAGGGATCTTTCCCGCTCCCAAGAGCGTCGACGGTGGGACTTATCCTTGTTTCTCTTTTTGGACCGAGAAAACGGTCCAGCAGAAGCTGGTCTTTCACCTTTAGTAGAGAGGGTCAGACAAAGCTCCTTAAAAGAAGCTGAATAAGAGGCACCAAGAGAGAGCCGGACAAATGCCGCAGCCGAGGTAGAAGCGGCCTGCGCCGCCTCCTCTTCGAGGGCGATCCTCTGCTCGAGCTGATCCACCGAGCCCGCCACCGCGGAAACCGCCGACCGGGCCTCTTTTGACTTCACCGGAGGAAAACGCTTCTCGATGCCCCAGTTGTAAACGGGCAGCACGCCCTCGAGGACGATTGGGGCAGGAAGAGCACAGGTCGTAAGCCTCGGCGGGTGCGTGCTCCAGGCCTAGACAGTAGACGCATGCGGAGTGCGGATCCGTCCGAGACATCTTCTGCCCGCAAGGGCATCTCCGGAAACCGGGAGTCGATTTGTCCATCGTGAGTCGACGAGGGATAGAAGACCAAGATTATTTTAGTGAAAACTTTAATTCGTAAAACCGAAGAATTAGGAACCAGTCTTATACGCAGAGCGTTAAGGAGGGAACCTGAGCTTCCAAGCAGTAAGGAAGATCTGGCGTCATGGGGCGGAGCCGAGAGTTTTACCACCCGGGTGGGTGGGAGGAGCCAGCTTGAAGACCTTCTGGCAAGATTTAAAGCGGCAAGGATACCTGCCAGACAGTGTGGATGAACAACATATCCATGTCCCTAGAATGCCATTTATCTTCATGAGGGGCAGAGCCAAGAATGAGTGATACAAGTCCTACCCCTTCACAAGTGATGATCATAGAAGCTTGACGGCAGAAAAGGACCATACCAGCCCATCTAGCCTGCCCTTTTTTCTACCTACACCTCCCTCTCTCTGCCAGCCCCCACCTCCCCCCTCACCGATACTCAGCCCCATATGCTTGTCCCATGCCCTCTTGAATTTTTCCACTGATTTAGCCCCACCACTCCATCTGGTAGTCTGTTCCAGGGCTCCACCACTCTCTCGTGAAGAAACGCCCTCTCACATTGCCCTGTATCTTTTTCCTTGCATTCTGAGGCCGTGCCCTCTAGTTTTGACCCCCTCCTTCCTCTTAAGTAAACACTCTTCTCCCACTTCATTAAGCCCCTTTACATATTTAAATGTTTCAATCCTGTCTCCCCTTTCCCTGCTTGTCTCCAGTGTGTACAGATCCAGCTCCTTACACCTCTGCTCGTATGACTTTCCCTGCAGACCCTGCACCATCTTGGTTGCCCTTCTCTGAACCCTCTCCAATGCATCTATATCATTGCAGAGATGTGGCCTCCAGAATTGAACCCCAAACTCCAGGTGCAGCCTCACCATGACTTTGTAAAGGGGTATTATTACCTCTCTCTTTCTGTTAGTAACGCCCCTGTCTATGCATGCCACTATTCCACTGGCCTTTCCTGCCTCCCTGCTACATTGGATTCCTACCTTAAGGTTCAAGGAGACTATGATCCCCAGATCCCTCTCCAGTTCTGTTACTTTAATTTCCTCCCTACCTAGGGTGTACCCTGCTCTTCTATTTCTACTCCCCAAGTGTATCACAGCAAACTTTTTGGCATTAAATTTCAGCTGCCATGTCCCAGACCATTTTTCAAGTGTCTTTAAGTCCTCCTTCATGTCCTCCACCCACCCCTGGGGTGTCCACCCTATTGCATATTTTTGTATCATCAGCAAATAGGTACATCCTCCCCCTCAACAATATCACTGATGTAGATGTTGCAGAGAAGCGGACCCAAAACTGACCCCTGTGGCACTCCACTCTTCACCCTCGCGGTCCCAGATTGCACCCGGTTTAGCACCACCCTCTGAGTTCTTCTAGACAGCCAGGCCTCCACCCAGCTTCTTATTTTCCCACCCAACCCCAGGCTTTCTATCTTGCTCACCAGCGTCCTATGGGAGATGGTGTCAAAGGCCTTACTGAAGTCTAGCTAGGCCACATCCATCACCCCCCCCCGGTCAATAACCTCAGCTACCCAATCACAGAACTGAATTAGGTTTGTCTGGCATTACTTCCCCTTCATGAAGCCATGCTGTCTGCTGTCCTACAAGCCACTCTCCTCCACGTAATCCACCACCCTCTCCTTGATTAATGCCTCCATTACCTTCACCACCACTGACAGGTCAGTAGTTCCCCTTCACATCCTTACTATCTCCCTTGTGTAAAGGCACGACGTCTGCCTTCTTTCAGTTCTCCGGCACTCTCCCCGGATCCAGGGACAAGCTGAAGAAACTTGTCAAGGGTGCGACCAACTCCTCCTTCAATTCCCTGATCACACTGGCATGTAACCTGTCAGGACCCATTGCCTTGTCCACCCTCAATCTATTTTGTTCTACCCTAACCCTATACACAGTGAATGAGCTCAGATCCACCTATCTGCCCTCCTTCCCATTCGACTTTAGCTCAGGTCCCCTACCATACTCCTCCTCTGTGAATACTAAATTAAAGTACAGTACTTATTCAATAAGTCTGCTTTTTCACAGTCCCTTTCCAATTTTATTTCTCCCTCCCCCCTCAGCCTAGTAATCCCTTGCCTTGCCCTTCTCTTCTCCCTCACATATTTGAAAAAGGTTTTATCCCCCATTGGCCTTGTTTGCTATTTTCTCCTCAGTATCTGCTTTTGCCCTTCTGATCATCTTCCATCTCATACTCCTCTTTTCCCTATACACTTCCTTATCTTCCTCACTAAGTGTCCTCTTAAATTTTCTGAAAGCCCTCTTCCTTTCCCCGACTGCCCCCGCAACCTCCTTTACAAACCAAAGAGGTGGTCTCACCCTTTTATTCTTCCTAACCTTTTTTATGCACATTTCCACAGCTTTCAGTACCCCTCCCTTGACAGCTTGCCATAACTCTTCCAGTGCCCCTGTATTTTCTGTACCCGCCATTGTCTCCCTTACTATCCTTCTCATCTTGTCAAAGTCTGTGCGACTGAAGTCCATGACTGTAGTACTTGTTTTACTTGTCTCCCTCTCTGCCCTGACCCTGAACCATATCGTGCTGTGGTCGCTGTTGCCCAAGGCCTCTCCTACCTGCACCTCCTCCACACTCTTCCCATTTGTCAGGACCACATCCAGCAGCAGGTTGTTGCCCCTTGTCGGCTCCCTGACTAGCTACTGAAGGAATATCCCCTGAAGTGCAGCTAGTATCTCCAAGCTCCTTGATGATGCTGCATCAAGGATTTCCCAGTCTATACCTAGGAGGTTTAGGTCCCCTACCAGCAGCAGCTCTCCTTTTAGGGCCAGCCTTGTGACTGCCTGAATTAACTGTTGATCGTGTTCCAGGCACCATTCCTACACTTTCATCGCTTCCCTGTACAGAGGTTAAGAGTGTGCTCTACCCTGCTTGTTGATGTAGGACATCACTGCCCTGTTGTCCATCTGAAGGAGAATTACTTTGTGACAGAGGACGTCCTTCAGGGATCGGACAGTGTACAGGACAGCTCTCATTTCCAGGACATTTACATGTAGTTGAGACTCGTCCTGACTCCACAGACACTGGGTGTGGAGATCCTGACAGTGAGCTTCCCAACGGACTAGAGACGCATCGCATCTGTGGTGATAGTGACCTGTGCTGACCTGTGTCTCCAGTGGAGCAAAGGGAAAGCCTTGCAGTAGGTTGTCCTCTTGAGTCCACCAGGTGAGTGATCGCTTTAGAGATTCCGGCCACCTGATGTGAAAGGATCGCGGTGTGCAGTCAGAGACTGCTGAGCACTGAGATAACCTGAGTGGTCCTCATGTGAAGACCAGCCAAAGGCACCATGAACACTGATGATGCCATGGAGACCCAGCATCCACTGCAGCGAGAGAACTCAGACTGAGTCGTTCCCTTTGATGAAGCAAGCCATCTAAAGGATATCACTTCTCTTGTCATCCGGGAGGAAGGCCCTGGCACTGGAAGCATCCAGGAGGGCTCCTAGGAAGAGGAGCTGTTGGGCGGGCTGTAGCCATGATTTTCCAAATTCAACAGAACTCTCATGGAGGTGAGGAACCTGGAAGCCATCGTCACTGCTTCTTGTGTCCCTTGTCTGGAGGGGCTTGCTAGAAGCCAGATGTCCAGATACGGGAATAACTGAATTCCGAGGTTTCTGAGATGCGCTTCAAGAACTGCAAAGCACTTTGTAAAAACCTGCAGCACTGAGGACAGCCCAAAGGGCAGTACTCTGAATTGGTAGTGCTGGCCCAGGGCCACAAATCGAAGATGCTTGTGGTGGCTTGGGGGCATGGGAACATGTTGGTAGGCATCCTGCATGTCCAGGGAGGCCAGCCAATCATTTCGATGAATCAGAGGTAGAAGCGTACCGAGTGATATCATCTTGAATTTTTCCTTGAAAAGAAACTTGTTTAACTTCCTTAGGTCTAGAATAGGGCGCATACCGCATGTCTGTCTTCTTTGGGACTAGGAAGTAATGGGAGTAGAACCCTGTGTTCTGTTGCTCCTGCAGAACTATGTCTACTGCCCTGTTGTTCAGAAGGCCTTGAATCTCAGAAGTGAGGAGGTCTGACTGAGTGAGCCACAGTCTGGACTGTCATTGCGCGGATGATCCAGAGGAGTATCTGAAAAATTCAGAGAAAATTTCTGAGAATAACCCTTGCGAATTATCCTGAGAACCCATTTGTCGAAAGTGACTGACTTCCATTGACTATAAAACTGAGTCAGATACCCACCTACTGCTGAAGAAGAGTCCACCTCGCGCAGCTGAGGTGAGACCTGGACCGGAACTTCAGAAGGTGGCACCAGGCACTTTCGGACCCTGTGCCTTCTGCTGCTTTTTATTTTGTGACTGGGGTGCTTGGTTCTTATTGAAGCCCCCTCTGCCTTTACCATGAAAGAACTGATGGTTATGAAACTGCCAGCAGTTTCCGCCCCGTTGAGGGGCAGCAGGGACCAGTCTGGCCGTCTTGATAGCTGTCCTAGTTCTCTGTGTGGCCTCTAATGCTTGTTCCACCTGTGGGCCAAATAGATAAACCCTATCAAATGGTAAGTTCATGACTCTTTGCTAGGCATAATTTGGAAACCCCAAGGTTCGTAATTACAAGTGGTGACGGGTGCATATTCCAACTGCTGCTGCTACTACTGCTCTAGAAGCAGTGTCAAAGGTGTCCATAGCAGCCTTAAGATGCTGATTATTGGACTCAATACCTTTAGTGATAGTTTGGAGAAGCTCTGAGGCAATGTCTGACTCTGGAAGAGACTCCACAGAGGTTTTTAGCGAATGCCAGAGGGTATATTCATATTGTAAGAAACAGCCCTGGTAGCTAGCAATACACATGCCTAGGGTAGCAGCAGTGAACACTCACTTCCCCAGTGTGTCAATCTTATGAGATTCCTTATTTACTGGATAAGCCGTAGGCTCCTGAGGGAGAACGTTTTTTTTTTTTTTTTTTTTTGCCAAGACCACTATGGCATCTGCAAAGGCTTGAAAGGCCAGGATTGGTCGATCCTTAGGGGTAACGTACTTCCTGTCTATGGACTTGGCCACGGAAGGAATAAGCACCAGATTGTCCCACACCATCTGTGAGAGAGTGTCGAACAAGGGCTGTACCAGAATTGTTATTTCCACAGGGATCTCCGGGACATGCAGATATTGAAGGCGCAACAGCTTCCACAGATCAGCCTCCGAAGTCTGGACAGAGAAGGTGGAATTCATATTCTTCAGAAGAGATTTAAAAGACAGGTCCTCCACCACTGAAGAAGAGGGCTTACTTCCCACTCTGAGAGATGAATCTTTATCGCAGTTGTCTCCTAATCGCAGATCTGGATCAGGCTCAATATTATCTCCTACTTACCCAGGCGGGATAGTATGTAAAGGAAGAAAAAATTACTCACCATAGTAATGTTGTTTCTTCTAATGGAGTCTTGCTATATTCAGACATAATGCAGTTAGCCCCAGCACTTGAACTGCCCCGGAGAGGAAAGAGTTAACTCCATGCAGAAGCATGGAACGCTGAGCTCGAGCTCTATTTTCAAACCTCTGTCTGTGGTACTTACCAGTGCAACCGTCAGATTCTTACGAGCAACTAACTAACTTAACACTAAAATGTGGAAATTGTTTGAACACAGACAAAAGGCAAAATACTTTTTGGGGTCCAAAAAAGACTCAAGTCGAGAACCCAAGAAGAAATAAGGTAGTGACAATTCAAACTGTGCAACACAAGAAGGAAAAACATAACTGTTACCCCACCAAGAGGGAGGGTACAAGGTACACCCCTGAGGTGCAACACTGTGCCAGCCAATCCACTTCCCATAAACAGGTTCTGAGAGGGGAGGCGGGGGGAGGGTCTGAATACAGCAAGACTCCATTAGAAGAAACAACATTACTATGGTGAGTAATTTTTTCTTCAGACAACATGAAGTCTTGCTGTATTCAGACATAATGCAGACTACCAAGCAGTTCCCTATGGAGGAGGGAATGCGAACCTACTTTGGGAGCAGACTCTGCAGTACTGCTGTGCAAAACCTAGCATCACTCCTAGCCTGGATGTCCAGAGAGTAATGCTTGGTGAATGTATGTACTGTTTTCCAGGTGGCTGCTTTACAGATCTCTAATAAGGCTATATCTCTGGCTGCAGCTAGAGTAGCAGCTGTACCCTAGTCGAGTGAGCCCTCAGGCCTGAAGGGGGTGTTCTACCCAATCTGTCATAGCAAAACTGTATACAGGAAACAATCCACCTGGCAATAGTTCTCTTAGTGGCAGACTTACCTTTCCCCACTTCACCATACGTGAGGAACAATTGAAGACAGTCATTTCCGTGTGCCTTGGTATGCTCTACGTAGTAGCTAAGTGCACTTTTAACATCCACACTGCGTAATCTTCTTTCCCCTGGGGAAGAATGGTCAGTGAAAAATACAGGAAGAGACATAGACTGGTTTAGGTGAAAATCCAATACCACTTTAGGCAAGAACCTCCTATTAGTTGTTAGGACCACTTTATCCCTATGGAATGATATGAAGTCAGGTTCAACTGACAGGGCCTGTAATTCGCTAATCTGCCTGGCAGAAGTAAGAGCTACCAGGAACACAGTTTTCCAGGTCAAGTACTTCAATTCAGCCAAAGCCATAGGCTCAAAGGGTGGCTGCATAAGCTGAGCAATGCAGACATTAAGATCCCAAGGCTGAGTAAGCTCCCTAAAGGGAGGGTTAATGTAAACCAGGCCTTTGAAAAACTTCCTGAAAACAGGATGAGATGCCAAGGAACAGCCCTTCCCTGCTGAAAGGAATGCAGAGACAGCTGCTAGATGAACCTTCAGAGTGGCAGGCCTAAGGCCTAGACTATTCAGATGAGCTAGATAATCTAAGGTTGTGGAAATGCCTGCAGAATCAGGCACAATACCTTTCTCAGAGCACCAAATACTGAACCTCTTCCATTTGGAACTGTAAGTTTTTCTAGTGGAAGGTTTCCTGGAGACCTTCAGAAAATCCAGAACTCCCTGCGAGAGATGTAGAGCTGCATATTCTAACTCTTCAAGAGCCAGGCCTTGAGGTTGAGAGACTGGAGATTGGGGTACCAGATCTGTCCCGGGGGAAGAAGAGAAGATTGTATCTCCTGGGAAGAGACAGGGGACGTAAGACAGCCAAGGACAGCAGTAGAGGATACCAGGGTTGTCTGGCCCAATCTGGAGCCACCAGTATCACTGTGCAGGCTTGAGTTCTTATCTTGATCAGAGCTCTGAACAGGAGTGGGAAAGGAGGAAAGACATAGAGAAACCTGCCCTTCCAGTTCAGAATGAGGGCATCCTAGGGAACTGTCCCCAGGACTGGAGGTCTGCAGCAAAACAGAGGAAGTTGATGACTATCTGGTGCTGCAAATAGATCTATTTCTGGAATGCCCTACTTGGAGAAAATGATCCTCAGAATGTGAGGATTCAAGGACCATTCGTGAAGCACGTGTGAAATCCTGCTCAGGGCATCTGCCAGCACAATGTCCTTCCCTGGAAGATGAACTGCTACCAGGGAAGTCTGAAGGGAATAGGCCAGAGACCAAATCTTCATGATCTCTGTGCACAAGGCCGTGGACTGAGTCCCTCCCTGCTTATTGATGTACCATATTATGGTCATGTTGTCCATCCTGACTTCGACCACCTTGCCTTTGACTGAATCTGAAAAGGTCTGAAGGGCTAGAAAAACTGCCCTGCGTTCCAGGAGGTTGATATGAAGAAGAGACTTCTGCGGGGACCAGATCCCCTGAGCTGTTAGGGCTCCCAGGTGGGCTCCCCAGCCTAGGAGAGAAGCATCCATAGTCAGTACTACTGATGGAAGTTGAGGAAGAAATGGAATCCCTTGTCTGAGGTTGTCCTGGTCCAGCCACCACTGGCGAGCCTGGACCAGAGTTCAGGTCACTGGAATCAGTTTGGTGAGAGAATCTGTTCTGTGACCAAAAGGACCTTAGATGGAACTGAATGTCCCGCATCTGAAATCTGGCTCCTTGAACCACTGCAGTGGAGGCTGCCATGTGGCCCAGGAGTTGGAGGAACTGTCTTGCTGGAAGAGAAACCTGAGGCTGAAAGGAGGAAGTGAGGTCTACTAAGGCCTTGACCCTTGCCAGAGGAAGGAAAGCTTCTGCTTGGGTAGTATCCAATTCCACCCCTATGAAGGTAAGAAGCTGTACTGGTTCGAGGACAGATTTTGGCAGAATGAGAAGAAACCCCAGGGAACTGAGCAATTCCTGAGTGGTTTGCAGAGCTGACCTGACCTGGTCTGAAGACTGCCCTACGAGGAGCCAGTCATCGAGATATGGAAAAATGGTGATACCCTGTCTTCTGAGGTAAGCCACCACTACTGCAAGGCACTTAGTGAACGCCCTTGGAGCTGATGTTAGGCCAAAAGGTATGGACTTGAACTGATAATGGCCTGAAGGCAACTCAAACCTGAGGTATTTTCTGTGGGAGCACCTTATAGGGATATGGAAGTAGGCATCCTTGAGGTCCAGTGATGCTAGCCAATCTCTTGGCCTTAAAGAGGGAAGGATTATTCTCAGAGTTACCATTTTGAATTTGGATTTTGAAATGTGTTTGTTCAGGTACCTCAGATCCAGGTTGGGTTGCCACTCCCCTGTTTTCTTTGCAGTGAGGAAGTACCTGGAGTACAGGCCTTTTACCCTGTGTTGAGTAGGAACCTTCTCTATGGCTCTGAGAGCCAGGAGAGAGGAAACCTCTGCCTCTAGGGCAAGGGTTTCTAAAACTGATGCAGCTGGAAAAGGACTTGGCCCTCTTTTTTTGGGTACTTTCTGAAGCTGAGGGCTAGTCCCAAGGCTTACTACTTCCAGGACCCGCTTGTCTGAGGTAACAGACTTCCAGGCCTGAAAGTAATAAGCCAGCCTGCCTCCCACTGGGATTGGAGAGTCAACCCGGGCTGACAACTCAGGGTGTCTGCTTGACAGGAGCCTTAGATTGGGAGGAAGAAGCAGCCCTGCTCATCCCTCTTCTACCTCTCCCTTGGAAAAAAACCCTTTGTGGGTAAGACGAGTAGGCCTGGGCTTGGTAAAAAGGCCTGCGAAAAGGCCTACCCCTGCCTCTGGACTGCTGCTTCTGAGGAGTGGCTTGCCTTTCCTTGGCCTGTGCACTCCTGTAAGTGGTTCTATATTCGTCCATTTTCTTCATGTAAGCCTCTGTCTGCTCCCCAAACAGAGAGTTACCTACTACAGGAAAATCCATAGCCTTAGACTCGGTGTTCTGTGACAGGCTAGCACATCTAAGTCAAGCATGCCTTCTGAGAGACACAGATGTAGCCAAGACTCTGGGTGCCACATCGTTGGAGTCGACAGCAGCGTGAAACTGTACTTTGGATGCCTCAATTCCATCTGCAGGCACCTCCTCCAGCTCTTTGGCTAGCTGGGGGGAGGCCTTTTTAGCCAGTTCCAGAACCGTATCCCACCTGGACTTCTAGTACCTGGCTGTGTAAGCCATATAATCTGCCTGCCTGAGTCCCAAAGAGGATGCCAAGTATAGTTTCCTAGCCATGGCATCGACTTTCTTGGAGTCCTTGTCTGGGGGGTGTGAAGCCAAAAGAATGTTTGCCTTGTCACAGGCTGCAGCCTGCACTCCCCCAACATGGCTGCTATGTGAATAAAGGAACTCCGCAGCTGAACCAGATAACATGCATCTCCTGTCCATTCTTTTATCTACAGGAGGTAAAGAGTTAGGAGTCTGTAGAATCTTTTGTGTCTGTTTCCCCAAGGACTTGTGAAGGTGAATAGACAACCTTTTGGACTCTAGGATGTCCATCATCTCCACAAAATCAGGCTTTTCTTTCTCCTCAGCAACTTCAACCAAAGGGAGCTGGAGGGTTTCTGCCACCTTCTTGTAAAACAAGAAGTGAGAAAGGGACTCAGAAAGCCTGGGAGGGGAGACATCAGAGGGTCTATCTGAGAAGACGTCCGGTTCCATGGGGACATCCAGACCCCACCGTCATAGTCGTCTATCATCGGGATAGTCTTCACGCCTCCACTCCTCGAAGAAAGCATCCGGATCGTAATCCGCGGAGCCGGTTCTGACCAAACCGACCACCTAACCGGTGGCATCGGTTCGGGCGGAACCGGACGAAGTGATTGGACAATACTAATCGCTTTGGCTATCTCATCCACGGTTGGAGTAAGCAGTACTGGATCCGAACCAGCAGACTTCCTTTTCTTTTTTGACAGAACTGACCCCACAGAGTCGGCTCTCCTTTTGGCCGAGGAGGTATCGCCTAGGTCAGTAGGCACCTCCTCAGGTTCGGCCAGAACCGAACCTGGCTGGCCATCCGGGTCTACGGACTTCTTGGCCTCCTTTTCCTTCAGCCTACTCAGTCTTTTTTCTAGAGTGGTTTTAGGAAAGTTTTTGCAAATTTGGCAGTCTGACTGGAGGTGGTCAAACCCCAGACAATAAACACAGATGAGGTGGGGGTCGGCCTTGGCAAAGACCTCACCACACTCAGTACAGTGTTGAAACCCAGTGGGACCGATTTTCTTTTTGGGTTTCTTAGACATGGCCAACCTACCAAAATTACCCTACAGAAGTGTTCAAGCCAGGTAATACCAACCGATCGGTAACAACCACGTCAAAGGCTTGGAAAAGAACAGAGAAAAAGCCTGGTTCTTTTGAAACCGATCAGTACCGGAACACCACTATAAAATAACAAATTTAAAATTAGAAGGAAACACAAGGTCAGTTCCTAACCAGACCAACCGGGAAGAAACCGAAGAAACCAATAATTTCCACTAGTTATTTAAAATAAAATACAGTTACTACCTATCTACCACACTACCTATACCGTAGACAGAGGCTGGAAATCTGAAAAAACAATAAAAAAGTACAGTTACGTAAGAACTTACCGTAACAGTAGATCTTCGAGAGAGGCTCTTGCAGTAGGTAATTACATATAGGACTGACGCCGGCCGGCGGCAGCACCCCAAGGAAAAATTTCTAGCTAGCAGTCCCTGGCGAGGGACCGCCCCCATGTCAGGTGACCGGCGTGAAGCGACACTGGTATAAAGGAGTGGTCCCAAACGCCCGCCTTCCAGTTCTTTCCCGGCACGGGCCAAAAGAGGTCGGACAAGAGAGAAGCGGATATTCCTCTATATGGAAAAGAAGCCTAGAGGGATGGAGGGCGAGTCTGGAACAAATAAAAGGCACCTACTCCAGAAAGTAGCAGTAGCCTTGCAAGCCTCAAGAAAGGAGGCCTTGCAAAACAGCTAGCCCGAAGCCTGCTCTACGGTGAGAGGCGATGTCCAAACTGTAGTGTTTCGTAAAGGTATGGACGGAAGTCAAGGTGGTGGCAGCGCATATGTCTGCCGCAGACACATTCTTGAAACGAGCCGAAGAGGCCACTACTCCACGAGTGGAGTGACCTCTGACTTGACCTGGAAGGGTCTTGTTGTACTTGTCATAACAGAAAGTGATGCAATGAGCCAACCACTTCGACAGGCATTGCTTGGAAACAGCATTGCCTACCCTTTTGTGAGAAAAAGAGACCAACAACTGGTCAGTTTTTGTGAGATCCTTTGTCCTATCAGTGTAGTATCTCAGAATCCGGTGAACAACCATGGTATGGAGTAAATATTCCCCTTGGTTGGAGTACTGCGCGAAAAAGGCAGGTAACCCTATAGACTGATTTAAGGTAGACTCTGCTACCACTTTAGGCAGAAACTTAGGTTCGGTGTGAAGAGTAACTCTGCTCTTGTGAAAAAATCAAATAAGGGATTTTACACATAAGGGCCTGAGCTCGGAAATTCTTCATGGAAGTGATGGCCACCAAGAAGAGCGCTCTTCCACTTAAAAGAAATCTCAGATCTGCGGATGCCGCAGGTTCGAAGGGAGGAAGAGTAAGTTTCTTGAGAACAAAGTTCAAGTCCCAAAGGGGAGCAGGAATTCGGATGGGGGGCCTCAGATGAAGGACTCCTCCGAGAAAAGTCTTAGAGACCTCCAGTTGGGCAAAAGCTTTATCAGCGAAAGAAACATGGCAGGCTGAAATAGCGGTCATGTGTACTTTCAAGGAGGAATGACTGAGACCCAGGTCGAACAGATGACGTAAATATTCAAGCAGAACGGCCACTGAACAGGAGAAGGGCTCCACGTTCCTAGAAGTAGCCCAAATAGAAAATCTCTTCCATTTCATGGCATAAGTGGACCTAGTGGAGGGTTTTCTAGCCTCCACCAGAATCTCGGCCACCTTTGGAGAGACGCCTAAACGAGATTGAGCTAGGTCTGCAGGAGCCATGCATGAAGTTGTGGGACTTGAGGTCTGGATGGACCAGGGTCCCCTGATCCTGGGTCAGCAAACCCCGAGATAGAGGAAGAGGAGGAACCTCAGAGTATTGTTGTAGAAGAGAGAACCAGATTTGCCTGGGGCAGAAAGGAGCGATCAGAATCATTCTCGCTCCTTCTGTTGTTAGTTTCTGCAATACCTGAGGGACTAGAGGAATTGGGGGGGGAAAGCATAGACGAATCTGCCCTTCCAGTTTAGAGACAGAGCGTCGCTCCAGAAAGCGCCTCGCTCTGGAACAAGCCAGCAAAAGGTGGGAAGTTTTGGGAAGAGGCGAACAGGTCTACCTGCAGAGTCCCCAAAAGCTGGAAGATGTCTTCTAGCACCTTTTGGTCCAATTCCCACTCGTGTGGTAGGGCAGAGGAGCGGCTGAGCTTATCTGCCAGGGTAATGTCGACTCCTGGAACGTGAATCGCAGTGAGGTGAAGGTTGTGAAGAGTTGCCCAGTCCCACACCCTCACTGCTTCCACGCATAGAGGGTAGGATCGAGTCCCTCCCTGCTTGTTGATGTACCACACTACGCACATGTTGTCCGTCTGGACGGCTACATGACCGGGAAGAATGTATTGGTGAAGGGCTTGGAGAGCGTACAATACTGCTCGAAGCTCAAGCACACTGATGTGGAGAGCTAGTTCCAACCTGGACCATAACCCCTGGGTTCGGTGAGAACCCAGATGGGCTCCCCAACCTTCGCCTGATGCGTCTGTGGTCAGAGTCTGGGAGGGGAGATGATGACAGAAGGGGACCTCAAACAGGTTCTCTTAACCATCCACCATTGAAGTCTCGTGCCATCGAAGCAGAAGATTCAGATCGTCTATAATTTGATCCCATTTGAGTTTAAGAGTCCACTGAGAGATCCTCATGTGGAGTCGACATGGGAACTGGTCGAATGGCAGCCGCCATAAGCCCCAAGAGACGGAGAACCGACCTCGCCAGAACTTTCTTGCGTTCTGATAGCAGCAAAATCTGAGACTAAAGAGAGGCCGCCCTGTCCGGAGGCAGGAAGGCCTTGCTCACCGTCGTATCGAGGATAGCCCCGATAAACTGTAGTCTCTGGGATGGATCCAGATGAAACTTGGAATGGCTGATGGTAATACCCAAGCAAGTGAAGACCTGCTGGGTGAGGGAGAGGAAATGCAGGAGCTTCTCCCTGGATGAGGCCGCCAGGAGCCAGTCGTCCAGGTAAGGGAACACCTGAACTCCCATAGTACGCAGATGGGCCGCTACCACAGCCAGGCATTTGGTAAAAACTCGGGGAGCCAAGGAAAGACCAAACGGGAGTGTCCGGAACTGGTAATGGTTCCCCTGGAAAGCAAACCAAAGGTATCTGCGATGAGAGGGGATAATGGGGATGTTGCAGATATGCATCCTGCATATCCAGCGCACAGAAACCATTGACCCGGCCAAAGAAGGGGCCGAAGGGTCTGTAGGGAGAGCATCCTGAACCTTTTGTATTCCATGCAAAGGTTCAAAGAGCTGAGATCGAGAATGGGTCTGAGATCTCCCGTCTTCTTTGGGACCAGGAAGAAATGAGAATAGTAACCCGTCCCTTGAAGGTGAGGAGGAACGGGTTCTATGGCCTGCTTCACAAGAAGGGCGGATATTTCTTCCTGGACCAAAGGAAGATGGTCCCTTGCATAGGATGACTTCGGAGGGGGGTGGCGGGGTGGTTTCTGTAGAAACTCTATGAAGTGCCCTTCTGCTATAATCTAGGCACCCATGAATCCGTTGTTATCCTCACCCAGCCCGGAAGGTGGAGGGAGTACCTCCCTCCTACCGGTTCCTCCGGTGTGTCCAGAGGCGGTGGGAGAGTGGAGGAGTCAGGTGGTGTGGGGCAGCACCGCAGCTGGGGCACCCGCTGCTTTTTGGGCGGAGGGGGGGCCTGGCAGATGCGGGGGCCCGACGTTTAGTGTCCTGCCTTCCTTGGGGTTTCGCTTGTGGCTGACTGCATCTGCGGAAAGGATGAAAGCGCTGCGGGGGATGGGGATGGTACATGGAATCCATGAATTTCAAGACCGTTCCCTTCTCCTGCAAGTCGGTGATGATGTCCTTGACATCACCGCCGAAAAGCACCGAACCCCTGAAAGGTGCTTCCTGGATCGCTGACTGCACCTCCGGGACCAAACCTGACACGTGGAGCCAGGCATGACGCCTAAGACTTACGGTGAAAGCGGAGCTCTGCCCGGCAGTGTCCACTGCATTGTATGTCATCTGCAGAATGTGACGACTGGCCTAATGAGCAGAACAGACTAAGTCAGCTAACTCTTGCTTGACTTGAGAGTCAGGTACGGAGTCAATCTTGGATTCCGCCTGGGTAAGGATGGCCTTCTGGTAATCCCCCATATGAGCAACATAATTCAGGGCCCGAATTCCCACTGTGGAAGAGGCGTAGATCTTTCTTCCATACTGGTCCAGGAGGCAAGATTCCTCATCTGGGGAGACGAGCTTAGATGTTTTGGATGTGCCAACCGGCCATAAGCAGCGCTAATCACGTCCGAATCTGCACGAGGGTGAGAGTCCAAGAAATCTAAACCCTCAGGAGCCTGGTATAGCCTGTTAGACTTCCTAGGAAGCGGGGCTTAAGCCGACGGTTGTTTCCAAATAGTGGAAACAAGGTGGGCGTGAGGTTCGATCCAGGGTGGCACTAAAGTAGGAGCCATCAGGGGCAGGTCCAGATGTTCAGCGAGTTTGACCCGCTGAGGATCTGGTTCCAAGGAGCGCCACTGGTGTACTTCCTGGATTTTCCTGAGCAACTCTGTGAAGAAGGGGTCCTCCAGAGACGACTTCGGAGGAGTCCTCGGCCGGGGCTTGGACAGAGAGTGAGGCTCGTCGTCTCTCTCGGAGCATCCATCGGAAGAATCCGAGAGCGAAGAAGAATCAGAAGCAGAATACGACTCCCTAACCCGGCTAGGGGGAGGAACAGGTTCCTTGGGGGGTATCCCTGGACACGTGTCCAGCCCCTCTCGGAATCCAGAGTGAAGGGCTCTGGAGTCCGGAGGCGGTGAGGGGTGTGCCGTCTCGGGTGTACAGTAGTGGCACCATCGCCGTAAGGCGGCTCTCCACTTCCTTGGTGAGCTGAGCCTTGGCCTCAGCCCACCAGGAAGCCAGAGTCTCCTGCAGATCCACCGGCGGCCGAGGGGGCGGTGGAGGTGGAGGGGGATGAGAATACGGGTTGTATCCGTAAGGCAAGTATCCAAAGCCCGGCTGCGTGAAAACCGGTGCCAGGTATTGAGGAGTCGGGTACTGCGGCGTCGGAGGGACCGGTGTCGGGTACTGCGGCGCTGGATACTGCGGTCCCAGGTACGAAGGCGTCGGATAGGACGGCAGGTACTCGGGCGCCGGAGGAGCTGCCGGAGCAGATGGTCCGAAGGTGGCCCCACAGGCGGATCAACAGTGAGAGGCGCGGGGGGGGGGGCAGGGCCCGACGGAAGGGTAATATTCCCCGCCAGCGTCGGGACCGGCATCAGATCCAATTCTCTAGGAGGAGGGTCTGACGGAGGAACATCCCCCACATCGCCTGGGGACGGGGGAAATCTCCGGGTTCAGGCTGGGGTGACAAGGGCTCCCCGGACAGCAGCGAAGGCTGCGGGGAACCGGGTAAGACGGGGGTTGGAGGGTCCGTCGTAGGTTCCGTCGCCCGGCACACATCAGGGGAGCTGATGTGCGGCTTAGGGGCTAGTTCCCGGCGGGCGACAGAGGGGCGGCGATCCATCTTCACAGGGGTCCCTCGTCGGGCGGAGCGCAGGGATAAGGCGGCCCGGTCGAGGGGACGAGGTCTGCACCGCCCGAAGGGTCGGGCGTCTCATCGGACCTTCTCCCAGCGAATGTTGAGGAGCCACGTCCGACTTGTCGAAGTCGCCCGCACCAGTAGGGCCCGCGAGCCTCGTGGCGGAAACTGGTGGCGAGGCCTTGCTTTGCCGGAGGCACCGGAAGGCCGAGTGCGGCCCGGCCGGGTGGGCGACACCTCCTCCAAGGCCTTGGAGGCTGCGGACGGTCCCCCGGAGGGGATGTTACCTGGGCCGTGACTCCGGCCGGAGTCACGGGCAAGGAGGCCTTCTCCCGGTGCCTTTCCTTGTCCCGTCTTTTAGGATGCCCTTCTGGAGAAGTCGACGCCTGCCTGAGTTTCTTCAATTCTTTTTCCATCGAAGACATCTCTTTCTTTAGAAGATGGGCTTCCAGGGACTGTTAGCGTCGTCAGCGGGTAGCCGCATTGAAATGCAGGCAATGCGGGCACTTGTTGACCGGGTGGTTGGGGCCTAGGCAGAAGAAGCAGAGAGAATGGCCATCCTTGTGTGGCAGTTGGGCGTCGCACGAGTCGCACTTGTTTTTGTGCTCAGAAGGTGTAGGGGACGACATACACCGACGATGACCTGACGATAAGAAGTAAAAATACTGAAAATCTCGGTAAAACCGATGAAAGAACAGGGCTAAGAATGAACTTTACCACGAGGAGCTGCACGAGCTAACGGCGGGAAAGAACTGGAAGGCAGGCATCCGGGACCGCCCCTTTATACCGACGTCGCTTGACGCCAGTCACCTGACGTGGGGGCGGTCCCTCGCCAGGGACTGCTAGCTAGAAATTTTTCCGTGGGGTCCTGCCGCCGGCCGGAGTCAGTCCTATATGTAATTACCTACTGCAAGAGCCATCTTGAAGTAAGATCAAGTTTTAAACCGAGCGCTTTACTTTTACTGAACCGAGCAGAGTAATCTCCGGAGCAACTTCGCTGTTAGGTGGAGTAAAGAATCTGATGGTTGCACTGGTAAGTACCACAGACAGAGGTTTGAAAACCTAGCTCGAGCTCAATGTTCCATGCTTCTGATTGGAGTTAACTCTTTCCTCTACGGGGCAGTTCAAGTGCTGGGGCTAACTGCATTATGTCTGAATACAGCAAGACTTCATGTTGTTTGAAAGGGAGGAAAGAGAGCAGGAGGAGGTACTCCTTGAATCGGAGTTGAGAATTCTGGCACCTGAGGCGGCACCGGCTCCAAAGGCAGCACCAAGTTTGGCACCAAAAATGACACCGGACTCGGCAGCGCAAAGACTGGAGTCGAAGGCAGCACCACAACCGGCCCAATGCAAGAACCCGGAGACCCCAACCCAAACCCTGTGGCACCCAAGCATGAAGATATCAAAATTACGTACCTACTGTAATTCTTGATCTTCCTGTGTATCTTCACCACTCGTCACTGTTGGGTGACTGGCCGGAGACAGGCACCCCGCAGGAGATTTTTTTTGTTTTTTTTCGGTAGGGAGGAGCCAGCGCCATCGGCGTCATCTACAAGGCCAACACACTGCATGGCACTTGTGGATTGGCCAGTAACAGCCGTTGGATCCTCCTCCACCTCAGTTCTGCACGCTGGAGAGTCAGAAGGAAAGAAGATATAGAGAAATAAGGGTGGGGCAAGGGAGCCCAAAAGACAGTAAAAGGAAAAAGAGCAACTGAAAAAGAATAAGCTGATGAGAGGATGGAGAAGGACAGGGACCTGTTGGTTATGGGCCGAAAAGACCCCAGTCCCTGGGCAACCAAAGGCATGAAGGGAGAAGAGAGAAACGGACAGAAAAAAAGAGAGGTTTGAGGGAGAGCGGGACGAGGGAGAGAGGCCAGGACCCATCAAGACAAGGGCTGATCGGAGATCACGAAGAGATGGATTCAAGGGAGGCTCCGAAGATTCGGATAATCCTGATGTGCAAAGCTCCCCCTAGCCCTGATCCCAATTTAATAGGGAAAATTCTGCCCCCAAAGTCACCGTAAGGAGAAAACCAGGTTTTCGGGGTACGGGTTAGAGAAGGGGACCTCAAGATAATACCATTCCACAGGGAAGGTGAAAGAGAGATGACAACAAGGGGAAGGGAGATATGGCCAGCCCCAAACCACCCCATCCTAGAGACTGAGAGTCGGAACTCGTGAGATAGGTGCATCCCACAAAGCAGTTCAGGATAGAGGAGGGACCCACCAGGAGACTCTAAGGGGAAAAAAAACTAAAGGGGCCCACTTGCCCCTTTCCTATACCTCCACAATGGCCTCCTGACAGCCTGCCAGAAAGAAGGGAAGAATTTGAAGGGGGAGGGGGAGAGTATGGAGGCGGTATGGCTCAAGGACTGAGGCCTTGTGAGGGGAAGGTGGAGGGGATTCAGTGATAAATGGCGAAGATACAAAGGAAGATCAAGAATTACAGTAGGTACATAATTTTCATAACTTACCTGTGCCAATCTTCACCATTCATCACTGCTGGCTGAGTACTGAGCTCCCCTGAACAGGCCCCTCCACCCCCACCGGAGAAACCCTGAAGGAATAACATCCCTCAGCTCCCCCAGAAGGGAAGAACGGCGGGGGGCCCTCTGTTAGCCAGTTAGGGCTAGAACTGGTCAGGATGAGGTGAGGTCCCCTGAACCCTAGGGGAAGGAAGGTGCCCCTGAAGTTCCCGTCTTTCCCTGCTGGAAGGAGGAGGCCAGTAATCTGCGCCGGGCCAAAGGCGACAACCTCGAAAGGCGAAGCCATGCTATCCGCATCATGCATATCGCTGTCCAGGCAAGCCATGAAATTACCTCATTGGCATCGTAAGATGCCCTTGATTGGTACCTCGCCAAGTCCAGGCCTATTACAGAGAGGGCTATGGCTTCCCAGGTAGCTTCCGAATCGGGCAGTAATGTTAGTGCTTGGCTAAGCATCACCCACAGATGCCTGTTGTAGGCAGTGTAATGCGCCTGATGTGAGATGATAGAAAGCATCATCCACGCAGAGGAGTAAACTCTCTGCATCAGCTGATGAAACTCCCAAGAGTCTGTAACAGGGGGCTGGTCACGGACCAGGTGTCTATGCCCAGTCAGGGTGTCCAGCCCAGTCAGTCCAGAAGGTGGATGAGGCAAAGAGCCTGGAGACCTCCCGGTTGCACAACACAGCCTGTGACAGTCCATAGGGGCTGGTTCTGATAAGTATGAAAGCTGCCAAGCACTGTACGATGTGGAAAGCAACCAGACAGGAAGGGACCAACAAATTATGTGCCCTGTATTTGCATAGAAAGGCTTGCGTCACACACTCGATATTGTCTGGAGCATAACGAGAGATGTGCAAGTCCCTGACCAGCCTGCGTTGATACTAGGCCTGATTAGTGTCTGAGGACGGATGGACAGAGGGCTCCTCTTCCCCTGGGGAGGAAGACGAGGAGGTTGAACTTGTAGACAGACTATGGCTGCAGAGGGGGAAACTGGTCAGAAGACCTGCTCGCCATGGCCCTAACATACTGAGGGAACGCCGCAGCCCGAGACCTGAAATGGTCTCAGGTCAAAGGCACCAGAGGACCCACATGACCTGGGAGAAGGGGTGCTGGACGCAAAGGCACGGGCGAACCTGCCACCTGACGTGACATGTCTCTGCCACGGCTGGGTTGGCAGCAGGCATCATCCTGTCTCACTGCCACCTGATATGTCAAACCTACAGGACCATCTGCCATTCTATTAGGGTCCCCTCTCTGCACATCACCTTTTACAGAGAAGGGCAAATGCTATGTGACCACCCACAGTGTCAATCTTGCTCTGCAACTGACCAAAGCAGGCACTGAGTTTGAAAGGAAAGCTGTCTCCTTCTCCCCAGAGTCAGGACTCTGCCAGCTCAGGGCTGGGAATCAGAGTAAGGAGGCAAACCCAGGTCTCTCACTATGCAATACACCCCCTCACACATATATACTTCTGTATCACATGCTATAAAAACAGCCTTGAAATCAATGTTAACCAACAGGCTTGCAGTTGTCTGTCAATATGGGATCCACTTATAGCTAAAAAAGATGCCCTACAGTTTGAAAAACACTAAAGGAATTAATATTTCTGCTCACCTATTCATCCGAACCTGTGTTGCTATTCTGTCAAAACACAGGGCAACGAGCGATACGTGAGTCACATTTTTACTGGCAGCTGTGGGTGAAGGTTCCACCGAAGCTTGTAATAAACACAGATTTACCTAAAATGAGCCAGAAATTTGGAATTTTAAAGAGATATCATAGACTGTGTAATTCCTAGTAATGTGATGAGGTCAGTGCAGGCAATATACTGTAACAGCGCTTTTGTCAGAAATTATTTATATTATGCATAATATAGAATATAATGAAAAAGTACAGTTACGTAAGAACTTACCGTAATAGTAGATCTTCAAGAACAGCTCTTGCAGCAGGTTACACCATTAGGACTAAAGCCAGCAGGCGCCAGGACCCCACAGAAATTTTCTAGCTAGCAGCATTCAGCGGGGACCACCCCCGATATCAGGCATAGTATATAAGGGGGCAGTCCCCCAGAATCCCCCGTTCTCCTGCCGGAGACTCCTGGCCGCTGGATGACATCAGAAGAGGAGACTGAGGATCCGCCATCAAATGACAGAGAGATGCTGAGACACCTGATCCTTGGAGAAGGATGTTGAAACTAGAATCTACCTCCAGCGGGGATGGTGGGAGGGAAAGTACCTGCTGCAAGAGTTGTTCTCGAAGATCTACTGTTACGGTAAGTTCTTATGTAACTGTACTATCTTACTTCGAGAAACAGCTCTTGCAGCAGGTTACACCATTAGGGTTGATTCTCAAGCAATCATGGAAATCCCACACCATTGGGAGGAGGGAAGGTAGAAATCCTTAATGGAACCAAAGCCTAGTCCTTGAAGGGCTGCTAGACCAAAACCTGCTCTTCACCTTGATGCAACGTCCAGGCTATAATGCCTGATGAAGATGTGCACAGTGCTCCAAGTCGCTGCTGCACAGATAGATGAGGTGGGCACGTTCTTTAAGGCCGCAAAAGCTGTAGCCACCCCCCTTGTGGAATAACCCTTGATCGCACCCGGTAAGGGTTTGTTGCACTTCTGGCAACAGAACGTAATACAATGAATTAACCACCTGGATAGCAACTGTTTGGAAACAGGAGCTCCCAACATCCTGTGGGCAAAGGAGACAAAAAGCTGGTCTGAATTTCAGTGGTGTTTGGTTCTGGTCAGGTAGTATCGAAGACACCTATGCACATCCAGTGTGTGCAACAGGGCCTCTCTTCGATTTGAATATTTAGGAAAGTACACTGGTAGATCAATATCTTGATTAAGAGTAAAGGCCAAGACCATGTTAGGCAGAAACTTAGGATTAGTTCATAGGGATACCCTGTCTTGGTGAAAAACCAAATAAGGCTCTCTCCACATGAGTGCATGAAGTTCAGAAATTCTTCTGGCCAAGGTAACGGCAACTAAAAACAACGTCTTCCAAGTAAGAAGACGTAGCTCACAATCCGCGGCTGGTTCAAAGGGTGGCAGCATAAGCTGCTCCAGGACAAAGGGTAGATCCCATGGCAGAATCGGATCCTTAATCGGAGGCCTAAGTTGGAGAGCATCTCTCAGAAAGGCTTGTGCCATGTTCAACTGAGATATGGTGCATTGGCCTATAGGACAATGATAGGCCGAGATGGCACAGAGGTGTACTTTGATCGAGGAGTAGGCCAAACCTGTCTGAAAAAGAGACAGGAGGTAGTTCAAGACCGACTTTTCTGGACAGTCTAGAGGCGAAACCCCCCGTGCTTGAGCCCATAGGCAAAAACGGCGCCATTTCATGGCGTAAGTAGCATGAGTGGCCAGTTTTCTCGCAACCACCAGAACATCAGCTACCTCTTGTGAGACCCCGTGTCGTAAAATGGCTATGTCTCTAGGAGCCAAGCGTGCAGGCTCAGCGAACAAAGGTCCGGACAGACCAAGGAGCCATCCTCCTGAAACAACAAGTGAGAGCTGATTGGCAGAGGCACCGGAGGTTTCCGGGATAGCTAGTGCAGTAGAGGGAACCAGATCTGCCTGGGCCAGAACGGTGCAATGAGTAACAGCGTCGCTTGCTCTCTGTGAACCCTCTGGATCAGCGTAAAGGGGGAAAAGGCATAGAGGAATCTGCCCGCCCAGGAGAGGGACAACGCGCCTCGCCAGAAAACACCAGGCCCTGGATCTAGCAAGCAAAAACTGGGCAGTTTTGCATTGGATGGGGACGCGAAAAGGTCCAACTCTGGTGTACCCCATCTTTGAAACAGAACCTCTACTACCTCCTGCAGTAGTTCCAACTCGTGGACTCTGGCCTGAGAGTGGCTCAGGCCGTCTGCAATGTTGCTGTCCACTCCTGGGACATGAACAGCAAGAAAAAATTACTCACCTTAGTAATGTTGTTTCTTCTAATGGAGTCTTGCTATATTATGACAGGTGCAGTTTGTCCCACCATTAGAACTGCTCCGGAGGTGAAAGAGTTAACTTCCATGCAGAGCATGGAGCTTAGAGCGCAAGCTCGGTTAAAGAAGCTCTGTTAGGGTGGTTTCAAACCGAAACCGTCAGATCTTTACGAGCAAAACTCACTAGGGCTCTGTGTGGAAGCTGTAACCTACACTAGCCAACTGGCTACTAACATATTCAAACATTTTCCTGGTCCCAACACCAAGACTCAAGTCAGTGGACCAGAAAAATAAGATAAAATAACTAAATAAAACACAATGCCCAAACATAAAAGAGGGCATCAATAAATGCCAACAGTGGACTGCCCACCCCATACCCAAAGTAGAAGTTCTGAGAGGGCAGGCTGGTAGATTTATAATATAGCAAGACTCCATTAGAAGACACAACATTACTAAGGTGAGTAATTTTTCTTCAAACAACATGAAGTCTTGCTATATTATGACAGGTGGAGACTACACAGCAGTACCTCCATGGAGGAGGGACAGAACCTACTTAGAGAATAGGCTCTGAAGCACGGCTGTGCCAAACCGAGCATCCCTCCTGGCCTGGATATCCAGGGAGTAATGCTTGGTGAAAGTGTGTACTGTTTTCCAAGTAGCTGCTTGACATATCTCCAAGATAGGGATGTCTCTAGCAGCAGCTAGAGATGCAGCTGTACCTCTGGTAGAGTGAGCCCTCAGGCCTGAGGGGGGAACCTTACCCAGCTTTTGATAGCAAAATTGGACACAAGAGACGATCCACCTGGCAATGGATCTCTTAGTGGCAGGTCTCCCTTTCCCAACCTCACCATAAGTGAGAGATAGCTGGAGGGAGTCAAACCTGTCACCCTTGGTACGCTCTATGTAGTAACTTAGGGCCCTCTAAACATCTAAGCTGTGCAGCCTCCTCTCACCAGAGGAGGAATGGTCAGTGAAGAAAACTGGAAGTGAAATAGATTGGTTAAGGTGGAAATCCAAAACCACCTTAGGCAAAAACTTCCTGTTAGTCCTGAGGACTACTTTATCTCTGTGAAAGGAAATAAAGTCAGTCTCCACTGATAAAGCCTGTAACTCACTTATGCGCCTGGCAGAAGTGATGGCTACTAGAAATACAGTTTTCCAAGTCAAATACTTAAGCTCTGCCAAAGACAGAGGCTCAAAGGGGGGTTGCATCAGCTGAGCAATGCAAACATTAAGATCTCAAGCAGGGGCAGGGTCCCTGAATGGAGGATTGGTATGAAGCAATCCCTTAAAAAACTTGGAAAATACAGGGTGAGCAGAAAGAGAAGAGGGCTTCCCTGCTGAAATGAAGGCAGAGACAGCTGCCAAGTGCACTTTCAGGGTAGCTGGTCTCAGTCCCAAAGAATTAAGATGGACCATATAGTCCAATACAGTGGGTAGATCAGCAGATTCCGGGGAAATATGCTTCCCAGAACACCATATGGAAAACCTTTTCCACTTGGAGTTATAGGTAGCCCTGGTGGAAGGCTTCCTAGCAACTTTCAGGATTTCAAGAACACTTTGAGAAAGTTGTAGATCAGCAAACTCTAACTGCTCAAGAGCCAAGCCTTGAGGTTGAGGGATTTGAGATTGGGATGCCAAACTCTCCCCTGAGCACAGGTTAACAGATTGTGGTTCCTGGGGAGACACAGGGGAAGATGGACTGCTAAGGACAGAAGGAGTGGGTACCAGGGCTGCCTGGCCCAGTCTGGAGCAATCACGATCATCTTGCAGGGCTGAGACCTGATTTTGACTAGTACTTTGAACAGGAGAGGGAAGGGGGGAAAGGCATAAAGGAACTTCCCTTCCCAATTGAGGAGAAAGGCATCCAGGGGGACTGAGCCCAACACTGGGGGCCTGCAACAAAAAAGTGGAAGTTGATGATTGTCTGGGGCTGCAAAAAGATCTATCTGAGGAGTGCCCCATCTGGCAAACACTATCCCCAGTACTAGGGGATCCAGTGACCATTCGTGATGGCCCTGGGAAATCCTGCTGAGAGCATCTGCCAGGACATTGTCCTTGCCTGGGAGGTGAACTGCTACTGAGGGAAGTGTTCAGGGAATAAGCCAGAGACCACAACTTCATTGCCTCGGTGACAAGGCCGAAAGACAAGTGCCTCCTTGTTTGTTGATGTACCACATTGTAGTGGTGTTGTCTGTTCTGACCTGTACCACCTTGTTCTGAACAGATGCAGAAAAACCTGAAGTGCTAGAAAACAGCTCTGAGTTCCAACAGATTGATGTGGAGCAGAGATTCCTGAGGGACCATAACCCTAGGTGGAGAGGTCGCCCATGAGCTCCCCATCCCAAGAGGGATGCATCTGTAGTAAGGGTCAAGGAGTGACAGAGGATGAAAAGCACCCTTGTCTCAGATTGCTCTGATCCTGCCACCACTGAAGGGCCTGGATCAGAGTTCAGTCACTGGGATTAACCTGGATAGGGATCTCTCTTTGAGACCAGAAAGCTCTCAAATGGAACTGAATGTCCCTCATCTGAAATCTTGCTCCTTGCACTACAGCTGTGGAAGCAGCCATGTGTCCTAGGAGCTGCAGGAAATGCCTTGCTGGTCGAGAGACCTGCAGAGAGAAGGACGAGGCCAGGGCCACTAAGGTCCTTACCCTTTCCAGGGGAAGGAAGGCTCTGGCCTGCTTTGTGTCCAGTTCTGCGCCTATAAAGGTGAGTACCTGGACAGGTTCCAAAACTGACTTTGGAAGATTGAGAAGAAAGCCCAGAGAGGTAAGCAGCTGCTGGGTAACTAGCAGGTGTGATTTGACCTGGTCTGGAGACTGACCCACAATGAGCCAGTCGTCCAGGTAGGGAAAAATGGCAATCTTTTGGCTTCTTAGATGAGCAACTGCTACTGCCAGACATTTTGTGAACACCCTTGGGGCAGAAGTGCATTGCTCTGAACTGATAATGGCCTGAGGGCAGTTCGAATCTGAGGTACTTTCGATGGGAGCTTCTGATAAGAACATGGAAGTAGGCATCCTTGAGGTCCAGGGAAGCTAGCCAGTCCCCTGGCCTTAGGGAGGGTAAAATCATTCCCAGTGTCACCATTTTGAACTTTGGTTTTAAAAGGTGCTTGTTTAGATATCTTAGATCCAGGATAGGCCGCCACTCTCCTGTCTTTTTGGGTAAGGAAGTACCTGGAGTATAATCCCTTGCCCTGGTGTGGGAGAAACCTTTCTACAGCTCTGAGAGCCAGGAGGGTTGAGACTCTGTTTCCAAAGCAAGAGTCTCTAAAGGGTTTGCAGGTGGAAAAGATCTGGCTCTCATCTTTAGAATTTTTGAAGCTGAGAACTACCCTGGCTCACTACTTCCAGGACCCACCTGTCTGATGTTAAAGACTCCCAGTCCTGGACGGGTAAGCCAGCCTGCCCCTACAGGTAATGGAGAGCCGACCCTGGGCATCCCATCAGGGTGCCTGTTTGGCGGGGCTTTAGGCTGAGGGGCGGAGCAGGCCTGCTCTGCCCGTCTGCCTCTCCCTCTGAAGAACCCCCTCTGAGCATAGGCTGAAGAGGAGGAGGCCTGGGTCTGGTAAAAAGGCCTGCCCCTACCCCTGGGGGGCTGCCTCTGAGGAGTGGCTTGCCGTTCCTTGGCTTGTGCACTCCTATAAGTGGTTCTATATTCATCCATTTTCTTCATATAATTCTCTGTCTGCTCCCCAAACAGAGAATTTCCCACCACAGGAAAATCCATAGCCTTAGACTGGGTATCCTGTGACAAAGTAGTACACCTGAGCCAGGCCAATCTACGAAAAGCCACAGATGTAGCCATGACTCTAGAGGATACATCATTAGAATCCACTGCAGCATGGAATTGCACCTTAGATGCCTCAATACCATCAAGAGCCACCTGCTCCAGCTCCTTTGCAAGCTGGCCAGGGACATGTTTGGCTAAGGCCATGACAGTATCCCATCTAGATTTCGGGTATCTCGCAACATAAGCCATATAGTTTGCTTGTCCGAGTCCCAAAGATGCTGCCATGTACTGTTTTTTGGACATGGCATCAATCTTCCTGGAGTCCTTGTCAGGAGGATGTGAAGCCAGGGGAATATTAGCTTTATCACAGGCTGCAGCCTGAACTACCCCAACATGACTGCATTGCTGTGAAAGAAAATCTGTATCAGGACCTGACAAAGTATACCTCCTGTCCATCTTTTTATCTACAGGAGGCACAGAATTAGGAGCTTTTAAAATTTTTATTGTTTGTTTCCTAAAAGATTTATGCAAAGGGATGGACAATGTCCTGGACTCTGGGATATCCATCATCTCTACATAGTCAGGCTCCTCTTGCTCATCCAAAGCCTCCTCTAAGGGAAGCTGGAGGGTCTCAGCAACTTTTTTATAAAACAAAAAATGAGAAGGGGACTCAGAAAGCCTAGGGGGAGATTCACCTAAAGGTCTGTCTGGGGAGATGTCCGGTTCAATGGGCACATCCAGACTTTCAAAGTCACATTCACACTGATCATAATCATCCTCCCCCTCCTCTGGTTCATAAAACTCTTCCATATCATATTCTTGAACCGGTGGAACCGACCTTTTGCCAGATAGTGGCGGTTCGGAGGGAACCAGGGACAGTGACTGGACAATCTGTATTGCCCTGGCTATCTCTGCAGCAGTTGGAGAAGGAATTTTGGACTCAAAACCTGCTGATTTTTTAGTTTTCTTTGCTGGAACTGGCTCCTCAGATCCAGCTTTTCGTTTGGCCGAGGAAGTCTCGCCCTGGTCAGAAGGCACTCCCTCCGGTTCGGTTGGCACCGAACCGGGCTGGCCATCCGGGTCAGCGGACTTTTTGGCCTCTCGTTCCCTGAGCCTGCCCACTCTCTTGTCCAGGGTGGCTGCAGGGAAATTTTTACAAATCTGGCAGTCTGAATTGAGGTGGTCAAACCCCAGACAATAGACACATGTAGTGTGTGGGTCAGCCTTGGCAAAGGCTTCCCCACAGACACTACAGTGTTGAAACCCAGTGGGCCCGGTTTTTCTTTTGGGTTTCTCAGACATGATGCCAGCCTAACCAACAAACTTGCCCTTTTAACGGCAGTGCCAGGCAAGACACCCTTATCGGTTCCCAACCGTGTCACGGGTCGTGGAAAAAAACGTAATGAAATCCGTTTTTTTTAGAACCGATAAGAACCGGGAACCGCACTCTAACAAGCCTTAAAAGGCTTTAAAACCAAGTTTAAATACAATTCGATCGGTTCAAACCGAACAGATAAAAATTTACAAGTTCCACACAGAAAAAGCTATCTATTACTTACAATACCATAGACAGAGCTTGAACCGATCGGTTTGCGGTTAAAATAAATAATATCGCGGTTAAATTCAACCGAGAAAAGACGTTTTAAACCGAGGAAATGAACCGAGCAGCAGGAGGAATCTCTGGAGCGACTGTTCAGTGAGGCGGAGTAAAGAATCTGACGGTTTCGGTTTGAAACCACCCTAACACAGCTTCTTTAACCGAGCTCGCGCTCTAAGCTCCATGCTCTGCATGGAAGTTAACTCTTTTACCTCCGGAGCAATTCTAATGGTGGGACAAACTGCACCTGTCATAATATAGCAAGACTTCATGTTGTTTGAATGAAGTTTGCGCCGTGTTGCAAAGCCCAATCCCACACCCTCATGGCCTCCCTGCAAAGTAGGTAGGAATCGGTGCCTCCTTGTTTGTTGAGGTAATACATCACCACGGAATTGTCTGTTTGTAACAGAAGAGTACCTGGTGGAATCTCCAACTGGAAGGCCTGAAGGGTGTAAAGAACTGCTCTCATTTCCAGGATGTTTATGTGGAGATGGGTCTCTTGGGCTGTCCACAGGCCCCGAGACTGGACACCGTTGAGGTGTGCCCCCATACGAGCCCTGAGGCGTCTGTGGAGAGTGTCACAATCAGAGACAGCGCAATGAAGGGGACCCCTACCGATAGATTCTTCGGATCTAGCCACCATTGCCAATCCTGGATTACAGTTTTCGTGATCCAGATTGGAAGCTGCAGATGGTCTTGCTTTTGATCCCATTGGACCCATAACATCCACTGGCTGACCTGCATGTGGAGACGAGCAAGCGGGACTGTTGCAATGGCCGCAGCCATGTGTCCGAGCAGGAAAAGGACCAATCTGGCAGGAACAGTCTTCTTTGCTGAAATGTCCTTGATGAGGGATCTGATGTGTTCCACTCTGTCCTGGGGGAGAAAGGCCTTCCCTTGGACGGTGTCCAGAATTGCGCCTATGAACTGCAGAGTCTGAGATGGAACCAGATGTGACTTCTCTTGATTGATCATGATGCCCAATGTCTCAAACAGAGATTGAGTATGATGAATAGTGGACATCAAGGCTTCTCGAGAGGGTGCCATGAGAAGCCAGTCGTCCAGGTAGGGGAACACGTAGTGGCCTTGCCTCCTCAGAGTCGCCACTATGACCGCCATACACTTCATGAATACCCAAGGTGTAGATGACAGTCCGAAAGGGAGGGCTCGGAACTGATAATGGTGGCTCTGGAACACGAAGCGCAGAAACTTCCTGTGTGCTCGAGCGACAGGTATATGCAGGTAAGCGTCCTGCATGTCCAAGGATGCCAAAAAGGCGCCCTGCTTCAGCATGGGAATCAGACCTGGGAGGGTCACCATGCGGAAGCATCTGTACAGGACCGACTTGTTGAGGTTGCTGAGGTCCAGTATCGGACAGAGGTCCCTGTTTTCCTGGGAACCAGAAAGAAGTGAGAATAATATCCTGTGTCCCTCTGGTTCCGTGGAACATGCTTTATCGCTTCTTTTTCCAGGAGCACAAGCACCTCCTGCTGTATAAGCAGGACGTGCTGACCCGAGTAACGTGAAAGCAGGGGAGGTCTTGCCGGTGGGTGGTCGAGAAATTCTATGACATGGTCCTTCTTGTCCAATTGGAGGATCCACCGGTCGGTGGTAATCGACGACTGCCACCCTGAAAAGTGGCAAGTGCGACGGCGCCGACCTTTGCTAGCCTTGATTGATCCAGAGGAGGGGGCTGGGAAGGGGTCATACTGTGGCAGCACTGGTCCCTGTAGGTTGGGCCGGTTTAGTGTAGCGTTGGGCTATGCCTGGGGACAACTTATCCTGGGCTTTCTGCCGAAAGGTGCCGCTTTGTTGCTGGCCGGAACGTGGCTGTTGCCCTTGTTGTCGGCTGCGAAAACAGCTCTGGTTCCTACGAAAGGAACCAGGCCTGGGTCTGTACATGGCCTATACAGACCTGACTGCCTTCCCAGCGACCTGAAGTTTGGTGATCACCTCCTCTGAGGGTTCACCAAAAAGTACTTCGCCATTGTAGGGGACGTCAAGAATGTTCTTCTGTATGTCCGGGGTGAAACCAGAGACATGGAGCCAAGAGTGTCGCAGGAGACAGACAACTGAAGCTGCAGCTCTGGTAGACGAGTCCGCAGAATCGTATGTGGCTCGTAGTACTTGGGTACCCACATCAGACCCTGTGTGGAGAAGGTTTAGGAGCTCCACCTTCTGATCGCCATCTGAAAGCTTATCGAACAGGTCCTGGCCCTGTTCCCATAGGGCGTTCTGAAACTGTATCATGTAGGTTAGGTAGTTCAGGGACCTATTTGAGCACGTAGCAGCCGCGTACATGCGTCTCCCCAAGGCGTCCAACTGTTTGGATTCCTGGTCCGGTGGCTGTGTGCTCATGTGTTGCGGTCTTTGGGACCGGTCATGTGAGGCCGTAATGACCAGGGAGTCTGCCAGAGGTTGTTGAACCAGGTACTGGTCCTCTCTTGGGGCCTTGTACAGGTGGTCAGCTTTCTTCGGCACCGCAGGAGTGCAGTGCGGATGCTTCCATGCAGCCTTGGTGACGTCCGCGAAGATGTCTACCAAGGGTGGCACTACCACTGGCTTTGGGTCTTTCTGCCTAAGATAACGGGCAAGGCGCTGTCTTTCGGGGTCGAGGTCTTCAGCATCCCACCCCATGTTGTCCTGGATGTGCCTCATGATCTCAGAGAAAGAGAGGTCATCCAGAGGAGACCTGGGAAGGCCATGTGGGTCAGGTGATGAGATGCTGACTGGAGAAGGAGATCTGGAGTAATCCGAGGTATCCAATCTGGAGTCCTCCCCCGACGGAGTATACCGCTGACGTCTGGATCGCTTGGGGCTAGGAGACCCTGATGGAGATCTTGAGGGAGGCCTTCTCCGATCCTGGGATCTATCCCTAGGAGGTGGAGTCTGCTCCTTGGGGGTTGGTGGTTATCCTGTTGGCCCCTGTGGTGGAGGAGGGGGCGTAGGAGGTGAAGGAGTGGGAGGAGGAGGTTTCACTGGGACCACGTCTTTGCAGATGGTGTCCCACCAGAAAATAAAGAGTTCCTTTACTTCTTAAATGTTCACACCCGATGACGATGGTCTGTCGCTGGGGTCGGGCGTCGGATCGTCGGGTGTCTCCGGGGTGAGCGAAGGTTCCCTAAGAAGCCCGGTATTCTCTGTGTTGCCCGCCTGGTCTTCAGGCAACGCGGTGTCCTCCTCCATGGAGTCCCTGCGACCGGTGTCTGCCGGTGACTGGGGGGCGGCAGTCTTCGGCTCCGGTGAGGCCGATGTTGGTTGCTTGGCCGATGACTTTGGGTTCAGTGAACGCCTGGCTGGCGTCTGGTGCTTGGCTGATGTTCTCGGCTCCGAACGCCTGGCCGACTTCAGGTGCTTGGCTGACGTCAGGTTGACAAACGTCGGGGCCAACGTCCGTTTGAGAGATGTCAGGTCCTTCGTCTTCCTGGGTGGAGGATCTGAGCCCCTAGGGGGCTGGGAGACCGACCTGGAGTTGGGGTTCCGATGTCGGGTGGAAGAGGAAGACTTGTGGTGTTCAGAGGATTTTGAAGAGGCCCGACAGGGAGTAAAGGAAGCCGAGGGCCTGGAGGTCTTAATGGGCTGAAGAGTCGAAGAACCGATGGAAGCCCGGACCTTGACCGGAGGGGGCTGAAACCTAGCCCTGGAGGGAGAGCAGTCCGATCGGGTGGAGCCTGAGCTCCGCGAATCCGAGGCCTGGTTCGGGGATCTGGACCTGGCCTTCTCCCGGTGCTTATCCCAGTGTTTGTGGACCTTGGAGGACGAATCGCCCCTGGAGGAAGGTTCTTTGTCCATCCTACTGAGTTTTTCCTCGAGCAGGTAAGCCTGAAGTGCCTTCTGACAGCAGATATTGGTGCGGCTGTTGAACCCCTGGCAAAAGGTGCAGGCCTTGGTATCATGGTCCAGGCCTAAGCACCGCATGCAGGAAGAATGAGGATCCTTGAAAGTAATCTGTTTTCTGCAGACACACTTTGAAAGGTGACCCTCAAATGAAGGAGTTGGAGAGGACATTAGTCATGTAGAAACCCTGGAAGTTTCAAGTCGTCGTGTGCTAGGTAGAGACCAAGAGGCTGATGCTGGCGAGTCAACAGCGGGAAAAGAACTGGGCATTCTGGGGGACCGCCCCCTTATATATTATGCCAGACGTCGGGGGCGGTCCCCGCTAAATACTGCTAGCTAGAAAATTTCCGTGGGGTCCTGGCGCCTGCCGGCTTCAGTCCTAATGGTGTAACCTGCTTCTAGAGCAGTTTCTCGAAGTAAGATCATATGTTTTGAATACTTGGAGAGGCAATTTGAAAGAAAATCACTAGATAAAATCTGTAAAAGGGTGTCAGGAGAGAAGAAATATCCAAATAGTTTCTTTTTGGGCATCTCTCCAAACCATATGCATACTCTCAAGCCTCATTCTCAGTACAGGGCATCGTGGGTATGCACATTTTTTTTTTTAAACTTTATGTTTATTGATATATTACAAATACACAGTCTGATCACAAGCACTGCATTACATAAAATTAATATATACACCATGAGGGCACCACTCATCTCCGTATACACGATCATTTCCGTCAATACTTTAAAGGTGACCTGCAAACTAACTGTAGCAGCCTGCTTCCATCCCACACATCCTTCTACAGTGCTGCGAGAGTCTGTGGCTTCTAAGATGATGATTTTTCGAATAAAAGTAATATTTAAAAGAGGCACTGAAACTTTTCGGTGAATGCAGAAGTACGTACCTGGCAGGTCCCAATCAAGCAGGCGCAAGTTACTATGGGTATTCCACCCAGTTTGTGACGTGGCAAACACCACTGTTATGAATGAATAGCAGTGGGTGCAGTTTAATATTATTTATTTTATTGCTTCTACATGGATCTTGATGCATAAAATCATACATCAAGGGCCTGCCCAGGTGTTGCTGCACATATGATATTATGCATCAAGATCCACACAGAAGCAATAAAATAAATTATATTAAACTGCAACCACTGCTGTTCATTCATAGTAGTGGTGTTTGCCACATCACAAACTGGGTGGAATACCATAGTAACTTGCACCCGCTTGATCAGGACCAGCTGGGTACTTCCGCGTTCGACGAAAAGTTTTGGCGCTTTTTTAAATATTACTTTTATTCACAAAATCTTCATCGTAGCAGCCACGGACTCCTGCAGCACTGTAGAAAGATATGTGGGACGGGAGCAGGCTGCTACAATTAGTTTGCAGGTCACCTTTAAGATATGTCATGGGGGAATATAATAAACAATAAAACAATTAATATCCACATGGCTGCAACAGAGAACCCGTGAGCTGAGTGGGTTTAATTCAAGAGTTTACTGATAAAAAATATCACCACAGCCCTCATCCTCCACCAGGGAGGGAAGAATCTACCTGCTTAAATCAGCTGTAAATGCACAGTACATGCTATAAGTAAACAGAGAATTTTCCCTCAGAACTCCACATTAATTATTACAAATAGGCACTTTTGTATGTAAGCATTTGAGAAATAACATGCAAAATATCGCATTGGTACACGCAAACTGCATAATTTTAAACTTTTGGGACTCAGCAGAAAAATCAACACAACCCTTTTTTTTTTTATAAACAGGAGCTCCAGGAAATATGTTGGCGTATAGGTAGCACATATAAAGTAGAATATAGCTCACATCAAATTCTCAAGATAAGAACAGGGCAATTAGCCTCTTTTCAGGGCAAGCAAAAAATCAAACATCAGTTCAGTATCTCTAGTCCAATTTAAGCCCTAAAATGGCATACTACCCTGACTAACGTCATTAGGGGTCCTTCTAATATACAAAGATGCTCAGGTTTCGTCTTCGGATGAAGAGGCATCTTGCTCCGTTGGTCTGGATCTAGGGAGTGCATGACGCTGCGCCCATTTCAATGCCTCACTAGGCTCAGTAAATAGGAATACCTTACCCCAGTGAGTGATTCAGAGCTGGGCCGGGAACACTAGGCCATGCTGGATACCAGACTCCCATAGCATGGCCCAAGTCCCATCGAACTACTTCCTGCGCTGTTGGGTAGCGTATCCAATGTCAGGAAACATCCTGACTTGCTCTCCATCCTGCAGCAGGCATTTTTTCTGCCTAGCGATTGCCAGTAGATAATCCCAGGATCCGAGGTCATCAGTGACAGCCACCACCACTTGTGGAGCATCTCGGTTGTCTAGGCTGTCTCTGGGAGTCATGCGGTAGGCCTTCTGGAGTCGCTGGGCTCATTCAAAGATCCCTTCTCCCATTTGTTGTACCATCCAGTCCTGGATGAAAAGAAGTAGAGGGTCACCTTCTGGCAGACCTAAGATTCGAATGTTGGATGCCGTAGCCTGGTTCTCCATTGTCTCCAGGCGTAATTTAAGGTGGATATTTTCTTTAATGATTGATGACATTGCTCCCATCGCTGCATCATCTCATTTAACGGCTTCAATTGATGCTCCCTAGATACAATCCATTGTTGCATCGATGCCTACCACCTGATTATTCAGGGTATCAAAGTTGTCGGAAAGACCTCCGACCAATGCCATGATTTTATTTAGTTTGGCTCCAAGGATCTGAAGCGTCTCCTCTACGGGTGTATCACCCTGATCCACAGTTGGGCACTGGTGAGACCACGTTACATGCTGAGCAGCTGGAGTTTTCAATCGTGCTCCTTCACCCGAACTCCTATCCTTACAAGGACTGCACATTTTAGCTGGCAGGTTATTATTTTGCAGATTTTTGCTGTAATACCTCTATAGATATGCCCACAAATAGCACTTTTAGTGATTTTGCTTAACGTGGTTTGCAGAGCTCTAAGGGAAAGCTGCCATTTTGCTCGGGCTCAGCAGCACCCCCGGTATGCAAATTCTTGTTCAAGACAGGCCAACAAGGCTTTGCCAAACAGACATCACCCTTTGAAAAGGCCTGCACATCTGACCCAGGACGGCTGAGAATGACAAAGTACAGACATGTGTTTCATTCTCTTGGGACTCAACAGTGTGCTGCAGTCATTATCTCAATCAGGCACCATATGTTTAGAACACTCAGAGATGCCATAGACTGCTTTTCCAGAAAACGGCCTTTCTTGCATGCGCACTCCAGAGGGTTCTAAACTTTGCCTTGGAGCTGTGACAGGGTGCCTGGTTGAGATGACTGTAGCACACAAAGGAGTTCCAAGAGGATTAAATTCTTGTCTGTATGTTGCCATTCTCAGTCTGGAATGGATCAGACGTACAAGACTGTTTGGTAGACTCTGCTCGGCAAAGTCTTTTCAGCCCGACTTGCACAGGGAAGAACCTCACTAAAAATCATCAAAGATGCTGCAAGTTTCCAAGCAAATCAGAAAAGTTAGATCAAGAAAAATGGCTTCAGTATTACGTACTTGTTTGCTCGTTATGACACAATCAGACAGCTGCAAATACAGCATGTGGTACTTAATACTAAGTTTTATTTCAGACAAAGAAAAATGGAAATCACGTACCTACCGTAATTCTTGATCTTCTTGGATGAAGTCTCCACCACTCATTCACACTAATGGGAATACACTGAAGGCGCTAGGAACCAGTGGAAGCCAAACTTTTTCAGGAGGGCAGGCACGGAGGTGGAGCCGCGAGGGAGGCTCATGCGGAATAGATTACCTCGGCGTCTACCCTCCAACCACCTCAGTACCTTTTTTCTGAGGAGGTGCAGCGTAACTAGCCTAGAGAGGACTAACCTAAATATCGGACATAAGATAGTCCAAATAACCTGTGTAAGAAGGGTCAAAGAGCAAAGTCTTCACAGCCCAACAATTGAAGGAGTGAAGACCATAAACAGAGAAGTGAGCTTGCGAGGATGATGGGTGGGCGTGTGAATGAGTGGTGGAGACTTCATCCAAGAAGATCAAGAATTACGGTAGGTACGTTATTTCCATATCTTCCTGGACATAAAGTCTCCACCACTCATTCACACTAATGGGAGAGTACCAAGCTAAAATAATCCCCCCCCCCCCCGAGATGGGCGGCAGAAGATAGGAGCTCAATTAGGACAGAAGTCCATTAAGGATGGTCCTGTCAAAGGACTGATGTTGTCTGGTATGGACATCCAAGGCGTAGTGCTTTACAAATGTGTGCACGGAGCTCCAAGTGGCCGCACTGCAGATGTCCATAATGGGCACGCTGCAGATTTTGGCTAGAGATGCCGCGACTGCTCTGGTACAGTGAGAGTACACTCTGCCTTCCTGCTTGACCTGTGCCATGGAGTAGCAGTGGCAAAGGTATGCCACTAACCATGCTGAAATGCACCTGAGAACAACAGGTTGACCCAGCTGGGTCGTGCTGAAGGAGACTAACAGCTGTTGAGCCTTGCAGAGCTCCTCTGTCCTCTCCAGGTAGAACCGCAAAGCTCTCTTTACATCCAAAGAATGAAGGGTACGCTCTCCTTCATTCTGGAAATTTGCAAGGAAGGTAGGAAGGACCAAAGGTTGATTCAAATGAAATTCCGAGACAACCTTAGGAAGGAATTTAGGATGAGTCCTAAGAACCACCTTGTCCTTGTGAAATACAGTGTACAGAGGGTCTATGACCAAAGCATGTATTTCTGATACTCTACGGGTGGAAGTAGTGGCCACCAGGAAGGTCGTCTTCCAAGTTGGAAATTTCAACTCACAAGTGGCTAGAGGCTTGAAGGGCTTACGAGTGAGCATGTCTAGCATGAAGTTAATGTCCCAGGCTGCAACTGGCCATCTAATGGGCAGTCTGTATGCAGAATGCCCTTAAGAAATCATTTAACTACTGGTAACTGAGCCAAGGACATAGAAAGTACAGGCTCATGGTATGCGGAAATTGCGCAAAGATGAACTTTGACTATAGAGTACTGTAGACCTGTGTTAGAGAAGTCTGGTTTGCTCCATGTCAGGCAATGAGGCTAGGAGCTGACCTAGCCTGGACCACAAGAACCTGCCGTAGGCTGCATAGTGGGCCTGATGTGCAGAGACAGAGAGAAGTAACCGTGCCGAGTAGAAAGTCCTCCTACCCCGGAAATCAAAATCCAAGGAGTCTTGATCTGGGGGCGGTCTGATGAAGGGCACGAAGCCCATCAGGAGTATCCAACTCGTCAATCCAGACTGTGGATGAGGCATGGAACCTGGAGACTCGAGTGCTGTAATACCTCTGGCTGAGATCTAGGGGCAGGAACTCCGGAGGGCCTCTGCCAGGGCCTTAGCGCCTCAGCCAGGCCGGCCAGAGCCCGCAAGGGTGCCTCATCAAATTAGCCTAGAAAGACATGCGCGAGTGTTCAGGATTGCTAATAGTGGAAGGAGTAAGGTGCAAATCCTCCAACATCCTCATGAGGAATCGCTGATACTCAGCAAGATCAGCAGCTGGAGAGATGTGGACAGAGGGTTCCTCTCCCCCTGAAGAGGGGGATGAGGAGCTGGAGGTAACCATCTGTTCAGAGGGTGGCTGCACAGGGGGAAGCTGAAAAACCTGGCTGTCCACTGCCCTAACGTAAGCAGGGAGCCGAGCAGCCACCGCTCTGAACTGCTCCCAGGTGAGAGGCCCGCTAGGACCGAGGATGCCTGGGAGCGCAGGAGAGTGTAGCAGAGGGATGGGGACAGAGCCGAGAAGAGATGTCGGCTGACCTCCGCCTCGGCTAAGGAGCGGACCATGGGCACCCCCGGAAGACAAGGTGCCCCCGAAGACCCCACAGCCAACAACTGAACAACCACATTGGTCCTGCCTTGGCTGCGCCCGGAAGAATCCCCCCTGTGAAGTGACCGAGGTCGTATAGGTCCAGATGGATGGTCCCCTACCTCAAAAGAACAGGACTCTCTCAAAGAGACCAAGGAGGAAGAGCACAGATCAGCACTACGGCTTCTCCCAGGGCCCAGGTGGACCCCAGAAAAAGGCTGACGCGCCGACCCCACACCCTTCAACCCCTCTGAGTCTGAAAGAGCCCTCCTCCTTGAGAGGGCCAGCATAGGAAGCTGGCATCTCTGGGCAGCCCCGGAAGGGGTTATCCAGGGTGCAGTACCCTCCCATCTGCAGGTGCTCCTATCAGCCCCAAAGCTGGATGATCAAGGCACACCACTGGAGGGGGTACCACAACTGAGGGGTCAGTGAAACCGCCAAGACCAGGCTGCAAGAGCTATGGTGGCCCGCACCACTGCATGCTGGTCAGCACCCCTGACCCTAGTCTCGGTAGCCACCGACCTCACCTCAGAAAGGGGCTGACTCCGACTGGTCGAAGAGACTACCGTGCTGCCCACCTCAACAGCCCATCCCGAGGGGTCAGCCTGCAGGTCCGACTCAGAGCTCGACTCCGTCTCCGAGGAGGTAGACTCCGAGGCCCTGTGCCAAACCGTGGGAGGGCGGGTAGTGCCATCCTTACCAACAGGCCCAGAGACCACAGCTGTGCCCGAGTCGGTGCCAGCACCTCCCGCAGCCCCGTGAGCAGAATCCCGAGGGAGGCGCGGCCTCAGCCAGAGCCAGAGATCCACAGCTCGGACCAGTCACTGCACCATCCTGTCCTACGGCGCTGCGAGCAGTGCGGAGGATGGAGACAGCACTGACGACAGCCCCATCGGCACCGCTGACGGGGCCTACCGACTCCCCAGTGCGGCTGGGTCGGCCCTGAGGATGGCTCCGAAGACGGACACGACGCCGAGCACAGTGCCGCCCGGCCCCCCAGCACCGGCAGGGGCGACACCAAAGACAGCGCTGACTGAGGAAAACGAAGGCCCCATGGCGCCAAGCCTCGAGGACATGGCGCTGTGCTCAACCTCGGCGCCGAAGACAGCTCCAAGGTGAGACATGGAAAAGGACGGCGTCGTAGTAGATCTCACAGCGCTGCTAGCAGTGTCAGCACCGTGAATGGCTCCGACTGAGATCACAGCACCGCGTGACAAGTCGGCGCTGACAACAGACCCGTCAGGGCCTACAGCACCGCCGATGGCGTCGAGGACGGCACCGACCCGGGACTTGTGAGCCGTGGGAGTGACACCAAGGGAGCCTTCACCCCCGAAGGGGTGACTGCCATGGCGGCGCCTCCTGCCCGCTCCTGGGAAGGAGCGGGACGGGCCTCCTGTGCCACGGAAGAAGCCTCAGCAATGGCTAGGCTACAAGCAGCCGAGGCTCCCTCCTCCTCGGTCCATACAGAACAGGAAGGGACCCGGAGGAAGGCCATGAGGCGTGGCCGGCCTGGCAGTGCGCCGACCCCGAAAGTCGGTGGAGCTCACCCACTTTCCATGCGTTGTTGAGGACCTGGCGGTCCATGGAGAAGCAGGCATCGCACGATCCCGTTGTAGGCGGGCAAAGACATGAGAGACACCGGTCATGCTGGTCGGTGACGGAGAATTTTCGGCCACATGGGCACCGTCGCATGGGGAACCGACCAGTCTTGGAAGATTTCTTGCCCCTCCGACCGAGACATGACCTACGGGGAAAAAAACACCAAAAACAGACTCGACATCGCAAAAAAGAATAATAATGAAAAGATCTTACCGGGTGACGTCGAGTAAAGCAACACAGAACCGGCAGGAATAACCAATGGACTTCGGCACAACATACTGCGTAACGGAGAAGCTGCGAAGCAGGCCTCAAATTTCTTCAGCTTCCATATGAGGTGACCTCTACAGTGGGAGAAGAAGAACTGGCAGGCAGGTGGCGTCGACACAGCCTAACGGCCAACCAGCGAGCGCCACACAGTGTGTCGGCCCAGAGGGCGGCGCCGATGGTGTGTCGGCTCCGGCTACCAGAAAAAAAAAGCTCCCGCAGGGTCCTGACCTCCGGCAGATACCCTTCTGTGATGAATGGTGAAGATTGACACAGATAAGACTGGGGGCGTTGGACCGCCTGACATTGCGTCTCACAGAAAACTCTGATTCCGAAGAATCGGGGTGCGAGACTGGGTCCACATCCGAATCGCCTGCTTCTGAAGAATGGCCTACCAGAAGGACCTTGATGCTGGTGACCCTAAGAGTCCCCTGGGGAAACAGCGCTACAGTGGGTGCGGTGGTCATTTCTTGATGCTGGCGCTCCCAGCGCCCTGCCAGCAGCTTCAAGACCTGGCCCGACTCACCACGTCCCGGTCAAATCCCTGGTGCCATGCATGGCACCAAAACCCAACACAGCACCACCAGCGGAGTTGACCAGATGAACGAAGCTGCGAGCAGTGCAGAGAACCAAACCGGCGCCACCCCGATCACCGGCACCGCAATCCAGGACGCCGCCGGAAGGCGACACAGATGGTTCACCATTGCCGGACCCAGCAACCATGGTCCGCGACACTGGCATAGTCTGCAGCTCTAAAGAGGTGACTGCCGAAGCAGTGTCTCCGATGCAACCTCGGGAGAGGCCATAACGTTTCCCCCGACACCGCAAAAGAGGCCTCCTCCTCAGCAAAGCTTGAAGATGAGGAGGCCTCCTCCTCACCACACCGTATAGGCCCGGGAGGGGACCCAGAGGAAGGGCCTAAGATCCTGGCCTGAGAAACCTGAGACCAACGCCATCCTCTGAAAGTCATCGGAGCCTTGCCAACTTTAAATGCACAGATTTCGAGAATACGGCGGTCTTTCGTGAAGCAGGTGTTGCATCTATCCATGTCATGATTAGGTCCCAGGCACCGAAGACAGACATCATGCTGGTCCGTCATGGAAAAATGCCGGCCACAGGAGCACCGACGCATAGGGGCGCAGCCCGCTTTGGACTTTCGCTCAGCTCCCAAACCAGACATGATGCGAAACAATTTTAAAAAGCAGAAAAGCTCCCGGTGCTGTCAAATTATAAAATGAAACGGTCTTACGCATTTCAACGGCGTCGGGAAATCGAACCGGGATGAAGGAGCGAAGGCAGTGTTGAAAACACGACAGACGACCTAGTGGTGCAGTAAACATACTATCTCACTTGCATAGAAGGTGTAGCCTTGACGGCGGGAGAAACAGAACTGGGATGGAGGAGAAGTCTGTGACGCCTAATGGCCGCCACTCGTGCACCACGTAGTGCGTTGCTCTTGAGGGCGGCGCCATCAGTGTCAACTCCTCCCTCAAAAAAAAAACTCCCGTAGCGGGTGTACACCTCCAGCTTACATCCACAGCAGTAATGAATGGTAAAGATTGACAAGAAAAGATCCTGTATTACAGCCAGCATGACAGACTCTGGGCCATCTGCAGGCCACACACCGACGAACTCAAACAAGTCTCTCCCATCGGCTGGTGCAAGAAGGACTTGGGGAACCCCGATAAGTCATGGCAGCCCAACAAGGAGAGGACAGCAAGCTCTGAGAGAAAGTGAAGTGATAGGGCTAATGCATGGATTGGGCAGTCCTGAGACAGAGGAGTTTCGGGGGGTGGGGAGGTAAGCAGAGAAAAAAATGGATTAAAATAAAACTATAGACTTCCGGTGATGTCACCGACTGGCATGGCGCCTTGAGAGAAGAGCTCCTCTACCCCAACGATACCAATCCACTTTAATCGCTTCAAAAATATGGCATCCCCAGCGAAACAAGAGAGAAACAAACCTGGAAAACCTCACTCGACCCCTATGCAGAACCTGAGAGAGATGCTGCAGGCCGAAATAGATATACTACCGGAAACTCAAGGAGAGCACTCGGACCCTCAGCAGGCCTCTCCGCAGCGAGACCCGCCATCAGATGACATAGTGGAAATGATAAAACAGACAGCTAAAACGGTCACAAAGATAGACCATACCCTCACAGATCTCCGATCAGATCTAAACCAGATAGACCACAAGACAGAACAGTTGGAAGTGGGACTTATGCAGACCATGGAACAAACCGATAGACAAGATCGACTTATTCTCTATTTGCTGGCCTGCTACCGGGAGCTAAACAGAAAACTAGACGACTTAGAGGGCCGAAGTAGGAGGCAAAACATCCGAATTTATGGAGTTCCAGAGGGTCTAGAGGGAAAAGAACTGGGCACGATCACCTTTATACAAGACCTCCTTCGAGAGTCGCTAAAGCTGCCCAAAGAGCTGGAAATCGAAATAGATAGAGACCATCGCTCCCTGGTTCCGCGCCCTAGAAACGCGGATGCGAGGCCTCGCTCATTTATTGTCTGACTAACATCATATAAACAAAAAGAAGAAATTCTGAAAAAGACCTGGCAGCGAAGCATCCTCTTATACAAAGGTCACAGAATAGCCCTAGATAATGACCATACGGCTGAGGTACATGAGGCGTGGAAGACTATCTGGCCAGTGATCAAACAGTTATGCGCCAAAGGCCTAAAAGCCCAAATCTTACATCCTGCCAGACTCAAAATCATTACCCAGCAAGGCAGCAAAATATACAAGGACCTTCTAGCCGCAGCTCCATACCTTGAGGGCCTGGGCATTACCACCCCACAAATGGCCAAAGAAAAGCTGGAGAGGGATCTCCTGTCCTCGGCCTGGATGATAGCCCAACAAGGGACAGCGAAAAAAGGTTCCACGCAAAGAAATCCGAGTACAACCCTCCGAGAAGATGTCGCCTCGATGATACGAAGATATGGGGATACAGCAACTGTGAACAAAGCAGCGAGGCACCTTTTTCGAGCAGAACAACTGGACGAGGCGGAGGATCCCCTGCAAGCAGAACAACGACCGGACGAGGAACAACAGAGTCCCAAATGAGCTGTGTGCACTTAAAGACCTTGAAGCCCTCTTGAAGTTACCTGTGCTATACCCGGATTGCTAAGCTGGAGAATCCCCGATTCTTGGCCTGGTCTCCGGGCCATCCTTTGCTGATGCGGCGCTCAATTTTCACCCTCGACTCTCGACCATCTAAACCTGAGGCCAAGTCTGTTCTCGAGGCAATGAAACACTGATTTACCGGTGGGTAAGTGTCTGGGCAGGAGGAAACTGAGATCGTTGGAAACCGAGGAGCCCTCTCGATTACACAGTCTACCTGAAATGTTGTTCAGTGGACCTGTAAAATGTATCCCGGACATGTGGGGAGGATTGAAGGAGGAGACAAAATAATCGTCTAAGGGAGCTGTCGATGGCGATCTTAGGTTCGAGACCAATACTGCGGGGATCCGGGGGGTGGGGGCGCGCCGTGATTCTTCAGCTGTTTGGGCTCGGTTTATTGCTGGGGTATTCACGCCCATGGGTGCTTTGGCGGTGGGCTGAGCTTGGATGGCTGGGGAGTTGTGGTGTGCCCTTGCTTTCTAGACTTTTTTTTTGTTTTGTTTTGTTTTCACAGCCCCTATACACTGCTTTCTTCTTTCTTTTGGATCAGACCAATGTCGCAACTGATAGTGTGAGGCCCTCGACTGTGGCGAACTGCCCGAGACGGGCCAGAGAGAAACTGATATGACAATGTAAGTTTTGCTCCCCTCTATTCTTGAGAACTGAATTGGTGCCTGTGTCTGGTATGATGAGTCCACTGAGCCTGCTGGGGTAATTGACTTGGGAAAATGAAGGGGATGGGGAGGGGAACTGAAATCTGATTTAAGAGCAGAGTCTAGGTGGCCCCTGCTTAAGGCAGAACTGCGGTGACCTAATGAGGAATGCTGGGGGTGAGGTCTGGTCGGGTCGAGCCGAGATGGAGACTCTCGAGACTGTGCCCCGCGCCACATGTATAAATTCACCGAGCGGTGGAGAGAGGAGAGACACCCTCTCGGGTGGACAAAGAGGGACCTGGGCAAGTAGACGGAGATTTGTGTCACCCAGGTAGAAACGGAGAACTGTAACGGAGACCTATTGTTTGCTGGGCCTGCGAACTCTTGAATGGGCCCACATTTCCCTTCTCCAGCCTGATGCTGGGCCCGGCCCACTGACAATCAATTGCTGGGTGGCCTGACTTGTTTCCCCCGAGGCCCGGTGACAGCTGGGGTTGAAGACGACTCGAGGTTGCAGAGCATCATTGTCGGGCTCGGCCTGAATGATGTCATCTGGGGCCATAGGGGACTGGGGAGGAGGAGGGTAGGGGGTGGGAAATGGGAGGGAAAGGGACTGAACCACCTGAGCAGGCGGGGGAGGGAGGACTATAGGATTTCGGACATGGAGATCTGGCCTTAGGAGGGGGCGAGAGGGCAGACCCTTGAGCTGCCGCCTCGGACCTGGGGGATGATAGACCCGGCCTGACCCGGATGAGCTCTCCACTCTTTATGGGAAGCGACTGGCCTAACATGTGGTGTGGAGGGTGGAATTCAGGTTAGTTGAACAGGGATAGAGGATTCCGTGGCTTGGGAAACCAGAGAAGGGATTTTAGTTCCACAGACCAGGGATTACAGACCCCACACTCCCCCACACAATTAGACTCAGGGGCGGCACCTTTTGGATGAACTAGAGGACTCCTGGGCACTTGGGGGGGAGCCTGCTCTTCTGGGGGTGAGATAAAGGTTTATTGTGTTGCCCCCAGGGAGCGGGACACTTTATGGATCCTCATCATGGATGGGGGGAAGGTAAACCTTGCGGAAGAAACAGTCAGAGGACCCGGCCTGATGAAGTGGCCGAGATAGAAGTTGCCGCTAGACTGGACTCCCGACTGCGATGGGGGAATAGTAGCCAAACCCTGGCTGAGTAAGCATAAAGCATGTGAACGAGCTGGAGTGGGAAGGGAGGGGGGAATGGGACTGGAATTGGGATGGGTTGGTTGGATGGATGGGCGGCCTGGATGGACTGGAGAGACAGGAACCCCACAACCAGAGTGGATAAAGAAGGGCGCGCCCACTTCGCTAGGGACCAGGAGACCCTTAAAAAGAGAAATCTAAGATTAAAATAAATTAATTGGCTGTAATCGAAAGAGGTTAGAGATACCACAGAGAAGGACGGATGGCAACTGGGAGGGTGGAATGATAGAGGAAGGCGCATGAATCTGGGAGACCCAAAAGGCTACTGGGGAAAAGATCTGGGAAAACGGTAATGCAAGTCAAGAGGATAAGCTCATTAAACTTGAAAAAGAGGGGGTTCGGGAAACAAGAGGAGAAGCCATGATGGGACATACACTACCACTAAACACTTAATTGCAGAGCGATGAGAAATACATCCCCCCTCCTCCTCCACGCCCAAAGGTTGGAAACGGGAGTGATGAAGAGGGGATGAACAGTTCTTTTAAGGGGAGAGGTAGGACCTAACTGGATGCTACCCCAGAGAGGTGATACGAAGGAGGACGACCACAACTAAACTTTTCTGTTGTGGCCAAAAGGGGAACTCATTGCACCCTGGAGCACCCCGATAAGTCCATTAGGGACGTTTCCTCCTCCACTGAATTACAACACTCAGTCACACCTAGGAAGTCAACCAGAAAGGACTGAGGTCTCAAGGCTAGGAGTTTTCCTGGCTGTTGATAAAAGATCAACAACTTTCTTTAAGGCCCGATGTTGGATGAGGCCAAAAAGTTGGTTTATTAGTTTAATATATTTACTACTACAGTTACTACAAAAATTGAAATGTTATAAAGTTACTTGGTTAATAATGTTTCAAGGTACTAACTTACATCAAAATCTTTGTCTCAGGAATGTAAACAACTTGAGAGCGGTAGCTGAAATGTACATGTGCATAAATGGCTAGTCAAATGTCAAGGGTGGTTTCCTTTAACATAAATGGGTGTACAAGCCCTGTTAAAAGAAAGAGGTTGCAAAGATATCTGAATGCCCAAAGATGTGATATGGTATTTCTACAGGAAACACACCTCACACCTGGAGAGGTTCAAAAACTGAAAAGCAGGGCAATGCCACAGCTTTATCACTCCTCACTACAGGGTGGCAGGAGGAGAGGAGTAGCCATCATGCTCTCGGCTAACTTCCCTTTCCAGTCCCATGAAGTGATAGAGGACCCAAGTGCAAGGTACCTACTTGTGATAGGAACAGTGCAGGACCAGTGGATTACTCTGGTCAACGTGTATGTTCCCCCAGGGTCACCAATTGCAGTATATGCGACCATATTGAGGTTGGTGGCAGAGAAAGCGAAGGGCACACTCATAATGGGGGGAGACTGGAACATAATACTTGATGGGAAGATGGATACCACATCTCAAATACCAAGACCGGAACACAATAAAGCTAAAGCGTTTAAAATGTTAATTCAACAATTAGGCATGATTGACATCTGGAGGGAAAAGTACCCCACCAGTAGGGAATTCACATGTCACTCCCCGAGGTTTCATATTTACTCGAGGCTTGACATGTTTTTTACTTTCTCAAGGGATATCTCCTCTATCGCCTCAATGTGGGTAGGAACCAGTGTCCTATCAGACCATAATCCGCTCTTCTTGGAAGCAGACCTAGGGATACCTAAAAGAAAACCACTCTGGAGATTAAATACATCATTACTACAGATAAAGAGGTAATTAAAACACTCAAACAATTCATTAGGAGATCCAAAGAAGACAACAACACCCCAGGTACGACACCTCAAATTCTTTGGGATACACTCAAGGCACTAATTAGAGGGAAACTAATTCAAATAGCTACTCATAGGAAAAGGCTGGCAACTCAGAAGCAGCTAGAACTAACTACCCAAATTAAAGACTGGGAAAAAGATCAGAAAAATAAATGGGATTCAGAGAGAGAAAAGAAACTCATTGAAGCCAGGAATAAACTACAAAATGCAAAAATAGAAACAGAGAGGCTCTGTTCTATCTAAAGCAAAAGATATTATGAAGGAGGACCTAGAGGAACCAGACTACTAGCGTATAGACTTAGACAAAATATGGCCAAGGCGACAATTACCAAGATAACTTCTCCCGTCAATAATCAGAAAGTCACTCAAACCGCCCAAATAGCAAAGGCCTTTGTGACCTACTACTCTAATCTATACTCCTGCCAAGAGCAGACCTCTACGCAGGAAATAAAGAAATACCTGGACTCTCTCCCTCTCGCACCTCTATCACGGACTGAAGCACAGGCCCTTATTAGACCCATTACCCAGCAAGAGATCAAGACGGCCATAAAAAACTTAAAAACAACAAAGTGCCCAGGGCCAGACGGACTTAGCGCAGAATTCTATAAATCCTTTGAGACAGAGATCTCACCCATCCTCTTAGAGGTCTTTACGGAGGTGTGGACAGGAAGTGACCCTATACCACCCTCCTGGAGATATGCCACCATATCAGTCATTCATAAAGAGGGGAAAGACCCAACATTTTGTGAATCGTACCGCCCCATCTCACTACTGAACTTAGATTACAAAATCTTTACAGCGATAATAGCCTCCAGACTAAACCCGATATTACCTAGACTAATACATCTAGACCAAATGGGCTTCATTACTGGTCGACAGGCCCCTGATAGTGTCAGATCAGCGATAAACTTAATAGATACCGTTCAAAGGACAGGTGCTCCGACGTGCCTGATGAGTCTAGATGCTGAGAAAACCTTTGATAAAGTATCCTGGAGCTTCCTGTTTGCAACACTGGAACATAGAGGCTTCCCGCAACCATTTATCAACATGATTCAACAATTATACTCTAACCCACAGGCATACGTTCACCTGAATGGTGGCATATCAGAGAGATTTGATTTAGGTAGGGGCACATGCCAGGGATGTCCCTTATCCCCACTGCTCTTTGTTCTATATATCGAGCCACTTGCAGAGGCGATCCGAAGGGAGGAGGAAGTCAAGGGGGTTATGGTGGGAGATATACACAAAAAAATATTGCTTTATGCGGATAATGTTCTCCTGTCCCTTTCGCAACCACAACGCTCTATAAAACAAGTCTGGACAATTTTGTCTGAATATGGCAAACACTCGGGATATTCGATTAACAAAAATAAAACAGAAGTGCTCACATTTTTCTACAAACCCAACTCAGAAATGTGTAATCTCTTTCCAGTGAACTGGAAGGCTACTAAAATGAAATACCTGGGCACTTATATCACAAAGCAATACACTCAATTATTTGCAGTGAACTATACCACACTAGTGGATACCCTGCAAAAGGATTTTGTGAGATGGTCCCTGCTGAAATTTCCAATGTATGCTAAGGTTAATGCAGTACGAATGAATGTGCTTCCCAGGCTTCTATACCTGTTTCAATGTATTCCACTAAATATACCTAGATCAATATTCCAAACATGGAACAAGATGATCTCTAAATTCATCTGGAACTCCAAAACCCAGAATAAACCTAAAAGTTCTCCAAGCACGAGAGAGGGTGGACAATCTCTTCCTGACCTTGATTACTTCCTGGCGCTCAATTAAAAAATGCCATAATGTGGTCCAACCCCAATACCATAATAGGCTGGCAGCTCATGGAAAAGAAGAAGAGAGTGGCTGAGTACAACCCTAGAAACTAGATTACTGCTCTCAATATGAGCAAATGTCCCACCCAAATTAACCTCAGTCAGAGAAACAATAAAATCGGTCCACAGAATATGGCAGAAATATAAACTTAGAAACTCCATCTGGCCTCTAAAAAGACTAGCATGGGACCTGGAGTTTCAACCAGGATGTCTAGACAAAGGATTCCATAAATGGGAGGAGAAAGGCCTAAGATTCCTTGCACAATTTTGGCAGGGAGAAATCTTCTTAGACTTCAACTCCCTCGAAAATAAATTTGAACTGCAAAATGCAGATCATTTTAGATACCTGCAAGCTAGAAATGATATACTCCGGTTAAAGAAAAAAGACTCGGAAGCAGACAGGGCCCGACAAATTCTCAAGGCTATCCGAGATAGCTGTAAGGCTAACAAACAAAGAGGATTAATATCTTTTCTCTATAAAGCCCTATCGACACTGAAAGGAGATTCACTGAGTAAAATCAAAGCTAAATGGAGTGACGAAACATCAAAAGAGATAGAAGAACTTAAATGGGAAAACATTTTTGCCTTAACTAAAAAAACATCCCAATCACCATACTGGCAAGAATTTTCGTGGCGAATAAAAGTCCGCTATTTCCTGACTCCCCACATGATAAATAAGAGAAATCCAAATTACATGCCCCAATGTTGGAGGAAATGTGGGTTGGCAGAAGCAAACCATACACACATTTTCTGGTCTTGCTCTGGCTTGTTGAATTTTTGAGGTGAAATAACAAAGACACTTAAAACTATATTTCAGATACAGACCCCGCTAGATGGACCCAGAATGATCCTGGGGCTCCCCCCTGAAGAAATAAAAGGTACGGATGCAATGTATGTCTGGTCCATATTGATAACAGCAGCACATAAAGCCACTATGAAGAGATGGAGATCCCCGACATCCCCAACCACACAAGAATGGGTGAAGATAGTGGGTACAATAGCAGAATTGGAAGAACTCACTTTTAAAATCAATAATCGAACCCATATTTACCTGAGAAGATGGACTAGGTGGGAGAACTGGTGCTCGCAAAACGAACCTACATATGCTGGGCTGCCCGGCGGGGGGGGCGAAAGAGGAGGGGCCCACCACTATAGAAAGGATCTGAAAGGGCAGACATTTAAAATTAAAAAAAAAAAAAACCCACAAACCACAATAGACGGAAAAACAGAAGGAAAACCAGTGTTCCGGTCTGGGTCAAGGAGTGATGGTGACTAACTCCCTAAAGCCTCTAAAGAATAAATGAATTAATTGTGTTGAAGGAAACACCAATGCAATATATATGCTGTTACTTAGAGAAGATTAAATGAAATGGATGGAAGTTCCTGTTCCTCTGGGTTAAAGAAAAAAAAAAAAGAGAAAAGAGGAAAAAAAAAAAGGAACAAATAAAAATGTATGTGTAACCTGATAAATATGGATATTAACAGAATGTATATAATGATGTACCTGTTTATTAGTAATAAACTTGAATTAAAAAAAAAAAAAAAACTTTATAGAATTATAGCCTTGTCACTGATGGCTTCTTATTGTGACTGGGTTGGGATAAGACCCTGTCCCATTTGTCATGCAGAGAGAGTTAAAAGCAAGGTTCTACTTTTCTCCTCTCCTATTCTGTCACTTGTCTATCTCGTCTGTCTGATTATGCAATCAAATTTTCCTTGTGGAACCTCGGAGCTGTCCACTCTGATGGTGCCACGATTTCCCCCATTACCTACCTTCCTTCCTTCCTTGCATTTTTACAGTTAAAAACTTTTGGTGTGAATATTTATGTGAAACTGAGATCCCTTGGTTTGCAAATGTATATATTTATACTGTTAAAATGAATGCAAAAAGCGATTTGGGTCTCTCTGGAACACGGGGTTAACTTTCAGCTGCATTTTGACCTCCACAAGCTTATCTGCAGAGTTGCCAATAGGAAAACCAGCTCTGGCCAGAATGTCTTAATTGGCTGCACCTGTTGAGAAGACTGGATGTACTGGTCACAGGAAAAAAACAACAAAGTTTGGTACAGTGTGTAAAAACAGAAGATACAGCATAATAAAAAGAGGAGGCAGAATTTAATTGCTAGGTGAAAACATCCTATAAAAAGAGAGCAGTGTTTGTTGAGAGAGAGAGACTGAGATTTAGATATACCCTCAGATGAAGGACTTTGTTTTGTTTGAACATCCTGTATAAAAGTTATCCTGCACAATTTTATTTTTTTTTTATATTTTATTGTTATTGATGATAAAATGCTACTTGCGAATGTTATAACGTCTCCTGGTTTGCCTATGCTTCCTGACCTATGTCTCAACGACACGATCTAAGACTCTGCTTGCAGTACTATCTCAGGGAGACTGCAACACAAGTAAAAGGGAACAATATTTTGAATGTTAAATTATTTTTTGGAGGTGGATTTTAACTGCAATGTAATTTTCTTGAGAAAATAAAACAAATGCGAGTTTGGAACATTCTCTAACTTGATTGCCTTTTTTTTTTTTTTTACTTTCTATTTATGCCCCTTCTACTCTCCAGTGACTGCATCCCTGAGGAGCACCCATGGCCCACTCAACCCCCAGCATTCCTAACTGCTAAGGCCATCCTCCACTAAGCCTTGGCTCTACCCTCCAGGTGCAGGTGGGGGTGGGGTTTTATAATCGAGGAGGTGCTGCTGCTGCTGGGGGTGGTCCAGATGTACCCCGCGGGGACCCTGAGGGATGTGCTGGGGCCATGTTTCAAGTTCCTCCCAGACCCTTGGACATAGGTACACAAGTGAGCTCAGTGCAAGGTGTCAGCATTGCAGCAAAGCCAGCAACTCTCCCTCTTCAAAGGAGGAGGGCATGCTCTGGGATGTCCAATCGTTCTCCAACTGGCCAGCCCTCTCATGAACCAGGGACAGTAGCTCTACTGCTGTGCTGACAAGCCAGCCTACCTCTGGTTTTTAATCATTATGGTGACCACAGACAATATTCCATTTTCTTTCTCATTCTTCTTTTTTCTTCAGTTTTCTGTACCCTGTACAAACTGAACCTATTTTATCAGAATTGAAAACTGACATCTGGTACAGGTTCCCAGGAGTAAATCTGTTTAACACAAACCGAAAGAAACGTATTAACAACCCCTTGCAGGTTACCTAGCCCACAGTACTAAAAATTGACTGTCTCTGTATACTTTTTGCACCAGTCAGTGTAAGGTTGTTACCTTTGGTATGGAGACATTGGCTTGAAGACCTTTAATTTTCACATTATCTTGCTTTGTCTGCAAATCCGTCTGGCCTTGTCCCTGCTTTGTCATTCCTGGTATTAAGTTCTCATTTTTAGGACCACGGCCTTCATGCTTTGAGGATAACTGCAGCAAGGGTTAACAACAGATCAGACAGTTGCCAGACGTATCAAATGGCATTTAGAACTGCTGCAGCACAAACTACTACTAAACACACTAGATTCATTTTCTGAATATTGCAAACTTATTAGGCAGATCAGTCATGTCATCACATTGTCATTTTTTCATTATTTATTCAATAAATGTATTTAATAACTGCCTTTAATCATTGACGTTTGTACTGTGAACTGAACATTACAAGTAATGACTCAGATTCTAAAGGCATCACGGGCAACAGATTAGTCAAATAGCTGCTCAACTGGTAATGAAGGTCTACTAATTCTGTTCTTGGTTTCCCCAAATTGTGGGGATTATAGCACTATGCTGTAACAAGTGTTACAGTGGAATTTCTGAAGATTACTTACAGTGTCAGAAGAAGACGCTGATTTACTGATCTGTACAGCTTCGCTGAGCACTTTGGTATGCAGCGCACCCACAATGGCAGCAGGGTGCTGATTGCTAGCATAGTGGACCATCGCCTCAATGTATCTATATGAAAACAACAAAGGGCCACATGAAAAAACGCACATGCACTGAATAGGCAACCCAGGTTAGTGTAAAGAGGATGCTTCTCAATTTCAGTTTCCCATTCATTACACAGGATGTGGAAAATATTACCAACTTTTCAGGTGCCCGAGAGGCGATCACCCGAGGTTCGTTGTCCAGTCACAAAACAGCAAACCCTGAATTGTGCACCTAAATAATGCAACCCTATGGTTGATACCACAAAACCATTTGTAAACATTTTATGGTACATTCAGAATAGCATATCTGCTGTTAATACCACAGCATGGAGTTCAGTAACCCAATCTAGTAGTAATACCGGGAGAGACTGCTCACATAAATGTTTTATTAAAGAGCTGGTGCACTGCCTGGAATTAATGGCGACTTTCAGAAGTACTCAGCTATCTTACATTTAAAGTTTTTTTTTTTTTTCTTTTGCTAATTAGAAGATTTTCTACCTGACAGTACTAAATGTGATGTGTGGAGCAGCACTCTACCTGGAGGCGGACAGCCAGTTCTATTCTTTCCTGTACATCGTCAACATTGTAACCTCACTGACTGTGACATCACTAGTAACCAAGAATAGGCAATCTCATGCTGTCTGACTGGCAACTTGTGACGTGTGCTACCAAGTCTGGCAGCAGGGCTTATGATATAACAATGAGTGAGATCACATGCTGATGAGATAATGGGAGGAACAAAACTAGCTACTATGTCTGCTTCCAGGAAAAGCACTGCTTTTCACTTCACACTCAATACTTGTATATAGAAAGCCGTCTAATGAGCACACAGAAAAGTAAGGGACGGCAGGGCCCAGTGGTGTGGAGGGTCACTCACATATGTCCCAGGAAAGAAAACAGGAAAATGCCTCAGCTCACTCGGCATCCTCTGCAGGCGCCACATGATCCTACGTAGCTGGCCACCCGCTGATACGGCTCTGTGTAAGAGGGGGTTAACCCCTAAGTCCACAAAGACAGGTCGGTGACAGGGCTGGGGAGGATGCTGCCGGGACTAGGGACACAGGTGGAGAAACAAAGATATCTTTTTGGCATTACTAACTCTTTAAACTATCCATTGCCTGTTGTGAACAAGGCAGATGGGCTTGGCCCACACCATTTACACTGAATCTATCTAAGTAACAATACATGATAGGGTGGGCGGTGTTGGACTACTGCCGTCTTACAGCCCCCGAAAGGACAGGTATATACATCGTCATCCAACCTGGAGTGCATTACAGTACTTAGAAAATGGGCTAGGGTGAGGTGGGTGCATGGGCACATGCAAAAAAACAACAGGTGTTCTGAGGTTTGGAAAAAAGCGATATAGGTTAAGAGATACTACAAATCCTTAGTATAAAAGGAAACAGGAAATGAAAATTGTGTACTCACTGTAATTCTTGATCTTCTTGGACCATCTTCACCACTGATTCACACTGATGAGTTCTGAGCTGGAGGCACTAGAACCCTGCGGGAGCCAGAACTTCTCAGGAAGGCTGGTGCTGAGGTAGGCTGCACACCATGAGACTAGCTCGCTCTGCATGGCTTATCTCGGTACTGGCCCTCAACTGCCTTAGTACAGAAAGTACAGTTACATATGAACTTACTGTAACAGCACATCTTTGAGAACAGCTCTTGCAGCAGGTTACACCATTAGGACTGAAGCCGGCAGGTGCCAGGACCCCACGGAAAAATTCTAGCTAGTAATATCCAGCGGGGGACTGACCCTGATGTCAGGCATCACATAAAAGGGGACGGTCCCCCAGCATCACCGGTTCTCCCACCAGAGACTCCCGGCCCAAAGGTAACATCTGAAGGGGAGACAAGAGGATCCACATCCAAAGGAAGGTTTGCAATGAGATGGCATCAAAGACGCTGTAGCCTAGAAACTAGGTCAGAAGACTCAACCTCCAGAGGGGATGGTGGGAGGGAAACTACCTGCTGCAAGAGACTCCCTGTTCTCGAAGATCTTCTGTTACGGTAAGTTCTTACGTAACTGTACTATCTTACTTCGAGAAACAGCTCTTGCAGCAGGTTACACCATTAGGACTGATTACCATGCAAAAAGGGAACAATTTTTATATCGGGAGGAGGATAGGAGAGATGTTTTAGACTTCAGGACAAGAGTCCTTGAAGGACCGCCAAGCCGAAACCTGCTCTGCGTCTAGAGGCAATATCCAGACTGTAGTGTCTGATGAAGGTGTGTACAGTGCTCCAGGTTGCTGTCGCACAGATGGCTGAAATGGAGACATTCTTGAGTGCGACAAAGAAGGTAGCCACCCCCCTCGTAGAATGACCTTTTACCGGTCCCAGTAAAGGTTTGCTGCGCTTCTGGTAACAGAACATAATACATTTTACCAGCCATCTAGAAAGCGACTGTTTGGAGACAGGAGAACCTTGCATCCTCTGTGCGTAGGAAACAAAGAGCTGGTCTGACTTATGATGGGCCCTGGTTCTGGTCAAATAATATCTGAGACTCCTATGCACATCCAGGGTGTGTAACAGGGCTTCTCCCCTGTTACAGTGATTTGGGTAATACACCGGAAGGTCTATATCCTGGTTCAGTGTGACATCCAAGACCACCTTGGGAAGGAACTTAGGATTTGTTCTTAAGGACACCCTGTCCTTATGAAAAACCAAATAAGGATTCTTGCACATTAGTGCATGAAGCTCAAAAATTCTTCTGGCAGAATTAACAGCAACTAAAAGGAGCGTCTTCCAAGCAAGGAGACACAGATCGCAGTCTGCCGCTGGCTCAAAAGGAGGCAGTGTAAGCTGCTCTAGAACAAAAGGAAGATCCCATGGTGGAACTGGGTCTCTGATAGGTGGTCTCAAGAGCAGGATGCCACACAAAAAGGCGCGAGATGGCTCTAGCTGGACTAGAGATCTGTGACTTATTGGTGAATGGTACACTGAAATGGTGCAAAAGTAAACCTTAATGGAGGAGTAGGCAAGACCTGCCTCGTAAAGGGGTAGGAGGTAGTCTAAAACTGACCTCTCAGAACAATCCAATGGGGTCAATCCATGAGCTTGAGCCCAGATACAAAATCTGCGCCACTTCATGGCGTAAGTGGTATGAGTGGAGGGTTTTCTGGCTGCCACGGAAAAGTCCACAACTTCCTGAGAGACCCTGTATCTCAGGACTGCTACGTCCTTAGGAGTCAGGCATGCAGGTATAGTGACTGAAGATCCAGATGGACCAAGGAGCCTGCCTCCTGGGACAGAAGATGAGAGCTGAATGGCAGAGGCACCGGAGGTTCCTGGGCCAGCTGATGTAAAAGAGGGAACCAAATTTGCCTGGGTCAAAAGGGAACTACCAGAATAAGGGACGCCCGTTCTTGTCGGAGCTTAAATAGAACCCTCTGGATCAAAGGGAATGGTGGGAAAGCGTAGAGGAACCTGCCCGTCCAAGAGAGGGACAACATGTTTCACCAGAAAATACCACGCCCTGAATCTAGCGAGCAGAAACTGGGCAGTTTTGCATTGGATGGGGATGTGAAGAGGTCTAATTCTGGTGTCCCCCATCTGCAGAACAGGTTCTCTGCGACTTCCTGAAGCAGTTCCCATTAGTGGACTCTGGCCTGTGATCAGCTTAGACTGTCCGCAATGGTGTTGTCCGCTCCAGAAGCATACACTGCAATATCTGCGCCGTGTTGTAGTACCCAATTCCAGACCCTTTGAGCCTCCTGCAAAGGGGGTAGGAATGAGTGCCGCCTTGTCTGTTGAGAGAGTACATCACCACAGTATTGTCTGTTTGTATCAGAAGAGTACGTGGTGGAATCTCCGATTGGAAGGCCTGTAGGGCGTACAGGATGGCTCTCATCTCTAGAATGTTTAGGTGAAGGTGGGACTCTAGAGACGACCAGGAGCCTTGAGTCCTGACCCCTCTGAGGTGAGCTCCCCATCTGGACCCAGAGACGTCCGTGGAGAGAGTTGCTGAAGGAGGTGATGCAATGAAGGGGACTCCCGTCGAAAGGTGGTCTGGGACGAGCTACCAGTGCCAGTCTCGGATGACGGCATTTGTGATCCGGACTGGATGCTACAGATGATCTTACTTTTGGTCCCACCGTGCCCGCAACATCCACTGGGTGACCTGCATATGGAGGTGAGCTAGGGGAACCGACACAATGGCAGCTGCTATGAGCCCAAACAGGCAAAGAATGGTCCAGGCCGGTACTGTGTTCTCCCTTTATGTCCCTTATAAGGGATCTGATGCGTTCCGCCCTGTCCTGGGGAAGGAAGGCCCTTCCTCGAGTGGTGTCCAGAATTGCTCCTATAAACTGCAATTTTTCAGATGGGGCAAGGTGCGACTTCTCCTGGTTGATGGTGATGCCTAGCGATTGGAAGAGGGAACAGGTATCCTGGATCGCGGCCATCAAGGTGTCCCGTAAGGGAGCCATGAGGAGCCAGTCGTCTAGGTACGGAAACACGAAGTGGCCCCGTCTCCTAAGAGCTGCTGCCATGACTGCCATACACTTCATGAATACTCGAGGTGCCAAAGACAGTCCGAAAGGCAAAGCTCGGAACTGGTAGTGGCGTTCCAGAAACTCAAAACGCTGAAACATTTGATGCACACGAGTGATCAGGAGATGCAGGTAAGCGTCCTGCATGTCCAGCGACGCTAGCCATGTGCCCTCTTTGAGCATGGGAATGTGACCCAGCAGGGTCACCATGCAGAAGCGCTTGTACAACACAAAGGTGTTGAGGTCACTGAGATCTAAGATCGGGCACAGATCCCCTATTTTCTTTGGAACCAGGAAGAAGTGAGAATAGTAACCTTTTCCTCTCTGGTTCGGTGGAACATACTCTATGGCCTCCTTGTCCAGGAGGGCCAAGATCTCCTGCTGGATGAGCAGGGCATGCTGACCCAAGTAGCGGGAGAGCAGGGGAGGTCTGGACGGTGGATGGTCGAGGAACTCTATAGAGTGGCCTCGGTTTACCATCTGTAACACCCACTGGTCGGAGCTTATCCTTTGCCACCCCGAAAGATTATGACAGATGTGACCCCCAACCTTCTCGACCCTTTGATCCAGCAGAGGGGTGGAGGCCAGGAAGGAGTCATGCTGTGGTGGTATTGGACTCCGCGGGCTGGGCAGCCTTGGGATGCTTTGGGCCCCAGCCCGGTTTGTACGACCAAAGTTGCCCCTGGGTTGCTGGCCAGAACATGGCTGTTGCCGTTTTTGCCAGCCACAAAAGCGGTTCTGGTTCCTACGAAAGGAACCAGACTTGGGTCTGTACATGGCCTGTACAGTCCGGACTGCCTTCCCGGCGTCCTGTAGCCTGGTGATAACCTTCTCGGATTCTTCACTGAACAGGACAGCTCCATTATAAGGGACGTCCAGGATGTTCTTCTGGATGTCCAGGGTAAAGCCGGAGACTCTCAACCAAGAATGTCTCTGGAGACAAACGCCTATAGCTGCTCCCCTGGCTGCAGAGTCCGCTGAATCGTAAGTGGCTCAGAGAAGCTGGGTCCCCACGTCTGACGCAACTCATCCTTCAATTTGTCATCCAGGAAATCCTTCAAAAGGTTTTGGCCCCGTTCCCAAAGGGCATTCTGAAACTGCACCATGTGCGTGAGATAGTTCAGAGACCTTATCAAGCATGTAGCAGCCGCATACATGCGTCTTCCCATGGAATCTAATTGCTTTGATTCCTGGTCCGGAGGCTGGGTACTCAAGTGCTGAGGCCGCTGAGACCAATCATGAGATGCAGTGATGACCACTGAATCGGCCAGGGGTTGTTGGGCCAAATACAGGACCTCCATAGGAGCTCTGTAGAGGTGGTCAGCTTTCTTAGAAACAGCCAGTGTCGAGTGCGGACACTTCCAAGCCACCCTGGTGATGTCTGTAAAGGTGTCCACCAGAGGTGGGACCACAAGCTTTGGACCTTTTTGCCAGAGGTAACGGGCAAGGCGTTGTCTCTTGGGGTCCAAGTCTTCTGTCTCCCATCCCAAATTTTCCTGGATGTGCCTCATGATCTCTGAGAAGGAGAGATCGTCCAGTGGTGATCTTGGGAGGTCTCGTGGGTCTGGTGATGGGGGACTAAATGGGGATGGAGACCTGGAGGTACTGGACGTGTCCGGTCTGGAGTCATCCCCTGGTGAGTGTTGTTTGCCCCTGGGTTATTTAGGGCTTGGGGACCCTGAGGGAGACCGTAACAGGCATCTCTTGCACTCCCTAGATCTGCCCCAGGAGGCGGGGTTGGCTCCTTAGGGGTCAGGGGTCTTGAACCTTCATCACCCCGTGGAGGTGGTGGATGTGGAAGAGGCTTATGGGGGACCACATCCTTCTTTATGGTCTCCCACCAGAAGGTGAATAGATCTTTAACCTCCTGTATATTCATGCCCGACTACGGGCCTGGCATCGGTGTGGGTCTGTCACCAGGATCGGGCATCAGGTCCCGGGGAACCACTGAGTCCGGTGACGGCTCCCTGGGCAGGCCGGTGTCCTCCGTGTCGCCTGTCTGGTCATCCGGCGGTGCGGTAACCTCTTCTTCCGAGGACCCCTGACTTCTGGTGTCAACCGGCATCGGTACTACTGATGTCGGTTCGATAGTCCGCTTAGCGGGTGCTGGGTCGGACGCCTTCTTTGACTCCGATGTCCACCTGAGGGTCGTCAGCTCCATGGTCTTCCTTTTGGGGGCCTTAGGAGGCTGGGAGACGGACCTGAGGTCGGTGGTCTGACGTGCCACTGGACTTGGAGGAAGACTTCTTGTGCTGGTCTGAGGAGTCCGGACAGGAGGCAGAGTCGGGTGCCTGAGTAGTCTTAAGCAGGTGTAGAGAGGCCGAGGAGCCCCCTGAAGACCTTACCTTAATGGATGGGCAGCTGGGAGTGGGCCTGGGATGGAGAACAGTCGGACCGTGTAGAGCTGGAGCTGGCCCTGGACTCAAGAGGCCTGGCAGGGGGGATCTTGACCTACCCGAGTCCCGATGCTTGTCCCAGTGTTTCCCCACCTTGTGGGAAGATTCCCCTTTGGAGGAAGGTCTTTTCTCCATTTTCTTTAATTTCTCCTCAAGGAGGAACCCCTGAAGGGCCTTTTGATGGCGGATCCGGGTTCTGCTATGAAATTGTTGGCAGATTGAGCAGGCCTGGGTATCATGCTCCGGGCCCAGACACCTCAAGCAGGCCGAATGATGGTCAACAAAGGGGATCTGCTTGCCGTAGGCACACTTAGAGGGGTGTCCTTCAACAGAAGGGGTTGGAGAAGCAGACATGGGTTATATTAAAGATGTAAAAGATTTCATGCATTCTTTGTTGATGCAGGCATCTGTGAGGCCGAAGCTGGCGAGTAGATGGCAGGAAAAGAACTGAGGATGCCGGGGGACCGTCCCCTTTTATGTGATACCTGACATCAGGATGGGGCCAACATCAGGGGCAGTCCCCCGCTGGATACTGCTAGCTAGAATTTTTCTGTGTGGTCCTGGCGCCTGCCGGCTTCAGTCCTAATGGTGTAACCTGCTGCAAGAGCTGTTCCTCGAAGTAAGATCAATTATGTAAGAACTTACCGTAACAGTAGATTTTTGAGGGGATCTCAGTCATCAAGTCACACCGCAGGAACTTCACCTTCGGTGAAGCAGTATACATATGAAAGATTTTCAGTAGTACAACTGGGGCCACCCATGCCATCATGTGACGACGTTACTAACCCTATAAAGGCATGAGCGGACCCGCTCCTTCCCTAGTTCTTTCCCTGGAGATAAAGGGAGCATAGCTGTAGCCATGGGGGACCGAGGAGAGAGAGAGAGAGGGAGGTGCTCAGGCCTGTAAGAAAGGCTGGATACAAGTAGCCAATTCCAGTAAGGAGCCCCAACAAAGAAGGATGGTGGGAGGGAAAACAGACCTGATGACTGAGATCCCCTTGAAGATCTACTGTTATGCTAAGTTCTTACGTAACTCTTCTACCTTCTTCGGGGGTATCTCAGTTATCAGGTCAAACAGATAGTACGAGTCTCAAGCAGTTACAGGTGCAAACAGACAGTCTGGGATGAAGATCAACCTTAAACTTAAGACAGGAGGCACTGCAGCACAGGTCTGCCAAACCCTGTACAGGCTCTAGAGGCAATGTCCAGACTGTAGTGCTTGGTAAAGGTGTCGACAGTACTCAAGGTGGCAGCTGCACAAATGTCAGCGGATGAGACTCCTCAGAAACAAGCCCCAGAGGTAGCCATGCCTCTTGTGCTCGTGTGGAATGAGCTTTGACAGCACCAGGCAATTCTTTGCTGTACTTGTTGTAGCAGAACACTATGCAATTAGCCAACAATTTCGATAAACACTGCTTAGAAACGTGAACGTCCTCTCTACCTGGGGCAAAAGAATACAATTACTTCTACTTAATGCATTTCTTGGTTCAGAGCAGGTAATACTTCAGAGTTATGCGCATATTTAACATACAGAGCAGTGTTTCCCCTGGATTGGCATGCTCTGGGAAATAAACAGAGAGGTGGACAGACTGGCTCAATGTAAACTCAGGCCACGGGGGGGGGGTGTGTGCACGGGGGAACACGGCCAGTAGCTGAGCAGGAAAATCACATCCAGCTCGAGTTGTGTAACTGCATCATAAACTTATTTTAATTGCTTCTATTTTCAGCTGAAGTAGTTTAATAACTGCTCAGGACAGCTCTCACTATCTAGAAACAAGATTAGAGCTGGTGTGCAGTAATGGGCCGACCTAGAGGTGCTGGAAAGCGGATTCCAAGAGCAGAGTAGCTGGGCCTTCGAAACTGCCATTGGACTGTGACGCAGATCAGAACAACAATACTGATTCTCTGCACTGAGCTATAACTATGCTAACTCAGGCTATTCAGAAGTTGGACAAGAAATCAGATAAGCAAAATTAGTGGATTGTACTGGTAGAACAATGGGTGGAGGCGATGGCAGGTTCTGTCGAGGAACAAAGTAAAATAGCTGGCAAAGTCCTGTCTATATAGAAACATAGAACATAGAAACACAGAATTTGATGGCAGATAAGGACCGCTTGGCCCACCCAGTCTGCCCATTTCCCTACCTAATGGATAAGCTGCAGATCCTAGTTAACCAGCAGCCTACTTCTTTCTACCCCCAACCCCTAGAATTGCTTTATGGCTGTCCCATGCATGCTTGAATTCAACAACTGTTTTTGACTCCATAACCTCTTCCGGAAGGCTGTTCCATGCATCCACAATCCTCTCTGTGAAAAAATACTTCCTTACATTACCTCTGAGCCACCCCCCATCTTTAAATTGTGCCCTTGTTCTTGCACACCTCCTTTTTTGAAAGATGTTACCCTCTTGGACTTTGTTGATTCCCTTGAGGTACTAGAACGTTTCTGTCATGTCCCCCCTCTCCCTCCTTTCCTCGAGGCTGTACATATTAAGCTCCTTTAGTCTCTCTTCATATGTCTTCCGGTGCAGACCCTGCACCATTTTAGTTGCCCTCCTCTGGACAGCTTCCATCTTGTCTATGTCTTTGCTGAGATTGGGTCTCCAGAACTGCACACAGTACTCCAGATGGGGTCTCACCAGCTGTCTGTACACAGCGATAACAACTTCCTGTTTTCTACTGGTGATGCCTCTCCTTATGCATCCCAGTATCCCCCCAGTCCTCCTTACTGCCCTCTCACATTGCTTGCCCACCTTTAAGTCATCTGATATGACTACCCCCAGGTCCCTTTCCATGTTTGTTGTTGTTAGTATCTCACCCACCCTGTGTCCGCTACTCCAATAAAGGAGCAAAGTATGGTTTGAAGTCACTGGAAAAGTTAGAACATTTTGCACGATCAGCAAATGTGCAGATTCTTGGCATCCCTAAAGGGGCAGAGGAAGAGGTGGTTACCAGAGGCAATCGGACTGGGATTCACAATACCTATTCTCAAAGAATATTGAATCACTCTCTGCAGAGTTACTTCCAATGGGGAAGGCCCACATACAGTCCTACTCCCAACAGTGAAATTGGTGCTCCGGGACCAAATTCTGAGGGCTGCTCAAGACTCTGCACCTGTCATGCCTGGTGAAAGCAAAATTATCTTTTTACTGATTACTTCTTTGCTACCAGACATAAATGCAAGGCTTTCGAGGGAGTGGGAGCAAAGCTAAAAGTTGCTGGAATTGTCTATCAGATCTCTTTCCCAGCTTGGTTGAACTTTACTTACCAAGATAAAATGTACTCTTTCACCAGTCCTAAAGTGGCCAGTGAAATTGCAGCTAAGCTTCCACAGAAAAGTCGAAGTGCTTCAGTGGACCCAGACAGATCGGACAAACAGTTGAGTGAGGATTTTGTTTTTGTTCTCCTTTGAATTGGCAGGAATGCTATATGAGTTTCAGTGCTGGAAGGCACACCTGACACAGGACTGGCACCAGGGACTTAATGGATAGTGTTTCCCTCTGTATTGCTCGCTTATGTTAATTGTGCAACCTTACGCTCTTTTTTTATGTCTGCAGTGGGCGGAGCCTGCAGACATTTTGCATTAGAAAAGGACCTACGTCATGTTTTCCATCTGTGGAACTGTTTTTCCTCCGCCTGACCCTCTCCCAAAAAGCAAACTGCCCAAGTTGTCCCTATGGACTGCAGCACTGCACTACATCACAGTGGGCATTTTCTTTTCTTATGGGCTTTTTTTTGTCAATTTACCAAGTTTATTTGTCACTGACTGGAACAGACTTTTGTGTACAACTGTCTCCTGTAGTAACTTCTTGGAGAGTGATCTCCCGTTCAGTGCCACACTTCAAGGTTTTTTTTTTTTGTTTGTTTTTTTTGAGTCCCCACTTGGCGCGTTGTTTAAGTAAGACAATCAAAACTAGAACTGTCAATATAATGTCGGCGATTATGCAAAAAAGAGCTCCAGTTGACAACGCGATTCTGTCCACTGTAGTGTAATTTGTGGTGGGGATAATGGGAGACAAGCTGGTGACAGTAGGGACAGTATAGAATGGAATTTTGGCTGAACCTTTTACTTTCCTTTTGGGTTTACAGGAAGACCAGTCATCCTGAAGGATGACTCCATCCCGACATAAACATATAAAACTACCAAAGGTGTTGGTACAGAACTGTTGGCAAGAATTCCCATTGAGGCAATTATCTATGTAAAAACAGGAGATTTATAAGCTATTTCATGTTGTCGAGAGCCTTTAGGCAACTTCAGATGAGTGACCGTTTGTTCTTGGCATTTGGCATTCTATGTAGTTTTGTGAGATGCTAACAACTTTTTAGCCGAGTGATCGTTTATTTTCAGCATTCTGTATTATGGATGGTTCGCTTGTTTTTATTATTCAGGACACAAGATGATCTGTTGTTATTTTCAGACTAAGAGCGCTTTTAGAGATTATTAATCTCATTTAGCGCATTATGCACTTTATAAGCCCCTCATTTATTTGGAGCTGCTCCGGACAGGGAAGCGGTAAAGGGACGTGATGTTCAATTCTATGTGTGCCCTGGAAAAAAATAAATGATAATGCTGCATGAGCTCTCTAGGATTCTTCGGGGAATTTCAGTTGTCCTCCTAAAGAGAGAATGACTGAAGAGTATCTTTAAGGAGTTGGAAAACTATGGAAATGATCTATGTGTTGACAGCTGTGTTAAAAGTTTACAGCAGAAATGGTTGGAGTTTAAATATTTCCAAGGAAGAAGACAGTATAAGGGAGACTCTTGGAGAAAAGTTTCGGAGATGGCTTTAATTTCGACTGCCTGTAAGGATGTGGAGTGAGGAGATTAATGGGATAAAGTATGCTGTAAGGCTTGTAAAATGCCTTTAAAAAGGTATGCCAATCACTGCCTAGTGCTTGGGGTCTTTTGTAAACGTGGATCGAGTTTACTGCGCTTAGAGGAGTGCATTGTTGTGTTTTTCTTTTTCTAGGTGTTTGTGTTTCAAGATGATGATTTCAGGATTAAGCGGCCATGGAAAGTTAGAGAGCACTGTCTGCGCTGAGATGCCTGAAATACTTTATGATAAGGTCCTGAAAATTAGACTGATGCTCTGGAGGAGTACTTAATTGAAGAAACTTGAAGGGAAGGAGGGCAGATGTGGTGCAGCCATGAGTACAACTGTGAATGGAAGTGAACGGCTCCTCTTTTATTTCCAAGCTTTAAACTAGGAATTAGTATACACCAATCTATAAACTATACAAGAATGCTGTTTTAGTATTGTTGGAGGTAAAATATTTTACTTAAATTCATTCTGACTGGTAAGCAAAAAGGCGCCTTGGACATTTGGGTTTTTTCCTGGTTATTTCAGTGACTTTATTTAATTAATGAGCCTCACATGAACACGGACATCCAAGGGTTTCTTCAAACAACTGAAACCAGCAGGACTCCTTGTCGAGGAGCGCTGTAGCATGCTGCTTCACAAACTGTATATCACATCGTGGTTTGCCTGTGTCAGACAGACAATTGTGTTCACAGCCCCCATTTTCAATAAGACAGTCCCAAGGGCCACTTTGGAGAGATTTCCACTTGAGTGTGCCAGATGTGGTGCAGCCACGAGTACAACTGTGAATGGAAGTGAACGGCTCTTTTATTTCCAAGCTTTAAACCAGGAATTAGTATACACCAATCTATAAACTATACAAGAATGCTGTTTTAGTATTGCTGGAGGTAAAATATTTTACTTAAATTCATTCTGACTGGTAAGCAAAAAGGCGCCTTGGACATTTGGTTTTTTTCCTGGTTATTTCAGTGACTTTATTTAATTAATGAGCCTCACATGAACACGGACATCCGAGGGTTTCTTCAAACAATTGAAACCAGCAGGACTCCTTGTCGAGGAGCGCTGTAGCATGCTGCTTCACAAACTGTATATCAGTTTTTCACCCTGCAGAGACTTTGGAGCGACTGCCTTCTAGGGAGCATTTTGCCACGGCACTTTGAACTTTTGTAAGAGAGTCACTGCTGTTGTGGGACATAGCTTTTTCTATAAAGTACCTAGATACACCTAGATGTACAAGTGATAAAGTATATCTATGGTTCTCAATTTTTATATACAGGTTTAACCTAATAGTGTGATTTTTTTTTTTTATATATATATAAAAGTATGTGTTATTTGTTTTTATTTGTGTAATCCACAAGTTATATGTGTTCATCTGTTGAAATTCCATTTAAAATTCTATTAGAGCTGGCCACTTTAAATTAAGTAACAAAATATACACCAATGAGTCACTGATGAGTCAAGTAAAGATGCGTTAAAGCAGCCTGTAGAATAATTATTTGATTAATGACCTCACTGAGGAATGGTTGAGGAGGTCATAATAAGGCCCATTGCCCAAGGTTGGGAAAGTGTGCTAGTCAGTGGAGGAAAATGTTCTGGTTGTTGGAGGGTAAGGGCTGTTCACAGTGATCTGAGGTGAATACTTTTTTCTTTTTTTTACAGGTATGTAATTCCTACTATACTTGGCATTAGTCGGAGGTGGGGAGCAATATTTATGGCAGAACATCTCCAAGTATTCACCAAGTAGGTTAGGTATAACTGGCAATAAAGTAATTCCTAATGGGACATCTGACTATGTGTGTAATTATGTGCAACATGCAGTAGTATCTTCGTGAGTTAATACCTGGTCTGTATGGAGGCCCGAAGTTAAGTGGGTGTGTATTAAATATGCCCTCAGTAGGGCCCATAAGCGGACATCGGTGTCTGAAAATGAAGTAAATGTGTGTGTACAGGAAAGCATACAGGGTTTATGATGACCCAGATGCAGTCTTTATTTGTTGCTGGTTTATAATCCCTACGATTCTGGTGATAAATGGAGGCTCAGAGCTAGTGAATGTTGTACGCTGCCTCTGTAGTTTGTTAAGGATGTGGGTGTTACTTGTGATTTAGGTTTTTCACAATTTGGGTCCAGTGATTTGCTTAACTCCTCAATTTCTATGCATGAGTTTCCCTCCAGGCTGGCAACAAACCTGACTTGGGGTGAGAATGGATGACAACTCCCGCCCCTAATGGAGGAACTATATGTAGAAAGTTTGTAATACAGCTGAAAATAGTATTTTTTCCTCTTGAAAACAGGTATGCTATTAGCCATAGCAATAAATAATTGTACATAGCATTTTTATGGCAGCTATAATATGCCGGTGTTTTTTAATCAACAAAGTAACAAACTTTTATCGTGAAAATGAATATGATATGAATGTGAAAATTCAACAGTTATCCAAAAGGCAGGAGTTTTCCCCTCTTAAATGTTTTATTTAATTGTTTTTTGTACGAAGTGTGGATTTGCACATATTGTAATGTGTATATTGTTTATGTTAGAATATTGTAATGGCTATATAGCTGAACAATAAACTTTTTGCTACTACTACTACTATGTCAAAACACATCATTGTACCATCGTCCTCCTCTTCTGAGACAAAGTCATCGGGACACTCGCACTCCTTGTTATTATTAGAATCACATTTGGCAGGACATTTTTCGGCGCCACAGAACAGTTTGCACTTTGTGTTGTCTTTAGGGTCCACAACATAACCTTCATCACAGAAACAAATAAAACTGCTGTCTTTATTGTTGCAGGAATCATGTTCACATGGCATGTCAACACACTCGTCGATGTCTTTACACAAACCATCCTCTAGTTTGTAACCCTGGTTGCACTCGCAACTGAAACCACCTTTGGTGTTCACACACCTGGTCACAGATATTGTGATTCACTCTGCAGTCGTCGATGTCATTGCAGGTTAGGTTATCATCTGCCAGTTCATATCAGTCTCGGCACATGCAGACAAAAGCAATTCCAACGGGGACACAAAGGTGACTGCAGGGCGAGGAGTCACAGGGGGTAGGCGGGAAGGAGCAAGTAAGGCCATCGGTATTGAGGCGTTGATTGTCCGGGCAAACACATCGTGGTCCGCCTGTGTCAGACAGACAATTGTGTTCACAGCCCCCATTTTCAATCAGACAGTCCCAAGGGCCACTTTGGAGAGATTTCCACTCGAGTGTGCCATCATCTTTATCTGTGCAATTCAGTTGAAGTCCCGAAGGCGAGAGGGATGCAATCGTTCCAGGAGGGAGTACCTGAAAGTCTGGCCCCATACCGTCAAGGTGGGTTAGAAGGTACATAACTGAGGTGGTGGGATCTGGTACCTTGAGCTGTGCACACATGCTATTATAACTATACTCACAGAGAAATCCTTCAGCCTTGAAATCACAGGATTTCACTTCCCATGTCATATCGTTGGCCACCATAACACACTGCGGCTCACAGACAGAGAAAGGCTTCCTCCAGTTCTAATACTTATTTTTGTCATCCCCGGTCACCCACTCAAACCCCCTCAGTGTTTTGGAGTTGTTCGAACACTTATCTTTGGCGAGATTCAATCCTATCCAAAACTCTTTTATGCTGCTCCTTACATGCTGCATCAAAACAGAAATGGAATCTGAAGCTACGGTGCTGCTCACTGGCATCAAATATCCATTTGCACTGTTACAGATTTTGTTGGCTATGCTGAGTTTCCTGGAGATTTGGTAAATGCTGTAACACTGGTATCCGATGTAGTACGCTCCTGCTGGCTGAGGCTCAGCAGCTCCCCAGGTTACAACAAGCTGTGCTACAGCAAAAGTCCCAATGAAGTGCTCCCCAGGTTACAACAAGCTGTGCTACAGCAAAAGTCCCAATGAAGTGGTGGAACATTCTTACTTGATCTGGACAAAGTCTCGACTGTTTGTTAGAGAAAATCCACTTGAGCCTACAGTGCCTCTTGAGACAATTGAGATCATGTGAACAGCCCAGCTAAACTCGATGTGCACAGTATGTAGGAAAGTCTGCCATCTATATTTATATATTCCATAACCCTCTCCCTGCTGAGTAAAGGAAGGAAGTGCCTGTGGGGCAGGGTTGCATTGCTGATTACTGAAGTCCCGGGGCTGAAGCACTGCTGATGCATTCCCCAGTTACGTTACAGAACCGTTATGGTCACCTCAGCTGTACAGCAAATAAGTGTAATAACTGAAAGTGTTCAATCGGACGGAGGAGGTGGTGTAACTAAACAACTCCGCCTAACAGTAAAGCAAGTTTTACTGCCTTGCTTTTCATCTGGTAGCAATTTTATTATTAGGACTGTTAGGTACAGTGTGCGACTCTTTGTGTTGCAGAAAGAACTAAGGTTCTTACTATTTTTCGAAAAGATAAAAGATAACTATTATGCTACTCATTCCTGCGGTCCAAGTGTGTACCCACTGTATATGACTCTAGCCTCTAACCAATAAGGGTCCTCAGTTTTTACAGCAGCAGGTAAGATACCCGGTTTGTCAAGTTACCTGTCCTAATGTAAAAAAATATGGATGAGGTAAAGTGCCTGAAATCTGGTGATAGTAGTGAGTTAATATTTCTGATGGGTTTGCCCTTTTGATGCAAGTTCTTTTGAACATACAGAGGGTGCTATTTTATCTTCCCATACCTGCTCGACCCACCATACAGTACTAAAAATTGACAGTGAAGATAATATGTGCAAGGACTTCCCCTAGGCTCCTGTTCTTTTAACAATGTAGAGCCTGTCTCTGTAATGTCATTACTAATACTGTTAAAGGATTCACCACATACAGTACAAATGATAGCTGTCACATCCCTGTGTGATCCTCTACTACCAGTATTAAAAACTACTGGCATTGATACAATTAATCTAGCAATATGTCATGGCACTGCCCCTAACATCTGGAAGATAGGTAAAATAACTCCCATCCTTAAGAAAGGGGGCCCTAAAGACATATCAAACTACCGACCTATTGCCATTCTTTCTGACCTTGGTAAAATCCTTGAAAAAATAGCAGCAACCCAAACTTCAGACTATCTACAGAAATACAACCTTCTGTCTAGCTCCCAGCATGGTTTCCGAAAAGGCCATAGCACTACCACAGCTATACTAAAACTCACAAATGATATTTACGGTGCTATGGAAGCTGGCCTACTGACAGGAGCTATTTTCATTGACCGTACGAAGGCGTTCGACCTGGTAAATCACTCCCTTCTCCTTCCCAAACTTTCCTCGCTGGGTTTCTCTGCCAACACAGTTGACTGGTTCAACAACTACCTAACCAACCGAATGCAGGCAGTAGTCTTCAACTCTGCCATCTCTCATCTTCCCCCATGCAGATGCGAGTTCCTCAAGGCTCTGTACTAGGCCCGTTACTTTTCTCCATTTTCATAAATCACTTTCCTTCTGCGGTTCCTGGCTGTTCATCCTTACTTTATGCGGATGATCTTGTCATCTACCACAGCGGAAGAAACATCTAGGATATAAATCATTCTCTAACTGAAGACTTCCGCTGCATTCAAACCTGCCTAAGTGATAACTATTCGGTACTTAATGAGAGCAAACCTCACTCTATGCTTTTTGGCTCTCCTGCCCGACTCAAATCGGCTCGTAATTCCTTCCAGATCCAAAGCGCAAATGGCTCCATGGTAGTAAGTACCAGCTCTTTCAAATACTTGGGCATCCTTCTTGATGAATCCCTGGGCTTCAACCTCCATATCACTTCCACTTGCAAGTCCATCAATGCAAAAATTGGTGGGGCCTATCGTACAAGCTATGCTCTCATGCCATCTGCCAGGCTTGCTGTGGCACAAGGAGATCTTACTTCGAGATACAGCTCTTGCAGCAGGTAACACCATTAGGACTGAAGCCAGCAGGCATCAGGACCCCACGGAAATCTTCTGCTAGCAGTCTTCAGCGGGGACTGCCCTGGCCAGTGATTCCACTTGACGTTTTGCGTCAGACATAATATAAGGAGGCGGTCCCCCAGATTCCAGTTCTTTCCCGCCGTCGACTTGCATGTCTCAACCCTTGACTCGTTTCTAGCTCACGACGCCGTTAAGCTCTTCTTCGGGAAAATAGTTCTTTTTTCCGCTCAGTTGCTGTCTGATGTCCTCTCCAACCTCCACTGAAGGCCATCCTTCAAAGTGCGCATGTGGAAAGCAAATCCCATTCAAGGATCCGCATTCGGCCTGCGTCCGGTGCCTAGGCCCAGACCACGACACCCGGTCCTGCTCCTTCTGCCAGGGGTTCAACAGCCGGACCCGGATCCGTCGCCAGAAGGCCCTTCAGGCGTTCCTGCTCGAAGAGAAAATCAAAGCCATGGACACAGCCTACAAGAGGGAATCGTCAGAGAAGGCCCAGAGACACCTTGAGAAGCACAGGGAGAAAGTTAGATCTAAGTCCCCATCTAGGGCCTCTGACTCCCGTAGCTCCGGCTCCCGGTCCGACCGCTCTCCTTCCCGGGCCCGTTCTCAGCCTCCCCCTGCAGTGGTGAAGACCCCTTCGGGCCCCTCTTCTGCCTCTCAGGCCAAGACCTCCAGGCCTTCCTCATCCTCAGCTTCTAGGCCGTGTCTAGGTCGGGGACAGCCATCCACCATCACAAGTCTGGTTCCCACCGTTCAGAACCCGACGTCAGGTCTGTCTCTTTGCCTCCTCCTCCCCCCCGGCGGAAGACCAAAGAGCTTACCTCCCTGAAGAAGTCGTCCGACCCGGCGCCGGCCATACACCATAGGTCTCAGGAACCACCGACTGCCCGACGCCCATCGCCAGTTAGGCCTACGCCTTCTCGGACACTGGCTGGGGGACTGACGTCCGTACCCACCGAGAAGAGGACCCCGACGCCTCCAACCGACGTCGGTCAGGAGACGATTATGGAAGAGGAGCTGACCCAGCCCGAGGACCAGACGGGCGAACCCGTCCTGTCGGCCCCCAGGGAACCTCGCTGAACCTGAGGCCCCTGGGGAACCGACCGGAACCCGACGACCGGCCATGGGCGCCCGATCCGTCATCGGGCCTCAGCATGTCCAAGGTCAAAGAGTTGTTTACCTACTGGTGGGACACCGTAAAAAGGGATATGGTTCCCACACCTACTCCTCCTCCTCCACCCGCGATTCCACCGGCTCCCGCACCCCCCACTCCATTTAGGGTTGCGGACCGAGTACCTTCCCCCCAAGAGCCTGCGGATTCTCCTAGGGGCAGATCTAGGAAACAGAGACCTCCGTCCAGATCTTCTTCTGGATCACCCAGCCCCAAGAGACCCAGAAGACATCGTTCACCTTCGACGGAGGACACAGGTTCGGATTTCTCAGATGAATCCAGATCCCTCTCTCCAATCACCGTCCCTTCTCCGGATCCACGTCAGCTCCCAAGGTCTCCTCCGGATGACCCATCGTTCTCAGAGATCATGGGGCATATCCAGGAGAACATGGGCTGGGACACTGAGGAACTCGACCCCGAGAGGTTACGCCTCACCAGGTATCTTCGGCAGAAAGACCCTAAGCCTGTGCTGGTACCACCCTTGGTGGACACTTTCGTGGACGTCACCAAGGCAGCGTGGAAGTGTCCACACTCGCTCCCGGCGATGCCGAAGAAAGCTGACCACCTGCACAAGGCCCCTAAGGAGGACCAGTACTTGGCTTCACATCCTCTGGCTGATTCTCTGGTCATCACAGCCTCTCATGACTGGTCCCAGAGGCCGCAACATTTGAGCACCCTGCCACCGGACCCGGAGTCCAAACAGCTGGACGCTATGGGCAGGCGCACGTATGCTTCCGCTACTTGCGCCATCAGATCCCTAAACTACTTGACCCACATGGTACAGTTCCAAAATGCCTTGTGGGAGCAGGGACTGGATCTGGCGGACAAAATGCCAGAAGGTGAGCAGAAGGAGGAGATGTTGCAGCTCATCCGCACAGGTTCAGATGTGGGAACCCAGGTGCTGCGAGCCGCATACGATTCTGCGGACTCTTCGGCCACAGCGGCAGCTTCAGGCGTATGCCTCTGGAGGCACTCATGGCTCCGTGTCTCCGGATTCACTCCGGATGTCCAGATAAACATCCTGGACGCCTCTTTTGATGGAGAAGTTCTTTTTGGTGAATCCTCTGAGAGGGTTCTCACCAAACTCCAAGAGGCCGGGAAGGCGGTGAGGTCGGTCCAGGCTATGTACCGACCCAGGCTTAGTTCCTTTCGTAGGAACCAAAGCCGGTTTTGTGGCCAGACGCAGAGACAGCAGTCCCGCGCCGGTCCACAACAGAGGGGCTCCTTCTCTCGTAGAGCCCAGGGAAAGTTGTCCACGGGCCGAAGTCAGCGTCCAGCTAAGACGGCTCAGCCTGCGGCTCCCTCCGCCGCCACAGCATGACTCCTTCCCGGCCCCCACCCGTCAGGATCAACGGGACATCAAGGTCGGGGGCCGCACTGCGGACTACCTACCAGGGTGGCAGTCCATAACCACCGACAGGCGGGTCCTTCAATTGGTCGAAAGAGGCCACTTTATAGAATTTGCAGACAAGCCACCCACAAGGCCTCCTCTGCTTTCCCGTTATTCGGGTCAGCACGAATTGCTCATCAGGCAAGAAATACTCGCGCGCCTGCAAAAGGGAGTGGTGGAGTATGTTCCAGAGAACCAGATAGGATCCGGGTACTATTCCCACTTCTTTCTGGTTCCGGAAAAACAGGGGACCTCCATCCAGTCTTGGACCTCAGTGACCTCACTATGTCGGTCGCCTACAAACAATTTCGCATGGTGACCCTTCAGGGTCTCATTCCCATGCTAAAGCAGGACGCCTTCTTAGCGTCCCTAGACATGCAGGACACCTACCTGCACATCCCAGTGGCTCAGCGCACAGGAGGTTCCTGCGCTGTGAGTTCCTCGGCCACCACTTTCAGTTCCGAGCTCTTCCGTTCGGACTGTCATTGGCCCCCAGGTTCTTTACCAAGTTCATGGCAGTCGTGGCAGCGTCTTTAAGGAGACAGGGCTACTACGTGTTCCCGTACCTGGACGATTGGCTTGTCATGGCCGCCTCCAAAGAGGCATTGTTGCTGGCTATCCAAGCCACCCACAAGGCCTCCTCTGCTTTCCCGTTATTCGGGTCAGCACGAATTGCTCATCAGGCAAGAAATACTCGTGCGCCTGCAAAAGGGAGTGGTGGAGTATGTTCCAGAGAACCAGATAGGATCCGGGTACTATTCCCACTTCTTTCTGGTTCCGAAAAAACAGGGGACCTCCATCCAGTCTTGGACCTCAGTGACCTCACTATGTCGGTCGCCTATAAACAATTTCGCATGGTGACCCTTCAGGGTCTCATTCCCATGCTAAAGCAGGACGCTCTTAGCGTCCCCTAGACATGCAGGACACCTACCTGCACATCCCAGTGGCTCAGCGACAGGAGGTTCCTGCGCCAGAGTTCCTCGGCCACCACTTTCAGTTCCGAGCTCTTCCGTTCGGACTGTCATTGGCCCCCAGGTTCTTTACCAAGTTCATGGCAGTCGTGGCTGCGTCTTTAAGGAGACAGGGCTACTACGTGTTCTCGTACCTGGACGATTGGCTTGTCATGGCCGCCTCCAAAGAGGCATTGTTGCTGGCTATCCAGAGCACCCAGGTTCTGTTCCAGTCTCTGGGCATCCTCATCAATTACGAGAAGTCTCTCCTCGTACCGTCCCAGAAGCTGCAGTTCATAGGCGCAGTTCTGGACACTGTCCAGGGAGAGCATTTCTTCCCGACGAAAGAGCGGAACGCATCAGATCCCTCATCAGGGATCTCTCGGCCAAGAAGACTGCCTCCGCCAGGCTGGTCCTTCGTTTGCTCGGACACATGGCTGCGGCCATTCCAACCGTCCCACTGGCAAGGCTCCACATGCGGGTAACTCAGTGGATGCTCAAGGTGCAGTGGGACCAAAGGCAAGACCACGTGCAGCAGCCGGTCAGAATCACAAACGCCGTGATTCGGGACTGGCAATGGTGGCTAGACCCAGGGACACTCTCTGCAGGTGTTCCATTTGCAGCGCCATCCCTGGGGGTGATTCTTTCCACAGATGCCTCAGGGCTGGGGTGGGAAGCACACCTGAATGGGGTGAGGTCCCAGGGAATGTGGACCCCTGAAGAAGCTCACCTCCACATCAACATTCTGGTCCTTTATGCCCTGCAGGCCTTTCAGTCAGAAATCCCGCCAAATACTCTTATGTTTCAAACAGACAATACGACGGTGATGTATTACCTCAACAAACAAGGAGGCGCACACTCTTACCCCCTTTGCAGGGAAGCGATGAGAGTGTGGGATTGGGTAATCCAACACGGCGCGAGCCTGATCGCAGTTCACGTTCCCGGAGTGGACAACACAATCGCAGACGGCCTGAGTCATTCCCAGGCCAGGGTCCACGAGTGGGAACTTCTTCAAGGGGTAGCAGAGGATCTGTTTCTTCGATGGGGCACTCCAGAGCTGGACTTATTTGCTTTCCCATCCAACGCAAAACTACCCAATTTCTGCTCGCTAGATCCAGGGCCCGGTGTTTTTTGGCGAGAGGCGTTGTCCCTCTCCTGGGCAGACAGATTCCTCTACGCTTTCCCTCCCTTCCCGTTGATCCAGAGAGTCCTTCTCAAACTGCACGGGGAGCATGCAACAATGATCCTGGTAGCCCCTTTCTGGCCCAGGCAGATCTGGTTCCCTATGCTGACGCAGCTGTCCCGGGAACCTCCAGTTCCGTTGCCTTTCAGCTCCCATCTCTCGTCTCAGGAGAAGGGTTCATTAGTCCACCCGGACTTACACTCACTGAACCTGCATGTATGGCTCCTAGAGACATAGCCATTATGCGACACGGGGTCTCGCAAGAGGTGGCGGAAGTTCTTTCCGAGGCCAGAAAGCCGGCAATGTATGTGACGTACGCCATGAAATGGCTCCGTTTTTGCTTGTGGTCGCAGGCACGCGGCCTTTCTCCCTTAGGATGCCCGGTGAAAGTGGTGCTGGAATACTTGCTTTCCCTATTGCATTCGGGTCTCGCCTACTCCTCTATTAAAGTGCACTTATGCGCAATTTCTGCTTACCACTTCCCAGTGGGACAGCGTACAGTGGCACAGCTTGATGCCTCTCGAGACTTCCTGAGAGGGGTGTTACACCTTAGGCCACCCATCAAGGATCCCGTTCCTCCTTGGGACCTACTCTTTGTCCTGGAACAACTCACACTATCCCCCCTTTGAACCTGCCACGGATTGCGAGCTACATTTTCTGTCGTGGAAAACGTTGTTTTTAGTTGCTGTCATGTCAGCAAGGAGAGTTTCCGAGCTTCACGCTCTCATGTGCAAGGAGCCTTATTTAGTTTTCCACCAGGACAGAGTGTCTCTGAGGACGAATCCTAAATTCCTGCCTAAGGAGGTCTCTTCTGCACTCACTCTCAATCAGGACATTAACCTGCCTGTTTATTTTCCCAAGTATTCTAATAGAGGAGAGATGTTGCTTCACACCCTGGATGTTCACCGTGCTTTAAGGTACTACCTGAATAGAACTAAACAACTTCGAAAATCGGAACAACTATTCGTTTCCTTCGCTGAGAGAATGATGGGCCACCCAGTCTCAAAGCAGACCCTTTCCCGCTGGCTTGTCCAGTGTATTGCATTTTGCTACAACAGCAAACAGAAGCCCCTTCCGGGCTCAGTCCGGGGCCATTCGACTAGAGGTGTGGCTACTTCTTTTGCAGCACTGCGTAATGTCTCCACTTCGGCCATCTGTGCTGCAGCTACTTGGGAGCTCTGTGCACACATTCATTAGGCACTATAGCCTGGATATTGCATCACAGCGGAGAGCCGGTTTCGGCCTGGCCGTTCTACAGGTTCTCCTGTCCTAGAGTCAGGACTTGTTTAAGATCTCTCCTAATTTCCTCCTCCCAGAATGCTTACAGGCGCTATTGCTTGGAGGAATCAGTCCTAATGGTGTATTCCTGCTACAGAGCTGTATCTCGAGGAAATAAGATAGTACAGTTACGTGAGAACTTACCGTAACAGTAGATCTTCGAGAACAGCTCTTGCAGCAGGTGCCTTCCCGCCCACCATTCCCCCTTGGAGGAGGTATGGCTACCAAGTCTCGGGCAGGGGCTTACGCCCTTCTTTTCTTCCGATGGCGGATCCTCGGTCTCCCATTCTGATGTCATCCTGCGGCCGGGAGTCTCCGGCGGGAGAACTGGGGAATCTGGCGGAACTGCCTCCTTATGTACTACGTCTGACGTCGGGGGCAGTCCCCGCTGAAGACTGCTAGCTAGAAGATTTCCGTGGGGTCCCGACGCCTGCCGGCTTCAGTCCTAATGGTGTTACCTGCTGCAAGAGCTGTTCTCGAAGATCTACTGTTACGGTAAGTTCTTACGTAACTGTACTTTCTGCTTCCAGATGGGACACCACCTACAACAGCATCTGCCGCTATGCCTCCCAGGCACCGCGCTTCAAACACCACTGTCAGCTTTATGCTGACCTCAAATGGCCTAGTCCCTCAGCCCATCGGCACCTAGCTTTTGGCTCTCTACTACACGGTATCTACAGCTCAGGTCTACCTGGACCTCTCGCCTTACTTCTGTACTCCCAAACCTCCACCTATGGTCTCCGATCGAATGACGACACCCCTCTCTTCATCCTCAGATGCAAAACCACTATTGGGTACATGAGCTCTCCTACCTAGCACCTAAAAACTGGAACGCTATTCCACAAAATATTCGCCAAGCCCCCACCCATGCCCACTTCTAGGATCTCCACCGACAACATCTTCTGGCTTCTAACCCCTGTACATGTTTCCAGCCACCATAGTCCACTCCTCGCTCCTCTACCTTCTACCCTACTTACCCTCCCTCTCCTACTCCCTCTACCCCTGTCTTCTACCTTATCTCTCCCCTTCCAAAACCTCACATCATTTGATGGCACTTGCTTTTTACTTTGAACCTGTTAGCACTAACATTGTTATATATGGTCTAGGTAGCTGTATTGCTTTAGTTTAACTGGCACTATTTGTTGAATACGCTAAACAATCTACATGTCTCACACTGTTTGCATTTGTCCTACTGCCTACCTCTTCCTTGTGCTGCGTCACACTGTACTTGCCATGCGTTTCCCTTGTATACTCCCGGGTCGTGACTGAAAATAGGCATTGCTATGTCTAGCGCACCCACACGGTAACCAAAAGCAAATAAATAAATAAATGATGATATTTTCTACACACTGCAGTCTGCATGTTTTTGTGTTATCTCTGGACAGTTATTTTACTGTAGACTCCCAGAAGTTGTGTAATTTGGGTATATAACGTGCCATCTGACGATCCGCACTCAGTCTGTGTATACATACATATTTATATATTAAAACAATAGATCGTGCCTGGTGCAGCTATGTTAACATGAACAGCTAGGTCATTGTTAGATGGCCTAATGGAAGAAAGTGAAGTATAGGGAGTACCCTCAATATGACTATGCATACATTGGGATTTCCTGAAGGGGGTATAAGGATTACTAATCTGCTGGAGTCTTGCAAGAGCACTGCATTTTACTGACTGGTTGGCCCACTACAAAGTCACTGCACTGACGTAAAACCAGTAACTATTATCATGATTAGAGAATTATATATGAATGTGAGTAGCCAGAATGTTGCACACACTGGAGGTGTGAGATGCTAGACAAACCCCCTAGAGTTCTGTAAAAGCATCCCAGATGGAGAGTGTATGTGTAAAACGTGGTTTGCACACACCTACCCATTGCTAGTTATTACGTCTGCAGTGGGCAGAGCCCGCAGACGTTTTGCATCAGAAAAGGACCTACGTCATGTTTTCCGTCCATGGAACGTTTTTTCCTCTGCCTGACCCTCCCCCAAGAAGCAATCTGCCCATGTTGTCCCTATGAACTGCAGCACTGTGCTATATCACAGTGGGTGTTATTTTTTTTCTTATGGGCGTTTTTTTTTGTACATTTCTGCTGTTCGCTATTTTGTTACAATTTATTTACCCCGATAGACTAGCCCAGCTGTGACCCTACATCCCTCCTGCTTCTACCTAATTACAGCTGGCATGCTATATGGAAGTCACATGGCTTCTTCAAATTAACTGAGTGAATAAATTGGCCCGGTGAGATCCCCTCCCCACCCCACCCCATCTTCATTGTTCTGTGCTAAGTATAACCACTAGGCACACCTCTGCACCAGGAATCCCGGAGTTTGGTTATTTTATATCAGCGCACACGCTGCTCCTTGTGTTTTTATTGAACCCATGTTTGAACACTGATGTCAAATAATTAATTTGCATGTTAACAGATACTACTATAATGTTTTAATTTCAAAACAAAAAGTCTGTGTTTCTTATATAACATCTTTTTAGAATAAAACTTTCCCGGGGGTGGTCTTGAGCAGAAAGTCCAGCCTGTGCCACGGATCGAACTGAACCTCCAGGACTTGAGCAGTCCTAATGTCCACCACTTATCCTGAGAGCTTGCCGTCAGACAGAAGGTGTTCTATTGAACATCCCATCCGGTCAATACCCATTCCAGAAACAAAAAACAACAAAAAACGCTTCTCCCATTAAAACTGTAAGATATAATTACACAGCCCAGAAACGATCCTTTCCCATGAATGAACCTGGCTAGAATCTACATAAAAACATACCATATTCTGGCTCTGGTTACTATAAACATGGCGCCCTATTTATTAATGTAAATAAGATTTAAATTTTGGCAATGGAGAGTTAGCTGACTCTTTATTCGGAGGCACTTGGTGTTGAAACATGCTTTTGTTTGTCTGCAACCCTTCCCTTCTCTTACATTTCCCGATTTCTTTCTATTGATAACTATCAGCCCATTTCTTATGCTTTTAGCATTTGCAACTCTCCTTTCATAGGTGTGTTATAAAGCTCTTGCTATTTTCCGCCTGTTCGTTTCTGTCAGTTTTTGTATCCTAATCGGCATGTCAGTGTTTCTTTATACTTTCGTGAAGTATTATATGTTTAAAAGTAGGTCAGTATTCAAATATGCAATTACCCAGACCAGGTAACTGAAGAAAAAAAACAGACTCCAGCTTATACCTAAAGGATACATTTACAGGATCGGTCAAATCGGGGCTCATGTCTATACTCAGTTGCTAACTGTCCTGCAAGCACAGCCTCGGGAGGTGATGCCTCTCTGCACCTCTAAGTACCCAGTTTGTATGTCCTACTGTATATAATGTGTGGAGGAGCAGAGTTCCATTTACCTAAGGTTCATTTCTCCATTGACCAGGATGGACATGATGTTCGAGAGGTTACCCCTGGGGCAGCAGCCACACAGTAAGACAGCAATAGCAGCCACCTCGTCCAGAGCACAGATGAGTGCCAACAGGAAGGTGACAAGTGGCATGATGAGAAACTGGGCGATGAGAGCCAGCAGTACCCCGATAGATCTCCAGATGTGCTCCCCGATGTGGCTCATCTCTACTGTGCGGACCAGCCGCAACATACTGAAACAAAGGGCAAACCCCACAAACACATTGATGCCGTGACTGAGGAGGGAGTCCTAGAAAGGCACCTCTTGCAGGCTGGGGTCAGCGGAGGTAGCAGCAGCCTGGCTTGGGGTAAAGGCAATGGTCTCCACTGACACCACTGCTTGAGCCATGGAACTCGTCTCTTCTGAGGGCGCTTGGCTTCCAAAGCCCACAGCGCTGGAGAAGTCTGCTTCTGAAGTACTGGTGTTGGGCAGGTCGGTGAAGTTCTCTAGAAGAGATGTGACAGAATATAGGAAAAGGCAGTGACATTTAAACTGGTCCAGTAAGATCTCCCCCCCCCCCCCATCTTCATTGTTCTGTGTAGTATAACCACTGGGCACACCTCTGCACCAGGAATCCTGGAGTTTGTTTTTTCTATATCAGCGCACACGCTGCTCCTTTTGTTTTTATTGAACCCATGTTTGAACACTGATTTCAAATAATAAATTTCCGTGTTACCAGATACTATTATAACATTTTCATTTCAAAACAAAAAGTCTGTGTTTCTTAAATAATATATTTTTAGAATAAAACTGTTTCCTGGGGGGGGTCTTGAGCAGAAAGTCCAGCCTGAGGCACGGATCAGTGGGAAGGCGAGGCCTAGTATTAGTCGGTACTGCTTGCTTTGCCTGCCTTGCTAACACTCTGCCAAACAGCTCGGAGGTGCTGCTGTTTACTTGGCACCTTGACATGAACCTGACAGCACCACAGATGTAGCATAGAGGGTTTCGCAGCCAGCAGCAGGTCTGAACACATCTAGTAGCATTGGTCATGCACATCAGGTCAAATCCTGCAGACGTTTTGGCTCTGACCAGAGTTTGTTTCTTCTGGAGTTAGAGAGCAAGGGGGAGACCATCTTACCTGTGGTAAAGCATTATGTGTTGTAAAAATGTTTCCCATTAGGATCACTAGCACTGATAAGCAAGTTTAGTAGTTTTCAAATGTCCTCAATTGCTAACCAGTGCTGCAGGGAGTTGGTGATATGAAGGTTAGTTCTACCTATGGGAGGCTTTTTCTGTATCTGAGTGAAAATAGCAGAGTGGCCATTCTGTTGAGCTCTGGGTTACTGGAGCAGCGGGTGAGAGTGCCTTTACCTAAAGTGACATAAATCTCAGCTTAGCTACAGCACGTCAGCACCATACCTCACCACACAGCCTTATATTTATTGGATTTGTTATATTTGGAAATAAGTGGCATTCCTGCAATACAGATAGTCGAGTGCAACAATTTATTCATCAGCCTCCTAGATCGCTTTGATTGGAGGTACAGCGTGGGCTTGAGTTGGATGCCCATTTATCCTTTGTTAATCTAGCAAGATAGGAATTTACATTATGTAGCCGTTGAGCTTTTGGTTATAAATTTCCTGCTTATCATTTCTTACTAATACTCCTAACGAGCGCTGGTTGCCATTTGGTCACTCATTGGTGTTTGTTAATATGTGTTTTAAACCAACTGCAACCCCCCATGTGGTTGTCTAGATATGTGACTCATATTATCCCAGCATTAGGGTTTACTGTGGAATGTGCATAAAGTATGTATGTTCATATCTTGGAAGCATATTTTGTATATGTTGTTACAGAAAATGCAATAAAAAAAAAAGTCACCACCTTAGCAAGAAACTTGAGATTCGTGTGCAAAGACACACTGTCTGTGAAAAATCAAATAAGGTTCCTCACACCAGAGGGCCTGAAGCTCTGAAATTCTTTGAGCAAAAGTAATAGTAACTAAAAATAATGCTTTCCAGGAAAGAAAGCGTAGCTCACAAGTTGCAGATGGCTCAAAGGGAGACAGGGTCAACTTCTCCAAATCAAAATTTAAATCCCAAGCTGGGACAGGGGAATGGACTGGGGGTTTCAGGTGCAAGATGCCCCTCAAAAAGGTATGGGAAACATTCAACTGAGCTATGGTACGGTCACCCATGGACTCATGAAAAGCGGAGATAGCGGAAAGGTGCACCTTGAGGGAGAAGTACTGGAGACCTGCATCAGATAAAGAGAACAGGTAGTCCAGGATTGGTTCACCAGACAGGTGCAAGGGTCCAGATTATGCTTGGCAGCCTATATGGCAAACCGCTTCCACTTCATGGCATTAGTGGCTGGGGTGGAAAGCTTCCAGGTGGCCACTAGGACGTACACCAGCCTAGTAGAAACCCCAGGCAACCTGGGTTCAGGAACGAACCCAGGCCATCAGGGGTCGGCAGGGGTGAGAGAGGATCGAGCGTCCAGAGGACTGCTCTCCTCTCTCAGGGAGGGAGCGATTGTCATCCCACCTGTCTGCTGCCCTCTGCTGGGGGCTGCGGGGTAGCGCAGGTAGGAAGGCTTAGGAGCTGGTGATCACGGCATGTACATGCCCCCCCACACGTGTGCAGCAATGTGCTGGGAGGGAGGAAGGTCCAGAAGAAAAAATTACTCACCTTAGTAACTCTAATGGAGTCTTGCTATATTATGACAATTGCAGTTTGTCCCAGCCTTAGAACTGCTCCGGAGGTGAAAGAGTCAACTTCCATGCCAGGCATGGAATCCTGAGCGCGAGCTCAGTTGAAAAAAACTCTGATGATATTCAAACCGAAACTGTCAGATCTTTACGAGCAAAAACTCACTAAGGTTCTGTGTGGAAGCTGTAAACCTACACTAGCCAACTGGCTACTAAAATATTAACACATTTTTCTGGTCCCAAAACCAAGACTCAAGTCAGGGGACCCAGAAAATAAAGTGAAATACAACACCCAAACACCCCAAAAAGGAGGGGTGAAAAACACAAGGTGGGCATCATTAGGTGCCAACACTGCACTGCCCACCCACATCCCAAGAGCAGAGGTTCTGAGAGGGGCAGGCAGGGGAGGTATAATAATAGCAAGACTCCATTAGAAGAAACAACATTACTAAGGTGAGTAATTTTTTCTTCAAACAACATGAAGTCTTGCTATATTATGACAATTGCAGACTACACAGCAGTACCTCCATGGAGGAGGGACAGAACCTACTTAGGAGATAGGCTCTGGAGCACAGCTGTGCCAAACCAAGCATCCCTCCTAGCCTGGATGTCCAGGGAGTAATGCTTGGTGAAAGTGTGTATTGTTTTCCAGGTAGCTGCTTGCCATATCTCTAAGATAGGGATGTCCCTGGCTGCAGCTAGGGAGCTGTACCTCTAGTAGAGCGAGCCCTCAGGCCTGAAGGGGGAACCTTACCCAGTTTTTGATAGCAAAATTGGATACAAGAGACAATCCACCTGGCAATGGATCTTTTAGTGGCAGGTTTCCCTTTCCCAACCTCACCATAAGTGAGGAACAGTTGGAGGGAGTCAAACCTGTGACCCTTGGTACGCTGTAGTAACTAAGGGCTCTCTTTACATCTAAACTGTGCAGCCTCCTCTCGCCAGAGGAGGAATGGTCAGTGAAGTACACTGGAAGAGATATAGATTGATTAAGGTGGAAATCTGAAACCACCTTAGGCAAGAACTTCCTGTTAGTCCTGAGGGACTACCTTATCTCTGTGAAAAGAGATAAAATCAGGCTCCACTGACAAAGCTTGTAATTCACTATACGCCTGGCAGAAGTGAGTAGCTACTAGAAACACAGTTTTCCAAGTCAAGTACTTAAGCTCTGCTGAAGACAAAGGTTCGGGGTTTGCATCAACTGAGCAATGCAAAACATTAAGATCCTAGGCAGGAGCAAGGTCCCTGAATGAGCGTTGGTGGAAGCAATCCCTTGAAAACTTGGAGAATACAGGGTGAGCAGAAAGAGAAGAGTTCTTTCCTGCTGAAATAAAAGCAGAGACAGCTGCCAAATGCACTTTCAGGGTAGCTGGCCTCAGCCCCAAAGTATTTAGATGGACCATATAGTCCAAGACTGTGGGCAAATCAGCAGATTCTGGGAAATATGCTTCCTAGAGCACCATATGGAAACCTTTCCATTTAGAATTATAAGTAGCCCTGGTGGAAGGCTTCCTAGAAGCTTTCAAGATTTCGAGTACACCTTGTGAGAAGGTGTAGGTCAGCAAACTCTAACTCCTCAAGAGCCAGGCCTTGCTTGAGGTTGAAGTTGAGATTCGCATACCAAACTCTCCCCTGGGCACAGGTTAACAGATTGTGATTCCTGGGGAGACAGGGAAGATGGACTGCTAAGGACAGAAGGAGTGGATACCAGGGCTGTCTGGCCCAATCTGGAGCAATCAGAATCATCTTGCAAGGTTGAGATCTGATTTTGACTAGCACCTTGAACAGGAGAGGAAGGGGAAAGGCACAGAGGAACTCTTCCTAATCGAGAAGGAAGGCATCCAGAGGGACTGAGCCCAACACTGGAGGCCTGCAACAAAAAGCGGAAGTTGGTGGTTGTCTGGGGCTGCAAAGATCTATCTGAGGGGTGCCACACCTGGCAAATACTAACCCTAGTACTAGGGGATCCAGTGACCATTCGTGATGGCCCTGGGAAATCCGCTGAGAGCATCTGCAGGACATTGTCCTTGCCTGGGAGGTGAATTGCTATGAGGGAGGTGTCTAGGGAATAAGCCAGAGACCACAACTCATTGCCTCAGTGCACAAGGCCAAGGACCAGTGCCTCTTGTTGGTTGATGTACTACATTGTAGTGGTGTTGTCTGTTCTGACCTGTACCACTTTGTTCTGAACAGATGCAGAAAAAACCTGAAGTGCTAGAAAACAGCCTGAGTTCCAACAGATTGATGTGGAGCAGAGATTCCTAGAGGACCACAATCCTATGGTGGTGAGGTGGGTCCATGTGAGCTCCCATCCCAAGAGGGACCCATCTGTAGCAGGGTCAAGGAGTGAGACTGAGGATGAAAGGAACCCCTGTCTCAGATTGCTCTGATCCTGCCACCACTGCAGGGCCTGGACCAGGGTCCGAGTTATTGGATCAATTTGGTTAGGGATCTCCCTTTGAGACCAGAAGGCTCTCAAATGGAACTGAATGTCCCTCATCTGAAATCTGGCTCCTTGCACACAGCTGTGGAAGCAGCCATGTGCCCTAGGAGCTGTAGAAAGTGCCTTGCTGGCCGAGAGACCTGCAGAGTGAAGGAGGAGGCCAGAGCCACCAGGATCTTTACCCTTTCTAGAGGAAGGAAAGGTCTGGCCTGCTTTGTGTCCAGTTCTGCGCCAATGAAGGTGAGCAGCTGAACAGGATCTAGAAAGGAAAATTACGTACCTACCGTAATTCTTGATCTTCTCTTGTATCTTCACCATTCATTACTTCCTGGGTGTAAGTCGGAGGCGCCAAGACCTCGCCACGGAGCTTTTTTTTTTTTAAAGCCTTAACGGCCCCGCCTCGAGAGAGCGCATACATGCTGGCAGCGCGAGGGTGGCCCTTTAGCTATCACTCCTCCTCCAACTCAGTTCTGTGAGCTGAGAGGCAAAATGAAAGCAGAAAATATAGATAGCAAGGCAAGATAGCCGAGGGATAGCAAAGCAAGGAAGAATGAACTGAAAAGGAATAAGCGGATGGAGGAAGGACAGAGGAGATAAGAACATCCTCAGCCTAGGGAGTGCAGGGCCTCCTTACCTGGGCGACTTAGGAGGAGAGATGAGTAAGGAAATGAGAAAATAGAAGAAGAAGAAGAGAAGAGAAGAGAGATGGATGTTGAAGGGACCGAATGCCCAACGAGTATAAGTTAGCTTGTAGCTGAAGGCTCGACTTCAAAGGAAGCAAGAATCCTCGGAGATAGAGCTGAAGAGAAGGTTCACCGAACTCGCCTAGACAGACTCAGGAGGCATAGTCCTCATCTTCAACATGCCATTGTTCTGACACCCACCTCGGCCCCTGGTCGATGGAAGGCCTTTAACTGGAGGGCAGCCGAGGAGGGAAGAATTAAACCCCAGCAGGTGAGAGCGTGGCTCAGGGGTTTAGAAATGGAAATGTATGCCTTTCAGGCTACCCAAGATAGAAACGGGACTCAGACTGACTGGCTAAGGCCGCCAAGGCTTAGGCTGGCTAAGATTGGATATGGTCAGCAGAGTTTACTGGTAAAAAATTGGTCCAGGAGGACACTTAAAGGATAAACCACTTAGCAAACCAGTTTAGAAGGATAGCCCTACCTTCTCATTTGGCCTTCTTGTTTGATTTCCTCCTATTCCTTTTTTTTTTTTTTACAGATAGAAAACTTTTTAACTAGATGCATGACCCAGATACCAAGATGCCATAGCAGTTGGAGAGAGTCTCCCAGCATTTTTTTTTTTTTTAGAAGAGAAAGGAACAGGACGTACTGCCCTCTGCTCTGCAAGGCAAGAATAGAGGGGGGGATTAGATTTCAGGGCAACTACCTGAACCATGGGATTGCAGGATCAAATGAATCAGCCTGAGCCAGGCCAAACAACCCCAGAGGTATTTGCCATAAGAATAGCAAGAGATAGTTGTGGTCTGACCGCCAATGCAATCCACATGCGAGATGGCCCATGAATCTTAGAGTAAATAATTTTCTGGATTTTAAACCCCCCAAGAAGATTTTTTTTTTTTTTTTTTTTGGAAATGAAGCCACCTTTCCTATTTTATATAATGCAGAGAGAGGAAGGAGACGGGAGGTGGAGAAGCTTGCAGGGAAGAGGCCAACAGGGAAAGGCTGAGAGCAGTAATGAATGGTGAAGATACAAGAGAAGATCAAGAATCACGCAGGAATGCACTTTCCTATCTTCCCTGTCAATCTTCACCATTCACTTCCTGGGTGAGTACTGCTTCTCTTCCCAGGAGGGGAAGAGGCTATACCCCTGAGGGAAATAAGACCCCCAGCCTTCTGCTGGTGAGAGAAACAGAAGGAGAAGACCCTCATTTATTCAGAAAGCTCAAGTGGGAGAAGAGCTAGGAGGTGCCTCCCGAGGACTTGAGGAGGACGGAGGGAGTCGTAAAAGTCTCCTAGCTCTGGATGAGAAAAGACGGTCCCTCGAAGGCGGAGCGCATCACCCTCGCCGGGCCAGGGGATAACCTGAGAGACGGTCGTGCCGTTCGCCGCCTGATGCAGATCTGCTGTCCCCGCTAGCCTGGAAGCCACCTCATTGGCGCCATAAGATGCCCTTGCTTGTGTCTTGCCAGCTCTAGGCCTACCGCGTGAGGAGGGCAACGGGCTTGTCTGGTTTGCTCCGTGTCAGGGTATAGATGCTGCGCGACACTATCAATCACAGATGCCGGTTGTAGGTAGCGTGGTGAGCCTGATGTGATGCATTACATGCACTCTCAAGACGCTGTTAGGGCAGAGAACACCGCCCCAACGGGTCGTAACTGGAGAGAGTCCGAACTGTATGGTCAGCGGGCAGGCAACGGGCGCCCAGAAGGAGTATCCAGGTATACCAAACCTGAGGACGGGTTGGGAAGGGAACCTAGAGACTCAGAGGGGGCACAATACCTACGCTGGCAGTCCGCCGCGGGTTGGGGAAGAAACGGCAGGAACTGCCAGGATCGATAGACGTCTCCTGAAGGGATAGGCCAGGAAGGTACCACCAGATGCTGGGCATTGAATTCACCAAGGAATTCATACGCACACCCGTCGGGTATTGTTCCTCCGAACGTAGGGAACTGCAAGATCCCTCACCATCCTCGAGAGGAAACGCTGATATTCTGTGAAATCAGCATCGGAGGACAGATGAGTAGGGTTCTCTCCTCAGAGGAGGGAGACGAGGATGATGGGGAACTGAATGTCCAGAGGATTCTCGCGGCGGTGGGAGAGTCGAAAGACCCTGCATGCATGTAACTAACATATGAGGGGAAGGCCGCCGAGAACTCCTTGAACTGTTCCCCAGGATAACGGACCCGTAGGACCGACATGGCCTGGGAGCGGGGTGGTGAAGGCAGAGAGATGGAGAGGGGCACCTCCGAGGAGGCAACTGTTTTTGAGGGCTCTGGAACCGGGAAGGAGCTCTAGTAGGAGGGATCCCGATATCAAACCAGGCCGCAGAACGGAACTCTGGGGAAGCCGGAACCTGGAAGAGCCCTGGGGAAGAAACTCCCCGTGACGACGCCCGGGACTGCATGGATCCAGAAGGGCAGTCCACACAAACGCCTGGGCCAGAGGACACTTCTAGAACCCTGGGAGGGGCGGGCTCTGCGCTTATGGCTCCTGGCCACCCCTCTGAGGTGGCTAAAGAAGACCGAGCAGCAGGACGCCTGCCCCTCAACCCTCGGATTCCGAGAGGGCCCTCCTCCCCGACTGCAACGCTCCCTAACTCCCAGAGGAGGTGCCAGCACCCGGGGGTAGCTGTCACCGACCTCCAGAGAGGGGAGCCTCCGTCACTCCCCCATCGCCTGCCCCCGACTGCCACCCCAGCCGAGGAACCCCAGGAGACGACGGCAGGGGACAGAGGGAGGCCTGGCGCTTGGTACTCCCCTAGCCACCGGTGACCCAGATTCCGAAGAATGGGGATGCCAGGATGGGTCCATCTGAGTTTATCATCTCCGAGGAGAGACGACCAGCAGGACCTCGGCGTTGGCCACCCAGGGTTCTCGGTGGCCACGGGCCGCGAACGGGCCCTGGTACTGGCGCGTATACCGCCGCCTCAGCACGCCGGCAGCATGAAGGCTCAACCTTCACCCCCAGCGCCGCTCCGCAGACCCGGGCACCGCCTCGGAGGAGGGGGAAGCCGCCTTACGACACGCCGGGCGCGCCGGGAGGCGGTGGGCACTGCCTGGCGGGCGCCGCTAGGGCTCATCGGGCACTGCCGTAACGGGCGCCATAGGCTAAAACGGTACCGCCAACGGGCGCCGCCCTGATCATCAATCGGGCGCTGCCGAACGGCGCCGATTCAAAGCGGCGCCATTAATCTGGCGCCATCTCGGTCATCGGTATCAGCGGTAGCGCGCTGGACGAAACGGGCGCTGAACGGCGCTGCTTTCGATTACCGGTACCGAACGGGCGCCGATCCAAAACGGCGCCGCGAGGTGACGCCGAGGTCCACCAGCCGGGCCCTGCCTGGCGCGCCTCGACACGGGGGGAGCCTGCACCAAGAGGTGACTGCCGAGGCGGTGTCAGCGCCATGCCCTGAGGCTGCTACACACGCCTCCCCCAACACCCGCGAAGGCCTCCCTCGGCAAGAAGGGAAGAGGAGACCCCTCCTCCTCGGATCAGAGTAGGGTCCGGGAGGGGGACCCGGGAAAGGCCTACAGGATCTCGCCTCGAGATTCCCGGCGAGCGACGCCGGGTCTCCCCGAAGTCGGCGGGCTTTGCCGAGCTTAGTACGCTGACTTTCGGTGACGCGACGGTCCATCGAGAAACAAGCTGCCGCATCTAATCCATACTATGGTTGGGTCCCAGGCAACGAAGACAGACGCCATGCCGTCCGAGACGGAGAAATGCTTGCGAGGGAGCACCGACGCATAGGGGCACGGCCTGGTCTTAGAAGAACGTCACCTAGAACCGGACATATAACGCCAAACAAACAAGATTAAACATACGGAAATACACCATTCGCGCTCGCATAAAGGAAAGAAAAGGAACAGTCTTATCAGAGGGCCGAGTGTAGAAAAGGAGTCGGATACGCACTTTTCGTTAGCTACCGTGAACAGGTGCTGCCCTCGACGACGGGAGAAACAGAACTGAGTTGGAGGAGGAGTTGTCGCTATTAACGGCCACCCCTCGCGCATGACGATGACGCCGCTTCCTCCTGAGGGCGGGCCAAGTAGGCAACTTTACAAAAAAAAAAAAAAAAAAAAAAGCTTCCGTGACGGTCGGCGCCCTGTCGCTTACACCAGGAAGTAATGAATGGTGAAGATTGGACAAGGGAAGATCTGACTTTTGGAGATTGAGAAGAAACCTAGAGATGTAAGCAGCTGCTGGGTAACCTGAAGGTGTAATTTGACTTGGTCTGGAGACTGGACCCACTATGAGCCAGTTGTCCAGGTAAGGAAAGATGGCAATCTTGTGCCTTCTAGTGAGCAACTGCTACTGCCAGGCATTTTGTGAATACCCTTGGGGCAGAGGTAAGGTCAAGGGCATTGCTCTGAACTGGTAATGGCCTGAGGGCAGTTTGAATCTGAGGTACTTTCGGTGGGAGCTTCTGATGAGAACATGGAAGTAGGCATCCTTGAGGTCCAGGGACGCTAGCCAGTCCCCTGGCCTTAGGGAGGGTAAAATAATTCCCAGAGTCACCATTTTAAATTTTGGTTTTAAAAGGTGCTTGTTTAGGTATCTTAGATCCAGGATGGGCCGCCATTCTCTGGTCTTTTTTGGCATAAGGAAGTACCTGGAGTATAGTCATTTGCCCTGGTGTAGGGGAGGAACCCTTTCCACAGCTCTGAGAGCCAGGAGGGTTGAGACTTCTGTTTCCAAAGCAAGAGCCTCAAATGGATTTGCAGGTGGAAAAGATCTGGTTCTCATCTTAGGAAATTTTTTGAAGCTGAGAATCAGTCCCTGGCTTACTACTTCCAGGACCCACTTGTCTGATGTTAAAGACTCCCGGTCCTGGACGAAGTAAGCCAGCCTGCCCCCTACAGGTAATGGAGAATCGGCCCTGGGCATCCCATGAGGGTGCCTGTTTGGCAGGGGCTTTAGGGTGAAGGGTGGGAGCAGGCCTGCTCGTTCCCCGTCTGCCTCTCCCTCTGAAGAACCCCCTCTGGGTATAAGATGAAGAGGAGGCCTGGGCTTGGTAAAAAGGCCTGTGAAAAGGCCTGCCCCTGCCCCTGGAAGGCTGCCTCTGAGGAGTGGCTTGCCTCCCTGGCCTGTGCACTCCTATAAGTGGTCCTATACTCATCCATTTTTTCATGTAATTCTCTGTCTGCTCCCAAACAGAGAATTACCTATAACAGGAAAATCCATGGCTTTAGTCTGGGTATCCTCTGACAGGCTAGTACACCTGAGCCAAGCCATTCTACGAAAAGCTACAGATGTAGCCATGACTCTTGAAGATACATCATTAGAGTCCACTGCAGCATGGAACTGCATCTTGGATGCCTCAATACTATCAGCAGCCACCTGTTCCAGCTCCTTGGCAAGCTGGCCAGGGACCTGTTTCGCTAAAGCCATAACAGTATCCCATCTGGATTTCCGCTATCTTGCAACATAGGCCATATAATTTGCCTGTCTGAGTCCCAAGGATGCTGCCACGTATTGTTTCTTTGCCATGGCATCAATCCTCCTGGAGTCCTTGTCAGGGGGGTGTGAAGCCAAGGGAATATTTGCCTTATCACAGGCTGCAGCCTGCACTACCCCAACATGGCTGCATTGTTGTGAAAGGAACTCCGTATCAGGGCCTGACAATGTGTACCTCCTGTCCATCTTTTTATCCACAGGAGGTAAAGAATTAGGAGCTTTTAAAATTTTTATTGTCTGTTTCCTAAAGGATTTATGTAAAGGAATAGACAATCTCCTGGACTCTGGGATATCCATCATTTCCACATAGTCAGGCTCCTCCTGTTCATCCACAGCTTCTTCCAAAGGGAGCTGGAGGGTTTCAGCAACTTTTTTATAAAACAGAAAATGAGAAGGGGACTCAGAAAGCTTAGGGGAGACACTCCTGAAGGTCTGTCTGGGAGATGTCGGTTCAATGGGCACATCCAGACTTTCAAAATCACATTCACACTCTTCATAATCCTCCTCCTCCTCCGTTCATAAACTCCTCTATATCATATTCTTGAACCGTGGAACCACCAAACCACCGCTTACTTGATAGTGGCGGTTCGGACGGAACCGGGGAAAGCGACTGGACAATTTGGATCGCTTTGGCTATCTCTGCAGCGGTTGGAGAAGGAAATTTTGGCTCCACACCTGCTGATTTTCTAGTCCTCTTTGCTGGAACTGGCTCCTTCGAGTCAGCTCTTCGTTTGCCCGAGGAAGTCTCGCCCTGGTCAGAGGGCACTCCCTCCGGTTCGGTTGGCACCAAACCGGGCTGGTCATCTGGGTCAGCGGACTTTTTGGCCTCTAGTTCCCTGAGCCTACCAACTCTCTTATCCAGGGTAGCTGCAGGGAAATTCTTGCAAATCTGGCAGTTTGCATTGAGGTGGTCAAACCCCAGACAATAAACACATGTGGTGTGTGGGTCAGCCTTGGCAAAGGCTTCCCCACAGACACTACACTGCTGAAACCCAGTGGGCCCGGTTTTTCTTTTGGGTTTCTCAGACATAATGCCAGCCTAACCAAAAACTTGCCCTTTTCCGGCAAATCGCCAAGTAAGACACCCTTATCGGTTCCCAACCGTGTCACAGGTCGTGGAAAAAAACGTAATGAAATCCATTTTTTTTAGAACCGATAAGAACCGGGAACCGCACTCTAAATGTAATTTAACAAGTTTTAACAACAACCTGATCGGTTCAAACCGAACCAATAATAACGTTTACAAGTTCCACACAGAGAATGTAAAAACCTATCTATTACTTACGATACCACAGAGCTTGAACCGACCGGTTTGCGGTTAAAATAAATATAACTGCGGTTTAAACAAACCGAGAAAACACTTTTTTAACCGAGAAATGAACCGAGCAGTAGGAGGAATCTCCGGAGCGACTGTTCAGTGAGGCGGAGTAAAGAATCTGACAGTTTCGGTTTGAATATCATCAGACAGAGTTTTTTTCAACCGAGCTCGCGCTCAGGATTCCATGCCTGGCATGGAAGTTAACTCTTTCACCTCCGGAGCAGTTCTAACGCTGGGACAAACTGCAACTGTCATAATACAGCAAGACTTCATGTTGTTTGAAAAAGGAAAAATGGCAGGCAGGGAACATCATGAAGCCCTTCCCCATCCCGCTGCTCCACTGCCACCTCCCCAGATTTGGATTGTGCCCTGGGGAGGGGGGTAGCTCCCTTGCTGGCCCCACCATGGGGGGCAAGCTGTGGGGAGGGTGTTGGGGATGGTTGGCGGCCATGTGATAGGGGTGCAAGTCCTCATGCTCCAGTGCACAGGGAGCAAAAAGTACTAATTTAAAAAAAAAAAAAAAGAAACACAGAATCTGTCGGCAGATAAGGACCACACAGCCCACCTAGTCTGCCCATTTCTCTACTTGATTTGTAATCCCTACTCATATCTGGACTGCCTTTCCCCTGTTCTGCTGTACAGCAGGGTACCTTTATGCTTATCCCTTGCACTTTTGAATCCCTGTACTGTTTTCGCTTCCACCACCTCTGCTGGTAGGCTATTTCACATATCCACCACCACCTCTGTGAAAAAATACTTCCTAGCCTTCCCCTAAGCCTCCCTCCCTCCAGCCTCATGTTATGTCCCCCTGTCGTTGTGTACTTTCTTCTGACATATGCTCCCTTCCTGTACCCTGTTTATTCCTCTAAGGTATTTGAAAGTCTCTAGCATATCCTCTCTCTCCTGTATCTCTTCCAGTGAATAGATGTTTAGTTCCTTCAGTCTTTCCTCATAAGGCTTGTGGTGCAGTACATGTATAATTTTTGTTGCTCTTCTCTGGACTGCTCCCATTCTGCCTAAGTCCTTCCTGAGATGCAGGCTCCAGAATTGGACACAGTATTCCAGATGAGACTTCACCAGTGATCTATACAGTGGCATCACCATGTCAATCCTTCTACTGGTTATGCCTGTTCCTATGCACCCCAGCTTTCTGTTTGCTTTCCCCACTGCTTTTTTGCATTGTTTGGCTGACTTCAGGTCATCGGATATGATAACCCCCAGGTCTCTTTCCTGACTTGTGGTGGCCAGAACCTGCCCCCCCATCCTGCATTCCTCTCTTGGGTTTCTGTGTCCCCAGATGCATTATACTGCACTTCTTAGCATTGAAACCCAACTGTCAAATCCTTGACCATTCCTCAGAAACCCCAGATCTGGTGACAGCTACATCCTCAGGAGCCACGCAGAGGTATAAAACACTAAAGAACAATGACACTAGGTAGTAATGAAAAATAAAACAAAAATACTTACTTTTTTTGCTGTATGCACTACAGGAATTGACTTGTGAGAGATCTCCAGAGCATCTGAACTTTGCAGCAGAGAGGAGAAATCCGAGGTAGAATGTAAGCAGTTGATCCTGGGCATTTTGAAAACAGATGCATAAACTAAACATTCCATGATTAGCATAGCATTCCATTCTCTCTGGGGCAGTGCAGACTTAAAGGAGCGCTGCAAGAGTAATATTATTAGTGGATTCCTGTTGTTAGAAACTTGACTTTTCAATTGGACTTTCTGCTTAGTGTTTGAGTCTGGCAAGACCTCTCCAAGAGATTTAAGAGAGGCCCAGAGGGCATACTCATACTTGGAGAAATGCCCTTGATAGCTAGCTATTCACATGCTAAGGGTAGCTGCCATGAAAGCTCTCTTTTCCATGGTATCAGTCTTATGCGACTCTTTATTGATGGGATGTGCTGTGACCTCTTGAGGGAGAATGGTCATGTCATTCTCAGCCACAATTACAATCTTATCAGCAACAGACTGGGAAACTAGGATTGGTCTGTCTTTAGAAGCAGTATACGAGTACTTACGATCTATCTGCTTACAAACAGAGGGGATGGATATAGGTCTGGCCCCAACTGCCTCCAAAAGTCTTTCAAAAACAGGAGGGACAGGAGGTGTAATGTTGACTGGTATATTGGGAATGTGGAGCCACTCCAGATGGGGTCGTTTCCCAGGGTCAATGGCAGAAGTCTTAAAGGCAAGGGTTGTGTGCATATTCCAAAGCAAAGCCTGGAAATAAAGATCCTCCTGTGGAACAGGAGAGGGCCTGGAGCAGGGCTATCCAGGCTGTAAAAGAAGACAACGTCATCACCCTCAGAAATAATGAGGTCAGGGTCAGATTCAGCCCCCTCCAACTCCTCCTCAGAAAGAGGAGTCAGAAGGGGAGTGCACCAAGGAATGTTCAGCCTAGCTCTAGGGGTCAGAAAGGCAGACAACACCAGCATCAGCAGAGGAGCTGGCACCGGGCTTCGGCACCGGCCCAGAAGGAGCCAGCTCTAAAGGGGCCAGGGCAAGCCCTGTGCCGAGGGAGCCCTCGACACCATGGGTGTCGTCGGATGTGGTGCTGGGACAGGTCCTAAGAGGCCTATACTCAGCTCCAAACCACGCACCACCCACAACGTAGGTCCAGCCAGTACCGAAGTAACCAGGGAGGGTACCTGGGCCAGTCCCAGAACAGTGACACTGTGAGGGGGGTACAGCAAGTGGAACCGTCATTGGTGGCATGGTTACCGACAAGGGATCAGGATCTGTTAACAGAGCCAAATGCTTTATCTGGCTTGAGTGTACCCACTGCATCACCAGTGTCCCCGTCCACAAGGAGCTCAGGACCAGTTCTGCATGGAGGGCCAAAACTAGTCTGACGCTGTACTCACTGTTCCATAAGAGCTGCCCAGTGGTGAAACTGCCCACCAGAATCCCCACAAGAGGACAGAGAGAGGCTCCGGGTCCAAGACCTTGAACGACTGTGAGCAGGAGTCACCTGGGATACTGGCGGTGCCGGGGAAGGCCTCCTGCTCCCAGATTTAGAAGACCTCATAGCACACCTACCAGAGGGTGACCTCGAGTGGTACCGTTTCCTCCCCTTCCGACAGGAGGAGGAAGAACTTGAGGTCGACTGGCTCTATATCCCCGACTGGGATCGAGCCAGCTTCTTTTTGTGTTTATGGGAAGGTCGCCTCCCTCTCGAACACAGGGCCGCCCATTGTCAGAACCCTCCCTCAGCGAGACGTGAACCAGACACGGCCCCACTGTCGGAGTAGCATGCCTGAAGAGGCTCACTACTGTCACCGTCGCTGTACATGGTCCCAGACCACTGATCGGAAGAGGTGAGGAATACTGACAGGAAGGTATCTGGTTGTTTTTTTTAATCTAAACTGACACAAAGATAAACACTAGCTTTAAATGTACTAAAGCAGAACAAACTGAACTCTGTTGCCATACAGATGTGAAGATCTGACTCTCACCAGGCAAGCAACATCATCACTTAAGCGCACTCAACGATGGGAAAAAGGAACTGAATCGGTTGAGGGTCAGTGCTGACGTAAGCCATGCAATGTGAACTAGTCTCGCAGTGCCACGCATGCATGCAGCCTACCTCCGTGCTGGCCCACGTGAAAACTTCCGACTCCCGCAGTGTCCTAGCGCCTCCGGCACAGAACCCATCAGAGTGAATCAATGGTGAAGGTACAGTCCAGGAAGATTCTAAAATATGCATAGGTTCTTTCTCCAGGGGAATCGCTCTCAGTCAAGATGACTGCATAAAGTGTAAACACTGAGTGATTCCTGGGGTTAGAAAAGTGAATACAAACAAAAAAGCATAGTACAACAAAAAAAGTGAATACTCACAAAACAAGCATTGGTCAATACCAAAGTTGTCTGACTGCATGTTTTTATAACGCAACTGTTGTGTGAACAAGGGCATGGGGAGACAGATGAAATGGTGGGGGGGTGCTGAACAGTCCTTTATGCTGCAGAAGCAGATGTTTATTTAGTTATTTGGGCTGGTGAGTGGGAGGAGAGAGCTGCGGATCACCGCAGAACGCAGTTTCTATATGAATGCCTCCCTCTCTCGAGGGGCTGGACTGGGACACTGCCGATCATGACTCCTAAATGGATACCCACCTCTCATCCTGTGGGGAGGGGGAGGACTGGATCATCATCTATTTTGGGGAGATTTGAAAGTTGACACCCATAGAATTCACGAAGGTGCAGCTAAAAAAGACCTTGACAGAACACAAGCAGGCAAAATATTAAAAAACCAAAAAATAATGAATTAAAGAAAAACACTTAAATGAATGGCCGTTTGAAATAAATGGGCCCTATTCATTTCAGTGTGGTTGGCGGTCAGAGGAGCAGCACATTGAGGGACTTGACTGCTTGGCATTGAGGGGCAGAGGAGCTGCGAGTAAGAAGTTTTTCCTCTGAAAACAGACTTGTGTCCACCTCCTCCTGTTCCTTTTATTCCCTGCTGATCCTCACACACCCCACCCCCAACTATGAAAACTGACCAGAAATACTAGTTCAGGACGTCTTTTTTTTTTTTCTTTGGTCCTCTTCTGCGCTGTTTATTCCTTTGCTCTTCTAATCCTCACTATCCCTCTGTCGTCGAGGCAAAGGTCAGGAAGCACAGAGAAAACCCAAGAGCAGTTGTAAAATTCCACAAAAGTGTTTATTGTACTTGCAGAAACATAAAATAAACCTGTTCAAAATAACTATATACAGAAGCAAAATAAAATCTCTTGTAATCTCCTCTTTGCAGCTCAGTTTAGCTGTTTTATAAGTCTTTTCACCCCCATCCTTTACAAGCATCCTATTCTTTGTAAATTTCAGGAGCTGCGAGAACACTGAGAACTTCCTGAGGACCCTACAGCCTTTGCAAAAGGCTCAGGCATTTGAACTGAAATAACCTCTGACTTTACAGTTATCTCAAATTATAAATACATATACATTTCAACAGCAACACTAAACATTTTCTAAACAAAACAGATCCCAATATCAGCTACATTTCTATACATTGATTCTCATATATTTTATATTAGCAGATATAAATATGCAAAGGAAGAAAAAGAGACAGCAAGAAAAAAATAGAAATTACATACTTACCGTAATTATTGATCTCCTCAGACAGTCTCCATCACTCATTCACTCTAGTGAGATAGCACCGGAGGCAGTAGGACAAGCAGGAGCCTAAAATGTTCAGAAGGGTCAGCGCCGAGACAGGACCACGCATGTGCAGCACCGTGAGACTAGCTTGTGCCTGTGTAGGCTATCTCGGCAGTGACCCTCCAACTGCTTCAGTACCTTTTCAATAGAGGAGGTGCAACGTAACTAATGAGAATAACTCATCCTGAGTTTCTGGGCCTGAGATTGCCCAGATGGCCTTTGCAAGAAAGGTCAAAGAACAATGTCCTCACAGTCTGAACCATAGGACCATGAAGACAATGAAAGAAAATGAGTGAACCCAGGGGATGGTGGGTGGGCACGTGAATGAGTGATGGAGTCTGTCCAAGAAGATCAATAATTACGGTAAGTTCATAATTTCCATATCTTCCTGACCTAAGTCTGCATCATTCATTCACACTAGTGAGAGAGTACTGAGCTAAAACCAGCAACCCTGAGTAGGGTGGTAAGAGATAGGGTTCACTCAGAAAGGACAGCCAACGACTGTCCTGCTAATAAAAAGAGCTGTCTTGTAAAGAGCATCTAGAACACAGTGCTTACAAGATCAGCGCTCGAGTTGCAACTCGCCACTTTGCAGACGACTGCAATGGGCACAAAATGAAAGACTGCCACCTGCAACCACTCTAGGAAAGCGGCAAGAACCTGGCCTCACAATTTGGTTTAGAACTAAAATTAATAGTGTCAAAGACATGTACTAATGTAACGTAAAAGGGACCTCAGAAACTGAAAAAGTCGGAGGTAAAGTCTACTGGTTCAGGGTAGACTGTAAAGTACAGATGGAAACCCCCACTATCAAGTATGGCTGACCTGTAAACAACAGGTCCAGGAGCACTTGAACCCCTTAGTTGGTGAGCGAGGGGGTCCAGGTGGGGTTAGCCCATCAAGGAGAATCGTCTCCACTTAGTCACGGGAACCTTCCTAATGGAAGGCCAAGCACGACTTAGAAGCCTCCTGTGGTGGTCTAGTAGAACCAGATCCTACCCACTGCATATTCCAAAAGGAATCATCCTGCCCCTGTGTGTACAACTGTAGTAACAGTCTCTGAACTCACGGAAGAAAGGAAAAAGTGTACAGGAGGATGTGTCCACTGCTGAAGAAAACATTCCGACAGAAAAAAAACAGGGGCTGGACTTCTAAGGCAAATAGAGGCAGATGTGCGTTGAGGAGGGACACAGCGGGAACAAGTTAGGGCTAACCAATTTGTTGAAAGTGACTGAAAGAGGCAGTGACTCAGTGCGGTCAGGCACTACCCACTCTGGTCTCCCTGAAGGGAGTAGGAAAGACTCTAGTTTGATTACTGAAAAACAAACATCACAAATCCATCACGCACTTGGAGAGGATAGCATCGTGAGCGACTAGCATGGACCAGTGCGCAGGAACCAAAGGTGTGAATATTTGAGAAGCTACCTCAGAAAAAAGACCTACTTGACCTTCCGTCAAGAAAGAGTAAATCGCCTGTTATGTTAAAGCAAGCAAGGAAGTAGGAACCTGAGTTCCGACTCGGTGGAGAGTTGCTTCTGTTGCTCCAAGGCTCTGCTCAAGAGAAGAAAGCCTGATAAAAAGAAAGGGGAATTAACAAACTGGGCAGTCGCCTAGGTCTAATAAATGTCTCTGAATGAGAGAACTCTCTCTTAGAGAAAGATATGACCCATACCGCCGCTGGATCAGACTCCCCAGGGAAGAAGTCAGGTACTCTTTACTGTACTCTGGAGATGAGCACCTCAGAGGCTGAGGCGGAACCTGACCAGATCCAAAAAGGGGGGTATCGGGTAATCTCGGATAGGTCCTGTTCTGTGATACATTTTTTTTTTTTAGTCCAAGCCTAACAAGACTTTCAGGCTGCTATTTCGCAAGGATTGTCTTGATACAAAATGACGAAGATGTTCTCTATCTGAGTGCAGAAGGAGCTGAGCGTCCATATTGAAATCAAGACCAGACTAATAATCACAGCTGGAGAGATGTTAACCACCTGTGCCGAAGAAGCCTTCGGAGGGACAATATCATAAGGGGGCTATATGTTCTCTCATCAAAGGAGTGGAAGAGCCCAAGCTGCCCCCGTGCTCAAATTAGAATGTTCCACAGAGTGTAACTGTCTTGACGATTGAAAAAGTCTAGAAGCAGAAGTGTATGGTCCACGGACGCAGTGTGAAATACTATACTGGACCCCATTACTGAGGAACTACTGAAAAGATTTTCCATCACGGACTCTGATGATAGAGAGGACGTGCTCTTCAGTATATAAAATTAGTCGTCTGCTGTATTACTGACCAGAAGGACAGGGAAAGACTGATCTACATGCATTTCAACCCCAGAAGGACCTCTAAGAGAGGTCTAGGTCAGAGCCACTAGAGACTCTGCCACCAGAAAGGATGTCAAGGAGCTTGATACTACGTAGGGAGCCGAGAAAATGCTGAGTGGAAAGAGAGATTCTGCAGGCAGAACAGTACAGCAGAGTTCCATCAACAGAAAACCGCTGTATGACACAAGATCCCACATGGACCGCCACTCACTAAAATGTGCAGAAAAATAATACAAAGAACAGGCCTTCATTCTGCAGAAAACATCCCGCCACAAGTTCTGAGGAGAAGAAGTCCAAAAAAGGAAAAATGTATCACTAATTCTGCCAGACAGCATCCACTAGCACCCCTGCAGCACCAGCATCACTCGTAGCACATGAGGGCAACAAGCAGTGCCTATGCCAACCTGGGTGATACCCGAGGGCACCCGCGGCAGTACCCACAGGCACTCCTGGCACCCATGCAGCAACGGCACCTGAGGGCACCACCGACACCCATGCTACCACGGCACCCAGATACCCATGACACCCATAGCAAGAATGGCACCCAAGGGCACCAGTGGCACCCATGGTACCTGCGTGCACCACCCATAGCACCACTGGCGGCGCCGACAACCAACAACAGCACCCATGGCTCCGCACAGAGTGATGGCACAGAGCCACGGTGCCGACTTAGGCATGGCGCCAAGGCACGGTCGCCGACCATGGCATCGAACCATGGCTCGGAGGCGTGGCACCGACCACGGCACCAAACCACGGTGCCAAAGGAAAATGCAAATGGAAATCCTGAGAAGGGGAGAAAGAAAAAAGTGGTGCCCGTTTCGGCCCCTGCATGGAAAAGGGAGAGGGAGGTAGGCACAAGGGGTCTACCCAATGGCAAAGGCACCAAAGAGTGCACCTCGTCCAACGTGATCCAATCAACCCGGCTCCAGTCCAATGGCTCTGAGGCCCCTAAATCAGGAACAGAGCCAGGAAAACTGGAAAAGTCAAACCCCCTGCTCCACAGGAGCGGCCCAGAGGTGAAACTGCTCACCAGAGCTCCAACGAGGACATAGATGGAGTTCGGAGTCGAGAATGCAACTATTAGGAGTGGTGCCAAGGGGAACACACCAAAGTCAGTTCAGGCCTATCGCCCCCCCCAACAAAATCCTCGTGCAGACGTACCAACGGGCAACCTCGAACTGCACCGATTCTTCTTCCCCAAATGAGGAAGAAGAGCTCGAGGTTATGGGAGACGGGATTCTCGGATCCGGGCTAGATTTGTGCTTCATGGACTGTCCTCCCCCTTGAGCACAGACTGTCCGTAGTTGGACCCCCCCCGGTAATTAAGGGCGGCAGACTGGACACAGACCCTCTGCCATAAAAACTTTCAAACGAAGTCCTCCTACTGTCACCGCTACTGTCTAAGGACGGCTCCGTTGATGGAAGGAAAGAATTTATTTTTCTTCTTCTTCATAATCTTCTTTTCTTGTTCGTAAAATAAGAAATTACTACTTAAAATATTAAACGCTAAAAGCTGTCATATAGACGAAAACTTAAGACTCTGGCAGACAAGCGACGTCGACATCCAAGCGCACTCGACGACGGGAGAAAAGAAACTGAGGTGGTTGAGGGGTCGACACCAAGATAGCCTTACCCACGCAGGAGCTAGTCTCAAGGGTGCTGCGCACGCTATCCTGTCTCAAGCGCCTGACCCCTTCTGAAAAATTTTTAGGCTCCCCGCTGGTCCTAGCACCTCCGGCGCTATCCCACTAGTGTGAATGAGTGATGGAGACTTAGTCCAGGAAGATCTTGTAATCTCCTCTTTTGCAGCTCAGTTTAGCTGTTTAGTAAGTCTTTTCAACCCCCATCCTTTGCAAGCATCCTGTTCTTTGTAAATTTCAGGAGCTGCTAGAACATTGAGAGCTTCCTGAGGTACCTCCAGCCTTTGCAAAAGGCTCAGGCATTTGCACTGAAATAACCTCTGGCTTTTTTACAGTTATCTCAAATTATAAATACATATACATTTCAACAGCAACACTAAACATTTTCTAAACAAAAGATATCCCAATATCAGCTATATTTCCATACATTGATTCTCATATATTTTATACTAGTCCATATAAATATGCAATGGAGGAAACAGTGAGACAGTGAGAGGCAAAGGATTGCGAGACTGTTCAGGTGCATCAAGTCCAAAGCCTTACAGGAAAATTTGGTTGCGCAACCAGACAGAGAAGAGAGAAAAGGAAAAAAATACAGATTCTTGCATTTACATACTTTCTCCAAAACAAATGGGACAGGGTCCTAGTCTACCCTGTCACACCCTCCCCTTGCTTTACTCCTCTCACTGGTATATCTGAACAAAGTCTTATCCCCCAATAACTCCTCTGGCAATTCTTTCCTCTGTCTGAGTTTTTGCTCCCATCATCACCTTGCCTGCTTACCTCCGCTTTACTAGGTATACCTCCCTGTCCTCCCTCCGTATTTCTATATACCTCCTGAACGCCACCCTTTTTTCCTTCACCACTTTGGCTACTTTCTTACAGAATCATAACAGTCTTTTTTTTCCTTCTGCTTTTACTGTCTTAATGCAGAGGTCAGCTGCTTTAGTTATACTCTCCCTTAGTTTTTGCCCATTGTGCCTCCACCCCTCACTGGTAACTCCTGCCCCCCCCCCGGCAGTTCCCCATGTCTTTAAAATCCTCCCTCCTAAAGTTCAGAACTCTTATCCTTGTGTGGTTAGCCCCTGTTCCTGTCTTAATCTAAAACCACACTGTATGGTGAAGCACAGGTACTCAGGGGACTGCCCACTGTAATGTCTGAAACACTGTCTCTGCTTGTAAGCACATGGTCTACCACTGCCCCATCCCTAGTAGGTTCTGTGATTAGCTGCCTGAGAAAAGCCCCTTATACGGAATCCAGGATGCCCTACTCCTAGCGGAAAGAGCAGGTGTAAGGCTCCACTCCACATCATGGCAGACTGAAGTCATCAACTAGCAGCATCTCTCCCTTACTTGCTATTTTGATGATGGCTTCCCAAAGTCCCTTCTCAAACTCTTCCTCCTGTGCTGGAAGCCTATACACTACCCCAGTATGGACAACAGCCCCACCCTGTGTCCAGGGTAACCCACAACACCTCCATGCTTGGATTTAGACCTTTTTTTATGTTCGTATTTTGGATGTGTTAGAATGTTTAAAGTTGGATGTTCTGGAAAGTATGGGGATTTGAATATTTTTGGATGTTCAGATTTGGATACATTTTGTACTGTGGTATCTTGTTATTCATTTGTTTTAGCCTTTAACTTTAATTTCCCACCACATATCAAAGTTCTCCCAGCATTTTTCTAATCTCCATTCAAAATGTCTCTCTCTCTCTCACCATTTTCCTGCTCCCCTTTTAAATTGTCTCTCAGGTGAGTCCGGTGACTGCTCATCAGTATATTAAAGATTCCTTGGCACGTCTCCAATTTAATTTCCCCAGTGTCCTGGTTACATTTCTCCCATTTACTAACCTACAACAGATTAACCTGGCACAATATCAGTCAAAGTTCATGTTCAGGCACAGAGAAGAATGGAAAAACTACTGGGTAGTGTGTTGGCACAGAATGACTGACACAGGTGGCTACACTTAAGTGACTGTTCGGGGCTGAGTTGTGTGTTGATTGTAAAGCACTTATCTACTGTAAATCATGTACATACTGTCATACACGATGCGCCTGGGACAGGGGTGTAGCCAGGGATTTCAGATCTGCACACCAAGTGGACTCACTGCTACCCCATCCCCCTTGGCCTGGGAACAACTTGTTCTCAGTTCTGCATGCACTCAGTGAAAATATTAATGTTTCTTTCTTTCTTTGGGATATGGGACAGGAAGAAGAAGTTACTCACTGAAGTAATGATGTTTCTTCTAGAGGGTGCAGTAATGATTCAAAGTCAAATACAGTGTTTCAGAAGACACAGCACAATACACCTTTTCTGTAAATTAAAGACCTACCTGTCCAAAGCTTCAGCCACTAGAGGGGTGAGAACAACATCCACAGCTCCCTTTACTTCAACAATGGCAGTTGTCCTGGTCTGGGAGAGTGGCTGATCCAGACTCCATTCTCCTGTTGTTGTTTCATCATCTGTACTTTCCACGGCCTTCTTTTCCAGAGGAGTGTAAGGTGTGCTAAGACATGCAAGAATGCAATGAGAGACCTTTCTCAGGTTATAGAAACTCAGTTATATTACAATGCAGTTGTCTTAAATGATGGCAATCAGTTTTGATTTAAATCAGCTTTTAATCAATTTTTATCAAAAATTTCCAGAAATGCGCTGGCTTGTTTATTTAAAAATGTACTAATTGTGAGCACATTCTCTTTCCACGTGGGGGGCCTGGACTGGCATTTTAAGCCCAGGATCACATTCAATGCCAGCAAGAGTCCAAGTGCAGTCCCCAGAAGACACGTGATGCCTGTCTGGCAGGCAGGTAACTAAGCAGCAAAGGACCTCCTTTCTAATCCCTCTCCAACTTCAGTGGGGGTAGAGCGGGTTCAGATAAGAAGCCCATGCTCTGTATGAAGCACTGATCTCATGTGTGGAGCTCTGCTATCAATTTCTCTTGGTCAACAAGGTTGATATGAAATCTTTCGGGTTTTGCATCCTCCCAGAGGGAAAGCCGTGGTGTCAAGCCACAGGGCTCCTTAGACAGAGAGTTGGAATGGCAGACAACGATGTCACCCTGTAGCAGAGGGAAGGTGGTCAGAGGAAGGCAGGCCATGATGGAGGGGGACAGACATTTGGGAGGAAGGCAAAGCCATGGGGATGGAGAGGGACAGACATTTGGGTGCTACAAAAAAAAAAAAAATAAACAGAAAAGTTTTTAAAAAATGCACTTTCTTTAAAAATGAGACAGAATAAAATGAAAGTACATACCTAGATGTGGATCCCATAAGCTGAACACCTCTGTCCAGCAAAGCACTGGCAGTGAGACCATGCTTTACAATCTAAAATCACAAAATACAAATAGTATTATACGTATACAGTCACAATACCGCGGTTTGGAAGAACGCACAAAAGTAATGCGGTCTAATACTTAAGAGGGGACAGGAAATCTGTGCTAGTTTGCAGCTGTTAGTAATGTTACTACTAACAGAAATGAAACACTTGCCTCAAAATGAGCCATACTGAACTGTATCTGAATAACCACTGATGTGAAATACTGTGTTTTCAGTTGTTTCCTTTTTATGGACAACATTCTGCACAGTTCCCTTCATGGAACCAGTAATCTGGAGTTTTTACTATGTCATGGTTTGAGTACAAAATGCTAAACATGAGCTACTTTCCTATCAGAAGCATGTTTAGAGTTCTCTGCTCAAACCGTGACATAGTTAAAATTCCAGATCACTGATTCTGTGAAGAGAACTGTTAACAGAATGCTGCCCATAAAAAGAAAACAATGCAAAATGCAGTTTTTCACATCACTTTTTATGCAGGTACAGTTACTTATGGATATAATTTCTACAAATGGGAATGTCATAAACAGCTGCATATTAGAAATAATTTCCTGTCCTCTTTAAGAAAAAGGAGGACAGCAAGATAGAATCCTGCCCTGCATGAATCCTGAGCAAGTCACTTGACTCTCTTTGCTTATGGTCATAAAAACTAAAAAACAAATAAACAAGTCCTCACACTTTTAAAACTGCGTAGGGCAGGCACCTAATGTACCGTAACTCAACTGGGTATGAACCAGCACATTATGTACTGTAACTGAACTGGGTATGAACAGGTACCTAATATACTGAACCGGGTATGAACAGGCACCTGATATACTGAGCTGCATATGAACAGGTACCTAATATACTGAACTGGGTATGAACAGGCACCTAATATACTGAACCGAGTATGAACAGGCACCTGATATACTGAGCTGCGTATGAACAGGTACCTAATATACTGAACTGGGTATGAACAGGCACCTAATATACTGAACCGAGTATGAACAGGCACCTGATATACTGAGCTGTGATGAACAGGTACCTAATATACTGAACTGGCATGAACAGGCACCTAATATACTGAACCAGGATGAACAGGCACCTCATATACTGAGCTGCGTATGAACAGGTACCTAATATACTGAACTGGGTATGAACAGGTACCTAATATACTGAACTGGGTATGAACAGGTACCTAATATACTGAACTGGGTATGAACAGGTACCTAATATACTGAACAGGGTATGAACAAGTACCTAATATACTGAACAGTGTATATCCTGAACTGGGTATGAACAGGTACCTATTATACTGAACTGGGTATGAACAGGTACCTAATATACTGAACTGGGTACGAACAGGCACCTAATATACTGAACTGGGTATGAACAGGTACCTAATATACTGAACTGGGTATGAACAGGTACCTAATATACTGAACTGTGTATGAACAGGTACCTAATATACTGAACTGGGTTTGAAAAGGCACCTAAAATACTGAACTGTATGAACAGGTACCTAATATACTCAACTGGGTATGAACAGGCACCTAATATACTGAACTGCGTATGAACAGGTACCTAATATACTGAACTGGTATGAACAGGTACCTAATATACTGAACTGGTATGAACAGATACCTAATATACTGAACTGGGTTTGAAAAGGCACCTAAAATAATGAACTGGGTATGAATAGGTACCTAATGTACTTAACTGGGTATGAACAGGCACCTAATATACTGAACTGGGTTTGAAAAGGCACCTAAAATACTGAACTGGGTATGAATAGGTACCTAATATACTTAACTGGGTATGAACAGGCAGCTAAAATACTGAACTGCGTATGAACAGGCACCTAATATACTGAACTGGGTATGAACAGGTACCTAATATACTGAACTGGGTATGAACAGGTACCTAATATACTGAACTGGGTTTGAAAAGGCGCCTAAAATACTGAACTGGGTATGAACAGGTACCTAATATACTTAACTGGGTATGAACAGGTACCTAATATACTGAACTGGGTATGAACAGGCACCTAATATACTGAACTGCGTATGAACAGGCACCTAATATACTGAACTGGGTAGGAACAGGTACCTAATATACTGAACTGGGTTTGAAAAGGCACCTAAAATAATGAACTGGGTATGAATAGGTACCTAATATACTGAACAGGGTATGAACAAGTACCTAATATACTGAACAGTGTATATCCTGAACTGGGTATGAACAGGTACCTATTATACTGAACTGGGTATGAACAGGTACCTAATATACTGAACTGGGTACGAACAGGCACCTAATATACTGAACTGGGTATGAACAGGTACCTAATATACTGAACTGGGTATGAACAGGTACCTAATATACTGAACTGTGTATGAACAGGTACCTAATATACTGAACTGGGTTTGAAAAGGCACCTAAAATACTGAACTGGGTATGAATAGGTACCTAATATACTCAACTGGGTATGAACAGGCACCTAATATACTGAACTGCGTATGAACAGGTACCTAATATACTGAACTGGGTATGAACAGGTACCTAATATACTGAACTGGGTATGAACAGATACCTAATATACTGAACTGGGTTTGAAAAGGCACCTAAAATAATGAACTGGGTATGAATAGGTACCTAATATACTTAACTGGGTATGAACAGGCACCTAATATACTGAACTGGGTTTGAAAAGGCACCTAAAATACTGAACTGGGTATGAATAGGTACCTAATATACTTAACTGGGTATGAACAGGCAACTAAAATACTGAACTGCGTATGAACAGGCACCTAATATACTGAACTGGGTATGAACAGGTACCTAATATACTGAACTGGGTATGAACAGGTACCTAATATACTGAACTGGGTTTGAAAAGGCGCCTAAAATACTGAACTGGGTATGAACAGGTACCTAATATACTTAACTGGGTATGAACAGGTACCTAATATACTGAACTGGGTATGAACAGGCACCTAATATACTGAACTCATGTATGAACAGGCACCTAATATACTGAACTGGGTAGGAACAGGTACCTAATATACTGAACTGGCTTTGAAAAGACACCTAAAATAATGAACTGGGTATGAATAGGTACCTAATATACTTAACTGGGTATGAACAGGCACCTAATATACTGAACTGGGTTTGAAAAGGCACCTAAAATACTTAACTGGGTATGAACAGGCACCTAATATACTGAACTGCATATGAACAGGCACCTAATATACTGAACTGGGTATGAACAGGTACCTAATATACTGAACTGGGTATGAACAGGTACCTAATATACTGAACTGGGTTTGAAAAGGGGCCTAAAATACTGAACTGTATGAATAGGTACCTAATATACTTAACTGGGTATGAACAGGTACCTAATATACTGAACTGGGTATGAACAGGCACCTAATATACTGAATCATATGAACAGGCACCTAATATACTGAACTGGGTAGGAACAGGTACCTAATATACTGAACTGGCTATGAACAGGTACCTAATATACTGAACTGGGTATGAACAGGTACCTAATATACATAGAAACATAGAATTTGACGGCAGATAAGGACCGCTTGGCCCACCCAGTCTGCCCATTTCCCTACCTACTGGATAAGCTGCAGATCCTAGTTAACCAGCAGCCTACTTCTTCCTATCCCCACCCCCCAGAACTGCCTTATGACTATCCCATGCATGCTTGAATTCCACCACTGATTTTGACTCCACAACCTCCTTCGGAAGGCGTTCCATGCATCCACACCCTCTCTGTAAAAATACTTCCTTAAATTACCTCTGAGCCCCCTCTATTTTCAAATTGTGCCCTCTTGTTCTTGCACACCTCTTTTTGAAAGATGCTACCCTCTTGGACTTTGTTGATTCCTTGAGGTACTTGAACGTTTTATCATGTCCCCCTCCTTCTTTCCTCAGGCTATACATATAAGCTCCTAAGTCTCTCTTCATATGTCTTCCGTGCAGACCCTGCACCATTTTAGTTGCCTCTCTGGACAGCTTCCATCCTGTCTATGTCTTTAGGAGATTGGGTCTCCAGAACTGCACACACACTCCAGATGGGGTCTCACCAGCTGTCTGTACAGAGGATAATAACTTCCTGTTTTCTACTGGTGATGCCTCTCCCATGCATCCCAGTATCCCCAGCCCTCCTTGCTGCCCTCTCACATTGCTTGCCTGTCTTTAGGTCATCTGATATGACTACCCCCAGGTCCCTTCCATTTTTGTTGTTGTTAGTATCTCACCCCACTGTGTACTCTTCCCTGGGTTTTGTTTCCCAGGTGCATTACCTTGCACTTCTTAGCATTGAATCTAAGCTGCCATACATTTGACCATTCCTCTACTGAACTGGGTATGAACAGGTACCTAATATACTGAACTGCGTATGAACAGGCACCTGATATACTGAACTGCGTATGAACAGGCACCTAATATACTGAACTGGGTATGAACAGGTACCTAATATACTGAACTGGGTATGAACAGATACCTAATATACTGAACTGGGTTTGAAAAGGCGCCGAAAATACTGAACTGGGTATGAATAGGTACCTAGTATACTTAACTGGGTATGAACAGGTACCTAATATGCTGAACTGAGTATGAACAGGTACCTAATATACTGAACTGGGTTTGAACAGGTACCCAATATACTGAACTGGGTATAAACAGCTGCCTAATATACTTAACTGGGTATGAACAGGCACCTAATATACTGAACTGGGTATGAACAGGCACCTAATATACTGAACTGGGTATGAACAGGCACCTAATATACTGAACTGGGTATGAACAGGCACCTAATATACTGAACTGGGTATGAACAGGTACCTAATATACTGAACTGGGTATGAACAGATACCTAATATACTGAACTAGGTTTGAAAAGGCGCCGAAAATACTGAACTGGGTATGAATAGGTACCTAGTATACTTAACTGGGTATGAACAGGTACCTAATATACTGAACTGAGTATGAACAGGTACCTAATATACTGAACTGGGTTTGAACAGGTACCCAATATACTGAACTGGGTATAAACAGCTGCCTAATATACTGAACTGGGTATGAACAGGCACCTAATATACTGAACTGGGTATGAACAGGTACCTAATATACTGAACTCGGTATGAACAGGCACCTGATATACTGAGCTGCATATGAACAGGTACCTAATATACTGAACTGGGTATGAACAGGCACCTAATATACTGAACCGAGTATGAACAGGCACCTGATATACTGAGCTCGTGATGAACAGGTACCTAATATACTGAACTGGGTATGAACAGGCACCTAATATACTGAACCGAGTATGAACAGGCACCTGATATACTGAACTGGGTATGAACAGGTACCTAATATACTGAACTGGGTATGAACAGGCACCTAATATACTGAACCAGGTATGAACAGGCACCTCATATACTGATCATGTATGAACAGGTACCTAATATACTGAACTGGGTATGAACAGGTACCTAATATACTGAACTGGGTATGAACAGGTACCTAATATACTGAACTGGGTATGAACAGGTACCTAATATACTGAACAGGGTATGAACAAGTACCTAATATACTGAACAGTGTATATCCTGAACTGGGTATGAACAGGTACCTATTATACTGAACTGGGTATGAACAGGTACCTAATATACTGAACTGGGTACGAACAGGCACCTAATATACTGAACTGGGTATGAACAGGTACCTAATATACTGAACTGGGTATGAACAGGTACCTAATATACTGAACTGTGTATGAACAGGTACCTAATATACTGAACTGGGTTTGAAAAGGCACCTAAAATACTGAACTGGGTATGAATAGGTACCTAATATACTCAACTGGGTATGAACAGGCACCTAATATACTGAATCATGTATGAACAGGTACCTAATATACTGAACTGGGTATGAACAGGTACCTAATATACTGAACTGGGTATGAACAGATACCTAATATACTGAACTGGGTTTGAAAAGGCACCTAAAATAATGAACTGGTATGAATAGGTACCTAATATACTTAACTGGGTATGAACAGGCACCTAATATACTGAACTGGGTTTGAAAAGGCACCTAAAATACTGAACTGGGTATGAATAGGTACCTAATATACTTAACTGGGTATGAACAGGCAACTAAAATACTGAACTGTGTATGAACAGGCACCTAATATACTGAACTGGGTATGAACAGGTACCTAATATACTGAACTGGGTATGAACAGGTACCTAATATACTGAACTGGGTTTGAAAAGGCGCCTAAAATACTGAACTGGGTATGAACAGGTACCTAATATACTTAACTGGGTATGAACAGGTACCTAATATACTGAACTGGGTATGAACAGGCACCTAATATACTGAACTGCGTATGAACAGGCACCTAATATACTGAACTGGGTAGGAACAGGTACCTAATATACTGAACTGGGTTTGAAAAGGCACCTAAAATAATGAACTGGGTATGAATAGGTACCTAATATACTTAACTGGGTATGAACAGGCACCTAATATACTGAACTGGGTTTGAAAAGGCACCTAAAATACTGAACTGGGTATGAATAGGTACCTAATATACTTAACTGGGTATGAACAGGCACCTAATATACTGAACTGCATATGAACAGGCACCTAATATACTGAACTGGGTATGAACAGGTACCTAATATACTGAACTGGGTATGAACAGGTACCTAATATACTGAACTGGGTATGAACAGGCACCTAATATACTGAACTGCGTATGAACAGGCACCTAATATACTGAACTGGGTAGGAACAGGTACCTAATATACTGAACTGGCTTTGAAAAGACACCTAAAATAATGAACTGGGTATGAATAGGTACCTAATATACTTAACTGGGTATGAACAGGCACCTAATATACTGAACTGGGTTTGAAAAGGCACCTAAAATACTTAACTGGGTATGAACAGGCACCTAATATACTGAACTGCATATGAACAGGCACCTAATATACTGAACTGGGTATGAACAGGTACCTAATATACTGAACTGGGTATGAACAGGTACCTAATATACTGAACTGGGTTTGAAAAGGGGCCTAAAATACTGAACTGGGTATGAATAGGTACCTAATATACTTAACTGGGTATGAACAGGTACCTAATATACTGAACTGGGTATGAACAGGCACCTAATATACTGAACTGCGTGTGAACAGGCACCTAATATACTGAACTGGGTAGGAACAGGTACCTAATATACTGAACTGGCTATGAACAGGTACCTAATATACTGAACTGGGTATGAACAGGTACCTAATATACATAGAAACATAGAATTTGACGGCAGATAAGGACCGCTGGCCCACCCAGTCTGCCCATTTCCTACTACTGGATAAGCTGCAGATCCTAGTTAACCAGCAGCCTACTTCTTCCTATCCCCACCCCCAGAACTGCCTTTATGACTATCCCATGCATGCTTGAATTCCACCACTGATTTTGACTCCACAACCTCCTTCGAAGGCCGCTCCATGCATCCACACACCTCTGTAAAAAATACTTCCTTAAATTACCTCTGAGCCCCCCCTCTATTTTCAAATTGTGCCCTCTTGTTCTTGCACACCTCTTTTTGAAAGATGCTACCCTCTTGACTTTGTTGATTCCCTTGAGGTACTTGAACGTTTCTATCATGTCCCTCTCCTTCTTTCCTCGAGGCTATACATATTAAGCTCCTTAAGTCTCTCTCATATGTCTTCCGTGCAGACCCTGCACCATTTTAGTTGCCCTCCTCTGGACAGCTTCCATCCTGTCTATGTCTTTAGGAGATTGGGTCTCCAGAACTGCACACAATACTCCAGATGGGGTCTCACCAGCTGTCTGTACAGAGGGATAATAACTTCCTGTTTTCTACTGGTGATGCCTCTCCCTATGCATCCCAGTATCCCCCCAGCCCTCCTTGCTGCCCTCTCACATTGCTTGCCTGTCTTTAGGTCATCTGATATGACTACCCCCAGGTCCCTTTCCATTTTTGTTGTTGTTAGTATCTCACCCCCCACTGTGTACTCTTCCCCTGGGTTTTTGTTTCCCAGGTGCATTACCTTGCACTTCTTAGCATTGAATCTAAGCTGCCATACATTTGACCATTCCTCTACTGAACTGGGTATGAACAGGTACCTAATATACTGAACTGCGTATGAACAGGCACCTGATATACTGAACTGCGTATGAACAGGCACCTAATATACTGAACTGGGTATGAACAGGTACCTAATATACTGAACTGGGTATGAACAGATACCTAATATACTGAACTGGGTTTGAAAAGCACAAAAATACTGAACTGGGTATGAATAGGTACCTAGTATACTTAACTGGGTATGAACAGGTACCTAATATGCTGAACTGAGTATGAACAGGTACCTAATATACTGAACTGGTTTGAACAGGTACCCAATATACTGAACTGGGTATAAACAGCTGCCTAATATACTTAACTGGGTATGAACAGGCACCTAATATACTGAACTGGGTATGAACAGGCACCTAATATACTGAACTGGGTATGAACAGGCACCTAATATACTGAACTGGGTATGAACAGGCACCTAATATACTGAACTGGGTATGAACAGGTACCTAATATACTGAACTGGGTATGAACAGATACCTAATATACTGAACTAGGTTTGAAAAGGCGCCGAAAATACTGAACTGGGTATGAATAGGTACCTAGTATACTTAACTGGGTATGAACAGGTACCTAATATACTGAACTGAGTATGAACAGGTACCTAATATACTGAACTGGGTTTGAACAGGTACCCAATATACTGAACTGGGTATAAACAGCTGCCTAATATACTGAACTGGGTATGAACAGGCACCTAATATACTGAACTGGGTATGAACAGGTACCTAATATACTGAACCGGGTATGAACAGGCACCTGATATACTGAGCTGCATATGAACAGGTACCTAATATACTGAACTGGGTATGAACAGGCACCTAATATACTGAACCGAGTATGAACAGGCACCTGATATACTGAGCTGCGTATGAACAGGTACCTAATATACTGAACTGGGTATGAACAGGCACCTAATATACTGAACCGAGTATGAACAGGCACCTGATATACTGAGCTGCGTATGAACAGGTACCTAATATACTGAACTGGGTATGAACAGGCACCTAATATACTGAACCAGGTATGAACAGGCACCTCATATACTGAGCTGCGTATGAACAGGTACCTAATATACTGAACTGGGTATGAACAGGTACCTAATATACTGAACTGGGTATGAACAGGTACCTAATATACTGAACTGGGTATGAACAGGTACCTAATATACTGAACAGGGTATGAACAAGTACCTAATATACTGAACAGTGTATATCCTGAACTGGGTATGAACAGGTACCTATTATACTGAACTGGGTATGAACAGGTACCTAATATACTGAACTGGGTACGAACAGGCACCTAATATACTGAACTGGGTATGAACAGGTACCTAATATACTGAACTGTGTATGAACAGGTACCTAATATACTGAACTGGGTTTGAAAAGGCACCTAAAATACTGAACTGGGTATGAATAGGTACCTAATATACTCAACTGGGTATGAACAGGCACCTAATATACTGAACTGCGTATGAACAGGTACCTAATATACTGAACTGGGTATGAACAGGTACCTAATATACTGAACTGGGTATGAACAGATACCTAATATACTGAACTGGGTTTGAAAAGGCACCTAAAATAATGAACTGGGTATGAATAGGTACCTAATATACTTAACTGGGTATGAACAGGCACCTAATATACTGAACTGGGTTTGAAAAGGCACCTAAAATACTGAACTGGGTATGAATAGGTACCTAATATACTTAACTGGTATGAACAGGCAACTAAAATACTGAACTGGTATGAACAGGCACCTAATATACTGAACTGGTATGAACAGGTACCTAATATACTGAACTGGGTATGAACAGGTACCTAATATACTGAACTGGGTATGAACAGGTACCTAATATACTGAACTGGGTATGAACAGGCACCTAATATACTGAACTGCGTATGAACAGGCACCTAATATACTGAACTGGGTAGGAACAGGTACCTAATATACTGAACTGGGTTTGAAAAGGCACCTAAAATAATGAACTGGGTATGAATAGGTACCTAATATACTTAACTGGGTATGAACAGGCACCTAATATACTGAACTGGGTTTGAAAAGGCACCTAAAATACTGAACTGGGTATGAATAGGTACCTAATATACTTAACTGCATATGAACAGGCACCTAATATACTGAACTGCATATGAACAGGCACCTAATATACTGAACTGGGTATGAACAGGTACCTAATATACTGAACTGGGTATGAACAGGTACCTAATATACTGAACTGGGTTTGAAAAGGGGCCTAAAATACTGAACTGGGTATGAATAGGTACCTAATATACTGAACTGGGTATGAACAGGCACCTAATATACTGAACTGCGTATGAACAGGCACCTAATATACTGAACTGGGTAGGAACAGGTACCTAATATACTGAACTGGCTATGAACAGGTACCTAATATACTGAACTGGGTATGAACAGGTACCTAATATACATAGAAACATAGAATTTGACGGCAGATAAGGACCGCTTGGCCCACCCAGTCTGCCCATTTCCCTACCTACTGGATAAGCTGCAGATCCTAGTTAACCAGCAGCCTACTTCTTCCTATCCCCACCCCCCAGAACTGCCTTATGACTATCCCATGCATGCTTGAATTCCACCACTGATTTTGACTCACAACCTCCTTCGAAGGCCGCTCCATGCATCCACAACCTCTCTGTAAAAAATACTTCCTTAAATTACCTCTGAGCCTCTATTTTCAAATTGTGCCCTCTTGTTCTTGCACACTTTTTTGAAAGATGCTACCCTCTTGGACTTTGTTGATTCCCTTGAGGTACTTGAACGTTTCTATCATGTCCCCCTCTCCCTTCTTTCCTCCAGGCTATACATATTAAGCTCCTTAAGTCTCTTCATATGTCTTCGGTGCAGACCCTGCACCATTTTGATTGCCCTCTCTGGACAGCTTCCATCCTGTCTATGTCTTTATGGAGATTGGGTCTTCAGAACTGCACACAATACTCCAGATGGGGTCTCACCAGCTGTCTGTACAGAGGATAATAACTTCCTGTTTTCTACTGGTGATGCCTCCTATGCATCCCAGTATCCCCCAGCCCTCCTTGCTGCCCTCTCACATTGCTTGCCTGTCTTTAGGTCATCTGATATGACTACCCCCAGGTCCCTTCCATTTTGTTGTTGTTAGTATCTCACCCCCACTGTGTACTCTTCCCCTGGGTTTTTGTTTCCCAGGTGCATTACCTTGCACTTCTTAGCATTGAATCTAAGCTGCCATACATTTGACCATTCCTCTACTGAACTGGGTATGAACAGGTACCTAATATACTGAACTGCGTATGAACAGGCACCTGATATACTGAACTGCGTATGAACAGGCACCTAATATACTGAACTGGGTATGAACAGGTACCTAATATACTGAACTGGGTATGAACAGATACCTAATATACTGAACTGGGTTTGAAAAGGCGCGAAAATGAAAATACTGAACTGGGTATGAATAGGTACCTAGTATACTTAACTGGGTATGAACAGGTACCTAATATGCTGAACTGAGTATGAACAGGTACCTAATATACTGAACTGGGTTTGAACAGGTACCCAATATACTGAACTGGTATAAACAGCTGCCTAATATACTTAACTGGGTATGAACAGGCACCTAATATACTGAACTGGGTATGAACAGGCACCTAATATACTGAACTGGTGTGAACAGGCACCTAATATACTGAACTGGGTATGAACAGGCACCTAATATACTGAACTGGGTATGAACAGGTACATAATATACTGAACTGGGTATGAACAGATACCTAATATACTGAACTAGGTTTGAAAAGGCGACGAAAATACTGAACTGGGTATGAATAGGTACCTAGTATACTTAACTGGGTATGAACAGGTACCTAATATACTGAACTGAGTATGAACAGGTACCTAATATACTGAACTGGGTTTGAACAGGTACCCAATATACTGAACTGGGTATAAACAGCTGCCTAATATACTGAACTGGGTATGAACAGGCACCTAATATACTGAACTGGGTATGAACAGGTACCTAATATACTGAACTGGGTAGGAACAGGCACCTAATATACTGAACTGGGTTTGAACAGGCACCTAATATAATGAACTGGGTTTGAACAGGCACCTAATGGTAATGTACTATAACTGAACTGGGTATAAATTGGCACATTATGTACTGTAACTGAACTGGATATGAACAGGCACCTGATATACTGAAATGGATCTGAACAGGCACCTAATGTACCGTAAATGAACTGGGTATGAACCAGCACATTATGTAATGTAACTGAAGTGGGTATGAACAGGCACCTAATATACTGGACAATGAAAACAAAGAACCTGGGCGCTAATAGTGTCAGAGTAATGCTGCAACCACAAAAAAGTACAACGCCAGAAATGACAAAAAACGGTTCAGTCTCTTATGGAAAATTTAGGTACTTTTATAGTTGTTGTTTTCACAGGCTTTGTAGTTCATGTTCCACCTTATTTCTGAGACACAATGGTAGTGCTTGAGGCTCTTAGTCACCTCACTTGGGATACCGGTTATGTGTGGCTCACTATTGATGTGACATCACTTTATACCAGTATCCAACATCACTTGGGCCTAAATGCGGTGAAATTCTTCAAGGAACAATACGAAACTGAAAATGTCCTAGGATCCTGAATTCGAGATTGATGCTCTTCAACTGACTCTTACTTCTAATTATTTGTTTTGACTCCCAATATTATTTACAGGTTTGTGGCATGGACATGGAGTCATCTATGGCCCCATCCTATGCGAAGATTTTTATGGCTTCGTGGGAGGGGGGTGGCTATATATTACCCCAGGGCCAATCCCATTATGGACAAAATCTGGTATTGGGGCAGATATATTGACGACATTCTGTGCATTTGGGGAGATACTGTAGAGCAGGCTGAAATGTTTGTTCAGTTTCTGAACAATACTGACTTCAATTTGAAATTTATATGCACTACCAGTAAGACTAGTATCCCCTTTTTAGACCTCACATTACCTGGCATGAGGATGGTCATATATCTACTGCAAGGTGTCGTAAGCCTGCATCTGGTAACACTCTCAAGGGCCAACAGTTGCCATCCAAACTGTTTACTGAAGGGAATACTGTTTGGACAGTTCCTACATATTTGGAATAACTGTTCAGAAAGAACAGAAAATGAAAATTATGTACTCACCGTAATTCTTGATCTTCTTGGACAAGTCTTAACCATTTATTCATACTACTGGGTTACAAGCCGGAGGTGCTGGTACCCCACGCGAGCCAAAAATCTTCAGGAGGGTCGGTGCCTAGGTAGGATCATACATGCGTGGAATTCCATCACCCTACTTACACACTGCTACAGCTCTACCTAACCCATAGGGCACTACCTGTGTAACCTACTAGATTATATCCGTACATACTCCACTGAATCGGCCTCCCACTCTCTTACCTATTGCCCGCTACACATTGACGGAGATATTTCTACCTTGGCATCCTCTTGCCTGTGACAAGGCTTCTTAGCTGCTATTTGTGAGTACCTAACTGAACTGTTAGTGCCTTATTTATACTGCTGGTGTTTTGTATAAATAAAACTAGAGGGCACAGCCTCAGACTGCAAAGAAAAAGATATAGGGGCAATGTGAGAGGGCATTTCTTCACGGAGAGGGTGGTGGAGCCCTAGAACAGACTACCAGACAGAGTGGTGGGGACTAAATTGGTGGAAGAATTCAAGAGGGCATGAGACAAGCACATGGGGCTGAGTATCGAGGGGGAGGTGTAGGGGAAAAAAAAAAGGCAGACTAGATGGGTCAGTATGGTCCTTTTCTGCCATCAAGCTTCTATGATACTCTGTGTTAAGACTGTACTTTACAATTTGTTTCTGTCTTTAATACTCAATTTCTTGTATTATATTAGTTTGTTAATATGATACTAATATTTTTATGACAATGCCTGTTAGCTGCATTTGCTATTCCCAACTCATATAATTGTTCCCCCTCCTTTGACTGACAGGGACCCTCTGTAAATGAGCTCTTAGCTCAAAGGTTTGTAATTCCGATTCTTTAATAAATAAAAAAAAAATGCATGACACTGTGAGGCTGGCTTGTGCCTGTGTAGACTACCTCGGCGTCGAACCGCCTCAGTACCTTTTTTACCAAGGAGGTGCAGCATAAAATAAGTTAAGAAACACCTAATCTAAACAAGAGCATAAGATAGCTCAACTGACCCATATAAGAAGGACCAATTAAACAATGCCTTCACAGCCCAAATCAACGAGGCAGTGAAGAAAAAGAACAGATTGAGTGAGCTCGAGGGATGGTGGGTGGGCGTATGAATAAATGGTGAAGATTTGTCCGAGAAGATCAAGAATTACGGTGAGTACATCATTTCCATATCTTTCTGGACTCAAGTCTTCATCATTCATTCAAACTGCTGGGTTAGAGTACCAAGCTAAAACCAAATCCCCAGAGCACGGTGGTAGGAGATGGAGCTCACTCAGGACAGAACTCCATTAAGAATTGTCCTGCCAATGGAAGCATGCTGTGTCTGGCATGGACATTCAGAGCGTAGTGCTTTACAAAAGTGTACAAAAAGCTCCAGGTAGCTAGCTGCCTTGCAAATATCATCAATAATAGCACTTTCTCTGGAGGACACTTAAATGGGTCTAAAGAGATCTTAGAATTCCATTCTGAGAAACACTTCTATTCAGCCATGCAAGTCTTTCTGGTAGAAGGCTTACGAGCTGCCAGGAGGATCTGTAAGAATATCTGAGACAGTTAAAACCTGCTGACTTCTATCTCTTCAAGAGCCAGGCATGGAGATGAAGGGATCCCAAGTTGGGGTGGACCAGGGGTCCTTGTGTCAGGAGGTCCATTTGAAGAGGCCACTGTTTTGAGGGTATCTCTGAAAACTTGTTTATCAAGGGAAACCAGATCTATTGAGGTTAATATGGTGCAATTAGAATCATTTTGCCCCCTTGTGCCTCCAGTCTGAGCAGCACCCTCTGAATTAGTGGAAGAGGAGGAAAAGCATAATAAAACGTCTTCTCCACTGCAGCCTGAATGCATCCTGACAGAAAATGCCAGGTTCTGGATTTCTGGAGCAGAATAGAGGCAGTTTTGCATTGAGTGGGGGATGCAAAAAGGTCCAGGTCTGGATTGCCCAATGCGTCAAAGGGCAACTGCACTACGTCTGGTGCAAGAGACCACTTGTGAGGATCCGCTTCCATCCTGCTGAGGTGGCTCACCAGATTGTTCTGTACTCCTGGTAGGTAAACTGCCTGAATCAGGACATTGTGGTCAAGGCACCATTCCTATACCTTCATGACTTCTCTGCATAGAGGGTAGGAGTGTGCCTTGCCATGTCGGTTGATGTAGTACATTACAGATTTGTTGTCTGTCTGAAGAAAAATTATTTTGCGAGCGATCACTTCTTGTAGGACTCTTTGAAAAAGTCTGTTAAGGTGAAATGTCAAAATATACCTGCTCCTCACTGCTGTGGCTGTCTGCTTGAATAAATAGGAGATCATTTTGCACTAAACCAGGTCTGGACTCCTATTTCTGAGGTGTGAGTGCCGTGACTCCTTGTAAGACTACTGCAGATTTGCTGTCTGTCTGAAGAATTATCTTGTGAGTGATCACTTCTTCTAGGACTCGTAGGGCATACAGGACTGCTCTCATCTCCAGAACACTGATGTGAAGATGAAATTCCTCCTGGGTCCACACTCCCTGAGTGAGAAGGTCCTGGCAGTGAGCACCCCAGCTAAGCAGAAATGCATCTTCTATAGTGATGGTGATCTGAGATTCTGGCGGGACAAAAGGCAGACCCTGTAAAAGGTTGTCTTCCTGTATCCACCATTTAAGTGACCGATGCAGAGGTACTGTCACTTTGATGGAGAAAGACGGAGGATGTGTAGTTGTGGACCACTGTGTGCTGAGCATCCACTGAGTGGTCCTCATGTGCAGATGAGCTAGAGGCACTTTGAAAACGATGGAAGCTATGAGGCCTAACATCTACTGCATGGAGTGAGCTTGTACAGAGTTGTTCTCTCTGATGAAGCAAGCCATCTGGAGAATGTCGTTCCTTCTGTTATCCGTGAGGAAAGCCCTCACTGTTGTGGTGTCCAAGAGGGCCCCATGAACAGGAGTTGCTAAGATAACAGAAGCTGTGTCTTCTCTAGGTTCAGCAGGATCTGCATAGATGAGAGGAACTGAGATACTGTGGATACAGTTTTCTGAGTCTTCTGCCTTGACTGACTTAACAAAAGCGTAGGGGAAGACTTGAATGCAGAGCTTTCTAAGGTGTGCAGCGAGGACTGTAAAACACTTGGTAAAGACTCAAGGCACCAAGAAGAGCCCAAAGGGCAGGACTCTGAATTGGTAATGTTGACCCAAGGCCACAAAGCTAAGGAACTTGTGGTAAATCGAGTTTACTAAAACGTGCTGGTAGGCGTCTTGCATGTCCAGAGATGCTAACCAGTTGTGCTGTCAGAGGAGTGCTAGTAATAGTGTCCCCAGGAAGATCATCTTGAACATCTCCCTGAACAAGAACTTGTTCTACTTTCTGAGGTCCAGAATGGGGCGCATGCCACCTGTCTTCTTTGGAATCAGAAAGTAATGGGAGTAGAAACTTGTGTTCCTCTCTGCCCAGGGAACCACTTCTACTGCTCTGTTTTTGAGAAGGCCCTGTATCTCGGAAGCGAGGAGGTCTGACTGAACATTTGACAGAGTGTGCAGTCATTTGGGTGGAAAGTCTTGGGGAATCTCTGCAAAACTGAGAGTGGACCCATCTCGAACAATCCCGAGGACCCACTTGTCCATGGTGATAGACTTCCACTGGTTGTAAAATTGAGTTAGATGACCTCCCATTGCAGTGGAAATGTCCACCTTGGGCAGCAGAGGTGAGACCAGGGCCAGATTTTCAGAGGGTGGCACTGGGCGTTTTCAGGCCCTGTGCCTTGTGCTGCATTTTCTTTTGCAGCTGAGAAGGCTGATTCTTGTTAGGTGCACCTCGGCCTCTCCCTCGAAAGGGCTGCCTGTTACGAAAAAACTGATGGTTCCTGCCTCTCTGCGGAGCAGAAGGAGCAAGCCTGGCTGTTTTAATAGCAGTCCTGGTTTTCTGAGAGGCCTCCAGAGCTTGCTCCACCTGTTGGCCAAACAGATAAGTACCATCAAAGGGGACATTCATAACTTGCTACTGACCATCAGAGGAAAACCCTGATGTCTGAAGCCAGGAATGATTTTTGATACTGATTCCAGCAGCGGCTGCTCTATAAGCTGTGTCACAAGCATCCATGGACGCTTTAAGCTGATGGTTATTACATTTGATCCTTCGGATAACAGTCTATAGCATCTCCATTTTGGAGTCAGACTCCGGGACACCTTCCATTAAGATCTTACAGGAAAACTCCATGTTAAAATCAGAAAAAGATATGTAGTAGTCTTTTTTTCTATATTATAACCTCTTCCTAGTATTTATTTCCTCTGGCCGTGAGAGTTGTTTTTTTCCACCTTTCCCTGGCTGTTTTACTGCCCCGGAGGTTGCCATTCTGGTTTCTTTTATGGCCTTTATGACTTATTACAGGGGCTATGTTCTGCTGTGTGTGTGTGTTTTTTAATCATGTCACTGTTTACAGTGGTTGTGTCTGAACTCATCTGGCCATTCCTCTCAGTCCCTTTCAGTTTTTGCACCAGTACTAAGTAGCAAAAACTGAACATCACCTTATAGGTTGTAACACAGCAGGACAAGGTACCAATATCAAAAAATAATAATGATTACACTCACCCAAAATCTAGCAATGTCTCTTCTCTGGAAGAAGTATTCTCTCTGTGGCTGAGCTGTGACAGACCCTGTAACAAGGCACTGGCCTCCTGCAGGGGTGATTAGACATCACACCAAAGGGCACTCTGGGAAGACTGTCTGGGACAAGAGGCCATAAAAGAAACCAAAATGGCAACCTCCAGGGCAATAAAACAGCCAGGGAAAGTTAGGAAAAACAACTCTCACAGCCAGAGGAAAAGAAAACACTGGGAAGAGGTTATAACACAGAAATACAGAATACTACATATCTTTTTCTGATTTTTAACATGGAGTTTTCCTTTAAGGGAAGTCTAAAGGGCCGGCCCGGTCGCACTGACGGTTGAGGTGCTGGATGCCACACCTCGCGACATGCTGACGACTCGAGTTCAGGAGTGAGCTCAGGCAGATAGGGATTGGCAGGGAGGGAGAGGACTGAGCATCCGCAACAGCTCTCCTCTCCTCTCCTGGGGATGGGTGGGTGGGTATGTTGTCTCGCTCTTGGCTGCCTCCTGGTGGAGAACAGGGGCAGCATCAAGTCTGGGGAGATAAGAAGCATGGTATGTCGTGCCACTTGCGCGCAATCACAGCCGCACAGGGAGGAAACAGGAAAAACACAAAAATACGGCTGCAGGCTATATGAAGCTCCTCCAGCATGCCAGCGCTGCTGCCTTGTGTACTGCCCGTATTGCCCGCTCTGGATATTTATATGGAGGAGAAGGACAGCCTCCTCCCCTTCCACCCCGCCATGGGGGGTAATCCGTGGAGAACACAGGGCTCGGGGATGCCTAGGGAGCAGAAGCCAGGAGACTGGAGGAGGGCTGCCTGCAGGACAAGGAGGAAAAATAGAGAATGGAAAAAAAAAAAAGAGACGTCTAAAGGGCATACTCGTATTGGGAGAAGTGCACTTGATGCCTGGCAATATGCATTCCCAGGGTTGCGGCTGCGAATGCCCTCTTTCCCAAAGTATCTATCTTACAAGACTCTTTATTGATAGGATGTGCTGATACTTCATGTGGAAGAACAGCTTTGTCATTCTCAGCAAGGACAACCAAAGCATCTGCAGTGGGCTGCAAAGCTAAAATAGGTCTCTCCTTGGGAGGGACATAATTCCTGTCTATGGATTTGTAGAAAGAAGGAATAAGAGCCAGTCTGACCCACATTGCCTTGGACAAAGTCTTGAAGGGAGGAGGAATTAGAGGCATAAGGTTCACTGGTATATTGAGGAAATTAGGCCATTCCAGATGCAACAGCGTACTGGATCCACAGAGGACATCTACAGAGCCAGGGTTGTCCTCATATTCCTGAGGAGAGACTGAAAGGAAAGGTCCTCAATGGAGCTTTCAGCTGGAAAATACAGGTTACTCACCTGTAACAGGAGTTCTAGGAATGGTATATGTTGTTCATCCACACTCATTGGCAGTATCCTTGCCGCTTTAAATCTTGCCGGAAGGTCTTCAAGCTTGCTCCTCCCACCCACCCGGGTGGTATAACTCTCGGCTCCGTGTGGCCTTAGATCTGGCCGCTGGAAGCTCAGGTTGTCGTCGAGCCGGCCGAGTCGCCGAGTGGGTGGTAGGGATGAACAACATATACCATTCCTAGAACTCCTGTTACAGGTGAGTAACCTGTATTCTAGGACATGGATGTTGTTCATCCACACTCATTGGCAGACCTAGCAGTTCTCCGGGAGGAGGGAGGCAAGACGCACACCCATATACTTACTTGGGAAAGAGAGACTGGAGAACCGAGGCCCCAAAACCAGCATCCCGCGTGACTCAAGGTCGATGTGGTAGTGGGTAATGAAGGTGTTTGCTGACTTCCAGGAGCAGCCCTGCAGATTTCCTGGATAGGGACGCCCCTGAAGCAGCCACCGTTGCAGCAGTATGGCGGTAGAATGAGCTTATCCCTCTGGGAGGCTCCATGCCCGCTAACTTATAGCAGAGATCTATGCAGGAGGTTACCCACCTGCTTATCGTCCGCTGGCTGCAGGTCTGCCAGATCACGGCTTCAAGCGTAGGGTGACAAACAGCTGGCGAACCTCTCCCGAATTTCAGCCGTGCGCTCCCTTATAAGTGAGCGCCCTTCTAGGATCCAGAGTATGGAGCCTATATTCAGCCTCCGAGGTGTGATTGGGGTAGAACACCGCAGAGTCAACACCTGGTTAAGGTGAAACTCCCACACCACCTTCGAAGGAATTTCTGGTGAAGAGGGACAACCTTGTCCCTGTGGAAGACCAGGTAAGGAGACTCGATGGAAAGCGCCTGAGCTCTCCCATCCTTCTGGCTGACGTGGATAGCCACCAAGAAGGCGGTCTTCCACGACAGGTGAGAGAGAGCACCTGTGCATAGGTTCGAATGGCTTGCCCATGAGCTTTGCCAGTACCAGCAGTAGATCCCACTGGAGGTGGGGGTTCCCACTGGAGGGAAATGTGATCAAGGCCTTTGAAAAGCCGCCCAGACCACCTTCTCTCATGCCATCGACTGCTTCCTGCCCGCGCCCGGTAAGCAGAGATGGCTGCCAGGTGCACCCTTAGGGTCGCCACTAAGCCTCTTGACTCAGAAAGGGACCATAAATAGTCCAAGATGCTTGCCAAGGAACAGGAGGAAGGGTCCAAGCCCTTGCTCGACACCAAATGGAAAACTTTTCCATTTGAAGGCATAGCATTTTCTGGTCGACTTATACGGGACGCCTCAACTACATTGAGGACCTCGCCGGAAAGACCCAAAGCCTGGAACTCTAGCCGCTCAGGAACCAGGCCGCCAGGTGGGATTGAAGGTCCGGATGGAACACCTTCCCTGATTGACTGAGAGCAGGTCCGGGCGAGCTGGAAGCTGCCGCTGGAGTCCTGGAGCTGAGACTGAGGAGATCTGGGTACCAGAACTGGCGAGGCCAGTCTGGGGCTATCAGAATCACACTCATGCTTTTCCCTCCCTCGCCTTGAGAAGCACCTTTGTATCAAGGGAAATGGGGAAAGGCGTAAAAGAGGTCCGGGGTCCATTGCCTCGAGAAGGCATCCCCCTGCAGCGAGCCCTGCTGAGGGGGGCGGGCATGGAACAGACTCAGCTTCGCGTCCTCCGTGGAGGCAAACAGGTCCACCTGAGGTGTGCCCCAAAGGGAGAACAGATGCTGTACTACCTCCGGTAGGAGAGACCACTGGGGATGCAGCCCCTATCCTGCCCAGGGCATCGGCCAGGGTGTTGGAGGCCCTGCCACGTGAATGGCCAGGAGATCCGCCCAGGCCGCGCACTTCCAGTGACCAAATGCGGAGAGCCTCGGTACAGAAGCATGGAGCGCGGCCCAGCCCCCGGGCGGTTTAGATAGTACATGGTCGTGTATTGTCCGCCTGACTCCGGACCACTTGACCCCGGAGGAACGGAGCAAAGGCGGTGAGAGCTAGGCGGACCGCCTGGAGCTCCAGCAGGCTGATGTGGCATCGGACTCCCGCGGGAACCAGAGGCCATGAGCCCGGTGTTCCCCAGATGGGCACCCCAACCCATCAGAGAGGCATCGGGTCGACAGAGAGACCGTCTGCTCGGGCGACTAACGGGATGCCCTCCTGCAATTGATCTGGAACGTCCACCACTGGAGAGCATTCCCACATCCCCTGTGTCACCGACACAAGCTGGTCCAAGGGATCGTAGCGAGTAGACCATTGGCTGGCCAGTCCCCACTGAAGGGGACGTGATGTTCCAGCGGGCCCAACGGACCACGCTGGTACAGGCCGCCATGAGACCCAGGAGGCGAGGAAGTCCCGGCAGGGCGCACTTGCTCAACCAGAAATGATCGGGCAAGGAGGAAGAACCTCGCCCTGTCCGCCGGGAGCCGCTCTGGCTCAAGAGAGTCGAGTTGCCTCGATGAATAAAATCACCTGCCTGCTCGAGTTCTGACTTGGCCTCGTTGACAAGGAGGCCCAGTTAGAGAGCAGACCTGAGGGCCAGATCTCTGACCACCTGCCTCCTTCCTGGAGGGAGCTGCTATCAGCCAGTCGTCCAGGTAAGTGTACACCTGACCCCTCGGCGCCAAGAGGGAATGCTGTCACCACTGCCATGCATTTGGTGAAGACCCTGGGAGCTGGAGACAAGCCGAGGGCATGGCTTGAATCAAGAGATCCTTCCGCCGGAAGCGGAGGAACTTTCTGTGAGACGGACGGATAGGGACGGAAAAACGCCAGCTCCGCAAGTCCAGAGAGCAGAACCACACGCCTGCTCCAAGGATGGTATTATCTGAGCCAGAGGACCATCCTGAAGGTTCGAGACCTTAGGAACTTGTTTAGGTCGTGTAGGTCGAGAATGGGGCGCCAGCCCCCTGTCCGCTTCGGAACCAGGAAGTACCTGGACACAAACCCTGGGTCTGGATGGAGGTCCACCACCTCTCTTACCACCTCCTCTGGAGGAGGAGAGCGATGTCGGCTCGACGAGCCGCCAGTGAGGCTGGGGATCTCGGCTCTGAGGGCCACGGCTCTGAAGGGTGGTGTCTGCATCAATTCCAGAGGTAGGCTCTTCCACACCACCTCAAGACTCCACCTGTCCTGGGTAACAGCGTGACCAGGCGGAACGGAAGTGCCGGGAGCCGCCTCTCTCTACTGGGGACCTGAGGGGGTGGCAGGACGGGGATGGGGCACACACCCCTCAGCCTCGTCACTGGGCAGGTTTGGAGGAGGACCGCCGAGGGACCCTCCTGGGCCCTTCCTCCCTGCCTCCTGTTAGAGGAAGCCGGGGCTTGGGCTTGGGATGCTCAAGGCTGAGCCTGCTGGCCCTGACGCTGCTGGGTCAAGGCTGCAGGGCACAGAAGGACGAAGGCTTAGGGCTGTGGTTTGCGGCCTTTGTCCTTCTGAGCGGAAGAGACCGAGTCCAAGGTGGCATTGGACTTCTCGATCCTCTGCAGGTGACCTTCCACCCCAGGGCCAAGAGGTCAGTCCCAAAAGGAACATCCGCCAACTTGTGCTGGTATCCGGCGAAAGGTGGATATCCTCAGCCAAGCCCGCCGACGAGACAGCCACTGCGCCGCCACCGATCTGGGACATGAGTCCCTACATCCAAAGCAGTCTGGAGCTGTTGTTTGGCCACTGCTCCTGCTCCCTGGTCCCGCACCCGCTTAACCGTAGTCTGCAGATCGGGCGGAAGATGAGGGATGACCCCATCCAGGAGCCCAACAGGCATGGAGAAAATGTGCCATGAGGACGGCCGAACTGGCCTGACGAAGGCCGAGAGAGGACGAGCGTAGACTTTCGCCCGATATAGTCCACTTCTGGACTCCTTGTCAGGAGGTTTGTCCAATCCCTGGCGCAGGCCGGCGCGCCGAAAACGCTAGTCGGTAACCAACCCTCAGCAGAGGGTGTTCCAAAACCTGACAAGGAACGTAGGGGATCGTGATACTTCCTGGCCATCCTGGTCGAAGGCGCAGGGCAGGAAGCAGGGCGCTGCCAAAAGTTCCAGTGTTGGACCCATCTATGGCCTCGCCATCGAAAGGCCTCCGGCTCGGAGAATCCTCGGTCCAGAATCTCCGTGAGGGATACCTGGCCTGCTTGGAACGGGTTCGAGCTCCATCCCGGTAGACTCCGAGATGAGCCGGGCAGTCCTAGGAAGGACGACGGGCTATCGCCCATTGGCTGACCTCTGAAGACTCCAAGTCCAGTCGCTTGGAGAAGAAGGAGGAATCATCTTCGACTCGGAAGAGTCTTCAAGAGCTGCTCTGGCCTGAACCACCCTTCACCTGCCGAGGTCGGCCGGGAGAGGGTAACTGACAGCCGATGGGTAAACCCCAGCCGACCGAGAATCTCTGGTCGGAGCCCCAATTGGTGGCTGTGGAGGCGGAGGTTCCACCGCACCGGTGGAGCAGCTGGTTTTGGCCAACAACCGCCTTGGGTATAGGCCTCGGGCAAGTCGAGGGGTTGTGTCGCTGCCCGGTGACAGTTACTTTATTGAAGGCGCCGAGTCGGCTTATTCTCGGCCAGGAGGAGCTGTTGCAACATAAGGTCCTCGTCGGACGTTTAGCACTTACGCCTGGCCCTCATCCGAGGAGGAGGACGAGGACGGTATGCTGCTTGGCCGGTTTACCGTGGTGCGAGACCGAGACCGCCTATGACGGGAACGGTGGACCGCTGGCGAGGTCCGAGACCGAGACCGAGAGTCCCGGAATTTCGGTCGGGTGCAGGGAGGTGTCGGTCGGAACCGACACTCCTTCGCTCGAAGGTCCATCCGAGGGCTCGGAACCGGAGGCACAGGCGAGCCCACGGATCTCAACTCCTCCTCGGGAACCGGGAGAGGGGAATTCGGCTGCTAAAGGCTACAGCCCGTCAATGGGTCGAAAAAATCTCGATCACTAGGTGGGAGTCTCGGTCAACTGATCTGACGGGACACCGTGAGGCCAGTGGCAGGCCGAGCGGTCGGATCAAGCCGACGGCCCGACGGCCCGGGAGAGGGACCTTTCCGCCTCCAAGAGCGCCGACGAGGGACTTACCCTTGTCCTCTTTGACCGAGAAAAGGTCCAGCAGACGCAGGCCCTTCTCCTTTAGTGGAGAGGGACAGACAAAGCTCCTTAAGGAAGCCGTAGGAAGAACCCAGAGAGAGCGGATAAATGCCGCGCCGGGAAGATACGGCCCGCGCCGCCTCTTCGAGGGCTACCATCCGCCGAGCTGATCCGCCGAGCCGCCCGCCGCTGACACCGCCAACCGGCCTCTTGACTTCACCGAGGGAACGCTCGGACGCCCAGCTGCAATCGGGCAGCACGGTCTTCGAGGACGTAGGCTCGGGAAAGATGAGCACAGGTCGCAAGCCCGCGGGTCGGCTCAAGGCTCCAGCAGACACATCAGGAGTGTGGATCCGTCTGAGACATCTTCTGCCCGCATGGGCATCTCCAAACTGGAGTCGATTTATCCATCGCAGTCATGAGGATCGAAGATCAAGTCTTTTGCAAAATATTATTTTAAACTGCAAACGGAGAAATAGGAACCAGTCACAAACGCAGAGCGTAAGGAGGGAACCTGAGCTCCAAGCGTAAGGAAGATCTAGCCATAAGGCTGGAGTCGAGTTATACCACCCGGGTGGGTGGGAGGAGCAAGCTTGAAGACCTTCCGGCAAGATTTAAAGCGGCAAGGATACTGCCAATGAGTGTGGATGAACAACATATCCATGTCCCTAGAATGAGGGCTTTCTAGCTAAACTATAGAATGAGTCCTCATCACCTTCTTCAGAAAGTGCAAGGTCTGGGTCAGACTCATCCTGCTCCAAGTTACCCCCAGAAGGGGTGGGAGTTGTCCCAAACATGAAAATTACGTACCCACCGTAATTCTTGATCTTCCTGTATATCTTCACCATTTATCACTGGTGGGTTCAAGCTGAAGGTGCTAGGACCCTATGAGACGCTTTTAGCATAAAAGCTTTCTTCCTATCAGAGGAGGGGCTGACGTCGGAAACAGCGCCACCATTGAGGCCAACATACTACGTGGTGCTCGCGAGTTGGCCAGTAACGGACTCCAGCCCCTCCATTACCTCAGTTCTGCTCGCTGTAGAGGGAAACTAGAGAAAGAGGAAACAAGGGGAGGAGGATGTGGCAGGGGAGCCCAAGGGACAGCAAAATGAAAGGACATAAACTGAAAAAAGAATAAGCTGGCCACAAGAGGGGGTACTCTAGAAGGTCGGGAAGAGAGACCCCAACCACCGGGCAGGCCACAGCAGGGATAAGAAAATGGGGTGGAAAAAGAGAGAGAGGAAAAAGGAAGTATGGGGGGAGAGAGAGAGTGTGTGTGAGAAAACTGCACCCCTAAGAAAGGGCTCGAAGAGCTCTCTTGGTGGACTAAAAGAGGACCAGTGATATATGGTGACGATTGAAACAGGTAAAATAAGCTGTTGCCTGGCCTGGGCAAAGGATAAACAGGATATGCCAGAACCAGCACTGGACCAGACACCGACCCAACAAGAGGTGACGCCGAATGCAGAACCAAAATAGTCAAACGCAGCACCTTAGTCGACGCCGATCCAGACGGCACCGTAAGAAGATCCGGTGCAACCCTAGAAGATAAGGAAGGAGAAAAAGATGGTACCTGTGCCAGCCCCTGTGAGGTAACAGAATGAGGGGGGCGGGCATGTGGAACCAGCTTCCGTGGAGCGGGCACCAGCAAGGGAAGAAAATCCGAAGCCAGTACCGGGCGCCTAACCTGCCCCGAAGGACCCAACCATGACGACTGGAGTGGAAATCAGCACCAGAGCCGGCACTAGAAGTGGCACCGAGGTTTCCCAGTGGGGAAAGGACCATTACTCACGGTACTTCCTCAAAAAAAAGGAAAATGGCGAATGATTCTGGACCTGAGATTCTTGAACAAGTATCTGAAAAAATTCAAATTCAAGATGGTCACTCTGTCCATGGTTGTATCATCCCTTCAACAGGGGGATTGGTTAGCATCCCTTGACCCGAAGGATGCATATTTTCACATCCCAATCAGGCCCAGTAACAGAATATACCTGCGGTACAGACTTCTCCCAAGTCACAACCAGTTCACAGCTCTTCCTTTCAGCCTGTCATCTGCTCCGACAGTGTTCACAAAGTGCTTGGCCATAGCAGCAGCACATCTAAGGAGAAAAGGGATGATGTGTTTTCCTTATTTAGATGACTGGCTGGTCATGGGAAAATCACACCAGCCGGTCAAAGACTCACTCCTCCTCACTCAGCACATTCTGGAGAGATTAGGATTCCTTATAAATCTGCAGAAGTCTCAGACAGACCCAGTACAAATACTGGACTTCATAGGAGCAGAACTGGATGCACTGCAGGTGAAAACTTTCCTACCTCGGGAAGGGGTGAGAAACCTTAAAGACCTGGCAAAATCCTTTGCCATAGGTAAACCTAGACCAACAAGACCTTCAAGAGCAGCTCGATTAACCTACCTCATTACATCTTGCATTGACCCGCCAGAGTCGTTTTATCATCGATTCCCTTGTGGGTATGCTTGAAAATGTTATTTCCACCGAATTTTATTCTGCTGAAAACAGAATCCTACGGCCACGCCTCTGTTGTAGCTCGTTTTTGTGACGTTGTGCAAATCCATACATGGTAGGTAAGGCTTTATTGATACTTGAATGGGGGTGATTTTCTGTGTTGTTTATGTATCTTTAATACTGATTTAGAAGCAAAGGACGATCAAGTAAGAGGGTTGGACCCTCTTAATCGGGCGGTCACTTTGATTTCTTTAAATCCCAACATTAAAGATACATAAAGCCTTTGGGAAAATCACCCCCATTCAAGTCAATGGGGCATGCACAGGCAGCCTTCGTTTATTGACATCACAAAACGGTGCTGCGTGAGCCGGAATGGATGCATGGCCGTAGGATGCGGAACTGGATCAGTTTTTTGCCGGCGGGTCAGGGAATTAAGTTACAAGTGAAATAACATTTTTAAATAGTAGCCTACAAAGGAATCTATTTATAGAAAAGATCCCTGGCCAGGTCAGTTGTGGGATATGTGTCAGTGGTGGGGTGGGGCAAGGAGAAGTTGCTCTTTCAGCTGTTAGGAAATATGGCATCCACCATGGCAGTGCTTCCAGGATCAAGATTTCAAATAAGGGACATTGAGTTCCACTTACAAGACCGCTAGTCCCCAAAGTGTCAGCCCTTTTCCAAGCTAGTGCAGGTCACAAGGACCCTGTTACAAGCCTTGGAATGGTTGAAAGATGAGGAAAATCTAAGAGAAGGGGTACCTTTTCAGGCACGGGCCCCTACAGTCGGGCTGACTACAGATGCTTCCATATTGGGTTGGAACACTCACCTAGGAGACCTCACTGTGAATGAAGTATGGTCTCAACGGGACCCCAGGAAGCATATAAATCTACTGAGCTAAGAGCAGTGTTTCTAGCTCTTCAGTCATTCGCACCACAAGTCTAGGGCCATTCCTTATAGGTCAGAACAGACAACACCACCACCACCATGTACTACATCAACAAGCAGGGAAGGACAAGGTCCTTAAAGTTGTGCACAGAAGCTATGAAACTCTGGAGTCTAGTATAGTCACTGGAAGTGCACTCGACAGCAATCCACCTCTTAGGATAGGACAATGTCCTGACGGACTCCCTCAGCAGGATCAGCCAAGATCAATACGAATGGCAACTGAAAGGGAACGTGCTAGCCACTGTCTTCAGGAGATGGGGCACACCACAAACAGATCTGTTCGCCTCCACGGACAATTTTCAGCTCCCCCTTTACTGTTGCAGGCCTCCAGCAGTGGCTACAATTCCCATGGAGGCTCTGTGTCTGGACTGGATGGGGAAGTTTCTGTATACCTTCCCTCCATTCCCTCTATTGTTGTGAACTCTCCTGAAACTGAGAACTCAGCCTGCAAACCATGAATCTAATAGCCCCAGACTGGGTTAGACTGCCTTGGTACTCCCATCTACAGGCTCTGTCTCTCAGGAAACCCATAAGCCTTCCTTTGAGGCACAACCTGCTGACGTCTCAGGGCAGAAAACCTTCCCAAACTTCGAGTCCCTGCAGTCCAGACCAGGTGTCGGCACTGGAGATGGCACCACCAGAATACCCAGATGAGGCCTTAAAGGAGTAACAAGCACCGAAGTGACTGGAGAAGGTAGCCGTGCCAGTCCTGCGAAAAAACAGAGATAGCGATGGTCAGCACATGGAGCTGGAGTTGGCAGTGCAGTCACTTGACATGGGATCGGGATCTGTTGGCAGAGCCAAAACGATCTACTTGGTCCGAAGCCCCAACCGTGGTCCCAAGACACCTAGGCCTGAAGGCTCGGTACCAGATCTGCAGGGAGAAACAATCAGGCCAGACACTGTACCCACTGCTCCATAAGAGCTGCCCAGTGGTGAAACTGCCTACCAGAGGTCCCACAAGAGGGCAGAAAAGGGCTCTGGGCACAAGATAGGAAAATTACGTACCTACCGTAATTCTTGATCTTCTCTTGTATATTCACCATTCATTACTTCCTGGGTGTAAGCCGAAGGCGCGCACCCGTCACGGGAGCTTTTTTTTTTTTTTAAATGCCTAACGGCCCCGCCCTCGAGAGCGACGTCATGCGCGAAGGGCGGCCGTTAGTAGCGACCGTCTCCTCCTCCAACTCAGTTCTGTGAGCCGGAGAGGCAAAAGAGAAAGCAGAAAATATAGATAGCGAGGCAAGATAGCCGAGGGATAGCAAAGCAAGGAAGAATGAACTGAAAAAGGAATAAGCCGATGGAGGAAGGACAGAGGAGATAAGAACATCCCTAGTCTAGGGACTGCACAGCCTCCTTACCTGGGCGACTCTAGGAGGAGAGATGAGTAAGGAAATGAGAAAATAGAAGAAGAAGAAAGAGAAGAGAGAGATGGGATGTTGAAGGACCAGAATGCCTCACGGGCATAGTTAGCTTGTGAGATGAAGGCTCGACTAAAGGGGAAGCAAGAACTCCATGATAGAGCTGAAGAGAAGGTTCACCAGTACTAGACAGACTCAGGAGGGCATAGTCCTCATCTTCAACATGCCATTGTTTATGACACCTGCCTGGCTCCTGGTCATGAAGGCCTTTAACTGGAGGACACCGAGGGGAGGAATAAAACCCAGCAGCATGAGAGTGCTGCTCAGGGGTTTAGAAATGGAAATGCAAGCCTTTCAGGCTTAAGACAGAAATGGGACTCAGACTGACTGGCTAAGGCAGGCCAAGGCTTAGGCTGGTTAGGATTGGATATGGTCGGCAGAGCTCTATTGTAAAATTGCCCAGGAGGACACTTTAAAGGGAGAAACCAATAGCAAAACAGCGAGAAGGAAAGCCTACCTTCTCATTTGCTTTCTTGTTTGATTTCTCCTTTTGACTAGATGCATGACCCAGATACCAAGATGCCTGTAGCAGTCGGAGAGTTCCTCAGCATTTTTTTTTTTTTTTTAAAAGAAGAAAGGAACAGACGCATTGCCCTCTGTTCTGCAAGGCAAGAATAGAGGGGGAGATTTCAGGGCAACTATCTGAACACGGGATTGCAGGATCAAAACTGAATAGCCTGAGCCAGACCAAAACCCCAGAGGTATCTTGCCAGAAGAATAGCAAGAGAAGTAGTGCAGTCTGATCGCCAATGCAATCCATTTAGATGGCCCATGAATCTTAGAGTAAGTAATTTTTCTGGGTGTAGGACCCTCCCCCTTAAGAAAGAACTTTTTTTTATATATATATATATATATTTTTTTTTGAAAAATTAAGGAATTTTCCCTATATTTTATAAACAAAGAGAAATGCAGAGAGAGGAAGGAGACGGGAGGTGGAGAAGCCACAGGAGGAGGCCACTGAGGGGATGGGTGGGTGGGAAGTAATGAATGGTGAAGATACAGAGAAGATCAAGAATTACGGTAGGCAATGCACTTTTCCTATCTTCCCTTGTCAATCTTCACCATTCATTACTTCCTGGTGAGTATCAAGCTCCTCTTCCCCAGGAGGGGAAGAGGCCATACCCTGAGGGAACAAGACCCCCAGCCTTTTGCTGGTGAGAAACAGAAGAGAAGACCCTGGCTTATTCAGAAAGCTTATGGGAGAAGAGCTGGAGGTGCTTCCCGAGGACGAGGAGACGGATGGAGCCCTGTAAAAGTCTCCCAGCTCTGGATGAGAAAAGACGGTCCCCGGAAGGCGGAGCGCATCACCCCACGCCGGGCCAGGGTGACAACCTGGAGAGACGAAGCTTGCCGTCCGCCTGATGCAGATCGCTGTCCCCGCAAGCCTGGAAGCCACCTCATTGGCGTCTAAGATGCCCTTGCTTGGTGTCTTGCCAGCTCCAGGCCCACCGGAGAGGGCAACGGTTGTCTGGTTTGTTCGTGTCAGGCATAGATGCCAGCAGCTGGGACATCATCGACCACAGATGCCGGTTGTAGGCAGCGTGGTGAGCCTGATGTGATGCAATACATGCACTCGCATAGAAGAAGAGAACACTTTGCCCCAACGGTCTAACTGGAGAGAGTCCGAACTGTGGGCGTCGTGGCGCCAGGCAACGGCGCCCAGAAGGAGTATCCAGGCATACCAAACCTGAGGACGGGTTGGAAGGGAACCTAGAGACTCAGAGGGGCACAATACACGACGCTGGCAGTCCGCGGCTGGGAAGAAACGGCAGGGAACTGCCAGGACCGGATAGACGCCTCCTGGAAGGATAGGGCCAGGAAGGTACCACCAGATGCTGGGCACTGAATTCACCAAGGAATTCACGCCACAATCGCCTCGGTATTATCTCTCGAACGTAGGAAATCGAAGATCCCCACCATCCTCGAGAGGAAACGCTGATATTCTGTGAAATCAGCATCGGAGGACAGATGAGAGGGGTTCCTCTCCCTCAGAGGAGGGAGACGAGGATGATGGGGAACTGGAATGTCCAGAGGATTCCTGCGGCGGTGGGGAGAGTCGAAAGACCCGCTCATGCATGTAACTAACATATGAGGGGAAGGCCGCCGCAGAACCCCTGAACTGCTCCCAGGATAACGGACCCGTAGGACCGACATGGCCTGGGAGCGGGGGTTGTGAAGGCAGAGAGATGGGAGAGGGGCACCTCCGAGGAGGCAACTGCTCTCTGCGAGGGCTCTGGAATCCGGGGAAGGGAGCTCTAGTAGGAGGGATCCCGGATATCAAACCAGGCCGCAGAACGGAACTCTGGGGAAGCGGAACCTGGAAGAGCCCTGGGGGAGAAACTCCCCTGTGACGACGCCGGGACTGCATGGATCCAGAAGGGCAGTCCGCACAAACGCCGCCAGAGGACACCCTAGAACCCTGGGGGGAGGGGCGGGGCTCTGCGCTACGGCTCCTGGCCACCCCCCCTGAGGTGGCCAAAGAAGACCGAGCAGCAGGACGCCTGCCCCTCAACCCCTCGGATTCCGAGAGGGCCCTCCTCCCCGACTGCAACGTTCCCCTAACCCCAGAGGAGGTAACAGCACCCCGGGGGGTAGCGGTCACGGCCTCCAGAGAGGGAGCCTCCTCCACACCCCTATCGCCTGCCCCCGGGACTCTCGGCCACCCCCAGCCGAGGAACCCTCAGGAGACGACGCAAGGGGGACAGAGGGAGGGGCCCGCTGGCGCCTGGTACTCTAGCCACCGAGGACCCAGATTCTCAAGAATGGGGTGCCAGGATGGGTCCACATCTGAGTCATCGCCTCCCGAGGAGGACGAGACCAGCAGGACTGATGCTGGCCACCCCAGGGGTCCCCGAGGCACGGGCCGCGAACGCCCTGTTACCGAAAGTGCGACGCCGCCGCCCCACCACGCCGCAGCATGAAGGCTCAACCCCACACCCCAGCGGCCCGCAGACCCGCACCGCCCGGAGGAGGGGAAGGCCGACCGCCGGCGGCGCCGGAGGTGAAGCGGCACCGCTGGTGGCGCCGCCAGGCTTCATCGGCACCGCGAACGGGCGCCGAGGTTCCAAACACGCACTGCGAACGGCGCCGCCTGATCACCGGGCGCCGGATCTAAAGCGGGCGCCGCTTCGATTACCGTACCGCAAGCGGGCGCTGGATCTGGAACGGCGTTGAACGGCGCTTGCTGATCACCGCACCGCGAACGGCGCCGATCTCGAAACGCGCCATGAGGCGACGCCGAGGGGTTCACCCAGCCGCCCAGCCAAGGGCCTCGACACGGGGGGGAGCCCGTACCTCCGGAAGAGGATCGGCCGAGGCGGTGTCAGCGCCATGCCCCGAGGGGCTACACACGCCTCATCACCGCGAAGGGCCTCCCCTCGCAAGAAGGGAAGAGGAGACCCTCCTCCTCGGATCGATAGACCGCGGAGGGGACCCGGGAAAGGCCTATGATCTCGCCCGAGATTCCCATGAGCGACTGCCCCTCGAAGTCGGCGGGCCTTGCCGAAGCTTAGATGCTGCGACTTCGAGGACGCGACGGTCCATCGAGAAACAAGCGTCGCACGAATCCATATATGGGTTGGGTCCCAGGCAACGGACAGACGCTAGCGCCGTCCGAGACGGAGAAATGCCGCCGCAGGAGCACCGACGATAGGGGCACGGCCCGTCTTAGAAGAACGCCGCTCCAGAACCGACATAACGTAAATAAACAAGATTAAATACAGTCGGAAATACACCCGCGCCGCATAAAGGAAAGAAAAGGAACAGTCTTTATCAGAGGCGCCGAGTGTAGAAAAAGGAGCCGGATACGCACTTTTCGGGTTAGCTACCGCAACAGGTGCTGCCTCGACGGCGGGAGAAACAGAACTGAGTTGGAGGAGGAGTCGTCGACACTAACGCCGCCGCGCATGACGCCGCTTCGAGGGCGGGCCGTTAGGCATTTAAAAAAAAAAGTCGTCGGTGCGCCGCTCGCCTTACACCCAGGAAGTAATGAATGGTGAAGATTGACAAGGAAGATCCTGAACAACCATGAAATGAAAATAATGTACCTACCGTAATTCTTGATCTTCACCATTCATTACTGTTGGGCATAAGCCGGATGCGCGCACCGCCACAAGAGTTTTTTGTGTTTTTTGGAGAGAGGACCCGCTAACCCATGAGAGTGACGCATCGTATTAAAGCGTAAGGGCACCTGTTAGGTGTCAAATTCCTACCCATTACAGTTCTGTGCAACTAAGAGGCAGAAATAGATTATAGTAGTAGAGTGAGGCAAGGGAGCCGAGTGATAGGAAAAGGAAAAGAAATAAACTGAAAAAAGAATAAGCCGAAGAGAAGACAGAAGAGAGAGAGAACCCTACCCTAAGTGACCAACGGGTCTCAATCCTCGGGCGGTTCTAAGGGAAGAGAAAGTAAGAATGGGAAAACGGAAGGAAGAAGCAGAAAAGGGGGTAAATGGTGAGGAAGGAGGACTTCAGTCCAGGTAAAATGGAAGACTACTGGCTTAAAATTTTTCGAATCCCAGGAGGGACTGAAGACAAGGGAGCAAGGATCCCACCAGCTGAGGGTTAAGAGTCCAAGGCTGGACTACAGGTCCTTACCACTTTTAAGACAGTTCTCTCTTTCTCTCCATTTATCCAAAATTTTAAGTAACCCAGATTCAAGGCTCACAGCTGACCCCAGAAGGGGAGCAGCTCCGCTCAGAAGAGGAGTGAGACCTGACTTAGGTGCAGATGACAAAAACTTTTACAGTACCCTCATGGGGTACTGACACAGGTCCTATTTTGAGAGAAACGTGGAACAGCCAAAAGAAGAAAAGAGACAGAAAAGGAGAACTCCCATGAACTCTCTTAGAACTGTACTGAAAAGACAGTCACAGGGTGAATCCAGAAGATGAGGACCCCCTAACCGGGGACACCCTTTACATAAGAGAATCAAAGGAAGTTCCCTCTGTGACTTCAAGGAAGGGACAGAGAGCTATGAGGTATCAGGGGGAATCAGCCCCTAATTGGCCTCAAGGAGGGGAGGGCGACCAGGGTGGAGAAGATGCCCAAGAGGGGAAGGTGGGTGGGAATCAGTAATGAATAGGGAAGATGCAAGAGAAGATCAAGAATTACGGTAGGTAAGTAATTTTCATATCTTCCCTTGTCAGTCTTCATTCATTACTACTGGGTGAGGACCACCCCCCCCCCGGAGGGGGCCTGATGTTCACCCTGAGGGAACAGATCCCTCAGCCTCCTACTGGTGGAAAGCAGGAGGAGGAGACCCTAATCAACAGACTGGGGAGGTCTAAGGCTGCTCAGGACAAGGGGGTGTCCCCCGTGGCCAGGGGGGATGGAGGATGCCCCTAAAGAATCCTCCTCGCCCTGTGGGTAAAAAGACTGGTCCCCCGGAAATGGAGGAAGTCACCCTATGCCGGGCAATGGGTGATAGTCTGGATAGATGAAGCCATGTCTTCTGCCTTATGCAGATAGCTGTCCCTGCCAGTCTGGAAGCCACCTCACTAGCATCATAAGATGCCCTAGCCTAGTGCCTTGCAAGCTCCAGACCCTGTGCAGAGAGGGTAATGGCTTGTCTGGACTGCTCCGTATCAGGCATAGATGCCAGAATCTGAGCCAGCATCGACCACAGATGCTTGTTGTAGGCAGCCTGATGTGCCTGATGTGAACCTATGCACATCAACGCATGAGCCGAAGAGAAGACTCTTCATCCCCACCGGTCGAATTCCGTGGAATCCGGATCCGGGGGTCGAACATGTGCCAGATGCCGAGGCCCGGAAGGACTGTCTAGGGATGTCAAGCCAGAGGGCAGGTGAGGTAGAGAACCTAGAGACTTGTGGGGGGGCACAATACTGTCTCCTGCAGTCTGCTGGGGCTGGAGAAGGGATGGTTGGAGACTGCCAGGTGCGGATAGATGCCTCCTGGAAAGGAATTGGCCAGGAAGGCACTACGAGGTGGCGTGCGCTGAATTCACTGAGGAATGCACGCGTCAGCCGCTTGGAATTGTCCCTGAGAACAAAGGAAATATGAAGCTCTGTGACCAGCCTCGAAAAGGAACTGCTAATACTCCGTGAAATCAGCATTGGAGGACAGGAAGTTCCTCTTTTTCAGATGAGGAAGACAAAGAGGAAGTGGAGCTTGGATGATCAGAAGACTTCTGCGTAGGGGGAGGACAGGTGCAAGACCTGCTAGTCCATGGCTCTAACTTAGGAAGGAAAGCCCACCACAGTAGCTCTGAATGTCTCCCAGGTTAAAGGCCCCGCAGGACCCACATGGCCTAGAAAAGGTGGGGATGTCAGCAGAGGAATGGATGAAGGGCACCTAAGAGAAAGTGCCAGGCCTTTGCCGGGGCTCTGAGATACTGGGAATGATGCCACTGTGACTGGGGGCCGTGAGACCGTGCCAGGTTGCAAAGAAGATATCTGAGAAGGCAAACTCTGGAAGACCACAGAAGGGGAGTCTGCCATGATGAGCCTGGGGTTGCATGAGTCCAGAAGGGCAAACCTTTGTGCTGCCACCCAAAGGTGCCTTTGAACCCTCAAGGGAGAGACGGGGTTCAGCACTACGACTCCTCCCCAACCCCCGCAGGGTGGTGGTAGAGTGTTGCCACTCCTCACCCTGCCCTCTCAACCTCTCAGACTCTAAGGCAGCCCTTTTCCTCGAAGCCAGTGTGGGGGTTCTCAATTCTGCAGACCCCCCCCCCAAGAGAGGCCAGAGAGGCAGGGAACCCTGCCCCCTCATGGGGGATCCTAGCAGAACCAAAAAATGGCAGCTGCCTGGACCTTCGCAGAAGAGGGTGCCCTCTTCTGAATTCCAGAACTATCACCACCAAGAGATCCCAGGCCACCCTTAGCCAAGGAACCCCAAGAGCTAACTTGCTCCTGGGACTCAGGGAGAGGGCTGCTGGGCCGCCTGATGCCACGTCCCACAGAGGCCTCCGACTCGGAGGACTTGGGTTGCCAGTCCGGGTCCAATTCTGAATCGTCCCTCATCGAGGAGGTGAGCAGAAGGCCCTCCAGAAAAGGTACCCCAGGAGAGCCCCTGCAGTGGGCTGAGACACTGACAACAGCGCCGCCCGAGTCAGCGGTGCTGCAAATGGCACCAGAACCCAGAGCGGTGCCACCCGAGTCACCGGCGCCACGAATGACACAGGACCCTAGACTGTGCTGATGACGACACCACCCGATTCACCGGTGCCGCGAACAGCACTGAGGCCAAGGGGAAACCGACCCTGATCACCAGCTTCATGAACGGCACCGGGATCCAGAATGGCACTGTCTAGAGGCACCGAGGATCCGCCAGTGCCGAGCACCGCAACCGAGGGCCACGACACTGCGGTAACCTGCACTTCCATGGAGGTGACTGCTGGGACGGTACCAGCGACGCGACTCCAGACAGAATCAAGCCGCTCCCCCAGAACCAAAGAAGAAACCTTCTTCTCGGCAAGGCTGGAAGTGGAGGAGGCTTCCTCCTCACCAGGCCGTAAAGACCCGAGAGGGGACCCGTGGGAAGGGTCTAGAGATCTAGCCTGGGAGGCCTGCAGGTGACGCAGTCCTCCAGAAGTCAGCGGAGCCCTGCCAATCTTGAATGCGCGGATTTCCAGTACATGGCGATCCATGGAAAAACAGGCGTCACAGTGATCCATATCATGGCTGGGTCCCAGGCACTGAAGGCAAACATCATGTCGATCTGTGATGGAAAAATGCCTTCCGCATGGCTACCGACGCATAGGGGCATGGCACGCCTTGGATTAGCGCTTAGCCCTCGATTTGGACATGATGCAAAAATAATACAATTAAGTAGCAAAAGATCCCGGTGCTGTCGAAAAAGTAAATGAAACAGTCGTACCGGCTTCAATGGCGCTGAGATGGAGAACCGGGATAAAGGAGAATAAAGAGCAGTGTTGACAACTCGACTAGGCCTAAGTGACACAACAGAATGCTCTTGCAGTGGTCATAGCAGGTGTGGTCTCAACGGCGGGAGAAACAGAACTGGGCTAGAGGAGAGGAGTTCACGGTGTCCTAACAATACACTCACGCACTACATGAAAAGGCCACTCGTGAGCGGTGCTGACTTCAAAAAGCCCCGTAGCAGGGGGTGCGCATCCGGCTTACATCCAGCAGTAATGAATGGTGAAGACTGACAAGGGAAGATCAGAAGCCATTGGGGAAACCAATGGTGCTGGGGAAGGCCTCTTGCATGCGGAAATAGAAAACATCTTAGCAGATGTACCAGAGGGTGATCTTGGGCTGCACAGTTTCTTTCCAGAAAATGAAAATTACGTACCTACCGTAATTCTTGATCTTCTTGGACAAGTCTCCACCACTCATTCACACTACTGGGATCTGCACCGGAGGCACTAGGACCCAGCAGGTGCAAACTTTTTTGCTGGAGGGTCGGCGACAGAGATGGAGCCGCGAGGAGCGGCACCGCGAGCCTCAGCTCGTGCGGTAATGACTATCTCGCATCGACCCTACAAACTGCCTCAGTACATTTTTTACCGAGGAGATGCAGCGTAACTAACCTAGAAGGATAACCTAACCAAAAACCGGACATTAGATAGTTCAGACAACCCATATAAGAAGGGTCAACAAAGAAGTCTTCACAGCCTAAAGATTTGAGGGAGTGAAGACCAATAATAGAGGTGAGCTCGGGGGACGGAGGGGGAGGTGGAATGAGTGGTGGAGACTTGTCCAAGAAGATCAAGAATTACCGTAGGTACGTAATTTTCATATCTTCCTGGACATAAGTCTCCACCACTCATTCACACTATTGGGAGTTGGGAGTGTACCGAGCTAATAATCCCCCCAGAGGGCGGCAGGAGAGACCAAGAGCTCACGTTTCTAGGACAGAAGTCCATTAAGGATGGCTCTACCAAAGGAAGAATGTCACCTGGCATGGACATCCAGTGCACAATGTTTAACGAAAGTATGCACTGAGCTCCAGGTGGCCGCGTTGCAAATATCTGCAATGGGCACGTTGCGAATTTCTGCCAGGGATGCTGCGAACGCTCTAGTAGAGTGAGCGTAAACCCTGCCCTCCAACGTAACCTGCACCATGGAATAGCAGTGGCGAAGGCATGCCACTAACCATGCTGAGATACATCTAATAGCGACAGGTTGACCTAGCCAGGTCTCGCTGAAGGAAACAAGCAGTTGTTGAGCTTTATAAGTCCTTGGTTCTATCTAGATAGAAACGCAAAGTCTTTTTAACGCCCAAGGAATGAAGGTATCGCTCTCCTTCATTTTGGAAGTCCGCAAGTAAGAGGGAAGGACCAAAGGTTGGTTTAGATGAAATTCTGACACAACCTTAGGAAGAAATTTCGATGAGTCCTAAGGACTACTTTGTCCTTATGGAACACAGTATCACGGAGGGTCTGTGACCAGGGCATGTATCTCAGAGACCCTGTGGCTGAGGTAATGGCCACTAGGAAGGCCGTCTTCCAGGTGAGAAATTTTAGCTCACAGGTAGCCAGAGGTTCGAAAGGTTTCCGAGTGAGCATGTCAAGCACAAGATTGATGTCCCAGGCTGCAACTGGACGTCTTGTAGGAGGTCTGGTATGCAGAATTCCTTTAAGAAACCTCTTAACAACAGGTAACTGAGCCAGAGATAAGGAAAAAAACGGCTCAGGATACGCTGAAATGGCACTAAGGTGAACTTTGACTGTAGAGTACTGTAGACCTGAATTTGAGAGGTCTAAGAGGTACTCCAGAACTTTATGTGGTGGGCAGGAAAAAGGATTCAAAGAGGACTTTGCACACCAGAGCGAGAAACGCTTCCATTTGGCTATGTAGGTTTTCCTAGTGGCTGGTTTCCGTGCAGCCAGAAGAATATCTGAAACCCTTCAAAACACATTGAACCGGTTTACTTCTACCTCTTCAGAAGCCAAGCGTGAAGGTGAAGCGATCTCAGGTTGGGATGGACCACAGGCCCCTGAGTCAAGAGGTTCGTCTGAAGAGGGAGTGGTCTTGGAGGAACTGCCAACATATTGTTGAGCAGTGGAAACCACAGTTGTCGAGGCCAGAAGGGAGCAATGAGGATCATTTTGTCCCCCTGGGATTCGAACTTAAGGAGTACCCTCTGACTTAGAGGAAGAGGTGGAAAGGCGTAAAGAAAGCGTTTTGTCCACTGCAGCCTGAACGCATCCTGACAGAAAATGCCAGGCCCTGAATTTCTGGAGCAGAAGAGAGGCAGTTTTGCGTTGAGTGGGGGTGCAAAAAGGTCCAGGTCTGGAGTTCCCCAGTCTGTGAATAATGACTGAATTATGGTTGAGTCGAGAGACCATTTGTGAGAATCTGTCTCTGTCTGCTGAGACGGTCTGCCAGTTCGTTCTGTATTCCCGGTAGGTAGACCACTTGAATTAGAGCCTTGTGCTCTAAGCACCATTCCCACACGCTCATCGCTTCCCTGCATAAGGGGTAAGAGTGAGCACCGCCCTGCTTGTTGATGTAGTACATCACTGCTTTGTTGTCCATTTGAAGGAGAATGTTCTTAGGACAGAGAATGTTCTTCAACGCTCGGACTGCATAAAGGATGCCTCTCATTTCTAAGACATTTATGTGAAACTGGGACTCGTCTTGACTTCACGTACCTTGAGTGTGAAGATTCTGACAGTGAGCTCCCCACCCCATCAGGGACACGTCCGTGGTAATGGAAATCTGATGATCCGGGGAGCAAAGAGATACCCTTCCAGAAGGTTGTCCTCTTGCAACCACCAGGTGAGTGACCTCTTCAGAGGTTCTGTCACCTTGATGAGAAAGGACTGAGAGTGAGTGGTTGGGGATCACCGAGTACTGAGCATCTATTGAGAGGTTCTCATGTGGAGGCATGATAGGGGTACAGTGAACACTGAGGATGCCATGAGACCCAACATCCACTGCATCAAGATAGGTTGAACCGAGCTGTTCTCTCTGATGTATCGGGCCATCTGTAGGACATTGCTCCTTCTGTCCTCTGGTAGAAAAGCTTTCACACAGGAGGTGACCAGAAGAGTTCCTATAAAAAGGAGCTTCTTGGAGGGCTGCAACTGCAATTTCTTGAGATTTAGCAGAACTCCCATGGACGTGAGAAAGTCTGAGGCCATGGTTACGGCATCAAGAGTTCCTTGCCTGGAAGGACTTGCTAGAAGCCAGTTGTCCAGATATGGGGACACTTGTATTCCGATCTTTCTGAGACGCGCTGCGAGAATTGCAAAACACTTTGAAAAAAACTTGCGGCGCCGAGGATAGCCCAAAGGGCAGGACTCTGAACTGATAATGCTGGCCCAAAGCCACGAACCTTAAGTATCTGTGATGCTTTGGGTGAATAGGAATATGTTGGTAAGCATCCTGCATGTCCAGGTAGGGTAGCCAGTCGTGCTGATGAAGCAAAGGTAACAGGGCTCTTAGCAATATCATTTTGAACTTCTTCTTGGGAAGAAATCTGTTCAATTTTCTGAGGTCCAAAATGGGGCGCATGCCCCAGGTTTTCTTTGGAACTAGAAAGTGATGAGAGTAGAACCCTGTATTCCATTGATCCAGAGTAACTATTTCTACTGCCCTGTTGTTCAGAAGGCCTTGTATCTTGGAAGCAAGAAGTTCTGACTGAAGTACTGACAGCCTGGGCTGTCGTTTGGGGAGACGATCCGGAGGGGTCTCTGAAAGATTGAGGGAATACTCCTCGTGGATTATCCGGATGACCCATTTGTCTGATGTTATGGACTTCCACCGGTCATAGAATTGAGTCAGATGACCTCCCACCGCTGAGGAAGAGTCTCCCTCGGGCAGCTGAAGTGGGACTTGGGCCAGAAACTCAGAAGGCGGCACTGGGAGCTTTGGACCCTTGTGCTTTCTTCTGAGGCTGGGGGGGGGGCCTTGGTTTTTATTAAAACCTCCCCTGCCTTTGCCTTGAATGACTGACGGTTGTGAAACTGGCACTTATTAACACCTCCCCCACCCCCAAGATGGGGCGGGAGCAGGTCGAGCCAATTTAATGGCAGACCTAGGTGACCTCCAGTGGTACCATTTCATTTTCGACCAGGAGGCCGAAGAAGAGCTCGAGTGGTGCCGAGAATGCAACCGCTTCTTTTTGTGCTTTCGAGAAGACCGCTCATCCCCACGAGCACTGAACTGCCTGTAGTCAGACCCCCCTCCGTAGAAGGCGCTGGACCAGACCCAGCCCGGCTGACTGAACAGCTTTCATGCGAGGTCTCCCTACCGTCACCTGCCCGACTGATGGTCAACTCCGTTGATGGAGGGCTGAAGACTTCTTCTGGCCAAAGTATTTAAATAAAATGAATTGTTTACTTTATTTCTCTCTTGAAAACAATAAACTATTATGACTAAAACAAAACTGAAAACTATACCTGCTGTCACATAGACGAGAAGTTTTGATTCCCGGTAGGCGGGTGACGTCGTCACTGAAGCGTACTCAACGGCGGGAAAAAGGTACTGAGGCAGTTGAGGGTCACCAAGGTAGCCTACAGTGCAAGCCTAGCTCACGGTGCTGCTTCCTCGCGACTCCTATCTCGGTGCCGGCCCTTCTGAAAAATGTTGGCTCCCACTGGGTTCTAGCACCTCCGGCGTAGATCCCATCAGTGTGAATGAGTGGTGGAGACTTCATGTCCAGAAAGATCTGGCAGGTAAAGTATTTTTTCTTTCAACTTTCTTTCTGCAGTCCTACTTTCCTGAACTCTTTCAGGAGTGGACACTTAGGATCTGGGTCCTGATCCTACCCGTCTGAAGCCCCCCTCTCGCACCTCTGGGCAGGGGCCCTCCACCTGTTCTCACTGCCACCCAGCCCCCCGGCTCTGAGTCCCCAAGGCAGAACCACCAGATTGCTCCGCCTGGCACTCTATCTTATAATCCAGTCTGGTGGCGCTTGGCAGTGGAGAGCACAGGAGCGAGAGGTAGAGCCCGACATTGGGCATGGTGGACTGAACCCCCGCGACCCTCTGTCACCTATCAGGAGGCAGAAGGATTTTTCTTTTTTTTTTTTCTGTTACGCCATCACCCCCACCCCCCAGGTGGAGCCGCAAAGTGCCATGACGCCACAGAATGTCCTGTTGTGGCTCTGCAGCCCTCTACACAAGCCCTAAGCATGACAGTACCTCTGGTCTCCACCGGAGATCACTGTTGTGCCGGACATGGCCCCTGGACCCCACCCCCACGAGGGAGGACAGCTGTCCTCCAGATGCTCGATCCTCCTTCTCCCCTGCCGACCCCCAGTGGCCCAGGCTCGTTCCCGAACCCGGGTTGCCAGCATGGCGCGAGGTGTGGCGTCCAGCGCCTCAATCCTCAGCACCACCGGGCCAGCCAACTTAAAAGTATTTTAACTGAACTGGTTATGAACAGGTACCTAATGAATCATTAACTGAACTGGGTAACCCATACACCATCTCACCTGGCTTCGAAATGCCACACTCAAAATAGCAGGTTCATGAAAACTGAAGAAAAAAATCCCAAAGCACTGATTTGTTTTAAACTTTTTTTTAAGAGAAACATCATGATTTTAACACATTCAAGGGTGCCGGAAGATAGCAAAAGCTGAGGAGGCTGAGAATAAAAAGGGCACTTATGAGGGTACAAAGGGCACTTCTTCTATACTAGTTTTTGCCATACAGAAATAAAAGTGGAGTGGCTACCGCCCCTTTCACCCCCCCCCCCGGTCCCGGCACCTATGAACACATTTATAGATACAAACAGACTGCCTCTAACGACATTAGAGTGCCACCCCTGCATCCTTAGGAGGCTCGAACTATTCAATTTTATACACAAAAAAAACATGAAATGACACTCATATGATTACCAGTGAAGTTCTAATATGTAAACTTTTTTTTTTATATAAAATAATTATTAAGAGCCCATCTCGCCATATCCATAAACGTATATGGTACAAGGACATCCTTGAATCATAGATCTCAAATAGGTAAAAATAGAATACTCAAAGAAATTACCTAAATAACCCCTATACTCATCAACTTCCTATATAGTGGTGCATTTAATTAAAATGATAACGTTTAAGGATCCACTGCATGTCAGCAATTAGAAAGGCCAAAAGTGATAGCTGTAAATTGAAACTTCAGGAGGCAAGTGATGACCCAAAAAAACTATGTATCAACAACAATGGCGTCCTTGGTAGGAAATGAAAATTACGTACCTACCGTAATTCTTTATCTTCTTGGACGAGTCTCCACCATTCATTCACACTATTGGGATCTGCGCCGGAGGCACTAGGACCCATCGGGAGCAAACTTTTGCTGGAGGTCGGGCGCCAGCGAAAAGGCGACTTGACCTGGCACAAATGCGGTAATATTATCTCGTCGACCCTCCGACCGCCTCAGTACCTTTTTTACCAAGGAGGTGCAGCGTAACTAACCTAGAAAGGTAGCCTAACCTAAAGACCGGACATAAGATAGTCCAGGCGACCCGTGTAAGAAGGGTCCGCAAAGAAGTCTTCACGGCCTAAAGATTTGAGGGAGTGAAGACCAACAACAGAGGTGAGCTCGGGGGACAGAGGGTGGGCGTGTGAATGAGTGGTGGAGACTCGTCCAAGAAGATCAAGAATTACGGTAGGTACGTAATTTTCATATCTTCCTGGACATAAGTCTCCAACACTCATTCACACTATTGGGAGAGTACTAGCTAATAATCCCCCGAGAGGGCGGCAGGAGAGACCAAGAGCTCACGTTTCTAGGACAGAAGTCCACTGAGGATGGCTCTGCCAAAGGAAGAATGTCGTCTGGCATGGACATCTAGTGCATAATGTTTAACGAAAGTATGCACTGAGCTCCAGGTGGCCGCATTGCAGATGTCTGCAATGGGCACGTTGTGGATTTCGCTAGGGATGTCGACATCATTTAGTAGAGTGAGCGAACCCTACCCTCCAACTTAACCTGCACCATGGAATAGCAGTGGCGAAGGCATGCTACTAGCCATGATGAGATACATCTGATAGCGACAGGTTGACCCAACCGGGTCTCACTGAAGGAAACGAACAGTTGCTGAGCTTTACGAAAATCCCTTGGTTCTATCTAGATAGAAACGCAAGGCCCTCTTAACATCCAAAGAATGAAGAGAACGTTCCTCTTCATTTTGGAAGTCCGCAAAATAAGAAGGAAGGACCAAAGGTTGGTTTAGATGAAATTCTGACACAACCTTAGGGAGAAATTTAGGATGAGTAGGAAGAAATACTTTGTCCTTATGAAACACAGTATACGGAGGGTCTGTGACCAGGGCATGTATCTCAGAGACCCTGCGGGCTGAGGTAATGGCTACTAGGAAGGCAGTCTTCCAGGTGAGAAATTTTAGCTCACAGGTAGCCAGAGGTTCGAAAGGTTTCCGAGTGAGCATGTCTAGCACAAGATTAATGTCCCAGGCTGCAACTGGACGTCTTGTAGGAGGTCTAGTATGCAGAATCCCCTTAAGAAATCTCTTAACTATAGGTAACAGAGCCAGTGAAAGAGAAAAAAACGGCTCATGATACGCTGAAATGGCACTAAGATGAACTTTAACTGTGAGTACTGCAGACCTGAATTTGAGAGGTCCAAAAGGTACTCCAAAACCTTATCTGGTGGACAGGAAAAGGGATTCAAAGGGGACTCTGCACACCAGAGCGAAAAACGCTTCCACTTGGCTGTGTAAGCTTTCCGAGTGGCTGGCTTCCGTGCAGCCAGAAGAATATCTGAAACTCTTCGAGAGACATTGAACCGGTTTACTTCGACCTCTTCAGGAGCCAAGCGTGAAGGTGAAGTGATCTCAGGTTGGGATGGACCACCGGTCCCTGAGTCAAAAGGTTCATCTGCAGGGGAAGTGGTCTCGGAGGAACTGCCAACATATTGTTGAGTAGTGGAAACCACAGCTGCCGAGGCCAAAAGGGTGCAATGAGAATCATCTTGACCCTCCCTGGGATTTGAACTTGAGGAGTACTCTCTGAATTAGAGGAAGAGGCGTAAAGGCGTAAAGAAAGCGTTTTGTCCACCGCAGCCCGAACGCATCCTGACAGAAAATGCCAGGCCCTGGACTTCTGGAGCAGAAGAGAGGCAGTTTTGCGTTGAGTGGGAATGCAAAAAGGTCCAGGTCTGGAGTTCCCCACTCTTCGAATAGAGAATGAACTATGGTTGAGTCGAGAGACCACTCGTGAGGATCTGTCTCTGTTCTGCTGAGACGGTCTGCCAAGTCGTTCTGTACACCTGGCAGGTAGACCGCTTGAATTAGAGCGTTGAGCTCCAAACACCATTCCCATACCCTCATTGCTTCCCTGCATAAGGGGTAAGAATGAGCACCGCCCTGCTTGTTGATGTAATACATTACTGCTTTGTTGTCCATTTGAAGGAGAATGTTCTTGTGACAGAGGATGTACTTCAAAGCTCGGACCGCAAAAAGGACGGCTTTCATTTCCAGGACATTTATGTGAAGCCGAGACTCGAGTTGAGTCCACACACCTTGAGTGTGGAGAGCCTGACAGTGAGCTCCCCACCCCATCAGGGATGCGTCCGTGGTAATGGAGATTTGATGGTCCAGAGGAGCAAAGGGATATCCTTCCAGGAGATTGCTCTCTTGAGACCACCAGGTGAGTGACCTCTTTAAAGGTTCTGTCACCTTGATGGGATAGGACTGAGGGTGAGTGGTTGGGGACCACTGAGTATTGAGCATCCACTGGGTGGTCCTCATGTGCTGTCGTGCTAGGGGTACAGTGAACACTGAGGATGCCATGAGACCTAGCATCCGTTGCATCAAGAGAGCTGTAACTGATTTGCTTTCCCCGATGAGACAGGCCATCTGAAGGATATCGTTCCTTCTGTCTTCTGGAAGAAAAGCCTTCGCACAGGAGGTGTCCAGAAGAGTCCCTATAAAAAGGAGTCTCTGGGAGGGCTGCAGTTGCGATTTCCTGAGGTTCAGCAGAACTCCCATGGATGTAAGGAGACGAGAGGTCATCTCTACGGCGTCCAGAGTCCCTTGTCTGGAAGGGCTTGCTAGAAGCCAATCGTCCAGATAAGGGAACACCTGAATTCCGACCTTTCTGAGGTGCGCTGTGAGAACTGCACAACACTTTGTAAAAACTCGCGGCGCCGAGGATAGCCCAAAGGGCAGGACTCTGAACTGATAATGTTGCCCCAGAGCCACAAACCTCAGGAATTTGTGATGCCTCTTGTGCATAGGAATGTGCTAGTAAGCATCCTGCATATCTGGGGAGGCTAGCCAGTCGTGTTGATGAAGCAGAGGTAACAGGGTTCCCAGAGAAATCATTTTGAATTTCTCCTTGGGGAGAAATTTGTTTAGCTTTCTGAGATCCAGAATGGGGCGCATTCCTCCGGACTTCTTTGGAACCAGAAAGTAGTGGGAGTAGAACCCCGTGTTTCGTTGATGCAGTGGCACCACTTCTACTGCCCTGTTCTTCAGAAGGCCCTGAATCTCGTAGAAGGTCTGACTGAAAGGTTGACAGCCTGGGCTGCCGCTTGGGATGATCCAGAGGGTCTCCACAAGATTGAGTGAATACCCTCTAATTATCCAAGAACCCATTTGTCTGAGGTTATGGACTTCCACTGGCTGTAGAAGTGCATCAGACACCTCCCACCGGAGAGGAAAAGTCCACCTCGGGCAGCTGAGATGGAACTTGGGCCAGCAATTCATAAGATAGCGCTGGGCACTTTGGGCCCATGCGCTTTCTGTTGCGCCTTCTTTTGAGGTTGGGCAGATTGGTTCTTATGGAAACTTCCTCTGCCTCGAAAGGACTGACGATTATGAAACTGACGTTTACTGGCATGCCCTTGAGAGGGGGCAGGAGGGGGCCGAGCCAACTTAATGGCTGACCTAGTCTTTTGTGTAGCTTCTAGAGCTTGCTCTACCTGAGGACCAAAAAGATATGCACCATCAAAAGGCAATGCCATCACCTACTGCTGCGCGTCATTCATGAAGCCCGAAGTGCGCAGCCAGGAATGACGGCGGGTGCAAATACCAGCAGCCGCTGAACGGGAAGCAGTGTCAAAAGCATCCATGGCTGCTTTAACCTGCTGGTTGTTAGATTCAATACCTCTGGTAATGGTTTGAAGAAGCTCTGGCTTTGAATCTGACTCTGGTAGAGCTTCAACCATTTGCTTAATAGAATGCCACAGGATATATTCATACTGGGAAAAATAGCCTTGGCAACTGGCAATACGCATACTTAGAGTAGAAGCAGCAAAGACTCTTTTACCTAAGGTGTCTATCTTATGAGATTCTTTGTTAATAGGTCGAGCTGTAGTAGTTTGAGGAAGAACGACCTTATCATTCTCTGCCAGGACTACAATAGGATCCGCAAAGGCTTGAGATGCCAAAATGGGACGATCCTTGGGGGCTGCATATTTCCTGTCAATGGACTTAGCCACCGAAGGGGTGAGAGCAGGATTATTCCATACCATTTGAGACAGCGTCTCGAAGGAAGGCTGAACCGGAGGAGTCAAATCCGTAAGGATCACCGAGGCATGAAGATATTGGAGTCTTAACAATTTCCCAGGATCGATGTCTGTAGTCTGGAGAGAAAGTGTGGAACTCAGATTTTTCAACAGAGACTTAAAGGACAGGTCCTCGACCACAGGCTCTGTAGTAGTAATAGATCCTGCTTCGTCCACTTCATCACCCAACCAAAGGTCTGGGTCAGGCTCAACGTCATCTCCTGACAATCCAGGAGGGACTGTATGGACAGGAAACGAATGAAAATCAGAAGAGGAGGAAGAAGGAAACGAGTGAAAAGAGGAGTCCCTGAGAGCCCCCTGCGCCGAGGAGGCGCACGGCACCGAGAATGACGCTGCGAGACCATGTGGCGCCGAAAACGGCGCCGAGAAGCCACACGACGCTGAGGGCGCCAAAAACACTCCCAGACTCCGCAAAACAGGTTTTGAAGGAAGAAGAGCAGGAGATAAGGGCATCGGTGTGGCCCCCTGCGCCGTAGCCATGTGAGGGGGGGAAACACCTAAGCGCGGAGTCGACGGCACCGAAGAAGGTGCCGCATGACCAGGAAGGTCCAACTGCCCTACCTGGTCGCCCAAACAGCCCGAAGACCCATGAGCGACCGAGCCAGGTAGTCGAACCAACCTCCGAGCCCATTGCTCCATAAGAGCGGCCCACTGATGAAACTGCTCATCTGAAGACCTAGCTGCGGGCGGGATAGGGCTCCAATGTCGAAGCCGTCGGCTACCAGAAGCAGAGGTTGGCGACTCCGAAGGAGGAGACCGGCCACTAGCCCCGATAACCGAGCGTCTACGCGCAGACATATCAGAGGGTGACCTCGAGGGATGCCTTCTTTAGACCTGTGGGCCGAAGAACAGCTCTAGGCCGAGCGGTGCCGAGAATGCGACCATTTATTTTTATGCTTCCGGGGGGACCGCCCATCCCCCCGGGCAGTGGACTGACCGTTGTCAGACCCCCCCTCCGGAGAAGGCAGCGGACCGGACCCAGCCCGACTGACTGAACAGCTTTCATACCAAGTTTCCCTACCGTCACCTGACCTGCTCATGGTCGACTCCGTCAAAGTAGGCTGAGACTTCTTTAGTGTATTTATTTTAAAAATAAGAATAAATTTAAGTGATACTGTATCGAGATAATACTACAAAATAATAAAAACTGAAAACTATGCTGCTAGTTTGAAGTTTGACTCCCGACAGGCGAGTGACGTCGTCACTGAAATGCACTCGATGGTGGGAAAAAAGGAACTGAGGCAGTTGGAGGGTCGACGCCGAGATAGTCATTACTCCGCGAACTAGGGCTCGCATTGCCGTTCTTCGCAGTGCCATCTCTGGCGCCGACCCTCCAGCAAAAAGTTTGCTCCCGATGGGTCCTGGTGCCTCCGGCGCAGATCCCAATAGTGTGAATGAGTGGTGGAGACTTATGTCCAGGAAGATTAGCTGTTACACACCCTCCATTTTGAAGGTTAATGACACCAATACCACAGACCCACAGGAAAGTGCTGAGTGCCTCAACTCCTTTTTCTGTCAGTGTAGGAAAGGACTTGCAACAAATACGCTGTCTTATGCTACAGACCACCGAGCAATCCCAGCCACATCAAGACCTAAATTTTATTTTAAAACAATAAGCTCAAGCCAGCCCAGTGGCGTTGAGGACTGAGGTGCTGGTCACCTTACCTCATGCAATGCCAGTGACCCGTATTCAGTAACGAGCACGGACCGCGGGGGGTCAGCAGGGGTGGGAAAGGATTGAGCATCCGATGGACTGCTCTCCTTCTCCAGGGAGGGGGGGCTTCCGCTGTCAGCACCCGGTTGCCCACTAGCGGAGGCTGGGGGACACAGCTGCCATGCTGCAGACAAAGGAGGAGTCAGGGCAGACGCTTGGAGTGGAGCGTGTGTGGATGCGTGCGCGCTCCACTCCACAGGCGTCACTGCACTCCCCGACCCTTAGGGGAAGGAAAAAGGAAAAAAACACTTGCCGTAGCAGAGTGATGGAGGGCGCCTCGCAGGCTCCATTCCCAGCCAGCCATGGAACTGGCCCCCTGAATCCCATCTCCGGTGGGGTGTTGGGGAAGCCCGCCAACCCCGCCAGGGGGTACAAGCCCTGGGGCTGGGTCAGTGCCGGATGGTGGACGTCTCGGGACGGGGCTGGGGGTGCCCTCTGGATGTAGGCCGACAGCAAAAACTAATAGCGGGGAAAAAAAAAAACCAAAAACACAGTAAGCTTGCTGATGGTAAAAAAATATTTACAAAAATCCACTGCTAAAACTAGAATTTACTCTGACCTAGTGGAATTGAAAATGCTCAAACTGGCCACAGACAAGCTAGCACTACCAATTGAAAAATTATTCAGCTTCTCTCTCCAACTTGGCTCCCTTCCAGCTGTCTGGAAGCAAGCAAATGTAGTTCCAGTTTTCAAATCAGGGGACCATGAGGCGGACTCAAACTACAGGCCCATCTTTTTTTTTCTTTCTATTTTTCCTTTATTCGAGCGGTCCTCTGTTGATTTCTGCCCCGGTCACGGCCCCCGGGGCTTCCACCAACTGCCTATGCCTGCAATCTCCCAGTTACCCCTGGCTTACCCCCCGGAGGGTGGGGCCGCAGCTCTGTTTCTCCCAATTCGGGGCTCCGGGTATACAGTATCTGGTTGGGAGTGTGGCAGCAGTGGCTAATTGAAGCCCGGGGAGGGCTTCATGGAGACAGAGGCTCTCCCCTCCATTTTCTTGATTTTTCCTCCAGGAGGCGGGGACGTGCATTAACATACAGCGTCTGCCCTGCCTCCATTAGTTCCAAGCGCCAGTAGCTGCGAGGCCCCCGGCCTCCACCAGGGGTCCGTCTCGCACCAGACACTTTCCCCACCCTCCCCTTGGAGAAGGAGAGCAGCCCATAGGACGCTCTATCCTTCTCCTCCTGCTGGCCCTCCAGTGATCCTGGGTCCATTCCAGAACCCATGTCGCCGGCATCACAAGCGGAAATCCAACGGCTGCGCCGGTGGGCCGGCTTTACAGGCCCATCTTAATCCACTCTCCACTGTTCAGAGCCTTAGAGAAAATTATCAGTAGCCAGCTAATGGACTAAATCACTATGCATAACCTCCTTGCTGCTACTGTCATCCCACCAGCGCAGTGGTAGAGCTACTGCTCACAACGCCAACAATCTGGGTTTAGAAGCAAGCCTGGGTTGTTGGAGGGCTGACCGGGGAGAGGACAGTTGAGCATCCATGGGACGCTCACCTCCTCTGGGGAGGGAAGGTAAATGGTCTCCAGTGCAGCACCACCACCTGTGTGATCAGAGGTGGAAGTGCAGCCAGAGCCATGTATCTAGGGAGGGAATGTCAATGGCATGACGCTTCAGCATCAGCGAGGCCTTCTGCTGTCAGGGGAGGGACAGAAAAAGAGAAAATCCCTCTACTGCTGCACGATGCCATCCACCACTCGTCGCACGCTCTGCCGAAGGGTTACGGTGCCAGGCCCCTGGGAGTCCTTCCAACTGGGAGATCCGTGGGGAACATGGAAGGCACAGGTAAGCCCTAGGGATGGCAGGTGATGGGCTGGGCTGGCAAACTGATGGGGGCCGTAGAGTGAGGGGCGGAAAAGTACAGTAAATTACAAAAAAAACTCCCATCTGCTGTTAAACACTGATAAGGAAGATGCATAGGATGACTACTGCGCTGACTGAATTAACCAAGGAGCTCACTGTAGCCCTGGACATGGGGGGGGGGGCTTTGCAGGTGCTGCTTTCCTAGATCTATCGAAGGCTTTTGATGTAGTACATCATGACCTTTTACTAAAACAATCTGTGGTCTAAGCCTGTCAACCAAGGCTACTGCATGGTTCACAGACTACCTAAAAGAATCCAAAAAGCCAGGTGTGGTGACAGGTACTCTGGGTTACAGTCTCTTATAGCTGGAGTACCCCAAGGCTCTATTTTGATACACCTGCTGTTCAGCCTGTTTGTTAATAACGTCTGTTAGGTCTGTGACCAGTCCAAAACATTAGTGTATGCAGATGAGACAGCAATGTTTACAGCCCACCTAGACTTAACTACCCTTGTGAAAAATCTCCAACATGACTTTAACAAGGTCTGCAGCTGGTACACCTCAAATAACCTAGTTATTAACGCCAAGAAGAGAAAAATAAATCAATAAATAAAGCGGAACCCTAAGCTGTGCATTTCCACGCCTACTGGAGACCTAATCTAGCAGGTCCAGATCACCAAGTATCTAGGTACAGTATCTATCTGGACACTTCACTGTCCTTTTCCCCTCATGTGGACTCAGTAATTAAATGCATCAACCAATGTCTTGGCTTACTCAACAGAAGTACCATAAACTTCACCGGTAAAGTCAGAAAGCTGCCAGCTGCTGATCTCGTCATCTTGGTCACAGACTACAGCACCGTGATCTACTTAGCCACTAATAATACCATACTAGAGAAAATCTGCGTTTCCTCTAACCGCACCTGCAGATCTGCACTTAACTCAAAGTCTGATAATCACTGTTGTGACCTCTACAGCACCTCTAATTGTCTCTCTTTCCACCTCAGATCGTCCTTCTGATTGACACTAACATACAAAAGATCACTTTAAGGTCAAATGCCCCTGGTGTCCAAAACCTTTTCACCATGATTGACAACAAATACACTACTCACTCCATGGGAGAACAAGAGAGTGCTCATAACCTTTAGGAAAACTGTGCTAAGACTACGATCATTTGTAGCTAGAGCTATCAAAGCCTGGAAATTGCTGCCCCAAAAGTGAATGTGCACACCTCTTTGACTCTTTCACAGCTCATGCATCAACCTTCTTCTTCAAGAAAGTAAACAGCACTTATTTATTTATTAAATTTTGATAACCGGGCAGGCCCACTGAGCCCCGAAGGTCCCTTTTTCAGGGGCGACCCAGAGAGAACATTACATGGGGCTGTACGTGTAGAGAATAGATTACACAGACTATACATATCAACAGGTAGATTACAGTCATTTAAGGCATTGATATTGATCTTATGGCTTGGTGTTAATTATTATGAAACCAAGCAGAATCCCTAGGGCAAAGGTTACCAAATAGGTTTCGAGGCAACCTGAAAAAGGGATGTTCATCACTTGGCACTCATCTCAATGGCTGTGTGTCTTAAACGGTACTTGCATGTTCTGTTATGAAGACTGCACCTGTATATGTTAGACTTATTTATACCAACCAAGCTGATGTTACTTTGCTGTTTGTGTAACCAATTATAGCTCGAACACCTTTGAAAAAGGGCTCTTGAGCTCAAACATCTTGCGAATACAATAAAGAAACAAAAAATATGAATTAAAAAATGGGATTTACAACAGTTTTTCTTGAAAATGGAATGCTCTTTTTACTAATGCAATGTCAAGCCATAGCTTATTAAACCCACTACAGCACAACTATAGACACCAGTAATATACCGTAGCAAAATAGTACCATGGCGATTGAAGGGATGTAGGGTTAGTTTTGTCTCCCTTCCTGCCGCACAGCAGTGGCAATGCCCAGTTTGAGTACAGACACATATCCAAGCTTCACAACAAAAGGTTATCCCTACTTATGCTGTATAACCCTCACTACTGCCATCTCATTGCACTCAGAAAACAACGCCTGCAGGTGTTAACACATTAAAAAACAATCTATACATTGGAAATGTGTACAGAAGAAATAACCAGGCATACAGAATTTTACTAATAACAACCCCACTTGGTGTTAAAAATCTTCATGCTTTCATACTGTTCGTACGTATCAAAACCTTTACCTAAAGTTTGTGATGCTTGGGAGGGATGCACAATTGGTGCCATAGACTCCATTATGGGTTAAATATCCTTGTCTTGGTTAAACATCAATCACAGGAGCTCATGTCGCAATACTTTTCTGTTCCCCCTTATAGGATACCACTACAGTCGCTGAAGGGGCTGGCAACAATAACAGACTTCATTGGGACACTTGGCTTCTCCCACTTCCTTTTGTACAAGACTACATGTTGTCCAGAATGAGTATCAACATTTTTTGGTGGGATATATGTTTTATATACAATATTGCTGTAACATGCATGAGAATGTGATGTATTTTTGCATTAAGTGAAAATAATAAAGAGAAAAAAAAAGCCTTCACCTGTACCATTTGGTTTTATTTTCTATCCTTACCTTAAAAACTGGAACAGAAAGCTGATCAAACAATGATGAACTTTCCTCACTGGTTGGAGTATCAAGGTCAAGAGGACGATGCAATGAGGATTTTGAGGTCCTTTTGTTAGTTGGCTGCTTCACTGACCAGTTGGTCACCTGAAATTGAGTGACATAATTTTGATAACACAACATCAGAGACTGCTGGGAGGTGATCTGTTCATTCTCTGCAGTCTTCTCAATTTCCGAGACAAACACGTGCTCCCCAGGTTCTTCCTCGCCGCCTAAAGCTGAAACAAATGAAGCCTGGGAGACATGAGTCCTTATGGGAAGAGATTTTGGGCCCTGGTTATTCTCAACCTGGACAGTGTTGGTCAGTGGTCCTTCGATACTGTGATAAATGGAGCTCCTACTGTAGTCAATTTGTTGAGCTTGCCTTTTTTTCCTTTTCCGTCCTGGGTAGGTTCCTGGGCCTTCATCACTACTGATAGGCTCAAACTCCTCTGCTGCTGAGAAATAGGCCTCGCTATCTGCCACTGACATGCTAGAGTCCATGGAGCGGTACTGGTGGAAAGAGTTCGAGTCAGCTGATGGTGTGAAAGGAAAAGAGCCAAAGCTCCTTCTCTGACTAGGAGAGTCCAAGACATTCTCATCACTCCGAGACACCTCACTGCTGAACTGAACACCAGCTGAAGCAGCCTGCTTCTCAGCAAAAAAGGCAGCAGTAAGACTTTTGGTGCTCCCAAGACGTGTAGAACAGACTGAGGCCTGACGTGTTAAAGGAGACTTAAGAGGGGAACAAACTGCTGACCTGTCTTGTGTGTTTGGGGAAACAGGAATACTCCCTGGAACCTCAGCTGTAGCCCTGGAATGACATGGCAAAAAACAGTTTTGTGGAGAAAGATTCTGAGTAAATTACAGTTTAAATCAACTGTGGTAAACACCACCTTCAAACACTGCACTGCGCTCCTGTACCCCCATTATCAAAGCAAGAGATTATATTCTAGATCACTTTAATACAGATAGGGCAGGAAAACCTCTGGACAGGCAAACAAATTGGCCCATGGAAATAACCACATGCAGCTAATTAACTGCCTACCCACTGACTGCATAATATTTAATACTGAATATTTGAATGACACTCAATGCAGGGCTTACTTTAAGGAAAAGAGACATATTGCAGCCAAAGTTACTAACTGTAAATTGGGGCCTTAAACTGCCTGACATCTGAAGCTAGAAAGACTGCGCTGCAGATACCACCACCAGTTCTTGAATTAGGCTGTTATCCCATCAAGAAATACCCAACACAGAGATGATTAGGCTATCAATTTTCATTAATATAACAAAATTACACATGTGTAACTTCTGTTTTACTACCAGTATTCCTTCTAGTCGGCTATGCAGTATCTAAGCATGCGCGGGATTCTCAAAAAGACCACTGGCTACAGCTTCAGATTCTCCTCTCTCTTGGCCTCGTCCTAAAATGTCAGATCTTTTTAGAGAAGCCAAAGAAAACAGGAGGCTATGCCAACAGGTAACCAATGAGGGCTTAGTAGCCAGGGAAGGTTGAGTGGGTAATTGTGACTGTAGAAGTAATACCAGTAGTAAAACTACATTTATAGGTAAGTAACTATGTTTTATAACTACCTTGCTTGCTTCTACATGCTGTAGTCACGCTAATGCTGACTACAAGCAGTACTCAGGCTGAATGGGCTAAGCACTCACTCTACGATGGAGAGCACAAAGGCCTGAAGGTTTCAACTGTAATGGATTACAAAAGTGTGTGCACACAAACGTCTCCACACAAGGTCTTCACTTGACAGGCGTGAGAACAACAACTAAGGATGGCGAAGTCAACGTCAGATAGCGACTAACCCGCGAACACACGCAGAACGCTATTCCCGAAGGCTTTGTGCCAAGGCCAATTCACCCATAGGAAGAAGAAAAACAAAAAAGTCTCCCGCGGGGTCCTAGCTCTGGTGCTGTACACACTAGTGATGAATAGAGAAGACTGACACAGATAAGATCCAACAGACTGGGCTGCCGCCTAGGTCTAGAGAACATCTCTAAATTTAGAGCAAATCTCCCTCGGAGAAAAGTGATGACCCACATCTACGCTGGACTGGACTTCTCCAAGAAGTAGTAGAAGTCAGGTGCTCTCCACTGTAGTCTAGAAATGACCGCATTAGGCAGCTGAGACGGAACCTGGGCCAGATCCAGAGGATGGTATCAGGAAGTTTTGGGCTAATCCCTCTGCTGTGAGGAGATATTTTTTTTGTTTTGTTTTGTTAAAACAATTAGTTAGAGCCTGACAAGGCTCACAGGCTTCTACCTTGAAAGGACCGTTTGATACAAGAATGATGAAGATGTCGTCCATCTGAGGGGCAGGGGGAGCCTGAGTGTCCATAACTGAAACCGGGACTGGACCAATAATCATAGCTGAGGACATGCTAATCACCTGTTCCCCATGAAGCCACCGAAGAGGCAGTATCATGGGGGGGGTGCTATATACCCCTCTCATTTATTTATGGACTCAAGCTTTTATGGGTTGATGCGTTGTGATCATTCTGATTTTATATATTTTTATTTATTCCTGTGATTTTATTGTTAATTTGTACAGCGCCTTGGTGCCTGAAAGGCGCTTAGTAAATAAAGTTTTATTATTATTATTATTATAAGGTGTGGAAGAGTCCGGAAGGCTCCTGACCACTGAATTAGTGTATTCCACAGGGTGTAATTGTACTGGCGACTGAAAAGAATCCAGGTACAGAAGAGTTTTGGCCACGGAAGAAGTCTGAAATGTTATGGTGGACTCCATATCCCTGAGGAAAAACTGAAAAGAAGAACTTCCATCACAGACTTTGCTGATAGAGAACGCTTACCCTCCAGTTTCTAAAATGAGTCATCCACTGTTATCACCGACAAGTAGGACAGGTGGAAGAGACTCATCCAGATGCACTTCTATCACAGAAGGACCTCCAAAAGGAGGTCTAGGTCAGAATCACTAGAGACTCCGCCACCAGGAAAGGTGTTGAGGAGGTCGATTTCACTTAAGAAGCCAGCCAAGTGCTGAGCAGAATGCAGAATTTCACTGGCAGAACAAGTGTCACATCAGCGGAAAACCGCCAGAATGACACAGGATTCCATGCGGACCTCCACCCACTAGGATCTATGGAAATATTCCGCAGAACAGGACTTCATTCTGCAGAAAACTCCTTGCAACAATTTTTGCAGAAGAAGAGGTCCGCGGAAAGAAAAACTCTGCCACCTGTTCTGCCGGACAGCACCAACTGGCACCACTTGTGGCGCCAGCATCAGCCGTGGCACCGGACACCTGTGGTACCATCCGTGGAGCCATCCAGAACCAGTGGCGTCGTGCAGCACCAACAGTCCCATCCACGGCGCTGCGCGGCACCGACAGCACCAACTGCGTCACATGGCACCAATGGTGGCATCCACGGCGCCGCATGGCAGGAATGGCACCAGCAGTATGAACGGCGCTGAGTGGCACCAGCAGCGTCATTTACAGCACTGAATGGCACCAGTGGCACTGACGGCACTGTCCATGGTGCAGCATATTACCAACAGCGCCATCCACTGCACCGCACAGCCCAGCAGTGGTGCCAACGGCAATGCCTGTGGCACCAATGGCACCCGAAGATCCTGAGGAAAGGGGAGAAGGAAAAGCGGTACCAGTGTCGGCCCCTGCATGGAAAAAAAGGAGGGGGGGGTAGGCATGAGGGGTCGACACGATGGCAAAGGCACCAGAGATGGCACTGTGCACATCCTGACTCAGTCGACCCGGCCCTGGTCCAGTGGGTCCGAGGCCCCAGAAATGAAAATTATGTACCTACCGTAATTCTTGATCTTCTCTTGTATCTTCACCATTCATTACTGCTTGGGTAGTGCCGGGCCGCGCACCCTTCACAGGGAGTTTTTTTTTTTTTGCAGTCGGCTCCAATGGCGACGTCCTCGAGAGCGACACACAGCATGCGCGCGAGGGTGGCCGTTAGGTGCCGTAGACTCCTCCTCCATCTCAGTTCTGGTAGCCGGAGAGGCGAAACAAAGGGTAAGGAAAAGGAGAGTGAGGCAAGAGAGCAGAGGGACAGAAAAAGGAAAAGATACAAACTGAAAAAGGAATAAGCCAGTAGAGAACAGACAGAAGAGAGAGAATTCCTACCCTAAGTGACCGCAGGGCCTCCTTTCCGGGGCGGCTCTAGGGGAGGAACAGATAGAGAGAAAGAAAAAAGAAGAAGAAGAAGAAGAAGAAAGAGAAGAAAAGAAGGCATGCTGAGAGGGGAGAACAGTGCCCATAGATGCATTGGTTGAGAGGCTTATAAGCTTGAGACTAAAACAAGGGAGCAAGAATCCCTGCTGATAGGACTAAGAGAAGGTTCAACTGAACCGCCTGCACAGATCGGACATAAAGGGCAGATTCTCTAATCTCTCAACATGCCAAGTTCCTACATCCTAGCTGAGAGTTCACAGACTGCCCGGGCAGAAAATCTGTTCCAGAAAGAGAGCGCCCACCTAGGAAGGGGACTATGCCCCTTAGCACCCTGTTAAGTGCTAACACAGAAGTGTATGGGGAAGGATTATGCCCTACAGAAGGCAGCTTTGTATGAAAGGATAGAGTGGGAACTCAATCAGACTCCCTAAGGCAAGGCAAGAGCAACCGCTCAAGGCTAAGAAGTGCCAAATGCACCAGCCAGAATGAGCTGAATAATAACACCTGCCAGGGGAATCTAAATCTTTTGAGGCTGACCCAGGGCACGGTCTCTTAAGCTGTGAACTGCGTAACGTGATCAAGGTGCCCAGAGGTCGCACCCTAGAGGCAGTCAGAAAGAGTTCCCTCAGAATAGGTGAAACACAGACCCTGCTCATTCCTCTTTACCTTGGGGGAAAAAAGATCCATTCAATAAGAACTGAAAACAGAAAGTTTTTTTTTTTTGGCATAAAGGCCAAAGGGAAGGAGAGGAATGAGACGGGAGGGGGAGATGCCACAGTAGGAGGCCACTGAGGGGAAGGTGGGCGGGTATCAGTAATAAATGGTGAAGATACAAGAGAAGATCAAGTATTACGGTAGGTATGTAATTTTCATATCTTCCCTTGTCAATCTTCACCATTCATTACTGCTTGGGTGGGTGCCAAGCTCTCCCCCTAAAAAGGGGGGAGGTAGAAACCCTGAGGGAGCAAGACCCCCAGCCTCCTGTTGGTGAGAAACAGAAGGGGAAGACCCTGGGCTAATCAAGAGAGAAGCCTATGGGGGAGAAGAGCTAGAAGGTGCCCCCCCGAGGACGGGGAGATGGAGGAAACCCCTGCAGAAGTCTCCTAGCTCTGGAGGAGAAGAGACAGGTCCCCCGGAAAGCGGAGCGCATCACCCTACGCCAGGCCAGGGGTGACAACCTTGACAGACGAAGCCATGTCGTCTGTCTAATACAGATTGCTGTACCTGCAAGCCTGGAAGCCACCTCACTGGCGTCATAAGACGCCCTTGCTTGGTGTCTTGCCAGCTCCAGGCCTATAGCAGAGAGGGCAATAGCTTGTCTGGTTTGCTCCGTATTAGGCATTGATGCTAAGATTTGGGAAAGCATCGACCACAAATGCCTACTGTAGGCAGCGTGATGGGTCTGATAAGATGCAATGCAAGACATCGCACTAGAGGAAGAGAACACTCTTCACCCCCACCAGTCGAACTGTAGAGAATCCGGATCCGGTGGACGGTCGTGCGCCAGGTGGCAGTGCCTGGAGGGAGTCTCTAGGTATGCCAATCCCGAGGGTGGGTTGGGGAGAGTACCTAGGGATTCCGAAGGGGCACAATACCTACGCTGGCAGTCTGCCGGGGCTGGAGAAAGGGCGGCTGGCGACTGCCATGAACGGATAGATGCCTCCTGGAAGGGAATAGGCCAGGATAGTACCACCAAGTGCTGGGCACTGAATTCGCCAAGGAATTCACGGCTCTCCCATTCAGTATTGTCTCGCCAAACACAGGAAATTCGAAGATCCCTCACCATCCTTGAAAGGAATCGCTGATATTCAGTGAAATCAGCATCGGAGGAGAGATGAGCAGTGGGTTCCTCTCCCTCACAGGAGGGAGACGAGGATGATGGAGAGCTTGAGTGTCCAGAGGACTCCTGCGGTGGTGGGGATAGGCGTAAAACCCGCTCATTCATGTACCTAACATATGAGGGGAAGGCCGCCGAACCTCTGAACGTCTCCCAGGATAACGGGCCCGTGGGACCGACATGGTCTGGGAGAGCGGGGGGTGGCTGCAGAGGAATGGGAGAAGGGCACCTACGAAGAGCAATTGTCCTCTGCTAGGGCTCTGGTATCCAGGGAATGGAGCCCGAGCTGGCGGGATCCCGGACAACAGACCAGGTCACAAAACGGAACCCTGGGGATGCGTAGCCTGGAAAAGCCCAGAAGGGGATCCTCCCCTATGACAAACCTGGGACTGCATGGATCCAGAAGGGCAGCCAACAGCAACGCCACCAGAGGGGTCCCTGGGGTCCAAAAGGGAAAGATGGGGCCCAGCGCTATGGCTCCGAGCCACAACCCGAGGGGTGGCAGGTAGAGACCGAGACACCTGAACCCTGCCCCTCGACCCCTCAGACTCCGAGAACGCCCTCCTCCTCGACCCCAGCGACCTCCCACCCTGAGGGGGTGCAGCAGCACCAGACGGGTAGCTGCCACAACCCCCGAGGGGAGAGCCCCTCCCTCCACCCCTGCTCCATCGCTTCAGGGTCCCCTAGACCACCCCCAGCCTGGGGGGCCCTCAGAGGACGGCAGCGGGGACAGAGGAATAGGCATGCTGGGCCGCCTAGCACCTTGTGCCACCGGAGACCCTGACTCCAAAGAGTCAGGGTGCCAGGACAGGTCCACGTCTGAATCATCAGCCTCCGAGGAGGAAGAGACCAGCTGGACCACAATACTGGCAACCCCAGGGGTCTCTGGTGAAATGGCGCTGCAAACGGCGCCGGAGGCGGCACTGGACAACCCCGGACCCCCCGCGACACCTAGGCCCGGCCCTGGCTCCCCAACAGTGCCAGCCAGACCCACGGCACCACCATCGGCGCCGGGACCCCACTCGGCACCGCCAGAAGAGCGAACCAGGCCCATGGTGCCACCAATGGTGCCGTCTCGATCACTGGGATCTGAAATGGCACCAGAAATGCGGTGTCGAGGGTCCACCAATGCCGGGCCCAGCACGCGTGGGCCTCAACACTGGAGGAGCCTGCACCTCTGCGGAGGTGACTCGCCAAGGCGGTGTCCCCTGCCGCGCCCCCGGGGAGACCTCGCTCCTCTGACACTGCAAAGAAGCTTCCTCTTGACAAGAGAAGATGAGGAAGCCTCCTCCTCTACAGACTTAATAGGCCAGAGAGGGGACCCGGAGGAAGGGCCTAGAGACCTTACCTGGGAATCCCTGGAGTGGCGCCGTCCCCCGAAAGTCGGTGGGGCCTTGCCGATCTTGAACGCGTGGACTTCTAGGACGCGATGGTCCATGGAGAAACAGGCGTCGCACGCATCCATATCGTGGTTGGGTCCCAGGCAACGAAGACAAACATCATGCCGATCCGTGATGGAAAAATGCTGGCCACAGGAGCACCGACGCATAGGGGCGCAGCCCGCCTTCGACTTACGTTTTACCCCCAAACCTGACATGATGTGAAAAAAATATGAATAAAACAGCAAAAGCTCTTGGCGCCGTCTAAGAAATTATAAAAAGAACGGTCTTACTGGGTTTTGATGGCGTCGAGAGAAGATCGAGAGGGAGTCTGGATTGAATCTGGCCTGTCACTAACCGCTTAGCAGGTGCAGTCTCGACGGCAGGAAAAACAGAACTGAGATGGAGGAGGAGTCTGCGGCATCTAACGGCCAACCCTCAAGCATGACGCAGTGCGTCGCTCTCAAGGGCAGCGCCGATGGAGCCGACTCCAAAAAAAAAAAAACACTCCCATAGCAGGTGCGCGCCTCCGGCACTACCCAAGCAGTAATGAATGGTGAAGATTGACAAAGGAAGATCTGGGAATACTAGCCAGGAAAACCGGAAAGAAGTCGAACCCCCTGCTCCAAAGGAGTGGCCCAAAGGTGAAACTGCTCACCGAAACTCCATCAAGGACAGACATGGAATCCGGTGTGGAGAACGCGGCTGTTGAGCCGGGCCAAGGAGAACCCACCAAAGTCGGTTGAGGCCTACTGCCCTTCACCACCAACAATTCCCATGCAGATGTACCAGAGGGAGACCTCGAGTGGTACCGATTCTTTTTCCCCTAAGGAGGAAGAAGAGCTCAAATCAAGCGGAGCCGGATTCCGGAACCACCAGTTTTGTGCTTCATGGACTGTCCTCCTGTCCCCCCCCCCCCGAGCACAGGACTGCCCGTGTCAGACCTCCTCTGCAAAGGGCAGCAGACCGGACACAGCCCTCTTCCATAAAAACTTTAAAACGAGGTCTTCCTACTGTCATCACTACCGTCTAATGATGACTCCATTTATGGCAGGTGAGAATTTATTTTTCTTCTTCTTTTTCTTCATAATCTTCTTTTTATTCTTCTTAAAATAAGAAAACAATACTAAAATGTTACCTTAAACGAATACTGAACGGCTTAATGCTGGCAGACAAGCAACGTCGACATCCAAGTGCACCCGACAGCGGGAGAAAAGGAAATGAGGAGGTTAGAGGGTCGACGCCGAGATAGCCTACACAGGCATGAGCTGGTCTCGTGGGGCCATACATGCGTCGTCCTGTCTTGGCGCCGACTCTTCTGAAAATATTTGGCTCCCACTTGGTCCTAGCGCCTCCAGTGCTATCCCACTAGTATGAAAGAGTGGGAGACTGCAGTGCAGGAAGATCTGCCCCACGGAGCCCACTGGTGTAGGCCCAGCATACGGCTTCAACCTCAACACCAGGGGCATCTGGACCCCACGAGGGGGTCCCTGACTGGTAGGGGTGCACAATCAGCCCCTTCAGAGGAGCTCCCTGTTCAATAGACCTCTCACCCAAGGCCTCCATCATGGCAAGACGAGGACCAGAAGAGGCCTGGTCTCCCTCAGTATGTACAGTACTGGGGAGCGGCTCAGGGGAAGAGCCAAGGGAACTTACTTAGGAGTCCTTTGTGAGACACCTGCCTCCAAAAGTAGGGGCGACCGACCCCACTTCATCATGCTGATCTCTAGGATGTGGAAGTCTATTGAGAAGCAAAGGTCACAGTGGTCCAGCAGCGGTCATGTGGGTCTCGGACAGATATATTTCTCCCATGGGGCACTGACGCTTGGGGGGAGACTGTGTCTTCTTATCCATCTGCTTCTTCAGCCCGAGACCTAGACATGACCGACTAAGGAAAAATGAAAATTATGTACTTACCGTAATTATGATCTTTCTGTGTAACTTCACCATTCATCATTGTTGGGTACTCCGCAGGAGGTCAGGACCCCGTGGGATTTTTTTTTTTAGGTATGTGGAGCTGACACACCATCGGCGCCGCCCTCGAGGCCGATGGACTGCGTGGCGCTCACGGGTTGGCCGTTAGCCGCCGTCGACTCCGCCTGCCTGCCAGTTCTGAGTCGCCGGACAGGTAAGAGAAAAGGAGTGGAGGGCGGGGCAAGGAAGTCCAAGGGACAGAAAAAAGAAAAGATATATAAACTAAAAGAAGAAATAATGACTGAGAGGGCAGAAGAAGAAGTCGGAAACTAAAGGGATTGGGAGGGGCCCCAATCTCTGGAAATAGAGGAAGGAGGGTAGAGAATTTAGGAGGAGAGGGGGAAGTTCAAAATCCCAGACTCTGGTACATCTCGAGATTACACAGGAACTGCAAGGAGTAGCCAAAGGCTTTCTGCCAGAATTCAAAGCACAGAATGGCTGGCAAAACACTCCAGATAAGCAGAGTCGGCTATTCTGGAAGAAGGACAGGGTACAGGGAATTAACACCCTCTCAAGGAAAGATTTTTGGTGAAAAAAGGAAACTTTTTTTTTTGTAATAAACAAGGAGAAACAAGGAGGAGGAGAGAATGGAAGGCAACTGCCCACTCCCACCCCACAGGGGTGGAGCTAATGCACTGGAGAAGGAGTGCCCCCCATGCTGACCACTATCCCCAGAACATTATCCCTCTATGTGCCCCTGTTTTACCCCACTCCTGACACAAACAGGAAGGGGGGAAGGGATGGCCACAGACAGGAAGAAGGACCCAGAGACCGAGGCCCCAGGGGGACGTAGGATGGGATTGTGATGAATGGTGAAGATGCACAGAAAGATCTTAATTACGGTAGGTAGGTAATTTTCATATCTTATCTGTGTCAATCTTCACCATTCATCACTGTTGGGTGAGTGCAAAGCCCCCACCCCACCGAAGGGGGTTTTCTTTTACACCCTAAGTGACAAAGTCCCTTAGCTCTCAGTGGGTGATGCACTAAGAGGGAGAATCTTCAGGGCCTGGAGATGCCCGAGAGTATGGAGAGTGAGACGGAGACCCCCCCCCCCCCGATGGGAAGGAAGTTGCCCCGACAAGCGCTGTCTTGCTCTGCGGGAGAAAAAGTAGGTTCTCTGGTGAGTGGAGTTAATCACCCTACGTCAGGCCAAGGGTGACAACCGGGAAACACGCAGCCATGCCGTCCACCTAGTGCAGATCACTGTCCCTACGACCCTAGTAGCTACCTCGCTGGCCTCATAGGATGCCCTCACTTGGTGTCTTGCTAGCTCTAGGCCACGTGCAGAGAGTGCAATGGCTTGTCTGGTTTGCTCAGTATCAAGCAATGAGGCTAGGAGTTGACCTAGCCTGGACCACAAGAACCTGCCATAGGCTGCATAGTGGGCCTGATGTGCAGAAATGGAAAGCAACAACCGTGCCAAGTAGAAAGCCCTCCTACCCCAGAAGTCAAAATCCGAGGAGTCTTGATCTGGGGGCCGGTCACGGTGAAGGGCGCGAAGCCCATCAGGAGTATCCAACTGCGTCAATCTGGACTGCGAATGAGGCATGGAACCTGGGGACTCTGGGGGCTGGGGATGCAATACCTCTGGCTGAGATCCCTAGGGGCAGGAACTCCAGAGAAGGGCCTCTGCCAAGAACGCAACGACGCCTCCTGAAAGGGAGCAGGCCATGGCAGCACCACAAGGGTGGCCTCGCCAAAATCGCCTAGAAAGGCGTGCACCGAGTGCTCAGGATTGCTAACAGTGGCAGGGGTGAGGTGCAAGTCCTCCAACATCCTCACGAGGAAGCAATGATACTCAGCGAGATCAGCAGCTGGAGAGATGTGGACAGAAGGTTCCTCTCCCCCAGAAGAGGGGGATGAAGAACTGGAGGGCACCGGCTGTTCAAAGGGCGGCTGCTTGGGGGGAGGTTGAATACCCTGACTGTCCATCGCCCTAACGTAAGCTGGGAACAGAGCAGCCACCGCCCTGAACTGCTCCCAGGAGAGAGGCCCGCTAGGACCAAGGATGCCTGGCAGTGCAGGAGAATGTGTCAGAGAAGTGGGGACAGAGCCGAGAAGAGATGTCGGCTGACCTCTGCCTGGGCTAAGGAGCGGACCGGGAGCACCAGCGGAGGAAGGTGCTCCAGAAGACCCCACAGCCGACAGCTGAACAACCATTTCGGTACTGCCTTGGCTGCGACCAGAAGAATCCCCCTGTGAGGCGACCGGGACCGTATAGGTCCAGAAGGACGGTTCCCTACCTCAAAAGAATGAGGCTCTCTCAAAGAGACTGAGGAGGAAGAGAGGAGATCCGCACTACGGTTTCTCCCAGAGCCTGGGTGGACCCCTGAAAAAGTTCGCCGTGCAGACCCCATGCCCCTCGACCCCTTGGAGTCCGAAAGAGCCCTCCTCCTAGAGAGAGCCAGCCTAGGTAGCTGACAGCTCTGGTGCAGTACCCGGAAGGAGTAATCCAGGGCACAGGGCTCTCCTCCCTCCCGTAGGTGCGTTTGATCGGCCCCAAAGCTGGGGCGATCCAGGCACACCACAGGTGGGGGTACCACTGCTGAGGGGGTCAGTGAACCCACCAAGACCGGGCTGCAGAGCAATGGTGGCCTGCACCACTGCCTGCTGGTCAGCACCCCTGACCCCAGTCTTGGTAGCCACCAACCCCACCTCAGAAGGGGGCTGACTCCGGCTTGTCGAGGATACTACAGGGCTGCCCACTCCAACAGTCAACCCCAAAGAGCCACACTGTCCGTCTGACTCAGAGCCCGACTCCTCCTCCGAAGAGGTAGAGGCCCTGTGCCAGACCGTAGGAGGGCGCCCACTGCCATCTTTGCCGAAGGGGGTGCCAGAAACCACAACCATGCCCAAGCCGGTGCCAATGCCCCCTACAGCACCGCGAGCGGAATCTGCAGGGGGCACGGCTCCAGCCCGAACAGGAGCAGACTCAGGACCAGCGCCGAAGCGAGACAAAGATGGCGCCGTAGAAGCTCCCACGGTGCCGCTAGCAGTATCGGCGCCGCGAACGGCTCCGACAGTAACCACGGCGCCGCGAACGGCACTGAGGCCCGCAACGGCATCGAGGATGGCGCTGACCCGGGCCTTGCGAACTGTGGGTCCAACACCGAGGGAGCCTTCACCCCCGAAGAGGTGACTGCCGTGGCGGTGCCTCCTGTCCGCCCCCGAAAGGAGCGGGACGGGCTTCCTGCACTGCTGAAAGAGCCTCGGCAATGGCCAGGCTACTAGTAACCGAGGCTCCCTCCTCCTCGGTCCATGTAGAACCAGGAGGGGAACTGGCGGAAAGGCCGAGAGTGCATGGCTTGGCCCGATGAGTGTGCGCCTGACCCCAGAAAGGCAGTGGAGCTCGCCCACTTTCCACGCCGCTGTTTGATAACCAGGCGTCCATGGAGAAACAGGCGCGTAACGACCATGTCGAAGCGGGCCAAGACATGAAAGACAACCATCGTGCTGGTCAGTGACAGAATATTTTGGCCGCATGGGCACCGGCCGCAGGGGTCACCGGTCCCGGAAGTCTTCGCCCTGACTGCAACATGACCTCGGAGAGAAAAACACAAAAAACAGACTCGACGTCGCAGAAAACAGAATAATGGAAAGATCTTACTGGGCAACGTCGAGCAAAACAGAACCGGCAAGAACCGAGGGACTTTGGCACCGAAGGTAAAATAATTACGGAGTCGAGAAAACTGTGAAGCAGGCCTCAATCTTCTCTCAGCATCCCACAAGGTGACCTCTACGGCAGAAGACGAAGAACTGGCTGGCAGATGGAGTCGACGGCGCCTAACAGCCAACCCGCGAGCGCCACACAGAATGTTGGCCTCGAGGGCGTCGCCGATGGTGCGTCGGCTCCACCTGCCTAAAACAAAAAAGCTCCCGCAGGGTCCTGACCTCCGGCCGAGTACCCAACAGTGATGAATGGTGAAGATAATACAGTTACGTAAAAACTCACCGTAGCAGTAGATCTTCGAGAGGAGCTCTTGCAGCAGGCTATTACAATAAGGACTATGCCGCAGGCAGTAAGACCCTCCGGTGAAAACTTCAGCCAGCAGTACATAGCAGGAACTGCCCCTGACGCCGGCCCCACCCCGGTCTGGGTACAAGAGGGGGCAGACCCAGCTCCACCTCAGTTCTCCCGCCAAGACCCAGAACAAGGCCTGACAAGAGAAGGAGACGAAGCGACTGTAGAAGAGAAGTGGAGATGTAAACGAAGATGGATCTGCAAGAGCTCCTCTCGAAGATCTACTGTTACGGTAAGTTCTTACGTAACTGTACTATCTTACTTCGAGTGGGAGCTCTTGTAGCAGGCTATTACAATAAAGACTGAATACCAAACAGTCCCACACCAAACAGGCAGACAACCCCGGGAGGTGGAATATGCTGACTCCAGAGGCCTCAGGACAGAAGCCCTTGTAAAACAGCTAGGCCGAAGCCAGCTCGGCGTCTGGAGACAACATCCAAGCCGTAATGCTTGACAAAGGCATGCACCGAAGTCTCGGTGGCGGCCGCACAAATGTCCTTTATGGAGACATTTCAGGGGTGGCTAATGAGGCAGACACCTTCAGTGAGAGTGGCCCAGACCGGCCCGTAGGGTTTACTGTGTTTCTCGTAACAAAACGAGATGCAGCCGAACTATCCACTTTGAGATAGTCTGCTTGGTCACCGTGACCGGACAAGCATTGTGGTGCAAAGGCTACAAAAGCTGTCTCGATTGACGGTATGAGCTGTCCTCTTTGAGGTAGTACCTCAAAGTCCTGTGGACATCCAGTGTGGAGGAGAGCCTCCTCTATTGGAAGGGAAGGGAAGGAAAATAAACAGGAAGGTCAACCGACTGGTTGAGGGTCAACCTGAGACCACTTTCGGGAAGAAGCTCAGGATTCGTTCTGAGGGATACCCTTTCCCTGTGGAAAACTAAATACGGCTCTTTATACATCAGAGCCTGAAGCTCGGAAACCCTTCGAGCTGAAGTAACAGCAACCAAAAAACAAACCTTCCAAGAAAGGTAACGCAGCTCACAATCCACTGCCAGTTCAAAGGGAGGGAGGGTGAGTTTCTCCAACACAAAAAGGAGGTCCCAGGGTGGGAAAGGGTCCCGAATGGGAGGTCTCATATGTAGAATTCCCCTAAGAAAGGTGTAGGCGACATCCAATTGCGCCAAAGCTCTGTCTCCCATGAGAGCATGACAGGCAGAAATTGCCCACATGTGCACCTTGATAGAGGAGTAACTCAGGCCCTTTTCATACAAGGAGAGGAGATACTGTAATGCTGAGTTCACAGGGCAGGTGACGGGATCCAAACGCTGTGGTGATGCCCAAAGACAAAAACGCTTCCACTTCATAGTGTAGGCAGAGTGGGTAGAGGGCTTTCCTGCCAAAGCTAGGACTGCCGCCACTTCTGGGGAAACCCCGTATCTACGTTGAGCTACGTCTGAAGGAGCCAAGCATGTAGGTGCAAGGACCGAAGATCCGGATGGACCAGCGACCCTTGGTCCTGGGACAGCAACTGTGAGCATATGGGCAAAGGAAGTGGAGGTTCCGTGGATAACCACTGCAGTAGTGGAAACCAAATCTGCCGAGGCAATTTGGGGGCTACTAGAATCATTTGGGCCCCTTATGCCTGTAACTTGAGCAGCACTCTCTGAATGAGAGGGAAGGGTGGAAAGGCATAGAGAAACCTCCCTGCCCAGCAAAGGGATAACGCGTCTGGCCAGAAAACTCCAGGCGTGTGCTCTCGCGAGCAGAACACTGGCAGTTTGACGTTGCATGATGACGCAAAGAGGTCCAGCTCTGGAAGACCTCACCTGTTGAAGAGCTGGTCTGCTACGGACTGTAGCAGCTCCCACTCGTGCACTCTAGATCGCGACCTGCTGAGGCTGTCGGTCAGATCGTTGAGGACGCCTGGAACATGCACTGCGGACAGCAGAATGCCCCGCTCCATCGCCCAGTATCAGACTCTCATTGCCTCCCGGCCAAAGGGGTAAGAATGAGTGCCTCCTTGCTTGTTGATGTAGAAGACAACCGTCATGTTGTCTGTCTGAACTAGAAGAGAGCCTGGCACCAGGTCCTCCTGAAAAGCCTGTAAGGCGTTGAGAACCGCTCGCATTTCCAGCACATTGATGTGAAGGGACCATTCCTCGGGTGACCAAACCCCTTGGGTTCGACGAGCACCCAGGTGCGCCCCCCCACCCCAGGTTCGATGCATCTGTCGTCAGTGTCTGACCTGGTGGCTCCGGACGAAAGCTGACCCCCTTTTCTAAATTTCTGGGGTCTATCCACCAAAGCAAAGTTCTCCTGACTGGCTCAGAGATCTTGACCGGGAGTCTAGATCGTCGTGACCTTGGTCCCACTGCACCCTGAGCATCCATTGTGGGACCATCATGTGGAGGCGGGCCAAGGGAGTGTCAAGGATGGCTGCAGCCATGTGCCCTAGTAAACTGAGGAAGTTCCAAGTTGGAACTTGAGGAGTTATTGAGATCCGTTCTGCCATCTCTCGCAGGCGATCTCCCCTGTCCTGGGGAGGAAGGCCATGCCCTGGACGGAATCCAGGATCGCTCCGATGATGTCGAGCTTTTGACTGGGCTCCGGGGACAATTTTCGCAGATTCAGGATGATCCCCAGCCCTCGGAACAGAGTATAAATGTCTTCGAGGGCACGAAGAAGGCCTACCTTTGATGGGGCCATAAGCAGCCAATCGTTGACGTAAGGGAACACACAGTGCCCAATGCGCCTTAGAGCCGCAGCCACCACTGCTAGGCATTTGGCGAAGACTCACGGAGTGGAAGAGAGGCCGAATGGAAGCTCTCAAAACTGATAATGCTCCCCTTGGAAGTGGAACCTCAGAAACTTCCGGTTGGGATGGTAGACCCCGATGTGCATGTAAGCATCTTGCATGTTGAGGGAGCAGAGCCAGTCCCCTTGGTGCAGAAAAGGAAGAAATCCTTGGAGGGTCACCATCCTGAACCTTTTGTACTTGATAAAGAGGTTTAGAGGGCTGAGGTCCAGAAAGGGATGAAGGTCCTGTGTCTTTTTTGGGACCAGGAAAAAGTGTGAATAAAACCCCTGTCCTCGCTGATGCAAGGGGACCATCTCTATTGCACTTTTTTGCAAGAGGGTCTGGATCTCTTCTTCTATTAGTGGGATGTGCGAAAGAGGATAATGGGAGAGCTTTGGTTGAGTGTTTGGTGGAAACTCTGTGAACTCCAGTGTGTGTCCCCTCCTGATGATGATGTCTAAAACCCATTGGTCCACAGTTATTGACTTCCACCCTTCGAAATGAAGGGAGAAGCGGCCCCCAACCGGCTCCCCAGGATCTTCCAGCGGAAGTGGGGGGCCGAAGGGAGTCACTGGGCTGAGCCGGGAGTGGGCAGAGAGGCCTGGGAGGACTGGGGCCCATGGGTGAGAGGTCCACCAGACTGCTGATTGCTGGATCTCCTGCGAAAGCCTCCTGTCTGCCCCTGCTGGTTTGCTACGGGCTTGGCCTTGACCGCCTGAGGACTTATGAAAAGGCTGGCATCGGTGTCTCGCTGGTCACAAGGGTACATCTGGCTGACCGACTCAGATAGACTTGTCTCGATTCCTGGAGACAGGAGATCAAGGCCTGTCCTGCCCGAACAGCACAGTACCCTGAAGGGCAAACCTTGATACCGCCTGCAGACCCTGGTGAAAGCCGGAGACTCAACCAGGTGTGGCCTACAGCACACCCCGGAAGTGGCTGCCCCTGGCTGCCATATTCTCCGCCGCACATACGAGGCTCTCAGGACATGGGAGCCTATGTCTGAGCCCAATTTTAGGAGGCCAGGAGCTCTGTCTTCTGGGCAGTGTCTGAAGGGCCTCATCTCCCTTGTCCCTCTCCCAAAGGGCATTCTGGTACTGTACCATAATGCCAAAAGTTGAGGGAACGATGGAACAGGTGGAAGCAGCATACAACTTTTGCCCACCTGGTCCAAATAGCGACTCCGGTCGGGAGGCTGAGAGCTGAGGTGCTTCGGTTGTCTGGACTTATCGGCAGCCATGATCACCTGAGGAATCCCTGAGGGTGTTCAGCGAGAAAAGCTTCTGCCCTCGGGGCCTTGTACAACCTATCTGACTTCTTTGGAATGGCCGTGACTGAAGCTGGATGCATCCAGGTGGTTCTAGTGAGGTCCTGGAACGTATCCACCAAAGGAGGAATGACCAAAGGTTTAGGCTTCTTTTGTCTCAGGTACTTAGTTAGTCTCTGGCATTCCGGGTCCAGGTCCTTCGTGTCCCACTCGTTGGAGGCCTGGATGTGCCTCATGACGTCCATAAAGATAGGATCATCTGGAGGCGAGCGAGGCTGGTCCTTCTCTCCTGGGGAGCGCTTCAAACTGAGAGAGGAAGTCGAGGAAGACGATGGTGAGGAGGATCGACTATAAGATTTTGAACAGTCTGACCCTTCCCTATGACCAGGCTCGCGCTGTCGTCGGTAGCTAGGGGACCATACAGCGCGGACCGAAGTCAGTCAGAGGATTACGCGGAGCCGCTTCGCTCAGAAGAGCGAGAAAGGCTCCTAGAGCGTGACCTAGACCGATGACAGTCACCAGAGTCCCTGAAGCGTCGTCGGTGGTCGTCGGACCCGGTGCGGGAACGAGCCCTAGAGGGAGGTGTAGGTGGGCGCTCCGGCAACTTCCGCAGGGAAGACTCACCTCCCAGCTGTGGTTTTTCTGCTGGCTCCGGAACCAGTGTCTGGGCCGGCGACGGGGAGGACCGCTTGCGGACCTGCCCCCACCAGAAGGAAAACAGTTCCTGGAGCTCGTCCTTCGTGAATATCTCAGCCGCCCATCTCGGAAAGGAAGTATCCGGGACATTGGGGCAGGAAGGAGAGTCCTCCTGGGTGCCCAGCGGGGAGGTGGACTTGGGCGACGGGACATCGGGTCTTCCACAGCCGCCTCCTGTGCTTCGCCTGGCGCCGTGTAGGTCACCGACGACGGGTGCTGCTGGGGCGCCCGGAGAGTCCTGACTCGGGAGGCGTGGCTTTAGCAGGCGGGCGCCGTGCTCAGGAGGTGGGGCCAGCATGCACCTATAAGCTTTGGTGGTGACCTTAGCGGGTCACTCCAGCTTAGCCGCTTCACGAGGGGGGCCGGGGCCTTAGTCTGAGAGGATTTTGGGTGCTCTCCAGAACCCGAGGACGGCCTCCTTCGAGAGGGCCGCGAGCTGAGAGCGGACTCGCGACCGGACAGACTACGGTTCTTTGCTGTGCCGCTTTCTTCTTCCGCTTTCCTTTGAGGAGTGCAGATCCACTTTCTGCTCCAGTAAGTAGGCTTTTAGGCCTTGAGGCGCGGATGCGGGCCTGGTTGGTGAAATCCTGCAACCGGAGCAATTTATGTGTCGTGGTCCAGGTCTAGACAAAAGATACATCGGCGATGGCCGGTTTTGCTGGGATTCGCTTCCCACACTCACATTCTGTCTGCGTTCGTGAGGCCGACGCTCGAGTAGTTACAACCGCCGATCTTCAAAAACAGCCGGCAACGGCTGACGCCGGTAACCTGTAGGGACAAAAACGTCTAAAAAAAGAATGGCTAAATAACCGATGGGCAGCGGACTGACGTCGGTGTACAACGAGGGAAAACCGTTGAAAAAACGTCTCGAGAAGGTCTTGATAGAAGAAAATTGAAGAGATTTTAGCTGCAACTGGCAAGCAGAAGCTGTTCTTCCTTGTTCACATGCGGGACGTGGCAGGAAAGAACTAAGGTGGAGCTGAGTCCGCCCCCTCTTGTACCCAGACCGATGTCGGAGCAGTACCAGCGTCGGGGGCAGTCCCTGCTGTGTACTGCTGGCTGAAGTTTTCACCGGAGGGTCCTAGTGCCTGCAGCGTAGTCCTTATTGTAATACACTGCTGCAAGAGCTCCCACTCGAAGTAAGATAGACACAGATAAGATTAACAAAAACACAGCAAAAACAGCAGCCTAGGTCTGATGACAAACTACAAGGGAGTGCAGGCTGAGGGTGCGTCTCAACTCTCCCCCCACTCCCAAAATAAGGAGGGGAAAAAAATTTTAACAGCCAGAGGCTTAGAGGAAAAAATGTGGGCCCAAAATTTGAGCCCACAAATAATAAAAATATTGAAGAGCGGGGGAGAGAAAAGAGGATGCCCCACCCACTCCATGACTCCCTTGGAAAGGGAGATGAGACGGGGGAGGCCAACTCCAAACTCTATAAGCCCTCAAAGGAATTCACCCCTGTGTCTCTCCACAGTCCCCTACCGCCTACACACAAGGGAGAGGAGAGCGAGGAAAAGAAAGACATACGGGGAGGGGTGGAGTCCAGAGACTGAGGCCCTAGGGGGAAGGAGGGTGGGATTTAGTGATGAATGGTGAGGATACACAGAAAGATCAACAATTATGGTAGGTACGTAAATACAGGTTACTCACCTGTAACAGGAGTTCTAGGAATGGTATATGTTGTTCATCCACACTCATTGGCAGTATCCTTGCCGCTTTAAATCTTGCCGGAAGGTCTTCAAGCTTGCTCCTCCCACCCACCTGGTGGTATAACTCGCTCCCCATGACGCCAGATCTGGCCCGCTGAAGCTTCAGGTTGTGCGTCAAGCCGGGAGGTCGGAGGGAATGGTGGTGGATGAACAACATATACCATTCCTAGAACTCCTGTTACAGGTGAGTAACCTGTATTTTAGGACATGGATATGTTGTTCATCCACACTCATTGGCAGACTCTAGCAGTTCTCCGGGAGGAGGGAGGACGCACACCCCATATACTTACTTGGGAAAGAGAGACTGAGAACCGAGGCCCCAAAACCAGCATCCCGGCGTGACCTCAAGGCTCGATGTGGTAGTGGGTATGAAGGTGTTTGCTGACTTCCAGGTAGCAGCCCTGCAGATTTCTGGATAGGGATGTCCCTGGAAGCAGCCACTGCTGCAGTATGGCGGGTAGAATGAGCTCTTATCCTCTGGGAGGCTCCATGCCCGCTAACTTATAGCAGAGATCTATGCAGGAGGTTACCCACCTGCTTATCAATCCCGCTTGGCTGCAGGTCTGCCGGATGCGGCTTCAGCGTAGGGTGACAAACAGCTGGCGAACCTCTCCGAATTTCAGCCGTCGGCGCCTTATAATAAGCTGCAGCCTCTTCTAGGATCCAGAGTATGGAGCCTATATTCGCCTCCCGAGGTGTGATTGGGGTAAGAACACCGGCAGAGTCAACACCTGGTTAAGGTGAACTCCGACACCACCTTCCGGAAGGAATTTCAGGGGGGTAGGACAACCTTGTCCCTGTGGAAGACCAGGATGAGACTCGATGGGAGCGCCTGGAGCTCTCCCATCCTTCTGGCTGACGGATAGCCACCAAGAAGGCGGTCTTCCACGACAGGTGAGAGAGAGCACACCTGTGCATAGGTTCAATGGCTTGCCCATGAGCTTTGCCAGTACCAGCAGTAGATCCCACTGGAGGTGGGGGTTCCCGCACTGGAGGGAAATGTGATCAAGGCCTTTGAAAAGCGCCAGACCACCTTCTCCCTGCGCCACTGACTGCTTCCCGCCCGCGCCTGTAAGCAGAGATGGCTGCCAGGTGCACCCTTAGGGTCGCCGACCTAAGCCCTTGACTAGAAAGGGACCATAAATAGTCCAAGATGCTTGCCAAGGAACAGGAGGAAGGGTCCAAGCCTTGTTCTGACACCAAATGGAAAACCTTTTCCATTTGAAGGCATAGCATTTTCTGGTCGACTCTTACGGGACGCCTAACTACATTGAGGACCCTCGCTCGAAAGACCCAAAGCCTGGAACTCTAGCCGCCAGGAACCAGCGCCAGGTGCAGGGATTGAAGGTCCGGATGGAACACCTTCCCTGATTGACTGAGAGCAGGTCCGGCGAGCTGGAAGCTGCCTGAGTCCTGGAGCTGAGACTGGAGGAGATCTGGTACCAGAACTGGCGAGGCCAGTCTGGGGCTATCAGAATCACCTGCGCCTTGTCCCTCCTCGCCTTGAGAAGCACCTGTGGATCAAGGAAATGGGGAAGGCGAAAGAGGCCCGGGGTCCATTGCTTCGAGAAGGCATCCCCTGCAGCGAGCCCTGCTGAGGGGGCGGGCATGGAACAGACTCAGCTTCGCTGCTCTCCATGGAGGCAAACAGGTCCACCTGAGGTGTGCCCCAAAGGGAGAACAGATGCTGTACTACCTCCGCAGGAGAGACCACTGGGATGCAGCCCCATCCGCCCAGGGCATCGGCCAGGGTGTTGGAGGCTCCTGCCACGGAATGGCTAGGAGATCCGCCCAGGCCGCGCACGAGTGACCAAATGCGGAGAGCCTTGCATAGAAGCATGGAGCGCGCCCCGCCCTGGCGGTTTAGATAGTACATGGTCGTGGTATTGTCCGCCTGGACTCGACCACTTGACCCCGGAGGACGGAGCAAAGGCGGTGAGAGCTAGGCGGACCGCCGGAGCTCCAGCAGGTTGATGTGGCATCGGGACCCCGGGACCAGAGGCCATGAGCCCGTGTCCCCCAGATGGGCACCCCAACCCATCAGAGAGGCATCGGTCGACAGAGAGACCGCGGCTCGGGCGACGAACGGGATGCCCTCCTGCAAATGATCTGGAACGTCCACCACTGGAGAGCATTCCACATCCCTGTGTCACCGGCACAAGCTGGTCCAAGGGATCGCAGCGCCAGACCACTGGCTGGCCAGTCCCCACTGAAGGGGACGATGTTCCAGCGGCCCAACGGACCACGCTGGTACAGGCCGCCATGAGACCCAGGAGGCGAGGAAGTCCCGGCAGGGCGAATTGCCCAAACCAGAAATGATCGGGCAAAGGAGGAAAGAACTCGGCCCTGTCCGCGGGAGCCGCGCCTGGCTCGAAGAGAGTCGAAGCCCGATGAATAAAATCACCTGCTTCGCTCGAGTTCCGACTTGGCCTCGCTGATAAGGAGGCCCAGTTGAGAGCAGACCTGGAGGCCAGATCTCTGACCACTCCGCCTCCTTCCTGGAGGGAGCTGCTATCAGCCAGTCGCCCAGGTAAGGGTACACCGACCCCTCGGCCAAGAGGGAATGCTGTCACCACTGCCATGCATTTGGTGAAGACCCTGGGAGCTGGAGACAAGCCAAGGGCATGGCTTGAATCGAAGAGAGATCCTTCCGCCTGAAGCTGGCGAATCTCTGGTGAGATGGACGATAGGACGTGAAAAACGCTGGCCCTGCAAGTCCAGAGAGCAGAACCACACGCCGCTCCAAGGATGGTATTATCTGAGCCAGAGTGACCATCCTCGAAGGTTCGAGACCTTGGGAACTTGTTTAGGTCGTAGGTCGGTGAATGGGGCGCCAGCCCCCGCCCGCTTCGGAACCAGGAAGTACCTGGACACAAACCCTGGGTCTGAAGGAGGGTCCACCACCTCTCTTACCACCTCCTTCTGGAGGAGGAGAGTGATGTCGGCTCGACGAGCCGCCAGTGAGGCTGGGGATCCCGAAGCCTCGAGGGGCGACGGCCTGAAGGGTGGTGCCTGCTTCAATCCCAGAGGCAGGCCTCTTCCCACCACCTCAAGACCCACCTGTCCGTGGTAACAGCGACCAGGCGGAACGGAAGTGCCGGGAGCCCCCCACGGGGACCCAGGGGGGTAGGACGGGGATGGGGCACACCTCAGCCTCGTCACTGGGCAGGCTTGGAGGAGGGACCGCCGAGGGACCTCCTGGGCCCTTCCTCCTGCCTCCTGTTAGAGGAAGCCGCGCTTGGGTTTGGGATGCCAAGGCCGAGCCTGCTGGCCCTGACGCTGCGGGCCAGGGCGCTGGGGCACAGAAGGACGAAAGGCTTAGGCTGTGGTTTGCGGCTTTGTCCTTCTGAGCGAAGAGACCGAGTCCAAGGCATTGGACTTCTCGATCCTCTGCAGGTGACCTTCCACCCCAGGGTCAAGAGGTCAGTCCTCAAAAGGGAACATCCGCCAACTTGTGCTGGGTATCCGGCAAAGGTGGATATCCTCAGCCAAGCCCGCCGACGATAGCCACCGCGGCCGCCACCGATCTGGCACATGAGTCCCCTACATCCAAAGCAGTCTGAGCTGCTGTTTGGCCACTGCCCTGCCCTGGTCCCGCACCTGCTTAACCGTAGTCTGCAGATCGGCGGAAGATGAGGGATGACTCATCCAGGAGCCCAACAGGCATGAGAAAAATGCCATGAGGACGTTTACAACTGGCCTGACTTAAGGCCGAGAGAGGACGAGACTTTTCGCCCGTATATAGTCCAATTTCTTGGACTCCTTGTCAGGAGGTCTGTCCACATCCCTGGCGTGCGCCGCTACGGAAAACGCTGTCGGTAACCAACCCTCAGCAGAGGGTGTTCAAAACCGGACAAGGAACCGTAGGGACCGCGATACTTCCTGGCCATCCTGGCCGAAGGCGAGGGCAGGAAGCAGGGCGCCAAAGTTCCAGTGCTGGACCCACTATGGCCTCGCCACCGGAAAGGCTCCGCCGGAGAATCCCCGGTCCAGAATCTCCGTGAGGGGATACCTGGCCCGCTTGGAACGGGTTCGAGCTCCATCCCGTAGACTCCGAGATGAGCCGAAGCAGTCCTAGGAAGGACGACGGGCTATCGCCCATTGGCTGACCTCCTGAAGACTCCAAGTCCAGTCGCTGGAGAAGAAGGAGGAATCATCTTCGGACTCGAAGAGTCCTCAAGAGCTGCCTCTGGCCTGAGCCACCCTTCACCTGCCGAGGTCGGTCGGAGTGAGGGTAACTGACAGCCGATGGGTGTAAACCTCAGCCGATCGAGAATCCTTGGCCGGAGCCCCAATTGCTGGCTGTGGAGGCGGAGGTTCCAATCGCAACGGTGGAGCAGCTGGTTTTGGCCAACAACCGCCTGGGTATAGGCCTCGGCAAGTCGAGGTTGTGTCGGCCGCCCGTGACAGCTACTTAATGGCCGGGAAGGCGCCTGGAGTCGGCTTATTCCCGCCAGGAGGAGCTGTTGCAACATAAGGTCCTCGCACTCGCCGACGTAATTTACGCCAGCCTCCCTCATCCGAGGAGGAGGACGAGGACGAGCGGCGACGCCGCTACCTCATGCGTGCCGACCGAGACCGCTTATGACGGTGGGAACGGCTTGACCGCCGAAGAGGTCCGAGACCGAGACCGAGAGTCCCGGAATTTCCGGGTCGGTGCAGGGAGGTGTCGCTGAACCGACACCCCTTCGCCCGGAAGGTCCATCCGAGGGCTCCGGAACCGGAGGCACAGGCGAGCCCACGGATCCTCAACTCCTCCCGGGGAACCGGGAGAGGGGAATCTCGGCTGCTAAAGGCGACAGCCTGCTAATGGGTCGAGAAAATCTCACTTCATCAGTGGGAGTCTCGGTCAACTGACCTGACGGGACACCGTGAGGCCAGTGGCCAAGCCGAGCGGGTCGATCGAGCCGACGGTCGACGGCCCGGGAGAGGGACCTTTCCCCGCCCCAAGAGCGCCGACGGAGGGACTTACTTTGTCCTTCTTTTGGACCGAGAAAAGGTCCAGCAGACGCAGGCCCTTCTCCTTTAGTGGAGAGGACAGACAAAGCTCCTTAAAGGAAGCCGTAGGAAGAACCCAGAGAGCGGATAAATGCAGCGGCCGAGGAAGATACGGCCCCGCCTCCTCTTCGAGGGCGTACTATCCGCCAGCTGATCCGCTGAAATACCGGCCAAGGATACCCGCCAACCGGGCCTCCTTGGACTTCACCGAGGGAACGCTTTCTCGACGCCCAGTTGCACTCGGGCAGCACGTCTTCGAGGACCGAGGTCAGAAAGATGAGCACAGGTCGCAAGCCCGCGGGTCGTGCTCAAGGCCTAAGCAGTAGACACGTGGAGTGTGGATCCGTCCGAGACATCTTCTGCACCGCATGGGCATCTCCGAAATCTGGAGTCGATTGATCCATCGCAGTCATGGGATCAAGACTGAAGTCTTTTTGCAAAGTATTATTTTTAAATCCGCAAACGGAGAAATAGGAACCAGTCACAAACGCAGAGCGTTAAGGAGGGAACCTGAGCTTCCAAGCGGTAAGGAAGATCTGGCGTCATGGGGCGGAGCCGAGAGTTATACCACCCGGGTGGGTGGGAGGAGCAAGCTTGAAGACCTTCCGGCAAGATTTAAAGCGGCAAGGATACTGCCAATGAGTGTGGATGAACAACATATCCATGTCCCTAGAATTTTCATATCTTATCTGTGTCAATCTTCACCATTCATCACTACTGGGTGAGTACCGAGGGGCGGGGGGGATGGTACCCTGAAACACCCTAAGGGACTAGGTCCCTTAGCCTCCAGTGGGTAAGACACTGAAGGAGAGAACCCTTACAGGCCTGAGACTGGTCTGGGTGAGACAGGGATCCCCCCGTGGGGGAAGGAAGGCGCCCCGAAGGCCACTGTCTCACTCGTCGGGAGAAGGGCTGGGTTCTCCGGTAGGTGGGGTAAATTACCCTATGCTGGGCCAGGGGTAACAACCAGGATAGGCGAGGCCATGCCATCCACTGAAGGCAGATCACTGCCTCTACCACTCTGGAAGCTACCTCACTGGCATCGTAAGATGCCCTTGCTTGGTGCCCTGCTAGCTCCAGGCCCTGCGCAGAGAGGTCGATGGCTTGCCTGGTTTCCTCCGAATCAGGCATTGAGCCTAGGAGTTGTCCTAGCCTGGACCACAAGAACCTGTTATAGGTTGCAAAGTGGGCCTGATGTGCTGCAATTGACAGGGAGATTTGTGCAGAGTAGAACACTCTTCTCTCCCAGAAGTCGAAGTCCGCAGATGAGGCAGAGAACCTGGAGACCCAGGTGGAGCACAATACTGCTGGCATAAATTCCTTGGGGCTGGTACTGTGGAGATGGGACGAAGCCAGAGCCGATGTGATGCTTCCTGAAAAGGAACAGGCCAGGCGGGAGCCACCAAGTGGGCTGCACTGTATTCATCCAAGAAGGCATGCGTCATATGCTCGGGATTGCCGATAGGTACGGGGGTCAGGTGAAGCTCGTCCAACATCCTCACAAGGAAGCGCTGATAGCAGGACAGATCAGACGCTGGGGATATGTGGACCGAAGGTTCCACTCCCTCTGTAGAGGGAGAAGAGGAGGAAGACGAGCTCCCAGGTTCAGGGGCTGGCTGCACGGGGGCATGGTGAAACACCTGCTGGTACAGGGCATGGAGGTAGGTGGGAAAATGTGCAGCCAAACCTCTGAATTGTTCCCAGGTAAGAGCCCCGGGAGGACCAGGAATACCTGGTACTACCGAAGATGGAGACAGAGGCTTGGAGGACAGGCTCCTGGCAACAGAACGGTCTCTGTTAGGGCAGGGAGGCCAACAGGAAACCCTTCGCAAGGAGGGGGAACCAAAACCCGCTGCAGCTAACAGCCGTTCAACTAGGTCGGAACGGTCAGAGCTGTGTCACAAAGAAGAAATCCCCCCCGTGAGGTGACCAGGACCGTGAGTCCAGAAGGATGGCTCCTGACCTCAGAAGTAGAAGTCCCCCTCGCGGACCCTGTTAGGGAAAGGCAAGGGCCTGCACTTTGGCTCCTACCAGAACCCAGCTGGGCCCTAGGAAGGGCTCGCTGTGGCACTCCCCTACCTCTCAACCCTTCGGAGTCAGAGAGGGACCTCGCTCTCTTAGCCACTAACCTAGGCAACTGGCATGCCCGAGCAGCCTCCGAGAACTCCACCCAGGAAACCATACCCTTCCCCTCCTGATGCGCCCTGGGCTGCCCTAAACTTGAGCTGTCCAAACACAACGGGACAACGGGGGGGGGGGGGTACCTCAACTGAAGAAACAACCAAACAAGTGACCTCAGGCTGCTCACCAGTAGCCAAAGGGACCACCACTGGATGGTCAGACCCCCTGACCCTCAGGTCTACCGGCAAGAGCTCAATTCCAGAGTGGGGAAGAGTAGGGGCCAAGGTGCTGGAGACAGAAGGATCTGAAGATTCCGGCAGCCAGTCCGGATCAGATTCAGAATCTGCCTCCAAAGAGGTAGGCTCCAAGGCCCGATGCCAGACCACCCCACTGACTCCTCCAGTTCCCAGACCCTGAGGCTGGGCACCCTGGGATTCGAAGCCTTCAACAGCAGTAGAAAAGGGCACAGCCTCACGCCTGGCACCAACACCCTCCCCGGCACCACAAACGGCACCAGAGTTGGGCGCAACCCCGAACACAGCTCCGCGCTCTCCCCCGGCACCACTCAGTGCCAAATCCAAAATGACACCACGCCTGCGTCGACACCTACTCCAGCACCGCAAGCGGCACCAGAGACAGACTTGGCCTCAAACGTGGCACCGCACACCACTCCAGCGCCACGAGCGGTGCCGAAGGCAGGATCAACCCTGACCACGGTGCCAGGGACAGAGATGGCGCCGGCTCCTGTTCCAGCACCAGGACCAGAACCAGGCACAGAAAACTCCAGACTACCAACCCCGACGCCATGAGCAGCATCGGGGCGAAGGGGGCGCCGAGAGCAGGGCCGACACCAACCATGGCACCACACTCAAAGCCCACGGTGCCGGGACCAAGAGTGACACTGGGAGGCGGCATCAAGGACAGTGCCGACCCTATCACGAGGGACCCGGAACACGACACTGAGGGAGCCCTCGCTACCAAAGTAGCGACTGCCAAAATGGTGCCTCCCTACTGACCCCCAAGGGGGCCAGCCTGGGCCTCCTGCACCGTGGAAGAAATCTCCATCGTGGCAAGGCTAGAAGAGGCTGAGGTTCCCTCCTCCACGGGCCGTATAGGTCTGGGAAGAGACCCGGCAGAAGGGCCCAGAGTCCTGACCTTGGCCTGACAACTACGAATTCGACCTCCGAAAGTCGGCGGCGCATGTCCAACCTTCATCGCGCAGTATTCAACAACAAGGCAGTCCATGGAGAAACAAATATTGCAGTTATCCATATTGTGTCCAGGGCCGAGGCAGTAGAGGCAACGTTCATGCTGGTCCATTACGGAGTAAAGGAGGCAACAGGGGCACCGACGCATGGGGGTCCGCCCCGCTTTCGACACTTTATTGCCCCCCTGGACGAGACATGCCCGGATGAAAAAGAAACTAAAACACAGTACTCGACGCCGCTTAATAATAAGGAAAGATCCTTCCAGGTTGTAAAAGCGATATCGAGCAGACGAGCAGAACAGAGGCAAAATTCAAGTTATATGACGGACTAGGCAGCAAAATACTTCAGTCTCGCATGCAGGATCCTCACTCGATGGCGGGAGAGAAAGAACTGGGGCTGGGCTGGAGTCGACAACGGCTAACTGCCAACCCTCGAGCGCCATGTGGAACGTCGGCCGCGAGGGCGGTGCTGGCCCTGCATCGGCTCTGCCCATGACAAAAAAAAAAAAACATATCCTGCTGGGTCCTAGCTCTGATGAGCTATACCCAATAGTGATGAATGGTGAAGACTGACACCGATAAGATCTACAACTGCACAGTTAGAAAAATGGCGAAACCCCAAGGAATAGAAAACAAAAAAGCCAGGTACTCACCACCCACGAAACTCAGAAAAGATGCTGCTCCAAATCATACAGTGATAAATGTGCTTAATTTTATTGTAGGTCCTGTGCAGTTTAAAAGGTCCGCGAGCCGAACCTTTTGAACTATGCACAGCACCTACAATAAAATTAAGCACATTTATCACTGTATGATTTGGAGCAGCATCTTTTCTGAGTTTCGTGGGTGGTGAGTACCTGACTATTTTGCTTTCTTGTCAACTACACTGTTTGTTGGTGGCACCCATTTCCCTGTGCAGCCTCTGTAGTTTTTATTCTGCTCTGTTCCCACTGAGTGCCACCTTGACGGCAGGCAGAAATACAGGTTACTCACCTGTAACAGGAGTTCTAGGAATGGTATATGTTGTTCATCCACACTCATTGGCAGTATCCTTGCCGCTTTAAATCTTGCCGGAAGGTCTTCAAGCTTGCTCCTCCCACCCACCCGGGTGGTATAACTCTCGGCTCCGCCCCATGACGCCAGATCTGGCCCGCTGGAAGCTCAGGTTGTCGTGAAGCCGGAGGTGCGGTCGTGGTGGGAGAACAACATATACCATTCCTAGAACTCCTGTTACAGGTGAGCAACCTGTATTTCTAGGGACATGGATATGTTGTTCATCCACACTCATTGGCAGACTCCTAGCAGTTCTCCGGGAGGAGGAGGCAAGACGACACCCCAATACTTACTTGGGAAAGAGAGACTGAGAACCGAGGCCCCAAAACCAGCATCCCGGCGTGACTCAAGGTCGATGTGGTAGTGGGTAATGAAGGTGTTTGCTGACTTCCAGGTAGCAGCCCTGCAGATTTCTGGATAGGGACGTCCCTGAAGCAGCCACCGTTGCAGCAGTATGGCGGTAGAATGAGCTCTTATCCCTCTGGGAGGCTCCATGCCCGCCAACTTATAGCAGAGATCTATGCAGGAGGTGACCCACCTGCTTATCGTCCGCTTGGCTGCAGGTCTGCCAGATGCGGCTTCAGCGTAGGTGACAAACAGCTGGCGAACCTCTCCCCAAATTTCAGCCGTGCGCTCCTTATAATAAGCGAGCGCCCTTCTAGGGTCCAGAGTATGGAGCCTATATTCGGCCTCCGAGGTGTGATTGGGGTAGAACACCAGCAGAGTCAACACCTGGTTAAGGTGAAACTCCGACACCACCTCTCGAAGGAATTTCGGTGGGGCGCAGGACAACCTTGTCCCTGTGGAAGACCAGGTAAGGAGACTCGATGGAAGCGCCTGGAGCTCTCCCATCCTTCTGGCTGACGGATAAGCCACCAAGAAGGCGTCTTCCACGACAGGTGAGAGAGCACACCTGTGCATAGGTTCGAATGGCTTGCCCATGAGCTTTGCTACTACAGCAGTAGATCCCACGGAGGTGGGGTTCCGCGACTGAGGGAATGTGATCTAGGCCTTTGAAAAGCGCCAGACCACCTTCTCCGCGCCACCGACTGCTTCTGCCCGCGCTCGTAAGGCAGAGATGGCTGCCAGGTGCACCTTAGGGGAATGCCGACCTAAGCCCTGACTAGAAAGGGACCATAAATAGTCCAAGATGCTTGCCAAGGAACAGGAGGAAGGGTCCAAGCCCTTGCTCTGACACCTAAATGGAAAACCTTTTCCATTTGAAGGCATATACATTTTCTGGTCGACTCCCTACGGGACGCCCAACCATTGGGTTGAGGACCTCGTCGGAAAAGACCCAAGGCCTGGAACTCTGGCCGCCAGGAACCAGGGCCGCCAGGGTGCAGGGGATTGGAAGGTCCGGATGGAAACACCTTCCCTTGATTGACTGAGAGAGCAGGTCCGGCGGCGCTGGAAGCTGCCGCAGTCCTGGAGCTGAGACTGAGGAGATCTGGGTACCAGAACTGGCGAGGCCAGTCTGGGGCTATCAGGAATCACCTGCGCCTTGTCCCTCCTCGCCTTTGAGAAGCACTTGTGGACTCAAGGGAATGGGGAAAGGCGTAAAGAGGCCCGGGGTCCATTGCCTCGAGAAGGCATCCCCTGCAGCGAGCCCTGCTGAGGGGGCGGGCATGAACAGACTCAGCCGCTGTCCATGGAGGCAAACAGGTCCACCTGAGGTGTGCCCCAAAGGGAGAACAGATGCTGTACTACCTCCGCAGGAGAGACCACTGTGGATGCAGCCTCCATCCGCCCAGGGCATCGGCCAGGGTGCTTGAGTCCCCCACGCGGAATGGCTGGAGATCCGCCTCCAGGCTGCGCACGAGTGACCAAATGCGGAGAGCTCCTGCATAGAAGCATGGAGCTGGCCCCGCCCTGGGCGGTTCAGGATAGCACATGGTCGTGGGTATTGTCCGTCTGACTGGACCACTTGACCCCGGAGGAACGGAGCAAAGGCGGTGAGAGCTAGCGGACCGCCGGAGCTCCAGCAGGCTGATGTGGGTATCGGGACTCCGTGGGGACCAGAGGCCATGAGCCCGGTGTTCCCCAGATGGGCACCCCAACCCATCAGAGAGGCATCGGTCGAGAGAGACCGCCGGCCAAGTGACGAACGGGATGCCCTCCTACAAATGATCTGGAACGGTCCACCACTGAGAGCGCTCACATCCCTGTGTCACCGGCTACAAGCTGGTCCAAGGGATCGCAGCTGCCAGGACCACTGGCTGGCCAGTCCTCACTGAAGGATCGCATGTTCCAGCGGCCCAACGGACCACGCTGGTGCAGGCCGCCATGAGACCCAGGAGGCGCAGGAAGTCCCGGCAGGCGAATTGCTCAACCAGAAATGATCGGGCAAGGAGGGAAAGAACCTCGCCCTGTCCGGCCGGGAGCCGCGCCTGGGTTTCAAGAGAGTGAGTCATGCGCGCATGAATAGAATCACCTGTCTGCCTCGAGATTCACTTGGCTCCTCAAGTTGATAAGGAGGCCCAGTTGAGAGCAGACCTGGAGTGGCCAGATTCTGACCACTCGCCTCCTTTTCCTGGAGGGAGTTGCTATCAGCCAGTCGTCCAGGTAAGGCGTTGACTCGACCGGGCCAAGAGGAATGCTGTCACCACTGCCATGCATTTGGTGAAGACCCTGGGAGCTGAGCAAGCCGGGTATATGGTTTGAACTCGGTAGGGATCCTTCCGCCGAAGCTAAGGAATTCTGGGTGAAGGAGCAGACGGATAAGGGACTTGAAAACGCGTCCTGCAAGTCCAGAGAGCAGAACCACCACGCCCAGCGTTCCAAGGATGGTATTATCTGAGCCAGAGTGACCATCCTGAAGGTTCGACACCTAGGAACTTGTTTAGGTCGTAGGTCGAGAATGGGGCGCCAGCCCCGTCTGCTTCGGAACCAGGAAGTACCTGGACACAAACCCTGGGTCTGGAAGGAGGGTCCACCACCTTCTTGCACCACCTCCTTCTGGAGTGAGAGATGGATGTCGGCTCGAATACGCCAGTGAGGCTGGGATTCCGCCTCCGAGGGCGACGGTTTGAAGGGTGGTGCCTGCTCAATTCCAGAGGCAGGGCTCTCTTCCACCACCTTCACGACCCACCTGGGTCCGTGGTAACAGCGGACCAGAATCTAGTGTTGGAGTCACTTCCACGGGGGACCCAGGGTAAGGTGACGTGATGGGGCGACACCTCAGCCTGTCACTGGGCAGGCTTGAGGAGGGACCGCCGACCTCCTGGGCCCTTTCCTCCCTGCCTCCTTGTTAGAGGAAGCCATGTGTTTGGGTTTGGGATGCTGGCGTTTGAGCCTGCTGGCCCTGACGCGTGGGCCGGGCGCTGGGGCAGCCAGAAGGACGAAAGGGCTTAGGCTGTGGTTTATGCCTTGTCCTTCTGAGCTGAAGAGACCGAGTCCAAGGTGGCATTGACTCTCGATCCTGCAGGTGACCTCCACCCCAGGTCAAGAGGTCAGTCCTCAAAAAGGGAACATCCGCCAACCTCAGCGCTGGGTATCCCGGCAAAGGTGGATATCCCAGCCAAGCCTGGGCTTGGGACAAAGATAGCCATCGGCGGCTGCCCACCGATCTGGCAGCCATGAGTCCCCTATATCCAAAGCAGTCTGAGCTGCTGTTTGGCCACTGTTCCTGCCCTGGTCCGCACTCGCTAACCGTAGTCTGCAGATCGTGGAAGATGAGGGATGACTCATCCAGGAGCCCAACAGGCATGAGAAAAATAAAGGCGAGGACGGGTCAACTGGCCTGACGAAGGCCGAGAGAGGACGTGAAAGGTGACTTTTCGCCTCGACATAGTCCACCCCTTGGACTTTGTCAGGAGAAGGTTTGTCCAATCCTCATGCCGGGCGCTCCGAAAATGCTGTCGGTAACCAACCCTCAGCAGAGGGTGTTCCAAAACCGGACAAGGAACCGGGTAGGGACCGCATACTCTCCTGCCATCCTGGCCGGGCGAGGGCAGGAAGCAGGGCGCTGCCAAAAGTTCCAGTGCCGGGACCCACTATGGCCTCGGCCACCGAAAGGCCCGCCGGAGAACTCTCGGTCCAGAATCTCCGTGAGGGGATACCTGTCCGCTTGGAACGGGTTCTGGCTCCATCCCGTAGACTCCGATGGTCAAGCAGTCCTAGGGAAGGACGACGTGCTATCGCCCATTGACTGACCTCCTGAAGACCCCAAGTCCAGTCGCTTGGAGAAAAAGGAGGAATCATCTTCGGACTCCGAAGAGTCCCTCAAGAGCTGCTCTGGCCTGATTCACCTTCACCTGCCGAGGTCGGTCGGAGTGAGGGTAACTGACAGCCGATGGGTAGACCTTAGACTAACGTGAATCCTTTGGTCGAGCCCCAATTGGTGGCTGCGGAGGCGGAGTTCTGACCGAACGGTGGAGCAGTTGGTTTGGGCCGAACAACCGCCTGGATAGGCCTCGGATAAGTCGAGGGGTTGTGTCGGTTGCCCGTGACAGCCACTTAATGGCTGGATGGCAACGGAGTCGGGCTTATTCCCCGCCAGGAGGAGCTGTTGCAACATAAGGTTCTCGCATCGCCGACGAATTTGACGTCAAGCCCCTCATCCGAGAGGCACGAGGACGAAGCGCGACGCCGCTTATCAGCGTGCCGACCGAGACCGCTATGACGGTGGATCGCTGGACTGCCAAGAGGTCCGAGACCGGAGAGTCCCGGAATTTCCGAGGTCGGTGCGGGAGGTGTCGGCCGGAACCGGCACTTCCCTTCGCTCGGATGGTCCATCCGAGGCTCGGAACCGGAGGCACAGCAGCCCACCGGATCCTCAACCTCCGGGGAACCGAGAAGGGAATTGCCGTTGAAGGCGACAGCCCATCCAATGGGTCGAAAAATCTCGACTCTCATCGGTGGGAGTCTCGGTCAACTGACCTGACGGGACACCGTGAGGCTGCGGCTTGGCCGTAGGGTCGATCAGGCCGACGGGTCGATCGCCCGGGAGAGGGACCTTCCGCCTCCCAAGAGCCGACGGAGGGACTTACCCTGTCCCTCTTTTTGACCGAGAATAAGGTCCAGCAGACGCAGGCCCTTCTCCTTTAGGGGAGAGGGATAGACAAGCCCTTAAAAAGAAGCCGTGGGGAAGAACCCAAGAGAGCGGGATAAATGCCGCGCCGAGGAAGATACGGTCGCCGCCGCCCTCTTGAGGGCGACCATCCGCCGGAAGCTGATCCGCCGAGGCCCGCCGCCGCGGACACCGCCAACCGGCCTCCTTGACTTCACCGGAGGGAACGCCGCTCGGGACGGCCCAGTTGCAATCGGGCAGCACGGTCTTCGGAGGACCGAGGTCGAGAAAGATGAGCACAGGTCGCAAGCTCGCGGTCGTGGCTCAAGGCCTAAGTAGATGACCGTGAGTGTGGATCCGTCATGACATCTTCTGTCCGCATGGGCATCTTCAAACCGGAGTCGATGGTCCACTCGCAAGCGAGGGATAGAATACTGAAAGTCTTTTGCAAAATTTTATTTTTAAACCATAACGGAGAAATAGGAACTCAGTCACAAACGCAGGCGCTAAGGAGGGAACTTGAGCTTCAAGCGTAAGGAAGATCTGGCGTCATGGGGGGAGTCTGAGTTATACCTCCGCCTGGTGGTGGAGGAGCAAGCTTGAAGACCTTCCGCAAGATTTAAAGCGGCAAGGATACTGCCAATGAGTGTGGATGAACAACATATCCATGTCCCTAGAAATGGAAATTACGTACTTACCGTAATTGTTGATCTTCTTGGACAGTCTCCATCACTCATTCACACTAGTGGGATAGTGCCGGAAGCGCTAGGACCAAGCGGGAGCCAAAAATTTTCTGAAGGGCCGGCGCCGAGGTAGGACCGGCACGCACGGCACCGCAAGACTGACTCGCGCCTGTGTAGGCTATCTCGGCGTCGACCCTCCAACCGCCTCAGTACCTTTTCGACCAAGGAGGTGCAGCGTAACTAATGAGAATAACTCATTCTGAGTTTCTGGGCCTGAGAGGGCCCAGATGGTCTTTGTAAGAAAGGTCAAAGAACAATGTCTTCACAGTCTGAACCACAGGCCATGAAGACCAAGAAAGAAAAACGAGTGAACCCAGGGGATGGTGGGAGGGCGTGTGAATGAGTGATGGAGACTGTCCAAGAAGATCAACAATTACGGTAAGTACCTAATTTCCATATCTTCCTGGACTAAGTCTCCATCACTCATTCACGCTAGTGGGAGAGTACCAAGCTAAAATCAACAACCCTGAGTAGGGTGGTAGGAGATAGGGTTCACTCAGAAAGGACAGCTAAGGACTGTCCTGTTAAGTAAAAGAGCTGTCTTGTAAAAGCATCTACAACATAGTGCCTACAAGATAAACGCTCGAGTTGTAACTCGTCACCTTGCCGACGACAATGGGCAAAAAATGAAAGTCCGCCAGGCAGCCGCAACTACTCTAGGAGAGCGGCAAGAACCTGGCCTCACGATTTGATCTAGGACCAAAATTAATAGTGTCAAAGACATGCACTAATCTAATGTAAAGGACCTCAGGAACTGCAAGAGCCGGAGGTAAAGTGTACAGGTTCAGGGTAGACCGAAAAGCGGAGACGGAACCCCCACTACCAAGTATGGCTGACCTGCAAACAACAGGTCCAGTAGCACTTGAACCCCTTACCTGGTGAGCAAAAGAAGGCCCAGGGAGGTTAGCTCATCAAGGAAAAGGTTTGTACTAAGTCACTGAAAACTTCCTGATGGAAGGCAAAGCACAACTAAGCCTCTTGTAGTGGCAAGTAGAATCAAATCCTAGTCACTGCATAATCCAAAAGGGATCATCCTGCCCCTATGTGTATGACTGTATGTGAATATTTGTGAGCTACCTCAAAGACCTACTTGACCAATGGTCAAGAAAGGAGCATGTCATCTGTTAAGTTGAAGCAAACATGGAAGTAGGAATCTAAGTTCTGACTTGCTGAAGAGTCACTTCTGTTGCTGCAAGGCTCTGATCAAGAGAAGAAAGCCTGATTAAAAAACAAAAGGGGACTAACAGACTGGTTAGATGCCTAGGTTTTGGAAATATCTCGGAAAAAGAGACATTCTCTAGAGGAAAGAGGTGAGCTATACCACCGCTGGATCGGACTGCCCCCTAGGGGTAGAAGAAAACAGGTACTCTTTACTGAAGTTTAGAGACGATCGCCTCAGGGTTGAGGCGAACCTGATCAGATCCAAGTGCAGTATCGGAAAATTCCAACTAGGCCCCCCCTTTTTTTTTTTTTTTAAATATCATTAGTCCGAGCCAGACAAGGTTGTTGGCTGCTATTTGGCAAGGATTGCCTGATACAGAAATGACAAGGATGTCATTCCTCTGAGGAGCAGAAGGAGCCTGAGGATCCATAACCGAACCCCTGACTGGGCTAATAATAGCTAGACAGATGTTAACTACCTGTGGCGAAGCAGCCACCAGAGGGGCAGCATCAAAAGAGGGCTGTATACCCCTATCAAAGGAGCCGAACAGTCTGTGCGGCTCCCATCCATTGAATTAAAATGTTCCAAAAAGTGTAATTGTCTTGACCACTGAAAAAGTCTAGACGCAGAGGTATATTCTGAACACTGTGGTGGACCCCATAAATGAGGAACTACTAAAAGAGCTTGCATCACAGACTCTGATGATAGAGGGCATGTCTTTCAGTATATAAAATGAGTCATCCGCTGTATCACTGACCAGAAGAACAGGGAGAGACTCATCTAGATGCCTTTCTACCACAGAAGGACCCCAAAAGAGTCTAGGTTAGAGCCACTAGAGACCTGCCACCAGGAAGGGTGTCGAGAGCTTGCACCACGTGAGGGGCTGAGAAAGTGCTGAGTGGAATGAGAGATCTCGCTGACAGAACAGAAGAGAAGAGTCCCACCAGCGGAAACCGCTGGATGAGGAGATCCGATGCAGACTGCCACCCACTAAAATGTGTGGAAAATAATCTGCAGAATAGGACTTCATCCATGGAAACATCCCAACACAAGTCCTGCGGAAGAGAGGTCTGAAAAGAGATCTTTCCCTAGTTCTGTCAGACAGCACCAACTGGCACCCTGTGGCACCAGCGCCACTGTGGCACAGGAGGGCACCAAGCAGTACACATGCCAACCTGAGAGACACCAGAGGGCACCCACGGCGGAACCCGTGAGGTATCCTCGGTACCAACGACAGCAATGGTACGCAAGGGCACCCCGATGCCCATGCACCCATGGTACCATGGCACCCAAGAAACCCATGGCACCCATAGTACCATGGCACCCAAGAAACCCATGGGCACCAATAGCCCCATGCCACCCGTGAGGTGCCAGGTGCCACCCGCTGGTGACGGGCGCCGCCTGCATCTGCGGGTGCCCGCGGGCATCAGTGGCACCGTGAGACACCCACAGCACCACTAGGCGCTGGCAATGAAGCACCCAAGGAGCCGAGCACAGCGCCGAGCGCAGTGTGAGCCATGGCACCGATCCACGGCGCCGAGCACGGCACCGCATGGTACCGAACATGGCACTGATCCACGGCGCCGACCACGGCACTGAGTATGGTGCTGAGCATGGCACCGAGCCACGGCGCCGACTGTGGCACTGAGTACGGTGCCGACCATGGCACTGAGCCCGGCGCCGAGTCCCGGCGCTGACCCAAACACCAGCAACGCTGCCTATGGCACCAATGCCAAACCAGTGGCACGGCAAGGTGTCGGGCACAGCACCAGGAAAAACACCATGGAAAGCCAATGGAAAAGATGGAGAAAGGTGGTGCCCATGCCGGCCCCAGCATGGAAAAGGAAGCAGGGGGGGTAGGCACGAGGGGCTGACACGATGGCGAAGGCACCAAGAGGGCACTGCACTCATTCTGATCTAATTGACCCGGCTCCGGTCCAACGGCTCCGAGGCCCGGAGGCCCCGAAACCAGGAACACAACCAGGAAAAAAGGAGTCAACCCCCTGCTCCACAGGAGCGGCCCAGAGGTGAAACTGCTCACCGAAACTCCAACGAGGACAGAGATGGAGTCCAGAGTCGAGTATGCAGCCGTTAGGAGCGGGGCCAAGAGGGAACCCACGAAAGTCGGTTCAGGCCTATCGCCCCTACCAACGAACAATCCTTGTGCAGCACCAATTCTTCTTCCCCAAACGAGGGAGAAGAGCTCGAGGCTAAGCGGATCCGGATCCCCGGCGCCGCCAGATTCGTGCTTCAGTGGACTGTCCTCCCCGCCGAGCATAGGACTGCCCGTAGTCAGACCCCTGCTATTTAAGGGTGGCGGACCGGGCACAACCCTTCTGCCATAACAACTTCCAACAAAGTCTTCCCATGCCACCACCGCCTAAGGACACTGTGGATGGCAGGAAAGAATTTCTTCATAATCTTCTTGTTCGAGAATAAAAAATACCACTAAATAGTTAAATTAAACGTTTAAATTAAACACTAAAAGCTGCTGTCATATAGAGCGAAAACTTTGACTCCGGCGGGCAGCGACGTCGACATCCCAAGCGCACTCGGCGGTGGGAGAAAAGCAACTGAGGCGGCTGGAGGGTCGACGCCGAGATAGCCTACACAGGCGAGTCAGTTCGCAAGGCAGCGGTCCTACCGTGCCGCCCCCTAGAAAATTTTTGCCTCGCTATCCTGCGCCCGCGCCATCCCACTCAGGTGTGAAATGAGTGATGGAGACTTAGTCCAGGAAGATTAGAACTGAGGAGAGAGGGGTCAGCGCTGGTCACTGCCAGCCTGTGAGTGCCATGTTATATGCGCCTGCCTCATGGGTGGCACCATCCCCAACGCTGATCCCCAGCTCTAAAATCTTAAAGCTGTACGCTCCTGCAGGGTTCTGGTACCTCTGGCACAGACCCATCAGTAGTGAATGGTGAAGACTGACTCTTGGTAGATCTGGTTTTACGTAACCGCAGTATAGCCTGACCATGGTCTCACCTTCAATATGCACACTGAGAGTATTTGAAAACTATACTGATTTATACTGTATCAACCATAAACATAAGTAGTTACACTTTTCAGTGCAGCCTGTCATTTCACCTACTGGGAAGACTAACTTTGCTTGCCCCAAAATATACAAATATCATCCTGACATAACACTGCAAACTCAACAACTGAGAAATCAGAAACCAACCAAATACTGTAGTGTAGGTAAATCAGGCAGCATTACAGTTAAGCCACGCTTAGCAATTTCGGGGTCACTTCAATCTGCAGAATTAATCTTACTTTCCACTGGCATCCTCTGCCTTTGTGTTAGTTGAAAACTCCATTTGTCCCAGCTGATCCTCAGCAACTGAGGAAGGGCTCTCTTTCTCACTTGCCAGTAGAGGGAGCGAGCACTGGAACTACTGTTTTCTTCAGAAGATGATGATGGACTGTGGGGCGTAACTGCACCTGCAGATTCAAGTGTTGGGCTTTCCTTTCAGCCTCTGCTCCCACTGATCGAGAGTCCCACTTTTCGTTTTTGTTCCGTTCAGTTTTCCTAAGTATTACAGGAAAAGGCAAACGTTAACAGAGTGGAGACTAGAAACTAAAGGCAGTGATAGTGAAAGTTACTTACCGTACTAACAGTTTCCCTAAAGGATTTGAACAGCTAGTGAAACTTTGTATCATCTTTGTGAACAACATGGTACCCTGAATATAGAGTTTTACAAACATGCTCTAATGAGGCCAGAAGACTTGAGACCTAATTTTTTTTCTTTCTTTTTATCCCTCCTACCTGCCCTTGTCAATCCACTCCTTTGGGCCTCATACCAGTCCTGCCCCCGGTCACGGAATCTGCCCCTAGAGTGCCCTTCCTCCTTATCACGGTGGGGTCTGTCCTTGAATTGGTGGCTGGATGGCCTGAAGCGGTCATCATCTAGGTCTGCCAAGGTTTTTTTTCCACTTTTCTGTGGACTGCACTCTGCCCAACCCCTAGAACGCGGCATGAGGACATACATCCAGACAAGGTGACATGCTGAAACATGTCTCCTGTCAAGTACCCAACAGCGTCCCAACTCCACCGAGTGGAGCTGCCAAGCCCTCGAGAGCCTGTGCTCCCACCAGCTCTTTTGGGACGTCGGGTGTTTGTAGCATCCCTGGTATCCCTCCCCAGAGGGAAGAAAGCATCCGTTGAGAAGCTCAATCCTCCCTCTCTCCGCTGTCCCCCGACGACCAACCGAGTCCGTTCCCCTACCTGGGTCGCTGGCGTGACGTCCAGCGCCTCAACCATCAGCGCCACCAGGACGGCTTTGAGACCTAATTTGAAAAAGATAATTATAGCAACAAGTTCTAAATTTAAAAGATGGGTTTTAATGACACAGAACAAGAAATGGCAATCATTAAAAAGCTCAAATTGTGAATAACAATAATTGATTCCAAATAATCCAATTACCTCACCTTACAATTATAAATAGCAATTGATTCTAAAGAACCCAATTACCACACCTTACCCTGAAAAGAAGAGGCTGGGAAGGGTAGTTTTATTGGCTGTTCTAATTCTTCAGAAGAAGAAGACTGTTACTATGGTAACTCTTCCTTCTAACAAGACTTAGAACAGCCCAGCAAACCTTCTGCTGACTCCAACCAGTACTCTGGGTTGGACAGCTTCAGGAATACATGCGGAATAGAGTCTGAAGTATAGAAATCCCAAATCATGTGTCCTCTCGTCTGTGCGTCCAGGCAATACTGGGATGTTATGTGAAAGTATGTACTGTGGACCATTTCGCAGCTTTACAAATGTCTGCCACTGGCACATTTCTTCTTTCTGCCACTGATTTATTTTATTTATTTCAGATTTGGATTATTACCTTTGAGCCGAGGGCTAGTTTACAAAGGTTCCAACTCAGGCAACAAACAATACAATACAATGTAATACAATAAAATACATTACAGTACCATACAACACAATGTAATTCAACAGGGCGAGACACAAGAATGCATGGTTTCAAAGCTTTTAAAGTAGAACAAAGAATCATAATAACAGTAAGGAAGTGCTCAAAACATCTCAGCACTACTAGAGTGTGGTGCATTGCTTAGATAAGTGCATAAACAGTCCTTAGCTCATGACTCAGGTTATGTGGAACAAGGCAAAAGTAGCCGAAATTGCTTTGTCAGTCGTGTAGAGGAGAATGGGGAAAGGCAATAGTAGGTGATGAATGAGTAGTCACGGGAGGAGAAGGAGGAGGAGATGAGGTCAAGGCTAGGAGATGGGAGGGGGGCAGCTGAGGCTGGGCAGGGATGGTGGGGGTGGCAAGGTGGAATCAAGGACAGGTGGGAATTAGGTAGTGCAGCCACAGATATTTTCATGTGCAAGTAGGGAGAGGAGTCCGGTTTTGAAATGCCATAACTTACTACACTCAATAAGGGAGGTGGGCAGTTCGTTGAACCATTTTGGTTCCCGGAAGGAGAGGGATCTCTGGACTAGCAATGTGTGTTTAAAGGGCACCTGGAGCCCCCCTTTAGTAGCACTTCTTGTGCAGATGGTAGGAAGGGCGGCCCTGAATAGGCTTCAGGTTGAGTTAGGAGTAAGCCCTAACAGATTCTTCTGCTAGCAGGCACGTCTGGCATTGTGCCTTGAGGTGTACAGGAAGCCATCCTGTCTCACTGTAGAGGATACAGGTATGAGTTAGGTGGTCTGCCTCAGGGACCAAGCGGCAGGCCTTGCTGAGCAGGGTTTTGACCCTTTTTAGGGCAGTGTCAGAACCAGCCCCATATATCACCAGGCCATAATCGATGGTGGATAGGACCAAGCAACTCGTAACTAGTTTCAAGGCTTCAGGAGTCATGGAGTGTCGGTGACGGTAGAGAACACCCAACTTTATATTTGCATTCTTGACGATGTGGTCGATGTGAGTGGAGCGGGACAGCGAGTCGTCCAGGTGCACACCAAGATATCTGAATGTACAGACCTGCTCCAAAGTATCTCCTTTGTGACTCTGTATCATAAGTGGACCGAAGTTCTTCCTGTTCTGCAGGACTGTGAAGATCATACTTTTTTTTTTTTTTTTTTATAGTTAAGCATTAGTTTATTCCGGGTGAACCACAATTCGATATTACTGAAGTTGGCTTGCAATTCTGTGGTGATAGAGGAATTACTTTGTCCAGTTATTGAAATAAAGGTATCATCAGCATAGAGTACAATATGTGCTGGCCATGCAGAGGGTAGGAAATTAATGAACACACTGAATAAGAGTGGTCTGAGAATTGAGCCTTGAGGGACTCTGAGGCTCACCTCCCTAGGTTCAGAGAGATCACTGTTGATTTTGACGCAATGTGTCCTATGGGAGAGGTAGCTGTCAAACCAGGCTACGGTGTTACTGGAAAGATCTGTAGGTAATAAGCAGTTCAGGAGAAGCTGATTGTTCACAGTGCCAGATGCCTTTGTGAGGTCTATAAAGATAGACCCCGCTGCTAGGCCATTATCTAAAGCATCGTATAGTTTTGAAGTGTTCTCAACTAAGGAGGTGAAGGTCGAGTGATTCTTCTGGAATCCGTGTTGCTGTGCGCAGAGTAGGTTGTTCTTTTCCAGGTATTCTGTGAGTTGATCGAACACCACTCTTCCAAGGCTTTGAAGAGCGATGGTAGAATTGAAATGGGCTAAAGTTAGACAGGTTGGTGCTATCACCGGATTTAAAGATGGGGGTGACTAGAGCTGCCTTCCATCTGTCAGGGTGTGACAGGGTAGAATAGGACCCTGTCCCAGTTGTTATGGAGAGTCTGAATGCAGGGATCTGTTCTGCTCTTTCCTTCCCTGTCTCTTGTCTATCTGGTTGCAACCAAATTTTCCTGCTGAGACCTGGGACTTCAGCACCCCAACAGTCTCTCAATTCTTTCCTCTCACTGTCTCTCAAGTCTTCCTTGCTGTTTGATTTTTTCCTCCCTTGTGTTATCTGCTGGTATAAAACTATATGGAAATCATTATGTGGAAATGTAACTGATATTGGGATCCCTTTCTTTAGAAATTATATAGTGTTACTGTTGAAATGTACACAATTATAGTTTAAGAAGATTGCAAAAAGCTGTTGTGAACTGAAGGGGTTAACCTGAAATGCAATTTTTAAGTTTTTTGCAGAAGCTGTGGAAAAGGGGCCTCAGTTCTGGGACATTGTGTTCTAGCTGCAACTGCCTGATATTTACAAAAACATTTTAGAAAAAAATAGGAAGCCTGTTAAGAAGGGGGGGTTGCAAAGACTTATAAGAGAGAGCTGCAATGTTTTAAGAGATACACAGAGATTGAAAGAAAACTCAGATGGATCTTCTCTGTTTATTCTGCCTTTGTAAATAGTTATTCTTAATTTTTTTTATTTTATTGTTGTTCATAATAAAACTCTTGTTGCGAATTTTACAACTGCTTCTGGTTTTCCCATGCTTCCTGACCTGTACCTCCATGACACAGGAAATGAAAATTACGTACTCTACCGTAATTCTTGATCTTCTTGGACGAGTCTCCACCACTCATTCACACTATTGGGATCTGTGCCGAGGCACTAGAACCCATCGAGCAAACTTTTTGCTGGAGGGTCGGCATGCGAATTACCGCGCTTCCTAGCTCGCTGCACGAGACTATCTCGGCGACCTCCCAAACCTCGCCTCAGTACCTTTTTACCAAGGAGGTGCAGCGTAACTAACCTAGAAGGGTAGCCTAACCTAAAAACCAGACATAAGATAGTCCGCTACCTGTGTAAGAAGGGTCAGACAAAGAAGTCTTCACGGCCTAAAGATTTGAGGGAGTGAAGACCAACAAGAAAGGTGAGCTCGGGAGATGGAGGGTGGGCGTGTGAATGAGTGGTGGAGACTCATCCAAGAAGATCAAGAATTACGGTAGGTACGTAATTTTCATATTTTCCTGGACATAAGTCTCCACCACTCATTCACACTATTGGGAGAGTACCGAGCAAATAATCCCCTGAGAGGGCGGCACGAGAGACCAAGAGCTCACGTTTCTAGGACAGAAGTCCATTGAGGATGGCTCTGCCAAAGGAAGAATGTCGTCTGGCATGGACATCTAGTGCATAATGTTTAACGAAAGTATGCACTGAGCTCCAGGTGGCCGCATTGCAGATGTCTGCAATGGGCACGTTGCGGATTTCCGCTAGGGATGCCACGACCACTCTAGTAGAGTGAGCGTAAACTCTATCCTCCAACTTAACCTGTGCCATGGAATAGCAGTGACGAAGGCACGCCACTAGCCATGATGAGATACATCTGATAGCGACAGGTTGACCCAGCCGGGTCTCACTGAAGGAAACGAACAGTTGCTGAGCTTTGCGAAAATCCTTGGTTCTATCTAGATAGAAACGCAAGGCCCTCTTAACATCCAAAGAATGAAGAGAACGTTCCCCTTCATTTTGGAAGTCCGCAAAAAAGAGGGAAGGACCAAAGGTTGGTTTAGATGAAATTCTGACACAACCTTAGGAAGAAATTTAGGATGAGTATGAAGAACTACTTTGTCCTTATGGAACACAGTAAACGGAGGGTCTGTGACCAGGGCATGTATTTCAGAGACCCTGCGGGCTGAGGTAATGGCCACTAGGAAGGCAGTCTTCCAGGTGAGAAATTTTAGCTCACAGGTAGCCAGAGGTTTGAAAGGTTTCCGAGTGAGCATGTCTAGCACAAGACTAATGTCCCAGGCTGCAACTGGACGTCTTGTAGGAGGTCTGGTATGCAGAATCCCCTTAAGAAATCTCTTAACCATAGGTAACTGAGCCAGTGTTAAGGAAAAAATGGGCTCATGATACGCTGAAATGGCACTAAGGTGAACTTTGACTGTAGAGTACTGCAGACCTGAATTTGAGAGGTCCAAAAGGTACTCCAAAACCTTATCTGGTGGACAGGAAAAGGGATTCAAAGAGGACTTTGCACACCAGAGCGAAAAACGCTTCCACTTGGCTGTGTAAGTTTTCCGAGTGGCTGGCTTCCGTGCAGCCAGATGAATATCTGAAACTCTTCGAGAGACGTTGAACCAGTTTACTTCGACCTCTTCAGGAGCCAAGCGTGAAGGTGAAGTGATCTCAGGTTGGGATGGACCACCAGTCCCTGAGTCAAAAGGTTCATCTGCAGGGGAAGTGGTCTCGGAGGAACTGCCAACATATTGTTGAGTAGTGGAAACCACAGCTGCCGAGGCCAAAAGGGAGCAATGAGAATCATCTTGTCTCCCTGGGATTCGAACTTGAGGAGTACTCTCTGAATTAGAGGAAGAGGCGGAAAGAAAGCGTTTTGTCCACAGCAGCCTGAACGCATCCTGACAGAAAATGCCAGGCCCTGGATTTCTGAAGCAGAAGAGAGGCAGTTTTGCGTTGAGTGGGGATGCAAAAAGGTCCAGGTCTGGAGTTCCCCACTCTTCGAATAGAGACTGAACTATGGTTGAGTCGAGAGACCACTCATGAGGATCCATCTCTGTTCTGCTGAGATGGTCTGCCAAGTCGTTCTGTACACCAGGCAGGTAGACCGGCTGAATTAGAGCGCAGTGCTCCAAAACACCATTCCTATACCTCATTGCTTCTCTGCATAAGGTAAGAATGAGCACCGCCTGCTTGTTGATGTAATACATCACTGCTTTGTTGTCCGCTTGAAGGAGAATGTTCTTGTGACAGAGAATATCCTTCAACGCCGGACCGCATAAAGGATGGCTCTCATTTCAGGACGTTTATGTGAAGCTGGGACTCGAGTTGAGTCCACACCTTGAGTGTGGAGAGCCTGACAGTGAGCTCCCACCCCATTAGGGATGCTGCCTGTGGTAATGGAGATTTGATAGTCCAGAGGAGCAAAGGGATATCCTTCCAGGAGATTGCTCTCTTGAGACCACCAGGTGAGTGACCTTTAAAGGTTCTGTCACTTTGATGAGATAGGACTGCGGGTGAGTGGTTGGGGACCACTGAGTACTGAGCATCCACTGGGTGGTTCTCATGTGCAGACGTGCTAGGGGCACAGTGAACACTGAGGATGCCATGAGGCCTAGCATCCGTTGCATCGAGAGAGCTGTGACTGAGCTGTTTCCCCCGATGTGACGGGCCATCTGAAGGATATCATTCCTCCTGTCTTCTGGAAGAAAAGCGTTGCACAGGAGGTGTCCAGAAGAGTCCCTATAAAAAGGAGCCTCTGGGAGGGCTGCAGTTGCAATTTCTTGAGGTTGAGCAGAACTCCCATGGATGTAAGGAGGCGCGAGGCCGTCTCTACGGCGTCCAGAGTCCCTTGCCTGGAAGGGCTTGCTAGAAGCCAATCGTCCAGATAAGGAAACATCTGTAATCCGACCTTTATGAGGTGCGCTGTGAGAACTGCACAACATTTTGTAAAAACTTGCAGCGCCGAGGATAGCCCAAAGGGCAGGACTCTGAACTGATAATGTTGTCCCAGAGCCACAAACCTCAGGAATTTGTGATGCCTCGGGTGAATAGGAATGTGCTGGTAAGCATCCCATGTTTAGGGAGGCTAGCCAGTCTGTTGATGAAGCAAAGGTAACAGGGTTCCCAGAGAATCATTTTGAATTCTCCTTGGGAGAAATTTGTTTAGCTTTCTGAGATCTAGAATGGGGCGATGCCCCGGACTTCTTTTGAACCAGAAAGTAATGGGAGTAGAACCTGTGTTCCGTTGATGCAGCGGCACCACTTCTACTGCCCTGTTGTTCAGAAGGCCCTGAATCTTGGCGGCGAGAAGGTCTGACTGAAGGGTTGACAGCCTGGGCTGCCGTTTGGGGGACGATCCGGAGGGGTCTCCACAAGATTGAGTGAATACCCCTCATGAATTATCCGAAGGACCCATTTGTCTGAGGTTATGGACTTCCACTGGTTGTAGAAGTGCATCAGACGACCTCCACCGAGAGGAAAAGTCCACCTCGGCAGCTGAGATGGAACTTGGGCTGGCAATTCATAAGGTAGCGCTGGGCACTTTGGGCCCTTGCGCTTTCTGTTGCGCCTTCTTTTGAGGTTGGGCAGGTTGGTTCTTATGGAAACTTCCTCTGCCTCTGCCTCGAAAGGACTGACGATTATGAAACTGACGTTTACTGGCATGCCCTCGAGAGGGGGCAGGAGGGGGCTGAGCCAACTTAATGGCTGACCTAGTCTTTTGTGTAGCTTCTAGAGTTTGCTCTACCTGAGGACCAAAAAGATATGCACCGTCAAAGGGCAATGCCATCACCTGCTGCTGCGCGTCATTCGTGAAGCCCGAAGTGCACAGCCAGGAATGACGGCGGGTGCAAATACCAGCAGCCGCTGAACGGAAGTAGTATCAAAAGCATCCATGGCTGCTTTAACCTGCTGGTTGTTAGATTCGATACCTCTGGTAATGGTCTGAAGAAGCTCTGGCTTTGAATCCGACTCGTGTAGGGCTTCAACCATTTGTTTAATAGAATGCCACAGGATATACTCATACTGGGAAAAATAGCCTTGTAACTGGACACGCATACTTAGAGTAGAAGCAGAAGACTCTCTTACCTAAGGTGTCTATCTTACGAGATTCTTTGTTAATAGGTCGAGCTGTAGTAGTCTGAGAAAGAACGACCTTATCATTCTGTGCCAGGACTACAACAGGATCCGCAAAGGCTTGAGATGCCAAAATGGGACGATCCTTGGGGGCTGAATATTTCCTATCAACGGATTTAGCCACCAAAGGGGTAAGAGCAGGATTATTCCATACCATTTGAGACAGCGTCTCGAAGGAAGGCTGAACCGGAGGAGTCAAATCCGTAGGGATCTCCGAGGCATGAAGATATTGGAGTCTTAACAATTTCTCAGGATCGATGTCTGTAGTCTGGAGAGAAAGCGTGGAACTCAGATTTTTCAACAGAGACTTAAAGGACAGGTCCTCGACCACAGGCTCTGCAGCAGTAATAGATCCTGCTTCGTCCACTTCAACACCCAACCGAAGGTCTGGGTCAGGCTCAATGTCATCTCCTGACAGTCCAGGAGGGACTGTATGGACAGGAAAGGAATGAAATTCAGAAGAGGAGGAAGAAGGAAACAAGTGAAAAGAGGAGTCCCCGAGAGCCCCCGGCGCCGAGGAGGCGCACGGCACCGAGAATGACGCTGCAAGACCACGCGGAGGATGGCGCTGAGGACGGCGCCGAGAAGCCGCACAGTGCCAAGGACGGCGCCAAGCGCAGCATCGACGCCGAGGACGGCGCCAAGAGGCCACACGACGCCAAGGGTGCCGAAAACACTCCCAGACTCCGAAAAACAGGTTTTGAAGAAGGAAGAGCAGGAGATAAGGGAACACCTAAGCGCGGAGTCGACGGCAGCGAAGAAGGTGCCACGCGACCAGGAAGGTCCATCCGCCCTACCTGGTCGCCCAAAGAGCCCGAAGGCCCACGAGCGACGAGCCAGGTAGCCAAACCAAACTCCGAGCCCATTGCTCCATAAGAGCAGCCCACTGATGAAACTGCTCATCTGAAGACCTACCTGCGGGCGGGTAGGGCTCGATGTCAAGACGTCGGCTACCAGAAGCAGAGGTTGGCGACTCCGAAGGAGGACGCAACCTTCACCCCGATAACCGAGCATCTACGGCGCAGACATATCAGAGGGCGACCTCGGTGACGCCTTTCTTTTAGACCTGGGGCCAAAGAAGAGCTTCGAGGTCTAACGGTGCCGAGAGTGCACCATTTATTTTACATGCTGGGGCCGCCCATCCCCCGGGCATTGGACTGACCATTGTCAGACCCCTCCGGAGAAGGCGGGCGGACCGGACCCAGCCCGACTGACTGAACAGCTTTCATACGAAGTCTCCCTACCGCCGCCTGACCTGCTCATGGTTGACTCCGTCAAAGTAGGCTGAGACTTCTTTATTGTATTTATTTTAAAAATAAGAATAATTTTAAGCGATACTGTATCGAGATAATACTACAAAATAATAAAAACTGAAAACTATGCTGCTAGTTTGAAGTTTGACTCCCGACAGGCGAGCGACATCGTCACTGATGTGCACTCGACAGCGGGGAAAAAAGGAACTGAGGGGGCCGGCCCGGTGGCGCTGAGGGTTGAGGCGTTGGACGCCACACCGCGCCACGCCGTGACCCGGGTTCAGGAGCCGGACTCGGGTAGTCGGTGGTTGGTTGGGGAGACAGGCTTGAGCGCCCAACGACAGCTCGCCTGCTCCAGGGAGATCCGCCGATGCCCGGCACTCAGGCTGACCCCGAGCGAGGCTCGGGAACTGCAAGCCCCACTAGATGGCTGGCCGCTGAGCAGCACGGACGCCGACGCGCGCATCGCGACGCCAGGGAGGCCGCCGGCTGCTCGGGAGGAGAAAACGAGGAAAGAGCCTGCCTCCTCCGGGAAGATGGGAGGACCTTGGACGTGCCCATGATGTGCCCGTGCCCGCCCAACAGACCACGAGACCGACAAAATGTATGTTACGGGGTTAGAACCCCCCACTGTCCCCGCCCGTGGGTAAACCGCGGCTCCATGGGGATCTGTGGTCTGTGTGAGCAGGGTTCCCGGCAGTGGGATGTCTGGGGGTCATCACTGTAGGGTCGGAGGAGGCAGGCTGTGAGGAGGATAAAGAGAATTTCAAAAAAAAAAAAAAGGAACTGAGGCGGTTGGAGGGTCGACGCCAAGATAGTCGTTACCGCGCGAGCTAGGGCTCACGGCGCCATCTCTGGCGCCGACCCTCCAGCGAATATTTTGCTCCCGATGGGTCCTAGTGCCTCCGGAGCAGATCCCAATAGTGTGAATGAGTGGTGGAGACTTATGTCCAGGAAGATCACACCTGTTTGGAGAGAGGCGTTGAAGACTTTAGTGAGAGAATCTGCAGCTCATTTAGGGTAAGGGCAATCAGCTTCATGTTGACTAAGTCACTCCCCATCCTAGACTTCCCAAGGACCCGTCTGATGTATTTTTGGTCTCGGCACTGGTAATCTGCCTGAAGTAAAACGGCGGTTGCTTTCTGCTAGGTGGGGGGCGGATTCTCATTGGGGTAGACCAGCAAGTAGTGGGGTGAGGTATTCACTGGGAGCACAGTGCTGTGGTCGGTGAAAGTTAGGTTGAAGGCATTTACAATGTCCTTGGGCTCCTTAAGTGTCCCAGTAGCTGTCTGAATCAGGTCAGGTGGTGCTCTAGAGGCCTTTCCTGTGAGTGATTTCACCGAGTTCCAAAACTCCCTACCATGACCCCAATTCTTGTGTAGAAGATCGGAGTAGTATGACGCATTGGCTAATCGAATAAACTGTGTGCATTTATTTCTGACCGCTTTATAAGCAATGAGGTCAACCTGTGTCCCAGATGCCTTGCCTTGTGCCACAGATTGTCTCTATGGCGATGAGCTTGAGGAGGATCCGGAGAGCCACCAGTTGGTGGACCTTTAAGTTTTTTGGTCCTATACGGGCTAAGATGTCACATGCCTTGTGACTGTCATAAAGAAGTAGTCAAGGGCTTGGTTCCCATCTAGGTCATTGTTGAGGGGGGACCAGTCCAACAGCCGCAGATATTGTTTGAAAGCCTCTAACTGCCCAGTGTCATTGAGGCATAGGTTAGGAAGCACAGGGAAAACCAGGAGCAGTTGTAGAATTTACCACAAATATTTACTAATAGTAGCAGTAAAAAAAAAAAAAAAAAACTAGCTCTTAGGAGTCCTTTCAACCCCCATCCTTAGCAAGCATCCTGTTTTTGTAAATATCAGGCAGGAGCTGCTAGAACACAATGTGCTTCTTGAGTTGAGGCCCCTTTGCAAAAGGCTTAAAATTGAACTCTGGTAACCTCTGAGTTTTCCAATAGCATTTGCAATTATCTTAAAATATGATTATATACATTTCAACAGTAATGCTATATATTTTCTTAACAAAAGGATCTCAATAACAGTTACATTTCCACATACTGATTTGTATATACTTTATATCAGCAGATATGCAAGAGAGGAAAAAAGACAACAAGGAGGACTGAGAGACAGTAAGAAGCAAAGAACTGTGAGACTGACAGAGTGATCAAGTTTGAGGTCTCACAGGAAAATTTAGTTGTGCAACCAGACAGAGAAGAGACAGAAAAGGAAAGATCCTTGCATTTAAACACCTCCTGCATAACAACTGGGACAGGGTCCTAGTCTACCCTATCATACCCAGTTCTTGGAGATCTATTTTTAGAGACCTGAGGGTGCACTTGGTGAATCTATTTGTCCAGGTACTCATTACCAGGGAATGATCACTAATGGAGTCTCATAAGACAGCTACCTCAGTGATGTGTTCTGGGCAGGTAGAAAGGAGCAAGTCAATTAGTGTGCTGGTGCCTGTCCAGTAATTGTGCTTAGTGGCCTGTGTGACCATTTGAGGTAGTGGTTAGATATCTGGTCTCTGACTGTTAATGCATCCTGGGATTGCTAGTTAATGTTAAAGACTCCAACAATTATGCACTCCCAGTTCTGTCTGGTCTGCCCTATGCTGTTTACGAATTGCTCAAGGCCAATGGAGTTCTTAATGGAAGGGGGGTATATATACAGCTGAGAGCAGTAGAGTTTTATTCTGAAGGCCGCTGGTGAGCTTTAGATTTAGGATTTGTGCCTCCTTGGTTTGCAGACTGCTTGGCAGTAACTGACCTTTGATAGTGAACCTGAGGTAGATCAAGCAGCCATCCCCTCACTTGGAAAGTCGGTCTTGGTGGAACATGGTGTAGCTATCCAGGGCTACAGTCACATCAATGGTCTTGGGGCAGAGCCAAGTTTCGTGGCGAGATGATATCAGGTTTGTATAGCTCACCCAGGTTTGGAACTGCAATAGCTTAGGTAGGAGGCTACCTATATTTGAGAGATGATATTGAGGTGCTGATACTGCTATAACCTTAGAGAAGTGTACTTTATTATCATCAAAGGGAACTTTACTGGCATTAGTACAGCGGAAACGTCTTGTGGATACAATCCACCTTGACATGGACTGTTAAGAGGCTGTGTGTCCTTGAGACACCTCACCATACATGACTAACAGTTTTTTGCTATCGTTTTTGATACGAACATATGAAACTGTTAGCAGAAACAGACCACATGGTCTATCAAGTCTGCTCGAATGTGCAGCTAGCACCCTTACCTTGCAGCTGCCCTCAAAATTACCCCCCCTCACCCTGTCCCAACCCCTTTTAAAACTACCCACTGTCTTACAGGATACTACCTACTTGGGCAGAGTGTTCCATTTATTCACAACCCTCTCTGTGAAAAAGTGTCTCCTTATTTTCTCCTATATCTTCCTCCCTCCAAACTGAGACCATGCCCTCTTGTGTCCCTCCCCGTCAACTTAAATACCCCTTCAGTACCTGTCTTGCTTATCCCCTTTAAGTACTTAACGGTATCAATCATATCCCCCTTGGTCCCTCCCCTCCTCCAGGGAGTACATATTTAACTCACTTAGTCTTTTCTCGTAGGGTTTGTCCATCAATCCTTGGATCATCTTTCTCGCTCTGCAATGTACCCCTTTCAGTAATCTAATATCTTTCTTCAGATTTGGGTGCCAGTACTGCACACAGTACTCTAGGTCTGGCCTGACCAATGACCTGTATAGAGGCAGGATCACCTCCCTACTCTTGGAGGAGATTCCTCTTTCAATACACCCCAGCATCCTGTTGGCCTTCACTGCTGCCTTCCTGCACTGCTCTGGGTTGTTCATATTCCCTGTTATAACCACCCTTAGATCTTTTTCCTCCTCGGTGGCACCTAGCAGTACCCCTCCCAAATGGTAGCTCCTCCCTGGGTTCTTCACTCCAAAGTGCAGTACTCTGCACTTTTTAGCACTGAACCCTAACTGCCACGTTTCTGACCAGTCTTCCAGCTTAATCAGGTCATCCACCACCACCCCAATCTTGGTATCATCAGCAAACAGGCTGCTTTTTTTTTTTTTTTTAAATATGCTTTTTGGCCAGCCTTGCGCCGAACTTCAGCCCTGGTCACGTCCCCCGCCGCCTCCTGCACCCACATGAGCTGCACTCCCCCATGCCCCCTGGCTTACCCCCAGGGCGGGGTCACGGCACTAACCTATGTCGCAAACGTCGGTTCGGGTTGGGGAGTCAGCCTGGAAGCACATCAAGGCGGCGAGGGAGGGCATCACGGAGGCACTTGGCTGGGATTTTTTCTGTACTCCCTCAGGAGCCGGGTGCGTGCTGTGTCAGCGAAGTGGCCCAGGGCGTCCACACCCGGCCCCCCACCATGTGCGCCCATATACCTTGCTCCCAGCCTCTGCTAGGGGCACTCAGGTATCGGTGCCGTGATCCCCCCTCCCCAGGAAGGAGAGCTGTCCTCCGGACGCCATCCTACCCTGCCCTGTTAACCTCTCGCAACCCGCAGTCCGCTCCTCAAACACGGTCGCCGGGTGGCGCGAGCTGTGGTGTCCAGCACCTCAACCTCAGCCACGGGCTGGGCAAACAGACTGCTCTTATTCCTGATGCCATGTGAAATGTCAGCTATGAATATCACAAACAGCACTGGGCCCAGTACTGAGTACTGTGATCCCTCACTCATTATAGTCCTTGGAGATGAGAGTTCACCCCACCACCACCCTCTGCTGTCTCCCTTGCAGCCATTTCCTGATCCAGTTCACCAACTTAGTCCCTGCCCCCACATATTTCAACTCCCCCCCAACCTCCCATGTGGCACTGAATCAAAGGCCTTGATGAAGGCCAAATACAGGACATCCAATGCACGGCCCTTGTCCAATTCCCTCCTTACCCAGTCATAATACTTAACTAGGTTGATCTGGCAAGATCTTCCTGGAGCCCACTGACTTCCAGAAAGGTCACCAGCCCCTCTTTCAGGACCGTCTCCATTAGCTTCCCCACAATGAATGTGAGACTTACTGGTCTGTAATTGCAGGGTTCCTCCTTTTTTCTTATGGAGGGGTGTGACAAGGTTGAATAGGACTCTGTTCCCGTTGTTATGGAGAGTTTGAATGCAGGAATCTGTTCTGTTTCTTGTCTATCTGGTTGCGCAACCAAATTTTCCTGTGAGACCTAGGATTTGATCACCCCAACAGTCTCTCAATTCTTTGCCTCTCACTGTCTCTCAGTCTTCCCTTGCTGTTCTGTCTTTTCCTCCCTTGCATATCTGCTGGTATAAAAATATATGTAAATCATTATTTGAAACTTAACTGATATTGGGATCCCCTTGCTTAGAAATTATATAGTGTTACTGTTGAAATGTATATAATTTGATTGTAAAAGCTATTGGAAATCAAGGGTTAACATGAAAATGCAATGTTTAAGCCTTTTGAAGAAGCTACGGAAAAGGGCCTCAGTTTTGGAACCTTGTGTTCTGCCTACCTTGTGAAATATACAAGAACATTTTAGAAAAAACAGGATGCTTGTTAGAAAGCGGGGTTGCAGAGACTTGTAAGACAGAGCTGCAATTGCTTGCCAGACACAGAGATTGAAGGGAAACTCAGACAGATCTCCTCTGTTTATTCTACCTTTGTAAACAGTTACAGTATATGGAACAATTTAATTTTTTTTATTTTATTGTTATTCATAATAAAACTCTTGTGAATTTCACAACTGCTCCTGGTTTTCCTATGCTTCCTGACCTGTGCCTCGATGACAAGGGGCACCATGTGGGCCATCCTCCAGTCTTATGGTATGCACTCAGTGTCCAGGGAGGTATTGGATCAGTCTGCCAGAACCTCCAACAGTTCTTTCAGCACCTTGGAGTGTATGCTGTCCAGTCCTGGTGCCTTATCCATCCTCATAGCCTTCAGACCTTCCAATACCCTGCCCTCCGTGATTACCTCATCTGTCACCCCCTCCTTCCCCTTGCAGACCTTCCCCATCCCCTGAGGTAGTTGCCCACCCTTCTCCCTCATGAATATTGAACAGAAATACAGGTTACTCACCTGTAACAGGAGTTCTAAGAACGGTATATGTTGTTCATCCACACTTATTGGCAGGTTCCTTGCCGTTTTAAATCTTGCCAGAAGGCCTTCAAGCTGGCTCCTCCCACCCACCCGGGTGGTAAAACTCTTGGCTCTGCCCCATGACACCTGATTTAGCCTGCTGGAAGCCAGGTTGCGCGTCGAAGCCGGGGAGGTCAGGTGGGTTGTGTGGATAAACAACATATACCATACCTAGAACTCCTGTTACAGGTGAGTAACCTGTATTTCTAGGGACGTGGATATGTTGTTCAATCCAGACTTACTGGCAGACTCCTAGCAGTTCTCTGGGAGGAGGGAGGCAAGGTGCGCAACCCCTACTTGGGAAATAAGGACTGGAGAACCGAGGTCCCAAAACCAGCATCCCGGCGTGACTCAAGGTCGATGTGGTAGTGGGTAATGAAGGTGTGTGCTGTCTTTCAGGTAGCAGCCCTGCAGATTTCCCAGATAGGGACGTCCCTGGAAGCAGCCACCGATGCAGCGGTATGGCGGGCAGAATGAGCTCTTATCCCTTTGGGAGGCTCTATGCCCACCAACCTGTAGCAGAGATCTATGCAGGTAGTGACCACCTGCCTATCATTCACGCGGGCTGCAGGTCTGCCAGGCGCAGCTTCAGCGTAGGTGACAAACAGCTGGAAAACCTCTCCCTGAACTTCAGCTGTCCGCCCTTGTAATAAGAGGCGCTTCTACAGTCCAAAGTGTGGAGCCTATATTCCACCTCCGAGGTGACATAGAAATAGGCTCATAGTACAGAAATTGTGAAAGATGAACTTTGAGGTGGAGTATTGTAGCCTGTGTTAGAGGTCAAGAACACCTCTAGGACACTGCTTGGCAGGCAGGAAAATGGGTTCAGAAGAGTTTACACAGATGAAAATGCTTTCCTTAGCCATATAAGTCTTTTGGTAGCTGGCTTGTGTGCAGCTAATAGAATATCTGAAACAATATATGAAACGTTAAACCTGTTCACCTCTATCTCTTCAGGAGCCAGGCATGGCAGTCAAGAGAGACCTCGGTAGGATGAACTACAGGGCCTAGGTTGTAGAGTTTGTCTAACTGGGCGGTTTCTGGGATGTTTAAGTAATCTGCGTTAACAGAAACTAGATCTGGCAAGACAGAAATAGAGCTGATGAGAATCAAAATACTGCCCCTATCTCAATTTGAGCAACACTCTCTGAACTAATGAAAGAGGAGGAAATGTGTGAAAGCATTTATCCTGCAGTCTCAATACATCCTGACAAAAACACCAGGTCTGGATTGAAGAGGCAGTTTGTGTTGAGTTGGGACATGAAAGGTCAGGTCTGAGTTCCCATTCCAGTGATTGCACAATGGTTGTGTCTAGAGACCTGTTGGGGATCTGTCTCTGTTCTACTAGGGCGGTCTGCCAGATATTCTATACTCTGATCAGGTAGACCACCTGAATTAGCTTTGTGCTCTAGACACCATTCCCACCTCTATACTTCCCTGAATAAGGGGTAGAGTGTGTCGCCTCTTGTTGATGTAGTACAACACTGCCTTGTCCATTAGTAGAGAATGTCTTGTGACAGAATGTCCTTCAAGGTCGGACTGCGTAAGGGCGGCTGTCATTCAAACAGTTTTGTGAAGTTCGGTCCTGACTCCATCTGCCCTGGATGTGGAGATGCTGGCATGAGCTCCCATCCCAGCGGGACACATCAGTAATGATAGAGACCTGAGGTCCAGAGGGGCAAGGATAACCCTTCTGAAGGTTGTCCTCTGAGACCCCAGGTGGTAACTCCCTCGCGGTTCTGTCACCTTGATGTGAAAGGACTGAGGTGTGAACGGCAACCACAAGTCCTGAGCAGCACTGAGTTCTCGTGAAGATGAGCCAGAGGCACAGTGAACACTAAGGATGCCATGAGACCAGCATCCGTTGCCGAGAAACTCAGACTGATCTGCTTTCTCTCGTAAACGGCATATGGAGAATATCACTCCTGTCTCCCGAATGAAACTCGCTACAGGAGTTATCGGGTAGACTCATGAAGGGCCTCTGGAGGTTGTAACTGTGACTTTTCAAGTTTAGCGAACTCCCCGGGCGTGGGAAGTTTGAGGCCGTAGCATAGCCTCTAGAGTCGCTGTCTGGAGGGCTCGTGAAGACAAGTCATCGGATGTGGGAACATAGTTCAATTCTCCAATGCCATGAGAACTGCACAGCACTTTGTATAAACTCGAGCGGTGGATAGCTAATTGGTAGTGTGACCCATACCACGAACCTTAGGTAGCAGTGCTTTGGGTGTATGAGAATGTGTTGGTGGCGTCCTGCGTGTCCAGGGAGGCTAGCCAGTCATGTTGATGAATCAGAGGTAGAAGGAACTGAGTGATATCTCTTGAATTTCTCCTTTAAAAACTTGTTTAACTTTCTGAGTTCGAGAATAGGGTGCATACCGCCATCTTGGAACTAGAAAGTAATAGGAAAACCATGTTCCGCTGGTCAGTGGAACACCTCTACTACTCTGTTGATCGAAGACCTTGAATCTGGATGAAAGGTCTGACTGAGAAACAACCGCCTAGGCTGGCACTTGGGTGGATGATCCGGAGGGTTTCTAACAGACGAGAGTACACTTCGGATTATCTGAGGACCCATTTGTCTGATTTTATCGACTTCCACCTGTTGTAAAACTGAGTCAGATGCCTCCCACTGCACGAGGAATAGTCCCTAGGACAGCTGAGATGGGACCTGGGCACTGGAATCTCAGTGTGTGGCACTGGACGCTTTAGGGCCCTGTGCCTTCTGCTGCGCTTTTCTTTGTGGCTGAGGAATTTGGTTTATGTTAAAGCCTCCTGCTAGTCACCATGAAAGGACTGATGGTTATGAAACTGACGCCTGCTTCCACCCCTTTGAGGGGCTCACGGAAGGGGGTTTAGCTGTCTCGATGGCTGACCCAGTTTTCTGAGTGGCCTCCAGTGCCTGCTCTACCTGAGGCCCAGACAGATATACTGTCGAAAGATAAGGCCATAACCTTTTGCTGGGCATCATTAGTGAAGCCCAAGATGCGCAACCAAGAATGACGATGGTACAAACACCATCCGGCCGCTACTCTGGAGGCAGTGTCGAAGCATCCATGGCAGCTTTAAACTGCTGATTATTGGACTCAGTGCTTCTGGTAATGGTCTGTAGGAGCTCTGCGTTAACCTGCAAGTCGGGAAGAGCTTCTACCCTAGTTTTGAGTGAATGCCAGAGTGTATACTACGTACTGAGACAAAATAACCCTGATAGCTAGCTAGTCGCGCATGCCCAAGGTTGAAGCAGCAAAGACTCATTTTACCCAAAGGTGTCGATCTTGCAAGATTCATTTTGATGGACATGGCGTAGCTTCCTATGGAAGAACAGCCTTGTCATTCAAACACCATGAAGTCTTGCTATTTGGACTTATTGCAGTTAGCCACTGCATGAACTGCCCGGAGAGGAAAGAGTTAACTCCAGAGAATCTGGAGTTCTAAGCAGCACTATACCAAAAGCTCTATCTGGGCAGTTTCAAATGGAAACTGTCAGATTCTTTACTCCAACTTCACTGAACAGTCGCTCCGGGATCAGCTCCTTCAGCTTCGGTTCATTTCTCGGTCAAGCGAGTATTTTCGGTTCATTCGAACGGCAAAAATAATTATTTTACCATTTCCGGTTCAAGCTCTATCTGGTAAACCGTAAGTACAAAATGTAAAGTCTGTGTGGAAATTTAGTTATCGGTTCGGTTTGAACCGATCGGTTTCTTATTTTAACGTTTTAAAGTTTTGGGCTTTAGAGTGCAGTAACCGGTTCTTATTGGTTCTAAAAAAACATGATTTTAAATAGGGTTTTCAAATACCCAGTCAAACGAGTTGAGAACCGATAAAGGTGTCTTGCCTAGCACGGCCATAAAAGGGCAAGTTTTGGTTAGGCTGGCATTATGTGTGAGAAAACCCAAAAAGAAAAACTTGGGCCACTGGGTTTCAACACTGTATGCTGTGGGAAGCCTTTGCCAAAGCTGACCCACACACCACTGTGTTTATTGTCTGAGGCTGACCACCTCCCTGTCAGACTGCCAGGTGTTTCAGAATTTCCCTGCAGCCACCCTGAAAAGAGATAGGGCGGCTCCAGGAACTATTGACAAAAGTCCGCTGACCGGATGGCCAGCCGGTCCAGTACCCACTGGACCAGAGGGTACCCTCTGACCAGGGCTAGACTTCCTCGGGCAAAAGGATGGTTCAGAGAACCAGTTTAAAAAAAAAAAAAAAATAAATATAGACAGAGAAATCAGTAGGTTTGGAGTCAAGATTGTCTCTCCAACTTCTGCAGAAGTAATTAGCATACGATTGTCCAGTCACTGTTTTCTAGGTCCTGCGCGACATCTACAGTTGGTAAAAGGTGGCTCCGTTCAGTTCCAGTGGTTCCAGGTTTATGATGTTGAGGAATTGTTATGAACCACAGGAGTGGGAGGAGGAAATTTGATCAATACATGTGTGGCTGGTAGGGTCTGGACATGCCCACTTAAGCGGACATTTTCTCAGACAGACTTTTAGAATCTCCTCCTTTTCTGTCTGAGTCCTTTTTCTCAGTTTATGTTTTACAAAAAGCTTGCAAGATCCCCAGCTTCCTTTAGAGGAGGCTATGGATGAAGTAAAGGGAGCCTGATTATGCTAGGAATGATGGGCTAGGAGGTTGTCTTTCCTTTGCATAAGTCATTTAGGAAGTAAACAACAAGATTTTATAAGATTCCTCTTTCTGTCCCTCCTGTAAGATAAAAAATGGACAGAAGGTGTATTCGTCAGGCTCTGTTACAGACTTCCTCACTGAGCAGTGTAGTCATGTAGGTGTGGTACAAGCTGCAGCCTGTGTCAAGGCTAGTTCCCTGGCCTCACATCCTCCTGAATAGGATTCCAGGAGGATTGATGCCATAGACAAAGAAAAACAAGTATATGCAGCTTCTGTGGGACTCAGACAGGCAAGTTGTATGGCTTATGTGGCTAGATTTGGAAATCTAGGTGGGGCCACAATGTGCAGTTAGCCAAGCAGGCCCATGGCCAGCTAGCTAGCAGGTTGGAACAGGTGGCTGCTAATGGCACACAAACCTCTAAGTTCAAGTTCATACTGCTGTGGGTATTAATCTTGTTTCTCTAGGGTCATGACCACTTCTGTAGCTTTCCGTCAGGTTGGCATGGCTCAGATGCACTAATCTGTCCCAAAGATACTCTGTCAAAGTCTATGGATTTGTTTCTTGTTGTGGGTAATTCTCTGTTTGAGGAACAAACAGAAAGCTATATGAAAAACAGGGATGATTACCTACAAAGTGCCTAGGTAGAGGCTCCAGGCCTCCTCTGCTTTCGCCAGAGGGTCTCTTCAGAGAGCAGAGATAGGCAGGGCACAAGTAAACAGGCCTCATAGCCTAAGACTATTGCCAAGCTAGGCACCCTGATAGGGTGCCAGGGCCCAGTCTCCCTATACCAGTGGGCAGAGTTGGTTTTATTTCAGCCAGAATTAGGTGTCCCTAACTTTCGGACAAGTGGTTCTGGAAGTAATAAGTCTGGTTCTCCAGCTTCAAACAATTTCCAAGATGAGGAGCCAGACAGATCCTACAAATCCTTGAATCCCTTGCTTTAGGAGCAGAGGTTTCTTCTCCTCTGAACTGCAAAGCAATGAAGGTCCCCTCACTTGCCACTGGGGCAAGGGCGCACTCATGATACTTTCTTACCCTATAGAAGGCAGGAGATTGGCCCATCTCAGATTTAAGGTACCTGAACAAGCATCTTTTGAAAACAAAAGTTAAAAATGTTAACTCTGGCTGAGGCCAGGGGACTGCTTCTTTCCTGGACCTAAAGGATGCCTATTTTTTCATGTTTTGATCAGGCCTTCTCACGAAAGTACCTCAGAGTTACCCTCAGGCCACTACCAGTTCAGGGCAATGCCCTTCAGCCTTACCTCTGCGAAGGGTATTGAAATTCTAGCTGTGGTAGTGGCTCTTTAGAAAGGCAAGGGATTGCTTTGTTTCCTTTCCTGGATGACTGGCTCTTAGTGGGTAAGTCATCTCAGATCAAGTAAATCCACTTGCAAGTCACCCAGCAGCTTCTCACCTTTCACCAGATTCCTGCTGAATTTACCAAAATCAGTTCTCGAACCAGTTTGAGTACTAACTTTCATAGGGGCAGAGTTGAACACAAAAGTTAGCTAGGGCATTTCTCCCCTCTGAAAGGGTAGGCAGTCTCTTTCCTGCATCTTCACATTACTCTGCTTGAGTCTCTTGACCAGCATAGCATTTGCTACAACTACTAGGGCACATAGCTGCTTCCACAGCTGTAGTGCAGGAGCAAAGATTCAGATGAGGACATTTAGTTCCATCTGAGGGACTATCGGTCCCCAAAGGAGGGATTCCTTTCCAAATTGGTTCTAGTGACCTAATCACAGATCCTGGCCTTACACTGGTGGCAGGATCAAAGCAATCTAAAACTAGGGGTCCTCTCTCATTCCTCTCCACGGATGCTCCTGTGTTAGGGTGAGGGCTTCAACAAGCGACCTGTCCCGACAGTGTGGTCTCCTTCAAGGTCTCTGCTCCACATCAATTTTGGAACTCAGAGCTGTCTTCTAGCTCTTAAGAGTTTTCAGCTTCTGCAACAGAACAGGTAGTTCAGTCAGGACAGACAACACCACAATAATGTGGTACATCAACAGGCAGGGGGGCACTTCGGGTCATCAGCCTTGTGCACGAAGCAATGAAGTGGTGGTCTCTGCTTACTCCCTGAACACCTCCTGATAGCAGTTCACCTCCCAGGGAAGGACAATACCCTGGCAGATGCCCTCAGCGGGATTCTCAGGGCCATCACGATTGGGCTCTGAATCCTCAGGTGCTGGGTTCAGTCCTTGCCAGATGGGGCTCATTTTCAGATAGATCTTTTACGCAGCCCAGATAACCACTAACTCTCTGTTTTGTTGAGGCCTCCAGTGCTTGGATCAGCCCCCTGGGCGTTTTCACTTGGATTGAAAAGGAAGTTTCTTGTACACCTTTCCTCCTTTTTCCCTTTCTTTTCAGGGTACTAGTAAAATCAGATCTCAGCCCTGCAAAGCGATTCTGATTGTTCCAAACTGGGCCAGAACAGCCCTGGTACCCATTGTCTCTGCTTGACAGTCCACCCTACCCTGAGCTTGCCCAGAGTCACGACTTACTGGCCTTTGCACAAGGGAGAGTGTGGTATCCGAACCTCAAATTCCTCCTTCTCAAGGCAGCTCTTGAGAGTTAGAATTGTTGATTTTACACCTTTTCAAGGTGTCACGAATATTTAAAGGCTTCAAGGAAGCTTTTTCACTGGGGCCACTTACAATTCTAAGCGGAACAGGTTTTCAGTCTGAAAAGGCTGGAGAAGCTAGATTATACCACAGTCTTATCAAGCCCATTTTCTGGACTTTTTGGTCCATTTTAAATTCCTTAGGTCTTGGGCCAGCTACCTTAAGGGTTCCTCTGGCAGCTGTCTCTGTTTTTTCTGCAAACGGGAAGCCTGCTTCCTTTTCTTCTCAACCTGTGTTTCCAAGTTTTTAAGGGGTTGCTTCACACCAACCCTCCTTTTTCGGGAACCAGCTCCTGCATGGAGCCTGAATGTTTGCATTAACTCAGTTAATGCAAACCCCTTTGAACCTCTGTCCTCAGCAGAGCTCAAGCTTCTCACTTGGAAAATGTTTTTCTGCAGGTTTCACTTCTGCCAGACCATAAGTGAACTACAGGCCCTGGCAGTGGAAGAAGATTTTTTCTCTCCCCACAGGGATAAGACAGTCCCTAGGACTAACACAGGGTTTGTCCTAAGTGGTTTCAGGTTTCCACCTGAACCAACCCATCTCTCTCCCAGGATTTTTCACTGAGCATTCTTCCTCAGGTGAGAGGAGACTGCACAGCTTGGACGTCAAAAGAGCCTTATGCTAGTATTTGTAACACACCAAGGGTCACAGTAGACTCTCCTCCAACTCTTCCTTATCTAGGCTAGGTTGGCAAAGGAACACGCCACTAAGAGGACAATTGCAAGGTGGATTGTCTCTTGTATCCATTTTTGTTATCAAAGACTAGGTAGGAGAGCCCCCCTCAGGACTGAGGGCTCACTCCACCAGGTGTACAGCTGCATCTCTAGCGGCTGCTAGAGATATTCCCATTCTGGAAATCTGTCGAGCTGTTACATGGAAGACAGTTCTCACTTTTACCAAGTATTAGTCCCTGGATTTCTGTCCAGGAGAGATGCTCGTTTTTGGCACAGCTGTGCTTCAGAGCCTATTTTCTAAGTAGGTTCTGACCCTCCTCCATGGAGGTACTGCTATGTAATCTGCAATAAGTCCTAATATAGCAAGACTTCATGGTGTTTGAAGAAAAAATTACTCACCTTAGTAATTGCTTTTCTTCTCATGGAGTCTTGCTATATTAGGACCACCCCCCCAACCTGCCCCTCTCAGAACTTCTACTGGGGTGGGGGTGGCAAATTAGTGCAAGCACTGTGTCATGCCATTGTAGTTCTTCCCTTCACCCTCTTTTATTTAGGGTTAGGGAACTAGGGTTTTCTGTGTTGAGTGATTTGTTGGCCCCCTTCCTGGACTTGAGTCTTTGGGGGAAGGGGGGTCCTAATAGTGCTTGTCAGGGGAACTAATAATACCATTATTCATTCTTATTATTGTTATTGTTGTTCCTATTGTTGTTTATATGTTGTTATTACTACTAGTAGGTAGCCATTTGGCTAGTGTGAAACTTTCCACACAGACTTGTTGCTTAGTGTTAGCTTCGTAAAGATCTGACAGTTTCATTTGAAACTGCCCAGATAAACTTTGGTATAGCGCCCTAAGCTTAGAACTCCAGATTCTCTGGAGTTAACTCTTTCTCTCCGGGGCAGTTCAAAAGTGCAGTGGCTAACTGCAATAAGTCCTAATATAGCAAGACTGCATGAGAGAAAAGCAATTACTAAGGTGAGTAATTTTTCTTTCTCTGCCAGAACCACTATGGCATCAGCAAAAGCTTGAGAGGCCAGAATGGGACGCATCCTTGGGAGGGGCATATTTCCTATCTATGGACTTAGCCACAAAGGGGATAAGAGCTGGGTTATCCCACACCATCTGGGATAGAGTCTGGAAAGAGGGCTGCACCGGAAGGGTTAAATCCATAGGGATATTTGGAACGTGCAGATACTGCAAATGCAGCAGCTTCCCAGGATCAATATCTGAGGTCTGGAGAGAGAGCGAGAGAGTAGAATTTTAATTCCTGAGCAGAGACTTGAAGGAAAGGTCCTTGACCAGAGGCTCTGTAAAAGGTTTCAAACAACATGAAGTCTTGCTATATTATGACAATTGCAGTATGACCGCAGGTTAGAACTGCTCCGGAGGTGAAATAGTTAACTTTCCATGCAGGCATGGAACTTGAGTGCGAGCTCGGTTGAAAACTCTGTCTGTTGTGCTTCAAACACAAACTGTCAGATTCTTTACTCCGCTTCACTGAACAGTCGTTCCGGAGATTTCTCCTTCTGCTCGGTTCATTTTGTCGGGTTTAAAAGTATTATTTTTCGTTTTTAGCCGAAATTAAACCGCAAACGGCTCGGTTCAAGCTCTGTCTGTGGTAATGTAAGTAATAGACAGGTTTTACATTTAATTTTTCTGTGGAACTTTAATTCTTTATCTGTTCAGGTTTGAACCGATCAGGTTGTATTTAAAATCTACTAGTCCTTTTTAGAGTCACGGTTCGGTTCTTATCGATTCCTAAAAAAAAGCGGTTTTCATTACGTTTTTCACGACTCCGCGACACGATTGGGAACCGATAAGGGTGTCTTGTTAGGTGGATCGCTAAGCAAACAGATTTGGTTAGGCTGGCATTATGTCTGATAAACCCAAAAGAAAACCGGACCCACTGGGTTTCAACACTGTAGTGTTTGTAGGGAAGTTTTTACTAAGGCTGACCCACACACCACATGTGCTACTGTCTGGGGTTTGACCACCTCAATTCAGACTGCCAGATTTGTCACAATTTCCCTGCTGCCACCATAGATAAGAGAGTTGGTAGGCTCAGGGAAAGGGAGGCCAAAAAGTCCGCTGACCCGGATGGCCAGCCCGGTTCGGTGCCAACCGAACCGGAGGGAGTGCCCTCTGACCAGGGCGATACTTCCTCGGGCAAACGAAGAGCCGGTTCTGAGGGGCCGGTTCCAGCAAAAAGGACTAGAAAGTCAGCTAGTGTAGAGCCAAAAGTTCTCTCCCCAACTGCTGAAATGGCTAAAACAATTCGTGTCAATCTCTCTCTCGGTTCCGACCAGACGACACATAATTGCAGAGCTGTCGGCTGCCGGGTTCCAACCGTTCAAGATTATGATTTGAGGATTTAGTGAACCAGGAGGGGGAAGAGGAATATGAGGAGAGTGAATATGGTTTGAAGATCTGATGTGCCCATTGATCCGGACATCTCTCCAGATAGACCCTAGGGGTTTCTCCTCTAAGGCTTTCTGAGTCCCTCTCTCATTTCATGTTTTATAAAAAGTTGTTGAAACTCTCCAGCTCCCTGTTGAGGAAGCTGTTGATGACCAAGAGAGCCAGACTATGTAGAAATTATGGATATTCCAGAGTCTGGAGACTGTCTATTCCTTTGCATAAATCTTTTCGGAAACAGACAGTAAAAGTTTTAAAAACTCCTCACACTATATCTCCTGTGGATAAAAGGATGGACAAGAGGTATACCTTATCAGGCTCAGACACTGATTTCCTCACTCAACAATGCAGCCATGTGGGGTGGTGCAGGCTGCAGCCTGTGACAGGGGTTAATATTCCCCTAGCTTCACACCCCAGAGAAGGACTCCAGGAAGATTGATGCTATGGCAAAGAAACAGTACATGGCAGCATCTTTGGGACTCAGACAAGCAAATTATATGGCTTATGCTGCTAGGTACCAGAAATCCAGATGGGATACTGTGCTGGCCCTAGCGAAACAAGTCCCTGACCAGCTTGCCAGGGGGCTGGAACAGGTGGCTATGGATGGTATATGAGGCATCCAAGGTGCAATTTCATGCTGCAGTGGACTCTAATGATGTTTCATCAAAGTCATGGCTACATCTGTGGCACTCGCAGGATGGCTTGGCTGAGATGTACTACCCTGTCTCAGGATACCCAGTCTAAGGCCATGGATTTTTCCTGTTAGGGAAATTCTCTATTTGGGAGCAAACAGAGAATTACATGAAGAAAATGGATGATATAGGACCACCCATAGGAGTGCACAGGCCAAGGAAAGGCAGGCCACTCCTCAAAAGCAACTTCCTAGAGGCAGGGGCAGGCCTTTTCATAGGCCTTTTTACCAAGCCCAAGCTTCCTCCTCCGCCTATGCCCAGAGGGGTTCTTTAGAGGAAAAGGCGTGGGTACAAGCAGGTCTGCCGGGTCGATTCTTCTCTACCAGTAGGGAGCAGACTGGCTTACTTTGTCCAGGACTGGATGTCTCTTACATCAGACAAGTGGGTCCTGGAAGTAGTAAGCCAGGGACTGGTTCTCCGCTTCAAACAATTCCCAAGATGAGAACCAGATCTTTTCCACCTGCAAATCCTTCAGAGGCCCTTGCCCTAGAGGCAGAGGTCTCTTCCTCTTGGCTCTGAGAGCCATAGAAAGGGTTCCACCCTACACAGGGAAAAGGATTGTACCCAGGTACTTCCTAACCCCCAAAAGACAGGAGAATGGTGGCCCATCCTGGATCTCAAATATTTAAACAAGCACCTTTAAAGCCAAAGTTCAAAATGGTGACTCTGGGAATAATTCTACCCTCTCTAAGGCCAGGGGACTGGCTAGTCTCCCTGGACCTCAAGGATGCCTATTTCCACATTCTCATCAGATGCTCCCACAGAAAGTACCTCAGGTTCGAGTAGCGCTTCAGGCCACTATCAATTCAGAGCAATGCCCTTTGGCCTAACATCAGCTCCAAGGGTGTTCACAAATGCTTGGCAGTAGTGGTGGCTTTCCTAAGGAGAAAAGATCTCCATCTTTCCATACCTGGACGACTGGCTCATAGTGGGTCAGTCTCCAGACCAAGTCAAGTCACACCTACAGATAACTCAGCAGCTGCTCACTTCTCTAGGATTCCTCCTGAATCTTTCAAAGTCAGTTCTAGAGCCAGTGCAGCTCCTCACCTTCATAGGGGCAGAGCTGGATACAATAAGGGCAAGAGCCTTCCTTCCCCTGGACAGGGCAAGGACCCTTGTTACACTGGCCTCTTCATTCACCCTACAGGTGTCTTGACCAGCAAGGCATTTTCTGCAGCTCCTGGGCCACATGGCTGCTTCTACAGCAGTGGTCCAAGGAGCAAGATATCAGATGAGGGACATTCAGTTCCACTTAAGAGCCTTCTGGTCCCAGAGAGAGGATTCTCTGACCAAGCTAATCCCAGTGACTCGAACCCTGATCCAGGCTTTGCAATGTTGGCAGGATCAGGACATCCTAAGGCAAGGAGTCCCCTTCGTCACTCAGTCTCATTCTCTAATCCTTACCACAGATGCATCCCTCTTGGGCTGGGGAGCCCACTTGGGGGATCTGACCACCCAAGGGTTGTGGTCACCTCAAGAATCTCTGCTTCACATCAATCTGTTAGAACTCAGAGCAGTGTTTCTAGCACTTCAAGTTTTTTCCAAGTCTGTTCAGAACAAAGTAGTTCAGATCAGGACAGACAATATCACCACAATGTGGCACATCAACAAGCAAGGGGCACTCTGTATATGGCCTTGTGCATAGAAGCAATGAGTTGTGGTCTCTGGCCTATTTCCTGAATACCTCTGATAGCAGTTCACCTCTCAGGAAGGACAATGTCCTGGCAGATGCTCTCAGCAGGATATCTCAGGGCCATCACGAATGGTCCCTGGATCCCCTAATTTTGAAGGTGATCTTCTCCAGATGGGGCACTCCACAGATAGATCTTTTGCAGCCCCAGACAATCACCAACTTCCTCTTTTTGCTGCAGACCCCCAGTGTTGGGCTCAGTCCCCTGGATGTCTGGTTCTCAATGGGAAGGAGAATTCCTGTATGCTTTCCCCTTCCTCTCCTGTTCAATGTACTAGTCAAAATCAGGTCTCAACCCTGCAAAGTGATTCTGATTGCTCCAGACTGGGCCAGACAACCTGGTACCTCTCCTCTGTCCTTAGCAGTCCACCTTCCCTGTCTCTTCCAGGAATTACAACCTGTTAACATGTTCTCAGGGAGGGTTTGGTATCCGATCTCAAATCTCTCAATCTCAAGGCCTGGCTCTTGAGAGGTAGAGTTTGCTGATTTGCATCTCTCTCAAGGTGTGATGGATATTCTAAAGGCTTCTCGAAAGCCTTCCACCAGAAAGACTTACAACTCCAAATGGAAAAGGTTCACTATTTGGTGCTCTGGTAAGCATATTTCTCCAGAATCTGCTGGGTTGCCTTCAGTCCTGGACTATATGGTTCATCTCAATAGCTTGGGACTCAGACCAGCTACACTTAGAGTGCATCTGGCAGCTGTCTCTGCCTTCTTGTCAGCAGGCAAGCCCTCTTCCCTTTCAGCTTATCCTGTATTTTGTAAATTCTTCAAGGGATTGCTGCATACCATTCCTCGCTTCAGGGACCCTGCCCCTGCTTGGGACCTAAATGTTTGCATTGCTCAGCTTATGCAACCGCCTTTTGAGCCTTTGTCCTCAGCAGAGCTTAAGTACTGACTTGGAAAACTGTGATCTTATCTGTGTCAGTCTTCACCATTCATCACAGATTGGTTACCTGGCTGGAGGTCAGGACCCCGCGGGAGCTTTTTTTTTTTAAAGGGGTAGATGGAGCCGACACAGCATCGGGTGGCCACTCGAGGCCGACATACCGCGTGGTGCTTTGAGGCTGGTCACAGGGCTGTGTCGACTCCACCTGCCTACCAGTTCTTCATCTCCGCCGTCGAGATCACCTCGTGGGAAGCTTCTGACAAGAATTTTAGGCCTTCAGCCTTTCGAGATCGGCATTTTCAGTCTGTCGGTTGCCTGGCGGTTCTGTGTTCTGCCTTCACTCGACGTCACCCGGTAAGATCTTTCCTTTTTATTTGAATTCTGCGACGTCGAGTGTGTTTTGGTGTTTTTTTCCATAGGTCATGTCTTGGTCAGAGGGCAAGAAGTCTTCGAAGACGGGTCGGCCCCCCATGCGTCGGTGCCCATGCGGCCGAAAATTCTCTGTCACCGACCAGCACGACCGGTGTCTTGCGTGTCTTGGCCCGCTTCACGACATGGACTCATGCAACACCTGCTTCTCCATGGACTGCTGGGTCCTCGAACAGCGGTTGAAAGTGGGCGTGCCGCCGACTTTCGGGGTAGGGATTCGCATTCGTCCGAGGCCAAGCCAGCTCTCGGCCCTTCCTCGGGTCCCTCCCGGTTCTATACAGTCTGAGGAGGAGGAGCCTCGGCTGCCTTGTAGCCTGGCCATCGCCGAGGCTCTTCCCGCGGCGCAGGAGGCCCATCCCGCTTCCTCCCAGGAGTGGGCGGGAGGCGCCACCACGGCAATCGCCCCTTTGGGGGTGAAGGCTCCCCCGGTGTTGCTCCCGTGGCTCGGAAGGCCCGGATCGGTGCCGTGGGCTCAGTCGACGCCATTCACAGCGCTGTGGGACCAGATACAGTGTCCTCCTTCACCATGTCTCACCTCGGCGCCGTCCTTTGCACCGAGGTTGAGCACAGCACCGATGCCTTGGCGGCTTGGCACAGTGGGGCCTTGACTCGTCTGTCGGGTACCATCCTCAAGCGCCGTCCACAGCGCGCGGCGAGGGGCGGTCGGTGCCGTGTTCGGGCGCGGGTCTGCCGGGGCCATCGTCGGCGCGCTCCGGTCCCGATACTCATGGGGCCTGGTGGCGGCGCGGTGGTCTGCTGGGGCTGCTGACGGCGCCATCCCTGTCCTTGGTACCACTCCTGGTACTGGTGGATTTGACAGCACTGCGACTGGCCCTGGCTCTGGACCTCTGGCTCGAGCTGCCGCGGTGCCTCCTGCAGGTCTCGCTCGCGGGGTTGCGGAGGGCACGGGCTCCGGCTCGGGCACAGCACTGGCTGCTGGGCCCGGTGGCAAGGTTGGTTCTGCCGCCCTCCTACGGTTTGGCTCAGAGCTTCGGACTCTACCTCTTGAGTCGGTCGAGCTCCAGTCGAGACGAGCAGTCACACCCTCGGGGTTGGCTGCGGAGGAGGGCAGCACTGTGGTCTCGTTGACGAGTTGGAGCCAGCCCCCTACTGAGGGAGAGTCAGGTGGCCCCCGAGACTAGGGTCAGTGGTGCTGACCAGCAGGCAGTGGTGCGAGCCACCATAGCTCTGCAACCTGGTCTTGGGGGTTTCATCGACCCCCTCGGTGGTGGTACCCCCTCCAGTGGTGTGTCTTGATCGCCCAACTTTGGGGTCCATCGAGGAAGCCCACGGGTACTGTTCCTGGTCTCCCCTTGGGGCTGCCCAGAGATGCCAACTACCCAGGCTGGCCCTCTTGAGAGGAGGACTCTCTGGGACTCTGAGGGGTCGAGGGGTGTGGGGTGGTAGCGTCGGCCTTCTTCTGGGGTCACTCGGGCCCTGGATGGAGCCGTAGTGCGGATTTCCACCCTTCCCCCTCGGGTTCCTTGAGGGAGCCCCATTCTTTTGAGGCAGGGGACCGTCCTTCTGGACCTTTACGGCCCCGGTCGCCTCACTGGGGGGATTCTTCTGGGCGCAGCCAAGGCAGTACCAATGTGGCTGTACAGCTGTCGGCTGTGGGATCTTCCGGGGCACCCTCCTTGGGTGCTCACAGTCTGCTCCCTAGCCCTGGCAGAGGTCAGCCGACTTCTCTTCTTGGCTCTGCCCCTCTCCCTCTGCCACATTCTCCTGCACTCCCAGGCATTCTTGGTCCTAGCGGCCCTCTCACCTGGGAGCAGTTCAGAGCGGTGGCTGCCCGGTTCCCGGCTTATAGTTAGGGCTATGGACAGCCAGGTTTTTCAACCTCCCCCCGTGCAGCCACCTTCTGAACACATGGTGACCTCCAGCTCCTCACCCCCCTCTTCTGAGGGAGAGGAACCTTCTGTCCACATCTCTCCGGCTGCTGATCTCTCGGAGTATCAGCGTTTCCTCTTGAGGACGTTGGAGGACTTGCACCTTTCGCCCTCTACTATCAGCAATCCTGAGCATGCAGCGCACACCTTTCTAGGCGATTTTGTCGAGGCCACCCTTGTGGTGCCGCCCTGGCCAGCTCCCTTTCGGGAGGCGTCCTTGCGTTTCTGGCAGAGGCCCTTCTCCGGAGTTCCCGCCCCAAGGGACCTCAGCCAGAGGTATTGCGCTCCCCCGGAGTCTCCAGGTTCCATGCCTCATCTGCAGTCTGACTTGACACATCTGGACACTCTTGATGGGATTCGCGCCCTCCTCCGTGACTGGCGCCCAGATCAAGACTCCTCGGATTTTGATTTTTGGTGGAGGAGGACCTTCTATTCGGCATGGTTGCTCCTTTCTTTTTCTGCTCATCAGACCCAGTATGCAACCTACAACAGGTTCTTGTGGTCCAGGCTAGGTCAGATCCTAGCCTCGTTGCCTGACTCTGAGCAAACCAGACAAGCCATCGCGCTCTCTGCACGTGGCCTGGAGCTAGCAAGGCACCAAGCAAGGGCATCTTATGACGCCAGCAAGGTAGCTACCAGGGTCGTAGGGACAGCGATCTGCACTAGGAGATCGGCATGGCTACGTCTTTCCCGGTTGTCACCCTTGGCCTGGCGTAGGGTGATTAGCTCCGCCCACCGGGGAACCTACCTTTTCTCCCGTAGAGTGAGACGGCGCTTGTCGGGGCAGCTTCCTTCCCCTCCCGGGGGACCCTGTCTCTCTCTCCCCACTCTCAGGCCTCTCCGGGCCCTGAAGGTTCCCCCCCTTAGTGTGTCACCCACTGAGGGCTAAGGGACTCTGTCCCTTAGGGTGTAAAGAAACAACCCCCTTCGGGGGCTTGGTACTCACCCATCTGTGATGAATGGTGAAGATTGACACAGATAAGATATGAAAATTATGTACCTACCGTAATTCTGATCTTTCTGTGTATCTTCACCATTCATCACAACCCCACCCACCATCCCCCTAGGGCCTCAGTCTCTGGTTCCCCCCCTCTCTGTGGCTCCCTCTCCCCTCTTTAGGAGCGGGGTAAAGTAGGGACACACAGGGGGGTATTCTGCTATGAAGGGTAGACAGCTCGAGCGGCACTCCTTCTCTACTACTTGTCTCCACCCCGATGGGGTGGGAGTTGGTGGTTGCCCTCCTCCTGTTCTCCTTCTGGTTTCCATCCAACTATTTAAAAAAAAAAAACACTTTTTTTTTTTCACCAAACATTTTTCTTGAGAGAGTACTAAATCCCTGTACCCTGTCCTTTCTCCAGAATAGCCGACTCTGCTTCTGGGGTATTTGCCAGTTATTCTGTGCCTTGAATTCTGGCAGAGAGCTTTGCCTACTCCTTGCAGTTCCTGTACAATCTGGTGACAGACAAGGGTCTCGGATACCTTGATACCTCTCCCTCTCTCCTAAATTCTCTCCCCTCCCTACCCTCCCTTCTTCCGCTTCCAGAGATTGAGGCCCCTACCCAATCCCCTTAGTCTAATCTCTTCTTTGCTGTCCTCTCAGTCATTATTTCTCCTTTTAGTTCAGTTATCCTTTCCTTTTCTGTCCCTTGGACTCTCTTGTCCCACCCTCCACCCCTTCCTCTTACCTCTCCAGCGACTCAGAACTGGTAGGCAGGCAGATCGACACAGCCCTATGACCAGCCCTCGAGCACCATGCAGCGTCATTTCGAGGGCGGCACCAATGGTGTATCGGGTCTGCCTACCCCTTTTTTAAAAAGTCTGCTGGGTCCTGACCGCCAGGTAACCCATCTGTGATGAATGGTGAAAATACACAGAAAGATCAGAATTACAGTAGGTAGTAATTTTCATTTCTTGGTAGCCATTACTTCTGCCAGACGCATAAGTGAGTTACAGGCCCTGTCAGTGAAGCCTGATTTTATCTTTTTCCATAGAGATAAGGTGGTCCTCAGGACTAATAGGAAGTTTTTGCCCAAGGTGTTTTCAGATTTCCACCTTAATCAGTCTATGTCTCTTCACTGACCATTCCTCCTCTGGGGAGAGGAGGCTGCACAGCCTGGATGTGAAAAGGGCCCTTAGCTACTACATAGAGCGCACCAAGGGTCACAGGTTTGACTCCCTCCAATTCTTCCTCACTTTTGGTGAGGTTGGCAAGGTAAAACCTGCCACTAAGAGATCTATTGCCAGGTGGATTGTCTCTTGTATACAATTCTGCTATGAAAAATTAGGTAGGATCCCACCCTCAGGCCTGCGGGCTCACTCTACTAGAGGTACAGCTGCTTCCCTGGCTGCTGCCAGGGATATTCCTATCTTAGAGATTTGTCAAGCAGCCACCTGGAAAACAGTACATACTTTCACCAAGCATTACTCTCTGGATATCCAGGCTAGGAGTGATGCTCGGTTTGGCACAGCAGTGCTTCAGAGCCTGTTTCCAAAGTAGGTTCTGTCCCTCCTCCATGGAGGTACTGCTTGGTAGTCTGCATATGTCAGACTACAGCAAGACTTCATGTTGTTTGAAGAAAAAATTACTCACCTTAGTAATGTTGTTTCTTCTAATGGAGTCTTGCTGTATTCTGACCTCTCCCCGCCTCCCCTCTCAGAACCTGGGTTTTGGAATGTGGGTGGGCAGGAACAGTGTTGGCACCCTAGAGGTGCCCCCTTTTTTTCACCTCTTATGTTTGGGTGTGTGTTGTGTTTTTTGTTTTTGGGGGGGGGGTGTTTCCTGACTTGAGTCTTTCCCTTGGAACCAAAAAAAAAACCTTTTATTAAATTTAGTTGCCAGTTGGCTAGTGTGAGTTTACAGTTTCCACACAGGACGCCCAGTGAGTGTAGCTTGTAAAGATCTGGCGGTTTGGGTTCAAACAACAACAGACAGAGTCTTAACCGAGCTCGAGCTCAGCGTTCCATGCCTTGCATGGAAAGTTAACTCTTTCCTCTCTGGGGCAGTTCAAAGGTTGGATATCACTGCATATGTCAGAATACAGCAAGACTCCATTAGAAGAAACAACATTACTAAGGTGAGTAATTTTTTCATACGGCGCAAGCTTGACTCGTGGTGTTGCTCCTCGTGGCCCTACCTCGGCGCTGGCCCTCCTTTAAAATTTTGGCTCCAGCCCAGTTCTAGCACCTCCGGCGTAGTCCCATCAGTGTGAATGAGTGGTGGAGACTTTATGTTCAGTAAGATCGTATAATTCAAAATAGAAAAGATTCATAATCTGGTGTAGAAAGAATTCTCATTTATCTGAAACTAGAGAGAGTTCACTGATCTTTAAAATTATCTATTATAAAGTCTCTGTGCTTAAAGCCACCTTCTGTGAAGGTACATTTGTCAGCGATTTCTGCGTGTATGTTCAGGGTTTCAGCAGAATGATTGTTTGCACATCCAATGTTTAAGAGAGTCTTTACAGGCCTCTCACATACTGCGTGTACCTTGCTGTGAAGAAACCTATGGCATGTTTGGACATGAACCTGGTCCTTACTCAGTGAAAGCAGCATTGCAACGAAATTGGGCAAAAAAATATGACGCTAGCTTTTTTCACTACAAAAGATTCCGGGTATCTTCCAATTTTATTTGGTGGTACTGTACGATTTTTTAATTTCACCAAAATTTTAGTATTTCATAAATGTTTAAATTTAGTTTTTTTCTCAAGAAAAAAAGATGACCTCTGCATTTTACATAGAAACAGCATTCTATTCCTGGCAAGCGTTGGGAATAAAAAAAAAAATAAAGATTTATGGTGCGCAGCATAGAAGGTACCTAGAGAAGTATATTTGGCAGGTATGCTAGTATTTTTCCTTTTTTTTTTTCCTCCCTTACTTGCATCCACGCCAGCCTCTCCTTCCGGCAAGCCAGTGCTTCTACCGACCCATCCTGTCCCCCAAGCCTCTGCTCTCAAATGACGGCCATTTTCCTGGGTAACCCGACGTATCCCTTCGCTGGATGAGTCTCCCTCCTCCGAGGGGGAAAGCACCAGCCAGGGGGCACAGACCAGGACATCATCTTGGCCCGGGGAGACACTGCTGAGGCAGAAGTCTGCAGAGGCTTTTGACGGGCTCAGAGAGTCAGGCAGCCATCATCCGGCGTGACATGGAGTGTTTTTCATGCTTTTCTATGTATGTCCCGCCTTCGCCGTCACGCAGTGCTCCTGGTCTCCACCAGAGGCCACTGCCGACCGACGACTCCCCAACCCACCCCTGGGAGAGAAGAGCAGTCCCTGCGGATGCTTGATTCTCTCCTGCTCCTGCCAGCCCCTGGCAACCCGAGTCCATTCCCGAACCCCGGTTGCCTCAACCCTCTACGCCACCGGGACGGCTTAATATTTTTCTTAATTGTTGCTGAAACTACGTTGTTGAAAAACATTTTTCATTACACTGCTGCTTTAATGTCCTGCCATTTTGAGCCTATAGCGACCATTGAGCTAAAATATGTCACCTGGAAAACACTGTTTCAGGTGGATATTACATAATAGGGATTTTCGGGCACTGTGCATTGATTGGTCGTACCTGACTTTTCATAGAGGAAAAGTGATTTTATGGACAAATGGGCAGTTTCTCCCCATGGTGGTGTCAAAATTCCATCTGAATTAGTTTAATATAACAGTGTATTTTTCAAGGCTGCATGCCAAGAAAGAGGAGGAGAAACTCCCTACATTGGATGGTACAAGGGACCTCCGTTTCTATATTTCTAGAACAAAGGACATCAGTAGCCACAAGGACTTTAGGCTGCCGTAGAAGAAAAGAAGCAGTAAGTGCCTTTGCCACAAAAGGACTGTCCTGGACAGGGCTCCCTGACAAAGGGAACCAATCAGGACGTAGGGCGCCAATTTTCAAAACTGGCTCTGCTATAAAAGCTGAGCAAGCAGAGCCACTTACTGTCATCCCCATTGTTGTTTGCCGGGCGAAAATTCCCACCCTCCCGTTCAACACCTCCTCCATTAGTTAAATAGCTCCTCCCAGAGGAAGCTACCATCATCAAAGGAGGAGGGGTCATAGCCGGGCCCCTGTGGCGCTAATGGTTGAGGCGCTGGATGCCATACGTCGCGCTACACCCGTAACCTGGGTTCGGGGACGAGCTCGGGTCATCGGGGGTCAGCAGGGGAGGACTGGGATTGAGTGTCAGGAGACAGCTCTTCCAGTCCTGTGGTGGACTGGGGACTCTACACCGCACTGCGGCGACCCTTGGGGATGCCTGGTGGTACTGCAGCGACAGTGTAACTGAGGGGGGACCGCGGCGGACGTCTTCACATATGTGTGCAGACGTCACTGCACGTCTGCGATCCCAAGTAGGGAGAAACAGGGAAAAATGGCAGCACAGATCCGTAGCAGCTTGATGGCTGCAGCTCTGCTGGCTGACGATGCCTGGAGGCATGTGCCGGTACTGGTTCCTTGCCGGTCGCAGGGGCTATTGGGGGGGCCCTTTCGCACGTGTAGTTGCGTCTGCCAGCTGGGCATGCGAGCTTCGGGGTCGGCGGCAGAGTGGAGCGGTGACTGGATGTAGAGCAGAACTGTGGCTGCAAGAGGAAAAAGTGTTAAATGAAAAAAAAGAAAAAAGGAGGGGTGAATTCCCTCATAGTAAGGGTGTGAAGCAGGGCACAGGAGGCTTGAATATCTCTAGCGTTTTATCTAAGAGAGTGGATTTTATATCTCTAGAGTTGATATCTTATATCTTATAGTGTGTCTTATAGCATAACTTGATATACTCCAATCCAGTTACTTTATACAGTGACGTGTTATAAGGAGTAGTGACAAGTACAAGGTAGAATGTATTAGGTGAAATGAAGGGGAAAAGAAAGAAAACGGAGAAAAGCTTAGTACATACATGAAAGAGTAGTAATTGCAGGAGGGCTGCAGAAAGGGGAACTGAGGGGTGCAGTAAATATTAAATCTTCCTGGACATAAAGTCTCCACCACTCATTCACATTAATGGGATGTACGCCGGAGGTGCCAGCACCCAGCGGGAGCAAACTTTTCACATGAGGGCCGGCGCCAGAGATGGAGTCGCGAGCCTCTGCTCATGCAGCAATGACTCTCTCGGCGCCGACCCTCCAACCGCCTCAGTTCTTTTTTCCAGCCATCGAGTGCGTGTCAGTGATGATGTCGCTCACCTGCTGGGAGTCAAACTTCAAACTAGCAGAGCATAGTTTTCAATTTTTTGTTTTGTAGCATTTTTCAAATAAGGTACCGCTTATAACAATTTATTCTTATTAAAGAAGGAAGTCTCGGCCTACATTGAAGGAATTGACCATGAGCGGGTCAGGTGACAGTAGGGAGACTTCGTATGAAAGCTGTTCAGTCAGCCGGCCTGGGTCCGGTCTGCAGCCTTCTCCGGAAGGGGGGGGCTGAAAACGGATGGTCCAATGCCCAAGGGGGAGGGCGGTCCCCCGGAAGCATAAAAGAAAACTGTCGCATTCTCGGCACCGTTCGGCCTCGAGCTCTTCTTCAGCCCGTAGGTCAAGAAAGAGAAGGCATCACTCGAGGTCGCCTTCTGATGTGTCTGTGCGTCGACGGTCGGTCATTGGGGCCAGTTGCCAGTCTCCTCTTTTGAAGTCACCAGTTTCTGTTTCTGGTCACCAACCTCTTCAACATCAGAGCCCTTCCCCGCCTTCTGGTAGGGCTTCCGATGAGCAGTTTCATCAGTGGGCCGCTCTTATGGAGCAGTGGGCTCGGAGGTTGGTCCAGCTACCTGGCCTGGTCATTCTGAGGCCCCCGGGTTCTTCAGGAGATCGGACGGGGCAATTGGGCCTTCCTGGTCGCGCGGCGCCTCTCTGGTGCCGCCGACCTGATGCTTAGGTGCTCCCCCACATGGCTGCGGCAAGAGGGGCCAGCACCGATGCCTCCATCTCCTGCTATTCTGTCATCTTTACCTTCAAATCCAAATTTTCTGGGCCCTGGGGTGGTGTTGGTACCGTCGGCATCAATGGGTCACTCTGCGCCGATTTTTGATGTCGTCACGCCTGTCGGCGCCATCCTTGGCGCTGATGCCACTGTCTGCGCTGTGTGGTTTTTCGGCGCTGTTGAGTGTCTCGGCGCCGTGCAGTTTTTCGGTGCCGTGTTCCTCTTCAGTGCCATCTGCTTTGTCAGCGCCATGTGGCTTTTCGGCACCATGTCCTTCTTAGGTGCCGAAGCCGGGCTTCTCTTCAGCTAATCTTCAGGGTTTCTCCTCTCCGCATTCTTTTCCTTCCTTCTTTCCTTCTGATTTTCATTCCTTTCTTGTCCATACAGTCTCTCCTGGACTGTCAGGAGATGATATTGAGCCTGACCCAGATCTTAGACTGGGTGATGATGTGGAAGGCGCGAGACCTAATCCTGTGACAGAGCCTGTGGTCGAGGACCTGTCTTTTAAGTCTCTGTTAAGAAATTTGAATTCCACTCTTTTTCTCCAGACTATGGACATCGATCCTGGGAAGCTTTTAAGACTCCCAAAACCTTCATGTTACGTATATTCCTATGGATTTAACTCCTCGGTACAACCCTCCTTTGAGACTTTGTCTCAAATGGTATGGAATAATCCTGCTCTCGTTTCTTCTGTGGCAAAGTCCATAGATAGGAAGTAAGCTGCTCCCAAGGATTGACCTATTTTGTCCTCCCAAGCCTTTGCGGATCCTGTTGTAGTCTTGGCAGAGACTGATAAGGTCATCCTTCCTCAGACTACTACAGCTCGAACCATGAACAAAGAATCTCGTAAGATAGATACTTTAGGTAAGGGAGTCTTTGCTGCATCCACCCTGGGTATGCATATCGCCAGTTACCAGGGTTATTTCTCTCAATATGAGTATATCCCGTGGCATTCGCTCAAGCAATAACCAGGGGTATCGAGTCCAACAACCAGCAGGTTAAAGCAGCTATGGATGCCTTCGACACTGCCTCTCGAGCGGCGTCAGTGGATATTTGTACCTGCCGCCATTCCTGGCTGCGCACTGCAGGTTTCAGCAACAGGTCATGGTGTTACCCTTGGACGGTGTGTATCTCTTCGGCCCTCAGGTGGAACAAGCTCTAGAGGCCTGACAAAGGACTAGGTCAGCCATTAAATTGGCTCGCCCTTCTTCGGCCCCCTCTTGGGGAGGGGATTAACAAACGCCAATTTCACAACCGTCAGTCCTTTCAAGGCAAAGGCAGGAGAGGTTTTAATAAAAACCAAGCCCCCCCCCAGCCTGAAAAGAAAATGCAACAGAAGGCGCAAGGACCCAAAGCGCCCAGTGCTGCCTTCTGAGTTGTTGGCCCAAGTCCCACCTCAGCTGCCCGAGGGGGACTCCTTCTCAGCGGTGGGAGGTCATCTGACTCAATTCTACAATCGGTGGAAGTCCATAACATCGGACAGATGGGTCCTCCGGATAATCCGCGAGGGGTATTCCCTCAATCATCTAGAGACCCCTCCAGATCATCCCCCCAAACGACAGCCCAGGCTTTCAGTACTTCAGTCAGAACTTCTCGCCTCCAAGATACAAGGTCTTCTGAACAACAGGACAGTGGAAGCACATCGTCTTGACCTGGAAGGACACTACTTCTTTATTCAGCTGTGAGCTGTGTGGGAAATTCTATATTGCACTTGATATCTGCAACAACGTGCACTTTTACACAATTCAGTGGATGGTAAAACTAACTACCTTTGGTAACTGGTTTTTATTTACATATTTATTTAGTGTTTAACCAAGAAGGGGCTTGCAAACTCTGTCTATCTTGTGAGTAACTTCAGAAGGATTTAAATACTGCATTTGGGTAGACCCTTGGAGGTAGCTAGATTGTCTACTAGGATTTTCTGACAGTCAAACTATTTTTAAATAAATTACAGGTGACTGAGGAGTTGGATAGGAGCTTGCAAACTCTGCTTATCTTGGAAGTAAATTCACAAGGGTTTGAATACTGCATTTTGGTTGTCCTTTGGGGTAGCTGGATTGACTACTAGGCTTTTTGGGACACAAACTATTTTTAAATAATTTACTGATGCGTAGGATTTTGTGATAGTTAATCTATTTTTAAATAAGTTACTTTTAGGTTAGTTAAATTACTATAAAGGGCAGTACTCATCAAGGTGGTGGAGCAGTGGTGTATTTGATTGTTTCTAAGTCACCTGTGGTTGTGGACTATCCACCCCCACCCCAGGCGTGGCATTTCCTTTATAGTCAAAGTTCTGACATCACTTCCTCAACAGGTCTTGGGGCAGAACTGTCATATTCTTAATAACTCATCACAGTGCATAAAGGGTAAGTACACACCACAAACACACACACACAAAAAATTATATATATTATGTATTGTACATTATAAGGGAGAGGGACATGGGGAGAGTGGTGCAGTGCACTGGCTGTGGGGCAGCAGTTTTCCGGGAGACATTCAGGAAACTGCATTGCTGTCTTATTTGCAGGTAACTGTCAGCACTGAGGGAGGAGATTGCCCACCTCCAGGCTGAAGTGGCAAGGACTAAGGAGGCCTCCCCCCACCCAAAGAGCACCACTGCCACATCCACTGCCTCAGAGGTTGCCAAGTATGAAGAGCAGTTGGACCACAGTGGGTTCTGGGAGGGTGCGGGTGATGGAACAGAGGCAAAGCCCCCTAGTTGTACCTCTACATAAATCATACGCCAGTCTGGCAGAGCAAGGTTCCTGTATGATGGCACCCTCAGTGGAGACCAAGAAGAATGCCGAGGACATCCACAAGGGAGACCCACAAAAGGGTGGCAGGAGACGCCACAGGGGAAGGAACAGCTTCTGATAGGGGACTCAATTGTTAGGGGGGTAGAACTGGGGAAGGGAGAGGAGAGGGAGGGAAGTAAGGTGCCTGCCTGGTGCCATGGCTTGGAAGGATAAGAAGCGAATCCTCAGGATTGCACGAGCAGCATCACAGGAGAGGGAACTAGATATCATTGTCCACCTTGGGACAAATTACCTAGCTAGGCATGGAATCAGTGCAGTGCAGAATGAATTCGTGGAGTTGGGGAGGGGCCTCAGACAGGTAGCAAGCACGGTTACCTTCTCAGAGGTGCTACCAGTCCATGGCAGGGGTGAGGCTAGGGTACTGCACACCATGCAGTTTAATGAATGGTTGCAAAACTGGTGCAGAGCACAGGGCTTTGGCTTCATTGGGGACTGGGGGTACACCTGGAGAGAGGAAGGTCCATACTGGCACGATGGTCTGCATCTGTCCACGAAGGAACCAAACTTCTAAGTGACAGGTTTAAATGCTTCCTTGGCAAGTTTTTAAACTAGCCAATTGGGGAGGTGCTGATAAGAGACAGGAAATTTCAAGCTTCCCCCCAAAAAAACATGGCAGGCAGTAAGGTAAACACTGAGGTACAGAGCTCAACAGAGGGCAGGACGGGGTAAATGGAAAAATAGACAAGGGCAATAAAAGCAGGGATGGGGGAAAAAAGGATAAAGCCAACATTAAATGGAGGGCAATGAGTACCAATGCCCATAGTCTTGAAAACAAGCTTCCTGAGCTAGTAGCCCTGATGGAAGATGAATAATTGGATATTGTGGCAGTCACAGAAACATGGTACACGGAGAACCATGACTGGGATGTCAACATACCGGGGTACACAGTCTACAGAAGGGACAGGGAGGGTAAAAGAGGAGTTGGAGTAGCTCTGTACATAAGAGAAGGAATCAAAGCTACAGAACTAAAAAGTAAAGGGGGAGGACAAGAGGCACTCTGGGTCACCTTGGAGACAGGGAATGGCATCACAGTCCGCACAGGGGTTGTATCCAGACACCCGTCTCAAGGGGAGGAACTGGACAAGAAAATGATAGAGGACATTCTCAAAATGGCTGAAAAAGGGGAGATACTGTTGATGGAGACCTGAATATGCCAGATGTTAACTGGTGACATGTACTGCAGCCACATCCAAGAGCAGGGTCATTAGCGATGCCCTGCAGGGGGCAGGCCTTAGACAGCTAGTGTTTAAATCCACTCGGGAGGGAGCAATACTAGACCTGGTACTCTCAAATGGAGAGAGGATCACAGATTCAGAAGTCAGTAGACATCTGGGAACAAGTGACCACTGCACAGTGTGCTTCACAGTAAGCACAGCCATGGAGACAAGCCATACAAGAACAAGGATACTGGACTTTAGAAGGGCTGACTTTGGCAAAATGGGTGAATACCTGAGGAATGCACTAGCAAATGGCCAAAAAGGAGGGGTGGGAGAACAATGGAGAAAAATCAAAACTGCTATCATAGAGGCAACAAGCCTTTGTGTGAAACAAATGAAGAAAACAAAGCGGAGTAAAAAGTCAGTATGGTTTTCAAAAGTGGTGGCAGGGAAGGTTAAGGAGAAAAAAGGCTGCATTCAAAAAGTATAAGGAATCACAGAAGGAGCACGACAGGGAACTGTATCAATTAAAGCAGAAAGAAGTGGGGAAGGCAGTCAGAATAGCAAAGGCTCATACCGAGGAAAAAATAGCCAACTCAGTTAAGAAGGGGGATAAAACCTTTTATAGGTACATTAGGGAGCATAGAAAGGTTAAGGGAGGGATAGTGAAGATTAATAAAGGAAGGGGAGGAGGGAGACAGTGAAAAGGCAAAGATACTGAATGAATACTTTTGCTCAGTATTCACAAAAGAAGATGAGGAGGAGTTACCTAAACCAGATAATAGAAGCACTCTGGGTAGTGGGGTTGATGCCAGTCCATTTACAGAAGAAAGAGTCCTGAAAGAACTCCTAAAACTCAAGGTGGACAAAGCAATGGGGCCTGACGGTATTCACCCCAGAATCCTAAAAGAACTAAGGGAGGGCCTAGTGACACCACTGATCACATTTTTTAACAAATCATGGGAGGATGGGGTGATACCTGAGGACTGGAGGAGGGCAGATGTGATTCCCCTTCACAAAAGTGGGAGCAAGGCAGAAGCAGGAAACTACAGACCTATAAGTTTGACCTCAGTGGTAGGGAAAATGGTGGAATCACTTCTGAAGAAAGAATTGTTGAATTCCTAGAGGCCAACGAGGCACAGGACTCAAAGCAGCATGGATTCACAGCAAGAAGGTCGTGTCAGATGAATCTAATTGATTTCTTTGGGTGACCAAAGTAATAGACCAGGGAGGGGCTGTGGATATGGCCTACCTAGACTTTAGCAAGGCATTTGACACAGTCCTGCACAAAAGACTAATAATTATGTTAGCCAGCGTGGGAGTGGGTTCCAGGGTGGTAGCCTGGGTAGCAAACTGGCTGCACAACAGGACACAGAAGGTAACATTGAATGGAACACATTCCGCGAAGAAAGGGGGGTTACTAGTGGAGTACCTCAGGGCTCAGTACTGGGTCCAGTCCTCTTTATCATCTTTATAGGTGACATTGCAGAGGGTCTGGAGGGAAAGGTCTGCCTCTTTGCAGATGACACGAAGATCTGTAACAGGGTTGATACACAAGGGGGGGTAGAAAGGATGAGAAGGGACTTGGCAAGGTTGGAGGAAGGGTCAGACATATGGCAACTTAGATTCAACGCAAAGAAGTGCAAAGTAATGCACCTGGGAAACAAAAGCCCGGGAGAAGAGTACACAATAGCAGGGGAGGTACTAACAACAACAAAAATGGAAAGGGACTTGGGGGTAGTCATATCAGATGACCTAAAGGTGGGTAAGCAATGTGAGAAGTCAGTAAGGCAGGGGGATACTGGGATGCATAAGAAGGGGCATCACAAGTAGAAAAAGGGAAGTGGTTATCCCTCTGTACAGACAGTTGGTGAGACCCCATCTGGAATACTGTGTGCAGTTTTGGAGACCCCATCTACGCAAGGACATAGGATGGAAGCAGTCCAGAGGAGGGCAACTAAAATGGTGCAGGGTCTGCATCAGAAGCCGTATGAAAAGAGACTAAGAGAGCTTAATATGTATACCCTTGATGAAAGGAGGGATGGGGGGACATGATAGAAACTTTCAAGTACCTCAAGGGAATCAACAGAGTCGAGGAGGGTAGCATCTTTCAGAAAAAAGATGTGTAAGAACAAGGGGGCACAATTTAAAGATAGAGGAGGGACAGCTCAGGGGTAATGTGAGGAATTTTTTTTTCACGGAGAGAGTGGTGGATGTATGGAACCGCCTTCCTGGGGAGGTTGTTGGGTCTAAAAAAGTGGGGGAATTCAAACATGCATGGGACCGACATAAGGTAGTTGTAGTGGGGGGCTGCAGGAAGTAAGCTGTTGGTTAACTAGAATCTGCAGCTTATCCAGTAGGAAGGGAAATGGGCAGACTGGGTGGGCCAGGTGGTCCTTATCTGCCGTCAAAGTCTATGTTTCCACTGGATCAGCGGATCACAGGGCTCTACTCCCATTACTTTCTGGTTCCAAAGAAAACTGGGGACATGCGCCCCATTTTGGACCTCAGAAAGTTAAACAAATTTCTTCCCAGAGAGAAATTCAAGATGATATCGCTAGGAACCCTGTTACCTTTGCTTCATCAGCACGACTGGTTAGCCTCCCTGGACATGCAGGATGCTTACCAACATATTCCTGTTCACCCAAAGCATCACAAATACCTAAGGTTCATGGCTTTGAGCCAGCATTATTAGTTCAGAGTCCTGCCCTTTGGGCTATCCTCGGCGCCGTGAGTTTTTACAAAGTGTTGCGCAGTCCTCACAGCACATCTCAGAAAAATCGGGATACAAGTGTTCCCATATCTGGACGACTGACTTCTTAGCAAGCCCTTCCAGGCAAGGAACTCTTGACACAGTTGCCACGGCCTCAGGCTTCCTCACGTCCATGGGAGTCCTGCTAAACCTCAAGAAATCGCAGTTGCAGCCCTCCCAGAGGCTCCTTTTCATAGGGACTCTTCTGGACACCTCCTGTGCAAAAGCTTTTCTGCCAGAACACAGAAGGAGCGATATCCTGCAGATGGCCTGATACATCAGAGAGAACAATTTGGTTTGAGCTATCTCGATGCAGCGGATGCTAGATCTCATGGCATCATCGGTGTTCACTGTACCCCTAGCATGCCTTCACATGAGAACCTCTCAATGGATGCTCAGTTCTCAGTGGTCCCCAACCACTCACCCTCAGTCCTTTCTCATCAAGGTGACAGAACCTCTGAAGAGGTCACTCGCCTGGTGGTCGCAAGAGGACAATCTTCTGAAAGGGTATCACTTTGCTCCCCTGGATCATCAGATTTCCATTGCCACAGATGCCTCCCTGATGGGGTGGGGAGCTCACTGTCAGACTTTCCACACTCAAGGCACGTGGACTCAGGACGAGTCCCAGCTTCACATAAATGTCTTAGAAATGAGAGCCTTCCTTCATGCAGTCTGAGCTTTGAAGGACATTCTCTGTCACAAGAATATTCTCCTTCAAATGGACAACAAAGCAGTGATGTATTACATCAACAAACAGGGCGGTGGTCACTCTTACCCCTTATGCAGGGAAGCGATGAGAGTGTGTGAATGGTGCTTGAGCACAAGGTTCTTATTCAAACGGTCTACCTGCCGGGAGTGCAGAACAAGCTGGCAGACCGTCTCAGCAGAACAGAGACAGATCCTCACGAATGGTCTCTTGACTAAACCATAGTTCAGTCACTATTCGCAGAGTGGGGAACTCCAGACCTGGACCTTTTTTGCATCCCCACTCAACAACAAACTGCCTCTCTTCTGCTCCAGAAATCCAGGGCCTGGCATTTTCTGTCAGGATGCGTTTAGGCTGCAGTGGACAAAACGCTTTCTATATGCCTTTCCGCCTCTTCCTCTAATTCATAGGGTACTTCTCAAGTTTGAGTCCCAGGGGGACAAAATGATCCTCATTGCTCCCTTCTGGCCTCGACAAATATGGTTTCCGTTACTCATCAGTGTGTCGGAAACCCCTCCGAAAGCGCTTCCCCTTCAGACGAACCTTCTGACTCAGGGGTCTATGTTCCATCCCAATCTGTGATCGCTTCACCTTCATGCTTGGCTCCTGAAGAGATAGAAGTGAACAGGTTCAATGCCTCTCGCAGAGTTTCAGATATTCTTCTAGCTGCGCGCAAGCCAGCCACTAGAAAAACTTACACAGACAAATGGAAGCGTTTTTTGCTTTGGTGTGCAAAATCCTCTTTGAATCCCTTTTTTCTGCCTATCAAATAAAGTTCTAGAGTACCTTTTAGCCCTCTCAAATTCAGGTCTGCAATACTCTACAGTCAAGGAGCACTTTTGTGCCATTACAGCTTATCATGAGCCAGTACTTTCCTTGTCACTGGCTCAGTTACCTGTGGTTAAGAGGTTTCTTAAGGGGATTCTGCATACCAGACCTCCTATCAGATGTCCAGTCGCAGCCTGGGACATTAATCTCATGCTAGACATGCTCACTCTAAAACCTTTCGAGCCTCTAGCTACCTGTGAGTTGAAATTTCTCACTTAGAAAATGGCCTTCCTGGTGGCCATTACCTCGGCCCGCAGGGTCTCTGAGATATATGCCTTGGTCACAGACCCTCCGTATACCGTGTTTCATAAAGACAAGGTAGTTCTTAGGACCCATCCTAAGTTTCTCCCTAAGGTTGTTTCGGAATTCCATCTAAACCAACCTTTGATCCTTTCTACTTACTTTGCAAACTTCCAAAATGAAGGGGAGCGTTCCCTTCATTTATTGGACATCAAAAGAGCCTTGCGTTTCTATTTAGATAGAACAAAAGGATTTTGCAAAGCTCAACAACTGTTTGCTTCCTTCATCGAGACCCGGCTGGGTCAGCCTGTCGCTATGAGATGCATTTCAGTATGGCTGGTGGCATGCCTTGGCCACTGTTATTCCATGACGCAGGTTAAGCTAGAGGGCAGAGTGTACGCTCACTCTACTAGAGCGTTCGCAGCATCCCTGGCGGAAATCCGCAATGTACCTATTGCAGATATTTGCAGTGCGGCTACCTGGAGCTCAGTGTATACTTCCGTTAAACATTATGCCCATGCCAGACGATATATTTTGTTTGGCAGAACCATCCTGAATGGTCTTCTGTCCTAAAATTGTGAGCTCTTAGTCTCTTCTGCTGCCCTCTCGGGGGATTATTAGCTCGGTACTCTCCCATTAGTGTGAATGAGTGGTGGAGACTTTATGTCCAGGAAGATATGGAAATTACATACCTGCCGTAATTCTTGATCTTCTTGGACGAAGTCTCCACCACTCATTCACACGCCCACCTACCGTCTCCGGAGCTCACCTCTTTTGTTGGTCTTCACTCCCTCAATCTTTAGGCTGTGAAGACTTCTTTATTGACCCTTCTTATATGGGTGTTCCGGACTATCTTATGTCTGCTTTTTGTTAGGCTACCCTTCTAGGTTAGTCACGCTGCACCTCCTCGGAGAGAAAAAGGTACTGAGGCGGTTGGAGGGTCGGTGCCGAGATAGATAGTTATTGCTGCACGAGCAGAGGCTCTCAACGCCACTGCTCGTGGCTCCATCTCTGGTGCTGGCCTTCCTCTGAATAGTTTGCTCCCGCTGGGTCCTGGCGCCTCCGGCGTACATCCCATTAGTGTGAATGAGTGGTGGAGACTTCGTCCAAGAAGATCAAGAATTACGGTAGGTACTTAATTTTCATTTATTGTCTCTTATTATTTAATTCTATGATTTTATTCTATTTAAAGATACAGTAAATTGAAGGGGGTATTCTTTCACTGCATTTAAGACTAAGGAGATTTAGGTGCATTAGGGTGGAAACTAGAAAAATACAATGTGGCATGCTAGCGAAGGTTACAAGAGGGAAGAGGGCATCAAAGGGGGGTTGGTGGCAGGGGAAGGGGATTGGTAAAGTGGGCAGAACTGTAGTGCGACAAGGATGGGTAGAATAGTGGGCTGCAGTGGATGTGGGGCACATTATGGAAGCTTGGGGGGGGTGTTCAGTTTGTCACAGGTTGAGGAGACTGGAGGCAGAAGTGCAGTGGCTTGGAAGGGAGATGGTGAGGCTTGGGGAAGGGGGGTAGCTGGAACAAGATGGCCACCTCCAAGGAGTACCAAGAGTACAGAACCAATGAAAGGGAAAAGAATGGGGTACAGGGTCAAAGAGTACAATAGGGCAAGCAGCAAGGGGGGGTCTCGGGATGGTAGGAAGGAAGCAGTACATAGCAGAACATCGGAGTCTGGCAATAGATTCGCTGTGTTGCCTTCAGTGGTGGAGGAGGAGACCAGGGACAGTAGGAGGAGGAGGAAGTGAAAGCACAGGGGCAACAGTCAGAGGAGGGGACAGGGCGAAGGTGAGTAGGGGAGGAGGGGACGAGGTAAGTGGAAGGGCAAGGGGGATATAGCAGAGGAGGAAGAGGGGAAAATGAGGCCAAGTGTGGAAGGGAAGGAGGATTATGTTGCTGAGAGAGCTTTGAGGGAAGGGGTGGGCAAGTCAGATACGGGGGCATTAGGGAACGGGTTAGGGCATAGCAGAGGGGACGGATACAGTCACAAAAGTGCAGTATAGGGTGGATGTTCGAAGCGGGTGCAAGGAAAATATGATAGTGGGAGGGCAGAATAGTGACAACGAGAGTGGAGTATTACTGCTGGGAGACTCCATACTAAAAGGGGTCAGATGGGGAAGTAAAGGAGAGGGGCATAGTTGCCTGTGGGTAGTATCAGTACCTGGACTGACAGTGGGTAGGTCAGGACAGACTATTCTTAAGTGCGCAAGGAGGGAAAGGGTTAAACCACATGTTGTGGTGTACTTGGGTACGAATGACTTAGGGAGGGGACACGGTCGAAGAGGTAAGGGAGAGGTTCAAGGAACTGGGAAGGTTGTGTGGGTAGATCACTGGCCTTCTCTGAAGTACTCCCAGTACCCAGCGCAAGTACAGAGAGGAAAAGGAGGATAGAGGAGTTTAGCGCTGGGCTGGGAGTGTGCTGTCGAACCAAAGGGTACAGGATAGTGGTTGGCTGGGTCAGGATCTGGGACAATTGTGATTTGTTCACGGGATGGTTTACATTTGAGTAGGGAGGGGCAGGAGGTGTTAAAGCAGAGGTTGGGAGGAATACATAGCAACAAAGGTAGATTTAAACTAGGTGTGGGGGGAGACAAGTGGGCAGCAGGAATGCAGGGTCTCTAGAGGGGGGCCGAACAAGTTTACCCCCATATAAATAAGGATGGAATCAGGAAAGGGTTGCACGGTGGGGTTAAGGTTGTGAGGGAAACAAGTTAAGGAAAGGAACAACTTGGAAGACTGTCTCCTTGAATGCAAGAAGCCTAGGAACACAACCACTGAACTACAGGCTCTCTTGGCTGAGGGGGTGGTGGCGGTAGCGGCCATCACCGAAACATGGGCCACCCAATACCAAGACTGGGTGCTGGTGATCCCAGGGTACAGGATCTATAGAATGGACAGGGGAAAGAGGAAGGGGTGACGATTTACGTGAGGGAGGGGATAAAGTGTGCAAGGGAAAAGGGGGAGGAGGGTAGAACAGAAGCATTGTGGGTGCAATTCCATGATTCAAAAAATGGGACTCTTAGGATGGGAGTGGTATACAGGCCATCAGTTCAGGTGGAGGACTAGGGCAGGGAACTAGCAGAGCAGATTAGGAAGGTTTGCGGGAAAGGTAACACCATTGTCATGGGGGACTTCACTTTGCCAGGAGTGTATTGGATACCTCAGCCACCTCGAGTGCTAGGGAGCAAGTCCTCTTGGAAGCCTTCCAGGACAGCTTCTTGACGCAGCTGGTTAACGAGCCAACTAGGTTGGGGGAAACGTTGGATCTAGTACTAACGGTAAGGCTGTAAGAGAGCTGGGGGTGGAAGACCTATTGCCGGGGAGTGACCACCATTTGGTGTGGTTCACACTGAACATGGGCAAAGAAGCTGTAGGAACAGGAACCAGGGTGGTCGACTTCAGACAGACTGACTTTGGAAGGATGGGGGAAATTTTAGAGAGGAATTTGGCAGGAATTCATCCAGTCTTGGATGTGAACCAGAAATGGGAAATGATCAAACTGGGAACTGTGGAGGCTACCGAGTCCTGTACCAAAACACAGACCAGTAAGGGAAGGGCTAAGAAACCAAGCTGGTTAAGCAGGGGGGTCTTGGAAAAAGTGAGGGCAAAAAAGGCAGCATTCAACAGATTCAGGAAATCCGGGAGGAGGGGAGGACAGGGAGGAGTATGTGAAGAAGTATGTGGGAAACGGTGACCACCCATCATTGTGGTTTGAAATCACAGAAAGAGCAGAACCAAACCACACAAAACCACGTATCCTGGATTTTAGGGGGGCAGACTTTGAGAAAATGGGGAGATTCTTGAAAGAGGCATTAAGGGGAATGGGACAGGAATCAGGGGTTGAGGAACAGTGGGCAGTATTTAAAATGGGGATTACAAGAACAACAGAATTATGAATTAAGCAGGTTAGCAAGAGGAAAAGGAAGAGGAGACCATTATGGTTTTCCAAAGAGGTAGCAAAGAAAGTGAAAGCCAAAAAGATTGCATTCAGGCAATACAAAAAGACACAGGCAGAAGGGGATAGGGAGAAGTACCAGGAGAAGCAAAGGGAGGCAGGGAGGTCAGTAAGGGAAGCCAAAGCTCAGACAGAAGAACACATTGCAAAATCAGTGGGTAGAGGGGACAAAACCTTTTACAGGTACATAAGTGAAAAAAGAAAGACAAAGGGAGGGATAGTGAGACTGAAGGGGGAGGATGGGGGCCGCGTGGAGGATGAAAACAATAAAGCTGACATATTGAACAGGTATTTCTGCTCAGTCTTTACTGAGGAAGAGGAGGGTAATGGGTCTGAATGGAGTACAAGGGGTGAGAATGGTGCAGAAATGGACACAAGTCCCTTTACACGAGAAAGGGTCCTGAAGGAACTGGAAGTGATGAGTTGATAAAGCAATGGGGCCAGATGGGGTGCACCCCAGGGTCCTTAAAGAACTAAGAGAGGTGGTGGCTGAACCTCTGGCTAGCCTGTTTAGCCAATCACTGGAAACAGGGGAGGTACCCAAAGACTGGAGGACATCAGATGTAGTCCCCTTATACAAAAGTGGGAACAAAGAGGAAGCAGGGAACTACAGACCAGTCAGCCTCACCTCGGTAGTGGGGAAGATCATGGAAGCACTACTGAAGGGGAGATTGGTGGAACATCTGGTTGTCAATGGACTACAGGACCCAAGGCAGCATGGTTTCACCAGGGGGAGGTCATGTCAGACCAGTCTCGTTGAATTTTGACTGGGTGACTAGAGAGGTGGATCGGGAGGGCAGTGGACATGGGCTATCTGGACTTCAGCAAGGCCTTGACACTGTGCCACATAGAAGACTATTACACAAACTGGGGAATATGGGTGTGGGCAGGACAGTAGTGTGGTGGGTAGGTAACTGGCTGGGTGGCAGGACACAGAGGGTGGTGGTAAATGGCTGTCACTCCACAGAGGGAAGAGTGACCAGTGGGGAACACACAGGGATCAGTGCTGGGACCGGTCCTATTCAACATCTTCATCAGTGACATTGGGCGAGGACCTAGAAGGCAGAATTTCACTGTTCGCTGATGGCACAAAGCTCTGTAACAGAGTAGACACACCAGAGGGTGTAGACAGAATGAGAAGCGACCTGCAGAAACTTGAAGAATGGTCAGGTGTTTGGCAGTTGAAATTCAATGCAAAGAAGTGCAAGATAATGCATATGGGGCACAAAAACCCTGGCACAATATATCAGTTGGGGGGTGAGGATATAGCATGCACCAAGCAGGAAAGGGATCTTGGGGTTGTCATCTCTGATGACCTCAAGGTAGGGAAACAGTGTGACAAGGCAGCAGGTAAAGCAAATAGGATGCTGGGATGTATAGGCAGGGGCATCACCAGCAGGAAAAGGAGGTCATAATTCCGCTATACAAGACACTAGTGAGGCCCCACCTGGAGTACAGTGTACAGTTCTGGAGACCATACCTACGTAAGGACATAGACAGGGTAGAGAAGGTTCAGAGGAGGGCGACAAAGATGGTGCACGGATTGCATCACAAGTCCTATGAAGACAGGTTGAAGGAACTGAACATGTACTCCCTGGAGGAGAGGAGGAGAGGGGATATGATAGAGACATACAAGTATCTTACAGGGAGGAACAGGGTGCAGGAAAACACTATTTTTAGCGAAAAGATGTTCCAGGACTAGAGGGCATGGGATGAAGTTGAGGAGGACGATTCAGAGGAAACATGAGAAAGAATTTCTTCACAGAACGGGTGGTGGACAAGTGGAACACCCTGCCAGAGGAAATGGTGGGGGCTGAAACAATCACAGGATTTAAGAATGCATGGGATAGACATAAAGGAATTCTGGAGGTGAGGGGTAAGGAGCAACAGACTTCTAGGAAAACAAACTGAACTTACAAGCTCAAATGGGCAGACTGGGTGGGCCATAGGCCCATATCTGCCGACACTGTCTATGTATCTGTGTATCTATGTAAGTCCAAAGAAGTAACAAGTCGTCAGGGCAGCCATGGCTTCCAGAGAGGTGAGGTTGGCACAGGGCATCAAGGACAGGAAAAATGACTTCTTCAGGTACATAAGGGAGAGAAGGAGCTGCAGGGACCAGATAGTGAGGATTAGGAAGGACGGTGAGTGGGCAGAGAAAGGGGTGGATCTGGCAGAAGCACTAAATGAGTAGTTCTAGGGACATGGAAATGTTGTTCAATCCACACTTACTGGCAGGTTCTTTGCCACTTTAAATCTTGCCAGAAGGTCTTCAGGCTGGCTCCTCCCACCCACCCGGGTGGTAAAACTCTCGGCTCCGCCCCATGACGCCAGATCTTCCTTACCGCTTGGAAGCTCGGGTTCCCTCCTTTGCGCTCTGTGTTTTAGGCCTGGATCCAAACTCTTCGGTTAACCCGAAACTAATTTTAAAATTGACAAGACTTCTGTCCTTTTCTTCCCTCATGGCTGCGATGGACAAATCGACTCCCGGATTTCGTCAGTGTCCCTGTGGGCAGAAGATGTCCCGGACCGATCTGCACTCCACGTGCGTTTACTGCCTGGGGCTTGAACACGATTCGCAGGCCTGCGACTTGTACAAGTCCTTTTCGGCAACAGTCTTAGAGGATCGCGCTGCCAGATTGCAACTTGGGCGCCCCAAGAAACGTTATCCTCTGGTCAAGTCAAAGGAGGCCCGTTGGGCAGTGTCCGCAGCTGCGGGCTGGACTGAACAGCTCGAGCAGATGATCTCCCTCGAGGAGGAAATGGCCCAGGCCGCAGCATCATCTTCATCAGTTGCGACATTTATCCCACTCTCTTTGGGCTCCTCCTACACGGCTTCATTCAAGGAGCTTTGTCAGTCCCTCTCCACCAAGGGAGAGGGGCCTTTGGGACATTCCTCTCGGTCCAAAAGGAAGGACTCTAAGGGTAAGTCCCACCGTCGATGTTCGTGGGAGCGGGAGAGGTCCCCTTCCCTGGACAGTCGACACTCTACTTCGGTTGAGGTTGCGGCTAAGGCTGCAGGTTTCACGATGTCCCTGTCAGGTCAGCCAGCCGAGACACCTATCGACGCAGTCGAGATTTTTTTCGATCCGTTGGACGGGCTGTCGACTGGAGAAGCCAACAACCCTTCTTCACCGGTTCCCCCGGTGGAAACCGAGGACTTGCCTGTGCCTCCTGTGCTGGAGTCCCCGGTTAAGGTCCCTGAACCGAAGGAGGAGTGGGTTTCACCCGCCCCCTCTCAGACCCACCCTTGGAAACACCGAAGGTCTCGGTCTCGGACCTCTTCCAGGTCCAGCCGATCCTGCCGACATCGACAGTCTCAGTCTCAGCACTGTGGAAAGCGGCGGTGCCGCTCATCCTCGTCATTGTCCTCTTCATATGATAGGCGCCGGCGCAAATTGTGTCGGCGCTACAAGGATCTAATGTGATGGCAGCTCCTTTTGACTGGGAATAAGCCGACTCCGTCACCTTCCTTGCCCATTAAGTGGCTGTCACCGGAGCGGCCGAAACAACCCCTCGTTGTAGTCATGGAGAAGGAGCCGAAGCCGGCACCGGTTGTTCTGCCGAAACCAGCTGCGCCACCCATTGTGGTGGAACCCTCCCCTCCACAGCCTAAAACTGGGGCCCCGACCAAGGATTATCGGTCAGGTCATGGCTTGCCCCATCGGTTGTCGGTCACCATCACTCCCGATCGACCTTGGCAGGTGGAGGGTGGCTCAGGTGCTCGGCAGCTGTTTGCAAACTCCTCGGAGTCTTATGACGACGACTCCTTGTTCTCCAGGCCGCTTAACCTGGAGTCCACCGGGGGTCAGTCGGTGGACGAGAGCCCATCCTCGTCTCTTGGAATGCTTCGACTCATCTCAGAGTCCACTTGGATGAAGCTCGAACCCTTTTCAAAATGGGCCAAGTATCCTCTCACAGAGATACTGGACCAAGGGGATTCCCCCATGGAGGCCTTCCCGGTGGCCGAAGCCATTGTTGGCCTGGCCCTGGAGCTATGGCAGCAGCCAGCTTCTTGTCCAGCACCTTCGGCCAGAATGGCTCGAAAGTATGCCGTTCCCAGTGGTTCACTCTCCAGTTTCTCGGAGCATCCCTCCGCGGAGGGGCTAGTGACCGACAGCGTTTTCCGGCATTCTGGGAACGCTCTGGATGTGGACAAGCCACCCGATAAGTCCAAGAAACTGGACTACTCCAGGCAGAAAGTCTATGTGGCTTCCTCGCTAGGCCTTCATCAGGCCAGCTCGACCATTCTGATGGCACACTTTTCACACGGCCTTTTGGGCTCCCTGGATGAGGTGATTCCTCATCTCCTGGCTGACCTTGAGACAACGGTCAAGCAGGTGCGGGATCAGGGAAGAGCGGTGGCCAAACAGCAGCTCCAGACTTCCCTGGACATCGCTGACTCGTATGCCCTGTCAGTAGTGGCCACAGTGGCCATGCGCCTCAGAGCTTGGCTACAGATCTCTACCTTTATGGCAGATACCCACAGAAGCTGGCAGACATTCCCTTCTTGGGTACCGACTTGTTCGGTCCCGGGGTGGAGGGTCATCTGCAAAGGATCGAGAAGTCCAGTGCCACCTTGGACTTGGTCATGTCTGCCCAGAAGGACAAAGGACGCCAGCAGCAGCGTAAGCCCTTTTGTCCTTCAGCCCCTGCGGCATGTCTGGCCCAGCAACACCAGTATCAGGGCCAGCAGGCTCGCACTTGGCACCTCAAAGCCAAGCTCGCTGCTTCCTCCAGCAGGAAGCCGGGAGGGGAAGGTCCAGGAGGCTTCTCGGCCGGTCCTTCCTCCAAGCCTGCCCAGTGACGGGTTGAGGGGTGTCGCCCCCAACCTTGTCACTCCTCCGCAGGTTCCCCTCGTGGGGGGGGGCGGCTCAACACTTCTTTTCCATCTGGTCCGATATCACCATGGACTGCTGGGTGCTGGAAGTGGTAGGAAAGGGTCTGCCTCTGGAATTCGAGCAGTCCCCACCCTATCAAGCAGTCGCCCCACAGGGGGCTACGGGATCCGCAGCCTCTCTGTTGGCTTGTTGAGCCGACGTTGCCCTACTCCTCCAGAAGGAGGTGATCAGGGAGGTGGCTAATCCTCCATCAGACCCAGGGTTTTTGTCCAAGTACTTCTTGGTCCGAAAACGGACGTGGGGCTGGCGCCCCATTCTAGACCTAAATGACCTAAACAAATTCCTAAGGTCTCGAACCTTCAAGATGGTCACTCTGGCTCAGATCATTCCATCCTTGGAACGAGGCTTGTGGTTCTGTTCTCTGGACCTTCAGAATGCGTTCTTTCACGTCCCAATCCATCTGTCCCACCAGCGATTCCTCTGCTTCAGAGCGGAGGGATCCATTTACGAGTTCTGGGTCATGCCCTTCGGCCTCTCTCCAGCTCCCAGGGTTTTCACCAGATGCATGGCAGTGGTGACAGCATTTGTGCGGCACCGAAGAGTCTGGGTGTACCCTTACCCTGACAACTGTCTGATTGCAGCCTCTTCGAAGCCGGAGGTGTAGCGGTCCAGGGATCTGGCCCTCCAGGTCTGCTCTCAGATTGGTCTCCTCATCAATGAGGCCAAATCGGAACTCGTGCCAACGCAGGTGATTCAGTTCATCGGGGCAGAGCTTGACTCTCTTCGAGCCAGAGCATGGCTCACGGCAGACAGGGCTGAGGTTCTTTCCTCCTTTGCCCAGTCATTTCTGGTTGGGAAATTACGCCCTGCTCAGGACTTCCTGTGCCTCCGGGGCGTCATGGCGGCCTGCACCAGCGTGGTCCCTTGAGCCCGCTGGCACATGCGCCCCCTTCAGTGGGGGCTGGCCCGCCAATGGTCACAGCGCTTCTGTCCTCTGGACCAGCCAGTGATCATGACCCAGAAGATGTGGAACACTCTCCAGTGGTGGCTCATTCCAGCTCATCTGCAGGAGGGTATCCCGTTTGTCTGCCCAGAGCCGACAGTCACTCTAACGACCGACACCTCTCTGATGGGTTGGGGTGCCCATCTGGAGGAGCTCAGAGCGCACAGCCTCTAGTTACCTCAGGAGTCTCGATGTCACATCAACCTGCTGGAGCTTCGAACGGTCCGACTAGCCCTCACCGCCTTCGCTCCGTTTGTACAGGGTCAAGTGGTCCAGGTCCAGATGGACAACACCACAACCATGTACTACCTAAACCGCCATGGCGGGACGCACTCCTTGCCTCTGTGCAAGAAAGCTCTCCGCACTTGGTCTCTCATGAGCAGACTGGAGGTGGATCTCCTAGCCATCCATGTGGCAGGAGCCTCCAACACTCTGGCCGATGCCCTATGCCAGATAGGTGCACATCTCACGAGTGGTCTGTCCTGCCGGAGGTAGTACAAGATCTATTCTTCCATTGGGGCACACCTCAGGTGGACCTGTTTGCCTCCAGGGAGAATGCGAAGCTGAAGCTGTTTCATGCCTGCCCTCCTCAGCAGGGCTCACTGCAGGAGAATGCCTTCTTGAGGCCGTGGACCCTGGGCCTCTTCTACGCCTTTCCCCCATTTCCCTTGATCCACATGGTGCTTCTCTAGGCGAGGAGGGACAAGGCGCAGGTGATTCTGGTAGGCCCAGACTGGCCCAGCCAGTTCTGGTATCCAGATCTCCTCAGTCTCAGCTCCAGGCTCCCGAGGCGGCTTCCAGCCTGCCTGGACCTGATCTCAGTCAACAGGGGGAAGGTACTCCACCCGGACCTTCAATCCCTGCACCTGGCGGCCTGGTTCCTTAGCGGCTAGAGTTTCAGGCCTTGGGTCTTTCTGACAAGGTCCTCAACATTGTTGAGGCATCCCATAAGGAGCCGAACAGAAAACGCTATGCCTTCGAATGGAAGAAATTCTCCATTTTGTGTCAGGATAAGGGGTTTGACCCTTCCTCTTGTTCCTTGGCCAGCATTCTGGACTACCTGTGGTCCCTTTCTCAGCTAGGACTTTGGTCAACGACCCTTAAGGTGCACCTGGCAGCCATCTCTGCTTACTGGGCGTGGGCCAGAAAGCAGTCGGTGGCACAGGAGAAAGTGGTCAGGTGCATTTTCAAAGGCCTTGATCACATATCCCCTCCGGTGCGAGAACCTCCATCTCCGTGGGATCTACTGCTGTTACTGGCTAAGCTCATGGGCAAGCCATTCGAACCGATGCACAGGTGTGATATTTCTCATCTGTCGTGGAAGACTGCCTTCTTGGTGGCTATCACATCAGCCAGAAGGATGGGAGAGCTCCAGGTGCTTTCATTCGAGTCTCCTTATCTGGTCTTCGACAGGGACAAGGTTGTCCTGCGCCCCCACCCAAAATTCCTTCTGAAGGTGGTGTCGGAGTTTCACCTTAACCAGGTGTTGACTCTGCCGGTGATCTACCCCAGTCACACCTCGGAGGTGGAATATAGGCTCCACACTTTGGACTGTAGAAGAGCGCTCTCTTATTACAAGGAGCGGACAGCTGAAGTTCAGGGAGAGGTTTTCCAGCTGTTTGTCACCTACGCTGAAGCTGCGCCTGGCAGACCTGCAGCCACGTGGACGATAGGCAGGTGGGTCACTACCTGCATAGATCTCTGCTACAGGTTGGTGGGCATAGAGCCTCCCAAAGGGATAAGAGCTCATTCTGCCCGCCATACCGCTGCATCGGTGGCTGCTTCCAGGGACGTCCCTATCTGGGAAATCTGCAGGGCTGCTACCTGAAAGACAGCACACACCTTCATTACCCACTACCACATCGACCTTGAGTCACGCCGGGATGCTGGTTTTGGGACCTCGGTTCTCCAGTCCTTATTTCCCAAGTAGGGGTTGCGCACCTTGCCTCCCTCCTCCCAGAGAACTGCTAGGAGTCTGCCAGTAAGTCTGGATTGAACAACATATCCACGTCCCTAGAAATACAGGTTACTCACCTGTAACAGGAGTTCTAGGTATGGTATATGTTGTTTATCCACACAACCCACCTGACCTCCCCGGCTTCGACGCGCAACCTGGCTTCCAGCAGGCTAAACCAGGTGTCATGGGCAGAGCCAAGAGTTTTACCACCGGTGGGTGGGAGGAGCCAGCTTGAGGCCTTCTGGCAAGATTTAAAGCGGCAAGGAACCTGCCAATAAGTGTGGATGAACAACATATACCGCTCTTAGAACTCCTGTTACAGGTGAGTAACCTGTATTTCTGTTCAATATTCATGAGGGAGAAGGGTGGGCAACTACCTCAGGGGATGGGGAAGGTCTGCAAGGGGAAGGAGGGGGTGACAGATGAGGTAATCACGGAGGGCAGGGTATTGGAAGGTCTGAAGGCTATGAGGATGGATAAGGCACCAGGACTGGACAGCATACACTCCAAGGTGCTGAAAGAACTGTTGGAGGTTCTGGCAGACTGATCCAATACCTCCCTGGACACTGAGTGCATACCATAAGACTGGAGGATGGCCCCATGGTGCCCCTTGTCATCGAGGCACAGGTCAGGAAGCATAGGAAAACCAGGAGCAGTTGTGAAATTCACAAGAGTTTTATTATGAATAACAATAAAATAAAAAATTAAATTGTTCCATATACTGTAACTGTTTACAAAGGTAGAATAAACAGAGGAGATCTGTCTGAGTTTCCCTTCAATCTCTGTGTCTGGCAAGCAATTGCAGCTCTGTCTTACAAGTCTCTGCAACCCCGCTTTCTAACAAGCATCCTGTTTTTTTCTAAAATGTTCTTGTATATTTCACGCAGGTGCAGGCAGAACACAAGGTTCCAAAACTGAGGCCCCTTTTCCGTAGCTTCTTCAAAAGGCTTAAACATTGCATTTTCATGTTAACCCCTTGATTTCCCAATAGCTTTTTACAATCAAATTATATACATTTCAACAGTAACACTATATAATTTCTAAGCAAGGGGATCCCAATATCAGTTAAGTTTCAAATAATGATTTACATATATTTTTATACCAGCAGATATGCAAGGGAGGAAAAGACAGAACAGCAAGGGAAGACTGAGAGACAGTGAGAGGCAAAGAATTGAGAGACTGTTGGGGTGATCAAATCCTAGGTCTCACAGGAAAATTTGGTTGCGCAACGACAAGAAACAGAACAGATTCCTGCATTCAAACTCTCCATAACAACGGGAACAGAGTCCTATTCAACCTTGTCACACCCCTCCATAAGAAAAAAGGAGGAACCCTGCAATTACAGACCAGTAAGTCTCACATTCATTGTGGGGAAGCTAATGGAGACGGTCCTGAAAGAGGGGCTGGTGACCTTTCTGGAAGTCAGTGGGCTCCAGGAAGATCTTGCCAGATCAACCTAGTTAAGTATTATGACTGGGTAAGGAGGAATTGGACAAGGGCCGTGCATTGATGTCCTGTATTTGGCCTTCATCAAGGCCTTTGATTCAGTGCCACATGGGAGGTTGGGGGAGTTGAAATATGTGGGGGCAGGGACTAAGTTGGTGAACTGGATCAGGAAATGGCTGCAAGGGAGACAGCAGAGGGTGGTGGTGGGGTGAACTCTCATCTCCAAGGACTATAATGAGTGAGGGATCACAGTACTCAGTACTGGGCCCAGTGCTGTTTGTGATATTCATAGCTGACATTTCACATGGCATCAGGAATAAGAGCAGTCTGTTTGCCCAGCCCGGTGGCGCTGAGGGTTGAGGTGCTGGACACCACAGCTCGCGCCACACCGGCGACCCGTGTTTGGGAACGGACACGGGTTGCCGGGGGTTGGCAAGGGCAGGGTAGGATGAAGCGTCCGGAGGACAGCTCTCCTTCCCTGGGGAGGGGGGTATCACGCTACCGATACCTGAGTGCCCTCTAGCAGAGGCTGGGAGCAAGGTATATGGGCGCACATGGTGGGGGGCCGGGTGTGGACGCCCTGGGCCACTTCGCTGACATCAGCACGCACCCGGCCCTGAGGGAGTACAGAAAAAAATCCCAGCCAAGTGCCTCCGTGATGCCCTCCTCGCCGCCTTCGATGTGCTTCCAGGCTGACTCCCCAACCCGAACCGACGTTTGCGACATAGGTTAGTGCCGTGACCCCGCCCTGGGGTAAGCCAGGGGCATGGGGAGGCAGCTCATGTGGGTGCAGGAGGCGGGGACGGACCAGGGCTGAAGTTCTCAAGGCTGGAAACATATTTAAAAAAAAAAAAAAAGCAGCCTGTTTGCTGATGATACCAAGATTGGGGTGGTGGTGGATGACCTGATTAAGCTGGAAGACTGGTCAGAACGTGGCAGTTAGGGTTCAGTGCTAAAAGTGCAGAGTACTGCACTTTGGAGTGAAGAACCCAGGAGGAGCTACCATTTGGGAGGGGTACTGCTAGGTGCCACCGAGGAGGAAAAGATCTAAGGGTGGTTATAACAGGGAATATGAACAACCCAGAGCAGTGCAGGAAGGCAGCAGTGAAGGCCAACAGGATGCTGGGGTGTATTGAAAGAGGAATCTCCTCCAAGAGTAGGGAGGTGATCCTGCCTCTATACAGGTCATTGGTCAGGCCAGACCTAGAGTACTGTGTGCAGTACTGGCACCCAAATCTGAAGAAAGATATTAGATTACTGAAAGGGGTACATTGCAGAGCGAGAAAGATGATCCAAGGATTGATGGACAAACCCTACGAGAAAGACTAAGTGAGTTAAATATGTACTCCTGGAGGAGGGGAGGGACCAAGGGGGATATGATTGATACCGTTAAGTACTTAAAGGGGATAAGCAAGACAGGTACTGAAGGGGTATTTAAGTTGACGGGGAGGGACACAAGAGGGCATGGTCTCAGTTTGGAGGGAGGAAGATATAGGAGAAAATAAGGAGACACTTTTTCACAGAGAGGGTTGTGAATAAATGGAACACTCTGCCCAAGTAGGTAGTATCCTGTAAGACAGTGGGTAGTTTTAAAAGGGGTTGGGACAGGGTGAGGGGGTAATTTGAGGGCAGCTGCAAGGTAGGTGCTAGCTGCACATTCGAAAGCAGACTTGATAGACCATGTGGTCTGTTTCTGCTAACAGTTTCATATGTCTGATCAAAACGATAGCAAAAAACTGTTAGTCATGTATGGTGAGGTGTCTCAAGGACACACAGCCTCTTAACAGTCCATGTCAAGGTGGATTGTATCCACAAGACGTTTCCGCTGTACTAATGCCAGTAAAGTTCCCTTTGATGATAATAAAGTACACTTCTCTAAGGTTATAGCAGTATCAGCACCTCAATATCATCTCTCTAAATATAGGTAGCCTCCTACCTAAGCTATTGCAGTTCCAAACCTGGGTCGAGCTATACAAACCTGATATCATCTCGCTCACCGAAACTTGGCTCTGCCCCAAGACCATTGATGTGACTGTAGCCCTGGATAGCTACACCATGTTCCACCAAGACCGACTTTCCAAGTGAGGGGATGGCTGCTTGATCTACCTCAGGTTCACTATCAAAGGTCAGTTACTGCCAAGCAGTCTGCAAACCAAGGAGGCACAAATCCTAAATCTAAAGCTCACCAGCGGCCTTCAGAATAAAACTCTACTGCTCTCAGCTGTATATATACCCCCCTTCCATTAAGAACTCCATTGGCCTTGAGCAATTCGTAAACAGCATAGGGCAGACCAGACAGAACTGGGAGTGCATAATTGTTGGAGTCTTTAACATTAACTAGCAATCCCAGGATGCATTAACAGTCAGAGACCAGATATCTAACCACTACCTCAAATGGTCACACAGGCCACTAAGCACAATTACTGGACAGGCACCAGCACACTAATTGACTTGCTCCTTTCTACCTGCCCAGAACACATCACTGAGGTAGCTGTCTTATGAGACTCCATTAGTGATCATTCCCTGGTAATGAGTACCTGGACAAATAGATTCACCAAGTGCACCCTCAGGTCTCTAAAAATAGATCTCCAAGAACTGGGTATGATAGGGTAGACTAGGACCCTGTCCCAGTTGTTATGCAGGAGGTGTTTAAATGCAAGGATCTTTCCTTTTCTGTCTCTTCTCTGTCTGGTTGCACAACTAAATTTTCCTGTGAGACCTCAAACTTGATCACTCTGTCAGTCTCACAGTTCTTTGCTTCTTACTGTCTCTCAGTCCTCCCTTGTTGTCTTTTTTCCTCTCTTGCATATCTGCTGATATAAAAGTATATGCAAATCAGTATGTGGAAATGTAACTGTTATTGAGATCCTTTTTGTTAAGAAAATATATAGCATTACTGTTGAAATGTATATAATCATATTTTAAGATAATTGCAAATGCTATTGGAAAACTCAGAGGTTACCAGAGTTCAATTTTTAAGCCTTTTGCAAAAGGGGGCCTCAACTCAAGAAGCACATTGTGTTCTAGCAGCTCCTGCCTGATATTTACAAAAACAGGATGCTTGCTAAGGATGGGGGTTGAAAGGACTCCTAAGAGCTAGTTTTTTTTTTTTTTTTTTGTTACTGCTACTATTAGTAAATATTTGTGGTAAATTCTACAACTGCTCCTGGTTTTCCCTGTGCTTCCTAACCTATGCCTCAATGACACTGGGCAGTTAGAGGCTTTCAAACAATATCTGCGGCTGTTGGACTGGTCCCCCCTCAACAATGACCTAGATGGGAACCAAGCCCTTGACTACTTCTTTATGACAGTCACAAAGGCATGTGACATCTTCGCCCCGTATAGGACCAAAAAACTTAAAGGGTCCACCAACTCGTGGCTCTCTGGATCCCTCCTCAAGCTCATGCGCCATAGAGACAATCTGTGGCACAAGGCCAAGGCATCTGGGACACAGGTTGACCTCATTGCTTATAAAGCGGTCAGAAATAAATGCACACAGTTTATTCGATTAGCCAATGCGTCCTACTACTCCGATCTTCTACACAAGAATTGGGGTCATGGTAGGGAGTTTTGGAACTCGGTGAAATCACTCACAGGAAAGGCCTCTAGAGCACCACCTGACCTGATTCAGACAGCTACTGGGACACTTAAGGAGCCCAAGGACATTGTAAATGCCTTCAACCTAACTTTCACCGACCACAGCACTGTGCTACCCAGTGAATACCTCACCCCCACTACTTGCTGGTCTACCCCCAATGAGAATCCGCCCTCCCCACCTAGCAGAAACATACCGCCGTTTTACTTCAGGCAGATTACCAGTGCCGAGACCAAAAAATACATCAGACGGGTCCTTGGGAAGTCTAGGATGGGGAGTGACTTAGTCAACATGAAGCTGATTGCCCTTACCCTAAATGAGCTGCAGATTCTCTCACTAAAGTCTTCAACGCCTCTCTCCAAACAGGTGTGATCTTCCTGGACATAAGTCTCCACCACTCATTCACACTATTGGGATCTGCTTGGAGGCACTAGGACCCATCGGGAGCAAAATATTAGCTGGAGGGTCGGCGCCAGAGATGGCTGCCGTGAGCCTCCTAGTCGCTGCTGTACGACTATCTTGGCGTCGACCCTCCAACCGCCTCAGTTCCTTTTTTTTTGAAATTCTCTTTATCCTCCTCACAGCCTGCCTCCTCCGACCCTACAGTGATGACCCCCAGACATCCCACTGCCCGGAACCCTGCTCACACAGACCACAGATCCCCATGGAGCCGCGGTTTACCCACCGGGCGGGGGCCAGTGGGGGGTTCTAACCCCGTAACATACATTTTGTCGGTCTCGTGGTCTGTTGGGCGGGCACGGGCACATCATGGGCACGTCCAAGGTCCTCCCATCTTCCCGGAGGAGGCAGGCTCTTTCCTCGTTTTCTCCCTCCCGGCAGCCGGCGCCTCCCTGGCGTCGCGATGCGCGCGTCCGGCGTCCGTGCTGCTCAGCGGCCAGCCATCTAGTGGGGCTTGCAGTTCCCGAGCCTCGCTCGGGGTCAGCCTGAGTGCCGGGCATCGGCGGATCTCCCTGGAGCAGGCGAGCTGTCGTTGGGCGCTCAAGCCTGTCTCCCCAGCCAACCACCGACTACCCGAGTCCGGCTCCTGAACCCGGGTCACGGCGTGGCCGGTGTGGCGTCCAAGCCTCAACCCTCAAGCGCCACGGGCCGCCCCTCAGTTCCTTTTTCCCCGCTGTCGAGTGCACATCAGTGACGATGTCGCCGCCTGTCGGATCAAACTTCAAACTAGCAGCATAGTTTTCAGTTTTATTATTTTGTAGTATTATCTCGATACAGTATCGCTTAAAATTATTCTTATTTTTAAAATAAATACAATAAAGAAGTCTCAGCCTACTTTGTGGAGTCAACCATGAGCAAGTCAGGCGGCGGTGGGAGACTTAATTGTAAACTGTTCAGTCAGTCGGGCTGGGTCCGGTCCGCCCGCCTTCTCCGGAGGGGTCTGACAATGGTCAGTCCAATGCCCGGGGGATGGGCGGCCCCAGCTTATAAAATAAATGGTCGCACTCTCGGCACCGTTCGGCCTCGAGCTCTTCTTTGGCCCACAGGTCTAAAAAGAGAAGGCGTCACTCGAGGTCGCCCTCTGATATGTCTGCGCGTAGATGCTCGGTTATCGGGGCTAGTTGCCGGTCTCCTCCTTCGGAGTCGCCAACCTCTGCTTCTGGTAGCCGACGGCTTCGACATCGGAGCCCTACCCCGCCCGCAGGTAGGTCTTCAGATGAGCAGTTTCATCAGTGGGCTGCTCTTATGGAGCAATGGGCTCGGAGTTTGGTTTGGCTACCTGGCTCGGTCGCTCGTGGGCCTTCGGGCTCTTTGGGCGACCAGGTAGGGCGGATGGACCTTCCTGGTCGCGTGGCACCTTCTTCGCTGCCGTCGACTCCGCGCTTAGGTGTTCCCTTATCTCCTGCTCTTCCTTCTTCAAAACCTGTTTTGAGTCTGGGAGTGTTTTGGCACCCTTGGCGTCGTGTAGCTCTTGGCGCCGTCCTCGGCGTCGATCTTTCTTGGCGCCCGTCCTTGGCACTGTCATGGCTTCTCGGGCGTCGTCCTCCGCCGCCATCCTCCAGCGTGGTCTTGCAGCGTCATTCTCGGTGCCGTGCGCCCTCGGCGCCGGGGGCTCTCGGGGACTCCTCTTTTCACTTGTTTCCTTCTTCCTCCTCTTCTGAATTTCATTCCTTTCCTGTCCATACAGTCCCTCCTGGACTGTCAGGAGATGACATTGAGCCTGACCCAGACCTTCGGTTGGGTGTTGAAGTGGACGAAGCAGGATCTATTACTGCTGCAGAGCCTGTGGTCGAGGACCTGTCCTTTAAGTCTCTGTTGAAAAATCTGAGTTCCACGCTTTCTCTCCAGACTACAGACATCGATCCTGAGAAATTGTTAAGACTCCAATATCTTCATGCCTCGGAGATCCCTACGGATTTGACTCCTCCGGTTCAGCCTTCCTTGAGCGCTGTCTCAAATGGTATGGAATAATCCTGCTCTTACCCCTTTGGTGGCTAAATCCGTTGATAGGAAATATTCAGCCCCCAAGGATCGTCCCATTTTGGCATCTCAAGCCTTTGCGGATCCTGTTGTAGTCCTGGCACAGAATGATAAGGTCGTTCTTTCTCAGACTACTACAGCTCGACCTATTAACAAAGAATCTCGTAAGATAGACACCTTAGGTAAGAGAGTCTTTGCTGCTTCTGCTCTAAGTATGCGTATTGCCAGTTACCAAGGCTATTTTTCCCAGTATGAGTATATCCTGTGGCATTCTATTAAACAAATGGTTGAAGCCCTACCGGAGTCGGATTCAAAGCCAGAGCTTCTTCAGACCATTACCAGAGGTATCGAATCTAACAACCAGCAGGTTAAAGCAGCCATGGATGCTTTTGATACTGCTTCCGTTCAGCGGCTGCTGGTATTTGCACCGCCGTCATTCCTGGTGTACGCCGGGCTTCACGAATGGCGGCAGCAGCAGGTGATGGCATTGCCTTTGACGGTGCATATCTTTTGGTCCTCAGGTAGAGCAAACTCTAGAAGCTACACAAAGACTAGGTCAGCCATATGTTGGCTCAGCCCCTCCTGCCCCCTCTCGGGGCATGCCAGTAAGCGTCAGTTTCATAATCGTCAGTCCTTTGAGGCAGAGGCAGAGAAGTTTCCATAAGAACCAACCTGCCCAACCTCAAAAGAAGGCGCAACAGAAAGCGCAAGGGCCCAAAGTGCCCAGCGCTACCTTATGAATTGCCAGCCCAAGTTCCATCTCAGCTGCCCGAGGTGGACTTTTCCTCTCCGTTGGGAGGTCGTCTGATGCACTTCTACAACCAGTGGAAGTCCATAACCTCAGACAAATGGGTCCTTCGGATAATTCACGAGGGGTATTCACTCAATCTTGTGGAGACCCCTCCGGATCGTCCCCCAAACGGCAGCCCAGGCTGTCAACCCTTCAGTCAGACCTTCTCGCCGCCAAGATTCAGGGCCTTCTGAACAACAGGGCAGTAGAAGTGGTGCCGCTGCATCAAGCGAACACAGGTTCTACTCCCATTACTTTCTGGTTCCAAAAGAAGTCCGGGGGCATGCGCCCCATTCTAGATCTCAGAAAGCTAAACAAATTTCTCCCCAAGGAGAAATTCAAAATGATTTCTCTGGGAACCCTGTTACCTTTGCTTCATCAACACGACTGGCTAGCCTCCCTAAACATGCAGGATGCTTACCAGCACATTCCTATTCACCCGAGGCATCACAAATTCCTGAGGTTTGTGGCTCTGGGACAACATTATCAGTTCAGAGTCCTGCCCTTTGGGCTATCCTCGGCGCTGCAAGTTTTTACAAAATGTTGTGCAGTTCTCACAGCGCACCTCATAAAGGTCGGATTACAGATGTTTCCTTATCTGGACGATTGGCTTCTAGCAAGCCCTTCCAGGCAAGGGACTCTGGACGCCGTAGAGACGGCCTCGCGCCTCCTTACATCCATGGGAGTTCTGCTCAACCTCAAGAAATTGCAACTGCAGCCCTCCCAGAGGCTCCTTTTTATAGGGACTCTTCTGGACACCTCCTGTGCAACGGCTTTTCTTCCAGAAGACAGGAGGAATGATATCCTTCAGATGGCCCGTCACATCGGGGGAAACAGCTCAGTCACAGCTCTCTCGATGCAACGGATGCTAGGCCTCATGGCATCCTCAGTGTTCACTGTACCGCTAGCACGTCTGCACATGAGAACCACCCAGTGGATGCTCAGTACTCAGTGGTCCCAAACCACTCACCCGCAGTCCTATCTCATCAAAGTGACAGAACCTTTAAAGAGGTCACTCACCTGGTGGTCTCAAGAGAGCAATCTCCTGGAAGGATATCCCTTTGCTCCTCTGGACTATCAAATCTCCATTACCACAGACGCATCCCTAATGGGGTGGGGAGCTCACTGTCAGGCTCTCCACACTCAAGGTGTGTGGACTCAACTCGAGTCCCAGCTTCACATAAACGTCCTAGAAATGAGAGCCATCCTTTATGCGGTCCGAGCGTTGAAGGATATTCTCTGTCACAAGAACATTCTCCTTCAAACGGACAACAAAGCAGTGATGTATTACATCAACAAGCAGGCGGTGCTCATTCTTACCCTTATGCAGAGAAGCAATGAGGTATAGGAATGGTGTTTGGAGCACAGCGCTCTAATTCAGCCGGTCTACCTGCCTGGTGTACAGACGACTTGGCAGACCATCTCAGCAGAACAGAGATGGATCCTCATGAGTGGTCTCTCGACTCAACCATAGTTCAGTCTCTATTCGAAGAGTGGGGAACTCCAGACCTGGACCTTTTTGCATCCCCACTCAACGCAAAACTGCCTCTCTTCTGCTCCAGAAATCCAGGGCCTGGCATTTTCTGTCAGGATGCGTTCAGGCTGCGGTGGACAAAACGCTTTCTTTCCGCCTCTTCCTCTAATTCAGAGAGTACTCCTCAAGTTCGAATCCCAGGGGGACAAGATGATTCTCATTGCTCCCTTTTGGCCTCGGCAGCTGTGGTTTCCACTACTCAACAATATGTTGGCAGTTCCTCCGAGACCACTTCCCCTGCAGATGAACCTTTTGACTCAGGGACCGGTGGTCCATCCCAACCTGAGATCACTTCACCTTCATGCTTGGCTCCTGAAGAGGTCAAGTAAACTGGTTCAACGCCTCGAAGAGTTTCAGATATTCTTCTGGCTGCACGGAAGCCAGCCACTCGGAAAACTTACACAGCCAAGTGGAAGCGTTTTTCGCTCTGGTGTGCAAAGTCCTCTTTGAATCCCTTTTCCTGTCCACCAGATAAGGTTTTGGAGTACCTTTTGGACCTCTCAAATTCAGGTCTGCAGTACTCTACAGTCAAAGTTCACCTTAGTGCCATTTCAGCGTATCATGAGCCCATTTTTTCTCTTAACACTGGCTCAGTTACCTATGGTTAAGAGATTTCTTAAGGGGATTCTGCATACCAGACCTCCTACAAGACGTCCAGTTGCAGCCTGGGACATTAGTCTTGTGCTAGACATGCTCACTGAAACCTTTCAAACCTCTGGCTACCTGTGAGCTAAAATTTCTCACCTGGAAGACTGCCTTCCTAGTGGCCATTACCTCAGCCACGAGGGTCTCTGAAATACATGCCCTGGTCACAGACCCTCCGTTTACTGTGTTCCATAAGGACAAAGTAGTTCTTCATACTCATCCTAAATTTCTTCCTAAGGTTGTGTCAGAATTTCATCTAAACCAACCTTTGGTCCTTCCCTCTTATTTTCTGGACTTCCAAAATGAAGGGGAACGTTCTCTTCATTCTTTGGATGTTAAGAGGGCCTTGCGTTTCTATCTAGATAGAACCAAGGATTTTCGCAAAGCTCAGCAACTGTTCGTTTCCTTCAGTGAGACCCGGCTGGGTCAACCTGTCGCTATCAGATGTATCTCATCATGGCTAGTGGCGTGCCTTCGTCACTGCTATTCCATGGCACAGGTTAAGTTGGAGGATAGAGTTTACGCTCACTCTACTAGAGTGGTCGTGGCATCCCTAGCGGAAATCCGCAACGTGCCCATTGCAGACATCTGCAATGCGGCCACCTGGAGCTCAGTGCATACTTTCGTTAAACATTATGCACTAGATGTCCATGCCAGACGACATTCTTCCTTGGCAGAGCCATCCTCAATGGACTTCTGTCCTAGAAACGTGAGCTCTTGGTCTCGTGCCGCCTCTCTCAGGGATTATTTGCTCGGTACTCTCCCAATAGTGTGAATGAGTGGTGGAGACTTATGTCCAGGAAAATATGAAAATTATACCTACCGTAATTCTTGATCTTCTTGGATGAGTCTCCACCACTCATTCACACGCCCACCCTCCATCCCCCGAGCTCACCTTTCTTGTTGGTCTTCACTCCCTCAAATCTTTAGGCAGTGAAGACTTCTTTGTTGACCCTTCTTACACGGGTCGCCTGGACTATCTTATGTCTGGTTTTTAGGTTAGGCTACCCTTCTAGGTTAGTTACGCTGCACCTCCTTGGTAAAAAGGTACTGAGGCGAGGTTTGGGAGGTCAGCCGAGATAGTCATTACCTGCAGCGAGCTAGGCTGCGGCCGTTAACCGCGTCCGACCCTCCAGCAAAAAGTTTGCTCCCGATGGGTTCTAGTGCCTCCGGCACAGATCCCAATAGTGTGAATGAGTGGTGGAGACTCGTCCAAGAAGATCAAGAATTACGGTAGGTACGTAATTTTCATTTCCCTGTGTCATGGAGGTACAGGTCAGGAAGCATGGGGAAAACCAGAAGCAGTTGTAAAATTCGCAACAAGAGTTTTATTATGAACAACAATAAAATAAAAAAAATTAAGAATAACTATTTACAAAGGCAGAATAAACAGAGAAGATCCATCTGAGTTTTCTTTCAATCTGTGTATCTCTTAAAACATTGCAGCTCTCTCTTATAAGTCTTTGCAACCCCCTTCTTACAGGCTTCCTATTTTTTTTAAAATGTTTTGTAAATATCAGGCAGTTGCAGCTAGAACACAATGTCCCAGAACTGAGGCCCCTTTCCACAGCTTCTGCAAAAACTTAAAATTGCATTTCAGGTTAACCTTCAGTTCACAACAGCTTTTTGCAATCTTCTTAAACTATAATTGTGTACATTTCAACAGTAACACTATATAATTTCTAAAGAAAGGGATCCCAATATCAGTTACATTTCCACATAATGATTTCCATATAGTTTTATACCAGCAGATAACACAAGGGAGGAAAAAATCAAACAGCAAGGGAAGACTTGAGAGACAGTGAGAGGGAAAGAATTGAGAGACTGTTGGGGTGCTGAAGTCCCAGGTCTCACAGGAAAATTTGGTTGCGCAACCAGATAGACAAGAGACAGGGAAGGAAAGAGCAGAACAGATCCCTGCATTCAGACTCTCCATAACAACTGGGACAGGGTCCTATTCTACCCTGTCACACCCTGACAGATGGAAGGCAGCTCTAGTCACCCCCATCTTTAAATCCGGTGATAGCACCAACCTGTCTAACTTTAAGCCCATTTCAATTCTACCATCGCTCTTCAAAGCCTTGGAAAGAGTGGTGTTCGATCAACTCACAGAATACCTGGAAAAGAACAACCTACTCTGCGCACAGCAACACGGATTCCAGAAGAATCACTCGACCTTCACCTCCTTAGTTGAGAACACTTCAAAACTATACGATGCTTTAGATAATGGCCTAGCAGCGGGGTCTATCTTTATAGACCTCACAAAGGCATCTGGCACTGTGAACAATCAGCTTCTCCTGAACTGCTTATTACCTACAGATCTTTCCAGTAACACGTAGCCTGGTTTGACAGCTACCTCTCCCATAGGACACATTGCGTCAAAATCAACAGTGATCTCTCTGAACCTAGGGAGGTGAGCCTCAGAGTCCTCAAGGCTCAATTCTCAGACCACTCTTATTCAGTGTGTTCATTAATTTCCTACCCTCTGCATGGCCAGCACATATTGTACTCTATGCTGATGATACCTTTATTTCAATAACTGGAAAAAGTAATTCCTCTATCACCACAGAATTGCAAGCCAACTTCAGTAATATCAATTGTGGTTCACCCGGAATAAACTAATGCTTAACTATAAAAAAAAAAAAAAAGTATGATCTTCACAGTCCTGCAGAACAGGAAGAACTTGGTCCACTTATGATACAGAGTCACAAAGGAGATACTTTGGAGCAGGTCTGTACATTCAGATATCTTGGTGTGCACCTGGACGACTCGCTGTCCCGCTCCACTCACATCGACCACATAAGTCAAGAATGCAAATATAAAGTTGGGTGTTCTCTACCGTCACCGACACTCCATGACTCCTGAAGCCTTGAAACTAGTTACGAGTTGCTTGGTCCTATCCACCATCGATTATGGCCTGGTGATATATGGGGCTGGTTCTGACACTGCCCTAAAAAGGGTCAAAACCCTGCTCAGCAAGGCCTGCCGCTTGGTCCCTGAGGCAGACCACCTAACTCATACCTGTATCCTCTACAGTGAGACAGGATGGCTTCCTGTACACCTCAAGGCACAATGCCAGACGTGCCTGCTAGCAGAAGAATCTGGTAGGGCTTACTCCTAACTCACACAAAGCCTATTCAGGGCCGCCCTTCCTACCATCTGCACAAAGTGTTGCTTACAGGGGGCTCCAGGTGCCTTTAAACACACATTGCTAGTCCAGAGATCCTCTCCTTCCGGGAACCAAAATGGTTCAACGAACTGCCCACCTCCCTTATTGAGTGTAGTAGTTATGGCATTTCAAACCGGACTCCTCTCCCTACTTGCACATGAAAATATCTGTGGCTGCACTACCTAATTCCCACCTGTCCTTGATTCCACCTTGCCACCCCCACCATCCCTGCCCAGCCTCAGCTGCCCCCCTCCCATCTCCTAGCCTTGACCTCATCTCCTCCTCCTTCTCCTCCCGTGACTACTCATTCATCACCTACTATTGCCTTTCCCCATTCTCCTCTACACGACTGACAAAGCAATTTCCGGCTACTTTTTGCCTTGTTCCACATAACCTGAGTCATGAGCTAAGGACTGTTTATGCACTTATCTAAGCAATGCACCACACTCTAGTAGTGCTGAGATGTTTTGAGCACTTCCTTACTGTTATTATGATTCTTTGTTCTACTTTAAAAGCTTTGAAACCATGCATTCTTGTGTCTCGCCCTGTTGAATTACATTGTGTTGTATGGTACTGTAATGTATTTTATTGTATTACATTGTATTGTATTGTTTGTTGCCTGAGTTGGAACCTTTGTAAACTAGCCTCGCTCAAAGGTAATAATCCAAATCTGAAATAAATAAAATAAATCAGTGGCAGAAAGAAGAAATGTGCCAGTGGCAGACATTTGTAAAAGCTCTGAAATGGTCCACAGTACATACTTTCACATAACATCCCAGTATTGCCTGGACGACAGACGAGAGGACACATGATTTGGGATTTCTATACTTCAGACTCTATTTATGTATTCCTGAAGCTGTCCAACCCAGAGTACTGGTTGGAGTCAGCAGAAGAGTTTGCTATGGTGTTCTAAGTCTTGTTAGAAGGAAGAGTACCATAGTAACAGTCTTCTTCTTCTGAAGAATTAGAACAGCCAATAAAACTACCCTTCCCAGCCTCTTCTTTTCAGGGTAAGGTGTGGTAATTGGGTTCTTTAGAATCAATTGCTATTTATAATTGTAAGGTGAGGTAATTGGATTATTTGGAATCAATTATTGTTATTCACAATTTGAGCTTTTAATGATTGCCATTTCTTGTTCTGTGTCATTAAACCCATCTTTAAATTTAGAACTTGTTGCTATAATTATCTTTTTCAAATTAGGTCTCAAAGCCGTCCTGGTGGCGCTGATGGTTGAGGCGCTGGACGTCACGCCAGCGACCCAGGTAGGGGAACGGACTCGGGTGGTGGTCGGGGGACAGCGGAGAGAGGGAGGATTGAGCTTCCCAACGGATGCTTTCTTCCCTCTGGGGAGGGATACCAGGGATGCTACAAACACCCGACGTCCCAAAAGAGCTGGTGGAAGCACAGGCTCTCGAGGGCTTGGCAGCTCCACTCGGTGGAGTTGGGACGCTGTTGGGTACTTGACAGGAGACATGTTTCAGCATGTCACCTTGTCTGGATGTATGTCCTCATGCCGGCGTTCTAGGGGGTTGGGACAGGGTACGGTCCACAGAAAAGTGGAAAAAAAACCTTGGCAGACCTAGATGATGACCGCTTCAGGCCATCCAGCCACCAATTCCAAGGGACAGACCCCACCGTGCAAGGAGGAAGGGCACTCTAGGGGCAGATTCCGTGACCGGGGGCAGGACTGGTATGAGCGGCCCAAAGGAGTGGATTGACAAGGGCAGGTAGGAGGGATAAAAAGAAAGTGAAAAAAAAAAAATTAGGTCTCAAGTCTTCTGGCCTCATTAGAGCATGTTTGTAAAAATTTCTATATTCCAGGGTACCATGTTGTTCACAAAGATGATACACAAGTTTCACTAGCTGTTCAAATCCTTTAGGGGGAAACTGTTAGTACGGTAAGTAACTTTTCCTTATCACTGCCTTTAGTGTTCTAGTCTCCACTCTGTTAACGTTTGCCTTTTCCCTGTAATACTTAGGAAAACTGAACGGAACAAAACGAAAAGAGTGGGACTCTCGATCAGTGGGAGCAGAGGCTGAAAGGAAAGCCCAACACTTGAATCTGCAGGTGCAGTTACGCTCCCACAGTCCATCATCATCTTCTGAAGAAAACAGTAGTTCCAGTGCTGCGCTCCCTCTACTGGCAAGTGAGAAAGAGAGCCCTTCCTCAGTTGCTGAGGATCAGCTGGGACAAATGGAGTTTTCAACTAACACAAAGGCAGAGGATGCCAGTGGAAAGTAAGATTAATTCTGCAGATTGAAGTGACCCCCCCCCCGAAATTGCTAAAACGTGGCTTAACTGTAATGCTGCCTGATTTACCTACACTACAGTATTTGGTTGGTTTCTGATTTCTCAGTTGTTGAGTTTGCAGTGTTATGTCAGGATGATATTTGTATATTTTGGGGCAAGCAAAGTTAGTCTTCCCAGTAGGTGAAATGACAGGCTGCACTGAAAAGTGTAACTACTTATGTTTATGGTTGATACAGTATAAATCAGTATAGTTTTCAAATACTCTCAGTGTGCATATTGAAGGTGAGACCATGGTCAGGCTATACTGCGGTTACGTAAAACCAGATCTACCAAGAGTCAGTCTTCACCATTCACTACTGATGGGTCTGTGCCAGAGGTACCAGAACCCTGCAGGAGCGTACAGCTTTAAGATTTTAGAGCTAGGGGATCAACGTTGGGGATGGTGCCACCCGCGAGGCAGACGCATAACATGGCACTCACAGGCTGGCCAGTGACCAACGCTGACCCCCCTCTCTCCTCAGTTCTAATCTTCCTGGACTAAGTCTCCATCACTCATTCACACTAGTGGGATAGCGCCGGCGCTAGGATCAAGCGGGAGCCAAAATTTTTCTGAAGGGCCGCACCGAGGTAGGATCACGACGCTGCACACTGAGACTGACTCGCGCCTGTGTAGGCTATCTCGGCGTCAACCCTCCAGCCGCTCAGTTGCTTTTCTCCCACCGCCGAGTGCGCTTTGGATGTCGACGTCAGCTGTCTGCCGGAGTCAAAGTTTTGCCTATAATGACAGCAGCTTTTAGTGTTTAATTTAAACGTTTAATTTAACTATTTAGTGGTAATTTTTATTCTGAACAAGAAGATTATGAAGAAATTCTTTCCTGCCATCCACAGTAGTCCTTAGGCGGTGGTGGCGATGGGAAGACTTTGTTTGGAAGTTGTTATGGCAGAGGGTTGTGCCCGGTCCGCCACCCTTAAGTAACGGGGTCTGACTACGAACAGTCCTATGCTGGCGGGGAGGACAGTCCACTGAAGCACGAATCTGGCGGCGCGGGATCCGGATCGCTTAGCCTCGAAGCTCTTCTCCCGTTTGGGGAAGAAGAATTGGTGCTGCACAAGGATTGCCTGGTTGGTAGGGGCGATAGGCTGAACAGACTTTAAGTGGGTTCCCTCTTGGCCCCGCTCTAACGGCTGCATACTCGACTCTGGACTCCATCTCTGTCCTCGTTGGAGTTTGGTGAGCAGTTTCACCTCTGGGCGCTCCTGTGGAGCAGGGGTTGACTCCTTTTTCCTGGTTGTGTTCCTGGTTTCGGGCCTCCGGCCTAGAGCCGTTGGACGAGCAGGTCAATTAGATCAGAATGAGTGCAGTGCCCTCTTGGTGCCTTACGCCATCGTGTCAGCCCCTCGTGCCTACCCCCTGCTTCCTTTTCCATGCTGGGGCGGCATGGGCACCACCTTTCTCCATCTTTTCCATTGGCTTTCCATGGTGTTTTCCTGGTGCTGTGCCCGACACCTTGCCGTGCCACTGGTTTGGCATTGGTGCCATGGCAGCGTTGCTGGTGTTTGGGTCAGCGCCGGGACTGCCTGAGCTCAGTGCCATGGTCGGCACGTGCTCAGTGCCACAGTGGGCGCCGTGGCTCGGTGCCATGCTCAGCACCATACTCAGTGCCGTGGTCGGCGCCGTGGATCAGTGCCATGTTCGGTACCATGCGGTGCCCGTGCTCGGCGCCGTGGATCGGTGCCATGGCTCACCACTGCGCTCGGCGCTGTGCTCGCTCATGGGTGCTTCATTGCCAGGCGCCTGTGGTGCTGTGGGTGTCTCACGGTGCCACTGATGCCCGCGGGCACCCGCAGGTGCCGCGGGCGACGCCGTGCACCCGCGGGTGGCACCTGGCACCTGCGGGTGGCATGGGGCTATTGGTGCCCATGGGTTTCTTGGGTGCCATGGTACTATGGGTGCCATGGGTTTCTTGGGTGCCATGGTACCATGGGTGCCATGGGCATCGGGGGTGCCCTTGCGTACCATTGCTGTCGTTGGTACCGAGGATACCTGCGGGTTCCGCCGTGGGTGCCCTCTGGTGTCTCTCAGGTTGGCATGTGTACTGCTTGGTGCCCTCCTGTGCCACGAGTGGCGCTGGTGCCACAGGGGTGCCAGTTGGTGCTGTCTGACAGAACTAGGGAAAGATCTCTTTTTGCAGACCTCTCTTCCGCAGGACTTGTGTTGGGATGTTTCCATGGAGTGAAGTCCTATTCTGCAGATTATTTTCCACACATTTTAGTGGGTGGCAGTCTGCATCGGATCTCCTCATCCAGCGGTTTTCCGCTGGTGGGACTCTTCTCTTCTGTTCTGTCAGCGGAATCTCTCATTCCACTCAGCACTTTCTCAGCCCCTCACGTGGTGCCAAGCTCTCGACACCCTTCCTGGTGGCGAGGTCTCTAGTGGCTCTAACCTAGACCTCTTTTGGGGTCCTTCTGTGTAGAAAGGCATCTAGATGAGTCTCTCCCTGTTCTTCTGGTCAGTGATACAGCGGATGACTCATTTATATACTGAAAGACATGCCCTCTATCATCAGAGTCTGTGATGCAAGCTCTTTAGTAGTTCCTCATTTATGGGGTCCACCACAGTGTTCAGAATATACCTCTGCGTCTAGACTTTTCAGTGGTCAAGACAATTACACTTTTGGAACATTTTAATTCAATGGATGGGAGCCGCACAGACTGTTCGGCTCCTTTGATAGGGGTATACAGCCCTCTTTTGATGCTGCCCCTCTGGTGGCTGCTTCGCCACAGGTAGTTAACATCTGTCTAGCTATTATTAGCCCAGTCAGGGGTTCGGTTATGGATCCTCAGGCTCCTTCTGCTCCTCAGAGGAATGACATCCTTGTCATTTCTGTATCAGGCAATCCTTGCCAAATAGCAGCCAGCAACCTTGTCTGGCTCGGACTAATGATATTTAAAAAAAAAAAAAAAGGGGGGGCCTAGTTGGAATTTTCCGATACTGCACTTGGATCTGATCAGGTTCCGCCTCAACCCTGAGGCGATCGTCTCTAAACTTCAGTAAAGAGTACCTGTTTTCTTCTACCCCTAGGGGGCAGTCCGATCCAGCGGTGGTATAGCTCACCTCTTTCCTCTAGAGAATGTCTCTTTTTCCGAGATATTTCCAAAACCTAGGCATCTAACCAGTCTGTTAGTCCCCTTTTGTTTTTTAATCAGGCTTTCTTCTCTTGATCGGAGCCTTGCAGCAACAGAAGTGACTCTTCAGCAAGTCAGAACTTAGATTCCTACTTCCATGTTTGCTTCAACTTAACAGATGACATGCTCCTTTCTTGACCATTGGTCAAGTAGGTCTTTTTTTTGAGGTAGCTTCACAAATATTCACATACAGTCATACACATAGGGGCAGGATGATCCCCTTTTGGATTATGCAGTGACTAGGATTTGATTCTACTTGCCCACTACAAGAGGCTTCTAAGTTGTGCTTTGCCTTCCATCAGGAAGTTTTCAGTGACTTAGTACAAACCTTTTTCTTTGATGAGCTAACCTCCCCTGGGCCTTCTTTTGCTCACCAGGTAAGGGGTTCAAGTGCTACTGGGCCTGTTGTTTGCAGGTCAGCCATATTTGGTAGTGGAGGTTCCGTCTCCGCTTTTCGGTCTACCCTGAACCTGTACACTTTACCTCCGGCTCTTGCAGTTCCTGAGGTCCTTTACATTAGATTAGTGCATGTCTTTGACACTATTAATTTTGGTCCTAGATCAGATCGTCAGGCCAGGTTCTTGCCGCTCTCCTGGAGTAGTTGCGGCTGCCTGGCGGACTTTCATTTTTTGCCCATTGTCGTCGGCAAGGTGACGAGTTACAACTCGAGCGTTTATCTTGTAGGCACTATGTTGTAGATGCTTTTACAAGACAGCTCTTTTTCTTAACAGGACAGTCCTTAGCTGTCCTTTCTGAGTGAACCCTATCTCCTACCACCCTACTCAGGGTTGTTGATTTTAGCTTGGTACTCTCCCACTAGCGTGAATGAGTGATGGAGACTTAGTCCAGGAAGATATGAAATTAGGTACTTGAGGAAGGGGAAAGCATACAGGAACTCTCCTTCCCACTGAGAACCAGAGCATCCAGGGGACTGAGCCCACACCACTGGGTGTCTGCAGCAAAAAAGAGGAAGTTGGTGATTGTCTGGGGCTGCAAAAAGATCTATCTGTGAAGTGCCCCATCTGGAGAAGATCACCTTCAAAATCAGGGGATCTAGGGACCATTCGTGATGGCCCTGAGATATCCTGCTGAGAGCGTCTGCCAGGACATTGTCCTTCCCTGAGAGGTGCACTGCTATCAGAGATTTTCAGGAAATAGGCCAGAGACCACAACTTCATTGCTTCCATGCACAAGGCCATAGACAGAGTGCCCCCTTGCTTGTTGATGTGCCACATTGTGGTGATATTGTCTGTCCTGATCTGAACTACTTTGTTCTGAACAGACTTGGAAAAAACTTGAAGTGCTAGAAACACTGCTCTGAGTTCTAACAGATTGATGTGAAGCAGAGATTCTTGAGGTGACCACAACCCTTGGGTGGTCAGATCCCCCAAGTGGGCTCCCCAGCCCAAGAGGGATGCATCTGTGGTAAGGATTAGAGAATGAGACTGAGTGACGAAGGGGACTCCTTGCCTTAGGATGTCCTGATCCTGCCAACATTGCAAAGCCTGGATCAGGGTTCGAGTCACTGGGATTAGCTTGGTCAGAGAATCCTCTCTGGGACCAGAAGGCTCTTAAGTGGAACTGAATGTCCCTCATTGATATCTTGCCTTGGACCACTGCTGTAGAAGCAGCCATGTGGCCCAGGAGCTGCAGAAAATGCCTTGCTGGTCAAGACACCTGTAGGGTGAATGAAGAGGCCAGTGTAACAAGAGTCCTTGCCCTGTCCAGGGGAAGGAAGGCTCTTGCCCTTATTGTATCCAGCTCTGCCCCTATGAAGGTGAGGAGCTGCACTGGCTCTAGAACTGACTTTGAAAGATTCAGGAGGAATCCTAGAGAAGTGAGCAGCTGCTGAGTTATCTGTAGGTGTATCTTGACCTGGTCTGGAGACTGACCCACTATGAGCCAGTCGTCCAGGTATGGAAAGATGGAGATATTTTTTCTCCTTAGGAAAGCAACCACTACTGCCAGGCATTTTGTGAACACCCTTGGGGCTGATGTTAGGCCAAAGGGCATTGCTCTGAATTGATAGTGGCCTGAGGACAACTCGAACCTGAGGTACTTTCTGTGGGAGCATCTGATGAGAATGTGGAAATAGGCATCCTTGAGGTCCAGGGAGACTAGCCAGTCCCCTGGCCTTAGAGAGTGTAGAATTATTCCCAGAGTCACCATTTTGAACTTTGGCTTTAAAAGGTGCTTGTTTAAATACCTGAGATCCAGGATGGGCCACCATTCTCCTGTCTTTTTGGGGGTTAGGAAGTACCTGGCGTACAATCCTTTTCCCTTGTGTAGGGGTGGAACCCTTTCTATGGCTCTCAGAGCCAAGAGGGAAGAGACCTCTGCCTCTAGGGCAAGGGCCTCTGAAGGATTTGCAGGTGGAAAAGATCCGGTTCTCATCTTGGGAACTTGTTTGAAGCGGAGAACCAGTCCCTGGCTTACTACTTCCAGGGCCCACTTGTCTGATGTAAGAGACATCCAGTCCTGGACAAAGTAAGCCAGTCTGCTCCCTACTGGTAGAGAAGAATCGACCCGGGCAGACCTGCTTGTACCCAGTCTGCCTTTCCCTCTAAAGAACCCCCTCTGGGCATAGGCGGAGGAGGAAGCTTGGGCTTGGTAAAAAGGCCTATGAAAAGGCCTGCCCCTGCCTCTAGGAAGCTGCTTTTGAGGAGTGGCCTGCCTTTCCTTGGCCTGTGCACTCCTATAGGTGGTCCTATATCATCCATTTTCTTCATGTAATTCTCTGTTTGCTCCCCAAATAGAGAATTTCCTACAACAGGAAAAATCCATGGCCTTAGACTGGGTATCCTGAGACAGGGTAGTACATCTCAGCCAAGCCATCCTGCGAGTGCCACAGATGTAGCCATGACTCTTGATGAAACATCATTAGAGTCCACTGCAGCATGAAATTGCACCTGGATGCCTCAATACCATCCATAGCCACCTGTTCCAGCTCCCTGGCAAGCTGGTCAGGGACTTGTTTCGCTAGGGCCAGCACAGTATCCCATCTGGATTTCTGGTACCTAGCAGCATAAGCCATATAATTTGCTTGTCTGAGTCCCAAAGATGCTGCCATGTACTGTTTCTTTGCCATAGCATCAATCTTCCTGGAGTCCTTCTCAGGGGTGTGAAGCTAGGGAATATTAACCCTGTCACAGGCTGCAGCCTGCACCACCCCACATGGCTGCATTGTTGAGTGAGGAAATCAGTGTCTGAGCCTGATAAGGTATACCTCTTGTCCATCCTTTTATCCACAGGAGATATAGTGTGAGGAGTTTTAAAACTTTTACTGTCTGTTTCTAAAAGATTTATGCAAAGGAATAGACAGTCTCCAGACTCTGGAATATCCATAATTTCTACATAGTCTGGCTCCTCTTGGTCATCAACAGCTTCTCAACAGGGAGCTGGAGAGTTTCAGCAACTTTTTATAAACATGAAATGAGAAGGGACTCAGAAAGCCTTAGAGGAGAAACCCTAGGTCTATCTGGAGAGATGTCCGGATCAATGGGCACATCAGATCTTCAAACCATATTCACTCTCCTCATATTCCTCTTCCCCCCTCTGGTTCAATAAATCCTCAAAATCATAATCTTGAACGGTGGAACCGGCCAGCCGAACGCTTACCTGAAGGTGTCGGTTCGGTGAACCGAGAGAGAGATTGACAATTCGAATTGTTTTAGCCATTTCAGCAGTTGGGGAGAGAACTTTTGGCTCTACACTAGCTGACTTTCTAGTCCTTTTGCTGGAACCGCCCTCAGAAACCGGCTCTTCGCTTGCCCGAGGAAGTATCGCCTTGGTCAGAGGGAATCCCTCCGGTTCGGTTGGCACCGAACCGGGCTGGCCATCCGGTCACGGACTTTTTGGCCTCCCTTTCCTCGAGCCTACCAACTCTCTTATCTATGGTGGCAAAGGAAATTGTACAAATCTGGCAGTCTAAATTGAGGTGGTCAAACCCCAGACAGTAGACACATGTGGTGTGTGGGTCAGCCTTAGCAAAAACTTCCCCACAAACACTACAGTGTTGAAACCCAGTGGGTCCGGTTTTTCTTTTGGGTTTATCAGACATAATGCCAGCCTAACCAACTTGCCTGTTTATGGCAATCCACCAAGCAAGACACCCTTATCGGTTCCCAACCGTGTCACGGGTCGTGGAAAAAAACGTAATGAAATCCGTTTTTTTTAGAACCGATAAGAACCGGGAACCGCACTCTAAAAAAGGACTAGTAGATTTTAAATACAACCTGATCGGTTCAAACCGAACAGATAAAGAATTACAAGTTCCACACAGAAAAAATTAAATGTAAAACCTGTCTATTACTTACATTACCACAGACAGAGCTTGAACCGACCGGTTGCGGTTTAATTTCGGCTAAAAAACGAAAAATAATACTTTTAAACCGACAAAATGAACCGAGCAGAAGGAGAAATCTCCGGAACGACTGTTCAGTGAAGCGGAGTAAAGAATCTGACAGTTTGTGTTTGAAGCACAACAGACAGAGTTTTCAACCGAGCTCGCACTCAAGTTCCATGCCTGCATGGAAAGTTAACTATTTCACCTCCGGAGCAGTTCTAACCTGCGGTCATACTGCAATTGTCATAATATAGCAAGACTTCATGTTGTTTGAAACCTTTTACAGAGCCTCTGGTCAAGGACCTTTCCTTCAAGTCTCTGCTCAGGAATTAAAATTCTACTCTCTCGCTCTCTCTCCAGACCTCAGATATTGATCCTGGGAAGCTGCTGCATTTGCAGTATCTGCACGTTCCAAATATCCCTATGGATTTAACCCTTCCGGTGCAGCCCTCTTTCCAGACTCTATCCCAGATGGTGTGGGATAACCCAGCTCTTATCCCCTTTGTGGCTAAGTCCATAGATAGGAAATATGCCCCTCCCAAGGATCGTCCCATTCTGGCCTCTCAAGCTTTTGCTGATGCCATAGTGGTTCTGGCAGAGAAGAAAAAATTACTCACCTTAGTAATTGCTTTTCTTCTCATGCAGTCTTGCTATATTAGGACTTATTGCAGTTAGCCACTGCACTTGAACTGCCCCGGAGAGGAAAGAGTTAACTCCAGAGAATCTGGAGTTCTAAAGCGCGAGGGCGCTATACCAAAGCTCTATCTGGGCAGTTTCAAATGAAACTGTCAGATCTTTACTGAAGCTAACACTAACAACAAGTCTGTGTGGAAAGCTCTACACTAGCCAAATGGCTACCTACTAGTAGTAATAACAACAATATAAACAACAATAGGAACAACAATAACAATAATAAGAATGAATAATGGTATTATTAGTTTTCCTCCCTGACAAGCACTATTAGGACCCCCCCTTCCCCCAAAGACTCAAGTCCAGGAAGGGGGCCAACAAATCACTCAACACAGAAAACCCTAGTTCCCTAACCCTAAATAAAAGAGGGTGAAGGGAAGAACTACAATGGCATGACACAGTGCTTGCACTAATTTGCCACCCCCACCCCAGTAGAAGTTCTGAGAGGGGCAGGTTGGGGGGTGGTCCTAATATAGCAAGACTCCATGAGAAGAAAAGCAATTACTAAGGTGAGTAATTTTTTCTTCAAACACCATGAAGTCTTGCTATATTAGGACTTATTGCAGATTACACAGCAGTACCTCCATGGAGGAGGGTCAGAACCTACTTAGAAAATAGGCTCTGAAGCACAGCTGTGCCAAAACGAGCATCTCTCTCTGGACAGAAATCCAGGGACTAATACTTGGTAAAAGTGAGAACTGTCTTCCATGTAACAGCTCGACAGATTTCCAGAATGGGAATATCTCTAGCAGCCGGCTAGAGATGCAGCTGTACACCTGGTGGAGTGAGCCCTCAGTCCTGAGGGGGCTCTCTACCTAGTCTTTGATAACAAAAATGGATACAAGAGACAATCCACCTTGCAATTGTCCTCTTAGTGGCGGGTTCCTTTGCCAACCTAGCCTAGATAAGGAAGAGTTGGAGGATCGAACCTGTGACCCTTGGTGTGTTACAAATACTAGCATAAGGCTCTTTGACGTCCAAGCTGTGCAGTCTCCTCTCACCTGAGGAAGAATGCTCAGTGAAAATCCTGGGAGAGAGATGGGTTGGTTCAGGTGGAAACCTGAAACCACTTAGGACAAACCCTGTGTTAGTCCTAGGGACTGTCTTATCCCTGTGGGGAGAGAAAATCTTCTTCCACTGCAGGGCCTGTAGTTCACTTATGGCCTGGCAGAAGTGAAACCACCAGAAAAACATTTTCCAAGTGAGAAGCTTGAGCTCTGCTGGGGACAGAGGTCCAAAGGGGTTTGCATTAACTGAGCAATGCAAACATTCAGGCTCCATGCAGGAGCTGGTTCCCGAAAAAGGAGGGTTGGTGTGAAGCAACCCCTTAAAACTTGGAAAACACAGGTTGAGAAGAAAAGGAAGCAGGCTTCCCTGCTTGCAGAAAAAACAGAGACAGCTGCCAGAGGAACCCTTAAGGTAGCTGGCCCAAGACCTAAGGAATTTAAAATGGACCAAAAAGTCCAGAAAATGGGCAGATAAGCAGACTGTGGTATAATCTGCTTCTCAGCGCTCAGACTGAAAACCTGTTCCGCTTAGAATTGTAAGTGGCCCCAGTGAAAAAGCTTCCTTGAAGCCTTTAAAATATTCGTGACACCTTGAAAAAGGTGTAAATCAATCATTTCTAACTCCTCAAGAGCTGCCTTGAGAAGGAGGAATTTGAGGTTCGGATACACACTCTCCCTTGTGCAAAGGCCAGTAAGTCGTGGACTCTGGGCAAGCTCAGGGTAGGGTGGACTGTCAAGGACAGAGACAATGGGTACCAGGGCTGTCTGGCCCAGTTTGGAACAATCAGAATCGCTTTGCAGGGCTGAGATCTGATTTTACTAGTACCCTGAAAAGAAAGGGAAAAGGAGGAAAGGTGGCAAGAAACTTCCCTTTCCAATCCAAGTGAAAAGCGTCCAGGGGGCTGATCCAGCACTGGAGGCCTCAACAAAACAGAGAAAGTTAGTGGTTATCTGGGGCTGCGAAAGATCTATCTGAAAATGAGCCCCATCTGGCAAGGACTGAACCCAGCACCTGAGGATTCAGAGCCCAATCGTGATGGCCCTGAGAATCCTGCTGAGGCATCTGCCAGGGTATTGTCCTTCCCTGGGAGGTGAACTGCTATCAGGGAGGTGTTCAGGAGTAAGCTAGAGACCACCACTTCATTGCTTGGTGCACAAGGCTGATGACCGAGTGCCCCTGCCTGTTGATGTACCACATTATTGTGGTGTTGTCTGTCCTGACTTGAACTACCTTGTTCTGACAGAAGCTGAAAACTCTTAAGAGCTAGAAGACAGCTCTGAGTTCCAAAATTGATGTGGAGCAGAGATTCCTTAGGAGACCACACTCGCCGTGGGACAGGTCGCTTAAGCTGGCCTCACCCTAACACAGGAGCATCCGTGGTGAGGGAATGAGGAGGACCCCTAGTTTTAGATTGCTTTGATCCTGCCACCAGTGTAAGGCCAGGATCAGTGATTGATCACTAGAACCAATTTGGAAAGGAATCCCTCCTTTGGGACCGATAGGCCCTCAGATGGAACTAAATGTCCTCATCTGGAATCTTGCTCCCTGCACTACAGCTGTGGAAGCAGCCATGTGCCCTAGTAGTTGTAGCAAATGCTATGCTGGTCAAGAGACTCGCAGAGTAATGGAAGATGCCAGGGCAAAGAGACTGCCTACCCTTTCAGAGGGAGAAATGCCCTGGCTAACTTTGTGTTCAACTCTGCCCCTATGAAAGTTAGTACTGAACTGGTTCGAGAACTGACTTTGGTAAATTCAGCAGGAATCCCAGAAAGGTGAGAAGCTGCTGGGTGACTTGCAAGTGGGATTTTACTTGATCTGGAGACTGACCCACTAAGAGCCAGTCATCCAGGAAAGGAAACAAAGCAATCCCTTGCCTTCTTAAAAGAGCCACTACCACAGCTAGAATTTCAATACCCTTGGCGCAGAGGTAAGGCTGAAGGGCATTGCCCTGAACTGGTAGTGGCCTGAGGGTAACCTGAGGTACTTTCGGTGAGAAGGCCTGATCAAAACATGAAAAAATAGGCATCCTTTAGGTCCAGGAAAGCTAGCCAGTCCCCTGGCCTCAGCCAGAGTTAACATTTTTAACTTTGTTTTCAAAAGATGCTTGTTCAGGTACCTTAAATCTGAGATGGGCCGTAATCTCTGCCTTCTATAGGGTAAGAAAGTATCATGAGTACAGCCCCTTGCCCCAGTGGCAGGAGGGACCTTCTCCTGCTTTGCAGTTCAGAGGAGAAGAAACCTCTGCTCCCAAAGCAAGGGATTCAAGGATTTTCGGTGGACCTGTCTGGCTCTCATCTTTGGAAACTGTTTGAAGCTGAGAACCAGACCTATTACTTCCAGAACCACTTGTCCGAGTTAGGGACACCCAATTCTGGCTGAAATAAAACCAACCTGCCCACTGGTATAGGAGACTGGGCCCTGGCACCCCATCAGGGTGCCTGCTTGGCAATAGTCTTAGGCTAATGAGGGGGCCTGTTTACTTGTGCCCTGCCTATCTCTGCCTCTGAAGAGACCCCTCTGGCGAAGCAGAGGAGGCCTGAGCCTCTACCTGGGCACTTTTGTAGGTAATCATCCCTGTTTTCATATAGCTTTCTGTTTGTTCCTCAAACAGAGAATTACCCACAACAAGAAACAAATCCATAGACTTTGACAGAGTATCTTGGGACAGATTAGTGCATCTGAGCCATGCCAACTTGACGGAAAGCTACAGAAGTGGTCATGACCTAGAGAAAACAAGATTAACACCAACAGCAGTATGAACTTGAACTTAGAGGTTTGTGTGCCATTAGCAGCCACCTGTTCCAACCTGCAGCCAGCTGGCCATGGCCTGCTTGGCTAACTGCAATATAATGCCCCACCTAGATTCAAATCTAGCCACATAAGCCATACAACTTGCCTGTCTGAGTCCCACAGAAGCTGCCATATATTGTTTTCTTGTCATGGCATCAATCCTCCTGAATCCTATTCAGGAGGATGTGAGGCCAGGGAACTAGCCTTGACACAGGCTGCAGCTTGTACCACACCTACATGACTACACTGCTCAGTGAGGAAGTCTGTAACAGAGCCTGACGAAATACACCTTCTGTCCATTTTTTATCTTACAGGAGGACAGAAAGAGGAATCTTATAAAATCTTTGTTGTTTACTTCCTAAATGACTTATGCAAAGGAAAGACAACCTCCTAGCCCATCATTCCTACATAATCAGGCTCCCCTTTACTCATCCATAGCCTCCTCTAAAGGAAGCTGGGGGGATTCTGCAAGCTTTTTGTAAAACATAAACTGAGAAAAGGACTCAGACAGAAAAGGAGGAGATTCTAAAAGTCTGTCTGGAGAAAATGTCCGCTTAAGTGGGCATGTCCAGACCCTACCAGCCACACATGTATTGATCAAATTTCTCCTCCCACTCCTGTGGTTCATAACAATTCCTCAACATCATAAACCTGAACCACTGGAACTGAACGAGCCACCTTTACCAACTGTAGATGGTCTGGACAGGACCTAGAAACAGTGACTGGACAATCTGTATGGCTTAACTTACTTCTGCAGCAGTTGGAGAGACAATCTTGGACTCCAAACCTACTGATTTCTCTGTCATATTCATTTTTTTTTTTTTTTTTTAAACTGGTTCCTCTGAACCATCCTTTTGCCCGAGGAAGTCTAGCCCTGGTCAGAGGGACTCCCTCTGGTCCAGTGGGTACTGGACCGGCTGGCCATCCGGTCAGCGGACTTTGGTCAATAGTTCCCTGAGCCGCCCTATCTCTTTCAGGGTGGCTGCAGGAAATTTTAAACACCTGGCAGTCTGACAGGAGGTGGTCAGCCCCCAGACAATAAACACAGTGGTGTGTGGGTCAGCTTTGGCAAAGGCTTCCCACAGCATCACAGTGTTGAAACCCAGTGGCCCAGTTTTTCTTTTTGGGTTTCTCACACATAATGCCAGCCTAACCAAAACTTGCCCTTTTATGGCCGTGCTAGGCAAGACATCTTTATCGGTTCCTAACTGCTTTACTGGTATTTGAAAACCCTATTTAAAATCAAGGTTTTTAGAACCAATAAGAACCGGTACTGCACTCTAAAGCCCAAAACTTTAAAACGTTAAAATAAGTAAACCGATCGGTTCAAACCGAACCGATAACTAAATTTCCACACAGACTTTATATTTTGTACTTACGGTTTACCAGATAGAGCTTGAACCGAAATGTGGTAAAATAATTACTTTTGCCGTTCAAATGAACCGAAAATACTCGCTTGACCGAGAAATGAACCGAGCTGAAGGAGCTGATCCTCGGAGCGACTGTTCAGTGAAGCGGAGTAAAGAATCTGACAGTTTCATTTGAAACTGCCCAGATAGAGCTTTGGTATAGTGCCCTCGCGCTTTAGAACTCCAGATTCTCTGGAGTTAACTCTTTCCTCTCCGGGGCAGTTCAAGTGCAGTGGCTAACTGCAATAAGTCCTAATATAGCAAGACTTCATGGTGTTTGAATGACAAGGCTGTTCTTCCATAGGAAGCTACAGCCATGTCCAATAAACAAAGAATCTTGCAAGATCGACACCTTGGGTAAATGAGTCTTTGCTGCTTCAACCTTGGGCATGCGCACTGCTAGCTATCAGGGTTATTTTGCTCAGTACGAGTATACACTCTGGCATTCACTCAAAACTAGGGTAGAAGCTCTTCCCGACTTGCAGGTTAACGCAGAGCTCCTACAGACCATTACCAGAAGCACTGAGTCCAATAATCAGCAGTTTAAAGCTGCCATGGATGCTTTCGACACTGCCTCCAGAGCAGCGGCGGATGGTGTTTGTACCCATCGTCATTCTTGGTTGCGTACCTTGGGCTTCACTAATGATGCCCAGCAAAAGGTTATGGCCTTATCTTTCGACAGTATATATCTGTCTGGGCCTCAGGTAGAGCAGGCACTGGAGGCCACTCAGAAAACTGGGTCAGCCATCGAGACAGCTAAACCCCCTTCCGCAGCCCCTCAAAGGGGTGGAAACAGGCGTCAGTTTCATAACCATCAGTCCTTTCATGGTAATAGCAGAGGAGGCTTTAACATAAACCAAATTCCTCAGCCACAAAAGAAAGCGCAGCAGAAGGCACAGGGCCCTAAAGCGTCCAGTGCCACACACTGAGATTCCAGGCCCAGGTCCCATCTCAGCTGTCCGAGGGGGACTATTCCTCGGCAATAGGAGGGCATCTGACTCAGTTTTACAACAGGTGGAAGTCGATAAAATCAGACAAATGGGTCCTCAGGATAATCCGAAAGGGGTACTCTCTCAGTCTGTTAGAAACCCCTCCGGATCATCCACCCAAGCAACAGCCCAGGCGGTCTGCTTCTCAGTCAGACCTTATTGCATCCGAGATTCAAGGTCTTCTGAACAACAGAGCAGTAGAGGTAGTTCCACTGGACCAGCGGAACACAGGTTTCTACTCCCATTACTTTCTAGTTCCAAAGAAGACTGGCGGTATGCACCCTATTCTCGAACTCAGAAAGTTAAACAAGTTTCTTTTAAAGGAGAAATTCAAGATGATATCACTCAGTTCCCTTCTACCTCTGATTCATCAACATGACTGGCTAGCCTCCCTGGACACGCAGGACGCCTACCAACACATTCTCATACACCCAAAGCACTACAAGTACCTAAGGTTCGTGGCATTGGGTCAGCACTACCAATTAGGCTATCCTCAGCGTCTCGAGTTTATACAAAGTGCTGTGCAGTTCTCATGGTGCATCGGAGGAAATCGGAATCCAAGTGTTCCCACATCCGGATGACTGGCTCCTCACGAGCCCCTCCAGACAAGCGACTCTAGAGGCCATGGCTACGGCCTCAAACTTCCTCACGTCCAAGGGAGTTCTGCTAAACTTGAAAAAGTCACAGTTACAACCCTCCCAGAGGCTCCTCTTCATAGGAGTCCACCCGCACAACTCCTGCATGAAAGCCTTCATTCCGGGAGACGGAAGGAGTGATATTCTCCACATGGCCTGCTTCATCAGAGAAAGCAGATCAGTCTGAGCTCTCTCGATGCAACGGATGCTGGGTCTCATGGCATCCTCAGTGTTCACTGTGCCTCTGGCTCATCTTCACATGAGAACTTCTCAGTGGCTGCTCAGCACTTAGTGGTTGCCAACCATACATCCTCAGTCCTTTCACATCAAGGTGACAGAACCGCTGAGGCAGTCACTCACCTGGTGGTCTCAGGAGGACAACCTTCAGAAGGGTTATCCCTTTGCCCCTCTGGATCCTCAGGTCTCTATCACCACGGATGTGTCCCTGCTGGGATGGGGAGCTCAATGCCAGCATCTCCACATCCAGGGCAGATGGAGTCAGGACGTCCGAACTTCACAAAAATGTTCTGGAAATGACAGCCGTCCTTTACGCAGTCCGGACCTTGAAGGACATTCTCTGTCACAAGACCATTCTCCTACGAATGGACAAGGCAGTGTTGTACTACATCAACAAGCAGGGCGGGACACACTCTTACCCCTTATTCAGGGAAGCGATGAGAGTGTGGGAATGGTGTCTAGAGCACAAAGCTCTAATTCAGGTGGTCTACCTGATCAGAGTACAGAACAATCTGGCAGACCGTCTCAGTAGAACAGAGACAGATCCCCAACAGTGGTCTCTAGACACAACCATTGTGCAATCACTCTTCGAAGAATGGGGAACTCCAGACCTGGACCTTTCTGCGTCCCAACTCAACACAAAACTGCCTCTCTTCAATCCAGGACCTGGTGTTTTTTGTCAGGATGCATTGAGACTGCAGTGGATAAAATGCTTTCTGTACACATTTCCTCCTCTTTCATTAGTTCAGAGAGTGCTGCTCAAATTGGAGGCACATGGGGCAGAATGATTCTCATCGCCCCATTCTGGCCTCGTCAGATCTAGTTTCTGTTAATCAACAGATTATCAGAAACATCCCAGAAACCGCTTCCAGTTCAGACAAACCTACTAACCCAGGGCCCTGTAGTTCATCCCAACCTGAGGTCTCTTCACCGCCATGCCTGGCTCCTGAAGAGATAGAGGTGAACAGGTTTAACGTTTCACATATTGTTTCAGACATTCTATTAGCTGCACACAAGCCAGCTACTCAAAAGACTTACATGGCTAAGTGAAAGCATTTTCTATCTGGTGTGCGAAATCCTTCTGGAACCCATTTTCCTGCCCACCAAGCAGTGTCCCAGAGTGTGTTCTGGACCTCTCTAACACAGGTCTACAATACTCCACTCTCAAAGTTCATCTTTTCACAATTTCTGTGTACCATGAGCCTGTATTCTCTATGTCTTTGGCTCAGTTAGCCATGGTTAAGAGATTTCTTAGGGGAATTCTGCATACCAGACCGCCAATTAGACGTCCAGTAGCAGCCTGAGACATTAACGTTGTGCTAGACATGCTCACTTGTAAACCTCTTGAGCCTCTAGCTACTTGTGACTTGAAATTTCTGACTTGGAAGACGGCCTTCTTGGTGGCCATCACTTCCGCCCGCAGAGTATCAGAAATACATGCTTTGGTCACAGACCCCCATAGATTGTATTCCACAAAGACATGGTAGTTCTTAGGACTCACCCCAAGTTTCTTCCTAAGGTTGTCTCAGAAATCCATCTGAACCAGCCCTTGGTCCTTCCTACCTACTTCGCAAACTTCCAGAGTAAGGGAGAGTGTACCCTTCATTCCCTGGATGCGAAGAGAACCTTGCTATTCTACTTAGACAGGACAAAGGAAATTCGCAAGGCTACACAAATGTTCATCTCCTTCAGCACGGTCTGGCTGGCTCAGCCTGTTGCTATCAGGTGTATTTCAGCGTGGCTAATAGCATGCCTCCACCGCTGCTACTCCACGGCACAGGTCAAGCTAGAAGGCAGAGTACACGCTCATTCTACCAGAGCAGTCACGGCATCTCTGGCTGAAAACCGCAATGGGCACCTGCAATGTGGCCACTTGGAGTTCCATGCTTACTTCTGTGAAGCACTACGCCTTGGATGTCCATGCCAGACAACATCAGTCCTTTGACAGGGCAATCCTTAATGGACTCCTGTACTAAGTGAGCTCCTACCTTCTCCTGACACCCGTCTCAGGGGATTATTTTAGCTCAGTATTCTCCCATCAGTGTGAATGTGGTGGAGACTTTATGTCCAGGAAGATATGGAAATTACGTACCTACCGTAATTCTTGATCTCCTTGGATGGAGTCTCCACCACCCATTCACACACCCACCCACCATCCCCCAAGTTCACTTCTCTGTTTATGGTCTTCACTCCCTCAATTCCCAGGCTGTGAATATTCTGTTTTGTTGACCCTTCTTACACGGGTCATTCAGACTATCTTATGCCTGATATTAGGTTACTCTTTCATTAGGTTACTTATAGTCTATATGGTGCGAGCTTGGCTCGAGGTGTCACTCCTCGTGGCCCTACCTCGGCACTGGCCCTCCTGAAAAATTTTAGCTCCCGCTCGGTCCTAGCACCTCCGGCGTAGTCCCATCTGTGTGAATGAGTGGTGGAGACTCCGTCCAAGAAGATCAAGAATCAAGGTAGGTATGTAATTTTCATTTTTCATTGTGGCTGACTTTTAGACAAACTTAAGGACCTGTAAGACCTAGGCAGAGGGATTCAATTCTCAAAACTGTACACCTACAGGAAATGGAAATTATGTACCTACCGTAATTCTTGATCTTCTTGGAAGAAGTCTCCACCACTCATTCACACTAATGAGACTATGCCAGAGGCGCTAGGATCCAGCAGTAGTCATAAATCTTCAAGAAGGCCAGTGCCGAGATAGGGCCACATATGCACAGCACCACGAGACTGCCTTGCACCCATACAGACTATCTCAGCATCGACCCTCCAACCACCTCAATACCTTTTTGACTGAGGAGGTGCAGCGTAAACTAATCTAGGAAACTGAACCTAATCCGGGCATAAGGTAGCCCGGATGAGCCATGTAAGAAGGGTCAACCCAACAACGTCTTCACAGCCTAAGCTAACGAGGGAGTAAAGACCAGAAACAGGATGAGAGAACTCGGGGGATGGTGGATGGGCATGTCAATGAGTGGTGGAAACTTCATCCAAGAAGATCAAGAATTACGGTAGGTATGTAATTTCCATATCTTCCTGGATTAAAAGTCTCCACCACTCATTCACACTAATGGGAGAGTACTGAGCTAAAAATCAATCAACTGAGTAGGGCAGCATGAGACAGAGCTAACTCAAGACAGAAGTCCATAAGGACTGTCCTGCCGAAGAAAGTGTGCTGTCTGGCGTGAACATCCAGAGTGTAGTGCTTCACAAAGGTATGCACTGAGCTCCATCCAAGTCGCCGCCTTGTAGATGTCTGCAATGAGCACATTACAAATCTCCGCCAGGGATGCCGCGTCTGCTCTGACGGAGTGGGTGTGAACCCAGCCTTCCAACTTGACCTGCGCCATGGAGTAGCAATATCGAATATATGCTACTAACCATGCAGAGATACATCTAATGGCAACAGGCTGACCCAGCCGAAGTATGCTGAAAGACACAAAGAGTTACTTGGATTATGTATCTCATTCATTCTGTCAATGCAGAATCACAGAACCCTCTTAGCATCCATAAAATGAAGGGTGCACTCTCCTTCATTCTGGAAGTTAGCAAAGTAAGAAGGGTTTATGGGTGAGCAATCTAGCACCAGATTAATATTCCATGTGGCCACCGGTCTACTGACCGGGGGTTTAGTGTGCAACATACCTTTTAGAAATCTCTTGACTAACAGTAACTGAGCCAGTGACATGTTATGTACTGGCTCAAGATAGGTCGAAATCACGGAGAGATGTACCTTCACTGCCGAGCACTGCAGACCTGCGTTCAACAGGTCTAAGAGGCACTCCAACATCTCACTTGGTAGGCAACAGAAAGGGTCCAGACAGGACTTTGCACACCAGATGAAGAAGTGTTTCCACTTAGCCATGTAAGTCTTCCTGGTGGAAGGCTTGTATGCAGCTAAGAGGATTTCTGCAATTGTCTGGGAAATCTTAAACCTGCCCACTTCTATCTTCTCAGGAGCCAGGCATGGAGATGAAGGAAGCACAGGTTGGGATGGGCCAGAGGTCCCTGTGTCAGAAGGTCTGCTCGAGAGGAGGTTGCCTCAGGGGAACGTCTGACAGTCTGTTGATCAATGGAAATCATATCTGTCAAGGCCACTATGGCGCGATGAGAATCATGCTGCACCCTGTACCTCTAACTTGAGTAGCAACCTCTGAACTAAGGGAAGAGGAGGAAATGAGTACAGGAAGCGCCTTGCCCACTGCGGTCTGAATGCACACTGACAGAAAATGCCAGGAAATGAAAATTACGTACCTACCATAATTCTTGATCTTCTTGGACGAGTCTCCACTACTCATTCACACTAATGGGAACTGCGACGGAGGCACTAGGACCCAGCGGGAGCAGACTTTTTGCCAGAGGGATGGTGCCAGAGATGGAGCCACGAGCAGCGGCACTGCGAGCCTCAGCTCGTGCAGTAATGACTATCTCGGCGTCAACCCTCCAACCGCCTCAGTACCTTTTTTTTCCCCCGAGGAGGTGCAGCGTAACTAACCTAGAAGGATAGCCTAACCAAAAACCGGACATGAGGTAGTCCGGACGACCCGTATAAGAAGGGTCAACAAAGAAGTCTTCACAGCCTAAAAATCTGAGGGAGTGAAGACCAACAACAGAGGTGAGCCCAGGGGATGGAGGGTGGGCATGTGAATGAGTGGTGGAGACTTGTCCAAGAAGATCAAGAATTACGGTAGGTACGTAATTTCATATCTTCCTGACATAAGTCTCCACCACTTATTCACACTAGTGGAGAGTACCAAGCTAATAATCCCCCGAGAGGGCGGTAGGAGAGACCAAGAGCTCACAGTTTTAGGACAGAAGTCCATTAAGGATGGTTCTGCCAAAGGAAGAATGTCGTCTGGCATGGACATCCAGCGCACAGTGTTTAACGAAAGTATGCCCTGAGCTCCAGGTAGCCTCGTTGCAAATATCTGCAATGGGCACATTGCAGATTTCCGCCAGAGATGCCGCAACCCCTCTAGTAGAGTGAGCGTATGCTCTGCCCTCCAACTTAACCTGCGCCATGGAATAGCAGTGGCGAAGACATGCCACTAGCTATGCTGAGATACATCTGATAGCGACAGGTTCACCCAGCCGGGTCTCGCTGAAGGAAACAAACAGTTGTTGAGCTTTGCGAAAATCTTTCATTCTATCGAGATAGAAATGCAAAGCTCTCTTAACATCCAAGGAATGAAGAGATCGTTCTCCTTCATTTTGGAAGTCTGCAAAGTAGGAGGAAAGGACCAAAGGTTGGTTTAGATGGAAATCTGACACAACCTTAGGAAGAAATTTAGGATGGGTTCTAAGGACTACTTTGTCTTTATGGAACACAGTATACGGAGGGTCTGTGACCAGGGCATGTATCTCAGAGACCCTGCGGGCTGAGGAAATGGCCACTAGGAAGGCAGTCTTCCAGGTGAGAAATTTTAGCTCACAGGTAGCCAGAGGTTCAAAAGGTTTCTGAGTGAGAATGTCTAGCACAAGATTAATGTCCCAGGCTGTGACTGGACGTTTTGTAGGAGGTCTGGTATGCAGAATCTCTTAACCATAGGTAACTGAGCCAGAGTTAAGGAAATAACGGGCTCATGATACGCTGAAATGGCACTAAGATGAACTTTGACTGTAGAGTACTGCAGACCCGAATTTGAGAGGTCCAAAAGGTACTCCAAAACCTTATCTGGTGGACAGGAAAAGGGATTCAAAGAGGACTTTCAGACAGAGCTAAAAACGCCCACTTGGCTGTGTAAGTTTTCCAGTGGCTGGCTTCCGTGCAGCCAGAAGAATATCTGAAACTCTTCGAGAGACATTGAACCAGTTTACTTCGACCTCTTCAGGAGCCAAGCATGAAGGTGAAGTGATCTCAGGTTGGGATGGACCACCGGTCCCTGAGTCAGAAGGTTCATCTGCAGAGGAAGTGGTCTCGGAGGAACTGCCAACATATTGTTGAGTAGTGGAAACCACAGCTGCCGAGGCCAAAAGGGAGCAATGAGAATCATTTTGTCCCCCTGGGATTCGAACTTGAGGAGTACCTCTGAATTAGAGGAAGAGGCGAAAGGCATAAAGAAAGCGTTGTCCACCGCAGCCTGAACACATCCTGACAGAAAATGCCAGGCCCTGGATTTCTGGAGCAGAAGAGAGGCAGTTTTATGCTGAGTGGGATGCAAAAGGTCCAGGTCTGGAGTTCCCACTCTTCAATAGTAACTGAACTATGGTTGAGTCGAGAGACCACTCGTGAGGGTCTGTCTCTGTTCTGTTGAGACGGTCTGCCAGTTCGCTCTGAACACCTGGCAGGTAGACCGCTTGAATTAGAGCCTCATGCTCCAAGCACCATTCCCATACCCTCATTGCTTCTCTGCATAAGGGGTAAGAGTGAGCACCGCCCTGCTTATTGATGTAATACATCACTGCTTTGTTGTCCGTTTGAAGGAGAACATTCTTGTGACACAGAATGTCCTTCAAAGCTCGGACCGCATAAAGGACGGCTCTCATTTCTAGGACGTTTATGTGGAGCTGTGACTCGACTTGAGTCCACGCACCTTGAGTGTGGAGAGCCTGACAGTGAGCTCCCCACCCCATTAGGGATGCATCCATGGTAATGGAGATCTGATGGTCCAGAGGAGCAAAGGGATACCCCTCCAGGAGATTGCTCTCTTGAGACCACAAGGTGAGTGACCTCCTTAAAGGTTCTGTCACCTTGATGAGATAGGACTGCGGTTGAGTGGTTGGGGACCACTGAATACTGAGCATCCACTGGGTGGTTCTCATGTGCAGACGTGCTAGGGGTACAGTGAACACTGAGGATGCCATGAGGCCTAGCATCCGCTGATAGAGAGCTGGCGACTGAGCTGTTTTCCCCGATGTGACGGGCCATCTGAAGGATATCGCTCTTTCCTGTCTTCTGGAAGAAAAGCTCTGATGGAGGTGTCCATAAGGAGTCCCTATAAAAGGAGCTCTGGAGGGCTGCAGTGCGATTTTTGAGGTTGACAGAATCTATGACTAAGTGAGCGCGAGAGGGTCGCCCCACGGCGGCCCAGAGTCCTTTGCTCAAGGGCTTGTAAGAAGCCAATCGTCCAGATAAGGAAACACCTGAATTCCAACATTTGAGGTGTGCCAGAGAACTGCACAACATTTGTAAAACTCATGCGGCGCCGGACAGCCCAAAGGGCAGGACTCTGAACTGATAGTGCTGTCCCAGAGCCACAAACTCAGGAAATAGAAATTACGTACTTAGCGTAATTATGATCTTTCTGTGTATCTTCACCATTCATCACAGATGGGTACTGGCCGGAGGTCAGGACCCCATGGGAGCCTTTTTTTTTTTTTTAAAGGGCAGGCGGAGCCGACGCAGCATCGGCGCCGCCCTCTAGGCCGACGTACTACGTGGTGCTCCAGGATTAGCCGTTAAGCTTTGTCGACTCCGCCTGACTACCAGTTCTGAGTCGCCGGAGAGGTAAGAGGAAGGGATGGAGGGTGGGACAAGAGAGTCCAAGGGACAGAAAAAGGAAGGAAGAGCTGAACCAAAAGGAGAAATAACGACTGAGAGGACAGCAGAGACAGGATGAAACTAAGGGGATTGGGTAGGGCCCAATCTCTGGAAGCGGAATAAGGAGGGAAGGGGGGGAGAAATTTCAGGAGAGAGTGAGAGAAAACAAGGATCCAGGACCCTTGACCTTCACCAGATTGTATAGGAACTGCAAGGAGTAGTAAAGCTTACTTGCCAGTATTCAAGGCACAGAATATATGGCAATACCCCAAAGCAGAGTCGGCTATACTGGAGAAGGACAGGTACAGGGATTAGTACTCTCTCTAAAAGAAATTTGTGAAAAAAAGGGGGTTCTTTTTTTTTTTTTTTTAACATTTGGATGACAGGAGGAGGGCAATCAACAACTCCCACCCTGCTAGGGTGGAGATATGCTGTAGAGAAGGAATGCCACTCGGGCTGTACCCTTTTTTAAGGGGAAAAATTACACCCCACTGTGTGTCCCTACTTTACCCTACTGAAGAGAGGGAGAGGCACAGAGGGAGGGGGACCCAGAGACTGAGGCCCCAGGGGGATGGTGGGCGGGATTGAGATGAATGGTGAAGATACACAGAAAGATCATAATTACGGTCAATACGTAATTTCTATATCTTATCTGTGTCAATCTTCACCATTCATCACAGATGGGTGAGTACCAAGCCCCCCGAAGGGGCTTGATTGATTGCACCCTAAGGGACAGTGTCCCTTAGCCCTCAGTGGGTGACACACTAAGGGGGGGGGGAACCTCTGGGCCTGGGGAGGCCCGAGAGTGGGGAGAGTGAGACGGGGTTCCCCTGAGGGGAAGGAAGCTGCCCCGACAAACGCCGTCTCGCCCTACGGGAAAAGAGATAGGTTCCCTGGTGAGCGGAGCAAATCACCCTACGCCGGGCCAAGGGTGACAACCTGGAAAGGCGAAGCCATGCCGATCTTCTGGTGCAGATCGCTGTCCCTACCACCCTGGTAGCTACCTCGTTGGCATCATAAGACGCCCTTGCTTGGTGCCTTGCTAGCTCCAGGCCATGTGCAGAGAGAGCGATGGCTTGCCTGGTTTGCTCCGAGTCAGGCAAAGCAGCTAGGGATCTGACACAGCGCTGACCACAAGAACCTGTTGTAGGCTGCACAGTGGGCCTGATGAGCGGAGATGGAGAGAAGCAACCGTGCCGAGTAGAAAGTCCTCCTCCTCCCCCAGAAATCAAAATCCGAAGAGTCTTGATCGGGGGCCGGTCACGAGGAGGGCGCTGAGTCTGGCCAGAGTGTCCAGGTGCGTCAATCAGGACTGCGGATGAGGCATGGAACCTGGAGACTCCGTGGGTGCGCAATACCTCTGGCTGAGGTCCCTAGGGGCAGGAACTCCGGAGAAGGGCCTCTGCCAGAAACGCATGGACGCCTCCCGAAAAGGAGCAGGCCAGGGGGGCACCACAAGGGTGGCCGCCCCGAAATCGCCTAGAAAGGCGTGCGCCGCATGCTCTGGATTGCTCGCAGATAGAGGGGAAAGGTGAAGGTCCTCCAACATCCTCGCAAGGAAACGCTGATACTCCGAGAGATCAGCGGCAGGAGAGATGTGGACAGAAGGTTCCTCACCCCCAGAAGAGGGGGATGAGGAGCTGGAGGTCACCATCTGCTCCGAGGGTGGCTGCTCGGGGGGAGGTTGAAAAACCTGACTGTCCAAGGCCCTAACGTAAGCAGGGAACCGAGAAGCCACCGTCCTGAACTGCTCCCAGGTGAGAGGCCCAGTAGGACCAAGAATGCCCGGGGGCGTTGGAGAATGTGGCAGAGGGGTAGGGGCAGAGCCGAGGGAAGGAATGGCCTCTGCCAGGGCTAGGGAGCAGACCATGGACACCCGGGGAAGGTGTCCCGGAAGACTCCGCAGCCGACAGCTGTACAACCATGCTGGTACTGCCCAGGCTGCACCCAGAAGAATCCCCCCAGTGAGGCGACCGGGGCCGTATAGGTCCAGAAGGACAGTCCCCTGCCTCCAAAGAATAGGACCCTCTCAAGGAACCAGAAGGGGAAGGGCCGAAGTCCACACTTCAGCTTCGTCTAGGGCCCGGGTGGACCCCAGAGAAAGGCCGACGCGCCGACCCCACACCCCTCGACCCCTCAGAGTCCGAGAAGATCCTGGTCCTCGGAAGGGTCAGCCTAGGAAGCTGGCAGCTCTGGGATGTCCCCGAGGGGAAATCCAGGGCAGCACCTCCCCAGCCAGAGGCTTCCCTCAGGCCCCAAAGTTGGCGCTAACGAGCACACCACGGGAGGGGCGTCCTGCTGAAGGGTCAAGGAACCTCCCAGACCAGGCTGCAAGGCTATAGTGGCACGCACCACAGCTTGCTGGTCAGTGCCACTGACCTCAATCTGGAGGGGAACCCACGCCTTCAGCAGGGGCTGACTCGACTCGCTACACTTTTCCTGTGCAGTCAACCCTCAAGGGTGATCGCTCATCCGACTCTGAGCCGGACTGACCCGAAGAGGTGGAACTGGCGGGCCCTGAGCCAGACAGTAGGAGGGCGAGGAAAGCGACCTTGGCGGGCCCAGAAACCGTGGCAGTGGATAAGGCCACCCCGCGCCTCCACGGCCCCAGGGCGGAGCTGGCAGAAGGCGGTAGGGCAGCCGAGACCAAAGGTCCGGAGCTAGGCCAGCTGCAGCCGCTAAGTCCATCGGCACCGGAGCGCTGGGGACAAAGACGGCGCCGGGCGGCAGCCCCAACAGCGGCTCTGAGACGCAGACACCGCCAGAGCTCGCTGCCGCCGAAAGCGCACCGAGAGTCGAAGCGCCACGCGCCCTGAGCGCAGGCTCGCGCCGATGACGCCACCAGGCCTCTACGGACGCTGGAAGCGCACCAGAACCAAGGCGCGCCGATCGCTCCGAAAACGGACCCGCGCGCCGCCAGGCTCCTGGCGCTGAGCGGCGCTGAGAGCAGAGGCAGCACCGCGAGCACGCCGACCAACGACTGAGGGTCTGCAGGGCGCTGTGTTCAACTGCGCGCCGAGGCGCAGATATTAGAAGGCTATCGCCGATCCAGGGTCATGGCGCCGCTGAAGCAGAGCGCCGGCGCTAACGGCATCGAGACGACAGTCGGCGCCGCCAGGCCCTCGGCACCGCTAACGGCGCCAAGGCCTCAACGACACCGACCGACGGCGCCGAGGACGGCACCGACCCGGTCTTGCAAACCGCGGAAGCGACTCTGGAAGGCTTCAGCCCCGGCAGGGGTGACGCTATGGCGGCGCCTCCCGCCCGCTTCCTGGGGAAGCGGACGGGCCTCCGCGCTGCGGGAGAAGCCTCTACCAGCTAGGCTACGGAGGGCAAGGCCCCTCCTCCACGTCCATATAGAACCGGGAGGGGACCCGAGGAAAGGCCGAGCGCGGGCTGGCCCGAGAAGCGAACCGCCCCGAAAGTCGGGCGGAGCTCGGGCCCAACTTTCCACGCGCTGTTCGAGGATGCGCGTCCATAGAGAAGCAGGCGCCACACGAATCCATGTCGGAAGTGGCCAAGACACGCGAGACACCGGTCATGCTGGTCGGTCACGGAGAAATTGCGGCCACACGGGCACCGACGCATAGGGGGCCGCCTGCCTTAGAGAACTTCTTGCCCTCCGACCGCGGCATGACCTACGGAAAAACAACACCAAAAAAGACTCGACATCGCTTAATGTTAATAAAAAGGAAAGATCTTACCGGCGATGTCAAGTGGAGGCAGAACCCAGAACTAGCAGACCGCGGACTGGCGACGGAAATATCGCAGGCGTAAGGCCTAGAAAAACTGACAGACTTCTTCAAACTTCAGGCTTCCCACGAGGCGACCTCGATGGCGGGAGACGAAGAACTGGTAGTCAGGCGGAGTCACACAGCTTAACGGCTAATCCCGAGCCGCCACGATAGATCGTGCCCCGAGGGCGGCGCCGATGTTGCGCCGGCTCCGCCTTGCCTTTTTAAAAAAAAAAGGTTTCAATGGGTCCTGACCTCCGCCAGTACCCATCTGTGATGAATGGTGAAGATTGACACAGATAAGATTTTGTGATGCTTCGGATGAACAGGAATATGCTGGTAAGCGTCCTGCATATCTAGGGAGGCTAACCAGTCATGCTGGTGGAGCAGAGGTAACAGGGTTCCCAGAGAAATCATTTTGAATTTCTCCTTGGGGAGAAATTTGTTTAGCTTTCTGAGATCCAGAATGGAGCTCATACCGCTGGACTTCTATGGAACCAGAAAGTAATGGGAGTAGAACCCTGCTTTCGCTGGTGCAGTGGCACCACTCTACTGCCCTGTTGTTCAGAAGGCCCTGAATCTCGCAGCGAGAAGGCCTGGACTGAAGGGCTGACAGCCTGGCTGCCGCTTGGGGACGATCCAGAGGAGTCTCCACAAGATTGAGTGAATACCCTGCGGATTATCCGGCGACCCATTTGTCTGAGGTTATGGACTTCACTGTTGTAGAAGTGCATCAGACAACCTCCCACCAGAGAGGAAAAGTCCACCTCGGCAGCTGAGATGGAACTTGGGCCGCACTATAAGGCAGCTACGCTTTGGGGCCCTTTGCGCTTGTTGCGCCTTTCTTGATGCTGGGCAGGTTGACTCTTATGGAAACTTCCTCTGCCTCTGCCTTGAAAGGACTGGTGATTATGAAGCTGTCGTTTACTGGCATGCCCTCGAGAGGGGGCTGAGCCAACTTAATGGCTGACCTAGTCTTTTGTGTAGCTTCTAGAGGTTGCTCTACCTGAGGACCAAAAAGATATGCACCGTCAAAGGGCAATGCCATCACCTGCTGCTGCACGCTCATTCAGAAAGCCCGGCGCGAGCCAGGAATGGACGCAAGGGTGCAAATAAAAGCAGCCGCTGAACGGAAGCAGTGTCAAAGCATCCATGGCTGCTTTAACCTGCTGGTTATTAGATTCAATACCTCTGTAATGGTTTGAAGAAGCTCTGGCTTTGAATCACCGCAAGGCTTCAACCATCTGTTTAATAGAATGCCACAGGATATACTCATACTGAGAAAAACAGCCTTGGTAACTGGCATCGATACTTAGAGTAGAAGCAGCAAAGCCTCTCTTACCTAAGGTGTCTATCTTACAAGATTCTTTGTTAATAGGTCGAGCTGTAGTAGTTGAGGAAGAAATTCACCTTATCATTCTCTGCCAGGACTACAATAGGATCCAAAGGCTTGAGATGCCAAATGGGACGATCCTTGGGGCTGAATATTTCTATCAATGGATTTAGCCACCGAAGGTAAGAGCAGGATTATTCCATACCATTTGAGACAGCGCCTCAAGGAAGGCTGAATCGGAGGAGTCAAATCCAGAGGATCTCCAAGGCATGAAGATATTGGAGTCTCAACAATTTCCCAGGATCGATGTCTGTAGTCTGAAGAGAAAGTGTGGAACCAGATTTTCAACAGAGACTTAAAGGATAGGTCCCCACCACAGGCTCTGCAGCAGTAATAGATCCTGCTTCGTCACTTCATCACCCAACCAAGGTCTGGGTCAGGCTCAACATCATCTCCTGACAGTCCAGGAGGGACTGTGGACAGGACAGGAATGAAATTCAGAAGAGGAGGAAGAAGGAAACAAGTGAAAAGAGGAGTCCCCGAGAGCCGTCGGCGCCAAGGAGGCGCACGGCACCGAGAACAACGCCGCGAGGCCACGCGCACCGAAAACGGCACTGAGAAGCCGCATGGCGCCGAGGACGGATGCCGAGATATCGCAATATCGACGCTGAGGACGGCGCCGGAGCTGCCACTACGCCGAGGGCGCGAAACACCCCAGACTCTGAAAACAGGTTTTGAAGGAAGAAGAGCAGGAGATAAGGGCATGGTGGCCCTCGCGCCGCAGCCACATGGGGGGACATCTAAGGCGAGTCGACGGCATCAAGAAGGTGCCGCAAGAAATCAGGAAGGTCCAACTGCCCTACCTGATCGCCCAGAGAGCCCGAAAGCCCACGAGCAACTGAGCCAGGTAGCCAACCAACCTCCAGCCATTGCTCCATAAGAGCGCCCACTGATGAAACTGCTCATCTGAAGATCTACCCGCGGGCGGGTAGGGCCCGATGTCAAAGCCGCCGGCCACCAGAAGCAGGTTGGCGACTGGCGAGGAGGTGACCGCAACTAGCCCGATCAACCGGTGCCGCCACGCAGACATATCAGAGGGTGACCCCGAGTGATGCCTTCTCTTTGTAGACCTGTGGGCAAGAAGAGCTCGAGATTTAAACGTGCCGAGAGTGCTGATCGCTATTTTATTCTTCCGGGGACCGCCCATCCTCGGCATTGGACTGACCATTGTCAGACCCTCCCTCCGGAGAAGGCAGCGGACCGGACCCAGCCCGACTGACTGAACAGCTTTCATATAAAGTCTCCCTACCGTCACCTGACCTGCTCATGGTCAACTCCGTCAAGGCAGGCTGAGACTTCTTTATTGTATTTATTTCAAAAATAAGAATAAATTTAAGCGATACTGTATCGAGATAATACTACAAAATAATAAAAACTGAAAACTATGCTGCTAGTTTGAAGTTTGACTCCCGACAGGCGAGCGACGTCGTCACTGAAGTGCACTCGACGGCGGGAAAAAAGGAACTGAGGCGGTAGGAGGGTCGATGCCGAGATAGTCGTTACCACACGAGCTAGGGCTCGTGGCGCCATTCCTCGAGGCGCCGACCCTCCAGCAAAAAGTTTGCTCCCGATGGGTCCTAGTGCCTCTGGCGCAGATCCCAATAGTGTGAATGAGTGGTGGAGACTTATGTCCAGGAAGATCTGCTGCACATCACACGGTGCGGCACTCTCGGGGGCAGCGCCATTGGCGCCGACTCCTTAATAAAAACAAACTCCTGTGGAGGGTGCACACCTCTGGCTTACACCAGCAGTAATGAATGGTGAAGACTGACAAGAGAAGATCACGACACTGAGGGAGCCTTCACATCCGAAAAGGCGACTGACACCACGATGGCTCCTCTCTGTCCCCCGAGTGGGACAGACTGGGCCTCCTGCACCACGGAAGGAGCCCCTGCTGCGGCAAGGCTGAGAGAGGCAGAGGCCTTCTCCTCCACGGGTCATATAAGACCGGGAGGGGACACGGAGGAAGGGGCAAGAATCCTCGCCTTGGCTGGTCGCCTGTCCCCCGGAAGTCGGCGGCGCATGTCCGACTTCAAACATGCGGATCTCAAGAACTCGACGGTCTATAGAGAAACAGGTGTTGCAGTTGTCCATGTCGTGGGCTGGGCCGAGGCAGGAGAGGCAATGGTCATGCTGCTCTACCACGGAATATAGGCGGCCACAGGGGCAACAACGCATAGGAGGCCGCTCCCCTTTCAATGATTTTTTGGCCCCATGACAAGACATAACCGTACAGCAAACAATAACAAAAAACAGTACTCAATGCCGCTTAAAAGTAATGAAACTATCTTACCGGCAGAAACGACATTGAGCAGGGCGAAACAGAAATGACACACACACACACGAGGCCGATGGACTAGGCCGCACACGCAGTTTTGCTATCAGAGTCCCCACACGAGGTCTATACTTGACGGCGGGAGAAGAAGAACTGGGGCTGGGGCGGAGTCGATGGCAGATAATGGCCAACCCGCCAACACCACGGGATGTCGGTTACTTAGGGCTGCCCGCCCCGTCAACCTCCGCCCCATTGAAAAAAAAATGTCTCCCGCGGGGTCCTAGCTCCAGCGCTATACCCACTAATGATGGATGACACAGATAAAATCCAGATTTTCATCTCCTCCCGACACAGGGGTAAGAATGGGTCCTCCCCCGCTTGTTGATGTAGAACATCATCCACATGTTGTCTGTCTGCACCAGCAGTGGAGGACTGAGGAGGAGATGAGTCTGGAAGGTTTGCAGGGCATAGCAAATTGCCAGAATGTTGATGTGGAGATCCCGTTCCACTGGGAACCAAGTACCCTGGGTCTGGTGTTCGGCCAAATAAGTGCCCCAGCTCAGGCCAGATGCATCTGTCATAAGCACCTGTAGGGGGGTCGGAAGCTGAAAGGAGACTCACCAAAGTAGGTTGGCCAGGTCCAGCTACCACGACAGAGTCCTCTGGACCGGGTCAAAGACCATGACCAGTTGATCTAGGCCAATCAATCAATCAATCACTTTTTTTGTACAGCGCTGTACAAAAAATAAAATCCACAATACGATAGTATATAAAATAAAATCATACATGAAAATGATTGTATAAATAAAATCATCATATAATTAATCAGAAATAGATTCACAAACATTCGCTGTCGCTAAAATCAGGAAAAGCTAGCTTTAATAAATGGGTCTTCAAGGTAGTTTTAAAGCTCTCAATGGTCAGGCACTCTCTAATCCAAGGTCGTTGGTATACTGATCCCACTGAACCCTCAAGGTCCACTGAGGGACTCGCATGTGCAATCGGGACAAGGGGACCGTGGTGACTGCTGCCACCATGTGGTCCAGAAGGTAAAGAAAGACCCTGGCTGGGACCTGCCGACTGGAGGAAACCAATTCGGCCTGCGCCATCAGTCACTCTGCTCTGTCCTTGGGCAGAAAGGCCTTACTCTGACTGGTGTCCAGGACCGCCCCAACAGGCACTGGCAAGGAGAGAGGTAGGACTTCACCAGGTTTAGAGTAATCCCCAAGGCCTGGAAAAGACTGAGGGCTGATTCCAGGGTGTGAAATGTTAAATTCTCAGGACAAGGCCAACTCTGGAGCACATGTGTGAGACACTCTTCACAGAATAACAGTGTCTCACGTGCAGGGGAAAAAAACACCCCGATTGGTTTGAAGCACTCCCTTGATTTATATAAAAAATCATCACACGCTACATTGTAGTTATACAACTGAGAACTATCATTTTAGCTGGAGTGTAGCATATGCAGAGTGCACCATCCTCATGACACACTGATTCTTACTGCGACTTTTTATATAATATTACAAGATGGATGTCAGGAGGATCAGCCAATGTTTTATGTACTGCAGGGCAATTTCAATAACACGTTTTCATAATCGTATTGTTTTACGTAGACTGATTAATAAAACCAGATACGCTAGCCAATTCAGAACCCACCTCACTGATGTAGCACTGGCTCACAATTATTAATTATTCAATTTGCAGCCTTCCTTCATTATAGTTGAAATCTTGTTATACTGTCCAAAGCACTGACTCCCACTTACCACATGATAATGACAGTGGCATGTATGTGTTTTCTCTAGCTATCAACAATAAATGAGAATGGGATCGTATGGCAGTGGGTAATTTAGATGATAAATAAACAATGCTTGTATTATTACCACTTTTCCAGTTAGTACAGACAGTGTATGTAACAAGAAAACAGATACAGTGTGGGAGTATAAATGAGAGTAACCATTTGTACCATCAGGAATTTTGGGAGCTTCCTTGGAAATAATCCATTCCCCAGGCTGCAGCAGGGACTGCCCATAGAACATATCCGAATCTGCACTGGCGCTGGACAAGGCAGAGCCACTTGAAGGTGTCAGCTCATCAAGTTTAAAGAAATCCAGCCCCACTGCCGTACCACCAAAGAACCTACAGCCACCAAGGCAGCCACACTTGTTCTTGCTTCTCTTGTTCCGAAGGACATCATCTGGCCACAAGAACCACAACCTATGCAAAAAGACATGGAGTTTATTTTGTTGACGAAGTAAAACTCAGCACCTTACTTTCAGACATATGTGCACAAAGCACCTAACCTGCAAAATCTCACAAGCAAATGATATGAGGAACACCGGCCAAAAGTGCCTATCCACTTAAAAAAATCATTCAAAATAATCAGGTGCTTATGAGTCAAGTTACTTACCAGTGACTCTTGATCTTCTGGAGTATCTCTTCCACTGAAACATACACTGATCGAAGCCTGGAGACATGAGGACCCTTCTGGAAGTAGAACATTTGGGGCCAGCAGCATTGACATACAGTACTGACATAAGGTACCTCATGCTTATCAACATTACATATAAAATTGATTATGTATAAAACGGTTGGCTCCAACTTCCTCAGTACCTTTTTTACCAAGGAGAAAAAACTACTGAGTAATATTATGCCGGGGACAAAAAAATGAAAATTACATACCTACTGTAATTCTTCATCTTATTATATATCTTCACCATTCATCACTGGTGGGTACTATGCCTGAGGCGCTAGGACCCTGCAGGAAGCTTTATAGCGTAAAAAAACCTTTCTTCTAGGAGGAGGGGCGGCGTTGAGGACAGCCCCGCCCTCAAGGCCAATGCACTGTGTGGCGCATGCTGGTTGGCATACAGGTCACACTGCCCCATCTGATTACCCTAGTTTGCCTGCCAATGGAGAGGAAACAGGCATAGAAGAAAAGAAGGGTGGAGGTTGGGACAAGAGAGGCCAAGAGACAGCAAAAGGAATGGATAAACACTAAAAAAGGAATAAGTTGACCAGATCAGAATAAGAGGTTGGAACTAGTTTGTTCTGGGAGGAGGGCCCAAATCTCTGGGCAGGCTAAGGAGGAGAGAAGAAGAAGGAGATGAAGAAGAAAAAGAAGAAAGAAGATGAGAAGGAGAAGATGTGGGAGGATGAGACTGCATGCCTCAAGATCCAGAAGTTAATATGGACCAACGAAGACTAAAACTCTGCTGTCTACATCCTCTTGTTAAGGCAGAAACATTTCCCTTTATTTTGGGGGTTGAGACAAGGCAATGGTCCAGAGAAATGGAATTACGTAGCTACTGTAATTCTGATCTTTCTGTGTATCTTCACCATTCATCACCTTTGGGTACTTGGCCTTAGTTCATGACCCGCGGAACCATTTTTTTGGGGGATGGGAGAATTCGGCAGCACTATTGGCACCGCCTCAAGGCTGATGCACTGGCGTGGCGCCACGGGCTGGCTTATTAGGTGTTGTCGACCCGCCACCGCCAGTTCTGAGTCGCCGTAGAGGTGAGAAAAAGGGTTGGGAAGATGGGACAAGGAAGTCCAAGGGACAGACAAAGAAAAAGATATATAAACTAAAAGAAGAAATAAATGACTGAGAGGACAGAACAAGTCTGAAGACAAAGGGGATTGGGTAGGGGCCCCAATCCCTGGAAGTAGAAAAGGAGGAGGAAGGGTGGGTTAAGGATTTTTAGAACTAAGGAGAAGAGTGAGAGGGGGGAAAACAGGAGAAACATAACATGTAACCTTGACCTGTCTCCAGCTTGTGTAGGAACTGAGAAGCAGTAGCCAAGAGGCTAACTGCCAGAATTCAAGGCACAGAATCACTGGCAATAACTCCCACAAGCAGAATCGGCTATTCTGGAAGAAAAGACAGGATACAGGGATATCTCCCCACTCTCTCAAAAGGAGATTTTGGTGTAAGAAACCTAGTTTCTAAAATTAATTGAGGTTATGTCCAAAGGACAAGGAAATCAAAGGATTGACAGGGAGGAGGGGAGAAGGAAAGAAAGGAGAGTAACTGCCAACCCCCACCCCACAGGAGTGGAGCCGAAGCACTGAAGAAGGAGTGCCCCCCATCCTGACCACTCTGCCCCTAAAGAAAATTATCCCCATGTGCTCCCAGCTTCACTCCTGCACCTGACCAACAGAAAGGGGGGTGAGGATGGTCAGAGAGAGGGAGGGGACCCAGAGACTGAGGCCCCAGGGGATGGGGGTAAGATTGTGATGAATGGTGACGATACACAGAAAGATCAGAATTACAGTAGGTACGTCATTTCCATATCTTATCTGTGTCAATCTTGACCATTCATCACCTTTGGGTGAGTGCCGAGCCCCCCCCCCAACCGAAGGGGGTTTTAACCCTAAGGGACTGAGACCCTTAGCACTCAGTGGGTGACACACTAAGAGGGAGAACCTTCACGGGTCTGGAGAGTCCAGAGAGTGGGGAGAGTGAGACAGGGACCCCCCCAGAGGGGGTAGGAAGTTGCCCCGACAGATGATGTCTCACCCTACGGGAGAAAAGAAAAAATTACTCACCTTAGTAATGTTGTTTCTTCTAATGGAGTCTTGCTATATTATGACTATTGCAGTTTGCCCCAGCCTTAGAACTGCTCCGGAGGTGAAAGAGTTAACTTCCATGCAGAGCATGGAGCTTAGAGCGTGAGCTCAGTTCAGAAGCTCTGTTTGGCTGGTTTCAAACCGAAACCGTCAGATCTTTACGAGCAAAAACTCACTAAGGTTCTGTGTGGAAGCTGTAACCTACACTAGCCAACTGGCTACTAATATATTAACACATTTTTACTGGTCCCAACACAAAGACTCAAGTCAGTGGACCAGGAAAATTAAGATTAAATAACTAAATGAACACAACACCCAAACATGAAAGAGGGCATCAATAAATGCCAACAGAGGACAACCCACCCCATACCCCAAAGTAGGAGTTCTGAGAGGGGCAGGCTGGGGGGAGGTCATAATATAGCAAGACTCCATTAGAAGAAACAACATTACTAAGGTGAGTAATTTTTTTCTTCAAACAACATGAAGTCTTGCTATATTATGACTATTGCAGACTACACAGCAGTACCTCCATGGAGGAGGGACAGAACCTACTTAGGGAATAGGCTCTGAAGCACGGCTGTGCCAAACTGAGCATCCCTCCTGGCCTGAATATCCAGGGAGTAATGCTTGGTGAAAGTGTGTACTGTCTTCCAAGTAGCTGCCTGACATATCTCCAAGATAGGGATGTCTCTAGCAGCAGCTAGAGATGCAGCTGTACCTCTGGTAGAGTGAGCCCTCAGGCCTGAGGGGGAACCTACCCAGCTTTTGATAGCAAATTGGATACAAGAACGATCCACCTGGCAATGGATTCTTTAGTGGCAGGTCTCCCTTTCCCAACCTCACCATAAGTGAGAAACAGTTGGAGGGAGTCAAACCTGTGACCCTTGGTACGCCTATGTAGTAACTTAGGGCCCTCTTAACATCTAAGTTGTGCAGCCTCCTCTCACCAGAGGAGGAATGGTCAGTGAAGAACACTGGAAGTGAAATAGATTGGTTAAGGTGGAAATCTGAAACCACCGTAGGCAAAACTTCCTGTTAGTCCTGGAGGACCACTTTATCCCAGTGAAAGGAAATAAAAATCAGTTTCTACTGATAAAGCCTGTAACTCACTTATATGCCTGGCAGAAGTGATGGCTACCAGAAATACAGTTTTCCAAGTCAATACTTAAGCTCTGCGAAGACAGAGGCTCAAAGGGGGTTGCATTAGCTGAGCAATGCATACATTAAGATCTCCCAAGCCGGGCAGGGTCCCTGAATGGGGATTGGTGTGAAGCAATCCTTTAAAAACTTGGAAAATACAGGATAAGCAGAGAGAGAAGAGGGCTTCCTGTTGAATGAAGGCAGAGACAGCAGCCAAGTGCACTTTCAGGGTGGCTGGTCTCAGTCCCAAAGAATTAAGATGGACCATGTAGTCCAATACAGTAGGTAGATCAGCAGATTCTGGGGAAACATGCTTCCCAGAACACCATGTGGAAAACCTTTTCCACTTGGAGTTATAGGTAGCCCTGGTGGAAGGCTTCCTAGCAGCCTTCAGGATTTCGAGAACACTGAGAAAGTTGCAAATCAGCAAACTCTAACTGCTCAAGAGCCAAGCCTTGAGGTTGAGGGATTTGAGATTCGGATACCAAACTCTCCCCTGAGCACAGGTTAACAGATTGTAGTTCCTGGGGAGACACAGGGGAAGATGGACTGCTAAGGACAGAAGGAGTGGGTACCAGGGCTGCCTGGCCCAGTCTGGAGCAATCAGGATCATTTTGCAGGGCTGAGACCTGATTTTGACTAGTACTTTGAACAGGAGAGGGAAGGGGGGAAAGGCATAAATAAACTTCCCTTCCCAATCGAGGAGAAAGGCATCCAGGGGAACTGAGCCCAACACTGGGGGCCTGCAACAAAACAGTAGAAGTTGATAATTGTCTGGGGCTGCGAAAAGATCTATCTGAGGAGTGCCCCATCTGGCAAACACCATCCCCAGTACTAGGGGATCCAGTGACCATTCGTGATGGCCCTGGGAAATCCTGCTGAGGGCATCTGCCAAGACATTGTCCTTGCCTGGGAGGTGAACTGCTATGAGGGAAGTGTTCAGGGAGTAAGCCAGAGACCACAACTTCATTGCCTCGGTGCACAAGGCCGAAGACCGAGTGCCCCCTTGTTTGTTGATGTACCACATTGTAGTGGTGTTGTCTGTTCTGACCTGTACCACCTTGTTCTGAACAGATGCAGAGAAAACCTGAAGTGCTAGAAAAACAGCTCTGAGTTCCAACAGATTGATGTGGAGCAGAGATTCCTGAGGGGACCATAATCCCTGGGTGGAGAGGTCGCCATGTGAGCTCCCAATCCCAAGAGGGATGCATCTGTAGTAAGGGTCAAGGAATGGGACAGAGGGATGAAAGGCACTCCCTGTCTCAGATTGCTCTGATCCTGCCACCACTGAAGGGCCTGGATCAGGGTTGAGTCACTGGGATTAATTTGGATAGAGGATCTCTCTTTGAGACCAGAAAGCTCTCAAATGGAACTGAATGTCCTCATCTGAAATCTTGCCCTTGCACCACAGCTGTGGAGGCAGCCATGTGCCCTAGGAGCTGCAGGAAATGCCTTGTTGGTCGAGAAACCTGCAGAGCGAAGGAGGCGGCCAGGGCCACTAAGGTCCTTACCCTTTCCAAGGGAAGGAAGGCTCTGGCCTGCTTTGTAACCAGTTCTGCGCCTATAAAGTTGAGTACCTGGACAGGTTCCAAAACTGACTTTGGAAGATTGAGAAGAAATCCCAGAGAGGTAAGCAGCTGCTGGGTAACTAGCAGGTGTGATTTGACCTGGTCTGGAGACTGACCCACAATGAGCCAGTCGTCCAGGTAGGGAAAAATGGCAATCTTTTGCCTTCTTAGGTGAGCGACTGCTACTGCCAGACACTTTGTGAACACCCTTGGGGCAGAACAGAAGTGAGGCCAAAGGGCATTGCTCTGAACTGATAATGGCCTGAGGGCAGTTCGAATCTGAGGTACTTTCGATGGGAGCTTCTGATAAGAACATGGAAGTAGGCATCTTTGAGGTCCAGGGAGGCTAGCCAGTCCCCTGGCCTTAGGGAGGGTAAAATCATTCCCAGTGTCACCATTTTGAACTTTGGCTTTAAAAGGTGCTTGTTTAGATATCTTAGATCCAGGATAGGCCGCCACTTCTTCTTTTTGGGGTAAGAAAGTACCTGGAGTACAGACCCTTGCCCTGGTGAAGGGAGAAACCTTTTCTACAGCTCTGAGAGCCAGGAGGGTTGAGACTTCTGTTTCCAAAGCAAGAGTCTCTAAAGGGTTTGTAGGTGGAAAAGATCTGGCTCTCATCTTTGGAAATTTCTTGAAGCTGAGAACCAGACCCTGGCTCACTACTTCCAGGACCCACCTGTCTGAAGTTAAAGACTGCCAGTCCTGGACGAAGTGAGCCAACCTGCCCCTACAGGTAGTGGAGAGCCGACCCTGGGCATCCCATCAGGGTGCCTGTTTGGCAGGGGCTTTAGGCTGAGGGGTGGGAGCAGGCCTGCTCAGACCCTGTCTGCCTCTCCCTCTGAAGAACCCCCTCTGTACATAGGCTGAAGAGGAGGGGGCCTGAGTCTGGTAAAAAGGCCTGTGAAAAGGCCTACCCCTACCCCTGGGGGGCTGCCTCTGAGGAGTGGCTTGCCGTTCCTTGGCTTGTGCATTCCTGTAAGTGGTTCTATATTCATCCATTTTCTTCATATAATTCTCTGTCTGCTCCCCAAACAGAGAATTTCCCACCACAGAAAATCCATAGCCTTAGACTGTGTATCCTGTGACAAAGTAGTACACCTGAGCCAGGCCAATCTGCGAAAAGCCACAGATGTAGCCATGACTCTAGAGGATACATCATTAGAATCCACTGCAGCATGTAATTGCACCTTAGATGCCTCAATACCATCAAGAGCCACCTGCTCCAGTTCCTTTGCGAGCTGGCCAGGGACCTGTTTGGCTAAGGCCATGACAGTATCCCATCTAGATTTCTGGTATCTTGCAACATAAGCCATATAGTTAGCTTGTCTGAGTCCCAAGGATGCTGCCATGTATTGTTTTTTGGCCATGGCATCTATGTTCCCCCTAAGGTGTGCTCATGTGCACCCGCACAGCAGTCAGAAATAACCCGCACACAGCTTTAGTAGTAGCGAACAAAGCAGCTGACAGGGATCCTCATGTTCATGAAGTAGTGACTACAGTCATCACTCAGATTTAAGACTCGGACAGCAGGACATGAAAGTGAGTGGGAAAGAAACATTGTATGCTCACCTCTGAGGCCACAACTCATTAACTTTAACAAGCCAGTAGTTAACAAGCAAGACATCTTGCTCTTGTTCCACTTATTGAACAATGGAATTGTTCAAAATTCCAACCAATTGATTTGCAGTTACAGCAATGTTTTTGGCTTGACACCTCTTTTCAGTAAGACAGCACTTGATAATGAACAGTACTCCCTGCTGTTCACAGAAATGGCATGTTTTATTTCTTTGGTAGGTTCCCCCCAACAAAGCAATGCGAGAGATTCTCTGACATAGGGTGTATATTATATTATTTCAGTTTTAAAGTTGCACAACTTCAGTGTAATCTGCCTCCTCCCCAAGCAGCGTCTCACACACAAAATGTGTTTATAATGGATTTAAAGCCTCACCATTGAAAACGTGTTCATTTTTTTTTCAGTACAAGATTGTACATATGTTTAGAGAGATGAGATTGCGCTTCTCTTTAAAACAGGGTCTCACATTATACACACATTTGAGATTCAATGAATCAGTGCTTGTAAAATTGCCCATGTTGGCTTACATGGGATAGTAATTCTAAAATGGACAACAAGAAATAGCAGTGCAACAAATGTCCTTTTCATTTAATTTCATAAATTCAGACTGCTCTTAGTGTGAATCCAGAATGGAAGAGAATTACAGTCTCCTAAATGCATCTCCTCTCTCATATCACACACTGACTCACTCACTACATTGCAAAAATACATTTTAAAACCCCACTGAGCTTGATGATACCTAGCATAGTTATTGTAAACCATACCTAGGGTATATGACATCACAAACAATTTTGCATGCATCCATCAAAGATCCCATTGCTAAGTACTGCTTTTAAGAAGCTGTCCAACCCTGAATACCACATTGCCATAACAGTATTAAATGATGTACTTTTGGAGTTGGCAGAGTTGTCCAAGATGTTTCAGAAAGTGGTCTAACAAGTTGAAGCTGTACAGATTGCTAGGCAAAAATAAAAAAGTTCAGAAGCCAGTACCTGGGTGAAACTGTCTACTGGAGCCCACCAGTAAAACTGCTTTTGGCTAATTGCACAGCTGAAGTAAGCACAACAGCAATTTTGCAATTCATTGGCCTGTTATGTGACCATCTGACAGCTGATTTCCTGCAAGTGAACTTTCTGACTGATCTGTCTTTGATTTTGCAACAATGCCACATTGCAGCTTTGATTTTGGCTTATCAAATATTGAGAGACTGTGCAGCAAATATCAGGACTATTTATTTTCATCAATGGACCAGGCAGAAATTGTTAGCCAGTACAATGACTTCAGATTTACAGTTCCTGAAAAAATAAAGGCACGATCATTAAAATCCTTTACTGACATGATCCACTTTTCTTTGACTAATGTACAGTACAGCATAGTGGCTAAACTTATTGATGTATGTGCTACATTCCAAGCTAAACATGAAGCTATCATGTATAAAGGTTCCTACACAGTCTTATCCTTCCCCAGAAGAGATTCTCCATAGGGAGGTGCACAGTGAGAAGGCTACGATAGCACAGAGAAAATTATTGGGAGTGATAGAGGATCACGTGCATTGAAGCAGAGAAAGTATGGCTGAGTAAGACCATAACTATCTTTGGGTGGAAGGTTTCACTCAAGGATTCTCATAGAAAAGTTAGGGAAGATGTGTTGCTGCTCTTGGAAAGAGCATTAGGATTTTATATCTCCAGAAACATAGTGGAGTCCATGAAGTTATATGGAGACCCTGAGCCCACAACACAGATTGATATTACATTTAAAAATCCTCATAAAGCTAGCAGCTTGCATTCTCTGGCCAGCAAGCTGGATTGTTTGGAAATACATTTAGTTTACATGTTAGACTTGGGTGAAGGCTTTTCATGGTTTAAACAGACTAAGGATAGTTGAGAATCAATCTTAGAGGCAGATAACCCGATTGACTTTGGAAACCTAATTGACTCTAATACCTACTCACCGATGACAGTTATTGATTCAGTCTGGCAAATGCAGCCTGTAGATAATATCAAACAAATGAACTCTGAATGCCAGCTAGATTTGGATGAGGGAGCTGGGATTGAGATGTGGATGCCCTTTCTATACTTTCATGGAATATTGAGGGCATCCATCTTAAAATAATTGACCCTGAAGTAGTGAGATTTCTCGATAATTTTTATATTATTGGACTGCAATAAAGGTGGTGTACAGAAAATGTTAACTCCCAGATTGGCTGGATATTTTGTCTTTACTCTGCCAGCAACTAAAGATAAAAAGTTTGGAAGATTGAAAGGGGGTATTTCCTTTTTTATCAAAACTTTGCTAAATTTTCAGATCACTAGCATTTCTACTAAGTCAGAGGGTATTTTGGCTGTAATGATTAGCAAGGGACAAAGAAGATTATTCTCTGCAATATATACTTGCCCCTCACAATAGAGCTATTGATCCCGATGACCTTTTCATACAGGATATGAAAATGGCACTTGATGAATTGTCAGATAAGAGTACACTTCATCTTATAATTATTTTGGGAGACTTTAATCCCAGAATTCCTTCTCATTTCTTGGAGGAAGCCAGTGGAATATTAGCTTTATCACAGGCTGCAGCCTGAACTACCCCAACATGACTGCATTGCTGTGAAAGAAAATCTATATCAGGACCTGACAAAGTGTACCTCCTGTCCATCTTTTTATCCACAGGAGGCACAGAATTAGGAGCTTTTAAAATTTTTACTGTTTGTTTCCTAAAGGATTTATGTAAAGGGATGGACAACCTCCTGGACTCTGGGATATCCATCATCTCCACATAGTCAGGCTCCTCTTGCTCATCCAAAGCCTCCTCTAAGGGAAGCTGGAGGGTCTCAGCAACTTTTATAAAACAAAAATGAGAAGGGGACTCAGAAAGCCTAGGGGAGACTCACCTGAAGGTCTGTCTGGGGAGATGTCCGTTCAATGGGACATCCAGACTTTCAAAATCACATTCACACTGATCATAATCCTCATCCCCTCCTCTGGTTCATAGAACTCTTCTATATCATAATCCTGAACCACTGGAACCGACCGAACCGACCTTTTGCCAGACAGTGGCGGTTCGGAGGGAACCGGGGACAGGGACTGGACAATCTGTATTGCCCTGGCTATCTCTGCAGCAGTTGGAGAAGGAATTTTGGACTCCAAACCTGCTGATTTTTTAGATTTCTTTGCTGGAACTGGCTCCAAACCGTGTCACGGGTCGTGGAAAAAACCGTAATGAAATCCGTTCTTTTTAGAACCGATAAGAACCGGGAACCGCACTCTAAAAAGCCTTAAAAGGCTTTAAACTTATATTTAAATACAACTCGATCGGTTCAACCGAACCGATAATACTTTTACAAGTTCCACACAGAAAAAACCCTATGTATTACTTACGATTACCATAGACAGAGACTGAACCGATCAGTTTTGCGGTTAAATTAAACCAAGAAATAGCGCTTTAAACCGAAGAAATGAACCGAGCAACAGGAGGAATCTCCGGAGCGACTGTTCAGTGAGGCGGAGTAAAGAATCTGACGGTTTCGGTTTGAAACCAGCCAAACAGAGCTTCTGAACCGAGCTCGCGCTCTAAGCTCCATGCTCTGCATGGAAGTTAACTCTTTCACCTCCGGAGCAGTTCTAAGGCTGGGGCAAACTGCAACAGTCATAATATAGCAAGACTTCATGTTGTTTGAATATAGGTTCTCTGGTTAACGCAGTTAATAACCCTACCCCGGGCCAAGGGTGACAACTGGGAGAGACGCAGCCATGCCGTCCACCTAGTGCAGATCGCTGTCCCTACGACCCTGGTAGCTACCTCACTGGTGCCATACCATGCCTTTGCTTGGTGCCTTGTTAGCTCCAGCCCACGTGCAGAGAGTGCAATGGCTTGTCTGGTTTCCTCCATGTCAGGCATGAAAGCTATGAGTTGACCTAGCCTGGACCACAAGGACCTGTCACAGTATGCATAGTGGGCCTGATGTGCTGTGATAGAGAGCAGCAACAGTGCAGAGTAGAATGTCCTCCTCCCTCAGAAGTCAAAATCCAAGGAATCTTGATCTGGGGGCTGGTCACGGTGCAGGGCACGAAGCCCATCGGAAGTATCCAAATGCTCAATCCTAAGCTAGGATGAGGCAAGGAACCTGGAAACTCGGGGGGGGGGGGGGGCAATACTGCTGACAGAAATCCTAGGGGCTGGGACTCCGAGAAAGGGTCTCTGCCAGGAATGCAACAACGCCTCCCAAAAGGGAGCAGGCCAGGGTGGCACCACAAGGGTGTCCGGCCTGAAATCGCCTAGGAAGGCACATGTCGAGTGCTCTGGATTGTGTTGAGTGGGAAGGGTGATGTGCAGGTCCTCCAACATCCTCACGAGGAACCACTGATACTCTGCGAAATCAGCAGCTGCAGAGATGTGGACAGACGGCTCCTCTCCCCCAGAAGAGGGGGATGAGGAGTTAGGGGACCTCAAGAGTTCAGAAGCTGGCTGCTCAGGGGGAGGTTGAAAAACCTGTCTGTCCATAGCCCTAACATAAGAGGGAAATTGAGCAGCCACCGCTCTGACCTGCTCCCAGGAGAGAGGACCGCTAGGACCAAGAATACCTTGGAGTGCAGGAGAAGGCGGCAGAGGAGTGGGGACAGAGCCGATAACAGGAATCGACTGACCTCCACCTGGGCCAGGGAGCGCACCAGGAGCCCTAAGGTAAGAAGGAGCTCCGGAAAACTCCACAGCCGACAGCTGATCAACCAAACTGGAACTGCATAGGCTGCTCCCTGAAGAATCCCCCTTGTGAGGTGACCAAGGCCGTGAAAGTCCAAAAGGATGGACCCCTACCTCCAAAGAATGGGGCCCTCTCAAGGAAACCGAAAGGGAAGGGCGGAGATCTGTACTACGGCTTCTCCCACAGGCCGGGTGGGACCCAGAAAAAGGCAGCCGCACAGACCCCATACCCCTCGATCTCTCGGTATTCGAGAGTGCCCTCTTCCTCGGGAGAACCACTATGCAGCTGGCAGCCCTGTTCGGACATGAAGGAGGTATCCAGGGAACAGCATCCTCCCCTTCCGTGGGTGCTCTGATCGGCCCCAGTGTTGGGCGATCCAGGCACACCACATGAGGGGGTACCACCACTGAGGAGTCAGAGAACCCTCCGAGAGCAGGCTGCAGAGCAATGGTGGCCTGCACCACTGTCTGCTGGTCGGCACCCCTGACCCTGGCTCAGGGAGTCACTATCCGCTCCTCAGAGTGGGGCTGGCCCCGGCCTGTCGAGGACACTAACAAGGTGTCCATGTGAGCAGCCAACTCCAAAGAGTCAGACTGCCTGTCTGACTCAGTCAGATTCCTCCTCCGAAGAGGTGGAGATTGAAGTTCTGTGCCAAACAGTGCATGGACGCCCACTACCATACCAACTAAAAAAGGCATCAGAACCAGAGACTGCACCAGAGTCAGTGCCGACGTCCCTAGCTGCACCGCGAATGTTGTCAGACGAAGACACAGCTCCATGTATGGCAGCAGCCACAGAGCTGGAGCCTGTCATGGTGCCGCAAGGGGCGCCAACGGCTTCAATCGTGCTCTCGGCGCAGAGGTCGGAGACCCCCACTTCGCTGACCTACCCCATGGAGCCGTGAGCGTTGCCGAGGACAGAGATGGCGCCGAAGACTGCCCTGACTGCGCTCTTGGCACACGGATGGCGCCGAACTCCGAAACCCCCACGGCGCTGTGTCCACACTTATAGCCGCGAGCGGTTCCAGAACTGGACATGGCACTGTGCTCAACCAAAGGCACCGCAGATGGCACCAGGGTGAGAGATAGTCAGGGATGGCACCGTAGAGCCTCCCACGGTGTCGACAGCACCATCTGTGCTGTGTACGGCACTGACAGCAGCGGCTTTGTATGAAGGACAGAGTGGGAACTCAGTCGGACTCCCTGAAGGCAAGGCAAGGGCAGCAGTTCTAGGTTAAGAAGTACAGAAGCACCAACCAGAAGAAGATGACAATTAAATAATGCCTGCCAGGGGGAAAGGAAAATTACGTACCTACCGTAATTCTTGATCTTCTTGGACGAGTCTCCACCACTCATTCACACTAGTGGGATTGGCGCCGGAGGCACTAAGACCCATCGGGAGCAAACTTTTTGCTGGAGGGTCGGCGCGAGAGACGGCGCCGCGAGACACGGCGCCGCGAGCAGCGGCTCGAGCGGTAATAACCATCTCTCAAGCGACGCACTCTCCAACCGCCTCAGTACCTTTACCAAGGAGGTAGCGAATTCAACGAAAAGGGTAAACCTAACATTAAAAAAACGGACATAAGATAGTCCGTATGACCCGGTAAGAAGGGTCAGCAAAGAAGTCCTCACGCCTAAAGATTTGAGGGAGTGAAGACCAATACAGCGGTGAGCTCGGGGATGGAGGGAGATGCAGGACGAGTGGAGACTCCAAGAAGATCAAGAATTACGGTAGGTACGTAATTTTCCTATCTTCCTGGACATAAGTCTCCACCACTCATTCACACTAGTGGGAGAGTACCAAGCTGATAACTCCCAAAAGGGCGGCAGGAAAGCCAGAGATCACGCTCCAAGATAGAAGCCCATTAAGGATAGTTCTGCCAATGCGGAATGTCGCCTGGCATGAACATCCAGTGCATAGTGCTTAACGAAGTATGCACTGAGCTCCAGGTAGCGGCGCGTATATCTGCAATTGAACATTGCGACTCGCTAGGATGTCACGATCACTTCTAGTAGAGTGAGCGTGACACTCTACCTTCTAATTTAACTTGAGCCATGGAATAGCAATGACGAAGGCATGCCACTAACCATGAAGAGATACATCTATAGCTACAGGTTGACCCAGCCGGGTGTCGCTTGAAAGAAACGAACAGTTGCTGAGTCTTATGTAATATCCTTGGTTCTATCTAAATAGAACCGCAAGGTCTCTTAACATCCAAGGAATGAAGAGCCTGCTCCCTTCATTTTGGAAATTAGCGATAAGTGGAAGTACCAGGGTTGGTTCAGATGGAATTCTGACACAACCTTGGGAAGAAATTTAGGATGAGTAATGGAGAACTACCTTGTCCTTATGGAATACAGTATACGGAGGGTCCGTAACTCAGTGCATGTAGTCTCAGAGACCCCATGGGCTGAGGTAATGGCCACCAGGAAGGCAGTCTTCCAGGTAAGAAATTTTAGCTCACAGGTAGCTAAGGGTTCGAAGGCTTCCAGTGAGCATGTCCAGCACCAGGTTAATGTCCCAGGCTGCAACTGACGCTAACAGGGGTCTGTATGGAGAATCCCTTAGAAATCTTCACCATAGGTAACTGAGCCAGAGTTAAGGAAGAAACCGGCCTCATGGAACGCTGAGATGGCACTAAGTGAACTTTAACTGTGGAGTATTGAAGACCTAAGTTTGATAGGTCCAAAAGATACTCCAGAACCTTGCCAGGAGGACAGGAAAAGGGATTCCAAGAGGATTTTGCACATTAGAGAGAAAAACGCTCATTTGAAGCTGTGATGCTGGGTGGCTGGCTTCCGAAAGCAGCCAGAAGGATGTCTGAGACTCTACGAGACGTTGAACCATTACTTCTATCTCTTCAGGAGCCAAGCATGAAGGTGAAGTGATTTCAGGTTGGGATGGACCAACAACCCTGAGTCAGAAGACTGATTTGCAAAGGAAGTGGTCTCGAGAGGCTGCCAACATACTGTTGAGTAGAGGAAACCATAGTTGCCGAGGCCAGGAAGGAGCAATGAGAATCATCTTGGTCCCCTGAGACTCGAACTTGAGGAGTACTCTCTGGATTAGAGGAAGTGGTGAAAGGTGAAGAAAGCGCTTTGTCCACCGCAGCCTGAACGCATCCTGACAGAAAATGCCAGGCCCTGGATTTCTGGAGCAGAAGAGAGGCAGTTTTATGCTGAGTGGGGATGCAAAAGGTCCAGGTCTGGAGTCCCCACTTTGAACAGGGACCGAGCTACGGCTGGATCGAGACCACTGTGAGGGTCTGCCTCCGCTCTGCTGAGGTGATCTGCTAGGTCGCTTTGGTATACCTGGCAGATAAACCGCTTGAATCAGAGACTTGTGCTCCAAGCACCACTCCCACACCCTCATTGCTTCCCTGCAAAGGGGATAAGAATGAGCACCGCTTGCTTGTTGATGTAATACATCACTGCTTTGTTGTCCGCTTGAAGGAGAATGTTCTTGTGACAAAGGACATCCTTCAGAGCTCGGATTGCATAGAGGGACCGCCTCATCTCCAGGACATTTATGTGGAGATGAGTTTCAACTGAGTCCATACACCTTGAGTGTGGAGGGAGAGACAGTGAGCTCCCATCCCATTAGCGATGCATCTGTGGTGATGGAGATCTGATGATCCGGGGAGCAAAGGGGAATCCTTCCAGGAGATTGTCTCTTGAGACCACCAGGTGAGAGACTCAAGGGCTCGCCACCTTGATGGGATAAGACTGGGGGTGAGAGGTCGGGACCACTGAGTGGAGAGCATCCACTGGGTGGTTCTCATGTGCAGTCGGGCCAGAGGGACAGTGAAGACCGAGGGACGCCATGAGACCCAACATGCGTGCATCGAGAGAGCTGTAACCGATTGGTTCTCCTGATGTAACGGGGCCATACTGAAGGATGTCGAGTCTTCTGTCCTCTGAAGGAAAGCCTTAGCTGAAGAGGTGTCTAGAAGCGCCCCTATGAAAAGGAGCCTCTGGGAGGGTTGCAGTTGAGATTTTTTCAACTCAGCAGAACTCCCATGGACGTGAGAAGACGAGAAGTCGCTTTGCACGGCTTCCAAAGTCCCTGGCCGGAAGGGCTTGCTAGAAGCCAATCGCTTCTAGGTAGGGAAAACACTGGAGTCCCGACTTTCCTGAGATGCCGTAGAACTGCACAACACTTTGTAAAAATCATGCGCCAGGATAGCCCAAAGGGCAGGACTTGAACTGATAATGCTGACCCAAAGCTACAAACCTGAGGAATTTATGGTGGGTCGGGTGGACGGGGATATGCTGGTAAGCATCCTGCATATCCAGAGAGGCCAGCCAGTCGTGTTGATGCAGCAAGGGTAACAGGGTACTAGGGAAATCATCTTGAATTTCTCCCTTGGGGAGGAATTTGTTTAACTTTCTGAGGTCTAGAATGGGGCGCATCCCCCAGATTTCTTTGGAACCAGAAAGTAATGGGAGTAGAACCTGTGTTTCGCAGAGATGCGGGGCACCAGTTCTATTGCCCTGTTGTTCAGAAGGCCCTGGACTTCCGCGTGAGGAGATCTGACTGAGAGGTCTACAACCTGGGTTGTCGATGGGAGGACAATCGGGGGTTCCAAGAAATTGAGAGAGTAACCTCGCGAATTATCCGAAGAACCCATTTGTCTGAGGTTATGGACTTCCACTGGTTGTAGAAGTACATCAGACGACCTCCCACTGAGGAGAAAGTTCCACCGGCAGAGTGGATGGAACTTGGGCCAACGACTATAAGGTAGCGCTGGGAGCTTTAGGTCCCGCGCTTTCTGCTGCGTTCTTTTTGAGGTTGGGCAGGTTGCTTTTATGGAAGCTTCCCCTTCCTCTGCCTCGAAAGGACTGACGACTATGAAACTGACGTCTGTTCACATGCCCCCGAGAGGGGGCAGGCGGAGGTCTGGCCAACTTAATGGCCGATCTAGTCTTCTGAGTGGCCTCTAAGGCTTGCTCCACCTGAGGGCCAAAAAGAAAGGAGCCATCAAAAGGCAGTGCCATCACCTGCTGCTGAGCATCATTCGTGAAGCCAGAAGTACGCAGCCAGGAATGGCGCCGAGTACAAATCCCCGCGGCTGCTGAGCGAGAAGCAGTGTCGAAAGCGTCCATGGCGGCTTTGACCTGTTGGTTATTGGACTCAATACCTCTAATAACGGTCAGAAGAAGCTCTGACTTGGAATCCGAATCTGGAAGAGCTTCAACCATTCTTTTCATAGAGTGCCACAGGATATACTCATACTGGAGAAAAATAGCTCTGATAACTGGCAATAGCGATACTTAGAGAGGAGGCAGCAAAGACTCTCTTACCTAATGTATCAATCTTACGAGACTCTTTGTTAATAGGTCGAGCTGTAGTAGTTTGAGGAAGAACGACCTTGTCATTCTCGCCAGGACTACAATAGATCCGCAGTTTGGGATGCCAAAATGGGACGATCCTTGGGAGCTGAATACTCTTATCAATGGATTTAGCCACTGAGGAATAAGAGCAGGGTTATTCCATACCATTTGAGACAGCTGCCTCAAGGAAGGCTGAATCGGAGGAGTCAAACTGAGGGATCTCCAAGCATGAAGATACTGGAGTTCAATATCTTCCCAGGATCGATGTCTGTAGTCTGGAGAGAAAGAGTGGATCCTAGGTTCTTCAACAGAGACTTAAGGACAGGTCCTCGACCACAGGCTCTGTAGCAAAGAAAGATCCTGTTTCTCCACTTCATCACCCAACCAAGGTCTGGGTCAGGCTCAACATCATCTCCTGATGGTCCAGAAAGGACTGTTTGGACAGGAAAGGAGTGAAAATTAGAGAGGAGGAAATGGCAGAAAACAAGGAGAGTCCCCAAGGGCTGCCGGCCGCTGAGACGGCAAACGGGCTGAAGACGTGCACCGGTGAGGCGCACGGCGTCAAGAGGCACGCGCCCCGCGAACGCCCGCGGCCACAGCGATTTAGGCGGTCAGACGGGCGCGCCAATCAACGGGCGCCACGGGATAACGTTGGCTAACGCCGCCGCGACGACGACGCGAACGGTAATCGGGCAGATTTACGAACGGGCGCCGATCCAACGGCATCACCGCGCGCGGCGAGATAACGCGGGCGCCACCAACGGGCGCCGACTTACGCTGCGCCGCCAACGGCGCCGCAAGAAGCCCGGCGTTCAAAACGGGCGCCTGACACGCCACAGACCCGCAGAAGGCGCCTGGAAAAGCCCCCGGAACCTGGAAACAAGAGAAGGAAAATACCAGGAGATAAGGGCATCGGTGAGGCCCCCTGCGCCGCAGCCATGTGAGGGGGGGAAACACCTAAGCACGGAGTCGCCAGCACCGAAGAAGGCGCCGCGCGACTAGGAAGGTCCAACCGCCCTACCTGATCGCCGGAGGAGCCCGAGGGCTCCGAGGTAACCGAGCCAGGCAGAAGAACCAACCTCCGAGCCCATCGCTCCATAAGAGCGGCCCACTGATGAAACTGCTCATCTGGAGCCCTACCTATAGGCGGGGAGGGGCTCCGATGTCGAGGACGACGATTATCGGAAGTTGGCGATCTCAAGAAGGAGACCGCAACTAGCAACGATAACCGACCGCCGCCGCCGCAGACATAGCTAGAGGGCGACTCCGAAGTGATGCCTTCTTTTGACCTGTGGGCTCAAGAAGAGTTCCGAGGCCAACGGCGCCGAGAATGCGACCGTTATTTTTATGCCGGTGGGGACCGCCTTATCCTCGGCATCGGACTGACCGTAGTCGGAACCCCGCTGAGGAGAAGGAGGGTTGACCGACCCAGCCCGCTGACTGAATAGTTTACAAGGAAGTCTCCCCACCGCCACCTGACCTGCTCATGGTCGCACTCCGCCCAGTAGGCCCAGACTTTCAAGTGTTAATTTAACATTAGAAAACTTTACGAAAAATAGAATAAAACTAAGCGATACTACTATCGTGATAATGTTACAAAAACAAACTGAAAACTATGCGCTAGTTTGAAGTTTGACTCGACAGGCGGAGCCACGTCATCACTGAAGCCGCACTCGATGGCGGGAAAAAGGAACTGAGGCGTGTTGGAGGTCGTCGCCGAGATGGTCATTGCCGGGCCGCTGTTCTCGTGGCGCCGCGGTCCGCCGGGCGCCTGCCTCTCTCGCGCCGGACCTCCCAGCAAAAGTTTGCTCCTCGATGGGTCTTAGTGCCTCCGGCGCCAATCCCACTAGTGTGAATGAGTGGTGGAGACTTATGTCCAGGAAGATCCTTAATTTTGAGGCTGAGCCAAGAGGGATGGTCTGTTCAGCTGTGAACTGAACAATGTGGCTAAGAAGCCCGGAGGTCACCCTTAGGGTCAGTTAGAAAGAGTTCCCTCAGGATAGGAGAAAACGTCCTACTCGTTCCCCTTTACCTTGAGGAAAAAAGATCCATCCAAGAAGAAAGGAAACCAGGATAGTTTTTTTTTTTGGCATAAAGGCCAAAGGAAAGGAGAGGAATGAGAAGGGAATGAGAAGGGAGGAGGAAGACGCCGCAGTAGGAGGCCACTGAGGGGAAGGTGGGCGAGTATCAGTAATGAATGGTGAAGATACAAGAGAAGATCAAGAATTATGGTAGGTACGTAATTTTCATATCTTCCCTTGTCAAGTCTTCACCATTCATTATTGCTTGGGTGAGTACCAAGCTCCCCCCCCACAAAGAAACCCTGAGGGAACAAGACCCCAGCCTCCTGTTGGTGGGAAACAGGAGGGGAAGACGCCGGGCTAATCAGGTGAGAAACCTATGGTGGAGGAGAGCTAGGAGGTGTCCCTCGAGGATGGGGAGATGGAGAAAGCCCCTGCAGAAGTCTCCTAGCTCTGGAGGAAAAGAGACAGGTCCCCCGGAAAGCGGAGCGAATCACCATACGCCGGTCCAGGGGTGACAACCTTGATAGATGAAGCCATGCCGTCCGTCTAATACAGATCGCAGTCCCTACAAGCCTGGAAGCCACCTCAATGGCGTCATAAGATGCCCTTGCTTGGTGTCTTGCCAGCTCCAGGCATATAGCAGAGAGGGTAGTAGCTTGTCTGGTTTGCTCCGCTTCAGGCATTGATGTTAAGATTTGGGAAAGCATCGAGCACAAATGCCTACTGTAGGCAGCATGGTGAGCCTGATGTGATGCAATGCACAACATCGCACGAGAGGAAGAGAACACTCTTCGCCCCCACCGGTCAAACTGTAGGGAATCTGAGTCTGGTGGATGGTCGTGCACCAGGCGGCGGCGCCTGAAGTGAGTTTCTAAGTATGCCAATCCAGAAGGTGGGATGGGGAGAGTACCTAGAGATTCCGATGGGGCACAAAACCTTCTTCCGCAGTCTGCCGGGGATGAAGAAAGGGCGGCTGGCAACTGCCAGGAACAGACAGACGCCTCCTTAAAGGGAATAGGCCAGGATAGTACCACCAAATGCTGGGCACTGAATTCACTGAGGAATTCACGCGTCTCCCGTTCAGTATTGCCTCGCCCAACAAAGGAGATACGAAGACCCCTCACCATCCTCGAAAGGAATCGCTGATATTCAGTGAAATCAGCATCAGAGGACAGATGAGCAGTGGGTTCCTCTCCCTCCGAGGATAACGGGCCCGTAGGAACGACATGGCCTGGGAGAGAGGGGTGGCTGCAGAGGAATGGGAGAGGGGCACCTACGACGAGGCAACTGTCCTCTGCTGAGGCTCTGAAATCCAGAAAACGGGGCCCGAGCTGGCGGGATTCCGGACAACAAACCAGGTCGCAGAACGGACCCCTGGGGATGCAAAGTCTGGAAGAGCCTAGTAGGGGATCCTCCCCTGAGACGAACCTGGGGCTGCATGGGTCCAGAAAGGCAGCCCACAGCAATGCCACCAGAAGGGTCCCTGGGGCTCGAGAGGGAAAGATGGGGCCAGGCACTACGGCTCCTACCCACACCCCAAGGGGTGGCAGGTGAAAACCGAGGTGCCTGAACCCTGTCTCTTGAACACTCGGACTCCAAGAACGCCCTCCTCCTCGACCCCAGTGACACCCTACCCCAAGGAGGTGCAGCAGCACCAGGATCGGCAGCTGCCACAACCTCCCCAGGAGGGAGAGCTCCTCCCTCCGCCTCCACGCCATCCCCCTCCAGGGACCCTAGACCACTCCCAGCCTGGGAGGCCTCAGGGGAGGACGGCAGAGGAGACAGAGGAATAGGTGTGCTGGGCCGCCTAGCACCTCGTCTCACCAGAGACCCTGCCTCCGAAGAGTCAGGGTGCCAGGACGGGTCCACATCTGAATCATCCTCCTCCGAGGAGGAAGAGACCAGCTGGACCACAACAGTGGCCACCCTGGGGTTCTCCAGTGAAACAGCACTGCGAACGGCGCCGGTGCCAGCGGCGTTGCTGGACGACCCTGGAACCCCTGCGACACCGAGACCCAGATCTGACTCCCCAACGGCACTGGCCAGACCCGCGGCACTGCCCTCGGCGCCAGGACCCAACTCGGCACCGCTAGGAGAACCGACCGGGCCCATGGCGCTGTCTCGATCACCAGCACTGCTTGTGGCGCCGGGATCCGAAATGGCGCCGGAAGGTGGCGTAGAGGGTCCACCAATGCTGGGCCCAGCAGACCTGGGCCTCGACACTGGGGGAGCCTGCACCTCCAAGGAGGTGACTGCCGAGGCGGTGTCCCCATCGCAGCCCCGGGAGGCCCCCTTCAGGATGGTCACTCTGGCTCAGATCATCCCATCCTTGGAACGAGACATCTGGTTCTGTTCTCTGGACCTCCAGGATGCGTTCTTTCACGTCCCAATCCGTCCGTCTCACCAGCGATTCCTCCACTTCAGGGCAGAGGGGTCCCTTTACAAGTTCCGGGCCATTTGACACAGTCCCACACAAAAGATTAACAGTCAAATTAACCAGCTTGGGAGTGGGTCCCAGGGTGGTAGCCTGGGTAAAACATTGGTTGGACAACAGGACACAGAAGGTAACTGTAAATGGAGTCCACTCTGAAGAAAGAGGGGTTACGTACCGCATGGTTCAGTATTGGGTCCAGTCCTTTTTAATGTCTATAAGTGACATTGTAGAGGGACTGGAAGGAAAAGTATGCCTCTTTGCAGATGACACAAAGATCTGCAACAGGGTTGATACACAAGGAGGCATGGAAAGGATGAGAAGGGACTTGGCAAGGTTGGAGGAATGGTCAGAAGTATGGCAGCTAGGATTCAATGCAAAGAAGTGCAAACTAATGCACCTGGGAAAGAAAACCCACGGAAGATTACACAATGGGGGTAGTAACAAAAAGGAAAGGGACCTGGTGGTAATCATATCAGATGACCTTAAGGTTAGCAAGCAATGTGAGAAGGCAGTAGGGGGGCTGGGGGTATACTGGGATGCATAGGGAGAGGCATCAGCAGCTGAAAACAGGAAGCTGTTATCCCTCTGTATAGACAGTTGGTGAGACCCCATCTGGAATATTGCATCCAGTTCTGGAGACCCCATCTCCGCAAGAACATAGATAGGATAGAGGCAGGCCAGAGGAGGGCAACTAAAATGGTGCAGGGTCTGCAAGAGGAGCCATAAGAGGAGAGACTAAAGGAGCTTAATATGTATACCGTTGAGGAAAGGAGGGAGGGGGGGACATGATAGAAACTTTTAAGTACCTCAGTGGAATCAACAAAGTCCAAGAGGGTAGCATCTTTCAGAAAAGAGACGTGCAAGAACAAGGAGACAATTGAAGGGGGGGGCATTTCAGGGGCAATGCGAAAAAGCATATTTCACAGAGAGGGTAGTGGATGCATGGAACAGCCTTCCTGAGGAGGTTGTGGGGTCTAAAACTGTGGGAGAATTCAAGAATGCATGGAACAAACATAAGGCAATTCTTGGGGGGGTTAGGAAGGAATAGGCTGTTGGTTAACTAGGATCTATGGCCTATCCTGTAGGTAGGGAAATGGGCAGACTAGGTGGGCCAAGCGGTCCTTATCTGCCGTCAAAGTCTATGTTTCGATGACCACAGCACCATTCATTGACCGTCACTGGAAACAGCGCCACTGACAGCACCGGAGTCCCCCGTGGCATTGAGCGCAGCACAACGGAGTAAAGAGCGGTGCTGCGAACAGAGCCAGACCTAAGGCCGGAATCCACAGACCTCAAGCGGATCCTGGGGAGTGACCGTTGTTCTGGAGAGCTCAGCTGCCAATCTGGATCAGCCTGATCATCCTCTGAGTTTGAGGAGGAGAGCACGGCAATATCAAGAAAGGCAACCAGGGCACTCTACCCGTCCCCGCACCAAGAGCAGTGTCGAGAGGGGACTCAGTGGCACTGGAGAGTGGGCTCCACTCATTAACACCGGACCGGTGACAGGAGCTTAGGCTGCACTCTCCGAAACCACCAAAGGGACCACTGATGCAGACCCCACGTGTAGCTGAGGCCTCGATACCGGAGAACCAGGCCTTGAGCGAGCCACGACCAGATTCCAGGAGTAGGCCGACCATTCCCCCAACCACTCAACCAGGCGTCCGGGTTCATTAAGTCCTGAGCTGATGGAGACCTGCTCTCCCCCGGTGTGTATAGCACTGGAGGGAGGCCCAGGGTGATGGTCCGTAGGTACCACACCTTAGCAGAAAAGAAGAAAGAGACTCAAGGTCAAACCACTAGAAAATAATAAAACAATGCCAAACGGGGCATTGAGTATTCGGTAGATAATCAGAAAATGAAAATTACGTACCTACCGTAATTGTTGATCTTTCTGTGCATCTTCACCATTCATCACTATTGGGTATAGCTCACAGACTAGGACTCGCAGGAGACATTTTTTTTTTTGTCATGGGTGGAGCCGTGTGGGGCGATTACCCTCGGGGCCAACGACCACTGGCACTCAAGGGTTGGCAGTTAGCAGTCAGTCACTGGGCCCCAGCCCCAGTTCTGACAAACCGGAGAATGTATGGAAGGGTGGGTTGAGGCAGGAGTGCCTAAGAAATAGATAAAAAGAAAATAAGAATAAGCCAAAAGGAGAAATAAGCAACTAAGGTGACAGAAAGGAGGAGACTTGAAAAGGAAATTGGGGAGAGGGAGCCCAAATCTCTGGAAGGAGGGATGGGGGGGGGAGCAGCACACCATCAGAAGCAGAGTTGCACATAAGCCTTTTTAGGGAATAAGGTGCAGGCCTGAACTATAGAGTTCAGCTGCAAGACATGATTTGTAGCAGCCTAGGTCAGATGACCAACCACAAGGGAGTGCAGGCTGAGGGTGCATCTCAACTCCCCCCTCCCCCCCAAATCAGGAGGGAAAAACATTTTAACAGCCAGAGGTTTAGAGGAAAAAATATGGGTCCAAAATCTGAGCTCACAAATAATAAAAATATTGAAGGGGGGAGAAAAGAGGATGCCCCCCCACTCCGAGACTCCCTTGGAAAGGGAGAAGAGAAGGGGGAGGCCCCCTCCAAACTCTATAAGCCCTCTCAGGAATACACCCTTGTGTGTCTCCAGAGTCCCCTCTCGCCTACACACAAGGGAGAGGAGAGCGAGGAAAAGAAAGACACACAGGGGGAAGGGTAGAGTCCAGAGACTGAGGCCTGAGGGGGAAGGAGGGTGAGATTTAGTGATGAATGGTGAAAATACACAGACAGATCAACAATTATGGTAGGTATGTAATTCTCACATCTTATCTGTGTCAATCTTCACCATTTATCACTACTGGGTGAATATTGTCCCTCTCAAAGGGGGTACCATGAAACACCTTAAGGGACTAGGTCCCTTAGCCTCCAGTGGGTGAGACACTGAAGGACAAAACCCTTACAGGCCTGGAGAGGCCTAAGACTGGTCTGGGTGAGACGGGGATCCCCTAGTGGGGGGAAGGAAGGCGCCCCAAAAGCCGCCATCTCACTCGTTGGGAGAAGAGATGGGTTCTCCAGTAGGCAGAGTAAATCACCCTACACAGGGCCAAGGGGTGACAACCGAGATAGGCAAAGCCATGCCATCCGCCGAAGGTAGATCGCTGTCCCTACCACTCTGGAAGCTACCTCATTGGCATCGTAAGATGCCCTTGCATGGTGCCCTGCTAGCTCCAGGCCCTGCGCAGAGAGGCCGATGGCTTGCCTGGTTTCCTCCCAATCAGGCACTGAGGCAAGGAGTTGTCCTAGCCAGGACCACAAGAACCTGTCATAGGCTGCAAAGTGGGGCTGATGTGCTGCAATTGACAGGAAGATCCATGCAGAGTAGAACACTCTTCTCCTCCAGAAGTCAGAGTCCGAATCTGGAGGGCGGTCACGGTAAGGGGTGCGAGGCTCTGGGGGGTGTCCAGGGAAGTCAAGCCCGAAGAAAGATGAGGCAGGGAACCTGCAGACCCAGGTGGAGCGCAATACCACTGGCTTAAGTCCCTTGGGGCTGGTACTGTGGAGAAGGGACAAAGCCAGAGCCAATGCGACGCTTCCCGAAAAGGAACAGGCAAGGTGGGAGCCACCCAGTGGGCCGAACTTTACTGACCCAAGAAAGCGCGCGTCACATGCTCGGGATTGCTGATAGGTATGGGGGTCAGGTGCAGCTCATCCAACATCCTCTCAAGGAAGCGCTGATAGGACAGATCAGGCACTTGGGATATGTGAATCGAAGGTTCCTCTCCCTCTATAGAGGGAGAAGAGGAGGAAGACGAGCTCCCAGGTTCAGCGGCTGGCTGCACGGGGGCATGGTGAAACACCTGCTGGTGCGGGGTGCGGGGCATGGAGGTAGGTGGGAAAATGTGCAGCCGAACCTCTGAATTGTTCCCAAGTAAGAGGCCTGCGAGGACCAGGAATACCAGGGACTACTGGGGATGGAGACAGAGGCTCAGAAGACAGGCTCCTGGCAACAGAAGAATGGTCTCTGTCACGGCAGGAAGGCCAACAGGAAACCCTTCACAAGGAGAGGGAACCAAAAGCTGCTGCAGCTAACAGCCGTTCAACCAGGTCGGAACGGTCAGAGCTGTGCCCCAAAGAAGAAATCCCCTCGTGAGGTGACTGGGACCATGTGAATCCAGAAGGAAGGCCCCTGACCTCAGAAGTAGGTCCCCTTTGTGGACCCCGTTAGGGAAAGGCGAACGCCTGTGCTTCAGCTCCTACCAGAACCCAGCTGGGCCCTAGCAAGGGCTCGCTGAGCCACACTCCTACCTCTCAACCCTTCGGAGTCAGAGAGGGACCTCGTCCTCTTAGCCACTAACCTAGGCAACTGGCATCCCCGAGCAGCCCCCGAGGAGTCCACCCAGGGAACCACACCCTCCCCCTTCTGATGCGCCCCGAGCTGCCCCAAACTTGGGCTGTCCAAACACACTAAGGAGGGGGGTACCTCAACTGAAGAAACAGCCAAACCAGTGACCTCAGGCTGCTCAGCAGTAGCCACAGGGACCACCGCTGGCTGGTCAAACCCCCTGACGTCTACCGGCGAGAGCTGAATTCCAGAGCGGGGGAGGGGGGAGAGTAGGGGCCGAGGCGCTGGAGACAGAAGGATCCGAAGATTCTGAAGAATCCGGGAGCCAGTCCGGATCAGACTCAGAATCTGCCTCCGAAGAGATAGGCTCTGAGGCCCGATGCCAGACCACCCCATGGACTCCTCCAGTTCTCGGACTCCCGAGGCCGAGCACCCTGGGATCTGAAGCCTTCAAACAGCAGCAGAAGAGAGCACAGCCCCATGCCCGGCGCCAACGCTCTCCCTGGCGCCGTGAACGGCACCGTAGTCGAGCATGACCCCGATCATGGCTCTGCGCTCTCCCCCTGCGCCATGGAGTGACAAGTCCAAAACAGCATCGCGCCCAGCGTCGACACCCATCCCGGCACTGCGAGCGGCACCGGAGACAGACTTGCCTCCGAACACGTCACCGCACACCACTCTGGCTCCACGAGCAGTGCCGAAGGCAGGATCAACCCCGACCACAGCGCTGACTCTGTCCCGGGCACCAGGACAGAGACAGCGGCGGCTCCTGCCCTGGTGCAGCACACTGCGCTGGGACCAGAACCAGGCCCAGAAACCTCCAGACTAGCAACCACAACGCTGTCGAGAGCCCCGACGCTGCGAGCAGCATCAGGGGCGACAGCACCGCCGAGAGCAGGTCCGACACCAACCGCTGCGCCACACTCAAAGCCCATGGCACCGCGAACAGCGCTGGGACCAAGAGCGATGCCGGGAGGCAGCGTCTAGGACAGTGCTGGCCCGGTCCCGAGGGACGTAGAATGCGACACTGAGGGAGCCTTCACTACCGAAGTAGCGACTGCCAAAACGGTGCCTTCCGACTGACCCCCAAGGGGGCCAGCCTGGGCTTCCTGCATCGTGGAAGAAACCTCTGCTGTACCAAGGCTAGAAGAGGCGGGGATTCCCTCCTCCATGGGCCAAACAGGACCAAAAGGGGACCTGGAGGAGGGCCAAGAGCCCTGACCTTGGCCTGACGACTGCGAATTCGACCTCCGAAAGTTGGCGTTGCACTTCCGACCTTCATCACTCGGTATTCAATGACACGGAGGTCCATGGAGAAACAAATATCGCAGTTATCCATATCGTGTCCGGGCTGAGGGTGAGAGGCAACGGTCATGTTGGTCCGCTATGAGTAAAGGCTGCCACAGGTCGTTTCAACGCATGGGGCCGCCTCATTGACGCCTTCTTGCACCCTGGACGAGACATGACCGGACAAGAAAGAAAATAAAACACAGTACTCGATGCCGCTTAATAAAAAGGAAAGATCTTACCAGATTGTAGAAGCGACGTTGAGCAGACGAGCAGAACCGAGGCAAAATTCAACTTATACGACAGACTAGGCTGCAAAATACTACAGTCTCACATGCAGGATCCTCACTCAACAGCGGGAGAGAAAGAACTGGGGTTGGGCAGGAGTCGATGATGGCTAACTGCCAACCCTCGAGCATCACGTGAAACGTCGGCCTCGAGGGTGGTGCCAGCTTCGCCCATGACAAAAGAAAAAAAAAGTCTCCTGCAGGGTCCTAGCTTCGGTGAGCTATACCCAATACCTAAACCAGCATAACATTCTGTGGTGATTTGCATATGCAGCCCATGATGCTTTGCACTGTGTGGGCATGTGTGATTTTGTATTTTCTTGAAACTTGGCTTCCCAGCCAAATGCCCTTTGGGGTAACCCTTGCCTCAGTGTTTGCGCACAGAGGTTCTTTGTCCTATACCCAATAGTGATGAATGGTGAAGACTGACACCGATAAGATATGGTAGTTGAGGAGTGTTGTGTAGACTTCTTGCTGTCCCATGTAGTCCAAGCTGCAGCCTCGACAATGGGAAAAACAGAACTCGGGTAGTGGAGGACGATGGTTATTGGCCAACCTGCGTGCCCAACGCAATGTGTCATCCTCGACAGCAGCGCCGTCCCCTACGTCACCTCTCCTCCTAGGAGAAAAGCTTTTTAAGCTAAAAGGCTTCCCTTGGGGTCCTAGCACCTCTGGCATAGTACCCACCAGTGAAGAATGATGAAGATTGATACAGTTAAGATCAAACACAAAGTACAGTTACTTAAGAACTTACCGTAACAGTAGATCTTCGAGAGGAGCTCTTGCAGCAGGCTATAACATTCAGGACTATGCTGCAGGCACTAGGACCCTCCAGAAACATTTTCAGCCAGCAGTATACAGCATACGCCCAGACATCGGTCCTGGTACAAAAGGGGGCAGACCCAGCTCCACCTCAGTTCTCCCCCCAAGGCCCACAAACAAGCCCTGACAAGAGAAGGAGACGAAACACATAGAGGAGATGTAAATGAAGATGGATCTGCACACCTCGAGGGGGAAGGCAGGTGGGAATGTAAAGCCTGCTGCAAGAGCTCCTCTCGAAGATCTACTGTTATGGTAAGTTCTTACGTAACTGTACTATCTTACTTCGAGTGGGAGCTCTTGCAGCAGGCTATAACATTCAGGACTGAATACCAAGCAGTCCATGCCAAAGAGGCAGACGACCCCGGGAGGTGGAATATGCTGACTCCAGAGGCCGCAGGACAAAAGTCCTAGCAAAACAGCCAGACTGACGCTGGCTCGGCGTCTGGAGATGATATCCAAGCTGTAATGCTTGACAAAGGTATGCACAGAGTTCCAGGTAATGGCCGCACATATGTCCCTGATAGAGGCATTTCTCAGGGTGGTGAATGAAGCAGACACTCATTTGGTGGAGTGACCCCTAACTGGGCCCGGTAGGGGCTTATTGTGTTTCTCATAGCAAAAGGAAACGCAGTGGACTATCCACTTCGATATCGTCTGCTTGGTCAACAGTTTGCCCAAGCATTGTGGTGCAAAGACCACAAAAAAGTTGCTCCGATTGACGGTGCATAGTCGTCCGCTTGAGGTAATACCTCAAAGTCCTGTGGACATCCAGTGTGTGAAGGAGAGTCTCCCCTCTATTAGATGGGGAAGAAAAATAAACTGGAAGGTCAACTGACTGGTTTGAGGGTCAACTCCGAGACCACTTTCGGAAGAAACGTAAGATTTGTTCTAAGGGAAACCCTTTCTTTGTGAAAAATCAAATACTGCTCTTTACACATCAGAGCCTGAAGCTCGGAAACTCTTCAAGCTGAGGTAATAGCAACCAAAAAACAAACCTTCCAAGAAAAAAAATGCAGCTCATAATCCACTGCCGGCTCAAAGGGAGGGAGGGTGAGCTTCTCCAACACAAAAAGGAGATCCCAGGGTGGGATATGGGAGGTCTCATATGCAAAATTCCTCTTAAAAAGGTGCGGATGACATCCAATTGTGCCAACGCCTTATCTCCAATGAGAGCATGATAGGCGGAGACGGCCCACATATGCACCTTGATAGAGGAGTAACTTAGGCCATTTTGATACAAGGAGAGGAGATACTGCAACGCTGAGTTCACTGGACTAGTGATGGGGTCCAAATACTGTGACGAGGCCCATGAACAAAAACGCTTCCACTTCATAGCATAGGCGGAGCGGGTAGAGGGCTTTCTCGACGAAACTAGGACTGTCGCCACTTCCGGGGAAACCCCGTATCTGTGTTGAGCTATGTCTGAAGGAGCCAAGCATGTAGGTGTAAGAAACGAAGGTCCAGATGGACCAGCGACCCCTGTTCCTGGGACAGCAACTGCGAGCATATGGGCAGCGTAATTGGAGGCTCCATGGATAACCGCTGAAGGAGTGGGAACCAAATCTGCCGAGGCCATCTGAGGGCTACGAGAATCATTCGGGCCCCTTCTGCCTGTAACTTTAGTAGGACTCTCTGAATGAGAGGGAAGGGTAGGAAGGCATAGAGAAACCTCCCTGCCTAGCAAAGGGATAACGTGTCTGGCCAGAAAACTCCTGGTGCGTGCTCTCGCGAGCAAAACATTGGCAGTTTGGCGTTGCGTGGTGACGTAAAGAGGTCCAGCTCTGGATGACCCCACTTGTCGAAGTGCTGATCTGCCACGGACTGTAGCAGCTCCCACTCATGTGTTCTGGATCGAGACCTGCTTAGGCTGTCGGCCAGATCGTTGAGGATGCCTGGAACGTGCACTGTGGACAGCAGAATGCGCCGCTCCAGCACCCAGTACCAGACTCTCATCGCCTCCTTGCAAAGAGGATACGCATGAGTACCCCCTTGCTTGTTGATGTAGAAGATGACCCCCATATTGTCTGTTTGAACCAAAAGAGAGCCTGGCACCAGGTCCTCTTGAAAGGCCTGTAAGGCATACAGAACCGCTCGCATCCCCAGTACACTAATGTTAAGGGATCGCTTCTCGGGTGACCAAACCCCTTGTGTTTGATGAGCACCCAGGTGCGCCCCCCCCCACCCCAGGTCTGATGCATCTGTCATAAGAGTCTGATCTGGTGGCTCCGGATGAAAGCTGACCCCTTTCTCCAAGTTCTGGGGGTCCATCCACCAAAGTAAACCTCTCCTGACTGGCTCAGTGATCCTGACTATGAAGTCTAGATAGTCAAAGCTTTGGTCCCATGTACCCTGAGCATCCACTGTGGGATCCGCATGTGGAGGCGGGCCAGGGGAGTGACAGGAATGGCCGCTGCCATGTGCCTCAGTAGCCCGAGGAAGTTCCGTGCTGGAACTTGAGGAGTTATTGAGATCCCTCCAGCAATCTCTCGCAGTTGAGCGCCCCTGTCCTGGGGGAGGAAAGCCATGCCCTGGATAGAATCTAGGACCGCTCCAATGAAGACAAACTTTTGACTGGGCTCTGGGGACGATTTTCGTAGATTCAGGGTGATCCCCAGCTCTCAGAATAGAGTATAGGTGTCTCCAAGGGCGTGAAGTAGGCCTGCCCTTGATGGGGCTGTAGGTACCCAATTGTCTAGGTATGGGAAAACGTAGTGTCCCATGCGCCTTAGAGCCACAGCTACCACTGCTAAGCATATTGTAAAGACTAGCGGAGCGGAAGACAGGCCGAACGGAAGAACTCAAAACTGGTAGTGCTCCCCTTGGAAGTGGAACCTCAGAAACTTCCTGTGGGGAAGGAAGACCCTGATATGCATATATGCATCTTGATGTCCAGGGAGCAGAGCTAGTCTCCTTGGTGCAGCAGAGGAAGTAGACCTGTCAGGGTCACCTGAACCTTTTGTACTCTATAAAGAGATTGAGAGCGCTGAGGTCCAGAATGGGACAAAGATCCTGTGTCTTTTTTGGGACCAGGAAGAAATGGGAGTAAAACCCCTTTCCCCACTGATGCAAGGGGACTACCTCTATTGCCCTTTTCTGCAAGAGGGTCTGAATCTCTCCTTCTATTAGTAGGATGTGAGAAGGAGGATAACAGGAGTACTTTGGCAAAGTATTTGGCGGAAACTCCGGGAACTGCAGCGTGTGTCCTCTCCTGATGATATCTAGGACCCATTGGTCCACAGTAATTGACTTCCACCCTTCGAGATGAAGGGAGAAGCGGCCTCCGACCATCTCCCCCGGGGTCTTCCTGTGGAAGGGGGAGGGGCGGAAGGGAGTCACTGGACTGAGCCAGGTGTAAGCAGAGAGGCCTAGGAGGACTTGGGCCCACGGGTAGGAGCGCCTCCAGGCTGCTGGTTACCAGATCTCCTATGTAAGCCGCCTCTCTGCCCCTGCTGATTATCACGGGCATGACCTTGGCCACCTGAGGGCTTACGAAATGCCCGCTTACATTGCCTTCGCTGGTCGCCGCGGTACATCTGATGGACAGACCAGATAGACTTGCCCGACTCTGGGAGACGAGAAATCAAAGCTCCCGTCTCCTGCCCAAATAACACGGTACCCTGGAAAGGTAAATCCTTGATACTGGCCTGCAGATCCTGGTGAAAGCCCGAGACTCTCAACCAGGTGTGGTGCCATAGGCACACCCCAGAAGCGGCTGCCGTATCTGCAGTGTCATACGAGGCTCTCAGGACATGGGAGCCTACGTCTGAGCCCGATTTCATGATGTCCAGAAGTTCCGTCTTCGGATCAGAATCTGGCATGGCCTTCAAAAGCTCTTGTCCCCTCTCCCATAGCACATTCTGGTACTGGACCATATGCGTCAGGAAGTTGAGGGACCGTATGGAACAGGTGGAGGCAGAATTAACTTTCTTGACCACCTGGTCCAAATAGCGAGACTCCGGATCGGGAGGCTGTGAGCTAAGGTGATTTGGCTGCCTGGATTTGTCATGGGCAGCCGTGATCACCGAGGAGTCTGCCTGAGGGTTTTCTGCTAGGAAAGCTTCTGCTCTCGGGGCCTTGTACAGCCTATCCGACTTTTTAGGAACAGGCGGGATGGAAGTTGGACATTTCCAGTTAGTCCGCATGAGGTCCTGGAAAGTGTTTACTAAAGGAGGGACCACCAGTGGTTTTGGCTCCTTCTGCCTCAGGTACTTTGCCAGTCTCCGGTGTTCCGGATCCAGGTCCTCCGTCTCCCACTCGTTGGAGGCCTGGATATGCCTCATTACGTCCATGAAGGTTGGATCTTCTGGAGGTGAGCGAGGCTGGTCCTTCTCTCCCGGGGACCACTGCAAGCTGAGAGAGGAAGATGATGAAGATGAGGATGAGGGAGATAGACTATAAGATCTAGAACAGTCTGATCTCTCCTTATGACCAGACTCCCTCTGTCGTCGGTAACTAGTGGACCAACGTCGGTCCGAAGACCGACTCCAGTCCAGAGACCGGCGACGGAGCAGAGACTGACATCGGTCAGAGGACTGACGTCAGGAGCGCTCTCGTCTAGAAGACCGAGAAGGGCTCCGTGAACGTGACCTGGACTGATGATGGTCTCCAGAGTCCTTGGAGTGTTGTCGGTGGTCTCCAGACAGGGCGCGAGAACGAGCCCCAGAAGGAGGTGTAGGCGGTCGCTCTGGGGTCTTCCACGGGGAAGGCTCACCTCCGGGCTGTGGTTTGCTCGCTGCGTCTGGTGCCGGTGTCTGGGCCAGCAACGGGGGGGGGGGATTTCTTCTGGACCTGCCCCCACCAAAAGGAAAATAGCTCCTGCAGCTCGCCCTTCGTAAAAGTTTGGCCGCCGCCTGGAAAGGGAGTATCCGGGACATCGGCCTGTGGAATGAGAGCCTCCTGGGGCCCAGGGGCAGGAGGACTTGGGTGGCCGGGACGTCGGGCTCTTCCATGGCGATCCTCACCCTTCACCCATTCAACCGGCGTCGGTGGTAGTACGTGATGGGGCTGCTGGGGGGAGGTCCTAGGTTCTAGAGGCGCGCCTCAGCAGGCGGCGCTGGTGCCTTGGGAGGTGGGGCCGAGCCACCTCCAAGGGCTTGGTGGTAACCCTTAGCGGGTTACTCGGCTTGGACCGGGCATCTCCCAAAGGACCGGCCTGCCCTCATGCATTTACTGGACGCTTCCGATCCCCATGGTGGGCCTTCTTAGGAGGGGGCCGCAAGTGAGACCTAGACAGTGACTGGGATCGTCGCCGGGACAGTCTACAGTCTTTCCCCTGTCACTTGGATTTTTCTTTGAGTTTCCCCTTGGAGAAGTGCAGATCCATCTTCTTCTCCAGAAGAAAAGCCTTCAGGGCCTTCAGACGACAGATGCGGGTCCAGCTAGTAAATGTCTGGCAGGCGGAGCAGGTCGCGGTGTCGTGGTCCGGCCCAAGGCAGAAAACACAACTTCTATGGGCGTCCTTGGCCGGGATCTGCCTCCCACACTCGCACTTGTTTTTATGGTGTTCAGGTGACGCAGACGACAGTGAAGACATCCACTGAAGAACTTCAAAAACCATCAGAAACAGTCTGATGTTGGTATACTAGAAAGAAACGTAGAAAACGGTAACAAAAAGCAGTTTTTTTGGAAAATTCTTGCTGTTCCTGGCAAGCTGATTGTAGATCTTTCTCTTCACGTGCGGGACGTGGCGGAAAAAGAACTGGGGTGGAGTTGGGTCTGCCCCATTTGTACCAGGGCCGGCGTCGGGGGGCTGTCCCTGCTGTACACTGCTGGCTGAAAATGTTTCTGGAGGGTCCTAGTGCCTGCGGCATAGTCCTGAATGTTACAGCCTGCTGCAAGAGCTTCCACTCGAAGTAAGATCTACAAAAGATTCTTAAACAGAAATAGCAACTAAAATAATTGTGATAAATTCATTCCCTAGCTTTTTTTTTGTACAGATAAAAAGTGAACATGAGAAGACCCCAGCAGGAGAGACAGAAATTATAATAAACCTGCTTAGCACTATCCACCTGCTGCGAGAGAAAACAAATGGAAATTATATACCTACCATAATTCTTGATCTTCTTAGACGAAGTCTCCACCACTCATTCACACTGATGGGAGTACGCTGGAGGCACTAGGACCCCGCAGGAGCCAAACTTTTGCACGAGGGCCGGCACTGAGATGGGAGTTGTGAGGAAGCAGCACCGCGAGCTAGGCTCCTCCGGTATAGACTATCTTGGCATAGACCCTCCAACTACCTCAGTACCTCCCCCCCAGAGGAGGTGCAGCATAACTAACCTAAAAATCAGACATAAGATAGTCTGAATGACCTGTGTAAGAAGGGTCAAAAACAAAGTCTTCACAGCCCAGCTATTGAGGGAATGAAGACCAGAAACAGAGAAGTGAGCTCGGGGGATGGTGGGTGGGCGTGTGAATGAGTGGTGGAGACATCGTCCAAATAGATAAAGAATCACAGTAGGTACGCAATTTCCATATCTTCCTGAACATAAAGTATCCACTACTCATTCACATTGATGGGAGAGTACCGAGCTAAATAATCCCCCAAGATGGGTGGCAGGAGAGAGAGGAGCTCACTTTTTAGGACAGAAGTCCGTTAAGGATTGTCCTGCCAAATGACTGATATCATCTGGCATGGATATCCAAGGCACAGTGCTTAAGAAAAGTATGCACAGAGCCCCAGGCAGCCACTTTGCATGTCTAGCACAAGGTTAATGACCCAGGCTGCAACTGAACGTTTAATAGGAGGTCTAGTATGCAGAATCCCTTTAAGAAACCTCTTAGCTACAGGCAGCTGAGCCTGCAACATGGAAAGTACTGGCTAATGATGTGCAGAAATTGCACAAAGATGAACTCTGACTGTGAAGTATTGCAGACCTGTGTTTGAGAGGTCTAAAAGATACTCCAAGACTTTATCCGGTGGGCAGGAAATGAAAATTACGTACCTACCGTAATTCTTGATCTTCTCTTGTATCTTCACCATTCATTACTGCTTGGGTTAAGCCAGAGGCGCGCACCGCTCTGAGGAGTTTTTTTGGAGTCGGCTCAACAGCGCCAGCCCTCGGGGATGACGTGGCGTCATGCGCGAGGGGCGGCCGTTAGGTGCCGCAGACTCCTCCTCCATCTCAGTTCTGGTAGCTAGAGAGGAAAAAATAAAGTGTAAGAAAAAAGAGAGTGAGGAAAGAGAGCCGAGGGATAGAAAAAGGAAAGGAAATAAACTGAAAAAGGAATAAGCCGATGGAGAATAGACAGAGGAGAGAGAATTCCTACCCTAAGGGACCGCAGGGCCTCCTTTCCGGGGCGGCTCTAGGGGAGGAACAGAGAGAGGGAGAGGAAAGTAGAAGAAGAAGAAGAAGAAGAAAGAAAGAAAGAAAGAAAGAAAGAGGCATGTTGAGAAGGAGAACAGTGCCCATCGAGCATTGTTGGTTGAGAGGCTTATAGGCTCGAAACTAATAAGGGAGCAAGAATCCCAGTTGCTAGGACTGAGGAGAGGTTCCACCGAACCTCCTGAACAGACCCAAGAGAGGGCAGACTCTCTGAACTCTCAACATGCCAAGTCCCTTCATCCTAGTTGAGGGCTCCTAGACTGTCCGAGCAGAACCTGTTCCGGAAGAGCGCCCATTCAGGAAGAGGACTAAGTTCCTTAGCACCTTGTTAAGTGCTAACACAGAAGAGTATGGGAAAGACTATGCCTTCTCGAAGGCAGTTTGTAAGAAAAGTAGAGAGGAACTCAATCAGACTTGCTAGGACAAGGCAGACAGAAGCCTGAAGCTAACAAGTTCAGTCAGCAGCTGGAGAAGCTTGAATAACAATAATACCTGCCAGGGGGATTCCACACTTTGAGGAGGCCAAGACAGGGCATGGCCACCCGGCTGTGAAACTACATGACCTGAAGAAGGTAAGGAATCGCACCATAGGGCAGTCAGAAAGAGTTCCCTCAGAATTAAAGAAATTTGCAACCATACTCGTGCTCCCCTACCTTGAGGAAAAAAGAGAATCCATTCACAAGAATGGGGGAAAAAAACAGAAAAAAATTATTATTTTTTTTTTTTTTTTTTTTTGGGCATAAAGGCCAAGGGGGAAGAGAGGAACGAGACGGGAGGGGGAGACGCCACAGAAGGAGGCCACTGAGGGGAAGGTGGGTGGGTATGAGTAATGAATGGTGAAGATACAAGAGAAGATCAAGAATTACGGTAGGTACGTCATTTTCATATCTTCCCTTGCCAATCTTCACCATTCATTACTGCTTGGGTGAGTACCAAGCCCCCCCCTTGAAAAAGAGGGGGTAGAACCCTGAGGGAACAAGACCCCCAGCCTCCTGTTGGTGAGAAACAGAAGGGGAAGACCCTGGCTAATACAGAAAGAAGCCTAAGTGGGAGAAGAGCTAGGAGGTGCCCCCCGGGGATGGGGAGACGGAGGAAGCCCCTGCAGAAGTCTCCTAGCTCTGGAGGAAAAAAGACGGGTCCCCCGGAAAGCGAAGCGCATCACCCTCTGCCGGGCCAGGGGTGACAACCTTGATAGACGAAGCCATGCCGTCCGCCTAATGCAGATCACTGTCCCCGCAAGCCTGGAAGCCACCTCATTGGCGTCATAAGATGCCCTTGCTTGGTGTCTTGCCAGCCCCAGGCCTATAGCGGAGAGGGCAATAGCTTGTCTGGTTTACTCCGTATCAGGCATTGATGCTAGGAGCTGGGAGAGCATCGACCACAGATGCCGACTGTAGGCAGCGTGGTGAGCCTGATGTGATGCAATGCAAGCCACCGCACGAGAAGAAGAGAACACTCTTCGCCCCCACTGGTCGAATTGTAGGGAATCCGAATCCGGTAGACGGTCGTGCGCCAGGCAGCGACGCCCGGAAGGAGTCTCTAGGTAGACCAAACCCGAGGACGGGTTGGGAAGGGTACCCAGGGATTCCGAGGGGGCACAATACCTTCGACGACAGTCTGCCGGGGCTGGAGAAAGGGCGGCTGGCGACTGCCAGGAACGGATAGATGCCTCCTGGAAGAGGACAGGCCAGGAAGGTACCACCAGGTGCTGGGCGCTGAATTCTCCAAGGAATTCATGCGTCTCCCGTTCAGTATTGTCTCGCCTAACGTAAGAGATTCGAAGATCCCTCACCATCCTCGAGAGGAATCGCTGATATTCCGTGAAATCAGCGTGGGAAGAAAGATGAGCAAGGGGTTCCTCTCCCTCAGAGGAGGAAGACGAGGATGATGGAGAGCTCGAATGTCCAGAAGATTCCTGCTGACGGTGGGGAGAGTCGAAAGACCCGCTCATGCATGTATCTAACGTATGAGGGGAAGGCCGCCGGAGAGCCTCTGAACTGCTCCCAGGATAACGGACCCGTAGGACCGACATGGCCTGGAAGAGCGGGGGGTGGATGCAGAGGTACTGGAGAAGGGCACCTATGAAGAGGCAACTGACCTCTGCCAGGGCTCTGAAATCTGGGGAACGGAGCCCGAGCTGGCAAGATCCCGGACAACAAACCAGGCCACAAGACGAGACCCTGAGGATGCGATGCCTGGAAGAAAAAATTACTCACCTTAGTAATGTTTCTTCTAATGAAGTCTTGCTATATTATGACAGTAGCAGTTTGATCCAGGTCTAGAACTGCTCCGGAGGTGAAATGGTTAATACCATTCCAAAATAGAACTTTGAGCACGAGCTCTAAGAAGCAGCTCTATCTGTGTAATTTCAAACCTGAACTGTCAGATCTTTATGAGCAAAAACTCACTAAGGTCTGTGTGGAAGCTGTAACCTACACTAGCCAAATGGCTACCTAAATACCAATAACCATTGCTGGTCCCAACACCCAAGACTCAAGTCAGGGGACCAGAACTACTAATACAATTCTAACAACATGAGAATAAAACAACAGTATAATAAAACACACCCCAAACCCCCAAAAGGGGGAGAAACGCTAAAAGGGCACAAAATAGTGCCCACACTAGGTTGCCCGCACCCCACCCAAGTAGAAGTTCTGAGAGAGCAGGCTGGTGGGGAGGTCATAATATAGTAAGACTCCATTAGAAGAAACAACATTACTAAGGTGAGTAATTTTTTCTTCAAACAACATGAAGTCTTGCTATATTATGACAGTAGCAGACTACACAGCAGTACCTCCATGGAGGAGGGGCAGAACCTACTTAGGGAATAGGCTCTGAAGAACAGCTGTGCCAAACCGAGCATCTCTCCTGGCCTGGACATCCAGGGAGTAATGCTTGGTGAAAGTGTGTACCGTTTCCCAAGTAGCAGCCTGGCACATCTCTAATATAGGGATGTCTCTGGCAGCAGCTAGAGACGCAGCTGTACCCCTGGTAGAGTGAGCCCTCAAGCCAGAGGGGATCTCTGCCCAGTTTCTGATAACAAAATTGGATACAAGAGACAATCCACCTGGCAATTGATCTCTTAGTGGCAGGTTTGCCTTCCCAACTTCACCATAGGTAAGGAAAGTTGGAGGGATTCGAACCTGTGACCTTTGGTACGTTCTACATAGTAACTAAGAGCTCTCTTAACATCCAGGCTGTGCAACCTCCTCTCACCAGAAGAGGAGTGATCAGTGAAAAATACTGGAACGGAGATAGATTGGTTAAGATGGAAATCTGAAACCACCTTAGGAAAAAACTTCCTATTAGTCCTAAGGACTACCTTATCCCTGTGGAAAGAAAGAAAGTCAGTTTCTACTGACAAGGCTTGCAACTCACTTATGCGTCTAGCAGAAGTGATAGCCACCAGAAAACAGTTTTCCAAGTTAGATACTTAAGCTCTGCAGAAAACAGAGGTTCAAAAGGGGTTGCATTAACTGGGCAATACAAACATTAAGGTCCCAGGTCGGGCCGGTTCCGAAAGGGTGGATTAGTATGAGTAATCCCTTAAAAACTTGGAAAACACAGGGTGAGTGGAAAGAGGGGATGACTTTCCTGCTGAAACAAAAGCAGATACAGCTGCCAAATGGACTCTCAGGGTAGCTGGTCTGAGACCCAAGGAATTAAGATGGACCATGTAATCTAACAAAATGGGCAAATCAGCAGATTCTGGGAAACATTTTCCCAGCACACAAATGGAAAACCTTTTCCATTTAGAACTATAAGTAGCCTAGTGGAGGCTTTCTGGAAGCCTTTAGGATTTCAGGTACACCCTGAGAGAGGTGTAAATCAGCAAACTCTAACTCCTCAAGAGCCAGGCCTTGAGGTTGAGGGATTGAGGTCCGATACCAAACCCTTCCCTGGGCACAAGTTAATAGGTTGTGATTCCTGGGAGGCAAAGGGAAGATGGATTGTCAGTGACAGAAGGAGTGGGTACCAGGGCTGCCTGGCCCAATCCGGGGCAATCAGAATCACCCTGCAAGGCTGAGATCTGATTTTGACTAATACTTTGAATAGGAGAGGGAAGGGGAAGCATAAAGAAACTTCCCCGCCCAATCCAGGAGAAGGGCATCCAGGGGGACTGAGCCCAGCACTGGAGGCCTGCAACAGAACAGAAGAAGTTGGTGATTGTCTGGGGCTGCAAAAAGATCTGTCTGAGGGGTGCCCCATCTGGCAAAGATTATCCCCAGCACTTGAGGATCCAGGGACCATTCGTGATGGCCCTGGGAAATCCTGCTGAGAGCATCTGCTAGGACGTTGTCCTTCCCTGGAAGATGAACTGCTATGAGGAGTGTTCAGGAATAGGCCAGAGACCACAACTTCATTGCCTCGGTGCACAAGGCCGAAGACCAGTGCCCCTGTTTGTTGATATACCACATTGTTGTGGTGTTGTCTGTTCTGACTTGTATCACCTTGTTGTGGACAGATGCAGAAAATGCTTGAAGAGCTAAAAAGACAGCTCTGAGTTCCAGCAAATTGATGTGGAGCAGAGATTCCTGGGGGAACCACACTTCCTGAGTGGAAAGGTCGCCCATGTGGGCTCCCCAACCCAGAAGGGAAGCATCTGTAGTGAGAGTCAAATTATGAGCAGGGGAAATGAAGGGGACCACCAATCTTAAAATGATCTGATCCTGCCACCACTGGAGGGCCTGGATCAAGGTTCGAGTCACTGGGACCAACTTGGAAAGGGGGTCTCTCCTCTGAGACCAATAGGTTCTCAAGTGAAACTGAATGTCTCTCATCTGAAATCTTGCTCCCTGCACAACAGCTGTGGATGCAGCCATGTGCCCCAGGAGCTGCAGAAAGTGTCTTGCTGGTCGAGACCTGCAGAGTGAAGGAGAAGGCCAGACCCACTAAATTCGTCACCCTTTCTAAGGGAAGAAAAGCTCTGGCTAGCTTTGTGTCCAACTCTGCCCCTATAAAGGTGAGTACCTGGACTGGTTCCAGAACCGACTTTGGCAGATTTAGCAGAAAGCCCAGGGAGGTGAGAAGCTGCTGGGTGACTTGCAGGTGAGATTTTACCTGTTCTGGGGACTGGCCTACAATGTGCCTATCGTCTAGATAGGGAAAAACAGCAATCCTTTGCCTCCTTAAGTGGGCCACTGCCACTGCCAGACACTTTGTGAATACCCTTGGGGCAGAGGTGAGGCCGAAGGGCATTGCTCTGAACTGGTAATGACCCGAGGTTAGTTCGAATCTGAGATACTTTCGATGGGAGCTTCTGATTAGGACGTGGAAATAGGCATCCTTGAGGTCCAAGGAGGCTAACCAGTCCCCTGGCCTTAGGGAGGGTAAAATCATTGCCAGAGTTACCATTTTGAACTTTGGTTTCAAAAGATGCTTGTTCAGATATCTGAGGTCTAATATGGGCGCCATTCTCCTGTCTTTTTGGGGTAAGGAAGTATCTGAATACAGGCCCCTGCCCTGGTGCAGGGAGGAACCCTTTCCACTGCTCTGAGAGCCAACAGGGTTGAGACCTCTGCTTCTAGAGCAAGGTCTCTGAAGCACTTGCAGGTAGAAAAATCTGGTTCTCAACTTGGGAAACTTTTGAAGCTGAGAACCAGACCCTGGCTTACTACTTCCAGAACCCACTTGTCTGAGGTTAAAGAAGCCCAGTTCTGACTGAAGTAAGCCAGCCTGCCCCCTACCGGTTAAGGAGAATCGGCCCTGGGCACCCCATCAGGGTGCCTGCTTAGCAGGTGCTTTAGGCTGAGGGGTGGGAGTAGGCCTGCCCACCCCTCGTCTGCCTCTGCCTCTGAAGAAGCCCCTCTGAGCATAGGCAGAGGAGGCCAGAGTCTGATAAAAAGGCCTGTGAAAAGGCCTACCCCTACCCCTGGGGGTATGCCTCTGGGGAGTGGCTTGCTGCTCCTTAGCTTGGGCACTTTTGTAAGTAGTCCTATATTCATCCATCTTTTTCATGTAATTCTCTGTCTGCTCCCCAAACAGAGAATTTCCCACCACAGGAAAATCCATAGCCTTAGTCTGGGTATCCTGTGACAGGCTAGTACACCTGAGCCAGGCCAACCTACGAAAAGCTACAGATGTGGCCATGACCCTAGAGGAAACATCATTAACATCCACAGCAGCATGAAACTGTACCTTAGAAGCCTCATGTCATCAGCAGCCACCTGTTCTAGTTCGCTAGCCAGCTGGCCATGGGCTTGTTTGGCTAATTCCATAACAGTATCCCATCTAGATTTCTGATACCTAGCTACATAAGCCATATAATTTGCTTGCCTGAGTCCCAGAGAGGCTGCCATATACTGTTTTTTCGCCATGGCATCAATCTTCCTGGAATCCTTGTCAGGAGGATGTGAAGCCAGGGGAATATTAGCTTTATCACAGGCTGCAGCCTGAACTACCCCAACATGACTGCATTGCTGAGAAAGGAATTCTGTATCAGGACCTGACAATGTGTACCTTCTGTCCATCTTTTATCTACAGGAGGCACAGAATTAGGAGCTTTTAAAATTTTTATTGTTTGCTTCCTAAAGACTTATGCAAAGGAATAGACAATCTCCTAGACTCTGGAATATCCATCATTTCTACAAAATCAGGCTCCTCTTGCTCATCCACAGCTTCTTCCAAAGGAAGCTGGAGGGTTTCAACAACTTTTGTAAAACATAAAATGAGATGGGGACTCAGACAGCATAGGGGAGATTCTAAAGGTCTGTCTGGGGAAATGTCCGGTTCAATGGGCACACCAGACCCTCCCAGCCACATTCATACTGTTCATAATCATCCTCCCTCCTCTGGTTCATAAAACTCCTCAACATCATATTCCTGAACCACTGGAACCGGACGAACCGACCTTTTGCCAGATAGTGGCGGTTCGGACGGAACCTGAGACAGTGACTGGACAATTTGTATGGCTTTTGCTATCTCTGCAGCAGTTGGAGAAGGATTTGGACTCCAAACCTGCTGACTTTCTTGTTTTCTTTACTGGAACTGGTTCCTCAGAACCAGCTTTTCTTTGCCGAGAAGTTCTCGCCTGGTCAGAGGGCACTCCCTCCGGTTCGGTTGGCACCGAACCGGCTAGCCATCCGGTCAGCGGACTTTTGGCCTCCTGCTCCCTGAGCCTGCCCAATCTCTTTTCCAGGGTGGCTGCAGGGAAATTCTTACATATCTGGCAGTCTGACTGGAGGTGGTCAAACCCCAGACAATAGACATGTGTGTGTGGGTCAGCCTTGGCAAAGGCTTCCCACAGACATCACAGTGTTGAAACCAGTGGGCCCTGTTTTCTTTTGGGTTTCTCAGACATAATGCCAGCCTAACCAGAAAACTTGCCCTTTAAACGGCAGTGCCAGGCAAGACACCCTTATCGGTTCCCAACCGTGTCACGGGTATTGGAAAAAACCGTAATAAAATCCGTTTTTTTTAGAACCGATAAGAACCGGGAACCGCACTCTAAAATGTTAAACTTTAAAATTAATGAGTTTTAAACCCAGCTGATCGGTTCAAAACCGAACCGATAAACTTACAAGTTCCACACAGACAAAAAATTTTAATTACTTACGATTACCACAGACAGAGCTTGAACTGAACGGTTTTGCGGTTAAAATAAAACTATTCTCAGTTGAATCGGACCGAGAAAACACTGTTTAAATCGAGAAATGAACTGAGCAGTAGGAGAAATCTCCGGAGCGACTGTTCACTGAGGCGGAGTAAAGAATCTGACAGTTCAGGTTTGAAATTACACAGATAGAGCTGCTTCTTAGAGCTTGTGCTCAAAGTTCTATTTTGGAATGGTATTAACCATTTCACCTCCGGAGCAGTTCTAGAGCTGGATCAAACTGCTACTGTCATAATATAGCAAGACTTCATGTTGTTTGAAGAGCCCAGGGGGAACCTCCCTGTGATGAACCAGACTGCATGGATCCAGAAGGGCAGCCCACAGCAGCATCACGGGAGGAACCCGGGCCCAAGAGGAAAGGTGGGGTTAGTAGCTACAGCTCCTAGCCACCCACGAGGGTGGCAGCGGAGACGAGACGACCTTCCCCGCCCTCGACCCCTGGACTCCGAGAGGCCCTCCTCCTCGACTGCAGCGTTCCCCCACCCGAGAGGAGGCAGCAGCACCGGGAGGTAGCTGTCTGAGCCCCCTAGGAGGGAAAGCCTCCTCCTCAGCCCCACCACATCACCCCTAGGACCCAGGGCCACCCCAGCCGAGGCCCTCAGGGGAGGACAGAAGTGGGGACAGTGGAAAGAGGCCCGCTGGCCTGCCTCTTTCCCTGTGCCACAGGACCCTGACCCTGAAGTCAGGGTGCCAGGATGGAGTCCCACATCTGAGTCATCGGCCTCCGAAGGGAGCGAGACCAGCAGAACCAATGCTGGCAACCCCAGGGGTCCCGAACAGGGCGCGGTGCCAGGGGCCGGCGCGTGACCCCAGCTCACTCGTGACAGCCAGGCCGGTCCTAGCTCCGCTGCTGCAGATTAGGGCCACGGCACCGCTCCCGGCGTCGGACACCAACCTGGCGCCGCGGGCGCCGTCGGGCCTGACGTCGAAGGCCAGGCGGGCGCCACCTCGATCACCGGCGCTGCAGGCAGGCGCCGGAGGATCGAGCGGTGCGGAGGGGCGGCGTCAAGGTCCTCGGTGCCAGGCCCAGAAATCATGGGCCTCGACACTGGGGGAGCCTGCACCTCCGAGGAGGTGACTGCCGAGGCGGTGTCCCTGTCACGGCCCCGGGAGGGACCACGACGTTCCCCCAACACCACGAGAGAAGTTTCCTCTTCGGCAAGAGAAGAGGAGGAAGCTTCCTCCTCCACGGACCGTATAGGCCTGGGAGGACCGGGGAAGGGCTAGAGACCTTACCTGGGAATCCTGGGCGCTCCGTCCCGAAGGTCGGCGGGGCCTTGCCGAGCTTGAACGCGTGGACTTCGAGGACACGACGGTCCATGGAGAAACAAGCATCGCACGCGTCCATGTCGTGGTTGGGTCCCAGGCAACGGAGACAGACATCATGCCGGTCCGAGATGGAAAAATGCCGGCCACAGGAGCACCGACGCATAGGGGCGCGGCCCGCCTTTGACTTACGCCTTGCTCCCGAACCGGACATGATGCGAACTAAACAAGGAAAAAAGGCAATAAAGCACTCCGTGCCGCAGTATAGAAAGAAAAGGAATGGTCTTACCGGTATACGGCGTCGAGTGAAAACTTCTGAGGAAAACGAGGAGTCTTTAGGTTGGAAAACCCGAGAAACTATATGCTACCGCCAGGGGTGCAGCCTCGACGGGCGGAGAAACAGAACTGAGACGGAGGAGGAGTCTGCGGACCTAATCTAAGCCGCCGCATGACACAGCCGTCGGGCTCGAGCAGGCGCCATTGGAGCAGAGACTCCAAAAAAAAAAAACTCAGAAGCGGGGCGCGCCTGCGGCTTAACCCAAGCAGTAATGAATGGTGAAGATTGACAAGGGAAGATTAAGGATTCCAAGAGGATTTTGCATACCAGATAGAGAAACGCTTCCATTTAGCTGTGTAGGTTTTTCTGGTGGCTGGCTTATGTGCAGCCAAAACAATATCTGAAACCCTACGAGATATATTAAACTTATTCACGTCTATCTCCTCAGGAGCCAAGCGTGGAGGTGAAGGGACCTCAGGCTGGGATGGACTACAGGGCCCTGGGTCAGAAGGTTCGTCTGAAGGGAAAGTGCTTTCGGAGAGGATTCCGACAGTCTGTTGATAGGGGAAACCAGATCTGACGAGGCCAGAACGGGGTAATGAGAATCATTCTGCCCCCGAGACTCCATTTTGATTAGTACCCTTGAATTAGGGGAAGAGGAGGAAAAGCGTGTAGAAAGCTTTTTGTCCACCGCAGCCTGAATGCATCCTGACAAAAAATGCTAGTTCCTGGATTTCTAGAGCAGAAGAGAGTCAGTTTTGCATTGAGTGGGGACGCAAAAAGGTCCAGGTCTGGGTTCCCCACTCTTTGAATAGTGACTGAACGACGGTTAAGTCGAGAGACCACTCGTAAGGATCCGCCTCTGTTCTGCTGAGACAGTCTGCCAGCTTGTTTTGTACTCCTGGCAGGCAGACCGCCTGGATCAGAGCCTCGTGCTCCAGGCACCATTCCCACACTCTCATTGCTTCCCTGCATAATGGGTAAGAGTGTGCACCCCCCTGTTTGTGGATGTAGTACATCACTGCCCTGTTGTCCGTTTGAAGGAGAACTCTCATTGCTTTCCTGCAAATGGATAAGAGTGTGCGCCCCCCCGTTTGTTGATGTAGTACATCACTGCCCTGTTGTCCGTTTGAAGGAGAATGTTCTTGTGACAGATTATGTCCTTCAAAGTTCGGACTGCACAGAGGATGGCTCTCATTTCCAGGATGTTTATGTAAAGATGAGACTCGTCCTGAGTCCACGTACTCTGGGTGTGGAGATCCTGGAAGTAAGCTCCCCAACCCATCAGGGATGCATCCGTGGTAATGGAGATCTGATGATCCAGAGGGGCCAAGGGATATCCTTCCAGAAGCTTATCCTCCTGAGACCACCAGGTGAGTGACTTCTTCAGAGGTTCCGTCACCTTGATGAGATAGGACGGAGGGTGAGTGGTTGGGGACTACTGAGCACTGAGCATGCCATGCCACCCAGCATTTGTTGCATCGAGATAGCTTGAACCAAACTGAGTTCTCTGATGTATCAGGCCATCTGTAAAATATTGCTCCTTCTGTCCTCTGGAAGAAAAGCCTTTGCACAGGAGGTGTCCAGAAGAGTTCCTATGAAGAGGAGCTTCTGGGAGGGCTGCAACTGCGACTTGTTGAGATTCGGCAGGACTCCCATAGACGTGAGGAAGTCTGATGTTCTAGATTTCCACTGGCGGTAGAACTGAGTCAGATGTCCTCCCACTGCTGAAGAGGAGTCCCCCTCTGGGCAGCTGAGGTGGGACCTGGGCAAGAAATTCAGAAAGTGCCACTGGGTGCTTTCAGGCCTTGTGCCTTCTGCTGCATTTTCTTTTGCGGCTGAGGGGTTCGGTTTCTGTTAAAGCCTCCTCTGCCTTTGCCAAGAAAGGACTGATGGTTGTGAAACTGACGCTTGTTCCCACCTCCTCAAGAGGGAGCTGTCTTAATGGCAGACCTAGTCTTCTGTGTGGCCTCTAGTGTTTGTTCCACCTGAGGCCCGAACAGATACATAATATCGAAAGGTAAGGCTATGACTTTCTGTTGGGAGTCATTCGAAAAGCCTGAAGTACGCAGCCAGGAATGGTGATGGGTGCAATGCCAGCCGCCGCTGCCCGGGAATTTGCTGATGATTGGACTCGATACCTCTAGTTATGGTCTGCAGTAGCTCTGAGTTAACCTCCAACTCGGACAGAGCTTCTACCATTGCTTTTAGTAAATGCCAAAGAACATACTCATATTGAGAAAAATAGCCCTGGTAACTAGCAATGCTTTGTTTATAGGATGGGCTGTAGTTTCCTGAGGGAGGACAGCCTTATCATTCTCTGCAGGACCACTATGGCATTAGCAAAGGCTTGTGAGGCCAAGATGGGGCGATCCTTGGGAGGGGCATATTTCCCATCTGTGGACTTGGCTACAGAAGGAATAAGAGACGGATTCTTCCACACCATCTGGGAAAGAGTCTCGAAAGAGGGCTGTACCGGAGGGGTTAAATCCGTAGGGATTTCTGGAACATGTAGATACTGGAGACGCAGAAGCTTCCCAGGATCGATTTCCGTGGTCTGGAGAGAAAGACTACAATTTAAATTCTTGAGCAGAGACTTAAAGGAAAGGTCTTCAAGAACAGGCTCTGCAGGAGGACTGATCCCTGTCCTCACAGCAGACTCAGCATCAACATCATCACCCAGCTGAAGATCCAGATCGGGCTCAAAATCATCTCCTGACAGTCCAGGAGGGACTGTATAAACAGGAACGGAATGAAAACCAGGAAGAAGAAGAGAAGGAGGAAGAATCAGAGTCAAAAACCTCTGGAAACTAGATGGTGTCGTACACAACCTCAGCGCTGTCGAAGAGAATGGCGCCGGGTACAGAGACGGTGCCGACACAGAAAACGGCATTGAGCATGGAACTAACAGGGAGCACAACACCGCAAATGGCACCAATGCCACCCCCAGTGCAGAAGAGGGGCACCGACAGGTAGCACGGCACCACAGTCAACGGCACCATCGCAGAAGTCTGAGAACTGCTATTTGAAGGTAAAGGATGAAAAATGGCAGGAGATAAAGGCAGCGGTGTGGACCCCTGCGCCGCAACCATGTGTGGGGGATAGACACTGGAGCGCGGAGTTGATGGCACCGAAGAAGGCACAGCGTGACTATCAAGTCCTAACCGTCCTGCCTGCCGATCTGAAACTGACAGGCCCAAAGGCTCTGGCGACGGACTGGCCGGTTCGGGCAGTCGGGACAACCTCCCAGCCCACTGCTTCATAGGAGTGGCCCAATGGTGAAACTGCTCATCGGAAACCCCTCCAATAGGCGGAGAGGAGCTCCGGTGTCAAAGAGGCTGGCTACAAGAGACAGAAACCGGCGACTCCGAAAGAAGCAGACACTGTCTCCTGACCCTAACAACCGACCATCTACACGCAGATGTACTAGAGGGCGACCTCGAGTGATGCAGTTTCTTCTTCGACCTGTGCACCGAAAAAGAAGAACTCTAGGACAAACGGTGCAGAGAATTGGACCGTTCTTTATATGCTTCCGGGGAGACTGCCCATCTCCCTGAGTATTAGAGCATCCGTTGTCAGACACCCCCCCCCCCGGAGGGTGGTGGACCAGACCCAGCCCAGCTGACTGAACAGCTTTCATACGAAAAGTCTCCCTACCGTCACCTGCCCCACTCATGGTCGATACTGTCAATGGAGGGCTGAAGACTTCTTTCTTGTACAAGCAAGAAATTTATTAAAATATAATCGGTACTTTTCATGATAAAATACAAAATAATTAAACTGAAAACTAAGCTGCTAGTTTGAAGTTTGGCTCCCGGCGGGCGAACGAAGTTGTCATTGAGAGCGCACTCGTCGGTGGGGCAAAAAGGAACCGAGGCGGTTTTAGGGTTGACGCCTGAGACAGTCTATACCGCACAAGCCTGGCTTGCGGTGCTGCTTCCTCGCGACTCCATCTTGTTGTTGGCCCTCATGAAAACATTTGGCTCCCACTGGGTCCTAGCGCCTCCAGCATACTCCCATCAGTATGAATGAGTGGTGGAGACTTAATGTCCAGGAAGATCAGCTGACAGGTGCACCTTCAGGGTGGAGGGCTGCAGGCCCAGGAATTGAAGGTGAACTAACTGCCAGGCCAGCCTCCTGTGGGTCCATGTCCTTCTGGGAACACCAGATGGAGAATCTCTTCCATTTGGAGTTTTTCTGGTAGAAGGTTTCCTGGAGACTCTAAGGATGTCCGGGACTCCTTCTGAGAGAAACAGGCCTGCGTACTCTAAGTCTTCAAGAGCCAAGCCTTGAGCCGGAGGGACTCGAGATTGGAGTGGAGGATCCTCCCTTGCGACATCGTCAAGAGGTTGCGTCTCCTGAGGAGGCAAATTGGACTGGCCACTGCCATGGACAACAGCATTGAGTACCATGGCTGTCTGGCCCAATCCAGAGCTATCAAAATCATGGAGGCAGATTGCACCCTGAGTTTGACCAAGACTCTTGGTATCAGAGGGAATGTATACAGGAATCTGCTCGACCAATCCAGCAGCAGAGCATCCAGAGGCATTGAGCCCAGTGCCAGGGGTCTGCAGCAGAACTGAGGTAATTGATGATTATTTGGGGCTGCAAAGAGATCCATCTCTTGAGTGCCCCACCTTCTGAAGACTGTCATCAGAATTTGTCTGTTCAAGGACCGTTCGTGACAGCCCTGGTTGATCCTGCTGAGAGCATCTGCCAGGACATTGTCCTTCCCTGGCAGGTGAAATGCTCACAGAGAAATATTTAAGGAGTAGGCCATACTCCAAACCTTCATGGCCTCAGTGCACAGTGCTGAGGACCTTATCCCACCTTGTTTGTTAATGTAATACATGGTAGTGGTGTTGTCTGTTCTGACTTTCACCACCTTCCCCTGTACCATCTTGGCAAATTACTGAAGTGCCAAGAACACTGCTCTGAGCTCCAGCAGATTTATATGCAGCAGAGACTCCTGCTGGAGCCAAGTCGTATGTGCGGTATCAATCAATCAATCAATCGAAGTCTTTATTTATCCAGGCGGTCATCGCTGAGCAATGCTCATTTGCAAGATGGACCTGGTTAGAACATGTACACAAGGTTGAACATACCATACAGTGATAATACATTCATGATATGGGCAGAGCCACACTATAATATTACATACGAGTAAAAGGCACACCAAATACTATAAGCATAGATAATACAATGCATAAGTTCGTATAGACATGGGATAGAACAGGCAGGGTACAAGGTCTAATAAGCATATACAGTACATACAGAGCAGAGACTACAGGGACAGGGTGGTGGGGTTGAAAATGAATAAGTAATGCAGGGAAGGAAAGTGCTTGGGCAGCAGAGTGGACCAGGGGGAGTAGTGGAGGAGGACGGGCTATGAGGGTAATAAGAGAACAGGGTGAGGGAAGGAAGGCAGTGCAAGGGAGTGGGAAGGGAAAAAGCAGAACGTTGGGTACAAAGGATGGAGAGAGAAGCAGCTAAAGTGGTCATCTCAACCAGAGGGTTGGAGTGCTCCAACCCAAAGAAGGGAGACTGGGAGAGGGAATGTGATGATGTGTCAGTAGAGCAGGGGACAGGATACCTAGAACTGGGGGGAAGCAAGACCATGTGATGGCGACTACGAGCAAGTCCGAGCAGGGAAACAATCCAAGGTGGATAAGACAGCCGGTCCTGGGAGTGCAGAACAGTTGCACACTTCTTTGATTGTGCGGGAGTATAATGCCTTGAAGGCGGGTAGTGAGACAAGGGTGCTCAATTTAAGGGTTCTTTGTAGGTTGTTCCATGGTGGGCAGCGCAAAGCTTATTGCCGCTCTGCTAAAACGAGATTTTCCTTTAGGTATTTTGAGAGTGATGAATGAGTAGCTTCTAAGAGTGAAGCTTCCTATTTCGCTTAAGGGAAGGCAGCCAGAGATGTAGAGGGGTAATTTTTTTGAGAGTGCACGAGAGGTCCAGAGTGCGGCATTTTTGTAGCGCCTGTGTCTAAGAGATGTCCACCCCACAGCAGCGTACAGAGCACAGTGGTGAGTGGCAAAGGGAAGTCGTGTAATAAACCTCAGGGTTCTGTGGTACAGCATATCCAGTTTTACCAAGTAAGAACTAGGGCACTGGCTGTAGAGGAAATCCGCATAATCAACCAGCGATAGAAAGGAGGATTGGACCAATCATATCTTGGCATCTCTGGCAAGAAATTGGTTGATTCTGAAGAAGAGTTCTAGCCTTTGTCGGAGTTTTTTTAGTAGGTCCTCGATATGTTCGATGAAGGAAAGTCTGTGGTCAATCCATAATCCCAAATACTTGAATTTTGTGACAAATTCAAGTTTTTCTCCTAGGATTGTGGTTATTTGAGGAACTGACCCACAGGACGCCGGGTTGGCTACACTGGCAAGTAGGGAGAAAAGCATCGCTTTTGTCTTTTTAGCATTCAGGAGTAGCTTTTTATGAATTAGTTGGCTTTGCAGGAGGTTGAATTCGACTTGGAGATCATTGCAGGCAGCTTCAGGCGTTGGTCTACTTACATAGAGAACGGTATCGTCTGCAAACAAATGGATGTTGGCATTTTTAATGCAGCTGTCAATATCGTTAATGTAGATTGTGAATAGAAGAGGACCTAAAATAGATCCCTGCGGTACCCCTCATAGGAGGGGTTTGAGAAGGGACAGTTCACTTTTGGCTTTAACTTGCTGGAGGCGCCCTGTAAGATGGTCAGTAAACCAGCGCAGAGAGCAGAAGTCCACACCTATGGTTTGTGAGGAGGAGGCTGTGATTGACTGTATCAAAAGCCTTGCTTAGATCCAGGAAGACAGTACAGATAAAGTTTCTGCGGTCAAGGGCTTCCAGCCAGTCGTTAGTTACTTTAGTCAGGGCTGAGACGGTGCTGTGTTGAGCTCTGAAGCCCAACTGCATAGGGTTTAATAAATTTGTTGTTTCAAGATAAGACCTTAGTTGTGCATTTACAATTTTTTCCCAGAGTTTCGACAACACTGGGAGGAGGGGAAATGGACCTATAGTTATTGAGATTGCATGGGTCGACGGATTTAAACAGAGGGATGACATGAGCTATCTTCCACACAGGCGGCAAAATACCCTGGGACAAGGATAAATTGCACAAGTGAGTGATGGGGACAGCTAGGACATGGTAGGCAATCCTTAGAAAATATGGGTCTAGTGAGTCAGCAGGTTTGAATGATCTTGCTCCTGTTTTTCAAAGAGTATGAAACTGAGAGCAAGACCCTGGTCTACTACCTCCAGGCCCTACATGAGGTGATGGATTGCCAAGCCTGGAGGAAGTAGGCCAACCTGCCCCCTACGGGTGGTGGGGAGGCAGCTCGGACAGACAGACTTCTCAGGGTATCTGTTTTGAGGGTGTAGTGAACTAAGAGGTGGAATCAGCATGGTCAGTGCCTCTTCTGCCTCTACCTCTGAAGTAACCCCTAGGCTGCTGGTAGGAGGGGAAAGTTTGAGCCTGATGGAAAGGCCTTGGGTAAGGCCTAACTCTGCCTCTAGTTTGTTGACTTTGAGGGGTGGCAGCTTTCTATTTGGCAGCCGCATTCTTGTAGGCTACCCTATACTCATTCATCTTTTTCATATATGCCTCAGTTTGCTCCCCAAACAAAGAATTTTGAGTAAGGGGAAAATCAACGGCATTGTTCTGTATGTCCTGGCAGAGGTTTGTACACCTCAGCCAGGAGAACCTCCTGATGGAAATGGCTGAAGCCATGGAACAAGAGGCTGCACCACTGGCAGCCACTGCCATGTGGAACTAGCATTTGGATGACTGGACCCTTTTACTGACCAGCTCCTGTAGGTCTGCTGCCAGTTCAGGGGGAGCCTTCTTAGCTAGTTGTTTCACTTACTCCTAGAGAGACTTCTGGTACCTAGATACATAGGCTATATAGGATGTCTGCCCGATATCCAGGGAGGCAGCTAGATACCTTTTTTGCTAAAGAGTGAATTTTTCTTGAGTCCTTATCAAGAAGATGAGAGGCAAGAGGAGTGTCATCTTTTTCACTGACTGCAGCTTGAACTATTCCTACATGACTGCAGTGGCTACTCAGAAATTTAGTGCCATTGCCAGCCAATACATACTTTCTGTCCATTTTCTTATCCACTGGCGGGACAGAACTTGGGGTCTGGAGGATCCTAGAGGTCTGCTTTCAGAGGGCCTTGTGGATAGGAATCATGAGTCCCTTGGAGACAGAGAGATCCACCATTTCCCTGTAGTTGTCCTCTTACTCCTCCTCCTCCTGTCTAGTCTCCTGGACAGACAACTGCATAGTTTCTGCTACCTGCCTCACAAAAGAAATATGAGAGGTAGATTCTCTAGTAGGATGAGAAGGAGACTCGTATTGAGGATGTTCAGGAGAAACCTCAGGCTCAACAGGTTCTCCCTCATCATAATCCTTATTTTCAGATTCATAATAGTTCTCTGAATCCAGGAAGCCTGAAGGAACCGAACCGACAGGCGCCTGAATCAAGGTATGCGCAACCAGTCATTGAGTTGGTTCACACCAACTGGGCAGCAAAGACTGAACGATGTGTATCGCATTCACAATTTCTTCAGCAGTTGGAGCCGCAGCCACTTGCTTCTGCAGTTCTGAACCACTTTTTCTCATCTTTTTAGTGGTACCTATCTCAGGGGCCAAGTCCATTTGCCTTTTACTCAACGAGGATTCACCTTGATCTGCGCGTTCAGTTCCCGGTTCAGTGGGTTCTTTTGAACCGGACCAGACCTTGTCAGAGGGTTTCTCCACTCTGTCCCTCAGTTTACCCAAAGGTCTATCTAGGGTAGATTGAGGGAAGTTTTTACAGATTTTGCAGTCTGATTGCAAATGGTCAAAACCCTGGCAATACAGACACACCAAGTGTAGATCAGCCTTAGCAAATTGCTCCCCGCATTCAGTGCAGTGTTGACACCCAGGGAGATTAGTTTTTCTCTTGGGGTTAAGTGACAATCTTTACTAAATTTAGAGCTTAACCCAGAGGCTTTAGTTAGACCAGTTAAGCGAATCCAATTAAAATTATTTTATCCAAGGATAGCTTAGTCAGGCCCGGATAAAGAAAGTAAACTGACGAATTTACCATTGCCGGCTTTAGTTAGGCTGGGTAAAAAAGAAAGAATACAGTTTTAAGCAGCAAGTAGTTCAGCGCCTGTGTTAAAAACCGAGGAAAAGTCTCATTTTTTTAGTCTGAAACTTTGAACCGGATCCCAAAACACAATAAAGATATGTTTTAAATAACACTTTACCACAAGAAAAGAAAGAAATATCTTCGGTTTCCTCCCGGTCGTGGAGAACTGCTCAGAAACTGAAAACTTACCAAAATGAAGTTAAACCTAGGCTAGTTTAACCTGTAACTGAAGAACAGAGGTTTGAAAAACAAAAGAAACAAATGGTGGTTTAAAAGACCGATGATATTTGAAATTGAACCAAAGAAGTTGAGGAGCAGTCTCTGAGGCATCTTCACAGGCGAGTGGAGTAAAGAATCTGGTCAGTTACATAGAATGTGCCGAGGACAGTGGTTTGAAGACTGAGCTTGCGCTCAAAGTTCTATGCATTTGCATAGGGTTTAACTCTTGGTTTTCCAGGGCAGCTGAACCGGTTGGTCATACTGCATATTGTCAGAATACAGCAAGACTTCATGTTGTTTGAAGAAAAACTTACTTACCATAGTAATCTTGTTTTTTCCAAGGGAATCTTACTGTATACTGACTGTGACAGGGTTGAATATGACCCTGTCCCAGTTGTTATGAAGAGTCTGAATGCAGGGATCTGTTCTGTTCTTTCCTTTCCTGTCTTTTGTCTGTCTGGTTGCACAACCAGATTTTCCTATGAGACTAGGATTTGATCACCGCGACAGTCTCGCAATTCTTTGCCTCTCACTGTCTCTCAGTCTTCCCTTGCTGTTTCTGTCTTTTCCTCCCTTGCATATCTGCTACATTAAAAATATATGCAAATCATTATGTGGAAATGTAACTGATATTGTGATCCCTTTGTTTAGAAATTATATAGTGTTACTGTGAAAATGTATATAATTACATTTTGAGATGATTGCAAAAAGCTATTGGGAACTCAAGGGGTTAGTTTTGTTTTGGTTGTGTCCGTATTGAGCGTGTGAAGCGAACGGTGAACTGCCGTCTACTACCAGCCGAGGTGCAGTATTTCTCGGTCGGGATTTAGCGGCTCTACTTTTCAGCGTGACACGGGCATTGAAATATTTATTAGAGGAAATAACATTGCGGGCAGGCTGGCTTTTATAAGACCTAAATACAGAACTTTGTGCTTTTGTGTTAACTAGCCTGTCTCGTTCGGGGAAATTGCTGGAGGTTGGAGCCGGGGAATCCCCGAGGAGTGCAAGATCCTGGGCTTCTGCACTTATCAGACTGGCTTTCAGACTATCACTGGTATATCTTCTGGGCATTTTGAATACTGTCCATGAGTTTTTATGGATTAACCTTTGGAAGTCTGAAGAGGAGATCTACTGACCAGAGCTCTATGAATTAAATGGTATCTTTCCAGAACTAAAAACTGGGACCGCGAGTTTGTGTGTGGAGACCTCCTTTATTTTTCATCTTAATTTGTGATGGGAGCGTTTGAGATGTTGTTTTTAAAGGTGGATTCTGCTGATTATTGCCCCTAAATAGTGTTCTGGATGGTGAGAGCACCCGGGGCCTGGGAGCATTAGACAAAATTCTCTCCCTGTTCTGGATTCTGGAAACTTTTTGTGGAGTATTGTGGTCATAGGGAAATCTTCCTTTTCTGTTTAGGAGGATGCTCCCCCTTCCCTGGCGTTGGTGATTCCTCAGGAATTCTGGGGCCGTTTTGGGAGGAATCACAGAGATTTTTGCCGGAGGGCCGCTCTCCTCTGTGGTTGTTGGTTGGTGGATCTTAGTGGCTGGTGGGCAACTGGGATCTCAGGTTTCCCTCCTAGGGCGGCCTGCTTTTCCGTGGGTTTTACTCCTGTGAGAGTGGGGGTTCTGCATACTCCTCTTGGGCCTAGGCTCCTGGGTGTGGGATTGTGGCTGTGTTGGGCTGTTCTGAGGGAAGTACAGATACGCAAGAACTTACCGTAACAGTAGATCTTCAAGAACAGCTCTTGCAACAGGTTACACCATTAGGACTGAAGCTGGCAGGCGCCAGGACCCCACAGAAAAATTCTAGCTAGCAGTATCCAGTGGGGGACCACCCCCGACGTCGGCCCCACCCCGATGTCAGGCATCACATAAAAGGGGGCGGTCCCCCAGCATCCCCAGTTCTCCCGCTGGAGACTCCCGGCTGAAGTGTGACATCTGAAGGGGAGACCGAGGATCTGCTTCCAAAGGAAGGTTAGGAAAAAAGGCATCAAAGGACGGTGTAGCCTAAAAACTAGGTCAGAAGACTCAACCTCCAGAAGGGAAGGTGGGAGGGAAACTACCTGCTGCAAGAGCTGTTCTCAAAGATCTACTGTTACGGTAAGTTCTTACGTAACTGTACTATCTTACTTCGAGAAACAGCTCTTGCAGCAGGTTACACCATTAGGACTGATTCCCAAGCAGTAAGGGAACAATTTGCTACCGGGAGGAGGGTATGAGAGATGACTCAGACTTCAGGACAAGAGTCCTTGAAGGACCGCCAAGCCAAATCCAGCTCTACGCCTAGAGGCAATGTCCAAACTGTAGTGTCTGATGAAAGTGTGCACAGTGCACCAAGTTGCTGCAGCACAGACGGCTGAAGTGGAGACATTTTTGAGCGTAACGAAAGAGGTAGCCACCCCCCTCGTAGAATGACCTTTCACTGGTCCCGGTAAGGGTTTATTGTGCTTTTGATAAAAGAACATAATGCACTTGACCAACCATTTAGAAAGCGACTGTTTCGAAACAGCAGCACCGAGCATCCTTTGTGTGTAGGAAACAAAGAGCTGGTCCGACTTACGATGGGCTTTGGTTTTGGTCAGATAATATCTGAGACATCTATGCACATCTAGAGTGTGCAACAGAGCCTCCCCCCATTACCGTAATTCCGGTAATACACCAGCAGGTCTATATCCTGGTTGAGTGTGACCGCCGAGACCACTTTGGGAAGGAACTTAGGATTTGTTCTTAAGGACACCCTGTCCTTGTGAAAAACCAAATAAGGATCCTTGCACATGAGTGCATGAAGCTCAGAAACTCTTCTGGAAGAAGTAACAGCAACTAAAAGGAGCGTCTTCCAAGCGAGGAGACGCAGCTCACAATCTGCGGCTGGTTCAAAAGGAGGTAGAGTAACTTGCTCTAAAACAAAGGGGAGATCCCAAGGTGGAACCGGCTCTCTGACAGGAGGTCTCAGGTGCAGGATACCACACAAAAAGGCGCGCAAAGCCTCTAGCTGAGCTAGAGAGCTATAACCTATCGGTGAATGATACGCCGAAATGGCGCACAGGTGACCCTTAATGGAAGAGTAGGCAAGGCCTGCCTCGTACAGGGTTAGAAGGTAGTCTAACACTGACCTCTCTGAACAGTCCTATGGGGTCAATCCGCGAGCTTGAGCCAAGATGTAAAATCTGCGCCACTTCATGGCGTAAGTGGCGTGAGTGGAGGGTTTTCTGGCTGCCGCCAGAACGTCTGCAACTTCCCGAGAGACCCCGTATCTCAGGATTGCTATGTCTTTAGGAGCCAGGCATGCAGGTTCAGCGACCGAAGATCCGGATGGACTAAGGAGCCTGCCTCCTGGGACAGAAGTTGAGAGCTGAATGGCAGAGGCACCGGAGGTTCCTGGGTCAGCTGATGTAATAGAGGGAACCAAATTTGCCTGGGCCAAAAGGGCGCTACCAGAATCAGTGACGCCCACTCTTGTCGGAGCTTCAGTAAAACCCTCTGGATCAAAGGGAAGGGTGGGAAAGCGTAGAGGAAATCTGCCTGTCCAAGAGAGGGACAACGCGTCTCACCAGAAAACACCAGGCCCTGGATCTAGCAACCAAAAATTGGGCAGTTTTGCGTTGGATGGGGACGCAAAAAGGTCTAATTCTGGTGTCGCCCATCTGCGAAACAGATCCTCTGCAACTTCCTGAAGCAGTTCCCATTCATGGACTCTAGCCTGTGATCGGCTGAGACTGTCCACGCCTGTGTTGTCCACTCTGGGAAAGTGCACTGCAATAATATCGGCACCGTGTTGCAGTACCCAATTCCAAAACCTTTGAGGCTCCCTGCAAAGGGGGTAAGAATGAGTGCCTCCTTGTTTGTTGAGATAATACATCACCGCAGTATTGTCTGTTTGAATCAGAAGAGTACCCGGTGGAATGTCTGTCTGGAATGCTTGTAGGGCATATAGGACGGCTCTCATCTCCAGAATATTTATGTGCAGATGGGACTCTAGAGATAACCATGACCCTTGAGTCCTGACCCCCGTTGAGATGCACTCCCCATCCGGATCCTGGGACGTCCGTGGAGAGTGTCACTAAAGGAGATGGCACCATGAAGGGGACTCTTTTCGAGAGATGGTCCGGGATGAGCCACCACTGCCAGTCTCGGATGACGGCATTTGTGTTCCAGACTGGATGCTGCATATGAACTTGCTTCTGGTCACATTGAGCCCGCAACATCCCTTGGGGAACCCGCTTATGGAGTCAGGCTAGGGGAACCGTCGCAATGGCAGCTGCCATATGTCCAAGCAGGCAAAGAACAGTCCTGGTGGGCACCGTTGTCTTCTTCATTGTGTCCCATATGAGGGATCTGATGTGAACCGCCCTGTCCAAAGGAAAAAATGCTCTCCCTTGAGTGGTGTCCAGAACTGCTCCAATAAATTGCAGTCTGAGACGGGACAAGGTGTGAGTTCTGGTTGATGCTGATGCCCAATGATTGGAAAAGAAAACGGGTATCCTGAATTGCGGACATCACGGCCACCCGAGAGGGTGCCATGAGGAGCCAGTCATCTAGGAACAGAAAAACATAGTGGCCCTGCCTCCTGAGAGTTGCTGCCATGACTGCCGTGCACTTTGTAAACACCCGAGGTGCGGAAGACGGTCTGAACGGGACGGCTCAGAACTGGTAGTGGCGTCCCAGAAACTCGAAGCATAGAAGCCTTTGATGCGTTCAAGCGATCGGGAGATGTAGGTAAGCGTCCTGCATGTCCAGCGATACTAGCCATGTGCCTTCTTTGAGCATGGGGATGAGACCCGGTAGGGTCACCATGCGGAAGCATTTGTGTAACACAAATGTGTTGAGATCGCTAAGATCTAAGACTGGGTGCAAGTCCCCTGTTTTCTTTGGGACCAGGAAGAACTGGGAATAATAACCTTTTCCTTTCTGGTCCGGTGTAATGTAATCTATGGCCAATATGTCCAGGAGGGCCAAGATCTCCTGCTGGATGAGCAGAGCATGCTGACCTGAGTAACGGGAGAGCAGGGGAGTTCTGGACAGTGGGTGGCTGAGGAAAGTACAGTTACGTAAGAACTTACCGTAACAGTAGATCTTCGAGAGAGGCTCTTGCAGTAGGTAATTACATATAGGACTGACGCCGGCCGGTGGCAGGACCCCATGGAAAAATTTATAGCTAGCAGTCCCTGGCAGGGACCGCCCCCATGTCAGGTGACCGGCGTCATAAGACGTCGGTATAAAGGGGCGGTCCCAGACGCCCGCCTTCCAGTTCTTTCCCGCCACAGGCCCGGAAGGCCTGGATGAGAGAGAAGCAGATATTTCCCTCAATGGAAAAGGAGCTGAAAAATCCTAGGGGGATGGAGGGCGGGAAGGTATTACCTACTGCAAGAGCCTCTCTCGAAGATCTACTGTTACGGTAAGTTTTTACGTAACTGTACTATCTTACTTCAAGAGGGCTCTTGCAGTAGGTAATTACATATAGGACAGAATCCCAAGCAGTCTGGAACAAATGAAAGGCACCGGGAGGAGGAACTACTCCAAAAAGTAGCAAAAAGTCTAGCAGGTCTCAAGAAAGGAGGCCTTGCAAGACAGCTAACCCGAAGCCTGCTCTACAGCGAGAGGCAATGTCCAAACTGTAATGTTTAGTAAAGGTATGGACTGAAGTCCAAGTGACGGCAGCGCAGATGTCTGCCGCAGACACATTCTTGAAACAAGCTGCAGAGGCGGCAACTCCACGAGTGGAATGACCTCTGACTTGACCTGGGAGGGTCTTGTTATACTTGTCATAACAGCAAGCGATGCAATGGGCCAACCATTTTGATAGGCATTGCTTAGAGACAGCATTGCCTTCTCTTTTGTGAGCGAAAGAGACGAACAACTGATCAGTCTTTCTGAGATTCTTCATCCTATCAGTGTAGTATCTCAGAATCCTGTGAACATCCATGGTATAGAGCAGGTATTCTCCTCGATTGGAGTACTGCGTGAAGAAAGCAGGTAATTCAATAGACTGATTTAAGGTAGATTCCGCTACCACCTTCGGGAGAAACATAGGGTTCATGTAAAAGAGCTATTCGTTCTTTGTGAAAAATCAGATAAGGGATTTTGCGCATCAGGGCCTGGAGCTCGGAAATTCTGTGAGCAGAAGTAATGGCCACCAAGAAGAGCGTCTTCCACAATAAAAACTTCAAGTCTGAGGAAGCCGCAGACTCAAAGGGAGGAAGGGTAAGTTTCTCGAGGACAAAGTTTAAGTCCCAAGGCGGAGCTGGAGTCCGGACAGGGGGACTGAGAAGAAGGACCCCTCTGAGGAAAGTTTTGGATATCTCCAGCTGGGCAAATGCCTTAACAGTGAAAGGGACATGGTAGGCTGAAATAGCCGCCATATGAACTTTCAAAGAGGAGTGACTGAGACCCGGGTCGAAAAGATGATGCATGTACTCAAGTAGAATGGTCACAGGACAGGAAAAGGGCTCCACGTTCCTGGACGCAGCCCAGATAGAAAATCTTTTCCATTTCATGGCGTAGGTGGACCTAGTGGAGGGTTTTCTAGCCTCCACCAGAATCTCGGCCACCTTAGGAGAAATGCCAAAACGAGATTGAGCTAGGTCTGCAGGAGCCATGCATGAAGTTGAAGGGACTTGAGTCCCGGATGGACCAGGGTCCCCTGATCTTGGGTCAGCAATCCTGGAGATAAAGGAAGAGGAAGAGGAGGAACCTCCGAGTATTGTTGTAGAAGACAGAACCAGATTTGCCTGGGCCAGAAAGGAGCGATCAGAATCATTCTCGCTCCTTCTAAAGCAAGCTTCTGTAGCACGAGGGACCAGAGGAATTGGGGGAAAAGCATAGATGAATCTGTCCTTCCAGCTTAGAGATAGAGCGTCGCTCCAGAAAGCGCCTCGCTCTGGAGCGAGCGAGCAAAAGATTGGAAGCTTTGCGTTTTGGGAGGAAGCGAACAGGTCTATCTGAGGAGTCCCCCAAATCTGGAAGATGTTTTTTAGAACTTTTTCGTCCAATTCCCACTCGTGTGATAGAGCCGACGAGCGACTCAGTCTGTCTGCCAGGACATTGTTGACTCCCGGAACATGGATCGCCATGAGGTGAAGGTTGTGAAGCGTTGCCCAATCCCAAACCCTCATTGCTTCCCTGCACAGCAGGTAGGACCGCGTCCCTCCCTGCTTGTTGATGTACCATACCATGCACATGTTGTCCGTTTGGACAGCTAGGTGACCAGGAAGGATGTATTGGTGAAGGGCCTGGAGAGCATACAGCACTGCTCAAAGCTCGAGCCGGTTGATGTGGAGAACTATCTCCAACTTTGACCATAGACCCTGGGTTCGGTGAGGACCCAGATGAGCTCCCCAACCTTCGCCTGAAGTGTCCGTGGTCAGAGTCTGATCGGGGGGAGGATGAAAAAAGGGGACCCCCTGGAATAGGTTCTCTCGAACCATCCACCATTGCAAGTCTCTTACCATCGGCGAGGAGATCAGAACCAGATGATCTAGGTCATCTACCTGTTGATCCCACTGAGATCGGAGAGTCCACTGAGAGATTCTCATGTGGAGGCGCACGCGTGGAACCGTCAGGATGGCTGCCACCATAAGCCCCAGTAGACGGAGCACCGACCTAGCCGGAACCCTCCTGTGTTCTGATAGGAGGGAAATCTGGGACTGGAGGGAGTCCCCCCTGTCCGGAGGCAGGAAGGCCTTGCACATTATCGTGTCGAGGATTGCCCCGATGAACTGGAGCCTCTGTGAAGGATCCAGGTGAGACTTGGAATGGATGATGGTAATACCCCGGCCAGTGAAAACCTGCTGGGTGAGGGAGAGAAAATGCAGGAGTTCCTCCCTGGATGGGGCCGACAGGAGCCAGTCGTCCAGGTAGGGAAAAACCTGAGCTCCCAAAGTACGCAGGTGGGCCGCTACCACCACCAGGCATTTGGTAAAGCCTCGGGGAGCCGAGGAAAGACCAAAGGGGAGTGCCTGGAATTGATAGTGGCCCCCCTGGAATGCAAACCTGAGGTACTTTCGGTGCGAAGGGCGAAATGGGATGTGCAGGTACACATCCTGCATATCCAGTGCACAAAGCCATTGGCCCGGCCGAAGCAGGGGCAAGAGGGTTTGAAGGGAGAGCATCCTGAACCTCTTGTATTCCACATATAGGTTCAGGGAGCTGAGATCGAGAATGGGTCTGAGATCTCCCGTCTTCTTTGGTACAAGGAAGAAATGGGAATAGTAACCCGTCCCGTGGAGGTGAGGGGATGGGCTCTATAGCCTGCTTCGCAAGGAGAGCAGAGATTTCTTCCCTGACCAAAGGAAGATGGTCCCTTGAGTAAGAGGAGTTCAGAGGGGTGACGGGAGGTTTCTGCAGAAACTCTATGGAGTGCCCTCTGCTATGATCTGAAACACCCATGAACTGCCATTATTCTCTCCCAACCCGAAGGTGGAGGGAGAACTCCTCCCACCGGTTCCTCCGGGCGTCCGGAGGCGGTGGGAGAGGGAAGGAGTCAGGTGGTGTGAGGCAGTGCAGCAGCTAGGGGCACCCATTGCTTTTTGGGCTGGGCGGGGCTCGGCAGCTGTGGGGGTTCGACGCTTAGCGGCCCGCCTTCCCAAGGTTTCGGCTGAGGCCGCCGTATCTGCAAAGGGATGGTACTGTGGGGATGGGGACGGTACATTGAATCAACAGATTTAAGGGCCATCCCCTTCTCCTGCAAGTCAGTGATGATGTCCTTGACATCACCGCCGAAAAGCACAGAACCCCTGAAAGGTGCTTCTTGTATTGCTGACTGCACCTCCAGGACAAGACCTGACACACGGAGCCATGCATGACGCCGGAGACTTACGGCGAACGCAGAGCTCCTGCGGTGTCCACTGCATCGTAGGTCTCCTCAGAATATGACGACTGGCCGAACGAGCAGAACGGACCAGGTCGGCTAACTCCTGCTTGACTTGGGAGTCAGGCAAGGAGTCAATCTTAGATTCTGCCTGGGTAAGGACAGCCTTCTGGTAATCCCCCATATGTGCTACATAATTCAGGGCCCTCATCCCCAGTGTGGAAGAAGCATAGATCTTCCTTCCATACTGATCCAGAAGACGGGATTCCTTATCCGGGGGAGAGAAGCTCAAGTGTTTCGGGTGTGCTGACCGGGGGTTAGAGTCTAAGAAGTCTACACCCTCCGGAGCCTGGTATAGCCTGTTCAACTTCCTGGGAAGTGGGGCTAAAGCCGACGGTTGCTTCCAAATAGTGGAAACAAGGTGGGCGTGAGGCTCGATCCAGGGTGGCACTAGAGTAGGAGCCGTAAGGGGCAAGTCCAGATGTTCGGCGAGTTTAACCCGTTGAGGATCTGGCTCTAAGGAATGCCACTGATGGACTTCCTGGATCTTTCTGAGCAACTCCGTGAAGGAAGGATCCTCCGGAGGAGACTTCGGAGGAGTCCTCGGCCGGGGCTTGGACAGAGAGCGCGGCTCGTCATCTTTCTTGGAACACCCATTGGAAGCCTCTGAGGAGTCTGAGAGAGAAGAGGAAGAAGAATCTGAAGCAGAGTAAGACTCCCTAGCTCATCTAGGGGAGGAACGGGTTCCTTAGGGGGAATCCCAGAACGCGTGTCCTGCCCCTTTCTGGATCCCGAGGGCAAAGCCCGGGAATCCGGCGGTGGAGAGGGTGTGTGCCGTCTGGGGCGTGAGTGGGAGCCGGGTGGCACCGCTGTCGAAGAGCTGCTCTGACTTCCTTGGTGAGCTGAGCCTTGGCCTCAGCCCACCAGGAGGCAAGAGTCTCCTGGAGATCCACCGGCGACCTAGGGGGTGGTGGAGGAGGAGGAGGGGATAGTTGTACGGATGAAATCCATAGGGAGAGTATCCGTAACCCAGCTGCCGGTATACCGGAGCCGGGTACTGTGGCGTCGGGTACTGCGGCGTCGAAGGAGTTGGCGCCGGGTACTGCGGTGCAGGATACTGCGGACCTGGGAAAACCGGCGTTGGATAGGACGGCAGATACCCAGGTACTGAAGGAGCTGCCAGAGCAGACGGCCCAGCCGGGTACTCCACGGGCGGATCAGCCGGGATAGGCCCGTGGGGTGGAGGGCCCGATGGAAGAGGAATGTCCCCCCGCCGGCGTCGGAGGGGCCGGTGTCGGGACCGGCGTCAGCGGGGCCGGTGTCGGTGGAGCCGGCTTCAGGGGGGCCGGAGTCAGATCCGGCTCTTCAGGAAGAGGATCAGATGGTAGCCCAGGGTCCTGAGCCTCGTCCGGGGACGGAGGGGAAAATCCCCAGGGTCGGGCAGGGGGGACTGGGGCTCCCCTGATGGCAGCGAAGGCTTAGGGGAGCCTGGCACGACAGACGCAGCAGGGTCTGCCGTAGGCTCCGAGACCCAGTGCACGTCGGAGGAGCCGACGTGTGGCTTAGGGGCCGGATCCCGCGATGCCAGAGGAGCCGGCGCCCGACTGGGTACTCATCGAGACGGGCCGAGGATGAGAGGAGGCCCGGTCCGTGGGGACACTGCCATGCACCGCCTCAAGGGTCGAGCGCCTTAGCAGCCTTCTCCCAGCGACATGTGAGGAGCAGACGCCTGGCTTAAGGGAGGTGCCCGGCACCAGTAGGGCTCAGGCCTGCGGCGGTACTGGGGGCTGGAGACTCTTTGCCCGAGACACCTGGCGGCTCGAACGCCGAATCGACGGGCGGCTGACGCCTCCAAAGCCTTGAGGCTGCGCCGGGCGATTCCCCAGAGAGGTTACCTGTGCCTCGTGACTCCGACGGAGGAGGAGGCTTTCCCGGTGCCTTCTTGTCCCGGGCTTCTTGCCTTTAGGGAGGTCGACGCCAGCCTAAGTTTCTTCAACTCCTTCTCCATCGCGACATCTTCTTTTGAGGAGATGGGCTTCGAGGGACTGCTGGCGTCATCTGCGGTGGCCGCGTTGAATCGAAGGCAGTGCGGACACTTGTCGACCGCGTGGTCGGGCCTAAGCAGAAAAGGCAGAGGGAGTGACCGTCTTTGTGAGGCAGCTGGGCGCCACGAGTGCCTTATTCTTTGAAGGGGCGACATATACCAAGCGTTCACCTGGCGAAAGTATATAAATACAATGCTGAAAACTTTGGAGAACCGACGGTAACAGGACTGAGGCGATATGAACTTAACGCGGCGCTGCACGAGCTGACGGAGAGAAAAGAAATGGAAAGGCGTCGGGACCGCCCTTTATACCGACGTCGTAGACGCCGTCACCTGAGTGGGGTGGTCCTGCCAGGGACTGCTAGCTAGAAATTTTTCCGTGGGGTCCTGCCGCTGGCCGGCGTCAGTCCTATATGTAATTACCGAATGCAAGAGCCCTCTCGAAGTAAGATCTCTAAAGAGTGTCCTCTGTACCAACTGTAACACCCACCGGTCGGAGGTGATCCTCTGCCATCCCGGAAGGTAATGAGAGATGCGACCCCCGACCTTTATCCTTTGATCCAGAGGAGGGGCAAGGGCCGGAAAACAGTAATGCTGTGGTGGCATTGGGTCCCGTGGGCTGGGCTGCCTTGGCTTGCTTTGAGCCCTGGCCTGTGGTGAATCTAGCTTGACCTTTGCGACCAAAATTGCCCTGGGGTTGCTGGCCGGAACGTGGCTGTTGCCATTGCTGCCGGCCGCGAAAACGGTTCTGGTTCCTCCAAAAGGAAACAGATTTGGGCCTGTACATAGCCTGTACAGTCCGAACTGCCTTCCCGGCATCCTGTAGCTTGGTGATGACCTTCTCAGATTCCTCACTGAACAGGACAGCTCCGTTATAAGGGACGTCCAGGATATTCTTCTGAATATCTGGGGTGAAACCGGAGACTCTCAACCAAGAGTGTCTCCGAAGACAAACACCAGTAGCTGTTCCCCTGGCAGCCGAGCCCGCTGAATCGTAAGTGGCTCGGAGAACCTGGGTCCCCATGTCTGACCCAGTATGAAGGAGGTTGAGCAGCTCCTCCCTTCTTTTCGCTATCCGGAAAGTCCTTCAAAAGGTCTTGGCCCTACTCCCAGAGGGGCGTTTTGGAATTGCACCATGTGCGTGAGGTAATTCAAAGACCTTATCGAGCATGTAGCAGCCGTATACATGCGCCTTCCCATAGAATCTAATTGCTTAGATTCTTGGTCCGGAGGCTGGGTACTCAAGTGTTGCGGTCATTGAGACCGATCAAGAGACACCGTAATGACCAGTGAGTCTGCCAGGGGTTGCTTCGCCAGATACAGGTCCTCCATAGGAGCTCTGTAGAGGCGGTCAGCCTTCTTAGGAACAGCCAGTGTCGAGTGCGGACGCTTCCAAGCCGCCTTGGTGACATCCGTGAAGGTGTCCACTAGAGGTGGGACCACCACAGGCTTTGGGTCATTTTGCCGAAGGTAACGGGCAAGGCGTTGTTTCTCGGGATCCAAGTCTTCAGTCTCCCATCCCATATTCTCCTGGATGTGCCTCATGATTTCAGAGAAAGAGGGATCATCCAGTGGTGATGTTGGCTGGTCTTGTGGGTCTAGTGATGGGGGACTATAGGGGGATGGAGACCTGGAGGTATCGGAAGTATCCGGTCTGGAGTCATCCCCTGGTGGGTGTAGTCTGTCCCTGGGTCGTTTAGGGCTCGGAGATCCAGAGGGAGACCGCGATGGGCGTCTTTTTCTCTCTCTCTCTCTCTCTAGATTTGCCCCTAGGAGGTGGAGTTGGTTCCTTAGGGGTCGGGGGTCTTGAGCCTTCACCCTCCCGAGGAGGGGGTACAGGTGGTGGAGGTGGAAGAGGCTTACTGGGGACCACGTCCTTTCTGAAGGCCTCCCACCAGAAGGTGAACAATTCCTTCACCTCCTGAATGTTCATGCCTGCCGTCGGTGTGGGTCTGTCGCCGGGGTTGGGCGTCAGGTCCTGGGGAACCACCGGATCTGTCGACGGCTCCCGGGGTCAGCCGGCGTCCTCCGTGCCACCTGTCTGGTCATCGGGCAGCACGACAGCCTCCTCTCCTGAGGACCCCTGACGTCCAGTGTCACCTGGCGTCGGTACAACTACTGTTGGGTCGGGAGTCTGTTTTTCGGGCGTCAGGTCAGGCACCTTTTTATTCTGTGACGTCCGCTTAAGAGGTGGCAGATCCTTGGTCTTCTTTTCTGGGGCCTTGGGAGGCTGGGAGACGGAACTGAGGTCGCTGTCCCGGTGTTGGCCTAACGCCCCCGCTAGATTTTGAAGAAGACTTCCTATGTTTTTCTGAAGAATCAGGCCTGGAAGAAGAGTCAGGCACCCGGTGGGTCTTAAGCAGGTGCAAGGAGACAGAAGAACCCCCTGAAGACCTTACTTTAACTGGGGGAGGCTGGGAGCGGGCCCGGGAAGGAGAACGGTCGGACCGCGTAGAGGTAGAGCTGGAGCTGGCCCTGGATTCAAAGAAATGGTAGAAACCTTGTTATTTGATGTCAACAACTATAAAAAAAACTTTCTTCAAATCCAACACTACTGCTTAGGAAACACTTATGTGAATTATTGGACAAAGCTGTTCACGGGGGCACATCAATGATCAAGAATTTAAATACTTATTTAGTGAATTCCCTGTAGTTCCAATGCTATACTGCCTTCCTAAGATTCACAAAAGTATGATTAATCCACCAGGGAGACCTATTGTTTCCAGTATTGGTTCTATCATAGAACATTTAAGCCAATTCGTGGACCTATACTTACAACACAGCATGGTAGAATTACCATCTTATTTAAGAGATACTGGGAATACAATAAATAAGATGTGTTACATTGCATGGAATGAAAAATATATGTGGATAAGTATAGATGTAGAGCCTTTATATACCACAATAAGGCATAATGATGGTATTATAGCAGCACAATATTTTCTGTTGAAAGATCAGAGGTACACTGGTGCACCAGTACAATTTCTGGTAGAATAACTAGAATTCATTCTGCAACATAGCTACTTTGAATAATGAATTCTATTTACAGCTATGTGGCACTGTGATGGGGGCATCAATGGCCCCCTCGTATGCCCATCTCTTTCTAGGGTTATGGGACTTAGAGACACTCTATGACACGAACATCAACCCCTATACAGAAAATATCGTACAATGGAAGAGATACATTGATGACTGCCTTTGTATATGGAATGGTGATATAGAGAGTGCAAAATAATTAATTCAATGGCTCAATCAGAATGATTTAAACTTGAAATTTACAGCCATTATAAATGAGAGCGTTGTGATCTTTCTAGATATTACACTAGAAGGCGACAAAGATATTGGATGCATCCATACAAAAGGGTATAGGAAAGAGAGCTGTACAAATTCATTACTGAGAAATGACAGTTCACATCCAGCAAAACTAAAGAACTCCATACCATATGGGCAATTAGTCAGGATTAGGAGGAACTGAACGTCTGATAGTGATTTTGAGTTACAAGCTGAAGAATTGCTACAAAGGTTTAGGGAAAAAGGCTACAAAGAGATGGTGCTAAATAAAGCACTAACCAGAATAAGGGGCAAGAAACAGAAATATTGTTTTAATAAAAAGAACAAATAGAGAAAATCAAAATAAGATAAGTCCAGTAACATGCTCACTTGAATTTAATGCAATTACAGAAGCAGTAGGATATACTGTATGGAACAGCTGGGACATACTAAAAAGTGATCCTGAATTAAGTAGTACGCTCCCTGACAAACCAAGAATAACATTCAGACACACAGCAAACCTCCATGACAAGTTGGTTGATAGCCAATTTTATCAGACAAACCCCCAAAAAATGACGTGGTTACCACAAAAACCAATGGGAAATCATAGATGTGGTAATTGCGACATATGTAAATATATGCATATGGGCAATGGTTTGGTTTTACCTACTTATTCTGAAATTGAGGTCAAAGAATTCATTACTTGTAAAACATCTTTTGTGGTATATATGTTATGGTGTACTTGTGACCTGTATTATATAGGTAAGACTATTAGACCACTGAAGGAACGTATTCAGGAACATGTAAGGTCCATCATTAATCAGAAAATGGACACCCCCATAGGGAGACATTTCACTACTACACATAATAATGTGTTACATTTCAAATGTTACACACAAACTGGGGAATATGGGTGTGGGCAGGACAGTAGTGTGGTGGGTAGGTAACTGGCTGGGTGGCAGGACACAGAGGGTGGTGGTAAATGGCTGTCACTCCACAGAGGGAAGAGTGACCAGTGGGGTACCACAGGGATCAGTGCTGGGACCGGTCCTATTCAACATCTTCATCAGTGACATTGCACAGGATATAGAAGGCAGAATTTCACTGTTAGCTGATGACACAAAGCTCTGTAACAGAGTAGACACACCAGAGGGTGTAGACAGAATGAGAAGGGACCTGCAGAAACTTGAAGAATGGTCAAGGGTTTGCAGTTGAAATTCAATGCAAAGAAGTGCAAGATAATGCATATGGGGCACAAAAACCCTGGCACAATATATCAGTTGGGGGTGAGGATATAGCATGCACCAAGCAGGAAAGGATCTTGGGGTTGTCATCTCTGATGACCTGAGTGGGGAAACAGTGTGACAAGGCATCAGGTAAAGAAACAGGATGCTGGGATGTATAGGCAGGGCATCACCAGCAGGAAAAGGAGGTCATAATTCCGCTATACAAGACACTAGTGAGGCCCCACCTGGAGTACAGTGTACAGTTCTGGAGACCATACCTTACGAGGACATAGACAGGGTAGAGAAGGTTCAGAGGAGGGCAACAAAGATGGTGCATGGGTTGCATCACAAATCCTATGAAGACAGGTTGAAGGAACTGAACATGTACTCCCTGGAGGAGAGGAGGGAGAGAGGGATATGATAGAGACATACAAGTATCTTACAGGGAGGAACAGGGTGCAGGAAAACACTATTTTAGCGAAAAAGATGTTTCAGGACTAGAGGGCATGGGATGAAGTTGGAGGGAGGGACGATTCAGAGGAAACATGAGAAAGAATTTCTTCACAGAGCGGGTGGTGGACAAGTGGAACACCCTGCCAGAGGAAGTGGTGGGGCTGAAACAATCACGGGATTTAAGAATGCATGGGATAGACATAAAGGAATTCTAGAGGTCAGGGGTAAGGGGAAATAGACTTCTAGGAAAACAAACTGAACTTACAAGCTCAAATGGGCAGACTAGGTGGGCCATAGGCCCTTATCTGCCGACACTCTCTATGTATCTATGTATCTATGTAAATTTATGGGATTGGAACATGTGAAAGTAAATCACAGAGGGGGGATAGGCCAAACAAATTACTGCAAAAAGAAAGTGCTTGGAATTTTAAAGCTAATACAGTTGTTCCCTCTGGATTAAATGAAAGATGGTGATCTCAAACCTTTTTTAAAAATACAGATTATTTAGGTAGTAGATCTAAAGTTGTCCCTGTGGAGTTGGTGCTTTCTGTATGCAAAGAACTTATTGAATCCTAAATATATTCAAGTTTTTGTTCTAAGTTAATACAATGCAATTTTATATTCTAAAATGACCATTATTCTATCTTTTACAATTTCTACAGGCTGCATTATATGTGAAACAATCTTCCTTCTGGTACAGTTGGCTCTCCTGCAATCTTTCCAGCATAGATGGGTCTACCACAGTTCCTCTGTATCTATCTTCCACTCTACAACTAAGATATTTCTGAGAAAGAACTATCTAAAATAATAAGTGATTTAATATACTGTTTTAAAGTAAAAAATCTCATTTCTATAATGCATTCTAAATTGAAACATAAGTTCTTAAATATTTAGAAATATGAAATAAGTTTATAAAGAGATTTTTAAGCACAGTCATTAACTCCAATTGAAAATATGATCTTTGTTCACAAATTTGGTATATCCCTAGTGTTCTAGGAGAACCCCTTGGTAAAAATATAAATATAAGATCTCTTTTGGTATACAACGATTAAGTGCAACATGTATCTACAAGTGTATATATTTATTATATCCCTGACTGTAATAGGAATTTAAGGAATTTTCCTTTTTGCCTCTTTTTTCTTACTTTTTATAACTCCCCCTTTCCTTTTTCATTTTTTTTTTCTCCTTTTGTCTAACTACTCCCCCCATCTATTTTGTTTCATTTTCTTCTTGCTTGTTAATGTATTCACTATGATTGATCTTGATTGGTTAAAAATTTGTGCGATGTCACACCTGAATTGCATTTAAAGGAATGCTGTTATGGTTTTTGTATTATGTCCCCTTGAAGGCATTTTGCCGAGGCACTAGGGGCTCCCACAAGAGGTGAAAATAAATTCAACAGTGGCTGATAAGTGCTGACTGCATATCCGACTGTTCTTTGGAAGGGCGCTACCGCTTGGAGAGCCTGGATTCAGAGGTCCTGCTGGGGGATCCCGACCGGTACCAGAGTCCCGGTGCTTGTCCCGGTGCTTCCCGGTCTTATGGGAAGAATCCCTTTTGGAGGAAGGTTTTTTTTTTCATTTTGAGAAGTTTCTCTTCAAGAAGGAACCCCTGAAGGGTCTTCTGGCGGTGGATCCTGGTCCTGCTATCAAATTGTTGGCAGATGGAGCAGGCCTGCGTGTTGTGTTCCGGGCCCAGGCACCTCACACAAGCCGAATGATGGTCAGCGCAGGGGATCTGCTTGCCGCAGGCACACTTTGAGGGGTGTCCTTCGAGAGAAGGAGTTGGAGAAGTAGACATGGGTTTTGTAAAGATTCCGCACGTCGTATCGTTGATGCAGGCATCCGTGAGGTCGATGCTGGCGAGTCGACAGTGGAAAAAGAACTAGGGATGCTGGGGAACTTCCCCCTTTTATGTGATGCCTGATGTCAGGGAGGGGCCGACGTCGAGGGCGGTCCCCCGCTGGATACTGCTAGCTAGAATTTTTTCGTGGGGTCCTGACGCCTGCTGGCTTCAGTCCTAATGGTGTAACCTGCTGCAAGAGCTGTTTCTCAAAGTAAGATCTTTGAGGTTTGTTGGTGGTGTGGACTTTCCCTGGGGTTCCTATGGTGTCTCTGTGGTGGGAATTATTATTGCCATCTCGGGGCCCTATTTCAGATTACAGCCCTCTGGCCCGATCTTAGCTTACGTGTCTAGGCCTGGGTCTTGAGAACACAGTTTGTTGGAGAAGAGTTGGTTTTCCTAAGGAACCCTTTCGGTGATCAGATTAAGAGGGGGTGACAGCCCCTCTTGCTGCTTGTCCGAATTTCATCTGGAGGATCTTCTGGTATTTTGGACTAAGAGGGGGTGACAGCCCCTCTTGTTGTCATCTGGATTCTACATTTTCCTGTGGAAAGTTGCTATTTTGTCCTTTGACACTGACTCTTATGGACTGTTATGAGATCTGTATTTATGACTTGTTTTAGAATTTAAGGGAGGGTGACAGCCTCTGGATTTTTGGTTATTTTATTTATTTGGATGTTTTCATTTGATTGATTTGTTTAAATTTGTTTTTCTTTACTTCTATATTATTTTATTTTGAGTTATTGTTTGGGTTTGGTTTTATTGTTGTAATGTGTAGAGGGTCAGCCACCACGGTCATGCGCTATTTGTCCTCTGCTCTCCATGCCCTCCGCCCTTTCTCCCCTATGCCATTACAGTTGTCAACTTACCAGCGCTGGGGATTGTACGGAGTGGGAGGAGGGGCTTTGGGGGTTGCGAACAGTGGAGGCCAAATGAGTGGCGACATCGGATTGGGGTTGTGGAGACCAAAAGACACCCTGGGCGGAAATGGATTTGAGAGCGAGGTCTTCCTTGTCTGGTTGCCATACCCAAGGATACCTCTACTATTAATGGTATTGTGCAAGTAGTCTGTTCCACTTCAGTAACCCGTCCAACCAGTGCAGTGTTGTGCAATGCCAGATCCATCAGGAACAAGACTGCAGTTACTGCAGATCTAGTGGGGTCCATGGATTTGACTTGCATTACCGAGACCTGGCTGGCTGGTAATGCCAATCCAATTTTGGAGGCAGCAATTCCAGCCGGGGGTTTGCGGTCTGTTCAGACTCGAACTGGGACTCGCAGGTGTACCAGTTGAGGAGGTGGAGTCCTTTGAGTGTACCGTCATGGCAGGTGTGGGATGTAGAACAGTTCTCATCTACTGTCCACCAGGGTATGAGAAACGTTTTCTACAGGAAGTAGCCGATTTCATAATCGACATGGCATTTGACTCTCCCAGACTGATGGTCCGGGGTGACTTTAATGCCTGGATCAATGATGAATATTCGCAGACTGGACAACACTTCTTCCAATTAAAGACATCTTTGGGTCTCACACAAGTGGTTATTTCTGCCACGCATAAGAGTGGTCACTCTTTGGTCTTAGTCTTCCTCCTGGGGATTGAGGCCACTGATGTGGGGGTGGAACCCATCAGTTAGTCTGATCACTACACTGTGGGCTTCAGTTTTTGCCCGCCCCCCATTGTAGGCCTACCCTTGTGGAGATGGTTAAGTGCCACTCTTTACGAGATATTAGCTCTGTGGGCCTGACAGCGGCACTTAACCTATCTGAGTTTTCTAAAGTGAGCAACGATCCCGATGCTTTGGTGCTGGCCTATAATAGGGCCATCTCCTTGGCTCTGGATCAAATTGCTCCTGTCCGCGTTCATCCTCTCCCTGTTCGACCTCGGTCTCTATGGTTAGATGAGGCCCTGAGGGAGATGCAGCGACAAGGACGAAGATTACAGCATTGTTGGCAGAGAACTGCCCTTGATGCCGACCATCTTAGATTGATGGAACATTATCAACTCTATCATTCCACAATCTCTAGCAAGAAGGCAGAGTTCCTGTCCAGAGAGATTGCAGCTGCTCAGAATCGACTAGCTCAGCTTTTTCGATCTGCTGACAGTCTGTGCAACCCAGCCTGTCTCCAGGTTCGGAAAGCTTTTTCACAGTTAAGAGTGTGATGAGCTTGCTCGCTTCTTTGCAGATAAGATGGCTGACATTAGGGCAGCACTCTGATCTGCTCCCTCTATTGGAGATGCTTTTGATCGGCATCTGGTTGCTCCCTCTGGGCTCTCTTGGTGTTCCTTCGACCGGCCTGAGTTCACTGATGTCATGAGGATTATCCAGAGTATATGCCCTACATGCTGTAGTTTAGATCCAGGCCCGACTTCCCTGATAAAGGGTTGTCTTGAGACTATCGGCCCGGTTCTAGCACAGATAGTCTCATGCTCCTTGGATACGGGTGAGTTTCCTAGCTCCCTGAAGGAGGCGGTGGTGACACTCCTCCTGAAGAAAGCTACCTTGGACCCCGACTGCCATGCTAACTACAGGCCGATCTCTAATCTTCCCTTTGTTGGGAAGATTATTGAGAAAGTGGTGGCAGCACAATTGGAGAACCATTTAACCATCCATGACATCTATGAACCCCTCCAGTCTGGTTTTCGAAAGAGGCGTAGTACCGAGACAGCGCTGGTTTGGGTGCTCAATGATCTCCTGATGGCTAGAGATCAGAAGAATCGTTCCAGTTTCATTCTTCTTGATCTCTCATCAGCTTTTGACACTGTGGACCATGGGGTACTTCTCGCGCACCTGGAGTTTATCTGTGGTCTGTCAAGGACAGTCCTCAGTTGGTTTAGATCTTTCCTCACTGACAGGACTCAGAGAGTGGTGTCTGGATTAAATTCTTCCTGCCCACTCTCATTGTCATGTGGGGTACCCCAGGGCTCAGTGTTTTCCCCCATGTTGTTCACAGTGTATAAGTGTATATGCTGCCCTCAGAGACATTGTAAGAAGGTATGGGCTGAAGTTTCACTGCTATGCAGATGATACTCAGCTCTACCTGTCTTTTGCACCCGACCAGGATAGAGCTCTCTTGGCCATTAATAGCTGCCTCGGCGAAATCCAAGGCTGGATGAGTTCAAGCTCGTTAAAGTTGAACTCGGAGAAGACGGAGGTATTGGTTGTGGACCCAGGTGCATGAGTAAGAGGAATGGGAGCCGGTTTATCCTCAGGTTTATTTCTGGGAGGTATCCAGCTCCCTACCTCTGAACGGGTGCGGAACCTAGAGGTGATTTTTGACAACGAACTGACACTGCGTTTGCAGGTGTCGGCAGTTGTCAAACTTTCCTTTTATCATCTTAGGAACATTGCCAGGATTAAGAACCTTGTTCTGCCAGCTGACCTTCCTACGCTGGTCCACGCTTTTGTGACCTCACGCCTGGATTATTGCAACTCCATTTATCTAGGGCTTCCTGGGGTTGATAGCTGCTGCTTGCAGCTGGTGCAGAACGCTGCGGCCCTATTGTTGACAGGTACATCTCACCGGTATTATGTGATCTGCACTGGCTGCCAATTCAGTGGCGGATCACCTTTAAATTTGGTCTTTTGACCTACAATGCCTTACATGGACAGGGTCCAGACTACTTGAAAGAGCTTTTGGTTCCCTACTGCCCCGGGCGAGCTCTCTGCTTGGCGGACAAGGGATTGCTAGAGATTCCAAGGGTTTCTTTAAAGTCATCAGGTGCTCGTGCATTTATGTTTGTTGCTCCGACCCTCTGGAATTCTCTACCCCATCCGCTTCCTCAGTGTGCGACCGTGGAGGAGTTTAAAAAGGCCTTCAAAACCTAATTATGATCCAAGATTAATTTTAATCGACTGTGATTTGGAGCTCAGATTTTATGTAGTATAAATTATTTATGGATTTGTGTTTATTATTTATTGTCTATTGTTTTAAATTATTGTAAGGCACCTTGGTTTAAGAAAGGCGACACATAAATAAAGTTTAATTTCATTTCATTAACCTAAGAGTAGTTTTTAAGCCCTTTTTCAGAAGCTGTGGAGAAGAGGCCTCAGTTCTGGGATAATGTGTTCTTGCTGCACCTGCCTGATATTTACAAGAACATTTGAGAAAAGAAAAAAAAGCGGGATCCTTGTCAAGGAGGGGGGTTGCAAAGACTTATAAAAACAGCTGCAATTCCTTGCAAGACAGACACACAGAGATTGAAGGAAAACTCAGATGGATCTTCTCTATTTATTCTGCCTTTGTAATTAGTTATACTAAACAATTTTATGTTTTTTATGTTACTGCTAGTACTAATAAACACTTTTTGCAAATTCTACAACTACTCCTGGCTTTTCCTATGCTTCCTGACCTGTGCCTTGATGACACTAACTTATGCAGTATTGTCTGCCCGAAGCTGAAATGGTTACTAGAACCTATGCAAATGATGGAATGCCAGGCTCTAGCTCTGTTTTCAAACCACTGTCCCTGGAATACATCCTGCAACCATCAGATTCTTACAGAGCATGCATAAGAACAGACTATCTAAACTATCCTTATCCATATTACTTTTTTCCATTCTTGTTTTCCGTTTTCTCGCCGTCGTTAACACCCTCTCCCCCTCACAGCACGAATGTGCATGTGTGGAGGCATGTGTGCACGTCACATAACCGTGCTTCTGTGTCACCAGACCTCTGGTGCTGCCTTCCAGCCTCCACTAGAGGGCAGCCAAGGAACGGGACAACCATCCTCCCCTCCCCGGGATAGGAGAAATGAAAATTACGTACCTACCATAACTGTTGATCTTTCTGTGTATCTTCACCATTCATCACTAGTGGGTATAGCTCCGGAGCTAGGACCCTGCAGGAGACTTTTTTTTCCTTATGGACACTGTCGACGCAGGGCCAGTGCCGCCCTCGAGGTGATGTTCTACACTGCACTCGCAGGTTGGCCGTTATCTGTTATCGACTCCACCCCAGCCCCAGTTCTGAGATGCTGGAGAGTGTAAGGAAAGGGAGGTGGGGTTGGGCAAGGGAGCCCAAGGGATAGATAAAAGGAAAGGATATATAAAAACTAAATGGAGAAATAAACGACAGAGGAGACAGGAAGGAGAAACCAGATATGGGAAATTGGGGAAAAGGGGGAAGGGCCCCAATCTCTGGAAAGGAGGAGAAAGAGAGGGATAAGGGAGAGGTGGGGGGAAGAAGACAGGACCACACCTCCAGAGGCGATCCTGAACCCTAGGGTTTTGACAAGAACGACAGACCAGACTCTGGACTATCAAAGTTAAGAGCTGCTGGGAGGCTAGCCTGAAATTACTATGCAGCGTTCACCCGGGAAGGATCAACCTAAGAAGCAGGAGTCAGGAAAGGGGTGTGTCTTGTACCGTACCCCCACAAACAAAATAAGGGAAAAACTTAAATGTCAAGAAGGACATCAACGGATATCCAAATTAAGGTAATTAAAACCAAGGGTTTGAGGTTAAGGGAAAAACAGGAGGGAGGGGGGAGGAGGGGTGTCCCCCCCAATCCCTCACCCCACTCCAGACAGATGTGAGGGGAGATAAGATCAATGAAGGTGGGGAAGGGAATTCCGGTGATGTCATGCCTGCGATGGCCGCATGATTTTTCAGCTCCAGCTCCACCAGGTTATAAAACACCCCAAATTAATCGGTTTTACTAAAAAGACTGGGCATAACTATTAAAAGCTATCTAAGGATGCCTAAAAAAGGTTTGGGCTGTGAAAAATTGCCGCTGGATAGCATGGATCCAGACTGTATTTGCTCGGATAGCGACAGCTCCCAGACCTGTAGCAGAAGTGAGTTTTCGGCAGAGGAACTAAACAAGGCCTCTGGGACAATGGCAAGGCAGATGGATACTGTACTTCAGGAACTGTGGGATTTTAGGAAGAAGACCCGTTCTACATTTTCAGCACAGCGCACCAACTTGGGGAAGATCGAGAAAAGACTAGAGGATATCGAGGAGCAGGCCACAAATACAGATGCACGCTTAGATTGTGTGGAGTGCACCATTATGGACCTCTACTATTCCACCCAGGGTCTTCAGGAGAGGGCAGAGGATTCAGAGGCGCGTAATAGGAGAAACAACCTGAGGATTAATGGGTTTTCAGAAGGAGTTAAAGGCTCTAATCCAATACAATTTCTACAGCAATTTCTACGGTCCAAGTTAGACCTACTAGAGGAGGTGACCCTGGAGATGGATCATGTCCATCGAACCCTAGGCCCACAGCTTGGCAATTGCCCCCAAGCTCTTCTGGTCCATTTCCTCAGATACACCGAGAAAGAGATGGTACTACATAAAGCTTGGCAGCAAGGTGATCTAACACATCAAGGTCAGAGAATTTATGTTGATAATGATTACCCGACTTCAATTGCACTTAGAAGACACACATACACTCCAATCTTAAAAAAACTTAAAAGAAGCTACGCTGAAATTCTGTACACCATACCCGGCCAAACTGGTGGTCAACTTAAACGAAGGCCCCAAGACTTCTGAGTCAGCATAAGAGGCAGCTAGGGAACTGATTAAAATGGGGATAGATGTACCCCCCAAAGCAACCTGGCACAACACTCGTCACCAAACTGGCGCAGAAATTAAGGTCTCAGGAGACCTCGAGGGAATAACGTAGATTAGAAGGAGCTAAAGTGGTTCAGCAGATTGTCGACAACCTGAAGAAGCAGTCTGCGAGACAGCTAGGAACTTTGCAGAGCTCCCAGGAAACCAAATAAGGGGACCTTTTTGGACATTTTTTTCTTAGTATCATTTAACTATTCTCAAGTGGGGTCCCCTGCCTCTCCCCTCCCCACTGGCTCCATCTCCCCCAGCGAATGACGTAGATGTCCCTGCTTATCCCTGATGTCTCTCTCTTCCTGATGTAGGGGTTTTGTTTTGTCTCACTAGTCCTAAAGGGGGGGGCTTCTCCCTGTTAATACCCTGCCCTCTCTGCAGGTGCACGGGCTGTACATCCCCTCATCAGGAGAAGATTCTAGGGGTATTTTGACAAAGACAGCTCTGTGGGCCTCTTAGCTGGACACACATCAGTGCAGACATGAGGAATATGTAGGCCCTGGATGGCGGAGGGACAGCTGATGGGGTATACTGCATGGGTGGGGAGGGAGGATGGAGGGCTTTTAGGCCTACCATATAAGGGGCCCGATCGACTGAACGCCTCTTAGCCAAGATAGTTGGGATCCTTTTTACTTAACCTGATTTTAAATAGCACACTAATATTAGCCCAAAGTTAACTGAAGGTGTTTCTGCTCCCTGGATATATGCTGCCTACCCTGGGGGGAGGCCGGCGCTTTTACCAGAGGCAGTTTTTCTTTTCCTAGACTTTAGGAGATGCATTCTCCATAGTCTCTCCGGCTTTACTAGTGGTGGCCTGCCCTTTCTGTGGCACTTCGCCTCCCCATAAGCTGTGTCGGTGGAGGCTGGGGATGCTTGTGAAGGTTCAGTAGGTGCACCCTGGATGTTTTGTATTTTATTGGCTCTGGTGGTACCGCTACCCAGGAGGTGAATTCTGGGATACACTGGGAGGATTTTCCCCTCCTTTCTCCCTAGCTATTAATGGCCAGGGATTAGATCACTAATAATGCACGATTATACATTTCTCCCTTCCTGGTGGAGCATGAGGCATGACCACCTCTCATTCATTGTCCCCCCCCCCCTTCAAGAGACTATTTACGTCTAGTCTAACTTAGGTTAGACCCTGCCAAAACTGTTTGGCACAACGGGGCTTGGTACCCTGCCCTGTTAGCGGGAACCAGCCCTATGGAAGTCCTCAGTTCTAGCCCGTTCCTAGCCCAGTTGGCAAATGATGGATGTAAAAAGTTTGGCCTGTTAAGGTTAGTTAGGCCAGTTGTAATTTTTTTGCCCTTGGAGGAGAATTATACTTGCTATACCCCACTAAGGCAGTCACCATTTCCTTTAAAAATAAATACGTCAGTGTCAGTGAGTTGATAACCTGTGCTTCAACACAGAAATTTAATTTGAATGCCCAAATTATGATACAATGTCTGGGGCACCTTTGCAGGTTTTCTCCTTAAATGTTAATGGGCTTAGCAGCCCAGTGAAGAGAACAAAGATGATCTCATTTAAAAAATCTCATGCAGGAATAATATTCATTCAAGAAACCCATATGAACAAAGTTGAACATGGAAAGCTGGCTAGGGGAGGTTTTACACAGGTCTTTTCCTCCTCATTCCCTGGTGGAAAGAGGAGAGAGGTCACCATACTTATTTCCAGTCTTACTCCATTCAAACTGACATCTGAGTGGGCCGACCCTGAGGGTCGTATGGTGGTGGTGCAGGGCAGGGAGGTCACATTAGCTAATGTGTACTTTCCCCCTGGTTCCACCCAACAGACCCTTCATTCCCTTTTAAATAAGGTGGTCCAACTTACCAGGGGCACCCTGATATCAGTAAGAGATTTTAATATAGCCCCCAATCCAAATGTCAATTCCTCTAGGGCGACTAAGGGCACAGAACCAGCTCCTCACACATTTTTTAAGAGATCTGTCCAGAAGGTGGGCTGGGTTGATGTGTGGTGCTCCCTTCACCCTAGAGATAGGAAATATACGTTTTATTCTGCTGTTCATGGTTCTTACTCTAGGATAGATCACTGCTATACACAGAAAGAATGCTTAGAAACTCTTAGGGAGGTAGCTATAGGTGATATTGTTCACACCGACCATGCTCCAGTTATAACAAAGTGTGATTTAGGCCTTGAAAAACGAAATATGCAGTGGAGACTAAACCCTGTCTATCCTAAAAATGCCCAATTTAGAGAAATTCTAGAAGAGAAAATACAGGAAATTTTATGTAACAACTCGAGCCCTGAAATTTCCTCAGCCATTAGGTGGGACACATTGAAAGTAGTTCTAAGGGGCCACCTAATACAGTATTCCTCCCTCCAGGCAAAATAGTGGAGAGAAAAACAAGCACATTTGGAGGCGACCTTTCATTTTCTCCAAGCCACCCACCAACAGGGGGACTATTCGGTAGAGGCCCAGTTAAAACAGGTTAGGCATGAGCTGGAATCATTGTTTGACAGAATACAGAAGTGGCATTAGCCTTTTCAAGGCAAAGATATGGGGAAGTGGGACCGAGAGCCTCCCGCCTACTGGCGTATAGGCTTCATAGGCAACGCCGGCTCGCCACTATATCCACTATTAGGGACCCTACATCAGGTATTATTTATTCTGAAACTGACCAGGTCTCCCAGATTTTCTGTGATTATTACAGATCACTATATACACCAGATCATCCATCGGACCCTGGGGACATAGGAGCCTTTCTTTCACCATTGAGCTTCTCAAGGCTGGATGAGGATCAAAGATCTTCTTTAGTTCCCCTATAACACTTCTTGAATTGAATGAAGCCATTTCACGCTCCAAAACTATGAAGGCCCCTGGCCCTGATGGGTATGACATGGAATTCTATAAACAATTAAGGCAAATACTAGCCCCTCTCCTACTGGGGGTTTACAGTGATGTATTACAAGACTCTGTGATTCCCCCACCCAGCTGGTCGTATGCAGTAATATCCCTAATTCCCAAACCTGGTAAGGACCCACAAAATATGATAATTACGCACCTACCGTAATTCTTGATCTTCTTGGACGAGTCTCCACCACTCATTCACACTATTGGGATCTGCGACGGAGGCACTAGGACCCAGCGGGAGCAAACTTTTTGCCAGAGACGGAGTCGCGAGGAATGGCACCACGAGCCTCAGCTCGCGAGGCAATGATTATTCCAGCGTCGACCCTCCAACTGCCTCAGTACCTTTTTTTACCAAGGAGGTGCAGCTCAACTAACCTAGAAGGATAGCCTAACCTAAAAACCAGACATAAGATAGTCCAGGCGACCCGTAAAGAAGGGTCAACAAAGAAGTCTTAACAGCCTAATGATTTGAGGGAGTGAAGACCAACAACAGAGGTGAGCTCGGGGGACGGAGGGTGGGCGTGTGAATGAGTGGTGGAGACTCGTCCAAGAAGATCAAGAATTACGGTAGGTACGTAATTTTCATATCTTCCTGGACATAAGTCTCCACCACTCATTCACACTATTGGGAGAGTACCAAGCTAATAATCCCCCAAGAGGGCGGCAGGAGAGACCAAGAGCTCACGTTTCTACGACAGAAGTCCATTAAGGATGGCTCTGCAAAGGAAGAATAATAGTCTGGCATGGACATCAGTGCATAATGTTTAGCAGTATGCACTGAGCTCAGGTAACTTGGTGCAAATATCTGCTATGGGCGCGTTGCAATTTCGCTAGGGATGCCGCGACCGCTCTAGTAGAGTGAGCATAAACCCTGCCCTCCAACTTAACCTGTGCCATGGAATAGCAGTGGCGAAGGCATGCCACTAACCATGCTGAGATACATCTGATAGCGACAGGTTGACCCAGCCGGGTCTCGCTGAAGGAAACAAACAGTTGTTGGGCTTTGCGAAAATCTTTGGTTCTATCTAGATAGAAACGCAAAGCTCTCTTAACATCCAAAGAATGAAGAGATTGTTCTCCTTCATTTTGGAAGTCCACAAGTAAGAGGAAAGGACCAAAGGTTGGTTTAGATGAAAGTCTGACACAACCTTAGGAAGAAATTTAGGATGAGTTCGAAGGACTACTTTGTCCTTATGGAACACAGTATACGGAGGGTCTGTGACCAGGGCATGTATCTCAGAGACCCTGCGGGCTGAGGTAATGGCCACTAGGAAGGCAGCCTTCCAGGTGAGGAATTTTAGCTCACAAGCAGCCAGAGGTTCGAAAGGCTTCCGAGTGAGCACATCTAGCACAAGATTAATGTCCCAGGCTGCAACTGGACGCCTTGTAGGGGGTCTGGTATGCAGAATTCCTTTGAGAAATCTCTTAACCACAGGTAATTGAGCCAGTGTTAAGGAAAAAAATGGCTCATGATACGCTGAAATGGCACTAATTCCTTACGCAGTTACAGGCAGACCTAGCGGGTTGGAATATACTCCCTTTGAATTTACTCCAGAGGGTTGATGTGATACGGATGGTGACTTTACTTCGAGCCCTTTATTTGTTTCATAATGTGCCACTAAGTATTCTGGATAATACGTATAGGGCCTGGAATAAACTCATTAGCAAATTCATCTGAGCCGGTAAACGACCAAGAGTGCGTGCTTCTATTCTGTACCTCCCTAGGGAAATGGGTGGGCTAGCCCTCCCTAATTTCCATTTTCAATCTGTCTCTGGCAACTGGAGTTATCCCAGACATATGGAAGGTTGCCAGGGTAGTCCCAATCCTTAAACAAGGGAACCCTAAGCTGATAGAGAACTATTGCCCTATATCTATCCTGTCGGCGGCTAGCAAACTACTGGAGAAAGTTGTGGCAGGGCAACTCTCAGAGTACTTACAGGCGCATGACATAATGACTCCTGTACAGCATGGATTCAGGAAGGGGCATGGTACCTCATCAGCCCTAGTTACTGTTACATCATGGATCAAGGAGGCCAGGGACCTGGATAAACTCTCGGGGGCCCTCTTCATTGACCTCTCAAAGGCGTTTGACCTGGTCGACCATGCCATGCTGTCAACTCAGCTTAGAGCAATTGGTTTTTCCACTACTGCTCTTAGCTGGTTCGACAACCTACCTATATGGTAGAACTTAGCTGGTCAAATTTGGCAAAGAGCTTTCGGGTCCCATCCCAGTAACGGTAGGGGTCCCCCAAGGCTCCATCCTTGGACCAATGCTCTTCTCCATTTTTATAAATAACCTCCCCGAAACCGCAGCCCACTGTAAACCAATTCTCTACGCAGACGATCTGGTTATCCTGTCTCACTCCCATGAGGTGGTGGTCATCAATCAACAACTGAGTGAAGACCTTATAAACATTCAGGCATGGATCCTGAACCACAAGCTTGTCCTTAACCTAAAAAAAACCCAGGCCATGCTCTTTGGGTCCCGGGCAAAGATTAAGACCGCCCATGTGCCGTTCTGTGTATCCGGCAAGGGAGATGTCCCGATCCCTATCAGGGACAACTTCAAATACCTGGGAGTAATGCTGGACCCACAGCTCGACCTTGGCCTTCATATTCAGAGGATATGTAAAACAGTCAACTGTAAACTGGGTCTGGCCTACAGGGCAAAAAACAGCCTCACACACCAGCAGCGTGCTGCCATGCGAAAGGATGCTTCTCCCCTCTTTGTGTTATGGGCTCCTGCTGTTTGCTAGCACCACTAAGGCCCATCTCTCCCAGGTGGTCGCGACTTATAACAATATCTGTCGCTTAGTCCTATCGCCTCGGCTCACTCATCACTGTGAGCTTCTACACCAAGCTACACTGGCTCTCTCGCCACAAAGTACACTGACTTTGTCCTTGGTTGCTTCACTGGTAAGGTCCTCAACACGGGTACCACTCCACGGGTGGCAAGCTTGCTGGCCCAAACTGCCCCCTGGTCATATCACCTTAGGTCTCAGGGGTCTGCCACACTCAAGGTACCTGTGACTAGGACCAAGATGGGTGAAAGGGACTTCGCAGCATGTGCCCCTAAACTTTGGAATACCTTCCCAACCCAGGTCTGTGCTGCCCCCTTGCAGGGCAGCCTGCGCTCTTCCCTATGGAGCCATCTTAAAAGTGCATCAGCCTGCGGATGTCAAAACCCCCATGACATATGTTTAGCACTTGCACCCATACAAAACTGCCGGCCCTTAAAATGTAGTATTTCTGTACTGCCCCAAACTTGATGCAAGATGTGTAATCTTACCTGTAGTCTCTTGACGTGTAACCTGTTCCTAATCATGGGATGTGTAATCTTACCTTGTAGTCTCATGATGTGTAACCTGTTCCTAATTATGTGATGTGTAATCTTACCTTGTAGTCTCATGATGTGTGACCTGTTTTTAATTATGTACCATGTTGTCCCAAGTGTGTAAGTATGTAATTTCCTGTACTCTCCCGGGTCGTACCTGAAAATAGGCAAATTGCTTGTCTAGTGTACTTACCTGGTTAACAAAAGTTAAATAAATAATTTTAAATTATTATAATTGGGCCACACACCTCTCAATTATAGTCTGCCGCTTAGCTAGGTCTAACCCTGTTCTGTGGAGGGAAACTGAAGAAGGTTTAATGCATTATAAGCAACTAATTAAAATTATGACACACCGTATGCCCCCCTTCCGACCACATGATCCGGTCCAGATGAACCCCTGGATCAAACACCAACTGAAAATTTGGAGTTCCATATGCAGATATTTATCTCTTTCCTTATTTCTTCCACTTATTTGCCCTATTACCCTACTGGAGGATTTCCACCCAGCACTGTACAACCACACATTTGCCACCTGGGAACATTTGGGCTCACTAATCTTATCCAATTCTTAAATGGGGCTGATTTCAAACCCCTTCTTGGGTTTAAGCCAAACACATGGTTTGAGACGTCAAGATTTTTATAAATATTTGCAACTAAGACACTTTTTTTTCCTCTTTACCCGTTCGGGTATGACAATACGAATGTTCCTCCCCACTGATTTCTTGCATCCAACGATGTATACAAGCTGGCAATGCACCCCATATGGTTTTGGTTTTGTATAAGGCGCTTGGGAAAACCCAGGGAGTGAATAGTGAGGGTATATGTGACAAATGGAGGGAGGAATTTGGTTTTGATATTCCAAAAGAAAACTGGTATAAGGGTTGCCTTTCAATGGCTAAGCTTACATACTCCCACACCTGGAGGCTGTTTTCTTGGCAGATACTGACCAGGCTTTTTCGTACTCCTACAGTGACAGCACATTTTACCCCCACACATTCAGGGGTTTGCTGACGGTTGGGTGGGGAATTAAAGGCACATCACACTCATATTCTGGGCCTGTCCTTTAATACAATCTTTTCTGACTTCATTACAGTTGGAGTCGAGATCCCTTTTTGATGTCTCACTCACCTTAGCAGCAGATTTATTTATCCTCCATGTCTTTCCTCTGGAGTATAGAGATCCACTTACACGATACCTCCTAGGGGCTTTGTTGCTAGCGGCCAAAAAGGCCCTGACATGACATTGGCTTACCCCCAATGTTCCCATCGTGTTGGAATGGAGGGAGATTGTTACTCGAATTTATAGATCAGAAAAAATATCTTATTTAAATGATAAAACTGATTTATTTACAGTGAAATGGTCTAGATGGGTACTTTACATTATGTCTAAGGATCCCTCCTTTGTCCCATAAAAGAATCCCACGGAAAGAGGGGTCATGGGGGGACAAGAATCATCGAGTTCAACTTTGAACGACTTAATTGATAAGGCCAGTTGTCCAGGTGTTAGAGTAGAGGCTTGGTTTAATTGCGCAATTTAACTGAATTAATTATGTACCAGTCAGAGTCTGTAGCATATGTTGTATAAGTTCTTATAGTAACCCTACCTTACGAAATTATTTATTTGTAACTCGATGTTTTAATTCTCTTTCCTGTATGGGTTTTTTTTTTATATTTCATTTTTTCCTTTTTGTTCTCATTCCTGCTGTCCTTCACTAAGACACTGTACGCAATGTAATTACAATGCTATGCTAACTGATTTGCAGTGTAACCCTAAGCAATTTAGATATTTTATGAATTGCGACTGTCTTCCCCTTCCTTCCCTCCCTCCCTCTCCCCTTTTTTCTTTTGTATCCCCCCTTCCCTTCTCCAAGTTGAAAACATTATCTTGAATCAAAATTATAATAAAAAAAGGGAGAGGACACACTCACCCCCAAACAATACCTCCAACAGGTGAAAACGCCTCCCTGTGTGTCTCCAGGGCCCCTTTCCTCCTAACCACAAGGGAGAGGAGAAAAACAACAGGGAGACACACAGGAGGGAGTTGGGAGCCAAGAGACTGAGGCCCCAGGGGGAAGGAGGGTGGGATTTAGTGATGAATGGTGAAGATATACAGAAAGATCAACAATTAAAGTAGGTATTCACGATGGCGCTGACGGACGGCGTCAAGGACGGCACCAACCCAGTCTTCTCAGCCCAAGGAGACAACACCAGGGTAGCCTTCACCCCCGAAGGGGCAACTGCCAATGCGGTGCCTCCTGCCCGTTCCCCGGGGGACAGACTGGGCCTCCTGCATCGCGGAAGGTGCTTCTGCAATGGTGAGGCTATTAGGAGCAGAAGCCCCCTCCTCCACGATCCGTACAGAACCGGAGGGACCCAGAGGAAGGCAGAGACTGTATTAGCCCGACGAAAAGCACGCCCGTCTTGAAAGTCACTGGGCGGAGCTCGTCCAACTTTCCATGTGCGTTGCTCGATGACACGACGGTCCATGGAGAAGCAGGCGTCGCATGAATCCATGTTGTGAAGCGGGCCAAGACACACGAGGCAATGGTCATGTTGATCGGTGACGGAGTATTTACGGCTGCACGTGCACCATCGCATAGGGGGCTGTCCCGTCTTCGAAGATTTCTTGCCCCCCGACTGAGACACGACCTACGGTAAAACAAGTTAAACAAAGACTCGACATCGCTAACAAATAAGAAAACGAACAGACTTACCAGTGGCATCGAGTGATGGCAAAAACGGAACCGGCAGGACAGAGAGACAACGCAGAAGATATTTTAGCGTCAATGGTAACTCGGCGTAGAAGGCTTTTCCTGGTCAAGTAGACCTCTTGCACAGCTGAGCTTCCCACGAGGTGTGACCTCTATGGCGGAAGACAAAGAACTGGCGGGAAGACAGAGCCAACAACACCTAACTGCCAACCTGCAAGTGCCACGCAGTGCATTGGCCACGAGAGCAGCGCCAATGGTGTGTCAACTCCGACCATCCAAAAAAAAAGTTCCCGTAGGGTCATGACCTCCGGCCACATTACCCAAAGGTGATGAATGGTGAAGACTGACACAGATAATATCAGAGGGGCACACAGAGGGAAGGGGACCCAGAGACTGAGGCCCCAGGGGGATGGAGGGTGGGATTGTGATGAATGGTGAAGATACACAGAAAGATCAGAAATTATGGTAGGTACATAATTTTCATATCTTATCTGTGTCAATCTTCACCATTCATCACCTGTGGGTGAGTGCCGAGACCCCCTCGAAGGGGGCCCCAAACCCTAAAGGACAAAGTCCCTTAGCTCTCAGTGGGTGAGACACTGAGAGGGAGAACCTTTACTGGCCTGGTGAGGCCCAAGAGTAGGGAGAGTGAGACGGGGCCCCACCCCCATAGGAATTTGCCCCAACAGACGCCGGCTCACCCTACAGGAGAAAAATGGAAATTACGTACCTATTGTAATTCTTGATCTTCTTTGATGAAGTCTCCACCACTCAGTCACACTAATGGGATCTACGCCGGAGGCACTAGGACCCAGCGGATGCAAACTTTTTGCAGGAGGACCGGTGCCAGAGATGGAGCTGTGAGGAGCGGCGCCGAGAGCCTCTGTTCGTGCGGCAATGACTATCTTGGCATCCACCCTCCAACCGCCTCAGTACCTTCCCCCCCAAGGAGGTGCAGCGTAACTAACCTAGAAGGGTAGCCTAACCAAAAACCGGACATAAAATAGAACGGAATACCTGTATAAGAACGGTCAAGATTGAGGGAGTGAAGACCAACAACAGAGGTGAGCTCAGGGGATGGTGGGTGGGCATGTGAATGAGTGGTGGAGACTTCGTCCAAGAAGATCAAGAATTACGGTAGGTACGTAATTTCCATATCTTCCTGGACATAGTCTCCACCACTCATTCACACTAATGGGAGAGTACTGAGCTAATAATCCCCCGAGAAGGCGGCAGAAGAGACAAGAGCTCACAAATTTAGGGCAGAAGTCCATTAAGGATGGTCCTGCCAAACGAAAGATGTCGTCTTGCATGGACATCCAGGGCATAGTGCTTGACGAAAGTATGCACTGAGTTCCAGGTAGCCGCATTGCAATTATTTGCAATGGGTACGTTGCGGATTGCTGCGACTGCTCTAGTAGAATGAGTGTACACTCTACCTTCCAGCTTAACCTGCGCCATGGAATAACAGTGGCGAAGGCATGCCACCAGCCATGCTGAAATACATCCGATAGCGACAGGTTGACCCAGCTGGATCTCGCTGAAGGAAACAAACAGTTGTTGAGCTTTGCAAAAATCTTTTGTTCTATCTAAATAGAAACGTAAAGCTCTTTTGACGTCCAAGGAATGAAGACAACGCTCTCCTTCAATTTGAAAGTTTGCAAAATAAGTAGGAAGGACCAAAGGTTGGTTTAGATGGAATTCTGAAACAACCTTAAGAAGAAACTTAGGATGGATCCTAAGAACTACTTTGTCTTCGTGAAACACAGCATACGGAGGGTCTGTGATCAAGGCATGGCTCTCAGAGACCCTGCGGGCCGAGGTGATGGCCACCAGGAAGGCCATTTTTCCAAGTGAGAAATTTCAACTCACAGGTAGCTAGATGCTCAAAAGGTTTTCAAGTGAGCATGTCTAGCACAAGATTAATGTCCCAGGTTGCTACTGGACATCTGACAGGAGGTCTGGTATGCAGAATACCCATAAGAAACCTCTTAACCACAGGTAACTGAGCCAGTGGTAACGAAAGTACTGGCTCATGATAAGCTGAAATGGCACAAAGGTGAACCTTGACTGTAGAGCATTGCAGACCTGAATTTGAGAGGTCTAGAAGATACTCTAGAACTTTATTTAGTGGGCAAGAAAAAGGATTCAAAGAGGATTTTGCACAACAGAGCGAAAAATGCTTCCATTTGGCTGTGTAAGTTTGCCTGGTGGCTGCCTTGCGCACAGCCAGGAGAATATCTGAAACTCTGCTAGAGACATCGAACCTGTCCCCTTCTCTCTCTTCAGAAGCCAAGCATGAAGGTGAAGCGATCTCAGATTGGGATGGACCACAGCCCCTGAGTCAGAAGGTTTGTCTGAAGGGGAAGCTGTTTCAGAGGGGTTACCGACATACTGTTGAGTAGCGGAAACCATATTTGTTGAGGCCAGAAGGGAGAAATGAGGATCATTTTGTCCCCCTGGGACTCGAACTTGAGAAGTATCCTCTGAATTAGAAGAACAGGTGGAAAGGCATATAGAAAGCATTTGTCCACTGCAGCCTCAACGCATCCTGACAGAAAATGCCAGGCCCTGGATTTCTGGAGCAGAAGAGAGGTAGTTTTGTGTTGAGTGGTGATGCAAAAAGGTCCAGGCCTGGAGTTCCCCATTCTGTGAATAGTGACTGAACTATGGTTGAGTCGAGAGACCATTCGTGAGGATCTATCTCTGTTCTGCTGAAATGATCTGCCAATTCGTTCTGCATGCCCAGCATGTAGACCACCTGAATTAGAGCCTTGTGCTCCAAGCACCATTCCCACACTCTCATTGCTTCCCTGCCTAAGGGGTAAGAGTGAGCACCACCCTGCTTGTTGATGTAATACATCACTGCTTTGTTGTCCGTTTGAAGTAGAATGTTCTTTTGACAGAGAATATCCTTCAAAGCCTGGACTGCATAAAGGACGGCCCTCATTTCTAGGACATTTATGTGAAGCTGGGACTCTTCCTGAGTCCATGTACCTTGAGGGTGGAGAGACTGACAGTGAGCTCCCCACCCCATCAGGGACACGTACGTGGTAATGGAAATCTGATACTCGAGGGGAGCAAAGGGATACCCTTTCAGAAGGTTGTCCTCTTGCGACCACCAGGTGAGTGACTTCTTCAGAGGTTCTGTCACCTTGATGAGAAAGGACTGAGGGTGAGTGGTAGGAGACCACCGAGTATTGAGCATCCATTGAGAGGTTCTCATGTGCAGGTGTGCTAGGGGTACAGTGAACACCGAAGATGCCATGAGACCTAGCACCCGCTGCATCGAGATAGCGCTTACTGAGCTGTTCTCTCTGATGTATCGGGCCATCTGCAGAATATCGGTTCTTCTGTCCTCTGATAGAAAGGCTTTCGCACAAGAGGTGTCCAGAAGAGCTCCTATGAAAAGGAGCCTCTGGGAGGGCTGCAGCTGTGATTTCTTGAAGATTAGCAGGACTCCCATGGATGTGAGAAATTCTGAGGCTGTGGCAACAGCGTCAATGGTTCCCTGCCTGGAAGGGCTTGCTAGAAGCCAGTCATCCAGGTATGGGAATACTTGTATTCAGATTTTTCTGAAATGTGCTGCGAGTATTGCACAACAGTTTGTAAAAACTTGCGGCGCCAAGGACAGCCCAAAGGGCAGGACCCTCAACTGATAATACTGGCCCAAAGCCACGAACCTCAGGTATTTGTGATGCCTTGGGTGAACAGAGATATGCTGGTAAGCATCCTGCATGTCCAGGGAGGCTAAGCAGTCATGTTGATGAAGCAAAGGTAACAGAGTTCCTAGTGATATCATTTTGAGTTTCTTTTTGGGAAGAAATTTGTTTAACTTTCTGAGGTCCAAAATGGGGCGCATTCCCCCGGTTTTCTTTGGAACCAGAAAGTAATGGGAGTAGAACCCTGTGTTCTGTTGATCCAGTGGGACTACTTCCACTGCCCTGTTGTTCAGACGGCCTTGTATCTCGGAGGCAAGAAGTTCTGACTTGAAGTACTGACAGCCTGGGCTGTTGTTTGGGAGGACGATCCGGAGGGGTCTCTAAAAGATTAAGAGAATATCCCTCGCAATTATCCGGAGGACCCATTTGTCCGATGTTATGGACTTCCACCGACTGTAGAATTGAGTCAGACGACATCCCACCGCTGAGGAAGAGTCCCCCTCAGGAATCTGAGGTGGGACTTGGGCCAACAACTCAGAAGGTGGCACTGGGTGCTTTGAGTCCTTGTGCCTTCTGTTGAGTTTTCTTTTCAGGCTGAGGGGCTTGGTTTTTATTGAAACCCACCCCCTGCCTTTGCCTCGAAAGGACTGACAGTTATGAAACTGGTGTTTGTTAACTCCCCCTTGAGAGGGGGCCGGAGGAGGTCAAGCCAATTAAATGGCTGACCTAGTCTTTTGTGTGGCCTCTACAGCCTGTTCTACTTGAGGGCCAAAGAGATACACACCATCGAAGGGCAACACCATGACCAGTTGCTGGGCATCATTCGTGAAACCTGAAGTGCGCAGCCAGAAATGGCGGCGGGTACAAATGCCCGCCGCTGCCGCTCGCGAGGCTGTATCGAAGGCATCCATAGCTGCTTTAACCTGCTGGTTGTTGGACTCGATACCCCTGGCTATGGCTTGACGAAGCTCTGAATTAGCGTCCGAGTCCGGTAGAGCTTCAACCATTTGTTTGAGCGAATGCCAAAGAATATACTCATATTGAGAGAAATAGCCCTGGTAGCTGGCAATATGCATACCCAGGGTGGATGCAGCAAAGACTCTGTTACCTAAAGTATCTATCTTATGAGATTCTTTGTTTATAGGTCGAGCTGTAGTAGTCTGAGAAGAAAAAATTACTCACCTTAGTAATGTTGTTTCTTCTAATGGAGTCTTGCTATATTATGACTGATGCAGTTTGTCCCACCATTAGAACTGCTCCGGAGGTGAAAGAGTTAACTTCCATGCAGTGCATGGAACTTAAAGCCTGACTCCGTTAGAAAAAGCTCTGTCGAGGGATATTTCAGAGCCGAAACCGTCAGATCTTACGAGCAAAGCTCACTAAGGCTCTGTGTGGAAGCTGTAACCTACACTAGCCAACTGGCTACTAAAATATTAACACATTTTTCTGGTCCCAACACAAAGACTCAAGTCAGGGGACCAGAAAAAATAAGATAAAATAAAACACAACACCCAAACACCCCAACAAGAAGGGGTGGAAAAACATAAAAGGGGGCATCAATAAGTGCCAACAGAGGTCTGTCCACCCCATACCCAAAGTAGAAGTTCTGAGAGGGGCAGGCTGGGGGGGAGGTCATAATATAGCAAGACTCCATTAGAAGAAACATTACTAAGGTGAGTAATTTTTTCTTCAAACAACATGAAGTCTTGCTATATTATGACTGATGCAGACTACACAGCAGTACCTCCATGGAGGAGGGACAGAACCTACTTAGGGAATAGGCTCTGAAGCACGGCTGTGCCAAACCGAGCAACCCTCCTGGCCTGGATATCCAGGGAGTAATGCTTGGTGAAAGTGTGTACTGTTTTCCAAGTAGTTGCTTGACATATCTCTAGGATAGGGATATCTCTGGCAGCAGCTAGAGACTCAGCTGTACCTCTGGTAGAGTGAGCCCTCAGGCCTGAAGGGGGGAATCTTACCCAGTTTTGATAGCAAAATTGGATACAAGAGACAATCAACCTGGCAATGGATCTCTTAGTGGCAGGTCTCCCTTTCCCAACCTCACCATAAGTGAGAAATAGTTGGAGAGAGTCAAACCTGTGACCCTTGGTACGCTCTATGTAGTAACTTAGGGCCCTCTTAACATCTAAGCTGTGCAGCCTCCTCTCACCAGAGGAGGAATGGTCAGTGAAGAACACTGGAAGTGAAATAGATTGGTTAAGGTGGAAATCTGAAACCACCTTAGGCAAAAACTTCCTGTTAGTCCTGAGGACTACCTTATCCCTGTGAAAGGAAATAAAGTCAGTCTCCACTGATAAAGCCTGTAACTCACTTATGCGCCTGACAGAAGTGATGGCTACTAGAAATACAGTTTTCCAAGTCAAATACTTAAGCTCTGCCGAAGACAGAGGTTCAAGGGGGTTGCATCAGCTGAGCAATGCAAACATTAAGATCCCAGGCAGGGGCAGGGTCCCTGAATGGAGGATTGTATAAACAATCCTTAAAAACTTGGAAAATACAGGGTGAGCAGAAAGAGAAGAGGGCTTCCCTGCTGAAATAAAAGCAGAGACAGCTGCCAAATGCACTTTCAGGGTAGCTGGTCTCAGTCCCAAAGAATTAAGATGGACCATACAGTCCAAAACAGTGGGCAAATCAGCAGATTCCAGGGAAATATGCTTCCCAGAACACCATATGGAAAACCTTTTCCACTTGGAGTTATAGGTAGCCCTGGTGAAAGGCTTCCTAGAAGCTTTCAAGATTTCGAGAACACCCTGAGAAAGTTGTAGATCAGCAAACTCTTAACTCCTCAAGAGCCAGGCCTTGAGGTTGAGGGATTGAGATTCGGATACCAGACTCTCCCTGGCACAGGTTAACAGATTGTGGTTCTGGGAGACACAGGGGAAGATGGACTGCTAAGGACAGAAGGAGTGGGTACCAGGGCTGCCTGGCCCAGTCTGGAGCAATCAGGATCATCTTGCAGGGCTGAGACCTGATTTTGACTAGCACCTTGAACAGGAGAGGGAAGGGGGGTAGGCATAGAGAAACCTCCCTTCCCAATCGAGGAGAAAGGCATCCAGGGGGACTGAGCCCAACACTGGGGGCCTGCAACAAAAAAGTGGAAGTTGATGATTGTCTGGGGCTGCAAAAAGATCTATCTGAGGGGTGCCCCATCTGGCAAAAACTATCCCCAGTACTAGGGGATCCAGTGACCATTTGTGATGGCCCTGGGAAATCCTGCTGAGAGCATCTGCCAGGACATTGTCCTTGCCTGGGAGGTGAACTGCTATGAGGGAAGTGTTCAGGGAATAAGCCAGAGACCACAACTTCATCGCCTCGGTACACAAGGCCGAAGACCGAGTGCCCCCTTGTTTGTTGATGTACTACATTGTAGTGGTGTTGTCTGTTCTGACCTGTACCACTTTGTTCTGAACAGATGCAGAAAAAACCTGAAGTGCTAGAAAAACAGCTCTGAGTTCCAACAGATTGATGTGGAGCAGAGATTCCTGAGGGGACCACAACCCTTGGGTGGAGAGGTCACCATGTGAGCTCCCATCCCAAGAGGGCCCATCTGTAGTAAGGGTCAAGGAGTGAGATAGGGGATGAAGGGCACCCTTATCTCAGATTGCTCTGATCCTGCCACCATTGAAGGGCCTGGATCAGGGTTGAGTCACTGGGATTAACTTGGATAGGGAATCTCTTCTTTGAGACCAGAAGGCTCTCAAATGGAACTGAATGTCCCTCATCTGAAATCTTGCTCCTTGCACTACAGCTGTGGAAGCAGCCATGTGTCCTAGGAGCTGCAGGAAATGCCTTGCTGGTCAGAGACCTGCAGAGTGAAGAGCGAGGCCAGGGCCACCAGGGTCCTTACCCTTTCTAGGGAAGGAAGGCTCTGGCCTGCTTTGTTCAGTTCTGCACCTATAAAGGTGAGTACCTGGACAGGTTCCAAAACTGACTTTGGAAGATTAAGAAGAAAGCCCAGAGAGGTAAGCAGCTGCTGGGTAACTTGCAGGTGTGATTTGACCTGGTCTGGAGACTGACCCACAATTATCCAGTCGTCCAGGTAGGGAAAGATGGCAATCTTTTGCCTTCTTAAATGAGCAACTGCTACTGCCAGACATTTTGTGAATACCCTTGGGGCAGAGGTAAGGCCGAAGGGCATTGCTCTGAACTGATAATGGCCTGAGGGCAGTTCGAATCTGAGGTACTTCGGTGGGAGGCGTCTGATAAGAACACGAAGTAGGCATCCTTGAGGTCCAGGAAGCTAGCCAGTCCCTGGCCTTAGGGAGGTAAAATCACTCCCAGAGTCACCATTTGAATTTTGGTTTTAAAGGTGCTTGTTCAGATATCTTAGGTCCAGGATGGGCCGCCACTCTCCCTGTCTTTTTGGGGTAAGGAAGTACCTGGGTACAGACCCTTGCCCAGGTGTGGGGAGAATCCCTTTCTACAGCTCTGAGAGCCAGGAGGGTTGAGACTTCTGTTTCCAAGGCAAGAGTCTCTAAAGGGTTTGCAGGTGGAAAAGATCTGATTCTCATCTTTGGAAATTTTTTGAAGCGGAGAACCAGACCCTGGCTCACTACTTCCAGGACCCATTTGTCTGATGTTAAAGACTCCCAGTCCTGGGCCGAGTAAGCCAGCCTGCCCCCTACAGGTAATGGAGAACCGGCCCTGGGCATCCCATCAGGGTGCCTGTTTGGCAGGGGCTTTAGGCTGAGGGTAGAGCAGGCCTGCTTGTGCCCGTCTGCCTCTCCCTCTGAAGAACCCCCTCTGAACATAAGCTGAAGAGGAGGCCTGGGTCTGGTAAAAAGGCCTGTGAAAAGGTCTGCCTCTACCCCTGGGGGGCTGCCTCTGAGGAGTGGCTTGTCGTTCCTTGGCTTGTGCACTCCTATAAGTGGTTCTATATTCATCCATTTTCTTCATATAATTCTCTGTCTGCTCCCCAAACAGAATTTCCCACCACAGGAAAATCCATAGCCTTAGACTGGGTATCCTGTGACAAAGTAGTACACCTGAGCCAAGCCAATCTACGAAAAGCCACAGATGTAGCCATGACTCTAGAGGATACATCATTAGAATCCACTGCAGCATGAAATTGCACCTTAGATGCCTCAATACCATCAGCAGCCACCTGTTCCAGCTCCTTGGCAAGCTGGCCAGGGGCCTGTTTGGCTAAAGCCATGACAGTATCCCATCTAGATTTTTGGTATCTCGCAACATAAGCCATATAGTTTGCTTGTCTGAGTCCCAAAGATGCTGCCATGTATTGTTTTTTGGCCATGGCATCAATCTTCCTGGAGTCCTTGTCAGGAGGATGTGAAGCCAGGGAATATTAGCTTTATCACAGGCTGCAGCCTGAACTACTAACATGGCTGCATTGCTGTGAAGAAATTCTGTATCAGGACCTGACAAAGTGTACCTCCTGTCCATCTTTTATCCACAGGAGGCACAGAATTAGGAGCTTTTAAAATTTTTATTGTTTGTTTCCTAAAAGATTTATGTAAAGGAATAGACAATCTCCTGGACTCTGGGATATCCCTCATCTCTACAAAGTCAGGCTCCTCTTGCTCATCCACAGCCTCCTCTAAAGGAAGCTGGAGGGTTTGAGCAACTTTTTTATAAAACAGAAAATGAGAAGGGGACTCAGCAAGCCTAGGGGGAGATTCTCCTAAAGGTCTGTCTGGGGAGATGTCCGGTTCAATGGGCACATCCAGACTTTCAAAGTCACATTCACACTGTTCATAATCATCCTCCCCCTCCTCTGGTTCATAAAACTCCTCTATATCATATTCTTGAACTGGTGGAACCGACCGAACCGACCTTTTGCCAGATAGTGGTGGTTCAGATGGAACCGGGGAAAGTGACTGGACAATCTGTATTACCCTGGCTATCTCTGCAGCAGTTGGAGAAGGGAATTTTGACTCCACGCCTGCTGACTTTCTAGTTCTCTTTGCTGGAACTGGCTCCTCACAGTCAGCTTTACGTTTGCCCGAGGAAGTCTCGCCCTGGTCAGAGGGCACTCCCTCCGGTTCGGTTGGCACCGAACCGGGCTGGCCATCCGGGTCAGCGGACTTTTTAGCCTCTCGTTCCCTGAGCCTACCAACTCTCTTATCTAGGGTAGCTGCAGGAAATTCTTACAAATCTGGCAGTCTGCATTGAGGTGGTCAAACCCCAGACAATAAACACATGTGGTGTGTGGGTCAGCCTTGGCAAAGGCTTCCCACAGACACTACAGTGTTGAAACCCAGTGGGCGCAGTTTTCTTTTGGGTTTCTCAGACATAATGCCAGCCTAACCAAAACTTGCCTTTTTCGGCAGTGCCAGGCAAGACACCCTTATCGGTTCCCAACCGTGTCACGAGCCGTGGAAAAACCGTAATGAAATCCGTTTTTAGAACCGATAAGAACCAGGAACCGCACTCTAACAAGCCTTAAAAGCGCTTCAGAATGAAGTTTAAATACAATCTGATCGGTTCAAACCAAACCGATAAACATTTACAAGTTCCACAGAAAACCTATCTGTACTTACAATACCATAGACAGAGCTTGAACCGATCGGTTTGCGGTTAAAATAATGATAATCGCGGTTGAATTTAACCGAGAAAAAACTCTTTAAACCGAGAAAATGAACCGAGCAGCAGGAGGAATCTCCGGGCGACTGTTCAGTGAAGGTAAAGAATCTGAGCGGTTTCGGTTTGAAATATCCTGACAGAGCTTTTCTAACCGAGCTCGCGCTCTAAGTTCCATGCACTGCATGGAAGTTAACTCTTTCACCTCCGGAGCAGTTCTAATGGTGGGACAAACTGCATCAGTCATAATATAGCAAGACTTCATGTTGTTTGAAAGGACGACCTTATCATTCTCTGCCAAGACTACAATAGGATCCGCAAAGGCTTGGGAGAACAAAATAGGTCGATCCTTGGGAGCAGCATACTTCCTATCTATGGACTTAGCCACAGAAGGAATGAGAGTAGGATTTTTCCATACCATTTGAGACAGCGTCTCAAAGGAGGGTTGTAGCGGGGGAGATAAATCCATAGGGATGTCCAGAACATGAAGGTATTGGAGTCTTAAAAGCTTCCCAGGATCGATGTCCATAGTCTGGAAAGAAAGAGTGGAATTTAAATTTCTCAACACAGACTTAAAAGACAAGTCCTCAACCATAGGCTCTGTAACAGGATTAAGTCCTGCTCCTTCCACATCATCACCCAGTCTAAGATCTGGGTCAGGCTCAATATCATCTCCTGATAGTCTAGGAGGGACTGTATGGACAGGAAAGGAATGAAAATCAGCAGGAAAAGAGGAAGGAACAAAATCCGGAGAGGAGAAGCCCTGAAAACTGGCTGACGAAAAGCCTGGCCTTGGCACCAAAGAAGAACACAGCGCCAAAGGGCCGCATGACGCCAATAAAGCAGACGGCGCCGAAAAGCCACCGAAGATGGCACTGAAATGGCACACGGCGCAGAGAAAGTCAACGGCACCAAAAAAACACACAGTGCTGAAGGTGGCGCCAAAGATGGCGCCAATAGGCACATCCGCACCAAAATCGCTGCCGAGCGACCCACTGACGCCGATGACACCAACCCAGGGCCCCGAAAATTCAGATTTGAGGGGAAAGAAGAAAGAATACCAGGAGATAGAGGCATCGGTGTGGCCCCCTGCGCCGCAGCCATGTGAGGGGGGAGAACACCTGAGTGCAGGGTCAACGGCACCGAAGAGGGCACCAAGCAACCAGGAAGGCCCAATCTCCCTGCCCGATCTCCTGAAGAACCCGAAGGCCCCAGAGTGACCGGGCCAGGCAGTTGGACCAACCTCCGAGCCCACTGCTCCGTAAGAGTGGCCCACTGAAGAAACTGCTCATCGGAAGCCCTACCAGAAGGCAGGGAAGGGCTCCGATGCTGAAGAGATCGGTGACCAGAAACAGAAACCGGCGACTCCGAATGAGGAGACCGGCAACTGACCCCAATGACTGACGTTGATGCGCCAGACATATCAGAGGCGACCTCGAGTGATGCCTTCTCTTTTTTGACCTACGGGTCGAAGAAGAGCCCGAGGCCGAACGGTGCTGAGAATACGACCGTTTTCTTTTATTCTTCTGGGGGGACCGCCCTTCCCCTCAGGAACTGGACCGTCCATTGTCAGACCCGCCTTCGACCCAGCCCGGCTGACTGAACAGCTTTCATACGAAGTCTCCCTACCGTCACCTGACCCGCTCATGGTCGACTCCCTCAATGTAGGGTGAGACTTCTTTCTTTAATAATAATAATTATCGTAAGCGGTACTTTATTCGAAAAATAGTACAAAATAAAAAAAAACTGAAAACTATGCTGCTAGTTTGAAGTTTGACTCCTGACGGGCGAGCGTCGTCGTCACTAAAGTGCACTCGACAGCGTGAAAAAAAGAACTGAGGCAGTTGGAGGGTCAACGCTGAGATAGTCATTGCTGCATGAGCAGAGGCTCATGGCTCCACTCCTCGCAGCTCCATCTCTGGCGCTGACCCTCCTGCAAAAAGTTTGCTCCTGCTGGGTCCTAGCACCTCCGGCGTAGATCCCATTAGTGTGAATGAGTGGTGGAGACTTTATGTCCAGGAAGATGATGGGTTCTCTGGTATGGGGAGAAAATCACCCTACGCTGGGCCAAGGGAGACAACAGGGAAAGACGCAGCCACGTCGATCGCCTAGTGCAAATTGCTGTCCCTACGACCCTAGAAGCTTCGTCCTTGGCGTCGTAAGATGCCCTTGCTTGGTGCCTTGCTAGCTCCAGGCCACGTGCAGAGAGTGCAATGGCTAGTCTGTTTACCTCCGTATCAAGCATAGAGGCTAGGAGTTGACCTAGCCTGGACCACAGAAACCTATCATAGGTAGCATAGTGGGCCTGATGTTCAGAAATTGAAAGAAGCAACCGTGCTGAGTACAAGGCCCTCTTCCTCCAGAAGTCAAAATCCACAGAATCTTGATCTGGGAGCCGGTCACGGTGGAGGGCGTGAAGCCCATCGGGAGTGTCCAGCTGTGTCAGTCCTGACTGAGGATGAGGCATACGACCTGGAGACTCCGGTGGGGGGGGGGCACAATACCTCTGGCTCAGATCCCTAGAGGCTGGGACTACAGAAAAGGGTCTTTGCTAGAATTGCAACGACTCCTGAAAAGGAGCAGGCCAAGCAGGCACCACAAGGGTGTCCACACTGAAACTGCCGAGGAAGGCGTGCGTCGAATGCTCCGGATTGTGCTGAGTGGGTGGGGTGACATGCAGGTCCTCCATCATCCTCAAGAGGAAACGCTGAAACTCTGTGAGATCAGCAGCAGGAGAGATGTGGACAGAGGGCTCCTCTCCCCCTGAAGAGGGGGATGAAGGAGCGGAGGACCTCGGAGATCCAAGGGTTGGCTGCTCAGGGTGATGGTGAAACACCTGTCTGTCCATGGCCCTGACATACGAAGGGAAGAGAGCAGACACACCCCTGAATTGCTCCCAGAAGAGAGGTCACCTAGGACCAAGAATGCCTGGGAGCGCAGGACAAGGTGACAGAGGAGTGGGGACAAGGTCAACAGCAGAAGGTGACATTACTCTGTCTGGGCAACAGAGTGCACCCAGGGGTCCCAAGGGTAGAAGGGGCTCCGGAAAACCCAACAGCTGACAGCTGATCAACCATACCGGAACTGCCTAGGCTGTACCCTGAAGATTCCCCACTGTGAGGTGACCGGGACAGTGGAACGCCAAGGCGGCCCTCCTACCTCCAAGACCAGGTCCCTCGGGGAGACCCGGAGAAGGTCGAGGTCCGTTCTGACTCCTTCCAGAACTGGCGGGAAGGCGGAGTCGATGACACCTAACAGCCAACCCGCGAGCGCCATGCAGTGTGTCAGCCTTGATGGCGGCACCAACGGTGCTTCAACTACACCCATCCCAAAAAAAAAAAAGACTCCTGGGGGGTCGTGACCTCCAACCACATACCCACAGGTGATGAAAGGTGAAGACTGACACAGATAAGATTGATTATTGTAAATATCTACAACAGATATGCTAGGCCAGTAAAAGGTAGAATTCTAGTCAACAAGTCTAGATTTCAAAGGCCTAACTAATATGGCTATAATCATTTTTTCATCTACAAGGTTTACATTTCACAGGATGTTAGTTAAGTTTGCATACACCCTTACCTTTTAGTTTTGTTGTCATGCATTTCTAAAAAGCGCCTCTGTACTTCATGTTTACACGGATGATCAGCAGCTAAAGCCACGTCGGCAGTAATGAGTCCAAAATTCACTGACCCCGCTTCCAACCAGTAGGACCTGCGCAGTACAGCAGGCTGACCTCCGACACGGCAGTTATCCAGTTGTTCAATGAACTGCCTTAGTTGCACATCCTGAATCACAGCACTCACCCCTTCTCCGACAGCCTGATTATGGAGGTTGCAATTGGCTAGACGAATAGCACCCATCTATGGAAAAAAAAAAATACATGAGAACATAAGAATTTGCAGAAAACAAAGTCACTTACTACAACCATAAATCTTTAACAATATTTTCTTCAGAATAGCTTCATGGATTCACGCCATGTGTACCGACAGTATAAATAGCGGTGCAGGCTCCAACCACTTCAGTTTTCCCTTTTCCAAGGGGAGAACAGAAAGACAAATTTGTGAAAGAAAAAAATTAAAATTACATACTCACCGTAATTCTTGATCTTCTACGAATATCTTCACCACTAATTACAAGAAAAAAACAAGCGGAATGGGGAGAATACCAAATGACAAGGGAAACTAAAAGGGCAGTCACAGAAACAAAGGCAGATACAAAGATGCGTACTGCAGATGGGGGTCAAGGGTTGGGGAAAAAGAAAGAAGGGAGAGGAGGAATTGTTAGGCTAACAGAGGGATGTAGGGTAATTGAGGGAGATGGACAGAAAGAAAAAATTACTCACTGTAGTAATTCTTTTTCTTCCAAGGAGTCCTTTATCATCAGTAACAATAGCAGCAAGCTGGCCAGGTTGAACTGTCTCGGAGGTGGAGCCATGAATATTCATAAAATACAGTGGCCAATCAGAAACAAGCAAGCGGGTATGCTGGGTGCAAAGAGTCCACAGGACTCCAGAATTTTTTTCAAGACAGGAGAACAATTACTAAAAGGACTGTGCCAACAAGCTTTAAAACCATGCAATAGCATGAACTATTAAAAGACTATAATTAACCACTACATGCTCTAAAAACAATCCAGAAACCTGAACGAATTTGGCAAAAACATAAGAAGCAGATTCCTCTTAAGGGTAGGCGCCTGGGGAGGCAGGGTGGGAGGTTACTTATGCTAAAGGACCCCTTGGAAGAAAAAGAATTACTGCTGTCATTTTTTCTTTTCACCCCAAGAGTCCTTTAGAATCAGTAACAATAGCAGACTAGAAAGCAGTACAGTTGGGAGGTGGGTACAGAACTTACTTAAGAAAGAGGCTCTGCAGGACCGCCCTGCCAAATCTGGCATCAGATCTTGACTGTACATCCAGGCAGTTATGCTTTACGAATAGTTTTCCAGGTAGCTGCTTTGCAGACCTCTAGCAAGGGGATGTCCCTTGCAGCTGCCACAAAGGCAGCACTGCCCCTAATAAAGTGGGCCTTGAGGAGGGCTGTTTGCGAGCCCTGGCATAACAGAACTGAACACAGGAAACTATCCAACGAGAGAGTTCTCCTGGTGACTGATTTTCCCTTGACCACCTCACCATAGGTGAGGAAAAGCTGAGTGGTGGAGTCTCTGATCTGTTTAGTATGCTCCTTGTAATAAGACAGGGCTCTCCTGACAACTAGGCTGTGAAGTCTTCTTTCCCCTGGAGTGGAATTGTCAGTGAACAACACAGGGAGAGTAATGGATTGATTAAGGTGGAACTCAGAAACCACCAGTTTGTTCTGAGCTCTACCTTGTCCTTGTGAAGGACCATGTAGATAGTCTCAGTGCAGAGTGCTTGCAGTTCTGAAATCCTTCATGCAGAAGAGATAGCCACCAGGAAATGGCAATTATGTACCTACCGTAATTCTTGATCTGCTTGGATGAAGTCTCCACTACCCGGAGGTGCTAGGACCCAGTGGGAGCAAACATTTTTTCCAGGAGGGTAGGCACCTGAGATGGAGCCACGACAAAGCGGCACAGTGAGCCCGGCGCATCCGGTAATGTTTATCTGTCGAAGTAAGATCCAAATATGCTGAGGCCAGCAGAGGGCGATCAGAATCATTTTGCCCCATGTGCCTCCAGCTTGAGCAGCACATTCTGGACCAGAGGAACAGGAGGAAATACGTACAGAAAGCAATCTGTCCACCGCAGCCTGAATGCATCCTGACAGAAAATGGCCAGGATCTGGATTTCTGGAGCAGAACAGAAGCAGTATGACATTGATTAGGGACACAAAAAGGACCAACTCTGGAGTTCCCCACTCGTCAAAGAGAGACAGCATGACATCTGATGCCAAGGACCATTCGTGACGATCTGCTTCAGACTGACTGGGCTCGTCTACCAGACTGTTCTGGGCCCCGGGCAAGTAAATTGCCTAGACCAGGGGCCCCCTGCTCCAGATACCGTTCCCACACTCTCAATGCCTCCTTGCATAGAGGGTAAGAGTGCCCCCCCACTTGTTGATGTAGTACATGATTGATTGTTATCCGTTTGAAGAAGGATCAACTTGCAGTGGACAAAGTCGAATACATCCCGAAGGATGTACAGGACTGCTCTCCTCTCTAAAAAACTGATGTGGAGATGGGATTCTGTAGGGCTCCAGACTCCTCCGAGTGTGGTGACCCTCACAAAAGGCTCCCCATTCCAACAGAGACAAATCTGTGGTGAGGGTCGCCTGAGGTTCTGGGGGCGAGAAGGGAAGACCTTGGAAGAGATGATGTTCTTTTGTCCACCATGCAAGTGATCAAAACAGAGGCATTGTCACTTTGATGGGGTAAGACTGGGGATGCATTACAGGAGACCACTGTGTGCTCAGCATCCAGAGTCACCCTCGTACACAGATGCGCTAGGGGTGCTGTGAAGACAGAGAAGGCTATGAGGCCTAGCATTCTCTGCATGGAGTGAGCCTGCACAAATCTGTTTTCCATGATGAAATGCGGCATCTGAATGATGGCTTTCCTTCCGTCTTCCAGGAGGAAGGCCTTCGCCTTGGTTGTGTCCAGGATAGCCCCCATAAACAGGAGTTGCTGATAAGGTTGAAGCTGTGATTTCTCCAGATTCAGCAGAACTCCCATGGAAGTCAGAAATTGAACTGCTGCTGTTACTATACATTCTGTGTCCTGTTCAGATGTGCTGGCTAGTAGCTAGTCGTCCAGATTGGCAAAGACTTGGAGTCCAAGTTTTTGGAGATACACAGTGAGAACGCAAAGCACTTTCTAAAGACTCGAGGCGCAGAGGATAGGCCAAAGGACAGGACCCCGAATTGGTAGTGTCGCCCCAGAGCCACAAAGCGGAGGAATTGTGGTGGCTGGGGTGTACCGAAATATGTTGGTAGGCATCTTGCATGTCCAGAGAGGCCAACCAATTTTGTAGCTTGAGAAGCAGCAGCAGGGTCCCGAGGGAGATCATCTTGAATTTCAGTGCAAAAACTTGTTGAGATTTCCGAGGTCGAGTATAGGGGCACATGCCCTGACATCTTTGGAACCAGAAGTAGTGGGAGTAGAAGCCTGTGTTGCACTCTACTACTGGCACTACTTCCACTGCCCTGTTGCTCAAGAGGCCCACAATCTCTGTGGTGAGAAGGTCCGATATGGCAGCTAAGAAGGGGTGCTGTTGCTTGGGGGTATAATCCAGAGGGATTTCTGAGAAGTTTAGCTGGTATCCGTCATGAATGATCCTCAAGACCCACTTGTCTGTGGTGATGGATTTCCACTGTTGGTAAAAGTGAGTCAGACGACCTCCCACTGGAGAGGAAGCGTTGCCTTAGACAGCTGAAGTAGAACTGGGACCGAAGCTTCAGAGGGTGGCACTAGGTGCTTTCAGTGCCTGTTCCTTTGACTGCGCTTTCTTTTGCGGCTGAGGAGGCTGGGGCTTAAATCGGGCTCTTCTACCTTTGCCACGAAAGGACTTTTTATTGCAGTAGAAGACCTGGGCCATTCCTCTCTGAGATTGAGGAAGGGTAAGACAGGCACTCTTGATGGCTGTCCTAGTCTTCTGAGAGGCTTCAAGGGACTGTTCCACCTGTTGGCCAAAGAGATAAGAGCCATGGAAGGGAACATTCATGACTTACTGCTGGGTGTTGTTGGGAGAAACCTGATGTTCAGAGCCTGGAAAGTCTTCTGATACATATAGCAGCGGCAGCTAAACAAGAAGCAGTGTCAGATGCATCTACAGCTGCCTTTAGCTGATGACTGCTGGACTCTGTACTATGCGTAATAGTGTGAAGAATCTTCTGCTTTGTATCTGACACTGGTAAAGTCACTGCAAGAGAATTGAGAGAAGTCTAAAGGGCATACTCATACTGAGAGAAGTGCTCTTGATAGCTGGCAATGCTCACAACTCAAGGTGGCTGAAGGGAGGTTCTTTTTCCCATAATGTCAATCTTATGAGATTCCTAATTGACTGGATCTGCCAATAACTTCTTGAGGAAGGACGGCCTTATCATTCTCATCCACATCCAGAATGACAATCTTATCAGTAACAGGCTAGGAAGCCAGAATAGGCCTGTCCTTAGGAGCATTATACTTACGGTCTATCTGTTTAGAGACAGAGGGGATGGAGGCAGGCCTGGTCCATACTGCCTCCAAGACAGTCTCAAAAGCAGGTGGAATAGGAGGAGTAAAGTTTACCGGAATATTGGGAACATAAAGCCACTCCAGGCACAACCACTTACCTGGGTCTAAGACAGAAGTCTCAAGGGCAAGGGTTACATATATGTTGTGTAGCAAGGCCTGAAAAAAAAAAAAAAGATCCTCCTGGGGAACACGAGAAGTGCCTGGAGTAGAATTATCCAGGCTGTAAAATGAGGCATCATTGCCGCCTTCTGAAATAATGAGGATGGGGTCAGATTCAACCCCCTCCAGCTCCTCTCTAGAAAGAGGGGCTGGGAGAGAAGTGGACCTAGAAATGGAAATTACGTACCTACCGTAATTCTTGATCTTCTTGGATGAAGTCTCCACCACTCATTCACACTAACTGGATCTACGTCGGAGTTGCTAGGACCCAGCGGGAACAAACTTTTTTGTAAGAGGGCTGGCGCCAGAGATGGAGACGCGAGGAGTGGCACCGTGAGCCTCAGCTTGTGCAGCAATGACTATCTCAGTGTCGACCCTCCAACCGCCTCAGTACCTTTTTTATGAGAAGGTGCAGCGTAACTAATCTAGAAGGACAGCCTAACAAAAACCGGACATAAGATAGTCCGAATGACCCATATAAGAAGGGTCAACAAAGAAGTCTTCACAGCCTAAACACTGAGGGAGTGAAGACCCACAACAGAGGTGAGCTCGGGGGACGGTGGGTGGGCGTGTGATTGAGTAGTGGAGACTTCATCCAAGAAGATCAAGAATTACGGTATGTATGTAATTTTCCATATCTTCCACGTCATAAAGTTTCCACCACTCATTCACACTGATGGGACAGTACAGAGCTAATAATCCCCCGAGAGGGTGGCAAGAGAAACCAAGAACTCACACATTTAGGACAGAAGTCCGTTAAGGATAGTCCTGCCAAACGAAAGATGTCGCCTGGCATGGACATCCAGGGCATAGTGCTTGACGAAAGTATGCACTGAGCTCCAGGTAGCCGCACTGCAAATGTCTGCAATGGGCACGTTGCATATTTCCACCAGGGATGCTGTGACTGCTCAAGCAGAATGAGCGTACACTCTGCACTCCAGCTTAACTTGCACCATGGAATAACAGTGGCAAAGGCAGGGCCGCAGTAATGGGGGGGAAGTGGGGAAGTTGTCCGGGGACCACCTGAGGAGTTGGCATTACCCTTAGCATTAGCTGGTTTGGGAAACAGGGGCCCATTTCGATTGACTTGTCCTGGGCCCCAAAATTCACAGCTGCAGCCCTGGGCGAAAGCATGCCACCAGCCATGCCGAAATGCATATGATAGCAACAGGCTGACCCAGCCGGGTCTTGCTGAAGGAAACAAACAGTTGTTGAGGTTTGTGAATTTCTTTTGTTCCATCCAAATAGAAACAAAGAGCTCTTTTGACATCTAAAGAATGAAGGGTACGCTCGCCTTCATTTTGGAAGTTTGCAAAGTAAATAGGTAGGACCAAAGGTTGGTTTGGATGGAATTCTGAAACAACTTTAGGGAGAAACTTAGGATGGGTTCTAAATACTACTTTGTCTCTATGAAATACAGTATACGGAGGGTATGTGACCAATTGCATGTATTTCTGAAACCCTGTGGGCCGAGGTAATGGCCACCAGGAAGGCTGTTTTTCAAGTGAGAAATTTCAGCTCACAGGTAGCTAGAGGCTCAAAAGGCTTTCGAGTGAGCATATCTAGCACAAGATTAATGTCCCAGGCTGCGACTGGACATCTGATAGGAGGTCTGCTATGCAGAATACCCTTAAGAAACCTCTTAACTACAAGTAACTAAGCCAGTGACAAGGAAAGTACTGGCTCATGATAAGCTGAAATGGCACAAAGGTGATCTTTGACTGTAGAGTATTGTAGACATAAATTTGAGAGGTCTAAAAGGTACTCTAGAACTTTATTTGGCGGGCAGGAAAAAGGATTCAAAGAAGAATTTGCACACCAGAGAGAAAAATGCTTCCATTTGGCTGTGTAAGTTTTTCTGGTGGCTGGCTTACATGCAGCCAAAAGAATATCTGAAACTCTCTGAGAGACATTGAATCTGCTCACTTCTATCTCTTCAGGAGCTAAGCGTGAAGGTGAAGCGACCTTAGATTGGGATGGACCACAGGCCCCTGGGTCACAAGGTTCTTCTGAAGGGGAAGTGCCTTCGGAGGGGTTTCCGACATACTGTTGGGTAACGGAAACCATATCTGTTGAGTCCAGAAGGGAGCAATGAGGATCATTTTGTCCCCCTGGGACTCGAATTTGAAAAGTACCCTCTGAATTAGTGGATGAGGCGAAAAGGCGTATAGAAAGTGTTTTGTCCACTGCAACCTGAACGCATCCTGACAGAAAATGCCAGGCAATGGATTTCTGGAGCAGAAGAGAGGCAGTTTTGTGTTGAGTGGGGATGCAAAAAGGTCCAGGTCTGGAGTTCCCCACTCTGCGAATAGTGACTGAACTACGGTTGAGTCGAGACACCACTCGTGAGGATCTGTCTCTGTTCTCCAGAGATGGTCTACCAGTTCGTTCTGCACTCCCGGCAGGAAGACCGCCTGCATTAGAGCCTCGTGCTCTAGGCACCATACCCAAACCCTCATCGCTTACCTGCATAAAGGGTAAGAGTGTGCACTGCCCTGCTTGTTGATGTAATACATCAGTGCTTTGTTGTCTGTTTGAAGGATAATATTCTTGTGACAGAGCATGTCCTTCAAAGCCCAGACTGCATAAAGGACAGCTCTCATTTCTAGGACATTTATGTGAAGCTGGGACTCGTCCTGAGTCCACGTACCTTGGGTGTGAAGATTCTTACAGTGATCTCCCCACCCTGTCAGGGACGTGTCCGTGGTAATGGAAATCTGATGATCCAGGGGAGCAAAGGGATACCCTTCTAGAAGGTTGTCCTCTTGCAACCACCAGGTGAGTGACTTCTTCAGAGGTTCTGTCACCTTGATGAGAAATGACTGAGGGTGAGTAGTTGAGGACCACTGAGTACTGAGCATCCATTGAGAGGTTCTCACATAGTGACGTGCTAGGGGTACAGTGAACACCGTGGATGCCATAAGGCCCAGCATCCATTGCATCAAGATAGCGCGAACTGACCTGTTCTCCCTGATGTATTGGGCCATCTGTAGGATATTGCTCCTTCTATCCTCCGGAAGAAAAACTTTCACACAGGAGGTGTCCAGAAGAGTTCCTATAAAAAGGAGCGTCTGAGAGAGTTGCAACTGCGATTTCTTGAGATTTAGCAGGACTCCCATGGACGTGAGAAAGTCTGAAGCCGTGGCTACGATGTCAAGAGTTCCTTGCCTGGAAGGACTTGCTAGAAGCCAGTCGTCCAGATATGGGAACACTTGTATTCCGATTTCTCTGAGATGTGCTGCGGGAATTGCACAACACTTTGTAAAAGCGCTTGGTGCCGAGGACAGCCCAAAGGGCAGGACTCTGAACTGATAATGTTGGCCCAGTGCCACAAACCGTAGGTATTTGTGGTGCTTTGGGTGTATACGAATATGTTGGTAAGCAACCTGCATGTCCAGGGAGGCTAGCCAATCGTGTTGATGAAGCAAGGGTAACAGGGTCCCTAGCGATATCATCTTGAACTTTTCCTTGGGAAGAAACTTGTTTAATTTTCTGAGGTCCAGGATAGGGCACATGCCACCGATCTTTTTCCGGACCATGAAGTAATGGGAGTAGAAACGTGTGTTTCACTGATCCAGCGGAACTATTTCTACTGCCTTGTTGTTCAGAAGGCCTTGTATATCGGAGGCAAGAAGGTCTGACTGAATTGTTGACAACCTGGGCTGTCGTTTGGGGGAACGATCCGGGTTTCTGAGAAGCTGAGTGAGTAACCTTCGAGGATTATCCAGAGGACCCATTTGTCTGAAGTTATGGACTTCCACTGGTTGTAGAACTGAGCCAGACGTCCTCCCACCACTGAGGAAGAGTCCCCCTTGGGCAGTTGAGGTGGGACTTGGGCCAGAAACTCAGAAGATGGCACTGGGTGTTATGCGGCACCATGAGTGGCGCCGGAGGCAGGGGCAGCTCCGAATGCATCGCCAACCCCATTCACGGTGCCGTGTGGTCAGGGACGGCGCCGGCTCCTGGTCGGGACCAGAACCAGGCCCAGAAACATCCAAACCACGACCCCTGGAACCGCCGAGAAATGGAAATTACATACCTACCGTAATTCTTGATCTTCTTGGGTGAGTCTACACCACTCATTCACACTAATGGGATCCACGCCGGAGGTACTAGGACCCAGCGGGAGGAAACTTTTTTTGCTAGAGGATCGGCGCCAGAGATGGAGATGTGAGAAGCGGCACCGCGAGCCTCCGCTCGTGCGGTAATGACTATCCTGGCGTTGACCCTCCAACCACCTCAGTACCTTTTTTCCGAGGAGGTGCAGCGTAACTTAACCTAGAAGGATAGCCTAACAAAAACCAGACATAAGATAGTCCAGACGACCTGTATAAGAAGGGTCAACAAAGAAGACTTCACAGCCTAAAGATTGAGGGAGTGAAGATCAATAACAGAGGTGAGCTCGGGGGATGGTAGGGACGTGAATGAGTGGTGGAGATGCTCAAGAAGATCAAGACCATTGTAGGTACGTGAATTTCCATATCTTCCTGGACATAAGTCTCCACCACTCATTCACACTAATGGGAGAATACCAAGCTAAAAATCCCCCGAGAGGGGGGCAGGAGGGACCAAGAGCTCACAATTTTAGGACAGAAGTCCATTAAGGATGGTCCTACCAAATGACAGATGTCGTCTGGCATGGACATCCAGGGCATAGTGTTTGACGAAAGGATGCACTGAGCTCCAGGTGGCCACATTGCAAATATCTGCGATGGGCACGTTACAGATTTCCGCTAGGGATGCCACGACCGCTCTAGTAGAGTAAGCGTACACTCTGCTCTCCAGCTTAACCTGCGCCATGGAATAACAGTGGTGAAGGCATGCAACCAGCCATGCAGAAATACATCTGATAGTGACAGGCTGATCCAGGTGGATTTCACTGAAGGAAACAAACAATTGTTAAGCTTTACGAAAGTCTTTTGTTCTGTCTAGATAGAAACGTAAAGCTCTTCTGACATCCAAGGAATGAAGAGAATGCTCTCCTTCATTTTGGAAGTTTGCAAAGTAAGATGGAAGGACCAGAGGTTGGTTTAGATGGAATTGTGAAACAACCTTTGGGAGAAACTTAGGATGGGTCCTAAGAACTACTTTGTCTTTATGAAACACAGTATACGGAGGGTCTGTGACCAAGGCATGTATCTCAGAGACCCTGCGGGCTGAGGTAATGGCCACTAGGAAGGCCGTCTTCCAAGTGAGAAATTTTAACTCACAGGTAGCTAGAGGCTCGAAAGGTTTTTGAGTGAGCATGTCTAACACCAGATTAATGTCCCAGGCTGTGACTGGATGTCTTATAGGAGGTCTGCTATGCAGAATTCCCTTAAGAAACCTCTTAACCACAGGTAACTGAGCCAATGACAATGAAAGTGCTGGTTCATGATAAGCTGAAATGGCACAAAGGTGAACCTTAACTGCAGAGTATTGAAGACCGGAATTAGAGAGGACTAAAAGGTACTCTAGAACTTTATCTGGTGGGCAAGAAAAAGGATTCAAAGAGGATTTTGCACACCAGAATGAGAAACACTTCCATTTGGCTGTATAAGTTTCCCAAGTGGCTGGCTTGCGCGCAGCCAGAAGAATATCTGAAACCCTGCGAGATACACTGAACCTGTTCACTTCTGTCTCTTCAGGAGCCAAGCGTGAAGGTGAAGAGACCTCAGTCTGGGATGGACCACAGCCCCCTGAGTCAGAAGGTTCGTCTGAAGGGGAAGTGGTTTCGCAGAGCTTCCGATATACTACTGAGTACTGGAAACCATACCTGTCGAGGCCAGAAGGGAGCAATGAGGATCATTTTGTCCCCCTGGGACTCGAATTTGAGAAGTACTCTCTGAATTAGAGGAAGAGGCGGAAAGGCGTACAGAAAGAGTTTTGTCCACAGCAGCCTGAACGCATCCTGACAGAAAATGCCAGGCCCTGGATTTCTGGAGCAGAAGAGAGGCAGTTTTGTGATGAGTGGGGATGCAAAAAGGTCCAGGTCTGGAGTTCCCCCCTCTGCGAATAGTGACTGAGTTATGGCTGAGTCGAGAGACCATTTGTGAGGATTTGTCTCTGTTCTGCTGAGACTGCCTGCCAGTTCATTCTGCACCCCTGGCAGATAGACCGCAAGAATTAGAGACTTGTGCTCCAAGCACCATTCCCACACCCTCATCGCTTCCCTGCATAAGGCGTAAGAGTGAGCACCGCCCTGCTTGTTGATGTAATACATCACTGCTTTGTTGTCCATTTGAAGGAGAATGTTCTTGTGACAAAGAATGTCCTTCAAAGCCCGGACTGCAAAAAGGATGGCTGTCATTTCCAAGACATTTATGTGAAGCTGGAACTCGTCCTGAGTCCACGCACTTTGAGTGTGGAGAGTCTGACAGTGAGCTCCCCACCCCATCAGGGATGCATCTGTGATAATGGAAATCTGATGATCCAGAGGAGCAAAGGGATATCCTTCCAGAAGATTGTCCTCTTGCGACCACCAGGTGAGTGATCTCTTCAGAAGTTCTGTCACATTGATGAGAAAGAACTGAGGGTGAGTGGTCGAGGACCACTGAGTACTGAGCATCCATTGAGGTTCTCATGTGAAGGCATGCTAGGGGTACAGTGAACACCGAGGATGCCATAAGACCTAGCATCCATTGCATCGAGAGAACTGAAACCAAGCTGCTCTCTCCGATGTATTGGGCCATCTGTAGGATATCACTCCTCTTGTCCTCTGGAAGAAATGTTTTCGCACAGGAGATGTCCAGAAGAGTTCCTATGAAAAGGAGCCTCTGGGATGGCAGCAGTTGCGATTTATTGAGGTTTAGTAGGATTCCCATGGACGTGAGAAAGTGTGAAACCGTGGCTACGGCATCTAGAGTTCCCTGTCTAGAAGGACTTGCTAGAAGCCAATCGTCCAGATATGGGAACACCTGTATTCCGATTTTTCTGAGATGCGCTCTGAGAATTGCACAACACTTTGTAAAAACTCGTGGCGCCGAGGATAGCCCAAAGGGCAGGACTCTGAACTAATAATGCTGTCCCAAAGCCACGAACCTTAGGTATCTGTGATGCTTTGGGTGAATAGGAATGTGCTGGTAAGCATCCTGCACGTCCAGGGAGGCTGACCAGTCATGTTGATGAAGCAAAGGTAACAGGGTTCCTAGTGATATCATTTTGAACTTCTCTTTGGGAAAGGATTTGTTTAGTTTTCAGAGGTCCAAAATGGGGCGCATGCCCGCGGTTTTCTTCGGAACCAGAAAGTAATGGGAGTAGAACCCTATTTTCCATTGATCCGGCGGAACTACTTCCACTGCCCTGTTGTTCAGAAGGCTCTGTATCTCGGAGGCGAGAAGATCTGACTTAAGAGCTGACAGCCTGGGCTGTCGTTTGGGGGGACGATCCTGAGGGGTCTCCAAAAGATTGAGGGAATACCCATCGCAGATTATCCAGAGGACTCATTTGTCCAAGGTTATGGACTTCCATTGGTACTGTAGAAGTGAGTCAGATGACCTCCCACCGCTGAGGAAGAGTCCACCTCGGGCAGCTGAGGTGGGACTTGAGCCAACAACTCAGAAGGCAGCGCTGGGCACTTTGGGTCCTTGCGCCTTCTGCTGCATTTTCTTTTGAGGCTGGGGGGCTTGGTTTTTATTAAAACTTCCCTGCCTTTGCCTTGGAAGGACTTACGGTTATGAAACTGGCGTTTATTAACACCCCCTTGAGAGGGGACAAGAGGTGGTCAAGCCAATTTAATGGCTGACCTAGTCTTTTGTGTAGCCTCTAGAGCCTGTTCTACTTGAGGGCCGAAGAGATACACACCATCGAAAGGCACTGCAATTACCTGTCACTGTGCATCATTCGTGAAACCTGAAGTGCGCAGCCAGGAATGATGGCGGGTACAAATGCCCGCCGCTCGCGAAGCAGTATCGAAGGCATCCATAGCTGCTTTAACCTGCAGGTTGTTGGACTCGATACCCCTGGTTATGGTTTGAAGAAGCTCTGAATTAATGTCCGACTCCGGTAGAGCTTCAACCATTTGTTTGAGCGAATGCCAAAGGATATACTCATATTGTGAGAAATAGCCTTGGTAGCTGGCAAGAAAAAATTACTCACCTTGGTAATCTTGTTTCTTCTAATGGAGTCTTGCTATATTATGACTATTGCAGTTTGCCCCAGCCTTAGAACTGCTCCGGAGGTGAAAGAGTTAACTTCCATGCAGAGCATGGAGCTTAGAGCGCGAGTTCGTTCAGAAGTCTGTTTGGCTGGTTTCAAACCGAAACCGCTCAGATCTTTACGAGCAAAACTCACTAAGGTTCTGTGTGGAAGCTGTAACCTACACTCAGCCAACTGGCTACTAATATATTAATACATTTTACTGGTCCCAACACAAAGACTCAAGTCAGTGGACCAGAAAAATTAAGACAAAATAACTAAATGAACACAACACCCAAACATGAAAGAGGCATCAATAAATGCCAGCAGAGGACTCACCACCCTAGACCCCAAAGTAGAAGTTCTGAGAGGGCAGGCTGGGGGGGAGGTCATAATATAGTAAGACACCATTAGAAGAAACAACATTACTAAGGTGAGTAATTTTTCTTCAAACAACATGAAGTCTTGCTATATTATGACTATTGCAGACTACACAGCAGTACCTCCATGGAGGAGGACAGAACCTACTTAGGGAATAGGCTCTGAAGCACAGCTGTGCAAACTGAGCATCCCTCCTGGCCTGAATATCCAGGGAGTAATGCTTGGTGAAAGTGTGTACTGTCTCCAAGTAGCTGCCTGACATATCTCCAAGATAGGGATGTCTCTAGCAGCAGCTAGAGATGCAGCTGTACCTCTGGTAGAGTGAGCCCTAGGCCTGAGGGGAACCTTACCCAGCTTTTGATAGCAAATTATACAAGAAACGATCCACCTGGCAATGGATCTTTAGTGGCAGGTCTCCCTTTCCCAACCTCACCATAAGTGAGAAACAGTTGGAGGAGTCAAACCTGTGACCCTTGGTACGCCTATGTAGTAACTTAGGCCCTCTTAACATCTGTTGTGCAGCCTCTCTCACCAGAGGAGGAATGGTCAGTGAAGAACACTGGAAGTGAAAAGACTGGTTAAGGTGGAAATCTGAAACCACCTTAGGCAAAACTTCCTGTTAGTCCTGAGGACCACTTTATCCCTGTGAAAGGAAATAAAGTCAGTTTCTACTGATAAAGCCTGTAACTCACTTATACGCCTGGCAGAAGTGATGGCTACCAGAAATACAGTTTTCCAAGTCAAATACTTAAGCTCTGACGAAGACAGAGGCTCAAAGGGGGGTTGCATTAGCTGAGCAATGCATACATTAAGATCCCAAGCCGGGACAGGGTCCCTGAATGGAGGATTGGTGTGAATCAATCCTTTAAAAAACTTGGAAAATACAGGATGAGCAGAAAGAGAAGAGGGCTTCCCTGCTGAAATGAAGGCAGAGACAGCAGCCAAGTGCACTTTCAGGGTGGCTGGTCTCAGTCCCAAAGAATTAAGATGGACCATGTTGTCCAATACAGTGGGTAGATCAGCAGATTCTGGGGAAACATGCTTCCCAGAACACCATATGGAAAACCTTTTCCACTTGGGAGTTATAGGTAGCTCTGGTGGAAGGCTTCCTAGCAGCCTTCAGGATTTCGAGAACACTTTGAGAAAGTTGCAAATCAGCAACTCTAACTGCTCAAGAGCCAAGCCTTGAGGTTGAGGGATTTGAGATTCGGATACCAAACTCTCCTGAGCACAGGTTAACAGATTGTGGTTCCTGGGGAGACACAGGAAGATGGACTGCTAAGGACAGAAGGAGTGGGTACCAGGGCTGCCTGGCCCAGTCTGGAGCAATCAGGATCATTTTGCAGGGCTGAGACCTGATTTTGACTAGTACTTTGAACAGGAGAGGGAGGGGGAAGGCATAAAGAAACTTCCCTTCCCAATCGAGGAGAAAGGCATCCAGGGGAACTGAGCCCAACACTGGGGCCTGCAACAAAACAGTGGAAGTTGATAATTGTCTGGGGCTGCGAAAGATCTATCTGAGGAGTGCCCCATCTGGCAAACACCATCCCAGTACTAGGGGATCCAGTGACCATTCGTGATGGCCCTGGGAAATCCTGCTGAGGACATCTGCCAAGACATTGTCCTTGCCTGGGAGGTGAACTGCTATGAGGGAAGTGTTCAGGGAGTAAGCCAGAGACCACAACTTCATTGCCTCGGTGCACAAGGTTGAAGACCGAGTGCCCCTTGTTTGTTGATGTACCACATTGTAGTGGTGTTGTCTGTTCTGACCTGTACCACCTTGTTCTGAACAGATGCAGAAAACCTGAAGTGCTAGAAAAACAGCTCTGAGTTCCAACAGATTGATGTGGAGCAGAGATTCCTGAGGGACCATAATCCCTGGGTGGAGAGGTCGCCATGTGAGCTCCCATCCCAAGAGGATGCATCTGTAGTAAGGGTCAAGGAATGGGACAGAGGGATGAAAGGCACCCCTGTCTCAGATTGCTCTGATCCTGCCATCACTGAAGGGCCTGGATCAGGTTCGAGTCACTGGGATCAATTTGGATAGAGGATCTCTCTTTGAGACCAGAAAGCTCTCAAATGGAACTGAATGTCCTCATCTGAAATCTTGCTCCTTGCACCACAGCTGTGGAGGCAGCCATGTGCCCTAGGAGCTGCAGGAAATGCCTTGCTGGTCGAGAAACCTGCAGAGTGAAGGAGGCGGCCAGGGCCACTAAGGTCCTTACCCTTTCCAAGGGAAGGAAGGCTCTGGCCTGCTTTGTATCCAGTTCTGCGCCTATAAAGGTGAGTACCTGGACAGGTTCCAAAACTGACTTTGGAAGATTGAGAAGAAAGCCCAGAGAGGTAAGCAGCTGCTGGGTAACTAGCAGGTGTGATTTGACCTGGTCTGGAGACTGACCCACAATGAGCCAGTCGTCCAGGTAGGGAAAAATGGCAATCTTTTGCCTTCTTAGGTGAGCGACTGCTACTGCCAGACACTTTGTGAACACCCCTGGGGCAGAAGTAAGGCCGAAGGGCATTGCTCTGAACTGATAATGGCCTGAGGGCAGTTCGAATCTGAGGTACTTTCGATGGGAGCTTCTGATAAGAACATGGAAGTAGGCATCTTTGAGGTCCAGGGAGGCTAGCCAGTCCCCTGGCCTTAGGGAGGGTAAAATCATTCCCAGTGTCACCATTTTGAACTCTGGCTTTAAAAGGTGCTTGTTTAGATATCTTAGATCCAGGATAGGCCGCCACTCTCCTGTCTTTTTTGGGGTAAGGAAGTACCTGGAGTACAGACCCTTGCCCTGGTGAAGGGGAGAAACCTTTGTACAGCTCTGAGAGCCAGGAGGGTTGAGACTTCTGTTTCCAAAGCAAGAGTCTCTAAAGGGTTTGTAGGTGGAAAAGATCTGGCTCTCATCTTCGGAATTTCTTGAAGCTGAGAATCAGACCCCTGGCTCACTACTTCCAGGACCTACCTGTCTGAAGTTAAAGACTGCCAGTCCTGGACCTAAGTGAGCCAACCTGCCCCTACAGGTAGTGGAGAGCCAACCCTGGGCATCCCATCAGGGTGCCTGTTTGGCAGGGGCTTTAGGCTGAGGGGTGGGAGCAGGCCTGCTCGAACCCCGCCTGCCTCTCCCTCTGAAGAACCCCCTCTGTACATAGGCTGAAGAGGAGGGGCCTGAGTCTCGGAAAAGGCCTGTGAAAAGGCCTACCCCTACCCCTGGGGTTGCCTGAGGAGTGACTTGCCGCTCCTTGGCTTGCACTCCTGTAAGTGGTTCTATATTCATCCATTTTTCATATAATTTCTGTCTGCTCCCAAACAGAGAATTTCCCACCACAGGAAAATCCATAGCCTTAGACTGGGTATCCTGTGACAAAGTAGTACACCTGAGCCAGGCCAATCTGCGAAAAGCCACAGATGCAGCCATGACGCTAGAGGATACATCATTAGAATCCATTGCAGCATGGAATTGCACCTTAGATGCCTCAATACCATCAAGAGCCACCTGCTCCAGCTCCTTTGCGAGCTGGCCAGGGACCTGTTTGGCTAAGGCCATGACAGTATCCCATCTAGATTTCTGGTATCTTGCAACATGAGCCATATAGTTAGCTTGTCTGAGTCCCAAGGATGCTGCCATGTATTGTTTTTTGGCCATGGCATCAATCTTCCTGGAATCCTTGTCAGGAGGATGTGAAGCCAGTGGAATATTAGCTTTATCACAGGTTGCAGCCTGAACTACCCCAACATGACTGCATTGCTGTGAAAGAAAATCTGTATCAGGACCTGACAAAGTGTACCTCCTGTCCATCTTTTTATCCACAGGAGGCACAGAATTAGGGGCTTTTAAAATTTTTACTGTTTGTTTTCTAAAGGATTTATGTAAAGGGATGGACAACCTCCTGGACTCTGGGATATCCATCATCTCCACATAGTCAGGCTCCTCTTGCTCATCCAACGCCTCCTCTAAGGGAAGCTGGAGGGTCTCAGCAACTTTTTTATAAAACAAAAAATGAGAAGGGGACTCAGAAAGCCTAGGGAGAGACTCACCTGAAGGTCTGTCTGGGAGATGTCCGTTCAATGGGCACATCCAGACTTTCAAAATCACATTCACACTGATCATAATCCTCATCCCCTCCTCTGGTTCATAGAACTCTTCTATATCATAATCCTGAACCACTGGAACCGACCGAACCGACCTTTGCCAGACAGTGGCGGTTCGAGGGAACCGGGACAGGGACTGGACAATCTGTATTGCCCTGGCTATCTCAGCAGCAGTTGAGAAGGAATTTTGACTCCAAACCTGCTGATTTTTAGATTTCTTTGCTGGAACTGGCTCCTCAGAGCCAGCTTTTCGTTGCCTGAGGAAGTCTCGCCCTGGTCAGAGGCACTCCCTCCAGTTTGGTTGGCACCAAACCGGGCTGGCATCATCGGGTCAGCGGACTTTTGGCCTCTCGTTCCCTGAGCCTGCCCACTCTCTTGTCCAGGGTGGCTGCAGGAAATTTTACAAATCTGGCAGTCTGAATTGAGGTGGTCAAACCCCAGACAATAGACACATGTAGTGTGTGGGTCAGCCTTGGCAAAGGCTTCCCCACAGACACTACAGTGTTGAAACCCAGTGGGCCCGGTTTTTCTTTTGGGTTTCTCAGACATGATGCCAGCCTAACAAACCAACTTGCCCTTTTGATGGCAGTGCCAGGCAAGACACCCTTATCGGTTCCAAACCGTGTCACGGGTCCTGGAAAAAACCGTAATAAAATCCGTTTTTTTTGGAACCGATAAGAACCGGGAACCGCACTCTAAAAAGCCTTAAAAGGCTTTAAACTTATAATTAAATACAACTCGATCGGTTCAACCGAACCGATAATACTTTTACAAGTTCCACACAGAAAAAACCCTATCTATTACTTACGATTACCATAGACAGAGCCTGAACCGATCGGTTTTGCGGTTAAAATAATGAAATCGCGGTTAAATTAAACCGAGAAATAGCTCTTTAAACCGAAGAAATGAACCGAGCAACAGGAGGAATCTCCGGAGCGACTGTTCAGTGAGGCGGAGTAAAGAATCTGACGGTTTCGGTTTGAAACCAGCCAGACAGAGCTTCTGAACCGAGCTCGCATCTAAGCTCCATGCTCTGCATGGAAGTTAACTCTTTCACCTCCGGAGCAGTTCTAAGGCTGGGGCAAACTGCAATAGTCATAATATAGCAAGACTTCATGTTGTTTGAATATGTATACTTAAAATGGAAACAGCAAAGACTCTCTTACCTAAAGTGTCTATTTTACGAGATTCTTTGTTAATAGGTCGAGCTGTAGTAGTCTGGGGAAGTACGACCTTATCATTCTCTGCCAAGACTACAATAGAATCCGCAAAGGCTTGGGATGCCAAAATGGGTCGATCCTTGGGAGCGCATATTTCCTATCTATGGACTCAGCCACTGAAGGAATGAGAGCAGGATTATTCCATACCATTGGAGACAGCGTCTCAAAGGAGGGCTGTACCGGAGAAGTCAAATCCATAGGGATCTCTGGAACGTGGAGGTACTGGAGTCTTAACAGTTTCCCAGGATCGATACCTGTAGTTTGGCGAGAAAGAGTGGAATTCAAGTTTTTCAGCAGAGACTTAAATGACAGGTCCTCAACCACAGGCTCTGCAGCACGAATAGATCATGCTCCTTCCACATCATCACCCAGCCTAAGGTCTGGGTCAGGCTCAATGTCATCTCCTGACAATCCAGGAGGGACTGTATGAACAGGAAAGAAGTAAAAATCACAAGGAAACGAGGAAAGAAAAGGATTAAAAAGAGGAAGAGACCTAAAGACAGGATGACGTCCTAACAGGTCTCAGCGCCAAAGAAGAGCATGGCGCCGAAAACACACACGGCGCCAAGGAGCTGCACGGTGAAAGGCCGCATGGCGCTGAGGACAGTGCCAAGAAAGTGCACGGCGCCGAGGACGGCGCTGACAAAGCGCACAGCACCAACAGATGCATAGGCGCTTAAGACGGAGCTGAACGTGCCATCGACACCGAAGACTTCGAAAAACAGGATTTGAGGAGAAAGAAGGAAGAATACCAGGAGATAGAGGCATCGGTTTGGCCCCTTGCGCTACAGCCGTATTGGGGGGGGGGGCACCTAAGCCCAGAGTGAACGGCATTGAAGATGGCTCCATGCAACTAGGGAGGCTCAACTGCCCTACCTGATCTCCCAAAAAAATCCGAAGGCTCCTGAGTGACCGGGCCAGGTAGCTGGACCAACCTCCGAGCCCACTGCTCCCTTAAGAGCAGCCCACTGATGAAACTGCTCATCTGAAGACCAACCAGACGGTGGGGTAGGGCTCCGACGTCGAAGACGTCGGCTATCAGAAACAGAAACCAGCAACTCCAAAGGAGGAGTCTGGCAACTAGCCCCAATAACTGACCGTCTATGCGCAGACATATCAGAGGGCGACCTCGAGTGATGCCTTCTCTTTTTTGACCTGTTGGCCAGAGAAGAAAAGCTCGAGGCCGAACGGTGCAGAGAGTGCGACCTTTTATTTTTATGCTTTCGAGGGGACCGCCCACCCGATCGGGCACTGGACTGTCCGTTGTCAGACTCCCCCCTCCGGAGAAGGTGGTGGACCGGACCCAGCCCGGCTGACTGAACAGCTTTCATGCGAAGTCTCCCTACCGTCACCTGACCCGGTCATGGTCAACTCCGTCAATGTAGGCTGAGACTTCTTTAAATAAGAATAAATAAACTAAGTGGTACTTATTGAAGATATCACTACAAAACAATGAAACTGAAAAACTATGCTGCTACTTTGAAATTTGACTCGCGGTGGGCCAGTGACGTCATCACTGAAGTGCACTCGGCGAGGAAAAAAGGAACGGAGGCGGTTGGAGGGTCGACGCCGAGATAGTTATTACCGCACAAGCTGAGGCTCACAGTGCTGCTCCTTGCGGCTCCATCTCTGGCGCCAACCCTCTAGCAAAAAATTTGCTCCTGCTGGGTCCTAGTGTCTCCAGCGCAGTTCCCCATTAGTGTGAATGAGTGGTGGAGACTTACGTCCAGGAAGATCTTCCAACACCGCGAACAGCATCAGAGGCAACGGTGGCACTGAAAGAAGGCCCGATGCCAACCACGGCGCCACCCTTAAAGCCCATGGTGCCACGAACGGCGCCAGGACCAAGAGCGGCGCCATGAGATGGCACTAAGGATGGTGCTGGTCCAGCCCCAAAGGGGCCGCAACACGACACCAAGGGAGCCTTCGCCACCGAAGAGGTGACTGCCGATGTAGTGCCTCCCAACTGACCCCCAAGCCTGCCGGCCTGGGCATCCTGCACCGCGGAAGAAACCACCGCCGCAGCGAGGCTAAAAGAGGCAGGGGTTCCCTCCTTCACGGGCTGTATAGGACCAGGAGGGAACCCAGAGGAAGGGCCGAGAATCCTCGCCTTGGCCTGGCAACTGCACATTCGTCCTCCGAAAGTCGGCGGTGTACGTCTGACCTTCAACGCGAAGATCTCAATAACATGGTGGTCCATCGAGAAGCAAATGTCACACTTATCCATATCGTGGTCGGGGCTGAGGCAGGAAAGGCATCAGTCATGCTGGTCTTTAACAGAATAGAGGCGGCCACAGGGGCACCGATGCATAGGGGGCTGCTCGCTTTCGACATCTTCTTGCCCCCCCCCAACCCCGGACGAGACATCACTGAACGGAAAATAAAACAGAAACAGTACTCGACGTCGCTTAAGTAAAAGGAAAGGTCTTACCGGTAAGAAGCGATGTCAAGCAGGCGAGCAGAACCAAGTCAACTATTAACTTTAGAAACTAACGCCTCAGACAAGGCCAACGGACTAGGCCGCAAACTACCAGTCTCTCATGAGGTACAACACTCGACAGCGGGAGAGAAAGAACTGGGGCTGGGGCAGAGTCGACGTCAGCTAATGGCCAACCCTTGAGTGCCATGTGTAACGTCGGCTTCGAGGGCGGCGCTGGCCCTGTGTCGACTCCACCCATGATGGAAAAAAAAAAAAGTCTCCCCCGGGGTCCTAGCTCCGATGCGCTATACCCACTAGTGATGAATGGTGAAGACTGACACAGACGAGATCTGTTATTTCTAGGGAATATCTGCCAGCTGCACTGAGAATCAACCACTAGTGATGATAACATTTCTTGAACTGCACTGTAGTTTGGAGATTTAGTAAGATGTTTCTGTAATGTATGTATAAATACAAGACAAACTACTCTCCCTCCTTCTCTGCTAGAAACAGACTGATTGCATGTAGGTGTAAAAATGTTTTCAGTAGCTAAAGACCACCTTCTAGAAAGTGAACAGCCACTTGTGCCTACAGAAGAAGAACTGCAGTCTCCTTGTGTAAGAGCATTTTCAAATGGCAGCCTTTGGTCTGGTGTCTTTACAAGATCTCCTAAACACGTTTTTCAGTACATTATCGAATTTCAAGTGAACAAAATATCCTTCGTCTTTCATTTCACAGAATGAACAAAAAAGGTAGATGACTTGAAGTGGTGGTGTATAAATGTCTTGGTTTCCTTCAGTTACCTTTATGTTTGCTGCACAGCCATGTTCCACAATAAAAAGGTCTGCTCCATCCACAGCAAGTCGTGTCATGGTGTACTTCAGCTCATCAGAAGTCAGACATGGCCCGGGGACACAATCAAGCTTCATGAAGGAGGAAGGGAATTAAACATACATTAGTTTTCACAGTATAGGTTAATACAAACACCACTCTGAAGTCTGACATCTAAACAGAAGGCAATTTCAATCTAACAGTCACTACTATGAAAAGAACATTATGGAGACAGACTGGAAATGTACTTTTAATGTCAGAAACAGGATACTAGTAACTCAAGCACCATAAATATTAAATGATTTAAGGGACAATTTTGAAAATATATAGACTGAACAAAGCCTATACATCACATACTTCCTTCACAGAAACATAGAAGGTGATGGCAGAGTAGGACAGTGTGGCCCATCTAGTCTGCCCCTTTTCCCTACCTAATGCAGTACCACAGACCCTGGCTGATTTGCGGCTTACCCTCTCTTCCCTACTGAGAGAGTACTCTTCTGTCTATCCCATGCATTCTTGAATTCCCTACCATTTTGCTCCCACCACCTCTGCAGAGAAGCTATTCCAAGCATCCACTACCCCTTCTGTGAAAAAGTACTTCCTCATGTTGTCCCTGAGCATACCCCCCTCTACCCTCATATCATGCCCCCTTGTTCTTGTGCACCATCTTTTCTGAAAGATGCTACCCTCATGTACCTCGTTTATACCCCTGAGGTACTTAAATGTCTCGATCATATCCCCCTCTATCTCCTCTCCTCCAGGGAATAGATATTGAGGTCCACTGGTCTTCCTCGTATGACTTTTGGTACAGTCCTTGCACCATTTTTGTTGCCCTTCTCTGGACTGCCTCTATTTTGTCTATGTCCTTCCAGAGACATGGCCTCCAGAACTGGACACAGTACTCCAGATGAGCTCTCACTAGTGATCTGTACAGTGGCATAACCCCCTCCTTTTTTCTGCTAGTGATACCTCTCCCTATGCACCCTTGCATCCCACTGGCTCTCCCCAAAGCCTTCTCACATTGTTTGATTATCTTTAGGTCATTAGATACGATTACCCTCAGGTCCCTTTCTTGATTGGTGGCCTTCAGTACCTCTCCCCCCATCTTGTACTCCTCCCTTGGATTTCTGTGCCCTAAATGCATGATTTTGCAGCTTGCACTGAATCTTATATTGGGGGGTGGAGTACATCTCATTTTATATTTTTATTTATCCAACTGTGATGAATACAAGATCTCTGTCATATCTTTTTACTCCTGCTACTGGCCTACAAACAACACTGGAATTTTTTTGTCAGATCACAATCATTTTAAGAGCACCCAGCGGCACTGTCATTAACCGAGGATTATGGTGTCACTTGTAGACAGACAGCAAGAGCAAAGGAAGACCAAGAGACAGGGAGAAGACAGTGACTCATCATAACACTGGCTCTTCAAAAAATATCACACCCATAGCCGGCCCAGTGGTGCTGAGGGTTAAGGCATTAGTCGCCTCGTCTCGCGCCAGGCCAGCGACCTGGGTTCGGGAATGAGCTTGGGCTGTAGTGGGTCGGCAGCGGTAGGGAATGAATCGAGCGTCCATAGGACGGCTCTTCCTTCCCGGAGAGGGTGTAGCATACCGCGTCACTCTTGCATGACCCCTGGTGGCTGTCGGGAGTAGCCTAGAACAAGTGTCACTGCCGTATGGCATCAGGGGTGGAGCTCGGCGGACACTAGTTGCCACTGCATGACCGAGCTCTGTGGGAGGGAGGGGACAAAAACAAGCAAATAAATAAATAAATAAAGACAATCCCTCCAGCCCTGATAGGTGACGGCTCCCACAGTGCCAGTGCCACACGCCCAACACCGGATCCTTGCCTCCACCCCATCAGTCTCCTTGTCAGACGCTGGCCGGGGGCTCTGGAGTGCCTTGTCCCGGGGGGTGCCCAGAGCTTGGGTCCGCCTGACAGACATTCACAAATGTGAGGAGGCAGTAATATAGTTGAGGAGACATAATCATAGTGGGCAGTAGAAATGACCAGATGAGTTGGGAAGCCTGGGTTAGTTCAGGGCTTGGGGAGCGAAAAAAAAAATAGAGTTAAAAAATATATATATATATATCATACCCAAAGAGCACCACTTTGACCTTATAGCCTGAGAAAACAGGACCCTGTGTGAAACAAAACTTTTGGGGCTGGCAGCAGTAAGGCCTACCACTGATGTACGGTGTCATCTGTCAGCTGGCAGTGTATACTGTGGCACCAGCCCCAAACTCCTCAGTAACTTATTTTTTTTAATCTTTATTCTTTCAGTAACCTGGTAAGGCCCACTTTGCAAAAGGCCTGTTTTTATGGATGACTGGGAGCTCTGGGGAGGTTAAATGACTTGTTCAGGATCACACAAGTGGAGGTAAAGGGAATAAAACTCAGGTCTACTGGATGTACCAAGTTCATTTACAGCTCATTACTTTAACCTCTAGGCTATAAGGCCATATCCTTTTAACTGAGGAGTACAGCTAATACGGGTAGGGAATGCTGGGCAGGATACTGCCAAAGCTCTAAGGCCAGTCCCAAAATGTCCTCAGCCACGGGAAAGGCAAACCCTGGGGACTGATCCCAATCCAGAATGTCAGTAAAGGAGTACTTGGCCCTTTTCTGAATTGACTCCAATGAGACTGACATGGACTCCAAAATATATCAGAAAAGTGCCCCAAAAGACGTTGGGCCTTGCTCATGTGGAGAACTCTTCGATCGCTCGCTAGTCGAGAAGGAAAGTCCCAGAGGAGGCCGTGGACTCATGGACTCAGTCAGCTGATTACTCCTCGAAAACAGCCCTCAACTGCTTTTCGTCATGGACCATCCAGGTCTTCTCCCCCATGATGATCTGCACCAACATCCAGCCTGGCAAGCTGGTGGTTGAATGAGCCTTCCTTGTCAGAGTGCCTACCTTCGGCTGCGGTACTGGTGGCTCCACTAACGTGAACCACCGAGGACACCACTGGTGGCTGCCAAGTGACCAAAGATCCAGGGGTATACAGCCTAACCCTGCTCCATGACTGCCCACTGTTCCCACAGAAGCTCCTCACAGCACCTGTGCAGCTTGCATCAGTGCCCCTCCTCGCTTGAGGACGAGGATGTTAAGAAGCATCGATGGCAATGCCTCCCGGTCGAGCAGGATCGAGAGCGCCTCAACTGAGACCTCAACTGTCGACTGGACGATCGACAGCGAAGGGCACCTTCTTGCTGGTTGTGGTATACTACATGCCTGCCCACATTAAGCAGCATGGGTGTCAAAGGGTTCACTGCCGGTGGAGGTTGCTCAGACTGTGGACCAGACGGGGACATTGACCGATCCACGTCCTCCTGAGTGAGGACCAGGAGTGGAGCATGGGGAGCACTGGGGTTCTGTAAGATCAACTCCTTGACCTTGTCCAACAACCAGTCGAGAGACTCAAGGAAAATCTCCATGGCCTACTTAATCAGAGTCGAAGTCTACAGGCTCAACAGGGATGCCGAGCGGTCAGGCAAGTTAAGGAACCAAGAAGACCTCAATCTCTTCCGGTCCAATGAACAGTGCAAGTGGCACTTGTGCTTAGAACAGTCGTGGGCAGTGCTCTCCCCCAAGGTCTGGGGGGCCAAACACATGTCCCAGAAGCCTCCAGTGAATGACCCTCTGACACTGACCCCAAGGAACAGTGCTGAGACTGAGGAGGTGCCTACTGCAGCAGCTGCCACTTCTATTTAAAGGGTCGCAAGCTGCTGTGCCAACCTGGCAGCCGCAAGACCTTCTTGCAGCCCTTAGGACAGTCCTTCGGATCCGTTCTGAAGGCCAGCCCAGAAATAGCTGGAGCATCCTCTCCTCAAAGGATTCAGAACGCACAGACATACAGAGGCTGCACCCGGCCACATCGTGTTGCCCACCCAAACAGTAAACGTGTGTGTTGTACGAATTAGTGAACGCCATCTCCAGTCAACACAGCACACAAAATTTGAATCACTGCTTCTGTTGCTCCACTGAAGACAAGAGAAAGGAGTCGAAGGGACCAGAGAGATAAAACTGCAGAAGTTGGAAACTTTGAAAGTAAAGTTCACTTATGGTGCATGAAAACCTAAGCTGGAACCATGAAATAGGAGACCTGTTCTTCCAGCACAAAAGAAAGATATGAAAACTACATACCTACTGTAATTATGATCTTTCTGTGTGCCAGAGGTCAGGACCCCACTGGAGCTTTTTTTTTTTTTTTTTTAGGTTGGTGGAGCCAACGCACCATCGGCACCGCCCTCAAGGCCGACGCACTGCATGACGCTCGCGGGTTGGCCGTTAGGCTGCGCTGACTCCACCTGCCTGACAGTTCCGAGTCGCCAGAGAGGAAAGAGGAAGGGAGTGGAGGGTGGGACAAGAAAGTCCAAGGGACAGAAAAAGGAAAAGATATATGAACAAAAAGGAGAAATAACGACTGAGAGGATAGAAAGGGAGAAAAGTCGGAAACTAAAGGGATTGGGAGGGGCCTCAATCTCTGGAAAAGGAAGAGGGAGGTAGATTGGGTAAAGAATTTGGGGGGGTTAAACATCCCAGACTCTGGTCCGTCTCCAGATTACACAGGAACTGCAAGGAGTAGCAAAAGGCTTTCTGCCAGAATTCAAGGCACAGAATGGCTGGCAAACACTCCAGATAAGCAGAGTCGGCTAGTCTGGAAGAAGGACAGGGTACAGAGAATTAACACCCTCTCAAGGAAAGATTATTGGTGAAAAAAAGGGACTTTTTTTTTTTTTTTTATATATATATATAAACAAGAAGAAATAGGTTGGACGGGAACAGTGAGAAGGAGAGAAAGGAGGGCAACTGTCAACTCCCATCCTACAGGGGTGGAGCCAAAGCACTGGAGAAGGAGTGCCCCCCACCCCGCTGTCCACTCTCCCCGGAACATTATCCCCCTGTGTGCCCCTGTTTTACCCCACTCTTAAGAAAGTGAGGGGGAATGATGGGCACAGAGAGGGAAGGGGACCCAGAGACTGAGGCCCCAGGGGGATGGAGGGTGGGATCATGATGAACTGTGAAGATACACAGAAAGATCATAATTATGGTAGGTACATAATTTTCATATCTTATCTGTGTCAATCTTCACCATTCATCACTGTTCAGTGAGTACCGATCACACCCTAAGGGACAAAGTCCCTTAGCTCTCAGTGGGTGACACAGTAACACAGAGAACATTCAGGGCCTGGAGAGGCCCGAGAGTGGGGAGAGTGAGACGGGGTACCCCGGAGGGGGAAGGAAGTTGCCCCGACAAGCGCCATCTTGCTCTACAGGAGAAGAAACAGGTTCTCTGGTGAGCGGAGTTAATCACCCTATGCCAGGCCAAGGGTGACAACCGGGAAAGATGCAGCCATGCCGTCCACCTAGTGCAGATCACTGTCCCTACGACCCTGGTAGCTACCTTGTTGGCATCATAGGATGCCCTCACTTGGTGCCTTGCTAGCTCCAGGCCACGCGCAGAGAGTGCAATGGCTTGTCTGGTTTGCTCCGTATCAGGCAGTGAGGCTAGGAGCTGACCTAGCCTGGACCACAAGAACCTGTCATAGGCTGCATAGTGGGCCTGATGTGCAGAAATGGAAAGCAATAACCCTGCCGAGTAGAAAGTCCTCCTAACCCAGAAGTCAAAATCTGAGGAGTCTTGATCTGGGGGCCGGACACGGTGAAGGGCGCGAAGCCCATCAGGAGTATCCAACTGTGTCAATCCGGACTGCGGATGAGGCATAGAACCTGGAGACTCCGGGGGTGCGTTATACCTCTGGCTGAGATCCCTTGGGGCAGGAACTCAGGAGAAGGGCCTCTGCCAGGAATGCAACGACGCCTCCCAGAAGGGAGCAGGCCAGGGCGGCACCACAAGGGTGGCCTCACCAAAATCGCCTAGAAGGGCATGCGCCCCGTGCTCGGGATTGCTAATAGTGGTAGGTGTGAGGTGCAAGTCCTCCAACATCCTCAGGAGGATGCGCTGATACTCAGCGAGATCAGTAGCTGGAGAGGTGTGGACAGAAGGTTCCTCTCCCCCAGGAGAGGGGGATGAGATGCTGGAGGGCACCGGCTGCTCAAGAGGGTGACTGCTCGGGAGGAGGTTGAAAAACCTGACTGTCCATCACCCTATCGTAAGCTGGGAACCGAGCAGCCACCGCTCTGAACTGCTCCCAGGAGAGAGGCCTGCTAGGACCAAGGATGCCTGGGAGCGCAGGAGAATGTGGCAGAGGAATGGGGACAGAGCCGAGAAGAGATGTCGGCTGACCTCTGCCTGGGCTAAGGAGCGGACCGGGAGCACCTGCGGAAGAAGGTGCCCCGGAAGACCCCACAGCCGACGGCTGAACACCATTTCGGTACTGCCTTGGCTGCGCCCGGAAGAATCCCCCGTGAGGCAACCGGGGCCATATAGGTCCAGAAGGACGGTCTCCTACCTCCAAAGAATGGGGTTCTCTCAAAGAGACCGAGGAGGAAAAGCAGAGATCTGCACTACAGCTTCTTCCAGAGCCTGGGTTGACCCTTGAAAAAGGCCGCCGTGCCAACCCCACGCCCCTCGACCCCTTGGAGTCCGAAAGAGCACTCCTCCTCGAGAGGGCCAGCCTAGGTAGCTGATGCTGGCTCTGGGCAGCACCAAGGAGCTATCCAGGCACAGCACCCTCCTCCCGTAGGTGCACTGATTGGCCCCAAAGCTGGGCGATCTAGGCACACCACAGGTGGGCGTACCACTGCTGAGGGGTCAGCGAACCCACCAAGACCAGGCTGCAGAGCAATGGTGGCCCGCACCACTGCCCGCTGGTCAGCACCCCTGACCCCAGTCTCGGTAGCCACCGACCCTTCCTCAGAAGAAGGCTGACTCCGGCTTGTCGAGGAGACTACTAGGCTGCTCACCTCAACAGCCAACCCCAAAGGGTCAGACTGTCCATCTGACCAAGAGCTCGACTCCGCCTTCAAGGAGGTAGAGGCCGAGGCCCTGTGCCAAACCGTAGGAGGGCGCCCACTGCCATCTTTGCCAAAGGGGCCAGAAATCAAAGCCGTGCCCGAGCCGGTACCAGTGCCCCCTACAGCACCGCAAGCTGAATCCACAGGGGCCATGGCTCCAGCCCGAACAGGAGCTCCAGAGTTGGGACCAGCCACGGTGCCATCCGGCCCAGATGGCTCCACGGTGCCACGAATGGTGCCGAGGGCAGAGGTGGCACCGACGACAGCGGACTGCGATGACCCCATGGTGTCAAGGCTCAAGGACACGGCTCCGTGCTCAACCTTGGAATCCGATGGCCCCATGGCACCGAGCCCTGAAGACACGGCGCCATGCTCAACCTCGTCGCTGAGTTCGGCACCAAGGCGAGACATGGACAAAGACGGCGCCGTAGCAACTCCCACGGTGCTGCTAGCAGTGTCGGCGCCACAAACAGCTCTGACAGAAGCCACGGCGCCATCAGGGACCACGGTGCCGCAAATTGCACCGAGGCCCGCAACAGCGTCGAGGAAGGCACCAACCTGGGCCTTGCGAACCGAAAGTCTGACACCAGGGGAGCCTTCACCCCCGAAGGGGCGATTGCCGTGGTGGCGCATCCCGCCTGCCCCCCCCCCCGAAAGGAGCGGGACGGGCCTCCTGCACCGCGGAAGGACCCTCGGCTACGGCTAGGCTACTAGTAGCCGAGGCTCCCTCCTCCTCCTCGGTCCATGTAGAACTGGGAGAGGACACGGAGGAAAGGCCGAGAGAGCGTGGCTTGGCCCGATGAGTGCGCGCCCGACCCACGAAAGTCGGCGGAGCTCACCCAACTTTCCACGCGCGTTGTTCCGATGACCCGGCAGTCCATGGAGAAAGAGGCATCGCACAAATCCATGTCGTGAAGTGAAGCAAGACACAAAACACACCTGTCGTGCTGGCCGGTGACGGAATACTTTCAGCCACATGGGCACTGTTGCATGGGGGGGGGGCCGACCAATCCTAGAAGTTTTCTTGGCCTCCGACCGAGACATGACCTACGGGGAAAATAACATCAAAAACAGACTCGACGTTGCAGAAATATAAAGAAATGGAAAGATCTTACCGGGCGACATCGAGTATGGTAAAGCAGAACCGGCAGGAACCGACAGACTTCGGCACCGAAGGAAATACAGAAACAGCGTCGAAGGTTTTTCGGCGTCAAAGTGTTTTTCGGGGTCGAACTAGGCCTCTAGTGCAGCAGCTCCACACGAGGTATGACCTCTATGGCGGGAGACGAAGAACTGGCAGGTAGGCGGAGTCGACGCAGCCTAACGGCCAACCTGTGAGCACCACGCAGTGCGTCGGCCTCGAGGGCGGTGCCGATGGTGCATCGGCTCCACCCACCTTAAAAAAAAAAGCTCCCGTGGGGTCCTGACCTCCGGCCAAGTACCCAACAGTGATAAATGGTGAAGACTGACACAGATAAGATATGAAAATTACGTCCCTACTGTAATTCTTGATCTTGTCTTGTATCTTCACCATTCATTACTGCTCGGTGTAAGTCGGAAGCGCGCACCCGCTACAGGAGTTTTTTTTTTTTTTTCAGGGAGGAGTCGGCGCCGACCATGAGAATGACGCACTGTGTGGTGCATGAGGGGCGGCTATTAGGCGCCGCAGACTCCTCCTCCATCATCCCAGTTCTGTAAGCTGGAGTGGCGAAATGAAGATTTTAGAAAAATAAGAGCGAGGCAAGAAAGCCAAGGGATAGATAACGGAAAGGAAACAAACTGAAAAAGGAATAAGCCGAAGAGAGGACAGGAAAGAGTAGAACCCTACCCTAAGGGACCATAGGACCTCACTCCTCAGATGGCTCTGAGGGAGGAACAGATAAAGGAGAAGAAGAAGAAAGGGGTATTGGGAGGAGGGAAAAAATTCTGCCACAAATTTAGGGGGAACTGGCTTGAAGCTTATCAGCATGGAGTTTAAAGCAAGGGAGCAAGGATCCCTTTAGACAAAAACTTGTTCAGATGGCTCAACTGAACCTTCTGCACAGCTCTGTATGAGCAGCAGATTTTCCCTACACATCCCGCTATCTTGTTACCCATCACTCAGGTTTTTTGGGATTTTTTTCAACTTTCTTTCTTCCGGTCACAGTTCCAGGAGCCTCTCTCAGGCATCCAACCTTACTCCTGTCCTGCCTGAAGTCCCCCTCCTACCGTACCTTCCTCTCCCTGCCCTGACTCGCAGTTGGCACCCATCCTACCTTGGACGTTCTTACACCATAGACTCCAGCTGCGGATGTGGGCCTCAGGCGGAGGATCTGTGAAGATCAGCACAGTTGAACCCAGTTGTGGGCATGGGGGATTGGTGCCGTCGCCTACCCCTGAAACCGGGTTTTTCCTTTTTCTCCCTAGCTTCCTCCTCTCCCTAATGTGGGCACCCCTGACATTATGCGCACGGTAACTCTGCCGACGTCAGCCACAAGGTCACGTGCTGTCTGCGCACTGCAGCACCCCCGCTCTCCACCAGGAGCTGCTGGTGCGCGGGACAAACCCCAGCCCGCCCCCCAGGAGAGGAGAGCTGTCCATGGAACGCTCAGTCCTCTTCCTCCCCTGCCGAACCCGGGTCGCCGGCGTGGCGCGAGGTGTGGCGTCCAGGGCCTCAACCCTCAGCGCCACCAGGCCGGCCCCCATCACTCGGGTTGAGAGCTCACAGAATGCCGAAGGCAAATAATCTGTTCCAGAGGAGAGAGCCCCCAACTAGGTGAGAGGAAGAGGTCCCACTAGTACATGACCGCATGACAGGACTAGAGGGGAGAGGGGAAGCCCCAAGGAAAAGCAACCTCTTTTGGGAAAGACCGACAGAGAAGGAAACTCCTTCTGGCTCCCTGGAGAAGGTAGGTATCAATGATACCAGACCACTTATTCAAGAGTTGTTAATTTGTCGAATCGGGCTAGATGTATACAAGGCACAATCCAGAGACACCAGCTAGGTCCAAAGACTGAGGGCTAGAGGACCATCTTAGAAACTAACCCTGCTGGCTGGAGATTAAACTAATCTGACCTGAAGAAAAGTTCTCGAAGGGATGCCTGCCAGGAATATCAGAAGGAGTTCCCTCAGATGGAAAGGAGCTCCACTCGCTCTCCTCCTACTTTAAATCCTTTGCTGCTTCTTTATAGAAGAACAGAAAGTCCCAAGGAACAAGAGAATTTAGCCCACAATGGCCTGGGGGCGGAGGCGAGCAGGGCGGGGGGAGACGCCCATGAAATGAGGCCCATGAGGAGAAGGTGGGCTGGATTCAATAATAAATGGTGAAGATACAAGAGAAGATATGGAAATTATGTACCTACCGAAATTCTGATCTTTCTGTGTATCTTCACCATTCATCACCTTTGGGTATTTGTCCGAAGATCATGACCCCGTGGAAGCTTTTTTTTTTTTTTGATAGGCAGAGTCGACGCACCATCGGCACCGACCTTGAGGTCGACGCACTGTGTGGCGCTCGCGGGTTGGCCATTAGGTGCTGTCGACTCTGCCCTCCCGCCAGTTCTGAGTCACCATAGAGGTCAGATAAAGGATTGGGAGGGTGGGACAAGGAATTCCAAGGGACAGACAAAGGAAAAGACATAAAACTAAAAGGAAAAATAAACGATTGAGAGAACAGAAGAAGTTTGAAGACTATGGGGAATTGGGTGGGGGCCCCAATCTCTGGAAGTAGAAAATGAGGAAAGAGGGAGGGAAGGTTAAGGTTTTTAGAAGTAAGGAAAACAATTGAGAGGGGGTGAGACAGGAGGAACATACCCTGTAACCTTGACCCGTCTCCAGTTTATATAGGAACTGTGAAGGAGTAGCCAAGAGGCTAACTTCCAGAATTGCAGGCACAGAATTACTGGCAAAAACTCCTACAAGCAGAATCGGCAATTTTGGAAGAAAAGACAGGAAAACAGGGATATCTCCCCCCCCCCAGGAGATTTTGGTGCAATACAGTTTGCTTCTTAAATTAATTGAGGTTATGATCACAGGACAAGGAAATCAAGGATTGACGGGGAGAAGGAAAGAAAAGGGGGCAACTGCCAACCACCACCCCACAGGGGTGGAACTGAAGCACTGAAGAAGGAGTGCCCCCCATCCTGACCACTCTACCCCTGAAGAAAACTATCCCCATATGTGCCCCAGTTTACCCCACTCCTGACTAAGAGAAAGGAGTGGGGCACAAAAGGGGAGGGGACCCAGAGACTGAGGGCCCCAGGGGGATGGAGGGTGGGATTGTGATGAATGGTGAAGATACACAGAAAGATCAGAACTGCAGTAGGTATGTAATCTCCATATCTTATCTGTGTCAATCTTCACCATTCATCACTTTTGGGTGAGTGCCGAGCCCCCCCCCAAAGGGGGTTTATAACCCTAAGTGGCTGAGTCCCTTAGCTCTCAGTGGGTGACACACCAAGAGGGAGAACCTTCAGGGCCTGGAGAGGCCCGGGGAGTGAGACAGGGACCCCCCGGAGGGTGTAGGAAGTTGCCCCGACAGACGCCGCCTCACTCTACGGGAGAAAGGATAGGTTCTCTGGTGAGCGGAGTTAATCACCCTGCATCGGGCCAAGGGTGACAACCAGGAAAGACGCAGGCGTCTGCCTAGTGCAGATCGCTGTCCCTATAACCCTGGCAGCTACCTCACTGGCATCATACGATGCCCTTGCTTGGTACCTTGATAGCTCTAGGCCACGTGCAGAGTGCGCAATGGCTTGTCTGGTTTGCTCCATGTCAGGCATGGAGGCTAGGAGCTGACCCAGCCTAGACCACAGGAACCTGTCACAGGTTGCATAGTGGGCCTGATCTTCTGCAATAGAGAGCAGCAACCGTGCCGAGTAGAATGTCCTCCTCCCCAGAGGTCAAAATCCGAGGAGTCTTGATCTGGGGACCAGTCACGGTGAGGGGCGCGAAGCCCATCAGGAGTGTCCAGTTGCATCAATCCTGACTGAGGATGAGGCAAGGACCCTGAAGACTGGGGGCACAATACCGCTGGCAGAGATCCCTAGGGGCAGGATCTCTGAAAGGGTCTCTGCCAGAACGCAACACCTCCCAAAAGGAGCAGGCGGGGGCACCACGAGGGTGTCCTCACTGAAATCACCCAGAAAGGCGTGCGCCGAGTGTGCTGGATTGTGTTGAGTGGGAGGGGTGAGGTGCAGGTCTTCTAACATCCTCATGAGGAATCACTGATACTCAGTGAGATCAGCAGCTGGAGAGATGTGGACAGATGGCTCCTCTCCCCCAGAAGAGGGGAATGAAGAGTCGGAGGACCTCGAAGGTTCAGAAGCTGGCTGCTCTGGGGGAGGTTGAAAAACCTGTCTGTCCACAGCCCTAACGTAAGAGGGAAACTGAGCAGCCACTGCTCTGAACTGCTCCAAGGAGAGAGGCCCACTAGGACCAAGAATGCCTGGGAGTACAGGAGAATGTGGCAGAGGGATGGGGCAGAGCCGACAATGGGAATCGGCTGACCTCCGCCTGGGCCAGAGAGTGCACCAGGAGCCCTAGGGAAGGAAGGCACTCTGGAAAACTCCACAGCCAACAGCTGATCAACCAAACTGGAACTGCCTAGGCTGTGCCCTGAAGAATCCCCCGTGAGGTAACCGGGGCCGTGTAGGTCCAGAAGGACGGTCCCCTATCTCTAAAGAACAGGGCCCTCTCGAGGAAAACTAAAGGGAAGGGCAGAGATCCGCACTACGGCTTCTCCCAGAGCCCGGGTGGGCTCCGGAAAAAGGCCACTGCACAGACCCCATGCCCTTCGACCCCTCGGAATCCGAGAGTGCCCTCCTCCTCGAGAGAGCCAGCCTAGGCAGCTGGCAGCGCTGGTCAGCCCCCGAAGGGGCTATCCAGGGAGCAGCACCCTCCACTCCTGTGAGTGCTCTGATCGGCCCCAAAGTCGTGCGATCCAGGCACACCACCTGAGGGGGTACCACCACTGAGGGGTCAGAGAACCCTCTGAGGCCAGGTTGCAGGGCAATGGTGGCCTGCACCACTGCCTACTGGTCAGAACCCCTGACCCTGGCCCGGCAGTCACTGTCTGCTCCTCAGAGGGGGGCTGACTCCGGCCTCTCAAGGACACTACCAGGATGTCCACGCCAGCAGCCAACTCCAAGGAGCCAGACTGCGTGTCTGACTCAGAGTCCTCCTCCTCCTCCGAAGAGGTGGAGATTGAAATCTTGTGCCAAATAGTGCGTGGACGCCCGCTGCATTTCCTACTGAACAGGGCACCAGAACCAGAGACTGCACCAGAGTCGACGCCGGTGCCCCCCTCCACACTGCAAACGGTGCCAGAAGAGGACACGGCCCCAACAAGGGCAGCAGCCTCGGAGCCAGAGCCTGTCACAGCGCTGACAAGCGGTGTTCAGACCAGCAACGGCGCTGATGATGGCTATGACCACGCTCTCGGTGCAGAGGCCGGAGACCCCCACGGCACCGACCCACCTCACGCCGCAGAGGAGAGACGTCCCCGACAGTGCTCTCGGCGCCGAGCTCCAAAACCTCCACAGTGCTGTGCCCATGCTTGGAGCCGCGAACAGCTGCAGAACTAGACATGGCGCCATGCTCAACCACGGCTCTGCAAATTGCGCTGGTGCAAGAAACTACGGCGCCGACAGCAGGATCGGCATGATGAACAGTGGCAACAGCAGCTACGGCGCCGAGTGACAAGACCAGCACTGACGGCGGCGCCATCAGGGCCCATGGTGCCGTGAATGGTGCCGAAGCCCAAGACAGCGCCAACAGACGGCGTCAAGGACGGCACCGACCCACGCCTTCCGAGCCACGGGTACGACACCGGGGGAACCTTCACCCCCAAAGGGGCGACTGCCAAGGCAGTGCCTCCCGCCCGTCTTTCAGAGGGCACAAACCGGGCCTCCTGCACCGCGGAAGGGGCCTCTGCCATGGCAAGGCTACAAGAGGCAGAGACCCACCCTCCTCAGTCCGTACAGAACCGGGAGGGGACCAGGAGGAAAGGCCGAGAGAACGCAGCTTGGCCATCAAGTGCGCGCCCTTCCCCCAAAAGTCGGCTTAGCTCGCCCCACTTTCTACGCGTGTTGCTCAATGACCCGTCGGTCCATGGAGAAGCAGGCATTGCACGAATCCATGTCATGAAGCGGGCCAAGATATGCGAGGCAACGGTTGTGCTGGTCGGTGACGGAATACTTACAGCCGCATAGGCACCGTCACATGGTGATGAGGCCGTCCCGTCTTATAAGTTTTCTTGCCCTCCGACCAAGACATGACCTACGGGAAAAAGAACACCAAAACAAGACCTGACATCGCAAAACAAAATAAGGAACAGTCTTACCAGGCGAGGTACAGTGGGGCGAATAGAACCGACAGGAAACTCGAAGTCGACAGGCTACTAAGCGACATGAGTTGTCTAAAATATGCAGCTGAAGGCTTCTACGGTAGAGGTAGGCCTCTGAAAATTCTTCTGAGAGCTTGCCACGAGGAGACCTCGATGGCGAGAGATGAATTGCTGGGAGGGCAGAGTCGACAACACCTAAAGGCCAACCCACGAGCGCCACACAGTGCATCGGCCACGAGGGCAGTGCTGATGGTGCGTCAACTCCGCCCATCCAAAAAAAAAAAAAGAGCTCCCGCGGGGTCATGACCTCCAGCTAAGTACCCAAAGGTGATGAATGGTGAAGACTGACACAGATAAGACCAAGAATTACAATAAGTACGGAATTTTCATACCTTCCCTTGTCAGTCTTCACCATTCATTACTGCTGGGTGAGTACCAAGACCCCCTAGAGTGGGCCTGATGTTCAGTCCTGAGGGAACAGATCCCTCAGCCTCCTACTGGTGTAAAGCAGGAAGGGGAGACCCTAACCAATAGGCTGGGGCAATCTAAGGTTGCTAAGGATGAGGAGATGTCCCCCGTGGCTGGGGGGCGGTGGACAGGAGGATGCCGCTGAAGAATCCTCCTCGCCCTGCAGGAAAACAGATGGGTCCCCCGGAAAGCAGAAGAAGTCACCCTATGCCGGGCAATGGGTGACAGTCTGGACAGACGAAGCCATGCTTTCCGTGTTATGCAGATCGCTCGCCCTTGCCTGGTGCCTTGCAAGCTCCAGACCCTGTGCAGAGAGGGCAATGGCTCGTCTCGACTGCTCCGTATCAGGCACAGAATCCAGAACCTGCGCCAGCATTGACCACAGATGCCTGTTGTAGGCATCGTGGTGTGCCTGACGTGAACCTATATACATCAGAACATGAGCCGGAGAAAAGACTCCGGCCTCAACTGTCAAATTCAGCGGAATCTGGATCTGGGGCTCAATCGTGTGCCAGGCACCGAGGCCCGGAAGGAGTGTCAAGGGACATCGAGCCCGAGGGCCGGTGAGGTACGGAACCTAGAGACTCGTGGGGGGCACAATAAAGTCTCCTGCAGTCTGCCAGGGCTGGAGAAGGGGCAGCTGGAGACTGCTAGGTGCAGACAGACATCTCCTGGAAAGGGACTGGCCAGGAAGGCACCACGAGGTGGCGAGCGCTGAATTCACTAAGGAATGCACGTTTCCCACTTGGTATTGTCCCTTCGAATGAAGGAAATAAGAAGCTCCAAGATCAGCCTCGAAAGGAACTGCTGATATTCTGTGAAATCAACGTCAGAGGACAGGTGGACAGGAGGTTCCTCTTCCTCAGAAGTGGAAGATGAGGAAGAAGTGGAGCTTGAACGATCAGAAGACTCCTGCGGTGGGGGTGAGGGGGAGACAGGCAGAAGATCTGTGTCCATGTACCCGACATTTGAAGGGAAGACCGCCGCAGTAGCTCTGAATGTCTCCTAAGGTTGTTTTTTTTTAACTTATTCTTTATACACTCCCTTCCCAGCAGCGCTCCCACTCTTCAGGAGACACCAATTGCCTTCTAGTCCCCACCCTCTTACCTGGAGCCCGGTGCAGTCCATCCTCCATGTAGCCATTGCTGTGCCTCCCAGGTGGGCATGGGGTAGGGGCACCCCCAAAGTCCTTCTTGTTCTCGTCGGGATGCCGGTACTGGGTCAGGCAGGGGCACTGGGGATCGAGGCCTGGTGCTCCATCTACCGGGAGCGCTGCAGCATGTTTTTCCCATTTTTCTATGGGAGTGGTGCGTGCCCCAACGTCAAGGCATCTCCGCCGACATATGAAAATTACGTACCTACCGTAATTCTTGATCTTCTTGGACGAGTCTCCACCACTCATTCACACTAGTGGGATTAGCGCCGGAGGCACTAGGACCCATCGGGAGCAAACTTTTTGCTGGAGGGTCGGCGCGAGAGATGGCGCCGCGAGGCATGGCGCCATGAGCAGCGGCTCGAGCGGCAATGACCATCTCGGCGACGACCCTCCAACCGCCTCAGTACCTTTTTTACCAAGGAGGTGCAGCGCAACTAACGTAAAGAGTAAATCTAACCTTAAAAAACGGACATAAGATAGTCCGTACGACCCGTGTAAGAAGGGTCAGCAAAGAAGTCCTCACGGCCTAAAGATTTGAGGGAGTGAAGACCAACACAGCGGTGAGCTCGGGGGATGGAGGGTGGGCGTGTGAATGAGTGGTGGAGACTCGTCCAAGAAGATCAAGAATTACGGTAGGTACGTAATTTTCATATCTTCCTGGACATAAGTCTCCACCACTCATTCACACTAGTGGGAGAGTACCAAGCTGATAATCCCCCAAAAGGGCGGCAGGAGAGCCAGAGCTCACGCGTCTAAGATAGAAGACCATTAAGGATAGTTCTGCCGACGCGGAATGTCGCCTGGCATGAACATCCAGTGCATAATGCTTAACGGTTGCATGCACTGAGCTCCAGGTGGCGGGCAGATATCCGCACTGGAACATTGCAATCTCCGCTAAAGATGCCACTGATCGCTCCTAGTAGAGTGAGCGCACACCTACCCTCCAATTTAACTTGAGCCATGGAGTAGCAATGTCAAGGCATGCCACTAACCATGATGAGATGCATCTAATAGCGACGGGTTGACCCAGCCGGTGTCGCTGAAAGAAACAAACAGTTGCTGAGTCTTGCGAAATTCTTGGTTCTATCTAAATAGAACCGCAAGGTCTCTTAACATCCAAGGAATGAAGAGATCGCTCCTTCATTTTGGAAATTAGCTAAGTAAGAGGAAGTACCAGAGGTTGGTTTAGATGGAATTCTGACACAACCTTGGGAAGAAATTTAGGATGAGTACGGAGAACTACCTTGTCTTTATGGAATACAGTATACGGAGGGTCCGTCACCAAGGCATGAATTCCAAGACCCACGGGCTGAGGTAATGGCCACCAGGAAGGCAGTCTTCCAGGTAAGAAATTTTAGCTCACAGGTAGCTAAGGGCCTCGAAAGGCTTCCGAGTGAGCATGTCCAGCACCAGGTTAATGTCCCAGGTTGCAACTGGACGCTTAACAGGGGGTCTGGTATGAAGAATCCCCTTAAGAAATCTCTTCACCATAGGAAGCTGAGCCAGAGTCAAGGAAGAAACCGGCTCATGGAACGCTGAGATGGCACTAAGGTGAACTTTAACTGTGGAGTACTGGAGACCTGAGTTTGATAGGTCCAAAAGATACTCCAGAACCTTGTCAGGAGGACAGGAAAAGGGATTCCAAGAGGACTTTGCACACCAGAGAGAAAAGCGTTTCCATTTGGAAGCGTACGTTTTTCGGGTGGCTGGCTTCTGCGCAGCCAGAAGGATGTCCGAGACTCTACGAGAGACGTTGAATCGATTCACTTCTACCTCTTCAGGAGCCAAGCATGAAGGTGAAGTGATTTCAGGTTGGGATGGACCACGAACCCTGAGACAAAAGGTTGATTTGCAAGGGAAGTGGTCTCGGAGAGGCTGCCAACATACTGTTGAGCAGAGGAAACCATAGTTGCCGAGGCCAGGAGGGAGCAATGAGAATCATTTTGGTCCCCTGAGACTCGAACTTGAGGAGAACTCTCTGGATTAGAGGGATCGGTGGAAAGGCGAAAGAAAACGCTTTGTCCACCGCAGCCTGAACGCATCCTGACAGAAAATGCCAGGCCCTGGATTTCTGGAGCAGAAGAGAGGCAGTTTTAGGCTGAGTGGGATGCAAAAGGTCCAGGTCTGGAGTCCCCACTCTTTGAATAGTGACCGAGCTACGGCTGGATCGAGAGACCACTCGTGAGGGTCTGCCTCCGCTCTGCTGAGGTGATCTGCTAGATCGCTTTGTATACCTGGCAGATAAACCACCTGAATCAGAGACTTGTGCCCAAGCACCACTCCCACACCCTCATTGCTTCCCTGCAAAGGGGTAAGAATGAGCACCGCTTGCTTGTTGATGTAATACATCACAGCTTTGTTGTCCGCTTGAAGGAGAATGTTCTTGTGACAAAGGATATCCTTCAGAGCTCGGATCGCATAGAGGACCGCCTCATCTCCAGGACATTTATGTGGAGAAGAGTTTCAACTGAGTCCATACACCTTGAGTGTGGAGGGAGCGACAGTGAGCTCCCCATCCCATTAGCGATGCGTCTGTGGTGATGGAGGTCTGATGATCCGGGGGAGCAAAGGGGAACCCTTCTAGGAGATTGCTCTCTTGAGTCCACCAGGTGAGAGACCTTCGAAGGGGCTCCGTCACTTTGATGGGATAAGACTGGGGGTGAGAGGTCGGAGACCACTGAGTGGAGAGCATCCATTGGGTGGTTCTCATGTGCAACCGGGCCAGGGGTACAGTGAACACCGAGGACGCCATGAGACCCAACATGCGTTGCAGCGAGAGAGCTGTAACCGATTGGTTCTCCCCGATGTAACGGGCCATCCAAGGATGTCGAGTCTTCTGTCCTCTGGAAGGAAAGCCTTCGTGGAAGAGGTGTCTAGAAGCGTCCCTATGAAAGGAGCCTCTGGGAGGGCTGCAGTTGTGATTTTTTCAAATTCAGCAGAATTCCCATGGACGTAAGAAGACAGAAGTCGCTTTGCACGCTTCCAAAGTCCCTTTGGCTGGAAGGGCTTGCTAGAAGCCAATCGTCCAGGTAGGGGAAACACTCGGAGTCCGATCTTCCTGAGATGCGCCAAGTAGAACTGCACAACACTTTGTAAAGACTCATGGCTGAGGATAGCCCAAAGGGCAGGACTCTGAACTGATAATGCTGACCCAGAGCTACAAACCTGAGGAACTTGTGTGGTCGGTGGATGGGGATATGCTGGTAAGCATCCTGCATGTCCAGGAGGCCAGCCAGTCGGCTGATGCAGCAAGGGTAACAGGGTATCTAGGAAATCATTTTGAATTTCTCCTGGGGAGAAATTTGTTTAACTTTCTGAGGTCTAGAATGGGCGATTCCCCAGACTCTTTGGAACCAGGAAGTAATGGAGAGAACCCTGTGCTCAAGAGATGGGGCACCAGTTCTATTGCCCTGTTGCTTAGAAGGCCCTGGATCTCGGGCGGTGAGGAGGTCTCGACTGAGAGGCCGACAACCTGGGTTGTCGTCTGGGAGGACAATCTGGGGTTTCCAAAAATTGAGAGAATAACCCTCTAATTATCCAAGGACCCATTTGTCCGAGTTATGGACTCACTGGTTGTAGAAGTACATCAAACGACCTCCCACTGGAGGAGAAAGTTCCACCTCGCAATGTGGATGGAACTTGGGCCAGCAATTATAAGGTGGCTGGGCTTTAGGCCCCGCGCCTTCTGCTGCGCTTTTGAGGTTGGGCAGGTTGGCTTATGGAAGCTTCCCTGCCTCTGCCTCAAAGGACTGACGACTATGAAACTAACGCCTGTTCACATGCCCCCGAGAGGGAGCAGGCGGAGGTCTGGCCAACTAATGGCCGACCTAGTCTTCTGAGTGGCCTCTAAGGCTTGTTCCACCTGAGGGTCGAAAAGAAAAGAGCCATCAAAGGGCAGCGCCATTACCTGCTGCTGAGCATCATTCGTGAAGCCAGAAGTACGCAGCCAGGAATGGCGCCGAGTACAAATACCCGCTGCTGCTGAGCGAGAAGCAGTGTCGAAAGCATCCATAGCGGCTTTGACCTGTTGGTTATTGGACTCAATACCCCTAGTAACGGTCAGAAGAAGCTCTGACTTGGAGTCCGAATCCGGAAGAGCTTCAACCATTCTTTTCAAAGAGTGCCACAGGATATACTCATACTGAGAAAATAGCCTTGATAACTGGCAACACGACATTTAGAGTGGCAGCAAAGACTCTCTTACCTAATGTATCAATCTACGAGACTCTTTGTTAATAGGTCGAGCTGTAGTAGTTTGAGGAAGAACGACCTTATCATTCTCTGCCAGGACTACAATAGGATCCGCAAGCTTGGGATGCCAAAATGGGACGATCCTTGGGAGCTGAATACTTCTTATCAATGGATTTAGCCACTGAGGGAATAAGAGCAGGATTATTCCATACCATTTGAGACAGCGCCTCGAAGGAAGGCTGGATCGGAGGGGTCAAACGTAGGGATCTCCAAGCATGAAGATACTGGAGTCTTAATATCTTCCCAGGATCGATGCCTGTAGTCTGGAGAGAAAGAGGATCTCAGGTTCTTCAACAGAGACTTAAAGGACAGGTCCCACCACAGGCTCTGTAGCAAAGAAGATCCTGTTTCTCCACTTCATCACCCAACCAAGGTCTGGGTCAGGCTCAACATCATCTCCTGATGGTCCAGAAAGGACTGATTGGACAGGAAAGGAGGAAAATTAGGAGAGGAGGAAATAGCAGAGAACAAGGAGAGTCCCCGAGGCCCCGGCGCCGAGAAGGTAAACGGGTTGAAAACGGCACCGCAGAGGGCACGGCGCCAAGAGGCACGCTGCACCGCAGCGTCCTGCCGACCAAGCGGCGCCACCAACGGCGCCGCCAGACCCAACGGCACCGCGAGACCACGCGGGCGCCGCGGACGGACCGCAATCGCGCGTCGAAACGAAAACGGCACCGACAGCCAACAGACTCGCTGAAGGCGCCGAAACGCCCAGGAACGTGGAAAGCTAGAGAAGGAAAAATAAACCAGGAGATAAGGGCATCGGTGTGGCCCTCGCGCCGCAGCCATGTGAGGGGGGAAACACCTAAGCGCTGGAGTCACGGGCACCGAAGAAGGCGCCACGCGACTAGGAAGGTCCAACCGCCCTACCCGATCACTGGAGGAGCCCGGGGGCTCCGTGGCAACCGAGCCAGGCAGGAGAACCAACCTCCGAGCCCATCGCTCCATAAGAGCGGCCCACTGATGAAACTGCTCATCTGGAGCCCTACCTACAGGCGGGGAGGGGCTCCAATGTTGAGGACGATGGTCACCAGCAGTTGGCGACTCCGAAGAAGGAGAACAGCAACTAGCTACGATAACCAACCGTCGACGCGCAGACATACCAGAGGGCGACCTCGAGTGATGCCTTCTCTTTTTTGACCTGTGGGCCGAAGAAGAGCTCGAGGCCGAACGGTGCCGAGAATGCGACCGTTTATTTTTATGCCAACGGGGGGACCGCCCATCCCCCCGGGCATCGGACTGACCGTTGTCGGAACCCCGCTGAGGAGAAGGAGGCTGACCGGACCCAGCCCGGCTGACTGAACAGCTTTCATACGAAGTCTCCCTACCGTCACCTGACCTGCTCATGGTCGACTCCGTCCAGTAGGCCGAGACTTCTTCAAGTAAGTTAAATTTAAAATATTAGAAAATAGAATAAAATTAAGCGATACTACTATCGAGATAATGTTACAAAAATAAACTGAAAACTATGCGCTAGTTTGAAGTTTGACTCCCGACAGGCTAGCGTCGTCACTGAAGTGCACTCGACGGCGGGAAAAAAGGAACTGAGGCGGTTGGAGGGTCGTCGAGATGGTCATTGCCGCTCGAGCCGCTCCTCGCGGCGCCATGCCTCGTGGCGCCATCTCTCGCGCCGACCCTCCAGCAAAAAGTTTGCTCCCGATGGGTCCTAGTGCCTCCGGCGCTAATCCCACTAGTGTGAATGAGTGGTGGAGACTTATGTCCAGGAAGATCTTCCACTCCCAACCCTCTCTTTAAGCTCATGCACTTGCTATGCCTCCGGCTTCCACCAGAGGCAAGTCAGGCGCCGAGCGTGTACCCTCCTCCCTCCAGGGAAAGGAGAGACGTCCTTCGGATGCTCAATCCTCTCCCTCCCCTGCCTGGGCTCATTCCCAAACTTGGATCACCAGCGTGGCGCGAGGTGTGGCATCCAGCGCCTCAGCCCTCAGCTCCACCGGGATGGGGTATGTCTCCCAAATTAAGGGTCCCGTAGGACCCACATGGCCTTGGAGAGAGAGAGAGAGAGGTGGCTGCAGAGGGATGGACGAAGGGCACGTGAGAGTATGTGCCCGGCCTCTACCGGGGTTCTGAGATCCAGGGAGCGATGCCATTGTGACTGGGGGCCCTGAGACCATACCGAGATGCAAAGAGGTAACTTGAGAAGGCAAACTCCAGAAGAGCCGAGATAGGGGTATCTCCCCTGTGACGCGACTGAGGATGCATCTGTCCAGAAGAGCAACCCTCTGCGCCACCACTAGAGGCCGCTCTGAAGACTTCGAAGGAAAGGCAGGTTCAGCACTGCGACTCCTCCCCACACCCCACAGGGCAGAGGGAATGCGCCACCGCTCCTCTCCCAACCTCTAAACCCCTCCGACTCTGAGGCAGCCCTATTCCTCAACACCAGTGTACGAACTCCCCGCTCTGCAGGCCTCCGGAGGGAGGTCACAGTAGCAGTGTTCTCCGCCTCTTTCTGAGGGGCCCCAGCACCACCAGAAATGGCAGCTGCCTGGGCCCTCTCAGAAGAGGGTATCCTCTCCCGAATCCTGGAGCTATCGCTCCTAGGGGATCCCAGGCCACCCCTATCCATGGGACCCCCATAGTGAATGTGCTCCAGGGACTCAGGAAGAGGAACACTGGGCCACCTGTCACCCCGGCCTAAAGAGAGTTCCGATTCCGAAGAATTGGGCTGCCAGTATGGAGAATTGGGCTGCCAGTCCGGGTCCACCTCTGAGTCGTCATCCTTCTCCGAAAAGGAGTTGAGCAAAGTGATCTCCAGAGAGGCAACCCCCCAAACATCTCCAATGGTGGCACTGGGAACGGTGCTGACGTAGATCGCGACATCGCCGACGGGGCCAATCAAGTCCTCGGCCACATGGACAGCGCTAGAATCCAAAGCGGCAGCGGGGACGGTGCCGGAACCCAAAGCAATGGCGCCCAAGTCACTGGTGCCGCAGACGACACCGAAACCCAAAGCGGCGCCATTAAGAGTCCCCAGCATTAGAACACAGAGCATCACCGCTGGCGGCACCAAGGTCCTACAGCAGCCGGTCTGCACCCGGGCCGGACATTGGGGGAGCCTGCACCTCCATGGTGGGGACTGCCGGGATGGCGCCAGTGATACGATCTCTGGAGATACTGCACTGCTCCTCCGGTGCCAAAGAAGAAACCTCCTCCTCAGCAAGGCTGGAAGTGGAGGAGGTCTCCTTCTCGCCGGGCCGAAATAGCCACGGAAAGGGACCTGGGTGAAGGGTCAAGAGATCTGGCCTGGGAGGCCCGCGGGCGACGTAGTCCTCCTTATTATGTAATGCTGTTTGTTTCTACATAATGTTACCTGTCCTACACAGGACCACCTTGCAAATGAGTACTGCTCATGGTACAACTAGTGTAACAATTAAGACGTATCTAATAACATCCAAAATGGGCCAATGCATGGTACTGACTGTCACTAATTCATCTGCAGCTAGTGATCAGATTTCACAGGCAGAAAGGGACCAATGTTGAGAGAACGCTATGTGCTATTTTTTCCTGATTACTCATACTCCACTCAACTGAAGCGCGAAGTATTTGAGGGTATCACGAGTAAGCTGAGGGAAGCTAAGGTCTCATTTCACCTGGGCTTTCTGGCAAGGCTGCAGTTTTCAGTCAGTAACAAAATGTATTCCTTCAGTGAACCCAAAGCTGCAGAGAATCGAGAAACATAGAAACATAGACTTTGACAGCAAATAAGGACCGCTTGGCCCACCTAGTCTTCCCATTTCCCTACCTACAGGATAATCTGCAGATCCTATTTAACCAACAGCCTATTTCTTCCTACCCCCCACAAAAATTGCCTTATGTCTGTCCCATGCATTCTTGAATTCTCCCTGAGTTTTAGACCCCACACCCTCCTCAGGAAGGCTGTTCCATGTGTCCACCACCCTCTCTGTGAAAAAATGCTTCCTCACATTGCCCCTGAGCCGTCCCCTACTCTATCTTCAAATTTTGTCCCCTTGTTCTTGCACATCTCTTTTTCTGAAAGATGCTACCCACTTGGACTTTGTTGATTCCACTGAGGAACTTAAAAGTTTCTACCATGTCCCCCCATCCCTCCTTTCCTCAAGGGTATACATATTAAGCTCCTTTAGTCTCTCCTCATATGGCTTTTCTTGCACACCCTGCACCATTTTAGTTGCCCTCCTCTGGACTGCCTCTATCCTATGTCCTTGTGGATATGGGGTCTCCAGAACTGGACGCAGTACTCCAGATGGGGTCTCACCAACTGTCTGTACAGAGGGATAACAAACTCCTGTTTTCTGCTGGCGATGCCTCTCCCTATACATCCCAGTATCCCCCCAGCCCTCCTACTGCCTTCTCACATTGCTTGCTAACCTTAAGGTCATCTGATATGATTACCCCAGGCCCCTTTCCATTTTTGTTGTTGTTACCACCTCTTCCCCCATTGTGTAATCATCCCCATGGTTTTTGTTTCCCATGTGCATTTTTTTGCACTTCTTTGCATTAAATCCAAGCTGCCATACTTCTGACCATTCCTCCAACCTTGCCAAGTCTCTTCTCATCCTTTCCACGCCTCGTGTATCAAACCCTGTTGTAGATCTTTGTCTCATCTGCAAAGAGGCATACTTTTCCTTCCAGTCCCTCTGCAATGTCACTTATAAAGACATTAAAAAGGACTGGACCCTTTACTGAACGCTGCAGTACCCCACCAGTAATCCCTCTTTCTTCAGAGTGGACTCCATTTACAATTACCTTCTGTGTACTGTTGTCCAGCCAATGTTTTACCCAGGCTACCACCCTGGAACCCACTCCCAGGCTGGTTAATTTAACTATTAATCTTTTGTGTGGGACTGTGTCAAATGCCTTCCTAAAGTCTAGGTAGGCCATGTCCACAGCCCCTTCCTGGTCTACTACTTTGGTCGCCCACTCAAAGAAATCAATTAGATTCGTCTGACATGACCTTCCCGCTGTGAACCCATGCTGCCTTTGGTCCTGTGCCCCACTGGCCTCTAGGTACTCAACAATTCTTTCCTTCAGAAGTGATTCCATCACCTTCCCTACCACAGAGGTCAAACTGACAGGTCTGTAGTTTCCTGCCTCTGTATTGGTCCCACTTTTGTGAAGGGGAATCACATCTGCCTTCCTGCAGTCTTCAGGTACCACACCATCCTCTCATGATTTTTTTAAAAAGGGTAGTCAGTGGTGTCACTAGTTCTGTCCTTAATTCTTTTAGAATTCTGGGGTGAATTCCATCTGGCCCCATTGCTTTGTCCACTTTCATTTTTAGGAGTTCATTCAGAACCCTTTCTTCCGTGAAAGGACTGGGATCGACACCCCTAACCAGAGTGCTTCTGTTAACTGGGTTAGGCACATCCCCCACCTCCTCTTTTGTGAATACTGAGAAGAAGTATTCGTTCAGTATCCCTGCTTTTTCACTGTCCCTCTCTGCCCACCCACCGTCCATTCTATTCAGCCTCATTATCTCTCCCTTTGTCTTTCTATGCTCTCTGATATACCTATAAAAGGTTTTAACCCCCTTCTTAACTGAGTTGGCTATCTTTTCCTCAGTTTGGGCCTTTGCTATTCTGACTACCCTCCCTGCTTCCTTCTGCCTTAACGGGTACAGTTCTCTGTCCTCCTCCTTCTGTGTTTCCTTATACTTCCAAAATGCTATCTTTTTCTCCCTAACCTTCACCGCCACCCTCTTTTGAGAACCACAGTGGTTTTTTCTTTCATTTTGATTTGTTTATTTGCTTCACACAAAGGCTTGTTGCTGCTCCACCCCTCCTTCTAGCCGGTTTGCTAGTGCTTTTCTAAGGCACTCTCCCATCTTGCCAAAGTCAGCCCTCCTGAAGTCCAGAACCCTCACTTTTGTATGGCTTGACTCTGTAGCCGAGTTTATCGTGAACCACACTGTTTGGTGGTCACTTGTTCCCAGATGGCTACCCACTTCTAGATCTGAGATCCTCTCACTGTCCCCATTTGACAGTATGAGGTCTAAGACTGTTCTCTCAGAAAGGCATCAAGAATGGCCCTGTTTTTGGATGTGGCTGCAGCAAAGGTGCTCCAGTTAACATCTGGCATATTCATGTCCCCCATCAACAGTATCTCCCCTTTCTCTGCCATCCTAAGGGTGCCTTCTATCATATCCTTGTCCATTCCCTTCCCCTGACATGGGGGTCTCTATACAACCCCTGTGCAGACTGTGGTGCCATTTCCAGTCTCTAAGGTGTCCCACAGTGCCTCCTCTCCTCCCTGTTTACAGTTTGGTTCAGTTACCTTTATCCCTTCCCTTACACAGGGAGCTACCCTGCCCCCTCTTCTCCCCTCCCTGCCTCAGCTGTAGGTTTTGTACCCTGGTATGTTAACATCCCAGTCATGGTTCTCTGTGTATCATGTTTCTGTGACTGCTATGATATCCAGGCATCCCTCTTCCATCAAGGCCACCAGTTCAGGGAGCTTGTTGCCCAAACTACGGGCACTGGTACTCATTACCTTCCATTTCTTGATGGCCTTACCCCTTTTGCCCCATCCCTGTCCTTACTGCATTTGTCATTTCTCCATTTACCCCTGCTCTTCTCCCTATCGACATCTCTATCTTGGTGTTTACCTCACTTAGTATCCTGATTTTTTTTTGGGGCAGGATTTCCTGCTTCCAGTGCCTCCCCCCTTGGCTAGTTTAAATGCTTGCCAATGAAGCATTTAAACCTATCACCTAGGATCCTGATTCCCCTCCTTGACAGATGCAGACCATCACCCCACTATAGGCCTGCATCCCTCCAGGTGGACCCCCAGTCCCCAATGAAGCCAAATCCCTGAGCTCTGCACCAGTTTTTCAACCACTGATTGAATCCCATGGTGTGGAGCACCTTAGCCTCAACTGTGCCATAGACGGGCAGCATCTCCGAGAAGGTTACTGTGCTTGCTACTTGTCTAAGGCCCCTTCCCAACTCTACAAACTCTTTCTGCACTGCTCTGATCTCTTCCTTAGCCAAGTCATTTGTCCCTAGGTGGACAATGACATCCAGCTCCCTCCCCTGTGCAGTTGCTCCGGCAATCCTGAGGATTCACTCCCTGTCCCTCCAAGCCATGGCGCCAGGTAGGCACCTTCCTTCCCCAGTTCTACCTTACTAACAATGGACTCCCCCACCAGGAATTGTTTCCTTCCCCTGTGGGGTTCCACGCCACCCTCCTGTGGGTGTCCTTTGTGGAGGTTCCCAGCATCCTCCTTGGTCTCCACTGTGGGTGCCTCCATAGAGGAACCACACTTTGGCAGAATGGCATATGAATTGTGGAGAGGTACAACTGGAGGGATGCACCTCTGTTCCACCACCCTCCCCCTCCCTGAGCCCATTGTGGTCCAACCGCTCCTCTTTCTTGGCAACCTCAGAGGCAACGACAGTGGCCCTGGTGGTCCCTGGGTGGGAGAGGAGGTCCCACAAATGCTGGCCAACTCAGCCTGGAGATGAGCAACCTCCTCCCTCAGCCCAGAGAGTTGCCTGCAGATGGGACAATACCACATCCTCCAGAACATCTCCCAGAAGACTGCTGCTCCATAGCCACTGCACTGTACCACTTCCATCATGTCTTATTTCTGGCCCCTTAACTGTTGTTTGGAATACTTAGCCTTTCCTCTGTTTATTTTTTTTTTTTTGCCCTACTTATTTACTGCCTCTGTGCCCTTTAAGCTCCTGATCTTCCTGTTCTGAGACTAGAAGTTCCTATATTTCTCAGTAGTCTCCTTACTTGCTCAGAGTCACACCTCCAGCAGCTAGAGGGGATGGAGAGCTACTCTTATCCTTCTAGAATGGTGAGTCTTTGGTGGCTCTGTGACCACTCACTTCCTGCTCCCTAACAGGAAGTTCCTGTTGTCAGTCAAATCCTGTGCCTATAAGAGTAGAACTGATTTAGGGTGGAGGGGTGGGAAGCAGGGCAATATAGTCCCAGTAGAGAAAGGAAAATTACGTACCTACCGTAATTCTTGATCTTCTTGGACGAGTCTCCACCACTCATTCACACTAGTGGGATTAGCGCCGGAGGCACTAAGACCCATCGGAAGCAAACTTTTTGCAGGAGGGTCGGCGCGAGAGACGGCACCGCGAGACACGGCGCCGAGAGCAGCGGCTCAAGCGGTAATGACCATCTCGGCGACGACCCTCCAACCGCCTCAGTACCTTTTTACCAAGGAGGTGCAGCGCAACTAACGAAAGAGTAAACCTAACATTAAAAACGGACATAAGATAGTCCCGTATGACCCGTGTAAGAAGGATCAGCAAAGAAGTCCCTCACGGCCTAAAGATTTTGAGGGAGTGAAGACCAATACAGCGTGAGCTCGGGGATGGAGGGAGGTAGAATGAGTGGTGGAGACTCGCCCAAGAAGATCAAGAATTACGGTAGGTAATGCAACTTTCCTATCTTCCTGACATAAGTCTCACCACTCATTCACACTAGTGGGAGAGTACAAACTGATAATCCCCAAAAGGGCGCAGGAGAGCCAGAGCTCACCGCCTCAAGATAGAAGCCCATTAAGGATAGTTCTGTCGAATGTGGAATGTCGCCAGCATGAACATCCAGTGCATAGTGCTTAACGAAGGTATGCACTGAGCTCCAGGTGGCTATGCTTGGTATATCTGCAATTGGAACATTGCGACTTCCGCTTAGGGATGTCAGACTCTAGTAGAGTGAGCGACACTCTACCTTCTAATTCTAACTTGAGCCATGGAATAGCAATGACGAAGGCATGCCACTAACCATGAAGAGATGCATCTAATAGCACAGGTTGACCCAGCCGAGTGTCGCTGAAAGAAACGTAACAGTTGCTGAGTCTTACTAACATCCTTGGTTCTATCTAAATAGAACCGCAAGGCTCTCTTTAACATCCAAGGAATGAAGAGCCTGCTCCCTTCATTTTGGAAATTAGCTAAGTAAGCTGGAAGTACCAGAGGTTGGTTTAGATGGAATTCTGACACAACCTTGGGAAGAAATTTAGGATGAGTACTGAGAACTACGCTTGTCTTTATGGAATACAGTATAATGGAGGGTCCGTAATCAGGGCATGTATCTCAGAGACCCCAAGTGGCTGAGGTAATGGCCACCAGGAAGGCAGTCTTCCAGGTAAGAAATTTTAGCTCACAGGTAGCTAAGGGTTTGAAAGGCTTCCGAGTGAGCATGTCCAGCACTAGGTTAATGTCCCAGGCTGCAACTGGACGCTTAACAGGGGGTCTGGTATGGAGAATCCCCTTAAGAAATCTCTTCACCATAGGTAACTGAGCCAGAGTTAAGGAAGAAACCGGCTCATGGAACGCTGAGATGGCACTAAGGTGAACTTTAACTGTGGAGTACTGAAGACCTAAGTTTGACAGGTCCAAAGATACTCCAGAACCTTGCCAGGAGGACAGGAAAAGGGATTCCAAGAGGATTTTGCACACTAGAGAGAAAAACGCTTCCATTTGGAAGCCGACGCTGGGTGGCTGGCTTCCTAGCAGCCAGAAGGATGTCTGAGACTCTACGAGACGTTGAACCCATTCACTTCTATCTCTTCAGGAGCCAAGCATGAAGGTGAAGTGATTTCAGGTTGGGATGGACCAACGAACCCTGAGTCAAAAGACTGATTTGCAAAGGAAGTGGTCTCGAGAGGCTGCCAACATACTGTTGAGTACAGGAAACCATAGTTGCCGAGGCCAGGAAGGAGCAATGAGAATCATCTTGGTCCCCTGAGACTCGAACTTGAGGAGTACTCTCTGGATTAGAGGAAGCGGTGGAAAGGCGTAAAGAAAGCGTTTTGTCCACCGCAGCCTGAACGCATCCTGACAGAAAATGCCAGGCCCTGGATTTCTGGAGCAGAAGAGAGGCAGTTTTTTGCTGAGTGGGGATGCAAAAGGTCCAGGTCTGGAGTCCCCTACTCTTGAACAGGGACCGAGCTATGGCTGGATCGAGAGACCACTGTGAGGGTCTGCCTCCGCTCTGCTGAGGTGATCTGCTAGGTCGCTTTGTATACCTGGCAGATAAACTGCTTGAATCAGAGACTTGTGCTCCAAGCACCACTCCCACACCCTCATTGCTTCCTGCAAAGGGGTTAAGAATGAGCACTGCCTTGCTTGTTGATGTAATACATCACTGCTTTTGTTGTCCGCTTGAAGGAGAATGTTCTTGTGACAAAGGACATCCTTCAGAGCTCGATTGCATAGAGGACCGCCTCATCTCCAGGACATTTATGTGAGATGAGTTTCAACTGAGTCCATACACCTTGAGTGTGGAGGAGAGACAGTGAGCTCCCCATCCCATTAGCGAGCGCGCCTGTGGTGATGGAGATCTGATGATCCGGGGAGCAAAGGGGAATCCTTCCAGGAGATTGCTCTTTGAGACCACCAGGTGAGAGACCTTCAAGGGCTCCGCCACCTTGATGGGATAAGACTGGGGTGAGCGGTCGGGGACCACTGAGTGGAGAGCATCCACTGGTGGTTCTCATGTGCAGTCGGGCCAGGGGACAGGAAGACCGAGGACGCCATGAGACCCAACATGCGCTAGCATCGAGAGAGCTGTAACCGATTGGTTCTCCCTGATGTAACGGGCCATTCAAGGATGTCAAGTCTTCTGTCCTCTGGAAGGAAAGCCTTCTCGAAGAGGTGTCTAGAAGCTCCCTATGAAAAGGAGCTCTGGGAGGGTTGCAGCTGAGATTTTTTCAAATTCAGCAGAACTCCCATGGACGTGAGAAGACAGAAGTCGCTTGCACCGGCTTCCAAAGTCTCTTGATGGAAGGGCTTGCAGAAGCCAATCGTCCAGGTAGGGAAACACTGGAGTCCCACTTTCTGAGATGCGCCACGAGAACTGCACAACACTTTGTAAAACTCTCATAGGCCGAGGATAGCCCAAAGGGCAGGACTTGAACTGATAATGTTGACCCAAAGCTACAAACCTGAGGAACTTATGTGGGTCGGTGGACGGGATATGCTGGAAGCATCCTGCATATCAAGAGAGGCCAGCCAGTCGTGTTGATGCAGCAAGGGTAACAGGGTACCTAGGGAAATCATCTTGAATTCTCTCCTGGGAGGAATTTGTTTAACTTTCTGAGGTCTAGAATGGGGCGATCCTCCAGATTTCTTTTGGAACCAGAAAGTAATGGGAGTAGAACCTCGTGTTCGCAGAGATGCGGGGCACCAGTTCTATTGCCCTGTTGTTCAGAAGGCCCTGGATCTCGGGCGGTGAGGAGGTTCGACTGAGAGGCCGACAACCTGGGTTGTCGCCTGGGAGGACAATTCGGGGTTTCAAGAAATTGAGAGAATAACCCTCGCGAATTATCCAAGGACCCATTTGTCCGGGTTATGGACTTCCACTGGTTGTAGAAGTACATCAGACGACCTCCCACCGGAGGAGAAAGTTCCACCGGCAGAGTGGATGGAACTTGGGCCAACGACTATAAGGTAGCTGGGAGCTTTAGGCCCCGCGCTTCTGCCGCGCCTTCTTTGAGGTTGGGCAGGTTGGCTTTTATGGAAGCTTCCCTGCCTTTGCCCTCGGAAGGACTGGACGCATTATGAAACTGACGCCTGTCTACATGCCCTCGGGAGGGGCAGGCGGAGGTCTGGCCAACTTAATGGCTGATCTAGTCTTCTGAGTGGCTCTAAGGCTTGCTCCACCTGAGGCCAAAAAAGAAAGGAGCCATCAGCAGCGCCATCACCTGCTGCTGAGCATCATTCGTGAAGCCAGAAGCACGAGCCAGGAATGGCGCTCCTAGTACAACCTCGCTGCTGCTGAGCTAGAAGCAGTGCTAATAGCGCCCATGGCGGCTTTGACCTGTTGGTTATTGACCAATACCTCTAATAACGGGTCAGAAGAAGCTCTGACTTGAATCCAATCTGGAAGAGCTCAACCATTTTTTTCATAGAGTGCCACAGGATATACTCATACTGAGAAAAATAGCCTTGATAACTGGCAATACGTGATACTTAGAGTGGAGGCAGCAAAGACTCTCTTACCTAATGTATCAATCTTACGAGACTCTTTAACAGGTCGAGCTGTAGTTTGAGGAAGAAACGACCTTTGTCATTCTGCCAGGACTACAATAGGATCTCGCAAGGCTTGGGATGCCAAAATGGGACGATCCTTGGGAGCTGAATACTTCTTATCAATGGATTTAGCCACTGAGGGAATAAGAGCAGGATTATTCCATACCATTTGAGACAGCTCTCAAGGAAGGCTGGATCGGAGGAGTCAACCAGAGGGATCTCCAAGCATGAAGATACTGAGTCTTAATATCTTCCCAGGATCGATGTCTGTAGTCTGGAGAGAAAGAGGATCCCAGGTTCTTCAACAGAGACTTAAAGGACAGGTCCTCACCACAGGCTCTGTAGCAAAGAAAGATCCTGTTTCCCACTCATCACCCAACTCGAGGTCTGGGTCAGGCTCAACATCATCTCCTGATGGTCCAGAAAGGACTGTTTGGACAGGAAAGGAGGAAAATTAGAGAGGAGGAAATAGTAGAAAACAAGGAGATCCTGTGGCTGCCGGGCCGAGCGGCAAACGGGCTGAAGACGGCACCGAGGGAGGAGCACGGCGCCGAAGAGGCACGCTGTTCCCCGCGCGCTGGCGGCGCCGCTGACGACATCGCCGGGCGCCGGGCCGACGACGCCACGCACGGTGCTGCAAACGTGCCCGGACGACGCCACATAGGCGCCGCGAACGCGCCGCTTTATCCAACGGGCACCACCGGGCGGCGCCATGAGACCTCAAGGTAACAAGGGACGGCGCCGGCAAGACCCAGCGGCACCAAAAACGGCGCCGACAAGCCAACAGACCCTGCGCAAGGCGCCGGAAAAGCCCCAGGAACCTGGAAAGCTAGAGAAGGAAAAAAACCAGGAGAGAAGGGCATCGGTGAGGCCCCCTGCGCCGCAGCCATGTGAGGGGAAACACCTAAGCACGGAGTCGCTGGCACCGAAGAAGGCGCCACGCGACTAGGAAGGTCCAACCGCCCTACCTGATCGCCGGAGGGCCCGAGGGCTCGAGGCAACCGAGCCAGGCAGAAGAACCAACCCTCCGAGCCCATTGCACCATAAGATGTGCCCACTGATGAAACTGCTCATCTGGAGTCCTACCTATAGGCGGGAGGGACTCCGATGTCGGGCGACGATTACCGAAGTTGGCGACTCAAGAAGGAGACCGCAACTAGCAACGATAACCGAGCCGACGCAGACATACCAGAGGCGGCACTCGAGTGATGCCTTTCTTTTTGACCTGTGGGTCAAGAAGAGTTCGAGGCCAAGTGCCGAGAATGCGACCGCTTATTTTATGCGCGCGGGGACCATCCCCCGGCATCGGACTGACCGTTGGTCGGAACCCCGCTGAGGAGAAGGAGGCTAACCGATCCAGCCCGCTGACTGAACAGCTTCATACGAAGTCTCCTACCGTCACCTGACCTGCTCATGGTCGACTCCGTCCAGTAGGCCGAGACTTCTTCAAGTAAAATTTAATATTAGAAAAATTTACGTAAAATAGAATAAAATTAAAGCGATACTACTTATCGAGATAAAGTTAATAAAAAACCAAACTGAAAACTATAAGCTAGTTTGAAGTTTGACTCCGACAGGCGGCGTCGTCACTGAAGCGCACTCGGCGGGCGGGAAAAAGGAACTGAGGCGGTTGGAGGGTCGTCGCCGAGATGGTCATTACCGCTCGAGCCGCTGCTTTCATGGCGCCGTGTCTCAGTGGCGTCTGCCTCGCCGACCCTCCAGCAAAGTTTGCTCCCGATGGGTCTTAGTGCCTCCGGCGCTAATCCCACTAGTGTGAATGAGTGGTGGAGACTTATGTCCAGGAAGATGTTTAGTTATAACAGCAGCTCCTTCCTCCTGGTGTTCTCTGCCTGTTCTCTGGCAGAAGCTATCTAGGACATTGTTTAAATCTGGCTTTAACCTGGCTTCCTTCTAGCTATGCCACTCCCCCTACTTTACAAATCTTTCTACACTGTGTGAACAAACCGTTAGAGAGCCAAGCGGAGGCACCAAAAGTATCAGTGGAATCGCATACAGACTGTTAGTATGGTAGTCTATTGCAAATTATATTTTATATCTACTTGTAGAGACAAATGGCATGTGGATTACCTACACTGATTTTGACTTCATCTCTTAAAATGTGGTTGACAGTTTCATATTTTACTGACAGATTTAAGGACTTTTGAATGGTGATAACTGTGATTACAGACAAGGAGCTTTTATACGAGTCGTATACATGCCTGCTTTTGAAAACAATTATCACTCAATGGTCTGAGAGAGGCCCTTATGTTTAAAAATGTTCTTATGAATCCCTGAGTTATTGGGTAAATCCACTGTGTACCCTCTAGTTAAAGTGTCACGGCCATGTGGTGAGTAAATACAGGTTACTCACCTGTAACAGGAGTTCTAGGAATGGTATATGTTGTTCATCCACACTGTCTGGCAGGTATCCTTGCCGCTTTAAATCTTGCCGGAAGGTCTTCAAGCTGGCTCCTCCCACCCACCCGGGTGGTAAAACTCTCGGCTCCGCCCCATGACGCCAGATCTGGCCCGCTGGAAGCTCAGGTTGTGCGCCGGGGAGCCGGAGTTGGTAGTGTGGATGAACAACATATACCATTCCTAGAACTCCTGTTACAGGTGAGTAACCTATATTTCTAGGGACATGGATATACTGTTCATCCACCCTGTCTGGCAGACTCCTAGCAGTTCTCCGGGAGGAGGGAGGCAAGGCGCACACCCCCGATACTTGCTTGGGAAAGAGAGACTGGAGAACCGAGGCCCCAAAACCAGCATCCCGGCGTGACTCAAGGTCGATGTGGTAATGGGTGATGAAGGTGTGTGCTGTCTTCCAGGTAGCAGCCCTGCAGATTTCCTGGTTAGGGACGTCCCTGGAAGCAGCCACCGATGCAGCAGTATGGCGGGTAGAATGAGCTCTTATCCCTCTGGGAGGCTCCATGCCCGCCAACTTATAGCAGAGATCTATGCAGGAGGTGACCCACCTGCCTATCGTCCGCTTGGCTGCAGGTCTGCCAGGTGCGGCCGCGAGGTGACAAACAGCTGGCAAACCCTCTCCTCGAATTTCAGCCAGGCGCTCCTATAGTGCCGCAGCTCTTCAGGGTCCAGAGTATGGAGCCTATATTCGGCCTCCGAGGTGTGATTGGGGTAGAACGCCGGCAGAGTCAACACCTGGTTAAGGTGAAACTCCGACACCACCTTCGGAAGGAATTTCGGGTGGGGGCGCAGGACAACCTTGTCCCTGTGGAAGACCAGGTAAGGAGACTTGATGCAGAGCACCTGGAGCTCTCCCATCCTTCTGGCTGACGTGATAGCCACCAAGAAGGCAGTCTTCCACGACAGGTGAGAGAGTTCATACCTGTGCATTGGTTCGAATGGCTTGCCCATGAGCTTTGCCAGTACCAGAAGTAGATCCCACGGAAGTGGAGGTTCTCGCACCGGAGGGGAAATGTGATCAAGGCCTTTGGAAAAGCGCCAGACCACCTTCTCCTGCGCCACCGACTGCTTCCCGGCCCGCGCCCGGTAAGCAGAGATGGCTGCCAGGTGCACCTTAAGGGTCGTCGACCTAAGCCCTTGCTGAGAAAGGACCACAGGTAGTCCAATATGCTCGCCAGGAATAGGAGGAAGGGTCCAGGCCCTTGTCCTGACACCAAATGGAAAATCTTTTCCATTTGAAGGCGTAGCATTTTCTGGTCGACTTACGGGACGCCAACACGCTGGAGAACCTCGCCGGAAAGACCCAAGGCCTGGAACCTAGCCGCCAGGAACCAGGCCGCCAGGTGCAGGGATTGAAGGTCCGATGGAATACCTTCCTGATTGACTGAGAGCAGGTCCGGGCGAGCTGGAAGCTGCCTTAGAAGCCTGGAGCTGAGGCTGAGGAGATCTGGTACCAGCTGGCGGGCCAGTCTGGGCTATCAGAATCACCTGCGCCTTGTCCCTCCTTGCTTTGAGCAGCACCTTGTGCATCAAGGGGAACAGGGAAAGGCGTAGAAGAGGCCCGGGGTCCACGGCCTCGAGAAGGCATCCCCCTGCAGAGAGCCCTGCTGAGGGGGGCGGGCATGGAACAGCCTCAGCTTCGCATTCTCCCTTGAGGCAAACAGGTCCACCTGAGGTGTGCCCCAATGGGAGAATAGATCTTGTACTACCTCCGGCAGGAGAGACCACTCATGGGACGCAGCCCCTATCCGGCTTAGGGCATCGGCCAGGGGTTGGAGGCTCCTGCCACATGAATGGCTAGGAGATCCGCCTCCAGGCTGCGCACGAGTGACCAGATGCGAAAGCTTCCTGTGATAGAAGCATGGAACGCGCCCCGCTCTGGCGGTTTAGATAGTACATGGTCGTGGTATTGTCCGCCTGGACTCGACCACTTGACCCCAAGAAACGGAGCAAAGGTGGTGAGAGCTAGCGACCGCCAGAGCTCCAGCAGGTTGATGTGGCATCGGGACTCCCCGGGACCAGAGGCCGTGCGCCGGTGTTCCCCCAGATGGGCACCCCAACCCATCAGAAAGGCATCGGTCGATAGAGAGACCGTCGGCTCGAGGCGGACAAACGGGATGCCCTCCTGCAGATGAACTGGAACGGTCCACCACTGGAGAGCGTTCCACATCCCCTTGGTCACCGTCACTAGCTGGTCCAATGGATCGCAGCATTGGGACCACTGGCTGGCCAGCCCCCACTGAAGAGGGCGCATGTTCCAGCGGGCTCAACGCACCACGCTGGTACAGGCCGCATGAGACCCAGGAGGCGCAGGAAGTCCCGGTAGGTGCAATTGCCCAACCAGAAATGATTGGGCAAAGGAGGAAAGAACTCGCCCTGTCCGCGGGAGCGTGTTTCGCTCGAAGAGAGTCAAGCCTGCCCCGATGAAAAGAATCACCTGCTTCGCTCAGTCTCGACTTGGCCTCGTTGATGAGGAGGCCAACCTGAGAGCAAACCTGGAGGGCCAGATCTCTGACCGCCTCCACCTCCTGTTTGGAGGGGCTGCTATCAGCCAATCGTCCAGGTAAGGGTAAACCGGACCCTTACGCCGCAGGAATGCTGTCACCACTGCCATGCATTTAGTGAAGACCCTGGGAGCTGGAGATAAGCCAAGGCATGGCTTGAACTCGAAGGATCCTCCGCACAAAGCGGGAACCTTTGATGGGACGGACGGATAAGGACGTGAAAGAACGCTGGCCTGTAGGTCCAGAGAGCAGAACCACACGTCGTGTTCCAAAGATGGTATTATCTGAGCCAGAGTGACCATCCTGAAGGTTCGAGACCTTAGGAAACTTGTTTAGGTCGTAGGAGCGAGAATGGGGCGCCAGCCCACGTCTGCTTTGGAACCTAGGAAGTCCCTGGACACGAACCCCGGGTTTGAGGGAGGGTCCGCCACCTCTCTTATCACCTCCTTCTCGAGGAGGAGAGTGATGTCGGCTCGGCGAGCTGACAGCGAGGCTTCGGAACCCGAGGCCCCCCAAGGTGCGACAGCTCTGAAGGGTGGGGCCTGCTCGAACTCCAGAGGCAGGCCCTTTCCTACCACCTGCAACACCCACCTGTCTGTGGTAATAGCAGACCAGGCGGAAAGGAAGTACCGGAGCCGTCCCCCCATAGGGGGAACCTGGGGTGAGGCGACAAGGTTGGGGGCGACACCCCTCAACCCGTCACTGTACAGGCTTGGAGGAGGGACCAGCCGAGGGACCTCCAGGGCCTTTACCTCCCTGCTTCCTGGAGGAGGAAGCCGCAGGCTTGGGTTTGGGATGCCAAGCGCGAGCCTGCTGGCCCTGGTGTTGCTGGGCCGGACGTGCCGGGGGCGCAGACGGACGAAAGGGCTTGGGTTGTGATCTGCGGCCCTTGTCCCTCTGAGTGGATGAGACAGAGTCCAAGGTGGCACTGGACTTTTTGATCCTCTGGAGGTGGCCTTCCACTCCAGGGCCGAAGAGGTCGGTCCCCAGGAAGGGGACATCCGCCAATTTGTTCTGGGTATCCGCTGTGAAGGTAGATATCCTCAGCCATGCCCGACGGTGCATAGCCACTGCGGCCGCTACTGACCTGGCACATGAATCACCGATGTCCAAAGCAGTCTGAAGTTGCTGCTTGGCCACTGCCCTGCCCTGGTCCCGCACCTGCTTAACCGTGGTCTGCAGGTCAGCCGGGAGATGAGGGACCACCTCGTCCAGGGAGCCCAACGGCGTGAGAAAAATGTGCCATCAGCACAGCCGAGCTGGCCTGGACGAGGCCAGGGAGGACGCAGTGTAGACTTTTCACCTGGCATAGTCCAATTTCTTGGACTCCTTGTCGGGAGGTTTGTCCACGTCCCTAGCGTTTCCGGCACTCCGGAAAACGCTGTCAGTATCTAACCCCTTGGCCGAGGGATGTTCCGAGAAACCGGACAGGGAACCGGTAGGGACCACATACTTCCTGGCCATCCTGGCTGAAGGTGCAGGGCAGGAAGCAGGGTGCTGCCAGAGCTCCAAGGCCAGGCCCACAATGGCCTCAGCCACAGGGAAGGCCTCCGTAGGGGAATCCCCTTGGTCCAATATCTCCGTGAGGGGATACTTGGCCCGCTTGGATACGGGCTCGAGCTGCATCCCGGTGGATTCCGAGATAAGTCTGAGCAAACCCAGGAAGGACGAGGGGCTGTCGTCCAGCGACTGACCTCCAGAGGACTCCAAGTCCACTCGCTTGGAGAAAAAGGAGGAATCGTCGTCGGACTCAGAAGAGTCCGCAAAGAGCTGCCTCGGGCCTGAGCCACCCTCCACCTGCCGAGGGTGATCGGAAGTAAGGGTGACCGACGGCCTATGGGGCAGACCCTGAGCCGACCGAGAGTTCTTGGTCGGAGCCCCAAACCGCGCTGAGGAGGCGGAGGTTCCACCGGAATCGGTGGGGCAGCTGGTTTTGGCAAACAACCGCCTGATAACAGGCCCTCGGTAAAACGGGGTTGTTTCGCCGCCTCGTGACAGCCACTTAATGGCGGGGAAGCGACAGCGTTGGCTTGTTCCCGTCAGAAGGAGCTGTTGCCACATGAGGTCTCATACGTCAACGCAACTTGCGTCAAGCCCCCCTCATCCGGAGGACGAGCGGCGGCGCTGCTTACGCGGTGCCGAGACTGAGACCGCCTATGACGGCGGGATCGGCTGGACGCGAGGAGTCGAGATCGAGACCGAGAACCTCGGCTTTTCCGAGGACGGGTGCGAGGAGGACGGTGGAACCGTCCTCCCTCGGCTCGAGGGAACACCGCTCCGGAACCGAGGCACTGGCAAGCCCACGGGATCCTCGCTCCTACGGGGAAACCGGGAGAGGGATTTTCGGTCGACTGTCGACAACCTGTCCAACAGGTCGAGAAGATCTCGACATGCCGACGGGAGTCTTGGTCAACTGACCTGGCCAGGGACACCGTTGAGACCAGTGGCGAAGCAAGCGATCGACCGAAGTGATGGCTAACTTTCTTCGGGGGAGATGGACCTTTCCCGCTCCCAAGAGCGCTCGACGAAGAGACTTACCTTGTCTTTCTTCTTGGACCGAGAAGAAGGTCCAGCAGAGCTGGTCCCTCTCCCTAGTGGAGAGGACAGACAAAGCTCCTTAAAGGAAGCTGTGTAAGAGGAACCCAGGGAGAGCAGGATAAATGCCACGGTCGAGAAAGATGTGGCCAGCGCCGCCTCCTCTTCGAGGCGGTATCTGCTCTAAGCGGATCCGCCCGAGCCCGCCGCCGCGGAAACCGCCGACCGGGCCTCTTTAGACTTTACCGGAGGAAAATGTTTCTCGGGCACCCCAGTTGTAAACGGGCAGCACGGTCTTCGAGGACATAGGCTGAGAAGGAAGAGCACAGGTCGCAAGCCTGCGGGTCGTGCTCAAGGCCTTAATAGTACACACACGTGGAGTGCGGATCCGTCCGAGACATCTTCTGCCCACAAGGGCACCGCCGAAAACCAGGAGTCGATGGTCCATCGCAGTCATGAAAGTGATAGAAGACCAAGTCTATAAACAAAAAACTTTTAAATTCGGAAAACCGAAGAATTAGGAACCAGTCTTATACGCAGAGCGTTAAGGAGGGAACCTGAGCTTCCAAGCGGTAAGGAAGATCTGGCGTCATGGGGCGGAGCTGAGAGTTTTACCACCCGGGTGGGTGGGAGGAGCCAGCTTGAAGACTTTCCGGCAAGATTTAAAGTGGCAAGGACACCTGCCAGACAGTGTGGATGAACAACATATCCATGTCCCTAGAACCAATTTTGTACGCTGTGTCCTGGTAATGGCGGGCAACTCCTTCTCCTGGAGTCTGGAGAAGCAGGGAGGTGGGGGCAACTGATGAGTCAGGATCAACATGGCATAGCATAGCTGTGGTTTGAGGGGAATCCACAGAGCAGGTAACCCAGTTTGTCTTTTCTCTCTCACTCCCCTAATAAAGATGTCCTCGAAAGTTGTAACTGTGCCAGCTACACTGCTAATAAACCCTTTCCCAACACAGTGACCTGTTTATACTGGAGCTCAATGGAGATTTCATTTTAAACGCAGTATATAAAGACTGATGAGTAAGAGTAGAATAGTTACAATTTTCCTCAATAATTGTTTTCATAGTTATACAGAGAGCATTGACTACACAAATGGCTCATACTATGTTAATATGATTAACTATAAAAAGTGTTGTTTTTTTTTTGCCCCTCTATATGAGGTGCCGAGTAAGGAAATGTTCTTACCCCTCCTAGATTCATTTATCTTTTTGTCTGCTGTACCATGTAGTGACACACGTATTCTGGATGCATTTTATTAGAAATTACAGTTTTAATGTATTCACTTACAATGCAATAAATGCAAAGAAAACAGAAAGACGATGAAATACGTTTATGTTTTCTTGGTGACTTTAGAAGCTCATTTTTTGAAAATATGCAGTACTATGGATGACTAAATATGACAAGGGTCAAATAATATATTACCTTTGATTCACAGACTCTCCGATCTACACCATGCTGACACTTTAATAAAGATCTTGGTCTTTCCAGTTCAAATTCACGACATACCACATGAAACACGAATGTTTGTCCCCACTCCAGCAGGCACGCCAGCTGTAGGCAAAGAGGAACAGGTTGTTAATATGGCACGTGCACAAACGAAGTGATTAGAGATCACAAATATTAACACAGCATGCTATATCAATCGGAACCATATGCCTGCTGCTACATAATCAACCTCCTGTTAACCAGACCTATATGTGGCTTCCAGGGGGAATCAACCTTGCCAGAAAAGCTTTTTTTTTTTTTTTACTCGTCTTCATTTATTAATAGACAGCCAAAAATGGTGCCAAGACAAGAAATCATCTACATTGACACATTCTACAGTAAGGCTTTCAACAGAGTTTAAACAAAACAGCCCTGCTTCCCTGTTGCTGCCTCCAGATACAATATTGTTATTATAAAACCACAGTAAGAACGCAGTGCTATGCATGCTTTTTAATTGTTAATTATCTGAAGTACTGTTTTTTTAATAGTCTGCATTTCTCCTCTATCAGTGGGCTGCCTTTATTTCGGTCATTTCACCCCGACAGCAACCAATGCCCTACACAAAGGCTCTCCTGTTTACCACCTCCATTTTGCATCCCTGTAGCTTCTCTCCTGCACTGAGTCTCCCACTATACTCAAAAGATCTAGCAGAGGCAGGGGTCCTCCTGAAGAACTGCTGAATGGCCATTTGGGTATGGATGGTATGAAGAATTCTGCCATCATTTGGAGAGGAGATGTCCTGAGGATTGGCAGGCAAAGAGCCAGGCCTCGGTGCCGAAGAACACGGCGCCGAGAAAGCCAACGGCACCGAAAACCCACACGGCGCAGACAGGCCGCATGGCGTCGAAGTCGGTGCCGAGCAACCCACCGGTGCCAACGGCACCAAAACTAACCCAGGACCCTGAAAACCACGATTTGCGGGAAAAAGAGGAAGTATACCATGAGATCGAGGCATCGGTGTGGTCCCCTGCGCCGCAGCCATGTGAGGGGGGAAAACACCTAAACACGGAGTAGACGGCACCGAAGAGGGCGCCGCGTGACTAGGGAGGCCCAATCGCCCTACTCGATCGCCCGAAGAGCCGGAGAGCCCCGGGGTGACCGAGCCAGGCAACTGGACCAACCTCCGAGCCCACTGCTCCATAAGAGCGGTCCTCTGATGAAACTGCTCATCGGAAGCCCTACCAAAAGGCGGGGAAGGGCTCTGATGTCGAAGTGGTCGGTGACCAGAACCAGAAACCGATGACTCTGAAAGAGGAGATTGGCAGCTGGCCCCAATGACCGACCGTTGATGCGCAGACATATCAGAGGGCGACCTCGAGTGATGCCTTCTCTTTCTCGATCTATAGGTCAAGAAGAGCTCAAGGCCAAACGTGCCGAGAATGCGATCGCTTATTTATGCTTCCGCCTCCCTCGGCATTAGACTGTCTGTTGTCAGACCCCTTCCGGAGAAGGCGGCGGACCGGACCTAGCCCGCTGACTAAACAGCTTTCATACGAACTCTCCCTACTGTCACCTGACCCGTCCATGGTCGACTCTGTCAATGTAGGCTGAGACTTCTTTCTTAAGAATAAATTACTGTAGCGGTACTTTATTCGAAAAAATGCTATAAAATAATAAACTAAAACTATGCTGCTAGTTTTAAGTTTGACTCCTGGTGGGCGAGCGTCGTCATCACTGAAGCGCACTTGACAGCGGGGAAAAAAGGAACTGAGGCGGTTGGAGGGTCGACGCCGAGATAGTCATTACCGCACGAGCTGAGGCTCGTGGTGCCGCTCCTCATGGCTCCATCTCTGGCGCCGACCCTCTAGCAAAAAGTTGGCTCCTGCTCGGTTCTAGTGCCTCCAGCGCAATTCCCATTAGAATGGATGAGTGGAGACTTTATGTCCAGGAAGATCGACCTCCTACCTGCACTCCTGACGACAGGTCTGGGCAGGGAGGGTCGCTTGCATAGTCAGGGGGAAGGAGGGGGCGGGAGGGTGGCTGCTGGAGGTCTAGCCTGTCTAGAGGGGGCAGAGGCAGTGCCTCGGTGACCCCCTCGTCAACTAAAGCAACCCCACTGTGCGTGAGGCTAAGCACAGGGTTGCTGAGGCTGGTGTCCCACTCTGCCATGGAAACGAGGCCGACGAAAATGCTCCTGTTTCGGGCAGTACATAGACTGCACCGTACGGACCCCTTTGCCAGGGTCCTGCGGTCTAACTATAACCTACTTTGTGTCTTCACCGAAGAGCACAGAGCCCTTGAACCGGGCATCCAGAAGTGTGGCCTGCACCTCTGGGTCGAACCCTGAGACCCCGAGCCAAGAGTGCACTGAAGGCAAATTCCAGTAGTGGCCGCCCTCGCCGAAGTGTCTGCAGAGTCGTATGCAGCTCGAAGAACATGGGTACCCACATCCGAGCCTGTCTGTAAGACTTTAGCAAGTTCTGCCCTCTGGGGGCAGTCAGGCAAACCTTGCAGAATGTCCAATCCTTGGTCCCAAAGGGCATTCTGGAATTGGACCATGTGAGTCAAAAAATTTATAGACTACGGATGCTGCAGGTGGCAGATGAGTAACCCCTGTGACCTAAGGAATCCAGCTGCTTAGACTCCCTGTCTGACAGCTGGGTACTTAGGTGCTTCGGCCTCTGCGAACAATCATATGCAGCTGAAAGGACCACAGAGTCCGCTGTGGGGTGTTCGGCCAAGTAAGAATGGTCCTTGGGGGCCCTGTATAAGCAGTTGGCCTTCTTGAGCACCGCAGAGGATGCCTCCAGGTAGCTAGGGTAATGTCCAGAAAGGTGTCAACCAAGGGAGGGATGACCACCAGCTTGGGATCCTTCTGGTGGAGATATTTTGCCAGACACAAGCTTTCGGGGTCCAGGGCTTCCGTATCCCATCCCATGTTCTCCTGAATGTGCTGCATGACCTCTAGGAAACTGGGGCCATCAGGAGGAGATTTAGGCTTGTCCTCTGTGTCACTAGTGAGCGAGCCCGGATCCTTTTTTGTGCTGTGGGGTACCGTCTGGCTCCTCCGCCCCTACTCCCCCCATTTCTACCGACCACCATCTCCCCCAGATCTTAAATGCTTCGTTCTCCCATCACTTTGCCATATGTGGCAAGGAGGGCCATCCTCCCCAGATCAGAGTCCAGATCTGGCTGGCAGGGCCTGGAACAATGGAGCGGGGTGAAGGTAGGCGAGTGGGTCTTCCTCTCTACACAGCCCTTGCTTTTTTCATTTTCTGGTCCTTGCCCCCAAGGTTGACGTGTATACAGTGGTGTTGGCATGTGACATGAAGACCCAACATGTACTCAAACGCTGCACCCGGTCCTTAGAGAGGCGGCCACCTGTTGTGCCACCCATCCTCTGATGGGTGGCAGTCAATCAGCAGCACGTGCTGTCCCCCCCCCCAAAAGGAAGAGAGCCATCTATGGATGCCCGATCCATCTTTCTCCACCTGGCCCTCAAGCGACCCTGGTCCATTCCTGAACCCAGGCATGGCAGGAGGTAAGGTGCCCAGAGCCTCAGCCTTCCTCATCACTGGGCCGGTTCTACTTTCAAGATCTTCGAATTAATTTTTTTTTTTTAAAACAGAGAATTTTATGAATCGTCTTCTCTGTTAAGTTTTTAAACATGGGACACTGTGATTACATTTCACAGCTCAAAGGAAGCAATCTACAGTGCATTAAAGTAAGCATGACTGTGCAAGGGTAACTTTTGGTGATGCTTCTATTTTGAGACTTGTCTCATAGAAAGGAGCATTAAATATACAACTTCCTCTGTGGAGTGAAGCTTCAGACTTTTTGCAGGAAAGTTAAGAGAAACTCTCTCATCAAAAAAATTATGATTTACCAAATCTTGAATTAAATAAAGCAAATGTTCTCTGTATAATGCATTAGGCGAATTTTAATGTAAAAATTACTGTCAATAAAATGATGTTGCAAATGTATACAGTACTAAAATAGAAGAGAAAAAATAAAGGAGCTCACTGTTCCCAACCTGTGCAGCAGCTCATGGCAACACATTGCTAACTCCCCCCCACCACCACCAGGCTTGTGTAGCTCACGATTCTGCTTCTACTGCACTGCTGCCCAAATACAGAATGACTTGTACGACGTACTGATGTATTTGACATTTTTACCTGTGGTAGTGTCACTTTACTAGTAAGAGATCCCGCCTGCACATCTATTAGCCAAGCATATTCCAGTGCATCACTGCCGAGAGGTAGATCTTTTACGGAGAACATGGCATGTGCTCGTAGCTGCAGACCAGAGAGACTGATATGACCTTCTCGAAGCACCCCATTGATGGGAGGTCTCTGTTTCAATGACAGATACATCACAATGTTTACACACACTTGCTCACATGACCACAATAGCTTATAACAAGTAAACACTTATTGAAGGTTCACAAAAGAAGTACATTACAGGAGATATCCAGAACATCCATCAGCATATTTGTAAAACAGAGTGCAGTGATCCTCTACAAGACTGTGCCATACCTCTCATACTTCTGTCACTGAAAGGAGGGACATGGACACTTAAAATGAGGGAAAATGAGAGGCACTGACCCTCATAATAAGGGATATATCCTCAAACATGGAGATACAAGTTCAGAACACTGTGGAATACATTGGGACCCATTTTCAAAAGCTTAGCATTGCACAAACCGGGTGTGTGCCACACTAACCTCGAACAGTGCCAGCTGTTGGGGGCATGCCCTTCAAAGGGCACAGATGCGCGAAACAGCCCTGACAGTGCCGTCGCACACAATATTGTGCTGCGCCCGTGCAAATGAGGGTTCCTTCATGCATATGAGGCGCAGCACAATATTGAACAATTTCAGAAGCACTAAACGGACACCAGCAGCAGCGCTGTTTTAACGCTTCTGAAACCCAGCTCTTAACAGTGCAGAGACCCGTCTGCGTACTATCAAGAGATGGGTACTCTGGCGGTACAGCAGTCCCTCCCTAGCAACAATCCCTTCCCTGGTATGCACTGTATATATCCTGGTAGTCTAGTGGTCTCCGATCCCTTCCCCGGTATTTACTACTACATCCTGATAGTCTAGTGGTCCCCAGTCCCTTCCCCGGTATTTATTAATACATCCTTGGTGGTCTTGTGGTCCCTTCCCTGCCCTGATCCCCTTCCCCGTACTTTGTTTCAACATCTATGGTGGTCTAGTGGTCCCTCCCGTCCCGATCTCCTCCCCAGTAATGCATTTATCTTATCTAGTGGTCCACTGATCCCTCCCTATCCCCGATCCCTTCCTCGGTTAATACTGTTTAATCGCTGATGGTCTAGTGGTCTCTCCCCATTTCCGATCCCTTCCCCGGTTAATATTAATCAATCACTGGTGGTCTAGTGGTCCCTCCCCCTGGATAATATTATTTAATTGTTGGTGGTCTAGTGGTCCCTCCCTATCCCCTATCCCTTCCCCGGTTAATATTATTTAATCACTGGCGGTCTAGTGTTCCCTCCCTATCCCTGATCCCTTCCCTGGTTACTATTATTTAATTCCTGGTGGTCTAGTGTTCCCTCCCTAGCCCCAATGCCGTCCCGTTATTAATTTTAAATCCCTGGTGGTCCAGTGGTCTTTCCCCCATTCCCCGCTCATCATCCTGACCCAAATAAGTAAATTCCCTAGTAGTCTAGTAGCTCCCCACCCTGACAGGTAGTGACCCACCACTCCGCTCCCCCTTCCCCAAACCCGTCCTGTGCCAGAGACTGGCACAGCCCTCACTCACCATGGCCAGCTAATAACTGAACTGAAACATGGTAATAGTGTGTTACAGGTGTGCACTCACTAGCTGAGTGCATACCATGTACTGCACACACTCATTGACAATTCAGTCGGCGGCTGGCCGTGGCGGTATGTGAAGGGCTGTGCCAGTTGCCGGCATGGGTCGGGTTGCAGGGGCGGGGTGGTTGGCCACTAGACTACCAGGGAATTTACTTATTTGGGTAGGGACGGTAATCGGGGAATGGGGGAGGAACCACTGGACCACCAAGGATTGAAAATTAACAACCAGGGACAGGCTAGGGAGGGAACACTAGACCACCAGGGATTAAAGAACAGCAACTGAGCTGGCCCGGTGGCGGAGAGGGTTGAGGCGCTGGACGCCTTACCTCTCGCCACGCTGGCGACCCGTGTTCAGGAACGAGCACGGGTCGGAGGCCAGCACAGGGAGGGGGAAATGGTGCGGTGCAGGACTGACCTGCCATCAGGTAACTCTCCTCTCCGGGGAGGGATCTGAGCTTCCCTCTGCTCTTGGCTGCCTCATGGTGGAGGCCAGGGAGCAGCATAAGCTGAAGAAGCCAGGGTGCTAGGCCAATGGGGTGGGAGGATAGGCTGTTACCGGGGCAAGAGGGCACATGTGCACTTCCACACACATGTGCCTCTCTGTCTGGGGTCCTGGGAAAAAACACGGAGAAAACCAGGAAATACGGTCAGAGGCTGCAGCAGGATGAAACCTCTGGACCAGCTCTGGGGATCTGCTGGGACACGCAAGGTGTCACAAGATCCTGAACGACCCCGGAGTCCGGTAGAGATGGCTGACGAGGGAGCTGTGGCCTGCCAAAAGGAAAACATAAATACTTGTATAAATAAAAAATAATAGCAACTGGAGAAGGGATTGGGGATAAGAAGGGACCACAAGATCACCAGTGATTAAATAATATTAACCGGGGAAGGGATAGGGAGGGACCACCAGGGATTAAAAATTAATAACCAGGGATGGTATCGTGGCTGGGGGGCACCACTGCACCACCAATGTGCTTTGTATTTATATGGGTACAGGGATCAGGGCTGGGGCCCTGGCCCTGTGCACTTGGGCCAGGCGTTCACATGTGGATGAGCCCATAATGTGCATAGCAAATGGTCCCATAGCACCATGTATACCTTATGGGATCATTTTCATGTTTGGGCTGAATATCACCCAAGGGGGGCCATGACACTAACCAGTATTCGCTGTGCTGTACCCCTATGGGCTGTCTTCAGTCCCCCACCCTGGTAGTGCTACGCAGAACATGGCGACTGCTTGCTGTGTGCCGTGCTACCATGGTCTGATATTCAGACAGATAGCACAGTCAGTTCAGACTGCACTATCTGTTTGAATATGGCACCAGAGCCAGACGGCACCATTTTCTCGTGAGATACACCTTTCTGCGTGCGCATCTGACTGGCTCGGAAAAGGGGGCTATTGTGTTTACTTGTACAGAGTTTGTTTTAGCTTTAGCATCTTAGAATATTAGGAATTACTGCTTTGAAGTCAGAATTCACAGCTCATTCTTTGTAAGGGTACCATTTCCTTAAGAGATGGATGAAGGCTAAAGCAATTTTGAATGGTAAAATGAGGGACGTTCCTCGCAATTAGGGAAAGCTGGGTGGTATGGACTATATGCATAATTCAAGACCCATGCACCAACACACAAAATAGCTTCATCTTCATATGGCATTGGGGGGGGGGAGGGGGGAATCACATGATTTCTCAGACTCAAGTTGAATGGTTTTCATTCCACATGCTGGCCTGTAGACATTTACGAAAAAGGGATGAACTGCACATCTCACCGAATATTTAAATAACTAAAATGGTGAAGATCTACTGTTACGGTAAGTATGTAACGCGGTTCTATCTTCTTCAAGGATATCTCTTTCATCAGGTCACACCTTTGGAATGAGTACCAAGCAGTACCAAAAGCTAACAGTCTGGGCAACTGGAGCTTATAGGCTTATGACAATAAGCCTTGTAGTACAGTCAGGCCAAAGCCAGCTCCTCTGTGATAGACAATGTCCAGACTGCAGTGCTTAGTGAAGGTGTGGACGGCACTCCAGGTAGCAGCTGCACAGGTCTCTGCAGTGGAAAATCCCGAAAACAAGCTACAGAAGTGGCCATGCTTCTTGTGGAATGACCACAAACCACACCAGGAAATTCCTTACAATACTTCCTGTAACAGAAAGTAATACAGTTTGTCAGCCATTTGGACAACCACTGTTTAGAAACTGGGGCACCCTCTTTCCCAGGGACAAAGGAAAAAAAACTGCGAGGACTTCCTGCAGTCCTTCATACTGTGTGTACAGTACCAGAAAATTCTATGCACATCTAAAGAATGGAGTAATGCTTGCCTTGGATTGGCATGCTCTGGATAATCCACTGGCAGATGGATGGTTTCATTCAAAGTAAACTGAGACACCACTTTTGGTAGAAATTTAGGATTACTACAAAAAGACACCCTGTCTTTGTGGAAAATCAAATAAGGCGGCTCACACGATACAGCCTGCAGCTCTGAAATCCAATGAGTAGAAGTGACTGCAACTAAAAAAACAAGTTACTCACCTGTAACTGTAGTTCTGGGAGTGGTATATGGTGTACATTTACATTTCTGGCAGAATTCTTTTCCTCTCTAAAATTTGTAAGAGGGTCTTCAAGCTGGCTCCTCCCACCCACTCGGGTAGTATCCTCCTCAGCACCACCCCGTGATATCAGATCTGACCCACTGGAAGCCAGACCACTGTGCCACTTGCCAGGTGAGGTCGGGTGGGTTGTGTGGATGTGCACCATATACCACTCCTAGAACTAGTTACAGGTGAGCAAAGTACAGTTACGTAAGAACTTACCGTAACAGTAGATCTTCGAGAACAGCTCTTGCAGCAGGTAACACCATTAGGACTGAAGCCGGCAGGCGTCAGGACCCCACGGAAATCTTCTAGCTAGCAGTCTTCAGTGGGGACCGCCCCCGACATCGGTCCCGCCCCCGACGTCAGACGTAGTACATAAGGAGGCGGTCCTGCCAGATTCCCCAGTTCTCCCGCCTGAGACTCCCAGCTGCAGGATGACATCAGAAGGGGAGACCGAGGATCCGCCATCGGAAGAAGGAAAGCTTAAACTCCTGCCCAAGACTTGATAAGTCATATCTCCTCCAAGGAGGAATGATGTGCGGGAAGGCACCTGCTGCAAGAGCTGTTCTCGAAGATCTACTGTTACGGTAAGTTCTTACGTAACTGTACTATCTTACTTCGAGATACAGCTCTTGCAGCAGGTAACACCATTAGGACCGATTCCCAAGCAATAGCGCCTGTAAGCATTCTGGGAGGAGGAAATTAGGAGAGATCCTGAACAAGTCCTGACTCTAGGACAGGAAACCCTGTAGAACGGCCAGGCCGAAACCGGCTCTCTGCCGTGATGCAATATCCAGGCTATAGTGCCTAATAAATGTGTGCACAGAGCTCCAAGTAGCTGCGGCACAGATGGCCGAGGTGGAGACACTGCGCAGTGCTGCAAAGGAGGTAGCCACCCTCCTTGTTGAGTGGCCCCAGACTGTGCCCGGCAGGGGCTTCTGTTTGCTGTTGTAGCAAAAAGAAATACACTGGACAAGCCAGCGAGAAAGGGTCTGCTTTGAGACTGGTTGGCCTATCATCCTCTCAGCGAAGGAAACGAATAGTTGCTCCGACTTGCGAAGCTGTTTAGTTCTGTTCAGGTAGTACCTTAACGAGCGGTGAACATCCAGGGTGTGAAGCAACGCCTCTCCTCTATTAGAGTACTTGGGAAAATATACAGGCAGATCGATGTCCTGGTTGAGGGTGAGGGTACAGACCACCTTAGGCAGGAATTTAGGATTCGTCCTCAGAGACACACTGTCCTGGTGGAAAATTAAATAAGGCTCCTTGCACATGAGAGCATGGAGCTCGGAAACTCTCCTTGCTGACGTGACAGCAACTAAAAATAATGTTTTCCATGACAGAAAACGCAGCTCGCAGTCCACGGCAGGTTCAAAAGGGGGGGGGGGAGCGTGAGTTGTTCCGGGACGAACAGTAAGTCCCAAGGAGGAACGGGATCCTTGATGGGTGGCCTAAGGCGTAACACCCCTCTCAGGAAGTCTCGAGAGGCATCAAGCTGTGCCGCTGTGCTACTGTGCGTTGTCCCACTGGGAAGTGGTATGCCGAAATCGCGCAGAGGTGCACTTTAATAGAGTAGTAGGCGAGACCCGAATGAAATAGGGAAAGCAGGTATTCCAGCGCCACTTTCACCGGGCATCCTAAAGGGGAAAGGCCGCGTGCCTGCAACCACAAGCAAAAACGGCGCCATTTCATGGCGTACGTCGCATGCGTTGCCAGCTTTCTGGCCGCGAAGAGGACCTCCGCCACCTCTTGCGACACCCCGTGTCGCATAATGGCTATGTCTCTAGGAGCCATGCATGCAGGTTCAGTGAGCGTAAATCCGGGTGGACTAGTGAACCCTCCTCCTGAGACAACAGATGGGAGCTGAAAGGCAACGGAACTGGAGGTTCCCGGGACAGTTGCGTTAGCATGGGGAACCAGATCTGTCTGGGCCAGAAAGGTGCTACCAGGATCATTGTTGCTCGCTCCCCGCGGAGTTTGAGAAGAACTCTCTGGATCAACGGGAAGGGAGGGAAAGCGTAGAGGAATCTGTCCGCCCAGGAGAGGGACAACGCGTCTCGCCAAAAAACACCAGGCCCTGGATCTAGCGAGCAAAAATTGGGCAGTTTTGCGTTGGATGGGGAAGCGAATAAGTCCAGCTCTGGAGTGCCCCATCAAAGAAACAGATCCTCTGCTACCTCCTGAAGAAGTTCTCACTCGTGGACTCTGGCCTGGGAATGACTCAGGCCGTCTGCGATTGTGCTGTCCACTCCGGGAACGTGAACTGCAATCAGGCTCGCGCCGGGTCGGATTACCCAATCCCACACTCTCATAGCTTCCCTGCAAAGGGGGTAAAAGTGTGCGCCTCCTTGTTTGTTGAGGTAATACATCACCACCGTGTTGTCTGAAGTAGGAGAGCAGTCGGCGGGATTTCTGACTGCAAGGCCTGCAGGGCATAAAGGACTGCCCTCATCTCCAGAATGTTGATGTGCAGGTGAGCTTCTTGGGGAGGGGGGGTCCACGTTCCCTGGGACCTCACCCCGTTCAGGTGTGCTCCCCAACCCAGCCCTGAGGCATCTGTGGAAAGGATCACCTCCGGGGACGGCGCTGCGAACGGAACACCCGCAGAGAGTGTTCCTGGGGCTAGCCACCATTGCCAGTCCCGAATCACGACGTTCGTGATTCTGACCGGCTGCTGCATGTGGTCTTGCCTTTGGTCCCACTGCACCTTGAGCATCCACTGGGTCACCCGCATGTGGAGCCTTGCCAAAGGGATGGTTAGAATGGCCGCAGCCATGTGTCCGAGCAAGCGAAGGACCAGCCTGGCGTGGACAGTCTTTTTCGTCGAGAGATCCCTGATGAAGGATCTGATGTGTTCCGCTCTTTCGTCGGGAAGAAACGCTTTCCCTTGAACAGTGTCCAGAACTGCGCCTATGAACTGCAGCTTCTGAGACGGTACGAGGAGAGACTTCCCGTAGTTGATGAGGATACCCAGAGACTGGAACAAATCCTGAGTGCTCTGAATAGCCAGCAACAGCGCCTCTTTGGAGGCGGCTATGAGAAGCCAGTCGTCCAGGTAAGGGAAATAGAAATTACGTACCTACCGTAATTATGATCTTTCTGTGTATCTTCACCATTCATCACAGATGGGTACTGGCTGGAGATCAGGACCCCGTGGGAGCCTTTTTTTTTTTTTTAAAGGATAGGCGGAGCCGACGCAGCATCGGCGCCACCCTCGAGGCCGACGTACTATGTGGCGCTCAAGGATTAGCCGTTAAGCTGTGTCGACTCCGCCTGCCTATCAGTTCTGAGTCGCCGGAGAGGTAAGAGGAAGGGATGGAGGGTGGGACAAGAGAATCCAAGGGACAGAAAAAGGAAGAGAAACTGAACTAAAAGGAGAAATAACGACTGAGAGGACAGCATAGAGAAGTAAAACTAAGGGGATTGGGTAGGGGCCCCAATCTCTGGAAAAGAAGAAGGGAGGGAGGGGAGAGAGAATTTAGGAGAGAGTGAGAGGTAACAAGAATCCAGGACCCTTGTCCGTCACCAGACTGTATAGGAACTGCAAGGAGTGGCAAAGCTCACCTGCCAGAATTCAAGGCACAGAATAACTGGCAAACCCCAAAAGCAGAGTCGGCTATTCTGGAGAAGGACAGGGTACAGGGACTCAGTACTCTCTCTGTAAAGATATTTTTTTTAAAAGGAGGATAACAGAAGGAGGGCAACCACCAGTTCTCACCCTGTAGGGGTGAAGATAATAGTAGAGAGGAAGTGCCACTCGTACTGTACCCCTTGAGGAAGAAATTACCCCCCTGTGTGTCCCAACTTTACCACTCTCAAAAGAGGGGTGGGCACAGAGGGAGGAGGATCCAGAGACTGGAGCCCCAGGGGGATGGCGGGCGGGATTGTGATGAATGGTGAAGATACACAGAAAGATCATAATTATGGTAGATACGCAATTTCTATATCTTATCTGTGTCAATCTTCACCATTCATCACAGATGGGTGAGTACCAAGCCCCCCGGAAGGGGGTTGATTAAGTGCACCCTAAGGGACAGTGTCCCTTAGCCCTCAGTGGGTGACACACTAAGGGGGGGAACCTTCTGGGCCTGAGGAGGCCCGAAAGTTGGGAGAGCGAGACGGGATCCCCCTGGAGGGGGAAGGAATTTGCCCCGCAAACGCCGCCCCGCCTCTACGGAAAAGAGATAGGTTCCTGGTGAGCGGAGCAAATCACCCTACGCCGGGCCAAGGGTGACAACCGGAAAAGGCGAAGCCACGCCGATCTCCTGGTGCAGATCGCTGTCCCTACTACCCTGGTAGCTACCTCACTGGCGTCGTAAGATGCCCTTGCTTGGTGCCTTGCTAGCTCCAGGCCACGTGCAGAGAGAGCGATGGCTTACCTGGTTTGCTCCGGATCTGACCCAGCGCTGACCACAAGAACCTGTTGTAGGCTGCACAGTGGGCCTGATGAGCGGAGATGGAGAGAAGCAACCGTGCCGAGTAGAAAGTCCTCCTCCCCCAGAAATCAAAATCCGAAGAGTCCTGATCTGGGGGCCGGTCACAGTGGAGGGCGCGGAGCCTGTCAGGAGTGTCCAGGTGCGTCAATCCGGACTGTGGATGAGGCATAGAACCTGGAGACTCTGGGGAGCGAATACCTCTGGCTGAGGTCCCTAGGGGCAGGAACTCCAGAGAAGGGCCTCTGCCAGAAACGCATGGACACCTCCCGAAAGGGAGCAGGCCAGGGCGGCACCACAAGGGTGGCCGCACCGAAATCGCCTAGAGAGGCGTCTGCCGCATGCTCAGGATTGCTCATGGAGAGGGGGGAGAGGTGAAGATCCTCCAGCATCCTCACGAGGAAACGCTGATACTGGGAGAGATCAGTGGCAGGAGAGATATGGACAGACGGCTCCTCTCCCCCCGAAGAGGGGGATGAGGAGCTGGAGGTCACCATGCGCTCTGAGAGTGGCTGCTCAGGGGGAGGTTGAAAAACCTGGCTGTCCATGGCAATAATGTAGGCAGGGAACCGAGCAGCCACTGCTCTGAACCGTTACCAGGTGACAGGACCGCTAGGACCAAGAATACCTGGGAACGCTGGAGAAGCGGCAGAGGGGAGGGGGCAGAGCCGAGAGAGGAAGTCGGCTGACCTGTGCCAGGGCTAGGGAGCGGACCATGGACTCCGGCGGAGGGTGTCCTCGAAGACTCCACAGCAGACAGCTGTACAACCACGTTGGTACTGCCTAGGCTGCGCCCAGAAGAATCCCCCAAGTGAGGCGCTGGGTATCGTGATAGATCCAGAAGGACGGTCCCCTGCCTCCAGAGAATGGGACCCCCTCAAGGAACCAGAAGGGGAAGGGCGGAAGTCCGCGCTTCGGCTTCGTCCAGGGCCCGGGCGGGTCCCAGAGAAAGGTCGACACGCCGACCCCACACCCCTCGACCCCTTGGAGTCCAAGAGAGTCCTAGTCCTCAAAAGGGCCAGCCTAGGAAGCTGGCCGCTCTGGGCTGCCCCCGAAGGGGAGACCCAGGGAGCAGCACCCTCCCCTCCTATGGGCTTCCCAATAGGCCCCAAAGTTGGGCGATCGAGACACACCACCGGAGGGGGTACCACCGCTGAGGGATCAAGGAACCCCCCAAGGCCAGGTTGCATGGCAATGGTGGCACGCACCACAGCCTGCTGGTCAGTACCACTGACCCTAACCTCGGGGGGAACCAGACGCACCTCAGAAGGGAGCTGACTGAGACTCGTCGTGGAGACCACCAGCTCGTCCTCCTCTGCAGACAACCCCGAAGGGTGTGACTGCCCGCTGGACTCCAAGCCTGACTCCGACGAGGTAGAGTCTGAGGCCCTAAGCCAGACGATAGGAGGGCGACCTTACCAAAGGGCCCAGAAGTCCAAGCAGGGGCCAAGGCGGCACCTGCACCCTCCACAGCCCGGCAAGCGGTGCTGGCAGAAGGCGGCAGGGCGGCACGGGCCAAAGGTCCTGAAGTAGGGCCAGCTGCGGCACCGTCAAGTCCACCGGCACCAGGGGTGGTACCAGGAACAGAGATGGCGCCGACAGAAGCCCTAGCAACCGCCTCGGCGCCGATGACGCCACCAGGCCCCTCGGCGCCGCGAGCAGCACCGACGACTCCGAGGGCGGACTCGGCGCCAAACACGCCGCCGCCAGGCCCCTCAGCGCCACGAGCGGCAGCGAAGACCAAAGCAGCGTCGACGACTCAGAAGGCAGACTCGGCACCGAAGACGGCACCACCAGGCCCGTCGGCGCCACGAGCGGCACCGAGAGCGGCACCGACGGACGACTCTGAAGGCCCCACGGCGCCGTACTCAACCTCAGCGCCATCGAGACATGGCGAAAGGCGACGCCGATTCCAGGGTCACAGCGCCGTGATCGGGGTCGGCACCGCGAACGGCGCCGACAAGGCCCACGGTGCCGAAAGACAAGTCGGCGCCGCCATCGGGCGCCGACAGGACCCACGTCACCACAAACGGCGCCGACAGCCCCTTCACGGCACCGAGCACGGCCGACCCAGGCCTCCGGAATCGGGAGCGACACCGGGAGCCACCGAAGGGGAGATTACAGGCTGCTTCTCCCGCCCGCCTCCCAGGAGGAAGCGGACGGGCCTCCTGCATCGCGGGAAGGAGTCTCGCCAAGGCTAGGCTACGAGGTCGAGGCTCCCTCCTCCTCGGTCTATAGAACCGGAGGGGACCCGGAGGAAAAGCTGAGAGAACGGGTTTGAGCCGACGAAAGCAGACCCACCGAAAGTCGGGCGGAGCTCGCCTACTTTTAAACGCTGCTGCTGTTCGAGGACGCCGCGTCCATGGAGAAGAGGCGCCACACCTAATCCATGTCGTGAAGCGGCCAAGACACGAGAGACACCGGTCATGCTGCTCGGTAACGGAGTACTTGCGGCCTCACGGGCACCGACGCATGGGGGGCCGCCCCGCCTTAGACGACTTTTTGCCCTCCGACCGCGACATGACCTAACGGGAAAAAAACACCAAAAACAGACTCGATGTCGCTAAACTGTAAAATAAATGGAAAGATCTTACCAGCGACGTCGAGTATGGCAGAATAGAACTAGCAGGAACCGACGGACTGTAGACGAGAAAGGCTAAGGCCTAATATTACTGAAATCTTCTTCCACAGGCTTCCCACGAGGTGACCTCGATGGCGGGAGACGAAGAACTGGTAGGCAGGCGGAGTCGACATGGTGCTTATCGGTTAACCTTTGCGCCACGAGTACCGCCGGCCCCGAGGGTGGTGCCGATGCTGCTCGTCTTCTATCCTTTAAAAAAAAAAAAAGGCTCCCTGGGTCCTGATCTCTGGCCAGTACCCATCTGTGATGAATGGTGAAGACTGACACAGATAAGATCACGTAGTGGCCCTGTCTCCTTAAAGACGCTGCCACGACTGCCATGCACTTGGTAAAGACCCTGGGGGCCGATGACATTCCGAACAGAAGAGCCCGGAACTGAAAGTGGTGGCTGAGAAACTCGACGCGTAGGGAACCTCCTGTGCGCTTGAGCTACTGGGAAGTGCAGGTAGGCGCCCTGCATGTCCAGGGACGGTAAGAAGGCGTCCTTCTCTAGCATGGGGATGAGACCTTGGAGGGTCACCATGCGAAAACATTTGTAGGCGACCGACATATTGAGGTCGCTGAGGTCCAAGATTGGATGGAGGTCCCCTGTTTTCTTCGGAACCAGAAAGAAGTGGGAATAGTATTCAGATCCTATCTGGTTCTCTGGAACGTACTCCACCGCTCCCTTTTGTAGGAGCGCGAGTATTTCTTGCCTGATGAGCAATCTGTGCTGACCCGAGTAACGGGAGAGCAGAGGAGGCATTGTGGGTGGCTTGTCCGCGAATTCTATAAAGTGGCCTCTTTTGACCAACTGAAGGACCCACCTGTCGGTGGTTATGGACTGCCACCCTGGCAGGTGGTCCGCAATGCGGCCCCCGACCTTGGTGTCCCGTTGATCCTGAGGGGCGGGGACCAGAAAGGAGTCATGATGTGGCGGCTGAGGGACCAGCAGGCTGGGCCGACTTAGCTGGTCGTTGGCCTCGGCCCGCGGACGACTTTCCCTGGGCTCTACGAGACAGGAAGCCCCTCTGTTGTGGACTGGCACGGGAATGCTGCCTCTGCGTCCGGCCTCAAAAATGGCTTTGGTTCCTACGAAAGGAACTAAGCTTGGGTCTGTACATTGCCTGGACAGACCTCACCGCCTTCCCGGCCTCTTGAAGTTTGGTGAGAACCTTCTCTGAGGATTCACCAAAAAGAACTTCTCCATCAAAAGAGGCGTCCAGCATGTTCTTCTGGATGTCCGGGGTGAATCCGGAGACATGGAGCCATCAGTGCCTCCAGAGGCATATGCCTGAAGCTGCCGCTCTGGCCGAGGAGTCCGCGGAATCGTACGCGGCTCGCAGCACCTGGGTTCCCACGTCCAACCTGCGTACGAAGGAGTTGCAGCATCTCCTCCTTCTGCTCACCTTCTGGCATCTTTTCCGCCAGATCCAGTCCCTGCACCCACAAGGCGTTTTGGAACTGTACCATGTGGGTCAAGTAGTTGAGGGATCTGATGGCGCAAGTAGCGGAAGCATACGTGCGCCTGCCCATAGCGTCCAGCTGTTTGGACTCCGGGTCCAGTGGCAGGGTGCTCAAATGCTGCAGTCTCTGGGACCAGTCGTGAGAGGCTGTAATGACCAGAGAATTGGCCAGGGGGTGTGAAGCCAAGTACTGGTCCTCCTTAGGGGCCTTGTACAGGCGGTCAGCTTTCTTCAGCATCGCCAGGAGCGAGTGCAGACATTTCCACGCTGCCTTGGTGACGTCCACTAAAGTGTCCACCAAGGGTGGCACCACCACAGGCTTAGGGTCTTCCTGCCGAAGATACCTGGCGAGGCGTAATCTCTCGGGGGGTCGAGTTCCTCAGCGTCCCAGCCCATGTTCTCCTGGATATGCCTCATGATCTCTGAGAATGATGGGTCATCCGGAGGAGACCTTGGGAGCTCACGTGGGTCCGGAGAAGGACGTTGATCAGAGAGGGGGATCTGGACTCATCCAAGAAGTCCGATCCCGTGTCCTCCGTCGAAGGCGAATGATGACGTCTTCTGGGTCTCTTGGGGCTGGGTGACCCTGAAGAAGATCTGGACGGAGGTCTCCGCTTTTCTGATCTGCCCCTGGAGAACTGTGAGGCCCTCGAGTACTCAGCCCCAACCCTGGGTGGGAGGGGGCGGGAGCCGGTCGGAATCATGGATGGTGGAGGAGGGAGGTGTGGAACCATATCCTTTTATGGTGTCCCACCAGTAGGTAAACAACCCTTGACCTCGGATATATTGAGGCCCGGCGACGGACCGGCACCGATCGGTGGCCGCCGGGTTCCGCGCTGCTCCCAGGGCCTCATAGGTTCAGGCAAGGGTTCCCTGAGAGGGGGCGACAGGACCGGGTTCGCCTGCCTGGTCCTCGGGCTGGCCGCCCTCCTCCGAATCGCCTTCTGACCGACGCCGGTGGAGGCGCCGGGTCCTCTCGGTGGATACGGACGCCGGTCCCCGGCCAGCATCCAAGAAGGAGAAGGCCTAACCGGCGATGGGCGTCTGGCGGTCGATGGTTCCTGGGACCGGTGGTGTTTAGCCGACGTCAGGTGAGCCGGCGTCAGGTCCGACGGTCTCTTCAGCGAGGTCAGCTCTTTGGTCTTCTGCTGGGGAGGAGGGGGCAAAGAAACAGACCTGGCTTCAGGTTCCGAATGGCGGGAACCAGACTTACGATGGTGATGGCGGTCCCCCGACCTCGACAGGGCCTTAGAAGCTGAGGACGAAGAAGGCCTGGAGGTCTTGGCCTGAGAGACAGAAGAGGAACCCGTAGGAGTCTTCACCGCGGAGAGGGGAGGCTGAGAACGGCCCGGAAGGGGAGCGGTCGTGATCGAAGCCGGAGCTACGGAGTCAGAGGCCCTAGACGGGACCTGATCTCACTCTCTCCCTGTGCTTCTCGAGGTGTCTCCGGGCCTTCTCTGAAGATTCCCCCTTAGAGGCTGCGTCCATGGCTTTAATCTTCTCCTCGAGCAGGAACACCTGAAGGGCCTTCTGGCGACCGATCCGGGTCCGGCTGTTGAACCCCTGACAGAAGGAGAAGGCCCAGGTGTCGTGGTCTGGGCCTAGGCACCAGACGCAGGCCGAATGCGGATCTTTGAATGGGATTTGCTTCCCACAGGCGCACTTCGAAGGATGGCCTTTAACGGAGGTTGGAGAGGACATCAGACAGCAACTGACCGAAGAAATGAACTTTTTTTTTTTCCCCCTAAAGGAAGAACTTAACCGGGTGTCGCACGCTAGAAACGGGCCGAAGGGTTGAGATAAGCAAGTCAGACGGGCAGGAAAGAATCAGAATCTGGGCGGGACCGCCTCTATGTACTATGTCTGACGTCGGGGTGGGACCGACGGGGGCGGTCCCCGCTGAAGACTGCTAGCTAGAAGATTTCCGTGGGGTCCTGACGCCTGCCGGCTTCAGTCCTAATGGTGTTACCTGCTGCAAGAGCTGTATCTCGAAGTAAGATCTTGTTTTTCTAGGGGTGTGGATATGGTGCACTGTCCACACTTCTGGCAGACTCCTAGCAGGTCTCCAGAAGTAGGGGGCAAGGCACATACCCCCTATTTAGAGAAAAGAGACTGGAGAACCGAGGACCCAAAACCAGCCTCCTGGAGTGACTCAAGGTTGATGTGGCAATGGGAGATGAAGGTGTGTGCTGGCTTCCAGTTAGCAGCCTCCGAGGCAGCAGTATGTCTAGTGGAATGAGCCCTAAGCCCTACAGGAGGCTTCCTACCAGCCAACCTATAGCAGAGGTCAGTGCAGGAGGCTATCCACCTGCCAATTATCCACTCTGCTGTCAGTCTGCCAGGTGCAGTTTCAGTGCAGGTGACAAAAAGCTGTGGAATCTCTCCCTGAACTCCAGTCGTGCGCTCCTTATAGTAGGCAAGCGCTCGCCTCAGGTTTGGAGTATGGAGCCTGTGCTTGGCCTCCAACGTGTGGTTGGTAAAATACACTGGTAGACTGATCACCTGGTTAAGGTGAATCTCTGAGACAACCGTCGGAGGGAACTTCAGGCTGGGGTGAAGGACATCCCTGTCCTTGTGAAAGACCAGGTAAGGAGATTCCACCAAGAGCACCTGAAGCTCACTGATCCTTTTGGCGGATGTGATGGCCACCAAGAAGGCAGTCTTCCATAACAGGTGTGACATCTCACACCTGCACATTGGTTCAAAGGGCTTGCCCATGAGCACTGCCAACACCAGCAACAAGTCTCAAGGTGGTGGTGGTTCATGCATCGGAGGAGAAATGTGGTCAAGGCCTTTAAAGAAGTGCCCAACCAACTTCTCCTGCGCCACTGTCAGCATATCAGCCCTCTCCCGGTATGAAGAGATGAACACCAGGTGCACCCTAAGGGTCGTCGACTGAAGGCCCAACTGAGAGGGGGACCACAAATAATTGAGGATGCTAGCCATGGGACAGGACAGGGGGTCAAGCCCCTTGCCCTGACACCCAATAGAGAATCTCTTCCATTTGAAGGCATAGCATCGACGTGCTAACTCCTTCTGAGAGGCCTCTACTACATGGAGGACCTCACTGGAGTGACCAAGAGCTTGGAACTCCATCTGCTCAGGAACCAGACTGTCAGCTGCAGGGACTGAAGGTCTGGGTGGAGGACCTTCTCCCAAGAACACGACAGCAGGTCCAGGTGAATTGGCCGATGCCACAGAGGCCTGCTGCTAAGGCTGAGATTATCAGGGTACCAGAACTGGCGTCGCCAGTCTGAAGCCTCCAGAATCATCCATGCATTGTCCCTCCGATCTTTGATCAGGATCTTGTGCATCACAGGAAAGGGAAGGAAGACACAGAGGAGGCCTGGGGTCCAGGGCCTCACAAAGGCATCCCCCTACAGCACTCCCTGCTGAGGGGGGTGGTCACAAAACAGCCTCAGCTTGGCGTTCTCCCAGGAGGCAAACTGATCCACCTGAGGGGTGCCCCACTGGGAAAATAAATGGTCCACTATCTCCTGATGGAGAAACCACTCGTGAGATGCCTTGCCCACTTGGCTGAGGGTGCCACTAGCCAACTGGACACTACGGCCACATGAATGGCCAGCAAGACGGCTGTGAGGCAGAGCACGAGGGTCAAGATGCGGAGAGCTTCCCTGTACAGAGGTAGGGAATGCGTTCCGCTCTGCTTGCTGAAGTAGTATATGGTCGTCATGTTGTCCATCTGGCCCTTGACGACCTGACCCCAGAGATGTGGAGCGAAGGTGGTCAAGACCAGGTGAACAGTTTGAAGTTCCAGCAGGTATGTGACATCAGGACTCCTCGGGGGGACCAGAGGCCATGAAGCCTGTGTTCCCCAGGTGACACCCAGCCATCAGGGAGGTGTTGGTTGTGAACTGACCATTGGAGTTACCCCGTCATTGGCAACAGGTAGTACTCTCTCTCCGAGTTAGGGGATGAAGGGAAGGCATAAAGAAAATGAAAATTACGTATCTACCGTAATTCTTGATCTTCTCTTTATCTTCACCATTCGCTACTGCTGAGTGTAAGCCAGATGTGCTTCCACGCCCGAGAGGTTTTTGGAGGAAGGAGTGATACGACTACCTACAGTGATGCCATGTGTAGTGCGCAGGCGGCCGTCAGGCGCCGTAGACTCCTTCTCCATCTCAGTTCTGTGAAGCCGGAGAGGCACAAATAGATTATAGTAGTAAAGCGAGGCAAGGGAGCCGAGGGATAGGAAAAGGAAAGGAAATAAACTGAAAAAGGAATAAGCTGAAGAGAGGCAGAAAAAATAGAGAACCCTACCCTAAGTGACCACAGGGCCTCAATCCTTGGGTGGTTCCAAGGGAAGAGAAAGTAAGAATAGGAAAAAGGAAGGAAGAAGCAGAGGAGGAGTAAATGGTGAGGAAGGAGGACTTCTGTTCAGGTAAAATGGAAGACCACTGGCTTAAAAAACTTTCAAATCCCAGCAGGGACTGAAGACAAGGGAGCAAGGATCCCACCAGTTACCGCTTTGGACAGACCTCTCTTCCTCTCCATTTATCCAAAATTTTAAGTAACCCAGATTCTAGGCTTACAGCTGTCCCCAGAAGAGGAGCAGCTCCGCTCAGAAGAGGAGTGAGACCTAACTTAGGGGTAGATGACAAAAACTTTTACAGTACCCTTCATAGTTCCTATTTCGAGAGAAATATGGAACAACCAAAAGAGGAAAAGAGAAAAAGAGAAAGAAGGAGAACTCCCACGGACTCTCTTAGAACTGCATTGAAAAGACAGTCATAGGGTAAAATCAAGAATATGAGGACCCTCTAACTGGGGGACACCCTGTACAAAAGGGAATCAGAGGAAGTTCCCTCAGAGGGTTAGGGCGAAGGCCCTACTCGCCATCCCCTGAAGCGAACACTCTGTGACTTCAGGGAAGGGACAGAGAGCTCTGAGGTACCAGGGGAACTCAGCCCCCAACTGGCCTCAAGGATGGGAGGGCGAGCAGGGCAGGGGAGACGCCCAAGAAGTGAGGCCCATGAGGAGAAGGTGGGCGGGAATCAGTAATGAATGGTGAAGATACAAGAAAAGATCAAGGATTACAGTAGGTATGTAATGTTCATATCTTCCCTTGTCAATCTTCATCATTCATTACTGCTGGGTGAGTACCAAGCCCCCCGCCTCCCCCCCCGAGGGGGCCTGATGTGCAGCCCTGAGGGAACAGATCCCTCAGCCTCTTATTGGTGGAAAGCAGGAGAGGGGGACCCTGGCCAAATACACTAAGGCAGTCTAAGGCTGTGGAGGATGAGGAGGTGTCCCCCGTGCCTGGGGGGATGGAGGATGCCCCCTGAAGGATCCTCCTTGCCCTGTGGGAAAAGACAGGTCCCCTGGAAAGCAGAGGAAGTCACCCTACGACGGACAATGGGTGACAGTCTGCAAAGAAGAAGCAATGCCGTCCACCTAATGCAGATCGCTGTCTTTGCCAGTCTGGAAGCCGCCTCACTGGCATCATAAGACACACTTGCCTGGTGCCTTGCAAACTCCAGACCCTGTGCAGAGAGGGCAATGGCTTGTCTAAACTGCTCCATAACAGGCACAGATGCCAGAATCTGAGTCAGCATCGACCACAGATGCCTGTTGTAGACAGCGTGGTGTGCCTGATGTGAACCTATACACATCAACGCACAAGATGAAGAGAAGACCCTTCGTCCCCACCAGCCGAACTCTGCAGAATCAGGATCTCAGGGTCGATCGTGCCCCAGGCACCGAGGCCTGGAAGGAGTGTCTAGGGATGTCAAGCCCGAGGGTGGGTGAGGTAGAGAAGCTAGAGGCTCGTGGGGAGCACAATACTGTTTCCTGCAGTCTGCCGGGGCTGGAGAAGGGGTGGCTGGAGACTGCCAGGTGCGGATAGATGCTTCGTGGAAAAGGATAGCTTAGGAAGGCACCACGAGGTGATCAGCACTGAATTCACTGAGGAATGTATGCGTCTGCCGCTCAGTATTGTCCCTGCAAACAAAAGAAATATGAAGCTCCGTGACCAGCCTCAAGAGGAGCCACTGATATTTAGTGAAATCAACATCTCAGGACAGGTGGACAGGAAGTTCCTCTTCTCAGAAGACGAAGACGCAGGAGGATGAGGTGGAGCCTGGTGTAAAGACTCTCATGGGGGAGACAAGCAGAATACCCACTGCCCATGGCCTAATATAGGAAAGAAAGGCCACCACAGCAGCTCTGAATGTCTTCCAGGTTAAAGGCCCCATAGGACCCACATGGCCCAGAAGAGGGGGGGTGTCTGCAGAGGGATGGGTGAAGGACACCTGAGAGAAAGTGTCTAGCCTCTGCCGGGGCTCTGAGATCCAGGGTACAATGCCACCATGACTGGGGGCCCTGAGACCATGCCAGGTTGCAAAGATGATGTCTGAGAAGGCAAACTCCGGAAGTGCTCAGAAGGGGAGTCTCCCCTGTGATGAGCCTGGGGTTGCATGAGTCCAGAAGGGCAATCCTCTGCACTGCTACCCAAGGGTTCCCTCAAGCAAGAGACGGGGTTCAGCACTGTGACTCCTCTCCACCCCCACAGGGTGGTGCAGGAGCATCGCTGCACCTTGCCCCAACCTCTCAACCCTTTGAATTTAGAGGCAGCCCTTTTCCTCGACGCCAGCATGGGGGTTCCCCATCCCGCAGATCCCCCCAAGGGAGGCCACAGAAACAGGGCACCCTGCCCCTTCCAGGGAGGCCCTAGCAGCACCAAAAATGGCAGCTGCTTGGGCCTCTGCAGAAGAGAGTGCCCCCTCCCAAATTCTGGAACTATCATTACCAAAGGATCCCAGGCCACCCCAGCCGTGGTACCACGAGAGGTAACTTGCTCTGGGGACTCAGGGAGAGGGCTGCTAGGCCGCCTGATGCCACGTCCCAAAGAGGCCTCTGACTCTCAGGAGTCGGGCTGCCAGTCCAGGTCCAATTCCGAATCCTCCCCGTCCGAGGAGAAGGTGAGCAGAAAGAGAAGCAACCCCGGGACAGCCCCTGGAAGCAGCACCATGAACAGTGCTGCCATGGGCCACAACGGCAAGAACGGCGCTGCCCGAGTCGCCAGTGCCACAAATGGCACCAGAACCCACAGCACCGGAACCCAGGGCAGCACTGTCAATGGTGCCACCGAGTCACTGGCACTGTGAACGGTACTGTGGCCCAGGTTGGCGCCGCCCGCAGCACCGCCCCGATCACTGGCACCGCAAACGGCACCGGGATCCAGGGTGGCACTGAGGAGCCACCAGTACCAGGACCCGCAACTGAGAGCAGCGACACTGGGGGAGCCTACATCTCTGTGGAGGTGACTTCCGGGATGGCACCAGTGACACGACTCTGGGAGGAATCATGCCGCTCCCCCGGTGCCGAAGGAGAAACCTCCTCCTTGGCAAGCCTGGAAGTGGAGGAGGCTTTCTCTTCACCGGGCCGTATAGACCTGGAAGGGGACCCGGAGGAAGGGTCTAGAGATCTGGTCTGGGGGGCCCGCGGGCGACCTCGTCCTCCAAAAGTAATCACAGCCCTGCTGATCTTGAAAGAGCGGATTTCCAGTACACGGAGGTCCGTGGAAAACAGGCATTGCAGTGATCCATATCATGGTTGGATCCCAGGCACCAAAGGCAAACATCATGTTGATCCATGATAGAAAAATGACGGCCGCATGGGCACTGATGCGTAAGGGCACGTCCCGCCTTGGATTTGCGTTTAGCCCCCAAATCGGACATGATGTGAAAATAACACAATTAAACAGCAAAAGATC